>CM060924.1:419460015-420795848 GCA_030737875.1 Allium sativum
TCTGGGTCTGAACGAAACCGGAGGCACTTTCCTCGCATATCCATCCATCTCCAAGTACGTCTGGACGACCACCAACTATTTCCATCCTCTTGGGTGTACAGCCCAATCAGGATCGTCAGTAATTACCCAAACGATGTGAAGACTTCCGGTCTTCGACCACCGTCTTCATCTTCGACATATCGTCGAATCGGTTATTCAGAATGGGTATAAACCCGGACTTTCCGAACAACCCGCGTATATTAAAAACAAATGTTACACAAACACAACATACGCCTCATTCCAATTCATTAGTCACTAACCGCAAATTAGCAAGAGAACAATTTCCCGAATATTAACCCCGAAGGCCGAAACCAACATCAGATCAATACCCAGGAAACCATTCTTCTTAGCCAACCTACAGCTAGTTACTAAATTCCACATTCTTAGGGAAAGGTTCCCATTAATTTTATCCAAGATAAATTCTTTAAAATTTATCCTGTAATCTTCCTTTGGATGTCATTTAAAACCAAATTATGGTTTTCCCAACTAGTCGAGATTAGCGAACCGTAACGAAGTAATTATTTATTTTATTTCCCAATCCCAACCTATTCATCCTATGAAGCAAAACTGGTAATACTCCATATCTAACACCGTGGTGTTATCGGTAAAATTAATTACCATTTCACGTTCAAATCTAATTAAAGATTTAACTATCGCTTTGGAGCAAAACTGGTAATACTCCATTCTCGTTCATTTTCTAAATTTGGAAATTTAGATTACGAATTCACATTTCAATCTAATTGCAGATTCGTTAAAACTCCTTTTACTGGGTTAAAGAACTAGGTGTTATTTAAAACACAGTTCACGATAAACCCAAATCACATTCTATTTATTGTCGGGTTAAAGAACTAGTGTTATTTAAAACACAGTTCACGATAAACCCAAATCACATTCTATTTATTATCGGGTTAAAGAACTAGTGTTATTTAAAACACAGTTCACGATAAACCCATTTCAAATCCAATCAAATATATTAGAAATCCCGATTATTTAAAACCCCTTTTAAATCTAATTTATTTATTAGAATCAATTGGGTTTCAAATTTAGTTCAAACTAGTGCATTTCGATAAAAACCATTTTTATCTTTTCAAATGTGGAGTTTTTCATCCCAAATTTTCCCAAATCATTTCTTATGATTTTATACAAATTATTACTATTTTTAATAATTTTATCGAGGCCCGTGCAGTCGATTTCCAACAACGGCCATCGAACTGCACTTATAGCGACCTTTTTCGAATTTGATTTGGACGTATCTCCAAATCTAACCGTTAGATTTCAAATTTCTAATATTCGTTAGAAAGCTCTTTTCGATACGAACCCAACGGTTCCGGTTTTAGGAGAATCCGACGGTCGGATCTCCCGTAATGTCCGTTTAAAATAAATGGTCGAAATTTACGAACTGCCGCGGCGCGGCGCGTTCTATTCAGGCCATTATATTATATATATAATATATATAATATATCTATTTCGTCGATTTCTATTTAAAACGAATTATATATTTAGTTTTGAATTCGTTTCAAAAGCAAAGTCAACTTCTATTTCAATTCAAATCAAAATTGAATTCTTCTTTATAAATTCGTTTTAAAACTCATTTCTATTCAATTCAAATTTCAATTTAATTTGAATTCATTTCACTTCATTTTAAATTCAATTCGAATTCGTTTCTCAATTCAATTCAATTCAATTCAAATTGGTTTTCTATTCGATTCAAATTCATTTTCTATTCAAATTAAATTCTTTTCGTTTTCTATTTGAATCAAGTTCATTATTTATTCAATTTGAAATCAAATTGGCTTTCTATTCGATTCAATTCGAAATCGTTTTATATTCAACTCATTTCGAAATCGTTATATATTCAATTCATTTCGAAATCGTTATATATTCAATTCATTTCGAAATCGTTATATATTCAATTCATTTCGATAATCGTTATATATTTCGTTCGCGTCAAAATGGCGCATCACTATTCAACACGGCTTTATATATTCTATTTCAAATATTTCTTTTTTTGTCAACACACGACTAATCTCAACGAATGAGTACCGTCCATGTGTGACTATTTTTGGTTAAATTATTTCGTTCAACACATGACTAATCTCAACGAATGAGTACCGTCAACACATGAACCTTTATTTTATATTGATAAAGATGTAAATTTTATTATAAAAATAATTCGTTCAACACATGACTAATATCAACGGATGAATATAGTCAACACATGAACCTTTATTTTATATTGATAAAGATGTAAATTTTATTATAAAAATAATTCGTTCAACACATGACTAATATCAACGGATGAATATAGTCAACACATGAACCTTTATTTTATATTGATAAAGATGTAAATTTTATTATAAAAATAATTCGTTCAACACATGACTAATATCAACGGATGAATATAGTCAACACATGAACCTTTATTTTATATTGTTTATTTTTCAAATTAGAATGAGGCCCAATCAATCACCATATAACGTTAATTATATGGATTTTCATACAACACATGTATTTAATAGCATTGAAAATAATCAACCATCAACCAAAGTGCACTACACTGTATAAGCATCAAATATAGATATCTAACGCTTATAACAGCCTGTCAATCAATCGATCGACATATTTATCAGTCAGGATGAGTGAACTTTTAAATTTCATCCCAACACCCGTGTAGGGTTTCAAACAATCAAACATAGATTTTATTCGTGCAGTTGGGCGATGTGTAAAATTTATCGACCCAATCAATGTCATTCAAATAGGTGTACATAAACAAACCATCTGGCTTGTAAATGAATATTTTATTTTATTCGCATTCACTATATTCATATTCACGTTAAAAATTATATTTTTAACGATAAAATATTTTATTTCGACATATGAATATCTATTCAGTTCATTCTTTAAATAAAATGTTATTTTTATTTTTCTAACATATTTTTAGAAAATTTCGGCGGCATGACGGCACTATACTAGAAACGGGACAAGGCCTAGCCTCATCCCCGGTCTAGTGAAGGCCCACGCCATTCACACATCAATCAAATTCACTTTCGTTATGCAAACCACAAAATTTGGAGTAAGGGTCTAACCTAGCCTTACTCCTTCGCCTTATAACGGCGCACGTCTAATCCTAATCAATTTATCGATTCGATTTTTCACACCACAAACCACATTCAAACCAATATCGCAATCAATCACCAAACAGTCAAACAAACAAGTCCATGGTCTGTGGACGATTGTGTCGGGTGCTACTAAGCACCGTCTGCATCCTAGTATATATATAACTAGAAAAATTAAATTGAAAGGTGAGAAGTTCTCACTTATAGCTATCCTAGCTCCACGGCTCTTCATTTGCAGAAGTCTTCATCGCTATCGCATCTTCGGCATCTTTATTGCCCATAGTCACTACATATGTAAAAATCGAATTTTTACTTCGCTATTCAATATATAAAAATCCATTTTTCTATCGAAGTTCAATATATAAAAATTCTATTTTTCTATCGAAGTTCAATATATAAAAATTCTATTTTTCTATCGAAGTTCAATATATAAAAATTCTATTTTTCTATCGAAGTTCAATATATAAAAATTCTATTTTTCTATGTCAAATAGATAAAAATTATATTTTTATCACGCTATTTTCCACATAAAGATTTCGCCTTTATAAAAATTACCACTTTATCTCAACGTATATAAAATAAAAATCAGATTTTTATTTCGTTACATACACAAAGATGATATCTTTATATTCTCTATCCTATAAAGATTATATTTTTAATACTTTAAAAATATAAAAATCATATTTTTAATATTCCTATATAGTAAAGAGTATATTTTTAATACTTTAAAAATATAAAAATCATATTTTTAATATTCTAAAAATACGAAGATCAGGTCTTGTTCCTTCTCAAATCAGTTTTTATTTTCTTTTTAAAAATCCAGTTTTAACTCTTTTATAAAAACAAAACAGTTTTTATCTTTTAAAAGATTCAGTTTTTATTTTTCTTTTCAAAAATTCTATTTTTAAAACTCTTTTAAAAATATGCAGTTTTTATCTTTTTTCTAAATTCTATTTTTAAAACTAAAGAAAATTCAGTTTTAAAAATAAATAAATAAAACAGTTTTTTAAACTAAAATTAAAAAAAATCAGTTTTAAACTTAAATTAAAAAATCAGTTTTAAACTTAAATTAAAAAATCAGTTTTAAAAAATCATTATAAATCAGTTTTAATGAAAATAAATAAAAACAAAAATAAACAAAAAACAGAACTTACAGTGAACGGGGGGGGGGGGGGGGGTTCCTTCGTCGGAGCGGTGCTCTGGGCTTCCAGCGGTGGCGTCAGTTGTGGGTTGGACGGATTAGGGGAGGGGGCTGCTGTCAGTAGCGGCGGAGGGGGTTCTTGGCGGAGGGTTGGGGGGTTTCGCTGTCTCGTCTGAAGTGGGGGTCGGGTTCGCAGCGGGCTTCAAGAGGAGGGAGTAGGGCGCAGAAGAGAGGGGGAGGGGTTGATCGGAGGCCGGCGGGTGGAGGCGGGGCAGGATCGAGATCGGCAGCGGCTCTCTTTTTTTTTTCTTTTTTTTTTCTTTTTTTTAATTTCTGAAATGAGAATAAGGGGGGGGGGTCGGCTGATAAGGAGGAAGGGTTTTTTTTTTTTTTTTTTTTTTTATTTTAATTTAATTATTTAATCCAATTTAAAGTTGACTTTCTGTTTTAACTCGAAATCAAGCCCACCGACTGTCGCCCCTAACTAATTACCCCCATTCCGAACACAATGGGATATGCATCGCAAGCTGATTCGACTGTTTGAATCAGTTTTCGTTGAATTTACATTTAAATCACTATATTGAATTTTAAACGTACATTTCAAATTACCGGGGTCACATACTAACTAGAAAATTTCCAGAAAAATATTTTCTAGCTTCGTATTGACGATACGGTCCTAACAAAACTAGTTTCGCCGAATTCTGAGACCGTTAGAAAAATGGCCAATTTCAAGTCGATTAAAATCAACTGAAATGGTCAAAACACGTTTTCCTTTGCCACGCTCACATATTGATTCGAAAAATTATGAAATTTGGAATCTAGCAATAACTTAACATCACGGACCCAACAAAAGTGGTTTCGTCGAAATCCGAGGTCATTTGCAAAATGGCTATTTTTAAGGGCTATATATTATATTAAAATATATATAAATTCCACAGCGACTATTTCTAATTTTCAACTGGACATATCTCATCATTTCTAAAATGAAATCTCAGTTTGTTAACTTCGTTACAAAGATATAGTTATACAGATTCAAATATTTCTTGTTTCGTTCAATTCTGACTTATATTGAATTCTGTATATTCATTTGAAATTAGAAATCGAATTTTCGAACTACCGCGCCATTTTCAATTCCTTTTATAATTATATATAATTATTTATATTCTAACGACGACGTATATAATATATACGTTCGAATTTCTATTCAAAATAAATTTTACGTCGATATTATTTAAAATAATCTATTTTAAATATTCAAAATTCGCTAAAATTGCCAAAATAAAAATTTTAAACTGGCCCAGATTTTCCGGGTTATTACACTCCTCCGATTTCGTACCGGGCTTGCTAGCATCTCTCGAAGTACGCCCAACTTTAGTGGATTCAGTAGGGGCAGTACAACGCGAAGACCCTCAGCTTGTGGAAATGATTGATAGGCTAATTAGGGGTGAGACTTCAAGTCACCTCAACAGATACTCCATTGACGATAAGGGTTTACTAAGACGAGACGGAAGACTATGCGTCCCACAGACGAAAGATTTAGTAAAGAAGGTTCTCGAGGAAGCACATCACTCCAAGATGACGATACATCCAGGCGGGGATAAAATGTACAAAGACATAAAAAGGACTTTCTTCTGGAACGGCATGAAAAAGGACGTGGCAGAGTTCGTTTCTAAGTGTATGGTGTGCCAACAGGTTAAAGCGGAACAGAAAAAGCCTGGCGGACTACTACATCCTCTGGAGGTCCCGCAGTGGAAGTGGGATAGCATCTCAATGGACTTCATCGATGGGCTGCCTAGGTCTAGGAGAGGCAACACTAGCATTTGGGTAATAGTGGATAGGCTTACTAAAAGCGCCCACTTTTTACCTATCAAAAGTAAGAGAACTGCCTCATCCCTAGCATCACTTTACCTCAAGGAAATCGTTCGACTCCATGGAATACCATCTAGCATTGTTAGTGACCGAGACCCCATCTTCACCAGTGAGTTTTGGCGGAGTCTGCAAGAAGCAGTAGGAACGCAGTTACGCTTAAGCACAGCCTATCATCCCCAAACCGACGGCCAAACAGAGAGAGTGAACAGAGTTTTGGAAGACCTCTTAAGACTATGCGTCCTCGACTTCGGAGGGACATGGGAAGACCACCTTCCTTTGGTGGAATTTGCCTACAACAACAGCTATCAAGCAACCATCGGAATGGCGCCCTTCGAAGCTTTATATGGAAGACCGTGCCGATCGCCCACTTGTTGGTGGGAGTCCACGGATAAGCTCATACTTGGACCAGACATGATCCGAGAGACTTCAGAGAAAGTGGACTTAATACGAAGAAGGATGAAGACGGCCCAAGACAGACAAAAGTCCTATGCCGACAAGAGGAGGACCGACCTTGAATTTGAGGTTGGAGACAGAGTTTTTCTCAAGGTATCACCGCTAAGGAACGTTGTTCGTTTTGGAACCACAGGAAAACTAGCACCAAGGTTCATAGGGCCATTCCCTATTATCGAGAAAATTGGGAAAATGGCCTATAGATTAGAGCTACCCGAGAAGTTGGCTGGAGTCCACAACGTTTTTCACGTTTCACATCTCCGAAAATGTCTACATGAGTCTGCTGAAGTGGTAGAGCCAAATATCCTCGAAGAGGCCGAAGTGGAACGCGAAGCAACCATAAGAAAAGTTCCAACCCGCATCTTGGGAATGGAAGTGAAGAAGCTACGCAACCGTGAAGTCAAGCTCGTCAAAGTTTAGTGGAGCGACGCCGAGGGAGACGCGACTTGGGAAACTGAAGATAGAATCCGTACAGCCTACCCTTTTCTGTTCGAGGGTACATCCTTGATCTTTCTTTTTCCTTAAGTTGCGCTTTTATCTATCTTTTTAGGTATATTTCCTCGACCATATCTTTTAGGTAGAAACCCTTTGGATGGAAACATGTGGTTGAAACATGTTATGGATGATGGTTGCAAGTGGTTGCAAGTGATTGCTAGTGGTTGCTCGTGGTTGCATATACACACACAATCTAGGTTTTAGATCGGCTCAGTCACTTCATATTGCATATGCATATATGTTTGCATTCGTATATGGTTGAACTTTAATGTGTTGTCATATGGATGTTGCATTTGTAATGAATGATTGTGCACTCATGTAGAATCAAAAATAGGAAAATTTGCATACATAATGGATTCATGGCACTTACATAATTCGCATTAAGGAGGTCAACTGAATCAGTAGACCGCCTGATTTTGCATTAGATAAGTACATGTACACACACACTTCGCATATGATCATGAAGCATTAGAAGTCTTTTAAGGACAATGGATGCTCGTGTTTGATGGATGAGTAGACGGATGATTGGATGTTAGGATTTACATTCCTCCTAACTTGAAGATTTTGGGGACGAAATCCTTTTAAGTGGGGGAGAATGTAACGCCCCGAAAATTCTATAACTGTGAAATTAACAAATTAAAGTATAATTAATTTGAAATCAAAGAACTAAGGGAAAAGGGATACGCCATTGCGTTCGTCTCGGAAAAATACGCGAAATAGAGTCTGAGTTTTCGAAAAACGGAGTCCGTATGAAGAAGATATGGCCTTCAGAAGTTTTGAATTAAATTTAAAATTCAAACAGAATAAAATAATTAAAAATCGGGCCCAATGGGCCAGGGCGGATAAACACCCGCCTAGGCCACCCAGGTCGACTGGGCTATCGACCTGGGCTACCCATGTCGACAGGGCTGTCGACAGGGGTGTCAACCTGGTCGAGCCCAGTCAACCTGGCTGGCCAGGTCTGTGTTTGGCCGATTCTCTGTGGTCTGCTTTGTCATTAGGGCTAGGTGGTAAGTTTTAATTGGTCTCTCTTCCTAATGAATGGCTATGATCAATCCAAGCAACATCAAGGGTCCTAATCAGTTCCTAACCTCTATATAAACAACCCTAGACTAAACCCTAATCTATTCATTCAAAATTAAGAACATAGCCGCCATGTTGCTGAGGAACGACTAAGAGTAGCCGCCAACTAGAGAGAGGATTAGGGAGAAAGTTCTAAAGCCTAAAGCAATTCAAGCAACCTAAAGCCAATCAATTCAACAAAGGAATCATATCTCTTAATTAGAGAATTCGCCGCAACCATAGTAAGTAGAGTATTACTTTGGTATGAATAAACAATTGTGTTGATGTGTATGCTTGAATTGTGGCAATAAAAGTAATTCATATTTGTGCGTTCTTATCAATTTATATACGTTTGGATATTCTTGAATTATGTTATTCGATTATAAAGAACTACATGCGGTAGTTCTATGCAAGTAAGTGTTTGGAATATCCGCAAATTATGTTGAAGCTACATGTATGTAGTTGATTGAAATTCATGCAAGTTTCGGGATTTGTTATTATGCCATCATGATGTATATTTTTGTGCATAAATCATTTTGCAAGTAATTAGTTTGGTTGTTATAGTTCATATGAAACTAGGCTGAAATATTGGCACCATGATCTATGTATTAAGCCATGCTTTGTATTAGAAAACCTATGGGCAAACTTATGAAAATGACTAGGCTATGATTGATATTTGACCATGTTAGTTCTATATTGTTAGCAAGAATTATATGATGACATATGTGAGACATGGCTAGGTTAGACTCAAAAATCCCTTTTTGCAAGTTTAAAGCAAACACCATGTTTAGGAATATTTATGCATAAGTATATTTATACCATCGTTATGTGATTAGACTTAAATCATGATTAAGTTGAACTATGCTTTTGTGTTAGTAACAAAGTATCCCCTTTGTAAACATGTAGAAACCTTATGAACATGACTTGTTTATGTTTATGCCTAAATGAGAACATAGGTCTATGTTGTAGTTAAGACTATGTGACACCTAATTTAGATTCTTATCTTAAGTTTACATGGTTTGGTTCATGTCACCTATGCTTTATGACCAAAGTATATATATGCAAGTACACCAGTTTCTATTATGTATTTCCAACGTCATATGCAAGTTCATGCGCTCACCTTCCCCTCTTTGTGTATGTAATCACGCTTTAAGCCTCCCCTTTTCGCATGGCTAATTTGGGCTTTAAAAGGCTAAGCCCAAAATATATAAACGGACGTGTAAAACGGGGGAAAATAACGTTGGGTTAGAATTAATTAATGAATGAAAATATAAAATAGAAGGGCCCAAATTCAAGTATGGGTTGGGCCCATGATTGGTGTAACCTTTACACCATTAACTTAATAATTGGCCGCAAATATTTACATATAAGAAATAAAGAAGAATGACAAAATATGTAAATGTAGAACATACGATGTGTTTAACCCGAGGTTGGATTGAGTTGTGATGTAAACCTGCCCGGAACCGCCCGGCTGTCCAGTAGTCACAACAATACCTATCCAATGTGGGAGGTTAAACATGGAGCCCAATAAGGAGCCGAGGTTTGACTGAGTTGTGGCGTAAGACTGCCCGGAACCAACCGGCAACAGGCAGCCACAACAATACCTGTCTAATGTGAGAGGTCAGGGCCTTAATAAGACAATTAAGGCTGAGTCAGGATTGTTAGGATTAAGTGAACTAAAGACTTAATCAAAATGGAACATGCTAAACTAAACGGACTGGTGGGGGTTAGGTTAGAAAACACTTAACCAACTTAGCATGTTGGCTAGAGATAGAAAACCTAGTAACGGGGGACCCTTTTCAGCAGTAACCCTAAAAGGTGTATCAGGATACCCTGAAACTAGGCAGGGTGGGGCACGATTACTGGGCTGATTGTAAGAGGTCAAAGCGACGGCGGTGGTGTAGCAGTGTAGGTTCTAACGGAGTGCGGGCGTGCACACACTCCGGTGCAGAAAAATAAGGAACTGGACACCAGTAGCATACCTGTGCACTCTAAGGTTGTGTCGGGTTGCCACTATGGGACTTGATACACCCCATGGTGGGACCAGCATAGGTAACTACGACATCGGGGGCCGTAAGACACATGTAACTATGCGAGTAGGAGCCGATCATCATAGGATGGATCACTTCACCCTGATTATGGGGTGCCAATTGGAAACTAGTTAAATGGGTTCAGAGATTAACATGGGGTACGATAGTATATTCGACCCTAGACAACTTGACCAAGTTTATTGTGCTTGCCCACTTCTTGTTTATACTTATCATACCCAGTTCTTTATTCATAGACAAAATAGTACTAGACTTACTCAGGCTTTATGTCTGACTCTACTTTTCTTTCGTCTTCTTTCTTCCGTTTCCCCCCCCCCCCCAGGTCCTCAGGGAGGGAACACAGCAGCTTGACCAACCTTAGCATCCAGCTTGAAGAAGAGAAATGTATTGCTTGGACTTTCCTGTTTTGAACTATGGCTTTGGACAATCCACTATGGGGCTTTTGCAGTTTATCTATGTTTTATTTATGCTTCTTTAAATAATGTACTCAAGACAGATTATGAAAATGTTATGTTATGTTTTTGGAAAGGATGTTGTTGTAACACGTATTTGACTTTATGAAATAAAGTTTGTTGTTCTTCCGCTGTTTACAAATATGTGTTCTTATATCTGTCTTGTATATCTGTGACTTGTACTTATAAAACCTCCACCAAAATTAGGGCATTCCCTTTGAGAGTGACCCTAACGGAGGTGGGGTGTTTCACCTTATCCCTTGCCTAGTACTGGCTCGTGCCATACACATACCAATTCTAATCATTTCAATTTACATCCTAAACCAAATTCAACCAAATGAATCAATCGAAACAAACAACCAAACATTCATGGTTTCAGTCAAAGGTGTCGGTTGCTACTAAGCACCGTCTGAATCCTAGTGTGTATGTGTGTGTGTGTATTTAATTGTAAACAAAGTTAGAGTGAGAAGTTCTCACCTTTGGTTTCCACTCCGCCGTGCTTTGTTGTCGCTTAGATTCGCTGTTCTGTTTCCAATGCAATCTGTTTCACGAAATTAATATATTAAAAATCATATCTTCATAGCGCTTTTTATATAATAAAAATCATATTTTCATAATATCGTTATATTTAATTAAAAATCACATTTTTATAATGTTATGTAAACATTAAAAATCATATTTTTACAGTGCTATGTATAAATTAAAAATCATATTTTTAATTCGCTACATATATAAAAATCATATTTTTATATTCTCTACATATATAAAAGTCATATTTTTATATTCTCTACACATATAAAAGTTATATTTTTAATTCACTACATCATATGAAAAAATCACATTTTTTCTTCGCTACTTCATATGTAAAATTACATTTTTTCTTCGCTACTTCATATGAAAAATCACATTTTTTCTTCGCTACTTCATATAAAAAAAATCACATTTTTTTCGCTACTTCATATAAAAAAATCACATTTTTTTATTTCAACTCTATATGGATAAAAATCACATTATTATATCGCTACTATATATATATCATATTTTTATTTCAAATATATATATATATAATCGTATTTTTATATTGTTATTCGTATAATAAAACCCATATTTTTAAACCGCTATTATATTATAAAAATCATATTTTTATAATGCTACTTCATATATAAAAAGTATATTTTGATTTACATACATATATAAAAATCATATTTTTATTAACATACATAAATAAAAATAGAAATAAAATGCTTATAGTTGAAATTGGGGGTCCCACGATGGCTGAGGTGGCGTGGGGAGAGGGCACAAGGATCGAGGAGGTGGTGGGGGGTCGGTAGTGGCGCTGGTGGTGGCTATTGCGATGGGTTTTGGGGCTTGGAAGAAGAAAGATGTGAAGAGAGAGAATGGAAGGGGTGTGGTCCGAGGGGGGTGTCTGAGGGGGAGGCGTCGGAGCTAGGGAGGGGCGGCGGCGGTCCATGGTGGGGCGGTGGGCTCTGGAAGGGGGTGCGATGCAATTCGAAAATTGGGGGGTGGGGGAGGTTTCTCGTGTTGACCACGAGATAGAATATTTAGGGGTTGACCCCGTCAAACCCTTATATATATGTAAATATATATATATATATATATATATATATATATTCTTTTCAAAAAGCAACTTTTCCATTCAATCTCCAAATCAAACCTACCGACTGCCGCCCCTAGCTAACTACCCCCATTCCGAACACAACGGGATATGTTTTGTGAAACAATTCGGTTATTTTGATTATTTTTCATTTAAATTGAAATTTAAATCAATATATATTGAATTTGAACGGACATTTCAACTTACCGGGGACGCATACTGAATTTGAAAATTACAGAAAAATTATATCTATCTTTGTATTGACTATGGTCCTAACAAAACTAATTTCGTCGAATTTGGAGACCGTTTGAAAAACGGTCAATATCCAGTCGATAAAATTCAAATTCAAATTGACCAAACACGTTTAAATCCGCCATGCTCACATATTGATTCCAAAACTTATGAAAATTGGAATCTAGCAATAATTTGACATTTCAGATCCAACAAAATTGGTCTTATCGAAAACGGAGGTCGTTTGCAAAATCGCTATTTTTAAGGGCTATATATTATATAAAATATATATAAATTCCATAGCGACTATTTTGAATTTTAAATTGGACATAATTTTCATTCCCATTATGAAATCTAGATCTTTCACATTCGTTGAAAAGATATCTTTAAACAGATTCAAATATTTCTAGTTTTACTGAAATCCGATTTATTTTGAATCCTGTACATTCATTTGAAATCGAATTTTCAAAGTGCTACGCCATTTCAGGCTCGTTATATAATTAAAATAAATTTATTCCTTCTAACTTCATTTAAAATAAATTTTTAGTCATTATTATTTAAAATAAATCATTTTAAATATTCAAAATCCATAAAAATAGGTAAAATAAAAATTTTAAATTGGTTCTGAAATGCTGGGTTGTTACAATCTCCCCCACTTAAAATCTTTTCGTCCTCGAAAAGGAACGGAGCTAAATGTTGTTTAACTAAACAATTCAACTTGCATTCTGGCTTTCATTCTTCAACTTTTCAGTTTCTAAGAATTTTCTGATTTTTCAAAAATTTGGTTAACACCATAAATTTTTGAAAAATTTCGCCATAACCTCCTTTATACGGGGAGACCTTTAAAACCACAACTAGCCACGCAGGGCCCTCATCAATCCAAAATAAAAAGCCAAGCGGCTAGCAAAGTGGCTAGCCAATCGGCTCATAAATTCATCCAAACCCAAGAAAAAAGTAAACATGTACCTATTTGTCGGGCATACAATTTTATTCCTTTTCTTAAACTCCTTGCTATGACCTGTTCATTATATACACATGTATATATATGCAATTGCAATCAACTTCCAAGTCAGTTTAATATTTGATTCAATTTGGCTTAATGTTTCAAATTTTAATTAATCAAACCAATAATCAAATAACACAATCAACAATCAATTAGTTGATTATCGTTTCAAACACATAACTTTTAGATATATATAATCATATTTTTGATGCCAATTCACAAACAATAAATCCTATCTAGTTTTGGTTCTCACACCAGTCAATTGAATACACGTTAATTACGCATATATTCAAAGTCTTAATATACTCGATTGTGCAAATTCAATATAAAATAAATATTCAAATACGTATAATAAGATTTAAAATTTCAAAACTAAATTTGTTTTCAATTTTTATTTAAAAAAATAACACTCTTCACACTCGTTCTAGGATACTATTGATCCCATATCTAACGAGTCATTCTCATTGGACATTACTAATCCAATCTGTGGTGAATTCTTTTGTTTGGTTCTAACGTGTCGTGTTCTCGAGCTCTGTAAACCAAAGCTCTGATACCACGATGAAACGACCCAAACTCACCCCTACGGGAAAGCCCAGAATGAGTTGAGAACAAGACAAATCAGAATGCAAATAAAAGAACATTTCATTGCTTATTACAACAATTACATCGGAGTACAAGAATATAACAGAGTATGAATAAATAGTATACATTTGACAAATATTAGAGATTTAAATTACATTAAAATACATAACAGTGGAAAATAATACATAACACAACTGAAGAGAATACACAGATACAGAGCTTTCTGAATATAGTTCCAGTTGTAAATCCAGGATCCTGTGAATATAATATCTGCAAAACCAAAACTACTAGCTGCCCGTGTGGAAAATAGGGGCACCCAGAGTTTAGGTTAAAAGAATAAACTCCAGGTCAGTCATGAGACTGGTGTGAGAACTAAAGCAGTTATTAATTTTATTTTAAAGTTAGGTATATCAAGGGACCACGCCGTGTAACACGGAACGGGTTTACCCCCAAGAATACCAGTGCATAAAACAAACAACATAATTCTAATTAAAGAAAATGAAGCTATTATAAGACTCAGGTCCCATCTAATAAAGCAACGTAAGCCGGAGGATAGAGTTTCACCTTATAATAGCCAAATAATGCTTGGTACTTGAAATTTTATCTTTTATTATTACTATAAGTAAAGAAATCAACTTCAAATATAAATGTCTCAATCATAGGCGGCATGGGTACCATCTATCATGTCACCATACTGGGCTCTTCTATCAAAACCGAAATGTCACATACTGGAAATTGGGTTTCCGTCATGAGTCGAGGCAAGGGATGTACTCCTCGCCGGCTTCGAGACACTCTAGAAAATGCCTCAGGATCTCCCACAGTAGACCGTTGGATCCTCCAAGGCCGGTCTTCCCTTACGTTTGAGGATTAATTATTCCTGAACACACGTTTCCCGGTCGTATCCATCGGCTCCATAGTAACCGATATATCTGAGGCGCCTCGTAATCAATCATCCACATAGGTAAAAATATAATAAATGTCTGGGCTCCTACCATGACACCACCCATAGCTAGTAAGAAACGTCATGTCCTCCTTGGGTCCCTTATCCCGTTTTTGACTCATACAGAGGTGTGAGGCTCGTGAATTAATACAATACACAAAGCTATGCCCTTTAAGGTCGTGCTTTGATCATCAACCATAAGACTCTGCTATTCAACAGAAGCCTTGATCAATTGCATCTCAGGATGCCACACTGACAATTCATGCCACACAACTGATGTCTATCGATATTTAACCTCTGAGCTTGTACGTCTCAGAGAAGAGTGTTAAGCAAGAGAATAAATTCTCTACCACCAAATAGATATATATTTAATAAAGATCAATCAACAAAGAATTAAATCCAATATCAGACACACATCCATTTAATAGATCATTCTGGGTCTGAACGAAACTGAAGGCACCTTATTTTTTCGTCCTGTGTCCAATATAAGAGAGAGGTCCTTACATATCCGGTCGATCTCCAAGTACGTCTGGACGATCACCACTTATTACCTTGTCTTGGGTGTACCGCCCAATCAAGACATCAGTAATCATCCAAACGATGAGAAGACCTCTGGTCTTCAACCGCCGTCTTCATCGTCGACTTATCATCGAATCAGTTATTCAGAATGGGTATAAACCCGACCTTTCCGAATAACTCGCGTATATAATAAACAAGTGCTATAAAAACACAGCATACACCTCGTTCCAATACAGAATATTCCTTTATTCAAATATTCTTATACTTTGGGAAAGGTTCCCATTAATTTTATCAAAGATAAATTCTTTAAATTTATTCTTTAATCTTCCTTTGGATATCAATTCAAACCAAATTAAGGTTTATCCGAACTAGTCGGGATTAGCGCACCTTACTGAAGTAATCATTTCTTTTATTTCCCAATACCAACCTATTCATCCCATAGAGCAAAACTGGTAATACTCCATATCTAACACCACGGTATTATCGGTAAATTTAATTACCATTTCACGTTCAAATCTAATTAAAGATTTAACTATTGCTTGGAGTAAAACTGGTGCTACTCCATTCTCGATCACTTCCCGAATTTGATAATTTAAATTATCACATTCTCTTTTCAATCTAATTAAAGATTCATTAAAACTCCACATAGTTTTAATCTTCCCAAAAATCAATATTAATGATTATTTAACTTTGGAAACACAAACATGCAGCATCGACAATCTACACCATACTATTGATTTCTCCTGATATATAACCTCTAAGCTCGTACGTCTTAGAGAAAGGTGTTAAGCAAGAGAATAAATTCTCTGCAACCAAACAAATATATATTTAGCAGAGATCAACTATACAATTCGAAATACAATGTTAGACATGTAATCCTGTCTTTAACTGGGTTAAAGAACTAATGTCATTTAAAACACAGTTCACGATAAACCTAAATCATATTCCATTAATTATGGAATCTTCACGGAAAACAGATCAATATATAATCGATATCAGTTTCCGTATTCGACTAATAAAATAAATGGAATAACGACAAAGCCTTTCTATATATACAAATGATCTTCCTCCATAGAAGAACTTCAATTATTATTAAATCGAATTCCATTCAATACCAATTTAATATATTAAATTGGAAAACTTTACTTTGGAAAATTCCCGTTAAATTTCAATAAGAAGATTTATAAATTCCAAATCACATTTCACTGTTAATCGGGTTAAAGAACAAGAGTTATTTAAAGCACTGTTCACGATAAACCCAAAAATCCAACTCTTTCATTCAATTCCAATTAAATATTGATTATTTGGAAAACTTCTCTAAATCTTAATTATAAGATTTATTCTTTTCTCAACTGGGTTTAAGAACAGTGTTAATAAAGACACCATTCATGACAAACCCAAAATCCAATTTGGTATTAAATATAAGGCTCCGAATAGAAATTATATCGGCTTATATTCAATATCAAATTCTGAAACCAACAAATATCGTATTGGAAATAACGATATAAATATATCTTCCAAATTTCCATAACAATATCTGTATAATCACGAAATCCAATATAGAAATATTTCGAAGATGATATCCATTCAAATCCACTCCAATTCATATATTGGAAATTTTGGTTATATTAAAACCCATTCTCCATCCAATTTGTTTATTTGAAAATAATCGGATTATAATTCTAGTTAACAACTAGTTCATTTCGATAAAAACATATTTTTAACTTTTCAAATATGGAGTTTTCATCCCAATTCTTTCCAAATTATTTATTATGATTTTACACAAATTATTTATATTTTTAATAATTTTATTAAGGACCTTTCAATCGATTTCCATAAACGATCATCGAACTGCACTTACAACGACCTTTTCCAAATTTGATTTGGACATAATTCCAAATTCAACCGTTAGATTTCAAATCTCTTGTATTCATTTGAAAGCTCTTTTCGACACGAACCCAAATGTTCTGGTTTTAGGAGAATCCGTCGGTCGGATCTCCCATAATATCAATTCGAAGTCAATGGTCGAAATTGCGAACGGCCGCGGTGCGTCGCGTTCTATTCAGGCCATTAAATATATATAATATATATATTATATGTATTTCATCGATTTCCATTTAAAACGTATTTTTTAAATCGTTTTAAAAACGATTCCAACTTCATTTTCAGTTTTAAATCAAAATTGAATACTCCTTATCATTATATTATTTAAATGATAATATTTTCAAAATATCAGATTTTGAAATAATTTCCTTTTTGATATTCATTATAAAAATGAATAAAATCGATATAAATATCGTTCACGATAAAATGCCGCATACCTAATCAACACGGCTTCATATATTTCAATATTTTCATATCTATCCCAAATCGGACATCAAAAGCATATTTTGATCTATTACTGAATATTATTTTAAAATATTAATTATTTTAAAATATTCATTATTCGTCATTTTACAATATTCATTAATTTAAAATATTCGTTTTTTCCGAATTGGAATCAGACATAGTCAATTGCCATATAGTTTTATTTATATGGATTTCATACACACATGTACTCATCAATAATCAAACACAGTCAGCCATCATCTAGAGTGCATTACACAACTGCATAGGCGTTAAATAGCTTACAATAGTCTGTCAACCAATCGATTGGCATACAACTAAACAATTGGGATTAGTGTACGCTAAATATCATTCCAATACCCGTGTGGGGTTTCAATCAGCACACACAGAATTTATTTGTGGAGTTGGGCGATGTTTAAAATATATCGTCCTAAATAATATCAGGTAAATGAGTGTACATAAACAAATCGTCTGATTTGTAAATGAACATTTATTTTCATTCAAATACACGTTAAAAATTATATTTTTAACGATTAAATATTTATTTCAACATATGAATAATTTATACAGTTCATTTATACAATAAAAATGATATTTTTTTCGTTCTAACATATTTTAGAAAACTTTGGCAACATAACGGCGCGATAATAGAACCGGAATAAGGTCTAGCCTTATCCCTCGCCTAATACTGGCTCGCGCCATACAGATACCAATTCTAACCAATTCAATTCACATCCCAAACAATATTCAACCAAATGAATCAATCAAAACAAACATCTATAGTTTCAATCAAAGTTGTCGCGTGCAACTAAGCACCGTCTACATCCTAGTGTATATATTTAACTGTAAACAAAGTTAGAGTGAGAAGTTCTCACCCTTGGTTTCCACTCCGCCGTGCTTTATTGTCGCTTAGATTCGCTATTCTGATTCCAACGCAATCTGTTTCATGAAATTTATATATTAAAAATCATATTTTCATAGCGCTTTATATATAATAAAAATCATATTTTCATAATCTCGTTATATATAATTAAAAATCACATTTTTATAATGCTATGTATACAATTAAAATCATATTTTTACAAAGCTATGTATACATTAAAAATCATTTTTTTAATTCGCTACATACATAAAAATCATATTTTTAATTCGCTACATATATAAAAATCATATTTTTATATTCTCTACATATATAAAAATCATATTTTTAATTCGCTATATCATATGAAAAAATCACATTTTTTCTTCGCTACTTCCTATGTAAAAATTACATTTTTTTTCTTTGCTACTTCATATGAAAAAATCACATTTTTTTCTTCGCTACTTCATATAAAAAAATCATATTTTTTCTTCCTTACTTCACATAAAAAAATCACTTTTTTTTATTTTAAAGCTATATGGATAAAAATCACATTTTTATATCGCTACTACATATATATGTATAAATATCATATTTTTATTTCAAATATATATATATCGTATTTTTATATTGTTATTATACAATAAAACCCATATTTTTAAACCGCTATTATATTATAAAAATCATATTTTCATAATGCTACTTCATATATAAAAAGTATATTATTATTAACATAAATATATAAAAATCATATTTTTATTAACAAACATAAATAAAAATAGAAATAAAACGCTTACAGTTGAAATTGGGGGTCCCACGACGGCTGAGGTGGCGTGGGGAGATGGCGCAAGGATCGAGGAGGTGGTGGGGGGTCGCGGTGGTCGGAGATTGCGCTGGTGGTGGCTGCTGCGACGGGTTTTGAGGCTTGGAGGAAGAAAGAGGCGACGAGAGAGAATGGGAGGGGTGTCGGTCAAAGGGGGTGTCAGAGTGGGAGGCGCCGGAGCTAGGGAGGGGAGGCGGTGGTGCATGGTGTGGCGGTTGTAATGATACAGATTTCGCTCGGAAAGATATTTTCAAACTGATTAAAATATTTCTGGTTTCGCTAAAATTCGGTTTATTTTGAATCCTGTACATTCATTTGAAATTTGAATTTGAAATTTCAAACTACCGCGCCATTTCCTATTCCTTTTATAATTAAAATAAATATTTATATTCAAACTTCGATTCCAAATAAATAAATACATTCTAATTCTGTTCAAAATAAATTTCTTGTTTGTTATTATTTAAAATAAATCATTTTAATATTCGAAATTCATTAAAATTGCCAAAATAAAAATTTTAAATTGGTTCTGATTTTCCGGTTGTTACAATCTCCCCCACTTAAAATCTTTTCGTCCTCGAAATGGAACGGAGCAGAAACTTATTTTACAAACTAACTCAACTTTCATTCTGGCTTTCATTCTTCAACTTTTCAGTTTCTAAGAATTTCTAATTTTCAAAAATTTGGCTAACACCCTAAATTTTCGAACTTTTTTGGCATAACCTCTTTTGTACGGGGAGCATCTGGAAATCCCCAAACCGCCACAAAGCCCTCTCATCTCAAAAATAAATATAAAAAGCCAAGCGGCTCATAAAATCACCAAAACCCAGTAAATTAGTAAACATGTATCTAATTGTCGGGCATACAATTTTACTCCTCTGCTCTAGCCTCCTGCTATGACCTATTCAATACACAAGTATGTACATGTATGCAATTTCAACCAATTTTCAATTCAGTTCAATATTTTGATTCGATTGGGCTAATTCACCTTACATTCTCTTATTGGTATTATCAATTCAATATTTTTATTAATCAAAATAATAATCAAACAACACAACCAGCAATCAATTAGTTGGTTAGCTTTTCAATCATATAACTTTTATATATTCAAAATCATATTTTTAAAATCAGATTATATATATAATCACAAATACGATATTTATAAACATATGACTCTCAACTCATTCCGGGGCATTTCTAACCCCATCTCTAACGAGTCACTCATTCTAGAATGCTACTGATTCTATCTCTAATGAGGATTCTTTCATAGGATATTACTAATCCTACTTCTGATGAGTCTTTTATTATGTTCTAACGAGTTGCACCCCAAAGATTTGAGTTAACCAAAGCTCTGATACCATCTTATATCCTGAAGTAGGGAAAATCATTTCACAACATAATAATCACACGTACATTCAAACTATAGTACTTTACATCAGCAATTGACACATATGATCAGTCACTATTGTTCACATAACCTTTGAGCTCATATGTCTCAAAGAAGGGTGTTAAGCAAGAGAATAAATTCTCCGCCACCAAACAGATACATCATTAATAGCAACTAATAGAATATGTGATGAACTACAATGTAAAACCATAATACATTTCCAAATCATTTCGAAATCATCGGGTCTTAGCCCTCGAAATCTTTCTGTTTTATAAAACATTTTTATAAAACATTCCCTGTCCAAAATCGAGAACACTATACTTTTCACTTAAGAAAATATCATTTCAAAATCAATCATTAAATTTGAAATGAACTCAACAACTTTGCTAACACCTCATAGTCTAATCGTGAAGTGTTTCACAAGGCGTTAGCATACCAGTATTTCTACCCAACCCAATGCTAAATGTAAAAGCATATCTTGCTCATAAACTGGTCGAGCACAATCCAAACAATCAATCAAACACAATCAATATCAACAACCAAGTGTATTTGGTTCTATCACATTTCATGTTTTGGTAATTTAATTACCATCCATACATTCACAATCTAATTAAGATTTATTCAAACTCCAATTGGTTTCAATCCCAAAATCAATTCTTATTGATTGTTCAACTTTCTGGAAATTATTCCTTCTTTAACTAGGTTAAAGAACCAATGTCATTTAAACACCGTTCACGACAAACCCAAAATCCAATTTGATATTAATGCAAGGCTCTGAATAGAAATTATATCAGCTTATATTCAATATCAAATTCTGAAACCAACAAATATCGTATTGGAATTATGATATATATATCTTCCAAATTCCTCAACAATATCCGTATAATCACGGAATCAAATATCGAAATATTCCGAGGATTATTTCAATTCGAATCCAATCCAATTCATATATTGGAAATTTTGGTTATGTTAAAACCATTTCAAATCCAATTTATTTTTTTAAAAATATTGGATTTTAATTCTAGTTCATAACTAGTTCATTTCGATAAAAATATATTTTTATCTTTTCAAATTTGAAACTTTTCATCCCAATTCTTTCCAAATCATTTATTTGATCTTATACAAATTATTGATATTTTTAATAATTTTATCAAGGCCCGTACAGTAGATTTTCATAAACGGTCATCGAACTGCAATTACAACGACCTTTCCAAAATTAGATTTGGATATATCTCCAAATCTAACTGTCAGATTTCAAATCTCTTGTATTCATTGGAAAGCTCTTTTCGATACGAACCCAATGGTTTTGATTTTAGGAGAATCTGGCAGTCAGATCCCTCGTAATGTCCGTTCGAAGTCAATGGTCGAAATTCGCGAACGGTCGCTGCGCGACGTGTTCTATTCAGGCCATTAATATATATATATATATATAATATTATATATTTCATCGATTTCCATTTAAAACGTATTTTATTAATCGTTTTGAATTCGTTTTCAAAACGATTTCAACTTCATATTCAATTTTAAATCAAAATTGAATATTCCATTACATGACAATTTTATATAATGTATATATAGGTTAAAAAGTATATTTTTAACAATCAAACAATTTTCACATTTCAATACAAGACCATTTTATATATCGCATATATAAGCTAAAAATAATATTTTTAGCAAACAAATATTTTTCACATCGCATATACAGATTTTCACATCGTATATATATTATTTCACATCGTATATATATTATTCATTTTCCATTCCATATATATATATGTATTTATTTATTTTTCATTCCATATATATTTTTTCCGTATCGTATATATATATTTATTTATTTTCTTTTCAGCGGTGGGCTTTGGAAGGGGGCGCGATGCGATTTGAAACAGAGGGGGGTGGTTTCTTGTGTTGACCAAGAGATAGAATATTTAGGGGTTTGACCCCGTCAAACCCCTTATATATATATTTATTTATTTCAAAAAGCAACTTTTCCATTTAATCTCCAAATCGAACCTACCGACTGTCTCCCCTGGCTAATTACCCCCATTCCGAACACAATGGGATATGTTTCGTAAGCCAATTCGGCTATTTCGATTAGTTTTCATTTAAATTAAAATTCAATATATATTGAATTTAAACGCACATTTTAATTTACCGGGGCCATATACTAACTCCGAAAATTACAGAAAAATTATATCTAGCTTTGCATTGATGATACGGTCCTA
Organism: Allium sativum; assembly: GCA_030737875.1. NCBI lineage: Eukaryota > Viridiplantae > Streptophyta > Magnoliopsida > Asparagales > Amaryllidaceae > Allium > Allium sativum. Next base: position 419,483,215 of record CM060924.1, read on the forward strand.
ACAAAACTAATTTCGTCAAATTTGGAGACCGTTTGAAAAACGGTCATTTTCCAGTCGATAAAATTCAAATTGAAATTGAACATTTAAACCAGCCAAGCTCACATACTAATTCCAAAAATTAGGATAATTATAATCTAGCAATAATTTGACATTCCGGATCCAACAAAAGTGGTCTCGTCAAAAATGGAGATCGTTTGCAAAATCGCTACTTTTAAGGGCTATATATTATATAAAATATATATAAATTTCATAGCTACTATTTTGAATTTTAAACTGGACATAAATTTCAATTCCTGTTATGAAATCTGGATCTTTCACATTCTTTGGAAAGATATCTTTAAACAGAATCAAATATTTCTGGTTTTACTGAAATTTGATTTATTTTGAATTATGTACATTCATTTGAAATCGAATTTTCAAACTGTCATGCCATTTCAGGCTCGTTATATAATTATAATAAATTTATTCCTTCTTACTCCATTTAAAATAAATTTTCAGTCGTCATTATTTAAAATAAATCATTTTAAATATTCAAAATCCATAAAAATAGCTAAAATAAAAATTTTAAATTGGTTCTGAAATCCCGAGTTGTTACAAATTGACATTTTCACAGCATATACTAGGCAGTGATTCTAGGTATGAGATGAAATAGACATTGCTTCCTTTCTTTCCATATACATAGCATATAACAAAGGCATGAGATAAAATATATACCACTTTACTACATTGTACTATGTAATTTTCATTAAATCTACAAAAAAATTGTGTTGAAAATCTGTAGATACTTTATGTAGTTCATAATTTCATATGTCATTAATTAATTAGGTGGAAATTCTAAATGTATTTATCTCAGTAAATTTTGTAAAAGGAAGGTAGGCAAATATATATATATATATATAATATGTATATGTTCATATATCGTTTAAATATAAACATTTTGCACGTATTGCCAGAAAGAACTATAACTTAAACCAAGGTTTTTTACAATGTCAAGTAATATTTGGTGCAAAAATTACAAAATAAACATAAGAAAAAGTAGATACCAGAGCAAGTCAATAGCAAAATATAATATAAATACGAATATTAAGAAGTTTTATAAGTAAAAGTATAATAAGGATTTTTTTTTTTGAAACAAAAATGTGTGATCTTCAGAAATGAAGAGAGCACACATATATATAAAATAAAAACCATGAAACAGAGTCAGGCTATATAACATAAAAAACAAAATAGAGCCTAACAATGCTCTAGGGTAGTAATGGTCATAGATAGATGAGCTTCGGATAAACCACCGCCCATCTACTCCAATATCGAATTCCGGCAAGGTCACCACCCGATATTGAAGTATATCTACACCAATACAGTAACTCATACACACAATAAAGCATAAAAAATGAGATACAACTCCACTAAACTCTAAAACACAATAAGCCAAAATGAGAAACCAACAAAACATCAATCCAGACAGCAATCCTCCCAGGTATCAATCTGGTACCAATCCTCCCAGCTATCCACAAAGCCCCTTTACCAAATCAACCACCTGTGTCTGCATAAAAACTCAACAAAACAATTAGTAAATTGTTACACATATATCTGTGAAGATAAAATGTCTAAATATATATATATATATATATATACCTATATATATATATACATTCATACATTTTATTTACCACACATATATGTGTAAGAGATAAACAATAAATGACTAGTAAAAGAACTTAATAAGCAATACGATATCTATTACAAAAGAAACTGTTAATTCTAATAAATAGAAACAAATTCAGTCTAACCTTAATCAAGAAGTTCTCAAAGCCCGATTTCCCAAAAAGCTTGTAATGTGAATTAGACATCCAATTCAAACAATAACAAACTATTTTAATGATTAAATTATCCGTGGAAACTGAAGTAGAATGAAAAGATCTTTGGTTTCTCTCAGACCAAATGAACCAACATACAATCGTGACTAAAGTATCTAAAGTGTATCTTTTGCTAACATTAAAATCAAATCTGTAAGAATCCCAGTAAGTAGCACAACAACAGAATGAATAATGATAATCAAAGACAAATAACCTTAATACCATACTAAGTATATAGCTTGTGATACTACAAGAGAAAAATAAATGATCCACATCCTCATTCATGGTATTACAAAAGTAGCACTTAGCGTCAAAAATGATATTCTTCCTCTTAAGTAATTCCACAGTATTAAGTCTCTTATGCACGATTAGCCACATTAGAAATTTCGTTTTAGGGGGAGAATTAGCTTTCCAAATAAATTCAAAAGGTCGAAATGAGATACCCGAAAAGTTAATGAAATTATACATTGAATTAACCGAATAAACTTGACCTTTATCCATACCCCAACTAGTAAAATCCTTATTCTCATCAATGTGGTATAATGATAACCTAGCATAAAGTAGAGCTAACTGTCTTAACATTTCTCCTTCTAATATATTTTCAAATGAAAACTCCCATGGGGGATCTAAATCTCTTCTAAAAATATCCTTTATTAATGCATTTTTAAAACTACAATTATTAAAAAGCTCATTAAATTCAATTTTTAGGGGTAAACAAGAAATCCACCTATCATGCCAAAAATAAGTCGTATGCCCAGAATGAACAATAACCTTATAGCCTAGGTTAAAAAAATCAAAACACTCTAAAACTGACTTCCAAAAGTAAGAAACTCTATGATACCAGCTACCCCTAGAACCAACAATGAAATCACCTCTTGAATAATAAAATTTTGATATAATATCTTTCCAAGTTGTAGAAACTTCAGGCGACCTAAATTTCCACAACCACTTAGCTAATAAGGAGGAATTAAAATTAGTTAAATTAATTATTCCCAAACCTCCATCTTTCTTTGCCTTACAACACACCTCCCAATTAACTAGGCACTGAAATCCTCTACAAATAGGATCTCTACCACCACCCTATAAATAATTACGTCTTATTCTATCGATACGACTAACCACCCATTGAGGAAATCTATGTAATGACATCCAATATGTAGGAATTGCCGATAAGACTGAATTAACCAAAACTAATCTACCTGCTCTAGACAAGAATCTATTGTTCCAATTAGATAATCTACTATTAACCTTATCAATTATAACTAACCAATCCTCCTTTAATTTTGATGGCCTAATTTTAAAACCTAAGTAGTCAAAAGGAAATGTCATGACAGAACAGTTTAGGGTACTAGCAACCATATTCTCAACATTAGTGTAATCATTTATAACCATAACAGAACTTTTATCAAAATTAATTCTAAGACCTGATGACAACTCAAAGCAGTAAAGAATGTACTTAAGGGCAATGACATGCTTTGGTAAATGAGAAGAAAATAGTAAAGTATCATCCGCAAATTAAAGAATAGATAATTCATTGTTAAATTCATTATTACCCACATGACCCAAGACACCTAATCTCCCCGCTCGTTTGATGATTCTAGAGAAAACATCAACCGCTAAATTAAATAACAAGGGAGACAGGGGGTCCCCCTGTCTAAGACCCCTCTTGGATTGAATCTTCTTTCCCGCAACCCCATTGATGACAATACTAGAACTACTAGACCTAAGTAAAAGCATAATCCAGTTAATCCACCTTATACTAAAACCTCTAGCTAGACATACTTCACATATATAATCCCAATCAATAGAATCAAAAGCTTTCTCAAAATCCAATTTCAAAATAGCACATGGAAAGTTATTTTTAACACACACATTAATGTACTCTTGAACTGCTGCTACACCATCTACTATTTGTCTGCCTTTTATGAAGGCAGTTTGTGAATGATCAATTAGATTATTCATCTTTCTACTTAGTCTATTTGCAAGAACTTTAGATATAATCTTAACCGACACATTAATCAATGATATGGGCCTAAAATCCTTTAAGAATTTTGCCCCTTCCCTCTTTTTAATTAGAATAACATTTGCTAAATTAAAGTTACCAAAGCACAATCTTCCGCTATAAAAATCATTAAATAAATCCACAATATCTGATTTTAATGCCTCCCAAAATTGTTTGTAAAACATAACAGAAAACCCATCAGGTCCCGGAGCTTTATCACTAGGCATATCACAAATCGCCTTCCAAATCTCCTGCTCTGAAAAAGGATTATCTAGATATGATAACTCTTCCCTAACAACATCAGGATAAATGTCTTTCCATTTAACGTTAATTCTTCTCTTTAACCTAGTCCCAAAAATTTGTCTATAATAATTAGTGAAGGCTTCATTTAAATCACGCTGAATAGTCAGTTCTTCATTATTTAAGACAATTGAATGAATTAAATTATCGCGTCTCCTCTTATTAGCCATACTATGAAAAAATTTCGTATTATTATCCCCCTCTTTAATCCATTGTACTCGTGATCTTTGTTTCCACATTGTTTCTTCCTTTTCCAATACAAGATTAAAATCTTTTCTTAGATTAATAAGTCTATCTTTCTCTGTTAAATTAAGCATTCTAGATTCACCCAACTTGTCTAAATCTAACATCTCACAAAGGATCTTATCTTTCTTAACACGAACACTCCCAAAAACATATTTATTCCAACGCTTGAGAAAAAATCTTAATTTACCAAGTTTAGCAACAAAAATCTTTGCTGAATTACCTTTGTATAAATTATTAAAGTAAAATAACGAATTCCATTTAACATTAACTAGTTTACTGAAGCTGGCATCCATAAGCCACATCTTTTCAAACTTAAAATTATTACTAATTAAACTGTTCGAATCACAAGAAAGAATTAAAGGACAATGATCCGAAAATAGAAAAGGTAAACCCTTTACTTTGCTAATTGGAAATTTATCCTCAACCTCAGCACTTATAAAAAATCGATCTAGTATAATAAGGAATTTTTATATGTTATCTTTACTGTTACTTGAAGATCAAATTAATTTAGCAATACCATTTGTAACAACCCAGATTTTCAGAACCAATTTAAATTTTTTATTTAGCAACTTTAATGGATTTTGAATATTTAAAATGGTTTATTTTAAATAATAATGAAGAAAAATTTATTTAAATGAAGTTAGAATGAATAATTTTTTTAATTATATAACGTGCCTGAAATGGCATGGCAGTTTGAAAATTCGATTTTAAATTTCAAATGAATGTATAGGATTCAAAATAAATCGGATTTCAGTAAAACCAAAAATATTTGAATCTGTTTAATGATATCTTTCTAAGAATATGAAACATCCAGATTCCATAACGGAAATAAAAACTTATATCCAGTTGAAAATTCAGAATAGTCGCTTTGGAATTTATATTATATATACAGGAAAATCGGGTGAAGGAAGAACATGTCATGTTTTTTAGCTTAAAGGACGCGCTTATTATTTTTACGCAGGAAGGACACGCCGATCAAAATTTTAGCCGGAGGAAATATTTTTACAAAAAAATTGTACTTGCGTTCTTCTTCTTCGATCTCCATTTTCACTCCTTTCGATTAAAAAAAACCAATCGATCTCAAATCTCAAATCGTGCGGCTTCAATCTACAGTCGACGCCTTCAATCAACAAATCGTTCTCAATTCAAGCGTTTTCTGTCAGATTTGATTTATGCGGCTATGTTTTGGTAAATTCGACTTTATGGTCATGGATGATGAGGTATAACTGCGTTGGTTAGGAATGATCAGAATTTTTCCATTCAAAAAGCATTTCTACAGTTTTCAAGAGTAGGTATTTGGGGCGCTTCAGCCTCACGGAAGTTATACTTGGCTTTCACAGGTCAGGGGCGAAGGGATTGCGAAGAGAAGCCGAAAGGGATTGACGATATGGGTTTTCATGATCTGTTTCCCTGGCAAGGGTAGTGGTGGTGCACGACTTGCTGTCATCGGCATGTTTCAGTGTGCATCATATTTGGGAAGAAGAATTTATGAGACGTTGCTGCTGTGAGCTGTTTGGATTGTGTTTTTGTTTCTGCCCAGGATAATGATATATGAAACTATCATTTCTGTGTGTGCTGTGAAATTCACTCTATTATATGTGCAGTTTAGTTTGTATATTTTATGTCAAATTTGATCGATCCATCTCAAATCGTGTACTTTCTGTCAAATCAAACGAATTTTTCATTCTTATTGTGATTTGCGATTTTGAGAGAAAGAAATCATGTTGTTTGTGATTTTTTTAATTGATTTTGTATTTCAGCCCAGATTAATGATATATGAAACTATCATTTCTGTGTGTACTATGAAATTTACTGTATTATATTTGCAGATTATTTTATTGTCCTTGTATTGTATGTTGATTGGATTTTCTTGTCAGTTTTATGCTATTGTTGAATTTAATAAAGCGTGTAATGCTAGATGTGTATAACATTCCATTTTAATTCTTGTTAGTTTTATGTTGTTGTCCTTGTATTGAATGCTATTTTTCTCTATCATTTATCATTGCAACATAATACATTAAGCAAACAAGGTAACATATTCAAATGTAAATATATCATGTTATGTTTGTGTGTCATCTTTTTCAATATTATGTATGTCTATCATTACTCAAATGCTATATCAAAGTGAACTAACATTATAGAATCTGAAAAATGATAGATGAATATAGCATTGTGTTTTCAAAGTGAACAATCATGTATATAACATGATTAATGATATCTGAATATAACATTATATTTTTAAAGTACTATAGTATATGTTGAATATACAAAATAGCAGTTGAATTTAGCAATGAATTTTTTAAAGTAAAGTAGAACATATAGAATATATTTAATGATAGTTAAATGTAGCATTGCTTTTTGAAAATAAACAAGTATGTACAAAATATGATAAATGATATCTGAATATATCATCACATTTTTAAAATTACTATATATATGCTAAATGATAGTTGAATTTTGTGTTTTTTAAGTGAATTGTCGCGTGTAGAACATACTAAATGATGGCTGAATATAACATTGTTTTACGGGCGGAAGTGTTTTACGTGTCATAGGTACCCGATTAGGCCTTGCATGCGGAAGTGTTTTACGTGTCATAGGTACCCGATTAGGCCTTGCGTGCGAAAGTCTTTTACGTGTCACGGGTACATGCTCGGTTAACTAATTCCTACTGGGTGCAGAATCGTTGCTGGAGTACTCGATTAGGCCTTGCGCGCGGAAGTGTTTTACGTGTCATAGGTACCCACTCGGTTAACTAATCCCTACTGGGTGCAGAATCGTTGCTAGAGTACCCGGTTAGGCCTTGCGTGCAGAAGTGTTTTACGTCTCATGGGTACCCGATTAGGCCTTGCGTGCGAAGTGCTTTGCGTGTCATAGGTACCCGATTAGGCCTTGCGTGCGAAGTGTTTTGCGTATCATTTTTAATATCATGCTATGTTTGTGTATCATTGTTTTTCAATGTTATGTATGTCTATCATTACTCAAACGTCATATTAAAGTGAACTAACATTATAGAATATTAAAAATGATAGATGAACTAGCATGTATATATTATGATGAATGATATCTGAATATAGTATGCTAAATTATAAATGAATTTAACATTGTATTTTTAAGTTGAGCTGGTAAACATAAAATTTGATGAATGATAGTTGAATTTAGCATTGCAACTTCTAAAGTGAACTAGCATTATAATAGTTATATATGATTACATTAAAAAAAGAACTAGCATGTTTATAGCATTATATTATAAAATTGAATAGAGCATCATGTATAGTAAAGTAAATAATGGTTGAATATAGCATTATTTAAAAAAAATGAAATAGCATGTGTAAAGTATATAATAAATGATAGTTGAATTTAGCATTGTATTTTTTAAACTGAAATAAGATGTGTAGAATACGTTGCATGATAGTTAAATATATCATTATAATTTAAAGTGAATTATATGTATAAAATATAAAAAATGATAGTTGTATATAATATAATATTTGTAAAGTGAACTAGCGCATGTATAAAATATGATAAATGATAGTTGAATTTAACACTTTATTTTTTAAAGTGAAATAACGTATGTACAATATGCTAAATCATAGTTGAATATAGCACTGTATTTTTTAAAGTGAAATAACATATGTACAATATGCTAAATGATAGTTGAATATAACATTGTATTTTTAAAGTGAACCGGCATGTATAAAATATAATAAATGATAGTTGAATTTATCATTTGTATCATTGAAGTGAGTTAACACGTGTAGAGTTTGCAAAATAAAGTTTGAATATAGCATTTGTTAGTAAAATGAACTAGCATGTATAGAATATAATAAATGATAGTTGAATTTAGCATTGTATTTTTTAAAGTGAAATAACATATGTTCAATATGCTAAATGATATTTGAATATAGCATTGTATTTTCAAAGTGAGCTACCATGTATAAAATATAATAAATGATAATTGAATTTATCATTTGTATTTTTGAAGTGGATTAGCACGTGTAGAGTTTGCAAAATAATGTTTGAATATAGCATTTACTAGCAAAATGAACTAGCATGAATAGAATATAATAAATGATAGTTGAATTTAGCATTGTATTTTTTAAAAGGGACTAGAACGTTTAAATATGCTAAATACAGTTAGCATACTAATTATAATTGAAATTAAACAGATAAAAATTCTGATTATACTTTTCAATGTTCAAATTGTATTTCAGATAAGATACATATTAATTATAATTGAACGCTAGTTACTACTAGCATTCGACTGAAATGCTAAGTACTGTTAGCATTGAATAGAATTAGTAATACAGAATAGAATTAGCATTGAAAAAAATAACCTAACTTCACAAAAAATAACCCGACTTCAAAGCAACAAACATTAGACATTTGGATATTCTCAAAATAAAATAACCTGACATTATATATTAAACAGAACAAACAACAGAACATTCACTTTTTATTTTGTAAAGATTTCACATATCCTGACTTCAATTTACTACAAGCTGCAGCAGCTTTACAATTAAAAAACTAATCCATTACACTAACAAATAACATATTTTTTTCATATTTGTTTAATTAAATTATACGGATGCTATATTCAATTATCATTTTATTATATTATATTTTTGGGCATACAATTGCTTAGATCTGAACACGGAAAACATAGAAGTATGAAGGATGAGGGTTTGGACGACGATTGTTTAGGCGATTAGACTACACCGTCCAAGCGATTGCTTCAAAAACGATGAAAATTGGATCTGATTGCTTTCAACAACTTCGACAGCTACAAGTGGCGGTGGCTTCAGGCGGAGGCGGCTTTAGATGTCGGCGGCGGCTCCAGATTAGGATGGAGTTGGAAGTCTGTTATTAAAAGAAGTTGAAATCGCGGTTACTTCAAAAGCTAGTTAGTGGGGGTGAAGACAGGTGTTGCGTGTCCTTCAAACGAAAAGAAAAAAGTTACGTCCGTAGTTTAAAATCCGCTTTTAAGTTTTTCCTTAAAACTAATTTACTCTTATATATATATATAGCCCTTAAAAATAGCCATTTTGCAAATGACCTCCGTTTTCGATGAAACCACTTTTGTTGGATCCGGAATGTCAAATTATTGCTAGATCCCAATTTTCATAATTTTCAGAATTAATATGTGAGCGTGGTGAATTTAAATGCGTTTAGCAATTTCAGTTCGAATTTAATCGACTGGAAAATGACGGTTTTTCAAACAGTCTCCAAATTCGACGAAATTAGTTTTGTTAGGACTGTATCATCAAAACATAGCTAGATTTATTTTTCGTGGAATTTTTGGAGTCAGTATGTGACGCCGGTAAATTAAAATGTACTTTTAAATTGAATATATAATGATTTATATTTTAATTTTGAGAAAAACTGATCGAAACAATCGAACTGGCTTACAAGATAAGTCCCATTGTGTCCGAAATGAGGGTAATTAGCTAGGGACGACAACCGTTCGGTTCGATTTGGAGTCCGAACAAAAAAGTAACTTTTTGGATTATAAAATAAATAAAAATATAAATTATTAAAACCTCCCCCTCACCCCACCTTTCTCTCCTCACTTTAGAACCCGTCGTTTTAGAATAAAAAGGTAAAATTGTGACTTCCTTCCAGCCGCTACCCCCGCCTCCGATCTCCTCCTGACGCCGCCTCCCTTCAACACCCCCTTCGATCCTCTTCCCCATCGCCTCCTCCCTTCTCTCTCTCATATCCAAACCGCCCCAAATCCGACCAACCACGTCGCCTAGCCTCCAGGTCCGCCATCACCACACCGTGACCCCACCTCCACCAGCGCCAACGCCCTTCCACCTCCCCGCTGCCTGCGCCGTCCTTCAACACCCTTCTCCATCAAAGATCAAATTTTTACAAGAGAAAAAGTGAGTTTTATTTGTTTATTTTCGTTTAATGTAATTAGCTTTAAAAATCAGTATTTTTATATAGCATAGTTTTAAAAATCAGTTTTTTTTATATTTAGAAAATAAAAATTTGATTTTTATGTAGACAACACAGAAATAAAAATATGATTTTTATGTAGACAACATAGAAATAAAAATATGATTTTTATGTAGACAACATAGAAATAATAATATGATTTTTATGTAGACAACATAGAAATAAAAATATGATTTTTATGTAGACAACATAGAAATAAAAATATGATTTGTACGTAGACCACATAGAAAAAAAATATTATTTTTATTATATGAATAGCAAAATAAAAATATGATTTTTATTATATGAGTAGCGTTATAAAAATGTGATTTTTATCTATATAGCCTTGATATAAAAATGTGATTTTTATATATGTAGTAGGGATATAAAAAATACGATAGCGCTATAAAAATACGATTTTTATAAATGTAATAGAGTAATAAAAATATGATTTTTATTATGAGAGGAGCATTATAAAAATATGATTTTTATTATGTGAGGAACATTATATAAAAATATGATTTTTATATATATTATAACGGTATAAACATATGATTTTTATATATATACTAGCAAGATAAAAATTTGATTTTTATATATATAATAGCGATATAAAAATATAATTTTTAGTGATGTAAAAAATATGATATTTATCGTAAAAAGGAAATATTTTTGGTTAGATAAAAATAGGATTTTATCGTATGTATGAAATTATTTTTAGAAAGATTAAAAATGTGATTTTTATTCAATATATAGCTTTAATTAAAAATGTGTTTTTTTAAATTATGAAATAGCGTCGGAATAAAAAAATGATTTTTAATATATATAGAAAGGTTTAAAAAATGCGATTTTTACATATATAAACATCATATTAAAAATGTGATTTTTACTATGAACAACGTGAAAAAGATTGCGTTGGGATTTTGGTCAAATCCAAACTGTTCGGAAATTCAGAAATAAAATGGCGGAGTGGAAACCAAAGGTGAGAACTTCCTCTCACTATAATTTTGTTTACAGTTAAATATATACTAGCATATAGACGGTGCTTAGTAGCACCCGACACCTTAGATTGAAACCATGGATGTTTGGTTGGTTGTTTTATTTGACTGATTGTTAATTAATAGGGTTTGGCAACGCTATTAAGAAATTGGTTGAATTTGGTTTGGGTTATTAATTGAGTTGATTGGAATTGGTATGTGTGTGGCGCGAGCCAGTATTAGGCGGGGGATAAGGCTAGACCTTATTCCGGTTATAGTATCGCGTCGTTATGCTGCCGAAATTTTCTAAATTAAAATGTGTTAGTTAAAAATAACATTTTTAATGTGTATATGAACTGTATAAAATATTCATGTGTTGAATAAAATATTTGAACAATAAAAATATCATTTTTATTGAACGTATGAACTATTAAAAATATTCAAGTGTTGAAATAAATATTTTATCGTTAAAAATATAATTTTTAACGTATATATGAAAAGCAAAAATTCTCCTGAAATGAAAATAAATATTCATATACAAACCGGATGATTTGTTTACGCACACTCATTTAACTGATATAGATTGGGACGATATATTTTACACATCGCCCAACTGCGCAGATAATATTCAGTATTTGTTGGTTGACATCCCACACAGGTATTGGGATGATATTTGATGTACACTAATCCCAATTGTTTAGTTGTATGTCAATTGATTGGTTGACAGACTATTGTAAGCGTTAAATATTTATATTTAATGCTTATGCAGTTATGTAAGGCACTCTGGATGATGGTTGATTGTGTATCATGGCTGTTGTATACATGTTTTGTCTGAAATCCATGTAAATAACATTATATGGTAACTGACTGTGTCTGATTCCAATTTAGGAATAACAAATATTTTAAAATAATGAATATTTTAAAGTAACGAATATTCAAAAATAGTATTTGGTAAAAGATCAAAATATGATTTTGATGTCCAATTTTGGATGGACACGAAAATATTGAAATATGAGAAGCCGTGTTGATTAGATATGCGTCATTTTATCGCGGACGATATTTATATCGATTTTATTCATTTTAATAATGAATATCGAAAAGGAAATGATTTCAAAATCTGATATTTTAAAAATATTATCATTTATATATTATAATGATATAGACTGTTCAATTTTGGTTTAAAATTGAAATGGAAGTTGGAATCGATTTTAAACGAATTTATAAAATACGTTTTGGATGAAATATATATGTAATATTATATATATATATATATATTAATAGCTTGAATAGAACGCGCCGCGTTGCGACCGTTCGCGAATTTCAAACATTGACTGCGAATTGACGCTACGGGAGATCCGACCGTTGGATTCTCCTAAAACTAGAACCATTGGGTTCGTATTGAAAGGAGCTTTCTAACGAATATAAGAGATTTGAAATCTAACGGTTGGATTTGGAGATACATCCAAATCTAATTTGGAAAATGTCGCTATGAATGCAGTTCGATGGTCGTTAGTGGAAACCGACTGTACGGACCTTGGTAAAATTATTAAAATTATTAAAAATGTACTAGTTATTAACTAGAATATTAATCCAATGTTTTTTTAAATAAACAAATTGGATTTAAGAATGGTTTGAATATAAACAGAAATTTCCAACGAACAAATTAGAATGGAAATAATATTCGGAATATTTCGGTATTGGATTCCATGGTTATACGCTTATGGGAATTTGGAAGAAACAAATATCGTTATTCCCAATACGATATCCATTAATTTCAGAATTTGATGTTGAATATAAGCCGATATAATTTCTATTCTGAGCCTTGTATTTAATATCAAATTTGGATTTTGGGTTACATGAACGGTGTCTTAAATAACACTGTTCTTAAACCCAGTTGTGAGAGGAAATCTTTTAATTAAGATTATTAGAGTTTTCCAATTAATTAATGTTTAATTGGAATTGAATTAAAATTGGATTTTTGGGTTTATCGTGAAGTGTGTTTTAAGTACCACTTGTTCTTTAACCTGATTAACAGAGAAATGTAATTTGGAATTTATAAATCCTTTTATTATGATTTAATGGAAATTTTCCACAGTAAAGTTTTCCAATTTAATATATTAAATTGGAATTGAATGGAATTCGATTTTGTAATAATCGAAGTGAGCTTCTGTGGGGGAAGACTGTTAATATATATGGAATTTAAAAGGCTTTGTCGTTATTACATTTATAATATTAGTCGGATACGTAAATTGATATCGATTATATATTGATCTATTTTCCGTGAAGATTCCATAATTAGTGGAATGGGATTTTGGGTTTATCGTGAACTGTGTTTTAAATGACATTAGTTATTTAACCCAGTTAAAGACGGGATTACATGTCTAACATTGTATTTCGAACTGTATGGTTGATCTCTGCTAAATATATATCTGTTTGATGGCGGAGAATTTATTCTCTTGCTTAACACCCTTCTCTATGACGTACGAGCTTAGAGGTTATATATCCGCGGAAATCAATAGTACGGTGTAGATTGTCGATGTGACGTGCTTGGGTTTCCAAAGCTAAATAATCATTAATATTGATTTTTAGGAAGATTTAAACTAAGTGGACTTTTAATGAATCTTTAATTAGATTGAAATATGAATGTGATAATTTAAATTATCAAATTCGGGAAATGATCGAGAATGGAGTATCACTAGTTTTGCTCCAAGCGATAGTTAAATCTTTAATTAAATTTGAACGGGAAATGTTAATTAATTTTTACCGATAACACTGTGGTGTTAGTTATGGAGTATTACCAGTTTTGCTCCATGGGATGAATAGGTTGGGATTGGGAAATTAAACAAATGATTACTTCGGTAAGGTGCACTAATCCTGACTAGTTTGGATAAACCTTAATTTGGTTTGAATTGATATCCAAAAGAAGATTAAAGAATAAATTTAAAGAATTTATCTTTGATAAAATTAATGGGAAACTTTCCCAAAGGATATGAATATTTGAATAAAAGAATATTCAGAATTGGAATGAGGCATATGTTGTGTTTTAAAGCACTTGATTATAAAATACGTGAATTGTTCGGAAAGCCGGGTTTATACCCATTCTGAATAATTGATTCGACGATAAGTCGATGATGAAGACGGTGGTTGAAGACCGGAGGTCTTCACATCGTTTGGATGATTACTGATGTCTTGATTGGGCAGTATACAAAAGACATGTTAATAAGTGGTGATCGTCCAGATGTACTTGGTGATCGACCGGATATGCGGGAACCGCTCTCCTATATTGGACATATGGGACGAGGAATAAGGTGCCTCCAGTTTCGTTTAGACCTAGAACGAACTTGTAAATGGATGTGTGTCTGACATTGGATTTTATTCTGTGTTGATTGATCACTATTAAATATATATATCTGTTTAGTGGCGGAGAATTTATTCTCTTGCTTAACACCCTTCTCTGAGACGTACGAGCTCAGAGGTTATATATCAATAGACATCAGTCACATATCGTGAATTTCCTGTGTGTCTTGCTGAGATGCAAATGATCAAGGCTTCTGTTGAAAAGCCGAGTCTTGTGGTTGATGATCAAAGCACGACTTTAATAACATAGCTTTGTGTAGCGTTAATTCGTGAGCTTCACACCCAGGTGTGAACCAAAAATGGGATAATGACTGCATGGAAATGGACATATGTTAGTTCTAGCTATGAGTAACGTTATGGTATGGAGCCCAAGCTGTTTACTCATGTGGATGTTGCTTATTATTACTTGTTGGATAGGGATGCGCCTCGGATATATCAGTCACTTCAGGATCGATGGATATATCAGTCGCTACGGTATCGATGGATGATATGGTCGACATACTGACAATTTTAGAGGTTTGATAGAACCGGCTGACATATAGTTTATGGTATAACCAATCATCGATGGATGACCGGCCATGAAGATCCAACGGGTTCACTGAGGGGGATCCTGAGGCATTTGCTGGAGTGTCTCGAAATCGGTGAGGATAATCCCTTGCCTCGGTTTATAGATGGAAACCCACTTTCCGATACATGATTTCACGATTTTAGTTGTAAATATATATTTGGCGACGTAATATTATGGTACCTACGCCGCCTATGATTGATACATTTATATTTGAAGTTGTTTTATACACTATGCACTTATAATAGTATCAAATGATTTGTTTTAAACGTACCAAGCATGTTTGGCTATTACAAGGGAAAACTCTATCCTCCGGCTTGCGTTGCATTGTGTGATGGGACCTGAGTCTTATAATGGCTTCATTTTTCAAAAAGCATTGCGCTGTTTAAAAATATTTATGCACTGGTATTCTTGGGAGGAAACCCGTTCCGTGTTATATGGCGTGGTCCCTTGATTTACATTATTTTAAAGTAAAGATTAAATAACTGTTTTATTTCTCACCCCAGTCACATGACTGACCTAGAGTTTATATTTTAACCTAAACTCTGGATGCCCCTATTTTCCACATGGGCAACTAGTAGTTTTGGTTTTTGCAGATATTATATTCACAGGATCCTGGTTTATAGCTGCGGCTATATTCGGAACGCTCTGTATCCATGTATTTCTTACAGTTGTGTTATGTATTATTTTTCTGCTGCTATGCAATATATTTTAATCTCTGATATTTACCAAATGTATATTATTTATTCATACTCTGTTATATTCTTATACTCTGATGTAATTGTTGTAATAAGCAATGAAATGTTCTTCTGTTTATGTTCTGATTTGTCATGTTCTCAACTCAATCCGGGCTTTCCTGGAAGGGCGAGTTTGGGTCGCTTCATCGTGGAATCAGAGCTTTGGTTTACAAAGCTCGAGAATAAGATACATTAGAACCAAACGAAAGAATTCATCAGGGATTGGATTAGTAATATCCAATAAGAATGAATCGTTAGAGATAGGGTCAGTAGTATCCTGGAATGAGTTCAAAGGGTGTTGCTTTTAAAATAAAAATGAAACCAAATTTTGTTTTGAAAATTTAAATCCAATTATATGTATTTGAATATATTACTTAATTTTAATTTTAACAATCGATTGTATGAAGATTTTGCATATACGCATCATGAACGTTTGTTCGTAGTCTTAAATATATTGGAGAGATATAGAATCACAATCTAGTCGCCCAGGGATGATTCTACTGATGACGTACAACATCAGTAGTTTATTTTCGAGTTTCGAAAGTGGGATATCTATATTCCAATTGACTAGTGTGAGAACCAAAACTAGATAGGGTTTATTGTTGTGATTTGACACTAAAAATATGATTTTTGAATATATTATAGATATATGTTTGAAAAGCTAATCAACAAATTGATTGCTGGTTGTGATGTTTGTTTACTTGTTAACTAATAAAACCAATATGTGAATGAATGGTAAATTTAGCCAAATCCAGTCAAATATTGAACTGGATTGAAAATTGATTGAAAATTGATTGGAAATGCATGCATGTACATATATATGTGTGAACAGGTCATAGCATGGAAGCTAAGAAGAGGAATAAAATAATAGGTACATGTTTACTAATTTATTGGGGTTTGATGATTTTATGAGCCGATTAGCTAGCCGCTTGGCTTTTTCTTTTTCTTTTGGATTGGTGAGGGCCCTGTGAGGCTAGTTGCGGTTTTAAAGTTCTCCCCATACAAAGGAGGTTATGGCGAATTTTTTCGAAAATTTAGGGTGTTAGCCAAATTTTTGAAAAATTAGAAAATTCTTAGAAACTGAAAAGTTGAAAAATGAAAGCCAGAATGAAAGTTTAGTTGATTAGTTAAACAACTTTCAGCTCCGTTCCTTTTCGAGGATGAAAAGATTTTAAGTAGGGGAGATTGTAACAACCTGGATTTTCGGAACCAATTTAAAAATTTTATTTTAGCAATTTTAATGGATTTTGAATATTTAAAATGATTTATTTTAAATAACAATGACGAAAAATTTATTCAAATGAAGTTAGAACGAATAAATCTGTTTTAATTATATAATGAGCCTGAAATGGCACAACAGTTTGAAAATTCGATTTTAAATTTCAAACGAATGTAAAGGATTCAAAATAAATCGGATTTCAGTAAAACAAAAAATATTTGAATCTGTTTAATGATATCTTTCAAACGAATATGAAAAATCTAGATTTCATAACAGGAATAAGAAGTTATGTCCAGTTGAAAAATCAGAATAGTCGCTATGGAATTTATATATATTTTATATATATAGCCCTTAAAAATAGCCTTTTTTGCAAACGACCTCCGTTTTCGCCGAAACCACTTTTGTTGGATCCGGAATGTCAAATTATTTCTATATTCCAATTTTCATAATTTTTAGAATTAATATGTGACGTGGTGAATTTAAACGCGTTTGGCAATTTCAATTTGAATTTAATCGACCGGAAAATGACCATTTTTCAAACGGGCTCAAAATTCGACGAAATTAGTTTTGTTAGGACCGTATCGTCAAAACATAGCTAGATTTATTTTTCGGAGATTTTTGGAGTCAGTATGTGGCCCCGGTAAATTAAAATGTACGTTTAAATTGAATATATAATGATTTATATTTTAATTATGAGAAAAACTGATCGAAACAGTCGAACTGGCTTACGGGGAATATCCCATTATGTCCAGAATGGGGGTAATTAGCTAGGAACGACAGTCATTGGGTTCGATTTTGAGTCCGAACGAAAAAGTAACTTTTCGGATTATAAAATAAATAAAAATATAATTTACTAAAGTGGAAATTTGCTAACGTCCCTATTTAATTTTCAAATCTAGCGCACGTCCCCCCCCAAAGGATTAATGTAAACCTGGTCCCTATAATTAAGCTACCGTTCCTTCTTTTCTGATCCCTTCGCCTGCTGCTTTGCCCCTTCCGTCTTTTACCTATTTTGAGCCAAAAAAATGTGCCTCACTAAAACCAAAAATTAGGAAATATTCCCAGAAGCATTCGAAAAAAAAAAGTTGCATACTTCTGTGCAACTATTGCCAACAGTAGCATGCATATATTCATACAGTGTTTTCTGTTGAAAATCTAGACCAATATACGCATAAATGTATGCAACTATTACAAAATAACTGCATACATGTATGCATATAAAGTTGAACTGCGATTCATGTGTTACGAATGGTTGCATACATGAATGCAACTATTCTGTATATATTCATGAATGTGTGAAACAAATTTAAAAGGGGCGACGGCTTCTGAATATGCGCATGAATGCATGCATGTATTCTGTACACGAGCATAAACGTGTGCAACAATGTCTGAAAACGGCGAATGCTCGAAAAAACAGGATAAATTTGAATATATGCATAAAAGAATGCGTTTAATGCTGTTTAGCTGCATATATGTACGCATTTATACTGCAATTTGGCGCAACACTGAAATATAAGCATGAATTTATGTAACTATTTACGAATAGGTGCATATTTTGATGCATAAACCTGTTGTTTCGCTGTATTAGTGTATTTTTGGGTTTTGACGTGGTTTTCGATTGTTTTAACACATGAATTTTTTGGCGCGTACGTGTTTTATTTATTAATGAATTTTCCTGATTTTTTTAATTATTTTTTATATTTTTTCAAAAAAGGGGACCTAATTTACATGAAAAGTTGGACCGAATGTGAGCCTAATTTTGAAACTTAATAGGGACTCGTGACAAATGACCCATTATTAAAACCACCCTTACCCCACCTTTCTCTTCTCACTTCAGAATCCATCGTTTTAAAATAAAAAAGAAAAATCGCGACTTCCCTCCAACCGCTACCCCGCCCCTGATCGTCTCCTAACGCCGCCACCCTTCAACACCCCCTTCGATCCTCTTCCCCGTCGCCTCCTCCTTCCCTTCTCTCTCATCACCAAACCGTCCTAAATCCGACCAACCCAGTCGCCCTAGCCTCCAGGGCCGCCGCCACCACACCGTGGCCCCACTTCCGCTAGTGCCAACCCCTTTCCACCTCCCCAGCTGCCTGCGCCGCCCTTCAACACCCTTCTCCATCAAAGATCAAATTTTTGCAAGGGAAAAAGTAGTTTTTATTTGTTTAATCAAAATGTACTAGTTATTAACTAGAATATTAATCCAATGTTTTTTTTAAATAAACAAATTGGATTTATGAATGGTTTTAATATAACCAGAAATTTCCAACGAACAAATTGGAATGGATTTGGAATGAAAATAATCTTCGGAATATTTCGGTATTGGATTCCGTGGTTATACGGATATGGTTATGGGAATTTGAAAGATACAGATATTGGTATTCCCAATACGATATTCGTTAATTTCAAAATTTGATGTTGAATATAAGCCGATATAATTTCTATTTTGAGCCTTGTATTTAATATCAAATTTGGATTTTGGGTTTGTCATGAACGGTGTCTTAAATAACACTGTTCTTAAACCCAGTTTTGAGAAGAATAAATCTTTTAATTAAGATTATTAGAGTTTTCCAATTAATTAATATTTAATTGGAATTGAATTGAAATTGGATTTTTGGGTTTATCGTGAACTGCATTTTAAATAACACTTGTTCTTTAACCCGATTAACAGTGAAATGTAATTTGAAATTTATAAATCTTTTTATTAAGATTTTAAGGGAATTTTCCAAAGTAAAGTTTCCAATTTAATATATCAAATTGGAATTGAATGGAATTCGATTTGGTAATAATTGAAGTGAGCATCAGTGGAGGAAGACTGTTAATATATATGGAATTTAAAAGGCTTTTTCGTTATTCCATTTATATTATTAGTCGGATACAGAAATTGATATCGATTATATATTGATCTATTTTCCGTGAAGATTCCATAATTAGTGGAAAGGTATTTTGAGTTTATCGTGAACTGTGTTTTAAATGACATTAGTTCTTTAACCTAGTTAAAGACAGGATTACATGTCTAACATTGTATTTCGAACTGTATGGTTGATCTCTGCTAAATATATATCTTTTTGGTGGTGGAGAATTTGTTCTCTTGCTTATCACCCTTTTCTAAGACGTACGAGCTTAGAGGTTATATATCCGCAAAAATCAATAGTACGGTGTAGATTGTTGATGTGACGTGCTTGGGTTTCCAAAGTTAAATAATCATTAATATTGATTTTTGGGAAGATTAAAACTAAGTGGAGTTTTAATGAATCTTTAATTAGATTGAAATGTGAATGTGATAATTTAGATTATCGAATTTGGGAAATGATCGAGAATGGAGTATCACCGGTTTTGCTCCAGGCGATAGTAAAATCTTTAATTAGATTTGAACGGGAAATGGTAATTAATTTTTACCGATAACATTGTGGTGTTAGATATGGAGTATTACCAGTTTTCCTCCATGGGATGAATAGGTTGGTAATGGGAAGTTAAGCAAATGATTACTTCCGTAAGGTGTGCTAATTCTGACTAGTTTGCATAAACCTTAATTTGGTTTGAATTGTTATCCAAAGGAAGATTAAAGAATAAATTTAAAGAATTTATCTTTGATAAAATTAATGGGAACCTTTCCCAAAGGATATGAATATTTAAATAAAAGAATATTCAGAATTGGAATGAGGGGCATGTTGTGTTTAATAGCACTTGATTATAAAATACGTGAATTATTCAGAAAGGTCGGGTTTATACCCATTCTGAATAATTGATTCGACGATGAAGACGGTGGTTGAAGACGAGAGGTCTTCACATCGTTTGGATGATTACTGATGTCTTGAATCGGCGGTACACCCAAGACAAGGTAATAAGTGGTGATCGTCCAGATGTACTTGGAGATCGACCGGATATGCAAGGACCTCTCTCTTGTATTAGACATATGAGACGAGGAATAGGGTTCCTCTGGTTTCATTCATACCATGAACGAACTTGTAAATGGATGTGTGTCTGACATTGGATTTTATTCTGTGTTGATTGATCTCTATTAAATATATGTCTGTTTGGTGGCAGAGAATTTATTCTCTTGCTTAACACCCTTATCTGAGACGTACGAGCTCAGAGGTTATATATCGATAGACATCAGCCGCATGGCATGAATGCCTGTGTGGCATGCTGAGATGCAAATGATCAAGGCTTTTGTTGAAAAGCAGAGTCTTGTGGTTAATGATCAAAGCACGACTTTAAATAGCATAGCCTTATGTAGCGTTAATCGTTAGCTTCACACGCAGGTATGAACCAAAAACGGGATAGTGACTGCATGGAAATGGACATATATTAGTTCTAGCTACGAGTAACGTCATGGTATGGAGCCCAGACTATTTACTCATGTGGATGTTGCTTATTATTACTCGCTGGATAGAGAGGCGCCTCGGATATATCGGTCACTACAAGATCAATGGATATATCAGTCACTACGGGATCGATGGATGATATGGTCGACATACTGATCATTTTAGAGGTTCGATAGAACCGGCTAACATATAGTTTATGGTATAACTAATCATCGACGAATGACCGGCCATGAAGATCCATGAGTTTCACTAAGGGGATCCTAAGGCATTTGCTAGAGTGTCTCGAAATCGGTGAGGATAATCCCTTGCCTCGGTTCATGGATGGAAACCCACTTTCCAATACGTGATTTCACGATTTTAGTTGTAAATATATATTTGGCGATGTAATATTATAGTACCTACGTCGCCTATGATTGATACATTTATATTTGAAGTTGTTTTATACACTATGCACTTATAATAGTATCAAATGATTTGTTTTAAACGTACCAAGCATGTTTGGCTATTATAAGGGAAACTCTATCCTCCGGCTTGCATTGCATTTTATGATGGGACTTGAGTCTTATAATAGCTTCATTTTTCAAAAAGCATTGCGCTGTTTATAACTATTTATAACTGATTATGCACTGGTATTCTTGGGAGGAAACTCGTTCCCTATTATATGGCGTGGTCCCTTGATTTACTTTATTTTAAAGTAAAGATTAAATAATTGCTTTAGTTCTCACACCAGTCACATGACTGACCTGGAGTTTATTGTTTTAACCTAAACTCTGGATGCCCTTATTTTTCACGTGGACAGCTAGTAGTTTTGGTTTTCGCAGATATTATATTCACTGGGTCCTAGTTTACAGCTGGAGCTATATTCGGAACGCTCTGTATCCGTGTATTTCTTATAGTTGTGTTATGTATTATTTTTCCGCTGCTGTGTAATGTATTTTAATCTCTGATATTTACCAAATGTATATTATTTATTCATACTCTGTTGTATTCTTGTATTCTGATGTAATTGTTGTAATAAGCAATGAAATGTTCTTATGTTTGTGTTCTGATTTGTCGTGTTCTCAACTCAATCCGGGCTTTCCCGAAAGGCCGAGTTTGGGTCGTTTCACCATATATAATCCATGCCAATATACTATTTACTTTGCTAATTTACCAAAGTCGGTTGCAAGCTCTTATCTTCTTTATATCAGAAACACATATGGCAAAGCAAAGCTAATGTAAAAGGTGGAATATACAATACTTTTCCAACTTTGCTTTATCCATTTCCTCTTTACTTAATTTTCATTATCAATCTAGATAGGACAACGCTCATGCACTAACGAAACAAATTTGCATCTCCAATGCCAAAGATACTTTTGAAACAAATTTGGCCTTTCATTATTTGAGTCGTGAGTAGAAACACAGTTGATTTTCTTTCCCCTAATTCATTTATGAAAAAGGTCTGCATAGGGTATAGTTATATGTACTGAAATGGTCACCAATACATATAAATGGTTTTGTTCCAAGCAATGAAATAAAGTGGAAAATTAAAGTTTGAAAGAAAAATCAAATGATACTAGAAAGCAAACTTTTCATACTGACCTGCCTTTGCATCTTTGCAAATATGATGGGCCATAGTTATCTTATTCTTTGATATTTTATCTTAAGTTAAGGAGGAAAAAGTAATTAATTAAAGGCGATAAATGACCTTTGGAACTTGTCATAAGGTCTTTGTTAGTAAAAGGAATTTCATTAAGTGTTGTGAAATTGTGCTTTTAAGGTAAAAAAGAAAGCTTAACCAAATTTGTAAAATATTTTCTGTTTCTTATAGACAAAATTATGTTTTCAGTCTAATTATCTTGTATCTCATATATGGAAGTGATAGATAAAAGATGGAAAGGAACGGAACAAGGTTATATAATTTCCTTGCTACTTTTGTTGCATTCTGTTGGTGCAATCTTCTCCTTCTTAATTTCTAAAATTGTTATTTTTGGAGAAAAGTTAATAAAATATTTCAATCACAAGATCACATTGTAGGTTTATTTATTTAATCATTTAATGAAAGGTTCAAGTTTTTATTTTCATTTCCCTTTTTTTACTTATTTGATAGATTTGAAAACACGGTCATTTCTAGAAATTTTTTGTCTTCTATATAATAAAGGGTGCAACTATTCACACCCGGATTTACACTTCCGGCCACCAAAACTAAAAGCACTCCAAAATTTTCAATTTCCCTCTGTTGGCCACTGTCTAAATTAATAACATAAAAATGGGGAGGCCACCAGCACCTTTACATAACCAAATTAGCATTTTTAATTTTTATAAATGAGTACTTACTTCGTCGGTTGTGAAATGTATCATCAAATCAACTTGAGTCATTTGGTCGAACATCTTGCATCATATTATCACAACCGTCATGTTTATCATTCAATTTATCATCATTCAAATACTCCATCTACAAATGACAAATAAGTTAATGTATCAATTTGTAAAACAAGATACGTAAGTTGTACGGATAAACACCCTACAATTCAAAACTTACATTTCCATTCTCTATTACAACGTTGTCAAATTTAATGTCCTCCAAGCTGGAAATTTCCAACGGAGCGAAAAAAATATCCTAAAACCTAGTGGAAAAGCCTATCCATTAAAAAAAACAGTAAGAACATGTTCTATAACATAATAGAAAACAATTAAAATCGAGCAATTCTAACCTCTTTTTAATATTCATCTTCCATCTCTATTAGACACAAAAAATATCTGCTTTTGTTAGGGTTTAAGGTTTGAAATCGAAGAGAAGTACATTTTTTTTAAGAGAAGTACGGTGATGAATAACTTAGTGAAGAATAATATATGGTGGCCAGAAGAATATAAAAAATATTCATTTGTTTCAAATTTATAAAGGTGGCCAAAAGTGTAAATCGAGGTGTGAATAATAGCACCAGTAATAAATTAACAAACATATTTATGTTTAAGAAATAAAATGTTGCACACTTAAAAAAAATGCTAATTCAGTTGTTGATTGTCACTTTCTTTTCTCCTTATTTATCTTAATTTAAGTTGGAAAAAATAGAACTATCGTGTTTTTTCTTCTTTTTCCCTCAAAACTAATTTGTTTTCCATGCATTTACTGGATTTTCTTTTTAATCTATTTATTTCTTATTCTTCCACATGTTTACTGCAATTTTCTTTTTTTCTATAATTTTTCTTTTTTTATTGTTTACAACCAGAACTAAATTATTATTCGAAACTAAAACATGGGGTGAATTTCATCCTGATCATCGTGAAACCTAAACCATTTGTTCATTTGAATTTTACTTCACATATAAGTAATTTTATCATGTTGTTTGCTCGAAATATCACAGATTAAATTGTTTCAAAAGTTATCAATTGTTCTTAATTTATTATATCTATGATTGTCGTTGGTTTTCAGTAAAAATATATATTATTAACCGTGTTTTAAAGCCTATAATTAATGTTATAATGCTAATAATCCATTGCTCTCTAACGAAAAATGATATATGGTAAAATTAACTGAGAATTCCAGTTAAAGCCCATAATTAATATAACTAATTTGTCATTCAAAATGATAAATTACTAATAGTGGGATACTGAATGCTAGTGGCATGTTTCAATGAATGCCAGTGGCATGTTTGAATCTAAACCTGATGTTACATGTATGATAATGGTTTTGACATCAAATGCCACCTACTTGTAACATGTATACCCCAGATAGTATAATTGCATTATCTATTAGCATCATTCATTTATCTAAATAGTTATGGGCTCCATCTATCATCAACAACAATTGCAATCTGAGAAAGTGAACCATAGTTTCTTGCTTTGGAAATATTCTGAAAACCATTTTAATCTAAATTTCCACTCAGTGCATTATAAACATGACAGTCATCAATGTTAGATAGGAACACTTGCAAGCAGAAATAGTGTTAGCAACGAAAATTATTAAAAAAAATTAAGTGAGTTATTTTGTTTTAGAAGAGAAGAAATAAATAGAACTTAAAAAAATGTTTAATTAGTGACAATCCCAATCATAGAATATATGAGACTATATTTACTAAAATATAGATTTATTGAAAATGTTGGGTCCTTTGTGCAAACTCAGTTTCAAACTGAGTTTGCAACTCAATTTAGCAAACTAAGCTTGCAAATTCAGTTTCGCAAACTGGGTTGCAGCACAGTTTCGCAAACTGCGTTGCAGCTCAGTTTGGAAAACTGGGTCTGCAACTCAGTTTAGAAAACTGAAATGCAGCTTAGTTTTCGAAGCTGAGATGCAGCTCAGTTTTCGAAACTGAGATGCAACTCAGTTTTTGAAAATGAATTGCAGCTCTGTTATGAAAACTGAGCTTGCAACTCAGCAAAAATTAAAGCATTAATTGATGACTTTCATGTTATAACTTGATGATATTTTGTATGGTTTCACTTATTTGTTTTGTTTGCAACTTTATCACTTACAAGGTATGGCAATTACATATTATAGACTATGCTTTGTGTGTTTGCAACTCAGTTTTTGAAACTGAGTTATGCAACTCAGTTTGAAAATTCAAAGCATTATTGACAGTCGACTTAGCTTGACCAAAGCTGTACGTTTTCCTATTTATTTTTGTCCTCACCAAAAGTGTATATTTATTTATGAGTGATCTTTAAGCTATTTGATTGGTAGATATACGCCTTTATAAGGATTGGTTTTTTATTGTTAATGTATGTATGTATCATCTCAGTGAAAAATGCTCCATTGCAAAAAAAAAAAAAAAAAAAAAAAAAAAAAATTGGTATAAATGACTGCATTTATATTTTGTAGGCACTCGTGGAGGAATAAAACATTATTTGGAATGTAATGACAATGAGAAAGTAAACATGTATGACCTTGACAATCATCCTGTCTCTAAAGTTTTTGGAATGTAATGAGTGCATTTATATTTTGTAGTTTGGACATGATATTATGGTATTTTGAAATGGGAAGCATGTAGCTTATATTTGAGTGTTATGGAATTGTGATATTGTTGAATTTAGATATGCAAGTGTACTAATTATTGAATTGATATGTCACTACACCAAAAATGCAATTTCGCAATGGCTTTGGGCCGTTACAAAATGATTTCACAACGGCCTAGAGCAGTTGTGAAATAAGGAGTAGTAAAAATTTAGCAACGTCCCCGAACCATTGCAAAAATAGATTTAGCAAAGGCTCAAAGCTGCTGCAAAATATGATTTCGCAACGGCTTAAAGCCGTTGCGATTTTAGGTTTAACAACATTTATAACCTTTGTCAGTTTGCATGTTCTTCAAAAAAATAATGCTATTTTTCATCACTCTTTAAAGTAACATAATCATTTAATTTTCATTTTCAATACAAACATTTGCAAATTTAACATATTATCACAATAGAAAGATCATTAAACCAAATATTTTATATATATTTAACACACAGACCAAACAAAACAAATTTTAAATTAAAACGTTCAACAATAGTACATTACACTACAAAGTTCAGCAGCAATATTATTACATTATACAATGCATAGTTTTGCGAGCATATTACAAGTTACAATGTAGAGATATCCTTAATTGGTAGATAGTTCATTGCCTCGAAGTCTTAAATTAAGTTATAGGGAAGAACTTTTGTAAGGCAGTCACCAACAAAGCTGTGAAGATAAAACGATTACACATAAAAACTATAAGCAACAATGCATTAATGAATTGTGCTTACATATTAACTCATTTTAATAACATGTAGTTCGACATTATCTACCATTCATTATTATTAAATATAATGATGTATAAGCAGTCAGTTGATTAAATGATTAACAAAAGGAGACAAAGCACCACAATTCCTTCATGATTAAACTTTGCTGACTCTAAAACCAGCTCTACAAACAAAATGACATTAAATTCACAAGGAAATTGGGCCAACCCAGATGAACACTTGAACATGGAACAATGCATTTCTTTTCTAATCTTTAATATACTTATGTTATTTAGCATGCCTCACAGCAATACATCGGAGTAAATAATGCAATTTATTTGGCTGTACATATGCAAGAAGGAAATTTGGACTTGAAAGATAATGCAAATAATGCAATTTTTTGGTTATACATGTACATCGGTCGTCATACATGTCCAAACAGTTTGTATATATCGAAGAAACAGAGAGTGGTACAGGGAGATTTACATGACTCTATTAACAGGTTGACATGCAGTCCATGTTCTCGGGGACTATAACCTTTCACTTTCATTTTCTGTTATATCAAAATATTTTGCTGACGTCGTGCTCCTTATACGTGTAAGCAACCAAAGTGGCGGAAGCTAATTTGCAAATACAGTAAAATCGCAACAGTCAAACAAAAGCATAGAACATTAAGCATGCACTTACTAGGCCACAGTCATCTAAACCATGCGCAAAACCTGCATTTCAAACAATTTCATGCCAATTTTGGTGCTTGAAAGATGCAATCGCACCTTAAATGAGTAACATTCGCTAAAAAAAACTAGGAAAATAAGTTAGAACTTAAAGTGAACACGTGCGGGAATTTCAAGTCTTTGTTATATAGATCAGCCTGATCTGAAGATTGTTATAGTTTCACGTCAAATTTAAAGAGCATAAGTATTATAATCACACCATACCAATAAATAATTTTATGGGTTAAAATTAAGTTATAGAGCATCACCGATGCACGAGTAGAAATTACCACTAATTATCAAACAAGAATAATAACGTATAAACGGTTTCAAAAGGTATAAAGATAACAAACATACAGGAGGACAAACTTGTCACTGCATTTTTGGTTGCTTTTCACCGGCTATTCCGACTGGATCCCTACTGGAAGGCCTTGGATCCTACAGTTGTTATGCAAGGAAACATACAGCTTTAAATAATAAACAATGCTACTTCCTATGCTTTCAAAAACTTGAGCGAGAAAAGTGGCGCAATGCAATTCAAATTACCACTTATCAATGATCTTGATGCAGCATACAATGTAAGATCTACTATACATATCCATAACATAAAGAAGATCAAATAGTGATTTTGCATATATGCAGGATGTATGCCGTCAGTGGCGGATATAGAAAGTAAATTCAATGGGGGCAAAAAAAAATTCCATACAAAAATAATAATAAAGATAATACATAAACTTGTTCACACAAGAGTTAGTTCATACAAATAGTTTATACATAAAATAGTTCATATATTTAAAGTTGTCCAAGATGAGACTTCATGTTCTGAAAACATTGAAGAATTGGTTCAATTGAAATGCTATTAAGTATATCCTTTTCATGCCTACCTATATTAAATTGACAATGATACATTCACACTATCATAAACATATTATTTGTTTTCACATTAAAAAATAAATTAAGTTACATTACATGGTTACGGCATTTTCACAAACATATAGTATGCAGTGTAAATTGATAAAAATTGAAGAAAACCTCATAGTGTCATCGTAGCTATAACTAATTATAAAACAAAAAAGAAATGTATCAATGAAAATAAAGATCATACCAATTATAAAATATGTATTTTTTATAGTGTTGGACAACTTGGACTGTTGCCCATGCATGATGTTGGACTGCTGGGAGCATGCCAAAAATAAAGATTCTATTTGTTGCTATTTGCTTTTGGGAGCAAAAAAGTAAATGAATGTAGCATGTGTTAAGGTATGTAATGAGTGGGGGCAAACATATCTTATATAGAAAAAAACTCTTATGTTTTTTTTAATTTTATAAATCTCAGTGTAGGCGACTACCCCACCGATCGCTTCATAGATCCGCCATTGTATGTTGTGCGCCAAAACTAAACAAAGATGAGTTCAGGCAAATAATAGTGAGAGTGGTAAAGTACGACAACTTCTATGTAGGAGAACGTGTAAAGGATGTGTTCGTTTATATATTTGGCGTACCTGTATTACAAATTGAAATCTTTTGAAGAGTCAAGGTGCATGCCGAGCAAAATTTGCCAGTGTTTTTATTACAACTTATGAAAAAATAAAAAAGAATGAAAAATGAAGACAAAACTAAATGCAGTAAAAATTTTCTTCATGCAGTAATCAAAAATTGGTCTAATTTACTGTAATATCCTTCACTTATTTTCTGTGCCCTTGCTAAATGCAGTAAAAATTTCCTCCATGCAGTAATCACTATCAGTGTCTTTCCTAGGAAATATTGCCGTTTACTGTAATTGCAATAATGAGTCATCATGTCATTTAATATTAACAAGGGCTAATCTGTAATTGCCGTTTACTGTATGGAGAAATTTTTTATTGCATTTAGCAGTCATGAGAAAAAAAGGTAATGCTTATCTTAAGCACGTTATAAATGTCGAGCAACAACAATAATATTTCTTTAGTATGAAAAGAATGACATATTAAAATAGGAAACAGAGGATTATTAACTAGTAGCATTCCCCTAAAGGATCTTTAACATTAAAAACCAAGACCATGAAAATAATGGCAATTATCAATTCTACAACAATTACGAAAATTTGACAGAGCAATCTTACCTCCTAAATATGGTATCCTTTCCTTTTAGCCCAAACAATCATCTCCATTTGAAAACCATATCGTTTGCTTACACAGGAGTTCATCACATCTCCAAGAACAGATTTCTGGTAAAGTCTGTATGTTAAGAAAATATGTTGATATCCAATGGCATATCCAGATTTGATGTCATGATGTAAAAAAGCTCAATTTTGAACTAACGTTATTGCACGGCGGCAGCAAACATTTTTCTATAATAACCTGATGTACTCAAACTTTATGTTAGCCACTGGTAATGATAAAATAGTACACATATATCAAACATACCAAAAAAATTCTGTAAGATCTGACACACCAAGCCATAGAAGTGTGTGTGCTAGTACATCTTCTCCCCTATCGGTAAGTTTTCTGATGAGGTTCCATCGTGTACACTGTTACCTCTAACATAACGGGTTCCGATCACTATATTTGCACCCATCTCAAGTTGCTTCTTGATAAAATAAAAAAGAAGAAGAGAAAAGCAGTTAATAATGTCTGTGTTCTTTATATTCCTAAAAAATTTCAGCATTAACTTATGCTAGATAGAAAAATTACCATGTTTCATAAAATAGGTTAAAAACAAATGTGTGTTGGTTGAGAAATAAATTTTAATCAACAACGCCAGTACTATAGTCTTGCATGTATTGTAGGTTTTTATATAATAGTTTAGTTGATACTTATCAAATTCTTACTTGATAAACTTGGCAGACGTTTTTGGCTATAAGAAAGAAAAAAAATAGTATACGTAGAAAATAATAATCTAAGTAGAATAATCGTTTCTCTTATTTGTTAGTTTATCTTAATATGTGTTCTTTCAAGTTTCTTATAGCACAGTACTTGAACACGCCTACATTAGAGGACCCGATAAGTTTATATTCCAGAGATGGGAAAACTGAAGATATCGTCTCATACATCCAATTCTGAGTAGAATCGGATTCCAAGTCGTTTTCATCTGCCTGTAAAACGCCACTTCCCAAACAATAGAGCTAAAACCCATTAACCTCAGTAACATATTATGTATGGGAAACACCAACAAATAATTCACGTGGTGGAATTATGGTTACAGTAATGTGCTGGTCAAACGATATCAGTCTGTTACGTACATTGCCACTATTTTTGTCACTGAAATTGTTCAGTGGCTGCTAGAAATTATAATAGAGAAACCGTTCCTACTGTTATAGCTCGCAAGTCACTTGCGTTCAAGAATTAATCAATAGCTAGCAATGTCATAACAGCATTGCCTAGATAAAAGATTTTCAGTGCATACACCTCCCCCACTATATCATAATTTGGAAAAATAAAATTATATGGCAATTACTTTTACCTTATAATGGAATGGTCCAATTCAATAAAATTAAATCACCATTCATAACCAATAATTCACAAAACAATAAGCAGCCACTGCTTGACTAAGGCCACAGGTTTATGTAAAAACAACTAAGACCAATTCTTTGAATGTTAAAATCTTTTGGAAGAAAAAGCAGGGAATTTTCTTTTGTTTCTTGTAAAGAAAAGAAGAAAAAATTGGATGTTCTATTTCAAACAATGAAGCATGAGTCTGTTAAAATGGCTGCCCTTTAACATTTTCTAAAAGGAAATGTAGTGGTCTAAAATATTCAGCAAAAGACCATAACACAAAAATATTTTGCACTTATTATCCATGTACTTTGGTAAAGGTATTCATCCTAGAAAATCCACTTTTATACCACCTAAACATTATCGTACTACGCTGACAAATTAGTTTCGATTTGGAGCCCGTCATTGATGAAATCCACTCATCCAGGAACCTTTCGTCACTTGATATTGAATACCTAACACACGTAACACAAAAGGATTCATTGATTGGGATAAGTTAAGCGTGTATCTTAAAAATTGATATGATCAAGGAATGGAGAAATAAGTGTCATGGCAATTGCTTGCATGCAATCAGGTTACATATTCAATCCCCACGAATGACGAACAGTCCACAATACTCGGTATAGATCCACCATGTTCATATAAAAAATAGCTGGAACACTGAAAATTAGTGAATTATGAATTGATGAGGTACATGCTGCATTGACTATTCATTTAGATCGCCTGTTATGTCATTTTCTGCCAGAACACATATATTCCCTGAAGCCATTGTATATTGACAAAGTTGATCATCACTCAGCCATGGAACTTGCATTTACATAAAATGAATTGGGTTGGTGTTGTAGTGTAATTACTTGTTCTCCACAGTTATCCTATATTTACTAGTTTTGTATTAATTAATTATGAAAACAACTTGGGGTATTAAATGCAATACCCAGGGCCTAACCATCCATTGAAGTCAGTAAAGCCACTAATTTGTTAATTAATTGAGTAATCCTTTTGCCTTGTCCTACTCCTACCCGCCATATTCAAATCAACAGAACCCAAAAGACACTACATGCTCACTTCTTCATTAATACAGTGCACGTTCGAATTGTCGACCTATTTTCACTATTTTTGTCAATTTTTTTGTCATTAGAATTGTTCTAATTGGTTGCCAGAAAAATAATATATATATCGTTCCTGTTGTTATAGCTTGTATGTTCAAGAATTAATCAATAAGTAACAATCTCATAATATCATAGCGCATATAAAAGAATATTTCAGTGCAATCTTCACTAAAATTCTATAACATCACACCTTGAGTCGATCAACTTCGATTTCGAGACAAGATAATGGTAGATTACGAGATGCTGGCTGATTACGAGATGATGGCCGATTTCGAGTGCAGAATATCAAGGGAGGTCAATTACGATTAGGAGATAGTCGATTTTGATCTGGAAAATGGATCTTATAAGTTTTTTAGATCTAGGGCAAGCTTCTCTATGTAAACTTAGGAAATGAAAAAAAAAACGTACTATGTTGGAAACGGGCTTGTACTGAAGGGTGTATTCAATTGTAGAACGGTTCAAAGCTGGAGCAATATCTAGAACGGCTGATGACCGAAATATACTAATTTGCAACGAACAAAAGCCGTTCGTAACGGCTCTAAGCCGTTGTAAATCTTCCGCACTTGGGGGTTGCAAAACTGCTTGTATGGTGTAGTGTGTTGAATTATATATGTGATATGAAAATCATAAAAATATGTTACATTCATTTGTTTTGAGAATTTTAATATTAATTGTGTAAATAGAAAAGAACTTAATTTTGTATTGCGATGCTTATAAGTGTTACCAATATTATGGATTAGCAACGATTGTAAATGCTGGAAAACTAAAAATGTTAGCAAGGCAATTTATGTATGCCAACATTTATAAGTGCTAGTAGGATTATGATACTGACATTTATAAGTGTTACTATATCTTAAGGTCTCAACATTTACAAGTGTTAGCGATATGAGTATGTTTATAGCACTTGCACGTGTTACAACGTCTTATGATCTCTACATTTATAAGCATTTGCAATGTGTCCATTTGTAGCACTTATAAATGTTACAATGTCTTATGATTCCAACATTTATAAGTATTAGCGATTAGCCTGTTTGTAACACTTATAAGTGTTAACAAATTTGGCCGGTCAATTCCCCACAGGCCATTGGTAACACTTAAAAGTGTTATATAAATTATTTGTAACACTTATACTCGTTCCAAAACCCCTGTTTTGGTGTAGTGTATTATATGATATCTAGTCTAATGGATCCTTAAAGAATGGAACCCTAAACTTTCTTTCCGTTACTTATGCATTTCATTTAAGCATTTCACTTGAGTTGATTTATTATTGAGAATGTTAATCCTGGCTCAACTGTTTTGTTTTTTTAACTTGATGCTCGAGTTAGATTGAAGAGCTCAATTTTGGTGATTCGTCTTTTGAGAGCTAGAGATCTATTAGAGATTTAGCCTATTATCTATCTGCTATCGCTATCTTGGTTGTTTGGTTATTCCATTTCTATCATTTGATTATATGCTAGCCATTTATTTATCTAAGATTTCAAATGAATTAATTTATTACACTAATATTATGTATTTTGATTTTGAGATTTTATGATTAGTAACTTCCTAAACTACTAAGTTATTTATTCCGCTGCGACTTATTCTGCTATTTTGTGTTTATGATCTAACTGTGT
This sequence comes from Allium sativum, assembly GCA_030737875.1. Lineage (NCBI taxonomy): Eukaryota > Viridiplantae > Streptophyta > Magnoliopsida > Asparagales > Amaryllidaceae > Allium > Allium sativum. Next base: position 419,517,329 of record CM060924.1, read on the forward strand.
TTGGCGATTTGATTTAATTAAGTCTCTTAGTTTAAACAATTTGTTGTTTTGAGAGATTTGAGTTAGTTTCATATCCGACTTGAATGGAATGAAAAGGAAGGTCGTTACAAATTTGATAAAGGGGGTAGAAGATACGTTTGGAGATTGGAAGAACCGTCGACGGTGACATTGATGTGAGGGAGGTGTTGATTTTGGGTTTGGAAGAATTTGGGTGAAGTAAGAAATGAGAAGAAGGAGCAGGTCTCGGCTTGCTGTAACCTGTTGATTTTCGATGGCTAGCAACAGTCGCAATTGAAATAAAACTATCCGCTTTTGATGACTATATATTTTATTTACAAATATATCCCGAAAACAACTGTAGGTAGCCGTCTGAACAACTCTCGGCGACCATCGAAAAAGGACCGTTGGAATACACTATATCTCCTGTATAGTAGTAGTACCCTTAACAATGATGACGCGAAGGATGATTGTCTTGTATGACAAATATAAAACGTGTTACTACAAACTATAAAAAAATTCTAATATAAGATCGTGGCGGAAACAAATAGTATTGTAATTTTAACTGTATTTCTATTATATTATTTCTGCACTTTATTAGTGTATTTGTTAACTTAAATCAATATGTATATATTTCAGTATTAATTCGTATTGCTATTTCATTTCAATTGTACACTTTACTACACAACAAAACAAGCGGTAAATTAATTATAAAACGATTAAATCAAAAAGAACAAATTAAAATACTGCACTTAAATGCTCTGCTTGAAGCCGTAGGTACATATCCTGTTTCACTTCCAAATCCATTTAAATATTTTGTTACCATTATGCATAAATGCATCATTTACTAAGGTAAAATGTTCCAATAAATGTGTTCATAATGATTCTAAACCTATACAAGTCTATATTAGTTCAAACATCTAGTATAAAAACCCTTTTAAGCTCCTGTCAAGACGATAATCTAGTCTTGTCCTTTAAATATTTGCCTAATTCATATAGAGGTGACTACTTAATTACATAAACAACAAATGAGTTAACTGGGACCGCTTATGCATCAACTTGCGTATAACTGTTATGGTAATGATTACAGTTACCATTTAGGAAATACTGTTACAGTACCATTTTTACCGGTAAGTCAAAATTGCTTACTGTTACCGATCGACCGGTATACCGGTAATTTGGTGACTGTTACAATGGTAATGGTAAATTACCATTTGTCCATCAAAGTTTATATCTTGACATATTTTTTGTACATAATGCATCTTTATTATACTATATGTAGTGTTAGTTTATAAAAAAAACATAAATGAGAAATAAAATAAGTGTACTATGAAATATTTCACCTGATTACTGAACTAGATATAATCATTTATTTGGCTCTAAATTCATCTAATAAAGCATATCAGATTAATATACATATGTTTTAAATTAACCGGTAAAACTACTGTTAACTCTGGTATTGAAGAAATATTACTGATAATTTACCGTTAAAAATGGTAAATTTACCATTACCATACCGTTTTAACTGGTATACCGATTGCAATCGAAAATTATTACCGATCGACTAGTAATGGTATGGTAATGGTAAATTTACCATTACCATAACAACCCTAAACTTGAGCGTGCTTTCTCTTATAAAAATCAAAATGGTTTATTATTGAGGTTTCATTTTTCGTTGTTGCTTGTAGAAAAGTTACTGTTACAATAAAAACATTTTTTTAAGTCAAAATGTCAAACTAGTACGAATGTGGGAAGCTGCAGTATTCACAAGGTATTATAGTAAGGTCCTTCGTAAATTTACATCTTCGTAGTACCTAATATATATACACACACACATACATACATACATATATATTTGAAAATAGATACGCTTTATTTCTAATACCAATCATATACTTCATTTATATGCCTCATCAAAACCTTATATCCCCTAACTTAAATGGTGAGATATAAGGGAAAAGAGCACATATAAAATTCATATACAATACAACCAAAACAATCAAACACCAACCACTATAACAAACACAACTGCTCATCTCATATATATTTATATAGGGGCGGCTATCTGAACACAAAACTAGACACAAAGAGAGAGACACAAGCGTCAACCGATGGATCCTTTTGTCTTTACATGCAGATGTGTAATTCATAGGGTGATCCAATGGTGCAATCAGTTATGTCAAAATTTTGTGTCCTTGTAGACTTCCCCTATATATATATATATATATATGTATATATATATATATATATTCGTGGTAGGGGTAATGCTAGAACGACCGGCGAATTACCAGTGAATATACGCGGATCAAGAAATTCACAGATGTAATTCACGCGACCACATCTATCCTAGGGTTGTTCTTTCTGCCGCATTATTTCACAACTTCATTTGTGGTTGAAGTAGATTAATCGTTATTGTAGTAGCTTTTTTATTCCAAAAATACGTAAACATATAGAATCTCATTTTGGACCATCAAACACTGAAATTATATTCAAAATTATCATGTTTTAGAAACGTTAATCAATACAGTCATTGAGTATATGAATGAACGTGTATTAATACAGTTGTTCAACATATATGAACGTATATTTATTTTACGTCACTTGCTGATAATGTTCCAAATCAAGGTATTAAATTTCGGCCGGCACTCCAGATTTCCAGCCATCTCGGCCCGGTTCCGGCGTAGACCGGACCGGAATTTGATGGAGAAACCGGATTCGGATTTCCATCACCAAAAAAAGAAAAAAAATAACTCGTTAGTAAATACAGAATAGGAATCGCGGATAGAAGAATGAATTCTCATGAGAAAATATATCAAATCGCCTCTCTGCTCATTCAACTCGGGATTCTTCTTCAGGCTTCGCAGCATCAGACAACAACTGGAAATGATGATCAGACCGAGGCTGCTCATGTGGAACCACGGATTATCATTTTTATTTTTGCTACCGCTGATCTCGAGATTCGGAATTGCGAACGAATTAGGGGCAGTGCGGTGACGAAGGAGATATTACTGTTAATGGGTCGGGTTTGATACTATTAGTACTAAACCGAAATTATCCTTTGTATGAAATAGGAAACCAAGCTTGCTTGTGCGTTTAACCTTTTTAGCACTTCAGGATACTGAACTCCTAAGGGTCCGTTTGATTTTGAATGGGAAGGGTTATTTGGAAGGGGTATTTGAAGGGGAATTGTTGCGAACGGGGAATGAGTTCTTTTTTATGAAAGGGGCATATTGGAAGGGGAATATTTATTATTTTATTGTTTTTGTATATTTTATTTTTAATTGTTTGTGTTTGTGTGTGTTCATTGTTGAACAGAATAGAACACATGAGGTAATTGCAGAATTATAATCTCAGAATAAAAATTACATAGTACAGACGCGTGGGATACAAATTACATAGACACAAAATACATAAAACAGGCTACTACGATGGATACTGAAATGGATACTGGGGTGGATACTGGGGTGGATACTGGGGAGCATACTGAGGTGGATACTGCGGGGAAGTCATCTGAAACTGTCTGTATCGTATTGCTTGCTTGCGCACCTCGATTTCTAAATGCAACCAGTTGCATGCTTCGTCATCAGGAAGAACCATGAACGTATCTTGATTTTCTTTAGCTGTAAGAACTGATGTTGCGTGTGGCATGTCAATACCATCAAATGTTCTTACACGGTCTATTGCCTGCTTCACCATCAGAATTTGAGTATAAAGTGAGCTTGCATTTGACGAGGGAGAATTACTAGCATTTGTATATGGATGCGAATTCGGACTGTCGGAGTCAGAACGAGATTTCTTGCTCGATTTCCTAGAGTCTATCATATCAACAATTTCTTCCACCTTCGAAGAAGTTTCAGTTCTTCCTCTTCTGCTAGTACGAGGTCTAGATGAAGAACCTGCAGCCCGTGGCTGGATAGGAGGCTCACGAAACGTTTGTTGAGTCTGAATGTATTCTAGTGGCACTTGATAATCTTCGAAGAATGTTAGTTGTACAAACTCGGGTGGAGGAGAACGTGGCTCTGGTTGTACATTCTGACTTGTAGAGCCTGGAGTGTAAGCGCCAGAATCTGTTGCAACACTGTTGCCAAAAATTTACTCCAGTTCGGTCAAATATTCGATTGGGTCTGTCTTGTACTTTAGCACCATAGGTCCGTACTCCTAAATAGACGTTTAAATTGTAAACTTGTAGCTTAAATACAGTACTGAACATGTAAATTACAACTGCATAGTTAAATAGAAGTTTTACCACCACTCGATCACTCCACCAACTTTTGCTTCCATTGACTGTTCCGTATTTAGGATCTCATCCGGCGCCCGTCTTCTCATTCAAATTGCGCCATATAGCCCATTTCTTCTTATAAACATCATATTTGGCCGTTACTTGTTCAATAGAAACTTTTATCTCGGTCGGTGATGTAGCTAAAGACTCGTTCAGAGCAGCTGCAATCATTTTATGTATCCCTTTTTTGTTCTTTCCAGCAGCTTGATAAGCTTCAACAGCTAAACGGAGAAACTCTGAGGTTGGAAACGAAGACCACACTTTCAGAGAGCGATGAAATGTTGCTTTCGGTCGATTTACTTCAGCGATCATCGCTTGAAAATTATGTTTTTGAGTTGTGGATTGTTGAATAAAATGGTGTGGATTGTTGAAGGGAAGGGGTTGGGAAAAAAGATCCATCTGCAAATTTTTCTGTTGGCGTCCGACGCTGCGTCGGACGCGTCGAAGGCGTCTAATGCTAAAGCTTGATTTTCAACCGTTTAGCTCAACGGGCTATTCTGGTGGGTCCCATGCATGACGCGTCCGACGCGTCAGACGCCAACGCGAACGTAACGGCCCCTTCCGAAAATTAAATGCTACCTTCTGTCCTTTTATTTTTTTGTCATAATTTATTTTGCATTCTGTCATTATCTATTTTTCAATACGTTTTGAATATAAGTCGAATAATTTAACGTAATCGACAGTATTACATATATTTGTTTGCGTATTTATAAAAATATATACTGGAATTCTTAAATCGAAATTAAACTGGAATTTTTGGAATTTCCGAAACGGAACCGGAATTTTGAATTTTCTACATGACCGGAACGGAACCAAAATTCGGGTTTTCGAACCTTGTTCCATATCCATATACACCTGTTGAATATGTGCTATATAATCTAACAATCTCTTAAAGCATGGCCTTCATTATAGTTTAAAAAAAATCTAAACATATTTTCGGTTGTGCACCAATTTCCCCATTTAGTTATATATCCGTAGTGTGGTTTGAATCAAATTCAGTCCAAGTTCTCGAAACAAGATTCACCTGCAGATTTTCTATTAATATATTCAAATCATCATTGTATAATAAACTAAAATAATTAATATACTAAATTAAGCTTTAGTGTGGCACTGAATGCTCTTTTGGATATAACAATATTTACAACTTTTCTAATGAATTCTTTTTACCTTCTCTCTCTCAACAGACAAAATTCCCTTGATATCATACCTTGTTCTTGAAAACTGAGTAATATATGTGAAATATTTAAGTAGAAATGTCAGGAAAATATGCCCCAAAATATGTAAATTTGAACAAATACAAAGTGTAATATGAATATACATATACAATAACTGCAAATGTATATAATTACGCACAAGCTGTAAACATGTTAATGCTAATAGTAATACAAAGACGATAAGGCTCTGTTCCTTGCAACTATAAAGACAGACATATCTCAACCGAATCTAATTTTATGTGGCTTTGAGAAATGCTTGGCTGCTGCAACTATATTTGCTTCTGCTGCAGCAGTAACTGTTGAGGGCACAGAAGTTGACTTGCTCTCTTCACCTGAAATGAGTCTTAGGAACCATGAGAATATCATTTTAAAGAAATTAGGATCTGTGTTCTTCATCCCCGAATCCATATTTGCTTGAATTATCTGGATTTAATAAATGTTGCTTCAGAAGAACAAAGATATAGAGATTACTGATTTGTGTTTAACTCAATGGATTTTTTTTGGGTGTTTTAAGTATGATGTTTGTGTGTCTTGCTTGTATGCAAGTCTTATAGGGCAAAATTTCTTGGTTTCCAAGTTAGCATATAGAGTAACTTCATAGAAAAGCAGTCAAAACTAAGGTTAGACCAAGACTTGCACAGCACATAAATTACTTGTATGGAAATGACCTAAATAAACACATGCCTTACGACTTTTAAAAAATACATATTTGTTATAAGTGCTTGGTAGTTCCATACTTCAATCCACAAATTGAAGAATTCAGCTGAAGATTAACTTTCTCAAAGATTAAACGTACAGTCTACTGTTGTCATTCTCTTTTTGACCAAAAAAAAAATTTGGAAAGGAGTTTGTAAAAAGAAAATAGTTTTGAATATTATTTTTGAGTCCTTTTTTCTGGTTAAGAATGAAAATGATCAAACCTTTCTGAAAATACATAAACATTACCAAATTAACCTCTTCATGTTGGAATTAATGCACCTCTTCGTATTTGCAGCAGCTTTAAATATAGTCAAATGGTTGCTAACATTTCCTATACTATCATTTAAGTTATCAAAAACTGAATTTTCTAGAGTTGTCTATTCGTTTAATATATATATGTAACAACTCTTCAGAGAATGTATGCAAGAAAGTAAGAAATAAAAACTGAGCTCTGCTGTAGCAACTCATCTTTGTGTTAAATACTCTTTTTTCTATTCATTGTTTCTAACAAATTGGTATCGGAGCAAGGTTCGTTCTTATTTGGGTGTTCCGGTCAATTCCGAAAGATGTCTTCGGATGCTACAGAAAATCCGTCAAATTCATACTCTATCATTCCTATTTTTGGAGGAGAAAACTATGATTTTTGAAAGTGAAGATGATGACTTTGCTTCGGTCAGAAGGGCTTTGGAGCACCGTCGTAAAAGGATTCGAGCGATTTGAAGATGAAAGCCAACTTGCAAGAGCACAAAGAGATAAGTATGAAGCAGATGTTATAAAAGATGCTAAAGCTCTTTCCAAAATTCAAAATGGAGTTACTGTAGACATTTTTCCAAGAATTACAAGAGCCAATACAGCGAAGGAAGCTTGAGAGACATTAGAGAATGAGTTCCATGGTGATATCAAGGCAAGAACAATCAAGCTCCAGTCATTGCGAAGGGAATTCTACAATTTGAAGATGAAAGAAACCGAATGCATACAAGATTACTCGAGTAGAGTGGCTGAAGTGGTGAATCAAATGAAAACTCTTGGCAGTGAGATCTCAAACCAACAGATTGTTGAAAAAATATTAATTAGCTTGCCAAAAATATGATGCAGTAGTTGCGGCCATAGAAGAGTCTAAGGATCTCGTCACATTGACCGTTGAACACTTGATGGGTTCTCTAAAGGCTCATGAGCAAAGGACGCTAAGGTGAAATGAACAATCTATGGAGAGCGCATTTCAATCTAAACTCACTATGAAATCTCAAAAGTCGTACAAGAAAGAGATTGTCAGTGATGATCAACGAGGTGGAGAGCAAAAAAATTGGAGGAAAGGCGAGTCCAGCAAACGAGATGAAAGCAAAACTCGTAAAGGTACAAATTTTAAGTCTAGTTGCAAGATCCATAACAAAACTAATCATGAAACAGAAAGTTGCTATCACCGTGGAAAGCCTAAGTGTCATTATTGTAGCAAATTTGGGCACATTGAAAAGAACTGCAGTTAAAAAATCCTACTCAAGCAAATTTTGCTGAAGGGAAAGAAGATGTCAATAAAGAAGCAAATTTATTCTGTGTTGCTCAGTTGTCATGCAACCAAGAAGATATTTGGTATGTCGATAGCGGCTATAGCAACCATATGACAGCAAATGAAAAATAATTTGAACACCACAATCACTCCAAAGATAAAAATGGGAAATGACTACTATCTTCAAGCAAATGGAAGAGGTACAATTTTAGTCACAACAAAAAATGGAGTAAAATACATTCATGATGTTTTGCGTGTACCGTAAATAAATCAAAACTTGCTTAGTGTTGGGCAACTTATGCAAAATGGTTATAAACTTATTTTTGATGGTGATAGTTGCACTATACTAGATAAAAGAGATAATGATCAGCTTGTTGCTACGGTTAAAATGGATCCAAACCGAAACTTTCCTCTCCAACTTCATTATGGAGTAGAGGTTGCTTTGAAGCTAGATATCATACAAGAAAGCTGGTTGTGGCACAAGTGGTTCTGTCATCTAAATTTTCAAGGGCTGAAGCTACTGCATAAAAAAAGCATGGTGAATGGAATACCGAAGATTAAAGAAACAAATGATGCATGTGAAGGGTGTCATGGGAAAGCAAAATCGCCACTCGTTTCCTAGACAAAGTACATGGCGAGCAAAGGCACCGCTGGAGCTTGTGCACACTGATATTTGCGGCAAAATGTCAACTCCGTCTTTAAGTCAGAACAGGTATTTTCTCACATTCATAGATGATTATTCGAGAATGACGTGGGTTTATTTTTTGAAGGAGAAATCATGTACTTTTGTGATTTTTAAAAATTCAAAGCTTTTGTAGAAAAACAAAGTGGTTGCAGCATCAAAGTTATTCGCAGCAATTGTTGAGGTGAATACATTTCTCATGAATTCGAGAGTTATTGCAAAGATGCAGGCATTTGGAAGCAAATGACCGCAAGTTATAGCGCTCAACAAAATGGAGTCGCTGAAAGGAAAAATCGTACGATAGTGGAGATGGAAACTTCCATGATGACACTACAACAAAATGACCCTATTACAACGGTGGAACACCGTTGTAATATACATTTTACAATGGTGGGCAAACCGTCGTGTATTAAGAAGTTGTAATAGACTAATATCTTTTACAACTTTTTTGCACTGTTGCAACACCGTTATAATATGTATATTTTACAACTTTTTTCCACCGTTGTAATATCTTTATTACAACTATTTATAACTGTTGTAATATATTTTTATTGAAAGTATTATTTACAATTGTAATATATCTATGAATTATATACTTATTACTAATCAAAAATTCATTCCAGAACAAATTATCTAAAAAACTGAAGATATCAAACAAACTTAAAACATGAACCAAAATAATATTTTTTTTTTTTCAAACTCTCATCAATTTTTTACATAATACATTGAATTTATAAATCATACAGATGACACGAACACTACAACATACCGATGACAGGAACACTACAGCATACCAATGACATGAACACTACAGCGCAATAATGCAGCATGCAAGTCCATAATATCCATCTCATGTAAAATGAGAAGGTACGCGTACCAATGACACGAACATTACAGCTGGAAGCACATTCGATTGATTTGATTATTAAGGGATGAGGAGGAGAGTTATTAGAGAGGAACAATTGCAATTTTTATTGATGCAAAACATGATACAAAGTGCACATATATATAATGCTATGAGCCCAACGGCTAGTACAAAATATACCAAATATGTATGAGCATAACGGCTAGTATTAAATATACCAAGTATGCATGAGCCTAACGGCTAGTAAATAATGACAAAGCATGCTAAATATGATAAAAACGTGTTCACACTCTAACGGCTCTATTGTAACGGCACTATTGTCTTCATTATGCCCCCTCAGTTCGAACTGGGGTTTCCTTGCTCATTCTGGCTTCCGCCTGCACTGATAACGCGAAGTTCCTCTCTCATTTTGATAAAAAAATTCGTCGAAAGGGCCTTTGTGAGAGCATCCGCTCTCTGATAGTTTGCGAGCACATGACATATTGCAAGTCTTCCTGATTGCGTTCTTTCTCTCACAAAGTGGAGATCAATTTCAAGATGTTTCGTCCTTGAATGTTGAATAGGGTTTAGAGATAAAGATACTGTGCTCTTATTATCGCACCAAATGACTGGCTTTCGTCTTGGAGTGAAACCAAGCTCCTCCATCAGTGATTCTATCCACATGATTTCGGCTGTAGCGCTTGCCAGTGCACGGTACTCAGCTTCTGTGCTAGATCTTGATGTGGTATGTTGTTTCTTCGTACACCAGGAAATGATATTGGAACCGAGGTAAACGCAGTATCCTGAGACAGACTTTCGATCGTCAATATCGTTGGCCCAATCGGCATCGCTAAAGCACTGTAGGTTAAGTTCCTTTTCTGAATTTAGGCGTATACCGTAATGTTTTGTGCCTTGTAAGTATCGTAACACTCTCTTTAATGTCGTCCAATGTTCTGATAAAGGGTTCTGCATGTATTGACTGAGTTTATTGACGCTGTAGCATATGTCTGGTCGAGTAATAGTTGCGTATTGTAACGCTCCTATTATGCTTCTATATTGTTTGGCATTGTCGATAGCTTCTCCTTTATGCTTAGATAGTCTTAGGTTACTAATCATAGGCGTAGGTAATGAGTTTGCCTTGTGCATATTTGCCCTTTGCAGTATTTCAGTGATATAATTTTGTTGGGATAATATTAATTCACCATTGTTTTTCCTAATCACTTGTATTCCAAGAAAATATTTTAGTTCCCCCAAGTCTTTAATGGTGAAATTTTGATCCAGCTTGTGAACGATTCTGTTTATTTCTTCGTTGTTGTCTCCTGTTATTAGCATGTCGTCAACGTATACTAGAATGAACACAGTTCCATGTATGCCCTTCTTCATATATAGAGAATTGTCCAATTTAACTTGTGAGAAACCCATGTTAGACAAAGTTGACTTTAGCTTTTCATACCAAGCTCTCGAAGCTTGTTTTAAGCCATATATTGCTTTGTGTAGTTTGCATACTTTATCACCAGTACCATATCCTTCAGGCTGTTGCATGTATACCTCTTCAGTCAATTCCCCATTAAAAAAAGCATTGTAGACGTCCAGTTGCCTCACATTCCACCCTTTTTTTAGAGCAATGGTCAGTATAATTCTGATGGTTGTGGGTTTTATGACTGGGGAAAAAGTTTCATTGAAATCAAAACCAAATTGTTGCGCGTAACCTTTTGCAACCATTCTGGCCTTGTATTTGTCAATAGATCCATCTTCTTTTCTTTTTATTTTGTATGTCCACCTACAACCAATCACATTTTTGTGTTTTGGTTGAGTCACTAAGTTCCAAGTGTTGTTTTTTATGAGAGCTTTATATTCAGTGTCCATTGCCTCCTTCCTTTTGTTTGATCTTATAGCCTGAGTGAAATTCAATGGTTCGATCTCATTGGCAGAAATATTATAAACTTTGGGTTTGAAGATGCCTCTCTTTGACCTGGTGATCATGTGATGTCCAGTTGATTGTGGTGGTGTTTGCTGCTGTGTATCATTGTTGCTGGTATTGTCAACATTGTTGTTGTTTTCTGTATCTTCACTATGCTGCATGTTTTGATGTATGTTTGTATCTTCTGAGTCATTGTGTGTCTCATTGGTTTGCTCGTTTATTTGATCCACAGTTTCTTCCTGGGTGTTTAAATTGCTTGTGCGTTGTTGCTCTTCATTTCTATCGATTGAAGGCGGTTCAGTAATGAATGGCTCGAACCGTATGTTATTGTTTATGGTTTGTTCCCCATCCTTTTTGCCTATTTGCTTTTCTGCATAAGGAAACTTGTTTTCATCAAATATCACATGCCTAGAAATATATATTTTTCCATTTTTGTCCATGCACTTATAACCTTTTTGGTTTTGTGCATACCCAATGAATGTGCATGGGCTTGATCTCATACTTAGTTTATGATTGTTATAGTCTCTCAAACATGGAAAACATAGACACCCATAGGCTTTCAGAAAACCATATTCTGGTCTAAAACTGTATATCATTTCATGTGGGCTTTTATTGTTTAAGACTTTAGTTGGCAACTTGTTAATGAGGAATACAGATGTGTAGAAAGCTTCATTCCAATATTTCATGGGTAATGAGCTTTGTGATAACAAAGTTAGACCAGTCTCTACTATGTGTCGATGTTTTCTTTCGACTAAACCGTTTTGTTCGGACGTATGCGGGCAAGTTAATCTATGTTTGATCCCTCTTTTGAGAAAGTAATTAGTTAGAGGTTTAAAATCAGCTCCCCCATCTGTCTGAATAACCTTAACAGTATTGTTCATTTGTTTTTCGACATGAGTTATAAATTGCATAATTGTATTGCGAGCTTCTGATTTAGTTTTCAGCATGTATATCCAAGTATATCTAGAATAAGCATCCACAAAAGAAAGATAATACCTGTGTCCCTGATATGAATTTAGAGGCGCAGGTCCCCACAAGTCAGCGGCTATAAGTTCCAGTGGCTCATTATAGCTGGTTTCAGAATCACTAAAAGGGAGCTTGTGGCTCTTGCCGAGTTGGCAGTGCGTGCATGTGTGTTTGATAGGTACATTTTTATAATTAATGTTATTATTACGCAGAACAGTCTTAACAGTTTCCAGATTAGGATGTCCTAATTTTATATGCCAAGAATTAATCACGTTACATTCATCGCTATTATTGTCATAATCAACATTATTGCAACTATTCCTAATACATTCATTGTCACTACTAGCATCTACATTATTATACCAGAATTCTCCACTTGAGTTTGCAGTCTTGAATTTGTATAAACCATCGTATAGGTTACCTCGAAGTAATATTTCATGATTTAGGGAATCTTTAACTAAACAAAACTTAGGATGAAATTCAAAGTAAACATTATTGTCGTTGGCAAATTTTGATACACTTAACAAATTTTTATTAATCGTAGGTACCCTAAGAAGATTGTTTAATTTGAGTTGTCTTTTCCCAAAGATAGTCCCTTTGCCTATCTGTGTGATACTAGCAGTACTACCATTACCCATATGCAAATTTCTCATACCTGAGTAATTTCTGCTCCCAATGTTTAAATTTTGAAGATTGCTAGTTATGTGGTGAGTCTCTCCTGAGTCAGGGTACCATTCTTCGAAGCCATTGTCTTCATTTTTTACTTCATCATCATCTGCAGCATTATGTCTTCAGTTTGCGTTATTATTATTTTGAGTTGAATTCCCTGTTGTTGCCATATTTGCTTGTGCTCTTCTTTGTGAAAAGTAATTTTGTCTTGCCTGTTGTCTACCTATGTCTGAATTATACCTGAAGTAACATTTGTTCGCCATGTGACCAAACTTTTGGCATATTTGACATTTCACACGATAGTTGTTGTTATCTCGTTGTATCTTCTTATTTCTGACTGTGGTATAATTGGCAGAGAACTTATTTTGTGTTGTTTTTCTTTGGTCAATTCTGCCTTCATGAGCAAGGAGTGCTGATCGAACGAACTATAAATCAGGTAAAGCTTGTTGTGTGGCTAACACAGTTACTAGAGATTCATATTCTTCATCTAATCCACCAATAATAAATAGGATTTGCTCATTGTCGCTAATCTTATGACCAACAGCATTTAGCTTGTCACACAGATTTTTAATTTTTCCTAAGTATTCTTTCATGCTTGCCTCCTTTTTTCTAGAATTTTGTAATTCCCTTCTATATTGCATGATTCTAGCAGCTGATTGTGAACTGAAAATTTGTTCAACTGTTTTCCATATTTCATAAGACGTGCTACATCCAACTATTTGTGATAATAAATTCGAACTTACTGACGATAGGAGCCATGAGGAGAGGAGGCTGTCTTGTTTTTGAAACTTTGTGTAGTCTGTGTTAGGCACAATTTCTCCTTCCGAATTGGTTATTGTCACTGGTGGGACTGTTATTGTCCCATTAATGTACTGCAGTAAATCATACCCTCTTAAAGCGATCTCTACTTGATATTTCCATAGAATGTAATTGTCTTCGTCTAGAGATATGGTGATAATTTGGCTTTTTGGTTTAATCAGGTCATGATGGTTAGGTGGAGCACTGTACCCCAAGCTTCCTGAAACAGCGGAGGTTACTTCATTGTTGTTGACCATAAAACAAAAACAACTTTCTGCTTGATGATTAAGCCTTTCGGCAATTTAGCTCTGATACCATATTAAGGGATGAGGAGAAGAGTTATTAGAGAGGAACAATTGCAATTTTTATTGATGCAAAACATGATACAAAGTGCACATATATATAATGCTATGAGCCCAACGGCTAGTACAAAATATACCAAATATGTATGAGCATAACGGCTAGTATTAAATATACCAAGTATGCATGAGCCTAACGGCTAGTAAATAATGACAAAGCATGCTAAATATGATAAAAACGTGTTCACACTCTAACGGCTCTATTGTAACGGCTCTATTGTCTTCATTATTGATATTAGGTCCTTGCTTTCCAATTAAGGTGCATTTTTGGATAGCTCCTGTAAGTAGTCTTGTTACTTCTGGAATACCTGTTATAGAGGGAGCATGAGCTTCTCCATCTAAGCCATCTATGATGCAACTATGAACTTCTAGAAGAGCATCAATCGTAGGAGGAATCGGAAGATTGGGTTCACCCTTTGCCAAGACTATTACCTATTTGGTAAAAGCAACAATATATCAGCTATAAGAGAAATAATCTATAAAGCACCAAGTTGTGTTTTAACTCTAGCACCAAGACAACCAGCAATAATTTTGATTGCAAACTCTAACTTCAGCATCAAGACAAACAACATCATTTGATTGTAAACTCTAATTTCAGCTTCAGCATCAACCGTAACTACCAACGATGAACATCTCCATATAGTGTTGCAAGTACTTGGAAATTAAACAATAATTAAACAACTGCAACTACCAATAATTTTTACGGTCCAATCTAAGAAAAATCAAGTACTTGGAATTAAACAATAACAAGTTAATAATAATTACTTTGCTTTAATATAGTGTTGCAAGTAGAACATCTCCATCTATCATCCCATGAACTACCAACCATGCATTATATCACATTATTGTTTTCACTTACAAACATGCAAGCAATTACAGTAACAGAGGAAACAAAGGTTATCAAATAGGACAATAGTAACCATTCAAATCGAAAACAGCAGTAACCATTCAAATCTCCAAATTACAATTATTTTCTAGGCCACAAGGCTCTACATAATCTGGAGAATATTTTGAAATACAATCCAGAAAATCGGAAAGAACAGTAACCATTCAAAGAGGTAATAAATGTTGAATATATTTAAACATAGGTCATAGGTAATCTAATACTGTTTACGGAATCAGAAAAAAATCGTAAGAAAAAAAGTAACGCTGTTAAATTTCCAAAATAAAAATGAACCTTTAGATTTTATCGAGCCAATAAGAAGAACAAAATCGCTCCTTCTGATGACTGCAACAACTATTTGAATTGCTCCTTTCGAAGTCTCATTCACAGAAGTAAATCGGCCATGGCGACGCGTCAATTCGAGTTCGTGAGATCTAGGGTTATTTTGGGGCGGCGATTCAAGATCGAAGGAGTTACGTATTTTTAGTTTTCAGTTGGGTCTCGTGAGTATTTGGGTTTGTGGACTTAAATTTTCCTTTCGTTTGCACGAAGGGAAAATGAAAAATTCAGTACGTACTGAAGCGGGCTTAAGAGGCAAAACGAAATTTTGTATACAGTAAAGCGGGAGAAATGAAAATTTAAGTATACTACAGTGAGAGCGGAGCGGGCCTTGTGGGGAAATGAACTTAAAAATACGTTGATACAGATGGTTTTATAAAAACAGTGTTCATTTAGACACATTATGGATTAATAAAATCTTCTATTTATTGATTTAAATATACTACTGTTATTATTTAGAATTATATTTTAATTTTTTGATTAGTATTTAATTAATTATTACTTATTAAAAAGTAATTATCAATTATAAATTAAGAGTATTTGGTATTATTTAGTATTATATTTTAATTACTGATTATTTTTATTATTTAACATTAATTTTTAACTTTGGTTAATATTTATTTTCAAACAACTATTATTTTTTAATTATTAGTTACTATTATTAATTACTTATCATTATCATTATCTAATAGTAAATACTATTATTATTGTTAATTATTTAATTATTATTATTTATATTGTAATTTTATTATAGTTACTTATGTATTATTCATGATTAGCATTAATTATTATATTTTAATTATTAACTATTTAATAGTAATTATGTAATATTAACGATATTTTTTAATTTTTCTTCTTAATTGCTAAGTATTAATAGTAATTATTAGTTATTAATTATAAATAATCAATATAAATGTATTGAATATTAATTATTAGTTGTTAATTATATTAAAATATAGTCATATATTACAACAGTGAAAAAATAAAAGTTGTGATAGGCTTTTATTACAACTGTCAAAATAACATAGTTGTTAAAAATAAGTTTATTACAACTTTTCTGGAAAAAAGTTGTAAAAAACATTTATTACAATGTTGATTTTACCACCGTTGTAAAATTAAAGTTGTAATAGGGTCATTTTGTTGTAGTGTGAATGAGAAGGGATTACCAAAAAGGTTTTGGGCTGAAGCTGTGTTTACAGCTGTGTATATTCTCAATAGGTGTCCAACTAAAGCCATAAGAAACAAGACTCCATTTGAATCCTGGAGCGGATTCAAACCTTCGGTAAGTCATTTCAAAGTATTTGGTTGCATCTATTATGCTCACATTCCTGCTGAAAAAAGATCTAAGTTTGATGAGAAAAGCCAAAAATGCATCTTTGTTGGATATAGTTCGAGTACCAAGGGTTACCGGCTTTATAATGTTGAAACTAAGAAGTTAATTGAGAGTAGAGATGTTATATTCAATGAAAAAGCTAGTTGGGATTGGGATAAGAATAATGTGAGGGAAGTTCCATACATGTATGTGCAAAAGCAAGATGAAATTCCAAGAGAGCAGCAAGATGATGATGTAATTCCTCAATCTCCAGCTGCTGCAGTATGCAATTCAAATGCTGAAACCGATTCTCCAAATTATTCATCATCAGAAAGTCCTCCATTGAGAACTCGAAGCATGAGATAATTGTATGAAACTTGCAATTTTGCTGGTATGGAACCTGAAAACTTTGAAGAAGCTCAAAAGCAAGAAGTATGGATGAATGCAATGAAGGAGGAAATGAGAATGATTGAAAAAAACAAGACTTGTGAGCTTGTTGATCATCCAAAGGATCGACATGTAATTGGAGTAAAATGGATTTTTAAGACAAAGTTCAATCAAGATGGAAGCATTCAAAAATACAAAGCGAGGCTAGTTGCTCGAGGTTTCACTCAAAAGCCCGGTATTGATTTTTCTGAAACTTTCGCCCCTGTTGCTAGACTAGAAACTCTTCGAACTTTGATAGCAATGGCTACCCAAAAGAGTTGGTCAATTTATCAACTTGATGTTAAATCGGCATTTTTGAATGGAGTATTGGAGGAAGATGTTTACGTGGAACAACCACAAGGCTTTCTTGTTGAAGGGGGAGAAGACAAAGTTTACAAACTAAAAAAGGCTCTTTACGGGCTAAAGCAAGTGCCACGAACTTGGTATTCTGAGATTGATAAATATTTTTTTAAGAGAGGTTTTCAAAAGAGTCAAAGTGAGCCTACACTCTATGTACTGAAGAAGGGAGTTTCTGTCTTGATTGTGTCTCTGTATGTTGACGACTTGATTTTTACGGGCAATGATGAAGACTTAATACAACAATTCAAAAAAGACATGATGAGTACTTATGAAATGAGTGATCTAGGATTGCTCCATTATTTTTTGGGATTTGAAGTTTCTCAAATGAAAAATGGGATTTTCATCTCTCAAAAGAAATATGCAGAAAATGTGCTCACAAAGTTTAATATGCTAGGCTGCAAATCTGTGGCTACTCCATTAGTCGCTAATTGCAATATGAAGAAGTTAGATAGTGCAAAGAAGGCAGATGCAACAAAGTACAGAAGTTTGATTGGTAGTCTCTTGTATCTCACAAGCACTAGACCAGATATCATGTTTTCCGCAAGCATGCTTTCAAGATATATGGAAGAGCGAAGTCAAATCCATTATGGAGCTGCAAAAAGGGTGCTGCTATATATCCAAGGCACGATCGATTATGGTATTCTTTACAGTACTGTAGAAAAATCAAGTCTTATTGGCTATACCGATAGCGATTGGGCTGGATGTCAAGATGATATGAAGAGTACATCAGCAAAGGTGTTCTCTCTTGGCTCAGGGGTATGTTCATGGGCTTCAAAGAAGCAAAATGTGGTGGCACAATCTTCTGGTGAAGCAGAATATGTGGCTGCAGCAAAAGCAACTTCTCAAACTGTTTGGTTGTTAAGAATTCTTGAGGACATTGGAGAAAAACAAGACAAAGCTACTACAGTCTACTGGGACAACAAGTCAGCCATTTCCATTGGAAAAAATCCAGTCAGTCATGATCGTACGAAGCATATTGCCATCAAGTATCACTTTGTTAAAGAAGCAATTGAGAAAGGGGAAGTTGAACTCATGTACTGCAGAACAGAGGAGCAGCTTGCAGACCTTCTAACCAAGGCACTCCCAAAGGAGAAATTTTGCTACCTGAGAGAGGTCATTGGAGTTGTGAAAAAAGTGCATTAAGGGGGAGTGTTGGAATTAATGCACCTCTTCGTATTTGCAGCAGCTTTAAATATAGTCAAATGGTTGTTAACATTTCCTAGACTATCATTTAAGTTATCAAAAACTAGATTTTCTAGAGTTGTCTATTCGTTTAATATATATATGTAACAACTCTATAGAGCATGTATGCAAGAAAGTAAGAAATAAAAACTAAGCTCTGCTGTAGCAACTCATCTTTGTGTTAAATACTCTTTTTTCTATTCACTGTTTCTAACACTTCACGCTTAATATTTTGTATTTACATTCTCATTTTCATGTATTTGTTTTCGTCGAAACCTTCTCTTTTCATATGTAAAGATGGTTTTCTAATTCGAATAAATTGTTCTTATGAAACAGCGAGAGAACACATTCAGCCTCGATCAAACTTTTTATGTGATTCTCTCTAATATTTTGACGTTCCATCATTTCAAACAAGCAGCTACTAAGTGAATCTACACACCCAAACAAATACGAAATGGATCGAAGACTTGAGGGAATGCTTGAAATGAAGATTATACAACATTAACATGAAATTAGATTTGTAAAACTGTAACAGTAACGCACACCAGTGCACATCAAAATTGTCAGGTGGAGCCTCGACTTTAGCTGGCAGCACATATAAATAAGCAATGCACAATTTGACTTTTATTTCTTTTTGATCCTTAATGGTTACCTGAGGCATGGCGAGATGGAAGACACTGCTGTGTATTGAACGTGGGTGATAGTCTATTCTATTACTTACATATAAATACAGGAACCTATATCTTCTTACATGTCCTCATCAAATCTCGAGGTTTCTAAATAACTGACGCATATCTAATAATCTCGGTATTTCTTACTCCCAGACATCAACGGTGAATCAGTTGGTGGATTCTACACTGTTGGAGACAACATAGCATTCCATTGTCGTATGTCTTTCTATATGATGATTCTGTTAACATGATAGGCTCAACAATGGTTCTGTGAAAAATTTCACTCTACTACAAGCACTATCAATGAAGTGATATCAATTTAATTATTATAATTCTACGTCGGTTAATTATTTTATTCGGATCATATCTAGGCTACCCCGAGTTTAAGTTGACACAATTTTACATTGTAATGGTTAATAACTTGAAGTCACCTAATGATTGGCATTATGGTTTAATCAGACTTGACTATGATGAGTATCTTTGAGGAGTACTATTTACTCTGATTATTTTCTAAGCTTTATGTTTTTAGTACATCAAATGTACCTACTAGGTTAGTTTGCATGATAATTTAGTTGATTTTGCAGGTGCTTCTTGCTTATGTGATTGATTGCTAGGTGCAAACAACCAACTAAAGAAATTAAATTGGACGAATTTTCAAAATAGGCTAAGTTTTAAAATATATAGCAGAAACAGGTTTGTTTTAAAAGTACTAGCAAAAATAAGCCAGTTTTTGCCACCTTAGTGATGAGGTGACAATGAGTTTTAAAAAAATAAACGGGGGCGCACTTGGCAAGTGCGCCCTTTAAAATTATAACAGGCACACTTGTCAAGTGCGTCTGTTATAATTTTAACCATAAAACCAACTTACTTGCTTCTTGGTACTGTCTGTCATTTTGTTTTTTACTATTTCAGGATCAAAAGTACCAAATCGTTACATTCTTCCACTGGCCTCAAAAATCTCTAAAATCTTCATGAAATATCAAAATAAACAAGGGTTATTGATTGGGTTACTTCTATCAGCTATTAGACATCAATTTGATGGTATTGATTTAGTTTAAACTCAAACCCTAGCTCTAATTCTTATGTTTCTCAATTACATTCAAACCCTAGGTTTAGTTTTTTTGCTTTCTTATGTTGCTAATATTTGTGTAATAATTAATTATCCTAATGCCTTGCAAAATTTCCATTCCTATTATTTGATATTTTGATGGGAAGTTGAATTTGAAAGAAAATAATACGTCGGTGTATGTTGGTGGTAAACAAAGGGGTTCAAAGGCCAAAAATTTTTGTTCGTACCATGAATTAAAAGAAACAGCGTATAGGGTTACAAAAATTGATTCACAAAAGTACGATGTAAGATTAGTAAGTAAGTGGGTGACGGATTCTGGATCTTCTGCTATCGATGTAAACGACGATGAAGATGTCGATGCAATGTTTTCAGTTAATATGAAGGTTATTGAGTTATTCGTAATAAAAGAGGAGCTGAGACATTACGAAGAGGCAATTGATACTAATTTAAACCAGCATTCTACTCAAATTATCGGAATGTTCCAAGTTATGTTTATCAAAGCAATCCAAGTTCAATATTTCCTACATTCGTGAATACAAAGTAAGTTTGTAAATTTTACATTTGAGTAGTTAAAATTCATAGTGTTCTGATCTCATACTTTTTTTTAATGGTTATATGGTGCATGCGGGTGGTTCAAGCTCTAGACCAGCAAATGATGATGCAGGTTGTAGCTCACCACATATTGATAGCTTGCAAATTGCTTCAATGGATAATGATATGGCATGGATGAAAAATATGGAAGCTAACAATGATCCGCTTGAGTTTGGAATTGGTAATGAGAATGAAAATGAAAATAATGAAGCATCGCTAGTGCAAGAAGATGAAGTCAATAACAACGAACAAGTAGAATTTGAGATGCCTTTGACAGATGATTTATGTAGTATACAAATTATGGCAGCATTGTTGATTCAAAATGTAGCTCCTATTAGAGACGCATTTACCGTAGATTGTGTTGATTCAGGCTTTTACATGGGAATGCAGTTCAAAACAAGGAAATAATTATTCAACAGCTTAGTGAGTGGTCTATTAAGAATTTTATCTCTTTTAAACCTATAAAATCCAGCAAAAAAGAGTACACTGCAGTTTGTAATGTCGATAATAATTGCAAATGGAGAATACATGCTATTGTCCCAAAAAAATCATTGACGCGAAGGTGGGAAGTTAGGAAATATGTAGACAATCATACTTGTATTAATCTGATCATCAATTCTAATCACAAGCAAGTGACAAGTAGATTTGTTGCTAACAAAATACTTCCTTTTGTGAAATCGTATTTGAATACCACTCCCTCTACGATTCAAGTTTTAATATCGAAAACCTTTTTCATCAAAATAAGCTACTTCAAGGCGTATAAAGCATTACAGAAAGCACTTAAGACAGTTTTTGGAGATTGGGAAACATCATATTTTGAGGTTCCACAATATTTGGCTACTATAAAAAAACAAAATCCGGGAACCATTTTTAAGATTGAATACGAAAGACTTACGAATGAAAAAGTTTTTTTCAAAAGTGCATTTTGGGCATTCGATGCTACTATGATGGTTTTGCGCATTGTCGACCGTTAGTTTGCAATGATGGCACACATCTATACAGAAAATACCAAGGTACGTTGTTAGTTGTGACTGGAGTTGATGCAAATGAGGGTATATTTCCATTAACATATGCAATTGTTGACTCCGAATCAAAAGATAATTGGGATTGGTTTCTTATGTGTATGTATTATCTCATACATAGTATTCACAATAGATGTTTGACTTTCATATTCGATCGGTATGAAAGGCATTCCGGGAGCATTAGAAAATTGGCCTCAAAAGCAACATCACCGCTTTTGTGCTAGGCATCTCAAAGCTAACTTCCATGTTGCCGGATTTACTCAAAAAAAAACTTCGTAAACTTATTCTATTCATGTGCTAGTGCTACAGATGAGTTGCAATACAAAGAGTTAAGAGGCCATTTGAAAACCATTTCGCCGGATGCACATGTGTAACACCCCGTATTTCTGTTAACACTAAAGTTGCTAATACAAAAATAAATGTGTAAAGGGGAGATGTATCTAATGTGCATACAAGAATAATAATAAATGTGTAAAGGGGAGATGTATCTAATGTGCATACAAAAATAATAATAAATGTGTAAATGGGAGATGTATCTAATGCGTACGTATTTATATGGATTGACAAATAATAGTAAATGTACATTAAGAAAGAAATGGTGAACATAATTGGCTTCTCTTTACAACGGACGGCTCTGGTTAACTCTAGCTTCATCGACGGCTCAAATTAACTTGCAACTCTATAAAAAGACCCTAGGTCTCAAACTAAAATAAAAAAAAAAAAAAGAATTGGAGCCACCATGTTGTCTGCTGAGAGCTAGAGGTAGCCTCCACTTGAAAGAGACGAACAACATAGCGAATACAAACTAAAAGATTAAAAAGCAACAACAAATTAGAATCAAAGCAACATCTTCCCAAAGGAAAGCTTTGCAAATTCAGAATTTCAGAACTTAGAAAACAAGACCGTCTACGATTGTAAGTTTAGCTACATTTTTAGAATGCGAATTAATATGAATATCATGTGTTGCGATGAAATGATAATAGTATGATACTCGTTATGTTATTAATATACGTTTGTGATTTGATTCTATTATCATGTTGAATTGAGAATTATTAAGTATGATGTTTATTATGTTTTATAATATTAATCTATGCCAGTGACTTGATTCTATTATCATGTTAAATTTGGGATTATTGGATTAGATTATTTGTATAAGCATGGACTTGGATTGTAACATCTTATGAGAATTGTGTAGTTTATTATGCAAGTTTATGTAGTGAAGTTATGCGACCAATTGTCAAATCTATATGTTCATGTTAATGCAAAACTTATGCCATGTTCACACTTATCATATGTTGGGATTAATTTGCAAGTATGTTTAAATCTATGTTACTAATTAACACATGTGTATGTTGATTAGCCTATGTTGCTAACTCACATATACGTATGTTGATTTGCATATGTTGTAGATTAACATATGTATATGGATTAGTTCATATTGCTAATTCTCTTGTATGTTGTTAATATGGCCTATGTAAAAAAAAAAAAAAAGCACATATATGTTGAGTTAGCCTATAAGTG
Organism: Allium sativum; assembly: GCA_030737875.1. Lineage (NCBI taxonomy): Eukaryota > Viridiplantae > Streptophyta > Magnoliopsida > Asparagales > Amaryllidaceae > Allium > Allium sativum. The sequence continues at coordinate 419,540,637 of CM060924.1, forward strand.
CAAGTTCATACATATGACATTATAATGTTTATGTTAGTATTTTTGCAAGTTTGTACCTATGACATTATAATGTTCATGTTAGTTATTTTGCAAGTTCACCCCTAAAATGTTCATGTTAGTTATTTTGTAAGTACACCCTATTATGTTCATATTGATTATGCCATCAATACCAAAGTTATACCCTTGTCATGTTTATGGTAATTTATGCCAATTTGCGTATATTAAATCAGGCTAAGTTTTTAGCCTAATACTTTACACCAAAAATCATGCGAACGTAAATTAGGCTGAGATGGTTAGCCTAATATTGGATGGGGTAATGTTGGGTTAAAACGATAATTTTAGGAAAAATTGCCATAAATTGGTCATTAATCACATAAGTGATTTATGGCATAAAAAGGCATTAATTACCTTAATTAATGAGATTAATTGGAAATGAATGTGACAGTAATTTGAATATTTTCTAATTTACATATTGGTCATTAATCACATAAGTGATTTATGGCATAAAAAGGCATTAATTACCTTAATTAATGAGATTAATTGGAAATGAATGTGATAGTAATTTGAATTTGAATAATTTACATAATTAAAATGTAAATTAGAAAATACGTACGCGCTTAACCCGAGGTTGGATTGAGTTGTGACGTAAACCTGTCTGGACCCGCCTGGCTATCCCGTTGTCACAACAATAGCTATCCAATGTGAGAGGTTAAGGCATGGGGCCCAATAAAGACCCGAGGTTAAACTGAGTTGTGGCGTAAGACTGCCCGGACCCAACCGGCATACAGGCAGCCACAACAATATCTGTCTAATATGAGAGGTTGGTGCTCTAATAAGACAATTAGAGCTGAGTTAGGACTGATAGGGTTAAGTCAATTTAATAAATACTTAACCAAATTCAACATGTTAAATAATTTAGATGGGTGGGGTTAGGTTCATTCAGACACTTAACCACCTAACATATTTGACTAGAAAACCTAGTAACGGGAACCCGTTTCAGCAGTAACCCAATTAGGTATCATGGTACCCTGAACTAGGCAGGGTGGGGCACGATTACTGGGATGATTGTAAGCGGTCAAAAGCGACGGCGGTTGGTGCACAGTGTGGGTTCTAACAGAGTGCGGGCGTGCACACACTCTGGAGCAGACAAGTCAGGGCACTGGAGCATCAGTAGTATACCCTATGCATGCTAGAATTGTGTCGGGGCCGCCACCATGGGACTTGATACACCCCATTGTGGGACCAGCATAGGTATCTACCATATAGGGCCGTAGGACACATGTGAATATACGAGTAGGAGCCGATCTTTTAAAGAAAGAGAAAGGGATCACTTCACCCCAATCACGGGGTGCCTTTTGGTATAAGAATTAGTGGGTGCAGAGATAGAGATTTAAAATAGGGTGCGAAGGGATGTTCGTTTTAGGACACCTTATCTAGTTCTAGGATAGTCTATTATCCTGATATCGTCATGTTCTCACTTTATGCAAGTCATGATCTTTTTATTATTAACATTCTAGGAATATAGCTAGACTTACCAGACTTATGTCTGACCCATTTTCCTTTCGTCTTCTTTTCTTCCGTTTCCCCCCCCCCCCCAGGTCCACAGGGAGGAAACACCGCAGCTTAGTCAGTTTTTCATCCAGCTTGAAGAGAGAGAATGTATTGCTTGGATTTCTTTCTTTTGGACCATGGCTTTGGATATCATTTATGGGGATTACGCAGCTTTATTTATGTTTCATGCTTCTTTAACTTTTAAAATCAAGACAATATTATGGTTGTAATAATTGGAAGTTTGTTTTGAGACAATGTTGGAAATGTTCTGTATAAACACGTATTTATGATAATAAAAGTCTGTTGGTTTTTCCGCTGCTTATTTATATGTGTTTATATCTGTCTTGTGTTTTATCTGTGTCTTTTACTTATAAACCTCCACCAAAATTAAGGCATTCCCTTTGTGAATGACCTCAACGAAGGTGGGTGTTTCAACATGCTTGGGTTCAAAAGAGTTTGCGACGTGTGGAGGAAAATTGGCCTCTATGCAAGGATAACGGTGGACGATTTATGATGATGACAAAAAATATATCCGAAAGTTTTAATGGAGTTCTACGAGGTGCATGTGCTCCACCTCAACATGACCCAGCTCAATCGCAGGCGGCATGACCTTCTCAACCTCCCCCTACTCAAGATTAAACTTCACCATGAACGTTTTTATAAGTGTTGTATTAGCGTATGATTGTAAGCGAACCATGTGCACATTGGATTTATAGTCAAATTTTATTTGGATTCGTGTTTATGTTTGTAATCGAATATTAAAGTTGTTATTACGTATTTATGTTTGAAGTTGATACATATAAGTGTTTATGTTTCATTTGGGTTAGCGTATGTTTGAAGTCGATTCAATATAAATGATCAAATTAGTAGAAAAACTGTTGTGAAACAGCAGGGTAGATGAAGACAGGTTGTTGTTAAGCAGCAGGTAGTAGAGGCGCACCTTATAGGTGCGCCTTCAAAAGTTCTTAACAAGCGCACTTGATAAGCGCGCCCGTTTATTAACACAAGGGCGCCCTTCTTAACTTTAAGGGGCGGATTTGTCAAGTGCATCCCTAGTTATTTTATTTGAAGACTTTGTCACATCATCGCTGAGGTGGCAAAAACTGACTCATTTCTGCTAATACTTTTAAAATAAATCTATATCTGCTATATGTTTTAAAAGTTAGCCTATTTTGAAATTTATCTAATTTTAAATCTTATCAACAACTAAAAGTTTGTACATTTCCCAATGTAAAAAAAAAAAAAAAAATTAGTTGCACTAATTTTGACTTTTAATATAAACCTTATGTGAGTGTTCATATACTATATAGGGCTGTTAACGGATACTTTCGGATACGAATAGTGTCATATCCGTATCTGTATCCGCATCCGAAACCATTTTCGGATAACGGATATTCGTATCCGCAGATACGGACGAATATCAGATAATTATCCGCTCCGCCAACAATCGATAAATCAATGAATATAAATTAATTTTTTAGCTTAATATTAATCTTTTTCAACCTAATTGATTACTAAATTGCTAAAAACAAATAAATATGTTGATAATATATAATTTTGAGCAATTAACATGTGTTTAGTAGACTTTTAATTTTGCAAATTAATAAATTAGTATATTTAATTATGTTAAAATACACATAATTTAAGCTATAATCGGAAAAAAAAGCGGACGGATAATTTTCGGATGTGGATATGCCTATATCCGCATCCGCTTTCCCGGATATCGGATACTTATCCACTTTTCGGATGCGGACGGATTTCGGATTTTTCAGATATCCATTGACAGCCCTAATACTATATTTATTTCTTAAGAAACTGGAGACTTTCGAACGTTGACAAAGAATACTTTTCATTTAGCGGACCGCATAGGGAAACTAGAATTTTGAGATAAAGGAGTAAAAAGCTCGATCTTCGAGCTAACTTAACTAAACTAACATACCTGCTCATGCCCATGAGGTAGATGTTAAAATCTCATTTTGCATAGGCTACAGTAGTCACTTAAAGTCTTAAATAAATTAAATTATTTATTTATAGGTCTTTAAACATATACACACTACATTAATTTGTATGGTAACTTTGATTGTTCGGTTATTCCATTTCTATCATTTGATTATATACTAGGCACAAATGTATATAAGATTTCTAATTTATTAATTTATTACACTGATATTATGTATTTTGATTTTGAGATTTTTATAATTAGTAGCTTTATGGACAACTAAGTTATTTATTCCACTATGAGTATTCTCCTATTTTGTATCTGTGATCTGTCTGCGTTCTATGATTTGATTTGATTAAATCTCTTAGTTTAAACAATCTGATGTTTTGAACGATTTGAGCTAGTTTCATATCCGACTTGAATGACACGAAAAGGCAGGTCGTTACAAGATTGATAAGTTGAGTAAAAGAAGTTTGAGACGCGTTTGGAGGTTACGAGGATCGTCGATGGTAACGTGGATGTGAGGGAGGTGTTGATTTGGGGTTTCGAAGAATTTGGGTGAAGTAGGAAATGAGAAGAATGAGCAGGTCTCGGCCTGCTGTAACTTGTTGATCACCGAATTTCCCATTCCTTAGAAGATAATTGGCTATACTCTTTTGTCACTACCATTTTTTTGGTTATTTCTTCTCACTGTTACAAAAACTGCTCCATTTGTAAGTTATATCTTCTTAGTGTGGACTGAACCAAATTCAATCCAAGTTCTCGAAACAAGATTCACCTGAAGATTTTCTATTAACATATTCACATCATCATTGATTAATCAACTAAAATAATTAATATAATAAATTAAGTTTACTAGTGTAACACCGAATGGACTTTTGGCAATTTAAATCCTCTATCCTTCCATATCCAACCAATCATGACTTCTTAAATTCTACCTTTTTGTAATTAAGATCTTTTTCTCTTTCCAACTTAATTGTAAAACGTTGAAAAACAAAAATCCTGATTGGTTGAATATAGAAATATATAAGGGTTTTGGGTAAAAAGGATTTGCTCTCGTCTTTTCGATATAGCGACATTTACAACTTTTCTAATGAATTCTTTTTACCATCTCTCTCAACGGACAAAATTCCCTTGATATCATACCTTGTTCTTGAAAAGTGAGCAATATATATGAAATATTTAAGTAGAAATGTTAGGAAAATATGCTCCAAAATATGTAAATTTGAACAAATTCAAACTGTAATAGGAATATATATAACTATAAATGTATATATAATTACGCACAAGCTGTAAATATGTTAATGCTAATAGTAATACAAAGACATGACTATATAGGCAGATATAGCTCATCCAAATCTAATTTTATGTGGCTTTGAGAAATGCTTGGCTGCAGCAACTATATTTGCTTCTGCAGCAGTAACTGTTGAGGCCACAGAAGCTGACTTGCTCTCTTCACCTGAAATGAGTCTTAGGAACCATGATAATATCATTTTAAAGCAATTAGGATCTGTGTTCTTCATCCCCGAATCCATATTTGCTTGAATGATCTGGATCGAATATGTAGCTTCAGAAGAATAAAGATACAGAGATGACAAATTTGTGTTTAGCTCAATGGATTTGTTTTGATTGTTTAAATTTGATGTTTGTGTCTTGTTTATATGCAAGTCTTATAGGACAAAATTTCTTGGTTTCCAAGTTAGCATATAGAATAACTTCACAGAAAAGTAGTCAAAACTAAGGTTAGACCAAGACTTGCACAGCACATAAATTACTTGTATGGAAATGACCTAAATAAACACATGCCTTGCGACTTTTAAAAAATACATGTGTGTTTATATATAATTGGTAGTTCCATATTTTAATCCACAAATTGAAGAATTCAGCTAAAGATAAAACGAACAGCGTGCGGCTGTTAACGTGCAATCCGTATTCGTCTAAATGCTAAGGCGATATATATATATATATGTATATATATATATATATATATATATATATATATATATATATATAAATAAATAAATAAATATATATATATATATATATATATATATATAAATATATATATATATATATATATATATATATAACACGAATGGTCTGTTATCCCTGTCGTACAGCAGTAACCCAAAAACCAGGACGATATGAAGCAAGATTGAGACTTCAAAGCCCATTATGAGATATTGTGAGATTCTGGGGCTTTAGTGGATTGTGATCGAGTAATTGTCATCAAGGCAGTAAACAACAATGCAGAAAACAGAAGTGTTAACAGTAGTTAGAGTAGAGGTAAGAGAATTAGATGAAGAAGTTGTCAGGGAAAGGATTCAGATGTAATCAATATGAAGAAAGTTAAAGACAGAACTAGAATCGGAAATAACAGAGAAGAGAATCAGAAATCATTTCGACTTTATTTCAATACTTGCCAAAATGAATACATTGATGCCCGTTATATTGCTACAAGAACTAGCCGTTAGGAAAGGGATACATTGTTATATAAATGTACACGCTTCTGTGGTCATTTGACAATTGCTGTTAGCAAGCCTACTGGTTCTCTTTTATAATCCGGATCACTACCATTAATTTGATCATGTCCCTATATTATTGTAGGAACCATTAATTTGTATGCCACTTCTCCTATCTTTCGAATTAGTTTATATGGGCCATAATATTTGGAAGAAAGCTTGTTGGTTTTGTTAACACTGATGGAGAGTTGTCTGTATGGCTGAAGTTTTAAGTAAACTCAATCACTAACAGAAAAATATCTTTTTGTTTGCAAACTTGCGCATTCTTTCTTGAGATAATTTTAAACTGTCTTTTAGAAATTGCAGAGCAATGTGTCGAGAGAATAAATGTTGCTCTACTTCTTGTACTTTTGCTGTGTTTGGAACATAAGAGAGTAGGGTAGGAGGCTGTTTTCCATACAGAATTTCATACGGAGTCAGCTGAGTTGATTCTTTCCAAGAAGTGTTGAACTAGAATTCTGCTAAAGTCAACCAATTTGTCCATTCATGTGGCTGATGACATGCAACGCGACGTAAGTAATTCTCCAAAATTTATTTGTGATCTCAGATTGTCCATCAGTTTGTAGATGGTAGGTAGAACTGAATTTAAGCGTGCAGCCTTGTAATTCAAACTGCTCTTTCCAAAATGAACTTAGAAAAAAGGAATCTTTGTCGCTTATTATAGATTGTGGCATACCATATAGCTTAAAAATTCCATCAAAAAATACTTGTGCTACCTGTTTTGCTGTATAGGGGTGTTTTAGAGGGAAAAAAAATAGGAATATTTAGATAATCTATCAACCACCACATAGATTATTGTAGCTCCATTGCTCTTTGGTAAATGCATAATGAAATCCATCGTTATATCTGTCCATACATGATTGGGTAAAGGTAAAGGTTGAAGGAGCCTAGTTGGAAATGTATTTTCTGATTTAGCTCGCTGAAGTGCATCACATTGCTGGATATATGTTTCTATTGTCTTTTTCATGTGTTTCAAAAAAAAACACATTTTTCAGTTTTTTGATAGTCTTTTTCACTCCAGAATGACCACCAAGTGGTGATGAATGAAATTCATAGAGTGTTGCTTGTAAAAGTGAAGAATGATTGTGATCCAATAAAATTCTTCCTTTGTAAAAAATTAATCCATCCACTATTTTGTATTTGTCATTGGAGAGTTCCCTTTTTGTATTTTGTCTTTTTTGATTTCATAAAAACGCTACTGTGAAACTTGTTGCCTAAATTCGGTTATCCAGTCTGCTTGAACTACAGATATGGCTTGGACTTTTGCATTGTCATGCATTCGAGATAAACCATCAGCAATGACATTTTCTTTTCCTTTTTTGTATTGCACTTCATAATTGTAACCACGTAATTTAGCAAGCCATTTCCCTGGATTCCTGTTGATAATTTCTGTGATAACAAGTGTTGAAGGCTTTGATGATCAATGCGAATAATAAACCTTCTTCCTAAAAGATATTGGGACCATTTTTTTATTGCATGTATTAGAGCTAATAGCTCTTTTTCATATGTTGATAGATGGAGATTTCTGCCACTTAAAGCTTGGCTAATGTAAGCTATTGGTCTATCATCTTGAAGCAATATTGCACCAATTCCAGTGCCAGATGCGTCACACTCAATTACAAATTCTTTGTTGAAGTTTGGCATTGTTAATATTGGTGGACTAATGAGGCAGGATTTCAGTTTGTAGAAGGCATCTGTTGCTTCCTGTGTCCAAGAAAAGGCGTCTTTTTTAGCATCACGGTTAGTGGCTTTGCAATTGTTCCATATGCTTGAATAAACTTTCTATAATATCCTGAAAGTCCCAGAAATCCGCGTAGAGCTTTTATATTTTGAGGCTGTGACTTTTTAAGAACTGGTTCAGTTTTTTCCTTGTCTATTGAAATGCCATCAGCTGATATCACATGTCCCAAATATTTCAAAGTATTTTCAGCAAAAGAACATTTAGATTGTTTGATCACAAGCTCGTTATCCTGTAAAATTTGCAAAGTTAATCTCAAATGATTTAAATGTTCATGTAAAGACTTGTTGAATATTAAAATATCATCAAAGAACACTAGTATAAATTGTCTAAGGAATCTTCTAAAGATTGTGTTCATTAACGATTGGAAAGTTGATGGTGCATTAGCTAAGCAGAAAGGCATTACTAAAAATTCATAATGACCGTCATGTGTCCTAAAAGTTGTTTTATGCACATCACTTTCATCCATACGTATTTGATGATAGCCTGATTTGAGATCAAGCTTTGTGAAATATTTCGAGCTATATAACTCATCTAGCAAATCATCAATGAGTGGAATTGGAAATGTATATTTAATAGTGAGTTTATTTAAGGGGAAAATTTTTTTAAGGACAAAAGCCCACTAAAATTTATTCATAAGGACAACCGTCTAATATTTTATCCTAAGGGACAATACACTGGAAAAAAAAAAATTCGGCCGCTTCTTTCTTCTTCTCTCCTCTTGCTCATCAGTCATCACGAAATAAAAAAATCACGAAATCATGAATTGCAAAATCACGAATTTCAGAATATAACAAAAATGAAATTTGAAATCGAATTCAAACATCACGAAATCGAATAGAAAAGCATTCGAAACAAAAATCGCGAGAAACAAAAACCCTAGAAAAAAAAATTGTCGAACAACATAAATCCATTCGTAATCACAATTGAATTGAGTAGTAAAGTTTTTCTAACGATGGAAAACACAATTGAAAAAGTCGAAATTGTTGAAACATTTTTTTCGTGATTGGAAATGTTTTTTTTTTTCGTTAATAATATTTCAGTTCGTAGGTATCATTTTTCTATTTTTTTAGTTATCATTTTTCCGGTTTTAACTTTAAAATATAACAGCAGTTTTTAGTTATCATTTTTCTATTTTTCTAGGTATCATTTTTACTGCAGTTTATGTGTTGTGTTAAAACATTATAGCAGTTTTAAGGTATCATTTTTATATTTTTTAAGGTATCATTTTTAATGTAATTTCTTTGTTATGTTACACATTACTGCAGTTTGAAGGTATCATTTTTATATTTTTAAAGTTATCATTTTTACTGTAACACAACAAAAAATCACATGAAAAAACACTTAACACAGTTAAAACATTAAAACCGATACTCAAAAAAATAGAAAACTGATACCTAATAACTGATTCAATGTTTTGAAGAAAAACTAATGAAAAAATATAACAAACAAATGAATACCTACAATATTAAAAAACTGATATTCATGAACTCTGAAAATGAGAAAAACTTTAACTTAGCCGTACCAACTTATAAAACTGATAACAAAATATAACATAAAACATAACAGTTTGATTGAACAAAACATATAAAATGATACCTAAAAAATTAGGAAAATGATACCTACAAACTGCATCAATGTTTTAAAGAAAAATTAATGCAAAAATTGTTTACATCACAGTTTGATTGAATAAAATGAAATACGTTCGACTGAGTGACGAAGTTGATGCAAAAAAACAGTTTCAAAATTAACACAGCAATAAAATCACATCAAAACAACACATAACACAGTTAAAACAAAAAAAATGATACCTAAAAAATTAGAAAAATGATAAGTAAATACTGATGCAATGCTTTGAAGATACAATAATGAAAAAAAAATTATATCATAGTTTGATTGATTAAATTGAAATAAGTTCGGCTTCGTTTCTTAGCTGATACATCAATATAACTTCAAAATTAACACAACAACAAAATCTCATGAAAAAAACATATAACATAGTTAAAACGGTAAAAATGATAACTACGAAAATAGCAAAATGATAACTAGAAACTGCTGCTATGTTTTTAAAGTTAAAACAGGAAAAATGACAACTAAATTAATAGAAAATTGATAACTAAAAACTGCTGCTATGTTTTAAAGTTAAAAACGGGAAAAATGATAACTACAAAAATACAAAAATGATACCTACGAACTGCTGTACTGGTAAAATGAAAAAAAAACATTTCCGATCTAAAAAAATTGTTTCAACAATTTCGACTTCTTCAATTGTGATTTCCATCGTTTGTAAAATATTTTTATTCCATTCAATTCTGATTTCCATTGGGATTTTGTTGATCGACATTTTATTTTCTATTTTTTAGGATTTCGAATGATTTTCTTCTCGATTTTGATTTTCAGAAGTTTTCCTTTTATTTCGAATTTCGATTTTAGTATTTTCTGAAATTCGTGATTTCTTGTTTTCTGATTTTGCGATTTCACGATTTAAGATGAAATCGAGAATGACGTGAGAGAGGGAGAAGTTAAAAGTAGCGGCCGACGCGAGAGAGGGAGAAGATAAAAGTAGCGGCCAAAATTATTTTTCAATGTATTGTCCTTCTGAGTAAAATTTTAGTGGGCTGTCCTTATGGATAAAAAGGCCTTCAGTTTTGTCCTTGTAAATATTTTCCTGTTTATTTAAACCCCTATAATCAATACACAATCTCCATGTTCCATATTTTCTCTTAACCATAACAATTGGAGCAAAAAATGCACTATTACTGTTTTGAATAATACCCATATCCAGCATTTCTTGTATTAATTTTTCAAGCTCATTTTTGATATGATATGGATATTGAAATGGCTTTAAACATACTGGTTTTGCCCCTTGTAAGGGTGAAATTTTGTGATTACAATCACGTTTAGGAGGCAATTTATTTTGTGGAGAAGTAACTGAAGGAAAATTTTATAATAATTGCTTAATTTCAGGGGTAACAGTATCATTAAGATATGTAGTTGATGAGGCAGAAAGTAGCATTAATTTCATACTTGCAGAGTTGAATTCTTTTGTCATTGCCTTGTCATCTACATGTTTGACTGGTGCAGTTGTTAAACCTTGCCATAAATATTCTTTCCCATCATATTTAAATCTAACTTGCAGGTTTTTAAAATTGAAGCTAATTTTATTGAAATCCCTCATCCATTGTGTTCCCAAAACAATATCACAACCATCCATGGGTAAAACTAGTAAATCGATAGGCATTTTGCAGCCTTGACATGTAAGTAAAATCTGAGAATAAAGTTCATTACCTTGGAGCTTTTGATCACTTGCTACTTAAACTTGATAAGTCTTTTTTTTTTATAACTTTGGCAGCAGTTTTTGTGCTAATACACTGTCTATGAAACTATGAGTAGAACCAGAATCTATGAGTAATATTACTGCCTTGCCATTTATACTGCCTTTTATTTTAATAGTATGCAAGGTGGGAATACCAAGTAATGCACTAATAGAGATAGAAAATAAAGCTTTATATTGCTTATCAATAGATTCTTGTTCAACTAATTATAATTTATTATCAGTAGAGTCAGAATAGGTGTCACTACCACTATCTAAATTCAGAAATCCTTCCATAATGTGAATTTGTTTAGTCTTCCATTTATGTCCATAGAAATATTTTTCATTACACCCATAACAAATATTATTCTTTTTCTTTTCTAATAGTTCTTGTGGAGAGAGCTTTTTTATTTTTGCTACCTTATCAGAAGTTGAAGCAAGTTTGTCAGAATCTAGTTTGTTTTCCAAGAAATTTTGTAGAATATTTCTTTTTTGATTTCTGTTTAAAGAGCCAACTTGCTTCAAATGTTTTAGCTAAATCAACTACTGAATCAAAATCAGCTGGTTTTGCAGCGATGACATTAAACTTAATTTCATCTTTCAGTTCCCCTAAGTTTTTTTGTAATTGATGTGTTGGTGTAATATTATCTATCAAACCTTCAAGTCGCTCAAACTGGTTGACATAATGCATTACTGATGAGGTTTGTTTTAAAGAGAATGTGTCATATGGTCTGTCTAAATCAACAGAATTAAATCTAATTTGAATAGCTTTATAAAATACTGGCTAGTGGTCATAATTAGTGGTGTTTCGAGAATACCTATAGAACCATTGTAAAGGTTTTTTCCTCAAGTGATATAAACATATACGAACCCATTCTGGAACATTTTTGTTATTGTAGTGGAAGAATTGCTCCACTTTTGAAAGCCAGTCAAGAACTCTATCATCTCCTGAAAAGTGTGGGAACTGCATCTTCACCTTAACCTTGTTGTTGTTTTTTGAATGATTGGGTGATGTATCAAGGTGGATTGGATCAGGTCTGGTCAATAAAGCTCTCTGGTTTGGTGGAACATATGTAGGTGGTCTGCTTTGAATAGAAGAGTCTGATTTGATTGTGTAGATGCTCCGGAAATCTGCTGTTTTAATTCCTTGAATTCAGGGAAAAAAATTGGCTCTTGAATTATGGAATTCATCATGAAATTCTTGATTTTATTTTGATGCATTCTCTATTAGTTCTGGAGCATATTTCTTTAACTCCTTGAGGGATAATGCATTTTTGTTGTTAATCAAGTCTTGTTTTTGCCATCTTTCTTGTGCAGATAATCCTTCAAGACACACTAACTCAATGTCTGGTGAAGTCCCACCAGAATCCTCCACATTTGTCTGTGGATCTACACGATGAGGGTCAATGTTAGTCTCATCATCGAGCTCTGATACCATTTTATGGGATTCTGGGGCTTTAGTGGATTGTGACCGAGTAATTGTCATCAAGGCAGTAGACAACAATGTAGAAAACAGAAGTATTAACAGTAATTAGAGTAGAGGTAAGAGAATTAGATGAAGAAGTTGTGCAGAGAACGGATTCAGAGGTAAGCAATATGAAGAAAGTTAAAGATAGAACTAGAATCAGAAATAACAGAGAAGAGAATTAGAAATCATTTCGACTTTATTGCAATACTTTCCAAAATGAATACATTGATGCCCATTATATAGCTATAAGAACTAGCCATTAGGAAAGGGTTACATTGTTAAATAAATGTACACACTTCTCTGGTCATTTGATAATTTTTGCTAGCAATCCTATTGGTTCTTTTTTGTAATCTGTATCATTACCATTAATTTGATCCTGTTCCTATATTATTGTAGGAGCCTTCGATGCCGTCGGATCTTCATTTGTAGTCTGGCCTTGGATGTTCTTAGCTGAAGACGCATATGTTTGTGGAAATGCACATAAGGTCGAGTGCATGCCAGGTATTTGACACAATGTTTGTGTGTAACACATATATGTGATAATCAACAATTAACCATCAGCAGCTAATATATCACTTATTAATATTAATATTGAAAATCCAAATTAATATTATTGAAAAAAATGATTTATTATTCTAAGTAGATGTAATTTTAAACATGGGATTTTCATTTAAAGGGCTTATTTGTTCAGAGTAATAAATTTTAAGGGCAACACTTCTGAAAAATTTGTTTTAAGGACAATTCTGCATGAAAAAGATAAAAGCGGTTATCTTTTTACGTTATACAGAAATAAAAAGATAGTCGTTTTTATCTTTTTCATGCAAAATTGTCCTTAAAACTTATTATTAAGAAGTGTTGTCCTTAAAACTTATTATCCTATAAATAGAAGCCCTTTAACCTAATTTCCACTTTTTTAAAATAAAATTTTCCACTTAGCATTTGATAATCTTTATTTGATCAAACAAATAACACTAAGAAGTACACATAAATTAATTACATTAATAACAGAATCATATTAAGTCAATATGTTTTTATCTTTTCATAAACCATCCACTTCAATAATGATAATTTATTCAAACCGAACAGCTAGAAATTTCAACAATCAAGCAGACAATAAATAATTATATCTACTTTATACTGTACCAATTAACTAAAAAATGAGCTTAACTCATAATTATTCCAGCTGAAGTTTTTTGTATAAAATCGAATATCAATCAACTTTAATTAGCTTGAAATTTTACATGCTTTAATTTCTAGGAGTTTAATTTTAGGATGCAAATCTCGCAGATATGAGTGCAACATGACCGATCACGTTTGATTTAGGTTTCGTATAATCACGTTATGAGTTAGATAAGATTATTAATTAAATTATTTAATCGATTCTCCTATTACAATCTTTAACGATAATTAACCTTAAGAGCATCTTCAACCCTAATTGAATGTAATGTCAAAAAATATCTATGTGTCCATGTCTACTCCACAATGTAAATTATACAAAACTAGCTTTTATAATAAAATTTAAATTTTCTCTCCAATGTAAATGTCTAAAAGCTTTCAATTTTGTACATGTGTCATTTTAGGAATATTTCAAAATTAAATAAGTAAAATCTAGTGGTTATATGCTCATCCACATTGTAGACTACAATGTCTATTACTAGACATTATGTTTCACAATGTCAAGTAATGTTTTTGACACATCATCTTCAAATTCTATTTAACAATTGCATTGGAGAAACTAATTTTAACAAATATGTTAATGGATGATGTGTCTTTGGTTTTACATTCAAATTTATATAGCATTGCCGAATATTTTTCTAGTTGAGGTTGAGGCCTAAAGACGCCTCTGGTGTCTTCGACTAATAAGGACCTGACTAATAAGGATCATTTTGTGTGGAGCAATTGAAAATGGCGGCTTGGATTTCGCATTAAGGATTTTGGGAAAGAATGAGGGTGAGGGTCCTTGGATAGGATTTCTCTCAAACACTATTCACACCTCAAATTTTTTGAACTCCAATCAAGACTTAATCATTGGTGTTACTAGCCAAATTACTTTATTTCGAACTCGACTGGACTATCTCTAAACCTATTTAAATGTATACAACAGTTAAATTTTCGGATCGTTTGATATTTCTAAGGGCCCGTTTGGCAACTCAAAGCAGAAGTGTTTTTGCTTATATAACAAGTGCATCCATTTTTAAATAGTTTAAAGTCAAGAGATTTATTTAACACAATAACGACTTATATAAGTCAAAAAGATAAATGTCAATATGGATAAAAACAAAATTTCACAATAGCTTTTTAGATTTTCATTAGAATCTTAAAATAAAATGCAGGATAATTCAAATTTAAACAGAGCGACTAAAGTCAACTTATAGTTACAAATTTAATCAGCAAATCATTAAATAGATGCATGTTGATCTTTTACACAAATTTCAAGCATTATAATAGAAGTAATGAAAACTTCTAAAAGCATATTGAATAAAATGAAAAATGATAAAATGTTGCCGCACTTAGATGGACTTGTTCCCCTTTGTTGCTGATATCATGTCTCCCTTTTTGAGTTAAATCCACTCCAAGGATCTAAAATATTGAATGTGAAATCTGGAGTTACAGTAACTTCTTTAGCAAATTTTCATAAAGTCATGGAAGGTGTCAATAATGGATTGAACATATTTAATATATGGATCTTATATATTTATATGCAAAAATGTATGGTTGGAGATATGATAATAAATGAATGCATAAAGGTAATTTAGATCATAAGCAGGCATAACTGTATAATCGGACCATAAATATGTATAAGTGTAACTCAGTGATTCTGAGTAACTGCTATATATGGTTAGAACTCATTGAAGCTAGGTCAAAGTAATTCTATTTTGATCATTCTATTTATAACTATTTTTTCAAAATAGTTTCATATTTATTTGATTATTCTTTAGGCTCAATATGCAGTAAATCCACAGGATGTTTGGTCAAATAGCGCCTTAATATATGGAAAAAGGACAATGCATACAAAATGTGATAGACTGTCATTTTAGCAATTACCATTTTCAAATGGTTAATAGGAGGTATCTAAACAAACGATGAAGATTACAAGATGACGTGTTTCCTTTTCACAGATGATCTTTATTTTCAACTGAATTCATACCTCTATAATTTACAAATTATATCAAAGTCTTACTCCAATCCAAAACAAGGAGAGGCAGTGCACCAAAATCATATTTGATTAGGAGACTGTTTGAAATATTGTTTCAGGTCAAGAACATGGTAAATTTACAAAGCTTATCAGTAAAAAAAATCTAATCCAAGCTTAACTATATTGCTTAACTCGTATACTAATGCTTCATTATATTTATTTATAATATTAAAATATAATGTAGCAATACATTAATTTTTAAGTCTTTGAATAAGATGTGATTTGTTATATTATATTGCAGTTTGTAATTATATGTGGGAAAGCAAGTATATTTCCTCCTATAACATGATTACATAATAATTCACCTTTTAAATTAAACCATCGTATTAACGAGCATAACATTGAAGTAACATGTTGAACGAAAAATATATAGTCCCACATCGCCAAAATGTACAACAAAATTTGACTCTACAAATAGCCTCATCATGAGGAAGTTGGGGCCTAGGGCACCCAAATGTGTGCTTTGTTGTAAGGAGGGAAGTCATACATCACCACTACAAATACACCCGTCGCCGCCATCCATTCGACCGAACCGGGCCAGGCTCGGGTTTGGGTTATAGTCAAATATGATCCTATTTTTGCTTCAAGAAACTTGGTCGGTTTTGAACAGTTTCAGGAAGCAAAAGCAACTGTAACAGTCATGTCCTTTGGCGAACAAAAATAGAAGGATCGTCTCTTGGCAAAACAGAAGCGAGTGTGACCCGTTAGATAGCAGCAGGTGAGCAGGTGTGACCTGTTAAGATAGCATACAGGCTGCTGCGCCGTTTAGCGAGCAGCAACGGAAAAAGGTGGGCGGGTACGACCTATCAGAGCGGACGCTAATGTTCAAAAGGGTGCAGAAGAAAATTTAAACAAGGGAGAATACTGATCACATTCTCTATCCAAATTTTTTCTATCTTCTTCCTTCTCTCTTCTTCGTTATCACTGCTGCCTCTAATATAAATTACAGAGTTGGCATACTCATTACAATCTCGTGCAGAAATATTCTGTTGTATCTTGGATAACTTTGCAAATAAAAGTTTTAAGAAATTACCAAGTAAAGCCTCAGAATATCATTTCCTTAGTTTGTTTCGATGAACCACTGTTATTTTTTTGCTACTATGTTGCAGTTTTTATACTTGTAGTTATAATTGTTCGTCGTTACTAACAATCTTAAACCTTTTTGAAAATTTGGGGAATTTTCGTGAAATCGGAAAGTTGCGAACTTTCGCACTTTGTTCATTGCCAAATATTTGTTATTTCAAAGTCATATTTCCCAGCTTGTTTTATGCAATAGGAAAAATATCAAGCAAAAGCACTACACAAATAGGCCTGATCCTTCTAAAGTTGATGGTGACGATTTTCTTACATGATAGAATCAGCTGTTGTTTTGTCTCACCACACTGGGTCTGCAAAGGTATCTCGAGGAGGTGGAACTACTACCTGCACTAGGCAAGGAAACAGATAGGGATGTGTTTCTTGTTGTCAATATGTGGAAGCATTCCGACTTTCTCTGTAGAAACTGTATTTTGAATTGTCTTGATATGGTGTTATACTAAGTATACCAACCTCAAATGACAGCAAAGGCACATTGAAATGCACTTGCCACGAAATACAAAATAAATAATGTCAGTCTTAAAAAATTCATTATAGACAAATTCATGGACTACAAGATTGTTGGCTTAAAACTGTGACTGCTCAATTGCATGAACTTCATATTATCATTCTTGAACTCGAATCGGAAGGTCATAAGGTTGGGGAATCAGTTTTAGTTTAACCTATCACAAAGAAACTGCTTCCATCATGGAGAGATTACCGCAGCTATCTTAAACAAAAAATGAAGGAACTGTCTCTATAGGACCTCATTTTCCGACTTAAAATCGAGGCAGATAACCATGGAGTTACATAACAAAGCAAGGAGGCATTTGTGACTGAACGGTCAAAGACAAAACCAAGAAGAAGAAATTCCAAAAGGAAAGGAAAGCTTTTGAAAGAGAACCAAAAGAGAACAAACAAACCAAGAAGTTTAATGTATAGTGTTGGATTTGTGGAAAATTAGGAAACGCCGCTAGAGATTGCAGACTCAAGAAGGAACGCAACTCAAAGGCAAATACGGTGGACAATATGGAAGTGGACGAATATAATTTTTCGGCAACTGTATCTGAAGGAAATTTGGCTCAGAATCCTACGCAATGGTGGGTAAACACAGGCGCTACATACCATGTTTTATCTGACAAATCCATATTTTCTACAAACCAGAAATTCAATTAGGAAGAAAAACTCTACATGGGCAATTATGCAATCTCTATGATCGAGGGCAATGATAGAGTTATCCTCAAATTTACTTCTAGAAAAACTTTCAAGCAAAATGACGTGCTTTACGTTCTGGATATACACAAGAATCCCATATCTGGTTCAGTGCTATCAAAGCAAGCATTCAAAATGGTCTTCGAATCAGACAAGATGGCTCTGTCCATAGTTGGAATGTACATAGGAAGAGGATATTTATGTGATGGCTAATTTATGGCAGATGTAGCCATACTCGGTAATAAAACTATGTATTATTATTGTGTTATGAATAAATTGAAGTTTCTTACTTGCTTGAGCATGAAATTTTATTATGGCATGATATATTATGACACATAAATTTCCAAAAAATGAAAAAGCTAGCAAACTTACAATTACTTCCTAAATTCCAAGAAGATAAAAACTATAAATACGAGACACATGTAGAAGAAAAAGTGGTCAAAAAAACCATTTCATATTGTTGGTAGAAACACTAAACCACTAGGTTTGGTCGTACAGATTTAGTGATTTTAAATCATTACGTACAAGAGGTAGGAAAAAGTATTTTGTCACTTTTATTAACAATGATACGTGATATTGCCATGTATATCTTTAAAATAGTAAATATGAAGCAATTACATCGTTTATAAAGTACAAAGCTGAAGTGGAGAATTAGTTTAATAAAAAGATCAAGATAATGAAATCTGATCAAGGTGGATAATATGAATCATCATTTGAACAATCATGTGCTGAAAATGGAACAATTCATCAAACATCAGCCCCATATTCACCACAACAAAATTGTGTTGCTGAGAGAGAGAATAGAACATTAAAAGATATGATTACTACAATGTTATTAACCTCTGGCTTACCTATGAACTTGTGAGGGAAGCTTTAAATATGTCTAATCACATTGTAAACAAAGTTCCTTACAATATAAGAGGAACTATTCCATATGAGTTATGGAAAGGGCATAAACCAAACTCAAATACCTCAAAGTGTAGGGGTGCTTAGCAAAAGTTCTGGTTCCGCTTGCTAAGAAAGTCGGCTCGGACCAAAAATAGCAGTTTTTTTACTATCTAAGGCCAACCCAAAATAGTACTACCTACAGATTTTTGGTATTCAAGTCTGATATCAATGATATCAATGTAAATACAATAATTGAGTTAAGAGATGCCTCATTCTTTGAAGATGTATTTTCGCATAAAAGGAATGAAGGAATAATGACCCTAAAAAGATAAGAGAAGAATCAAGCAAGTCACATAAAGATGAAAATCATCGTGAAATTGAGGATACTGAACCTAGAAGAAGCGTAAGGACTAGAACTTTCAAGACATTTGGTTTGGATTTTTTAGCATATATATTAGAACACGAACCTCAAACGTGCAAGGAAGCAATGCCATCTAAGAATCTTCATGTTGAAAAAAACAATTGTTAATGATAAAAATGGCCAACACCTAATTCAGGAATTAGCAAATACTATATGATGAAATGTAGAGGGTGATCGATCTAGAGGATACCCAAGGACTCCACCGATCTTGGATTAATTCACCGTTTCCTAGATATCAAGATCTTAAGTTCGAAGATTAATTACTCTTCCTCCAAGAGGCGAGTATCACGTTTAAGAGACTTAAGGATCAACAGTTACCTTGGGATAAATACACTATAAGCTTACGAAAGGTGTAGGAACCTTGTTATGAAGGTGTACCCTAAATTCAAGATAGAATAATATACATTGTGTAAAGAAGAAACAAGCTAATATATCACAACAGTTATACTAGATGACATATTATAGCCCTTAACGACAAAATGATCCTTTCACATCGATCCAGCCTACGAAAGGCCTTGGTTGTGTCAGTCATCATGTCATAAGACTACCAAAGGTCTTTAAAACATTGTGATATTCTAGGATTAATGCGAAAAGATTGGGGCACAAATATGAATCATAAAGGAAAGCTCATTGATTTCACTCAATGATTCCCCAATCAATATATTTGTGCTTAAACCCTTCATGCAAGAGGTTAGTGATAACTTCCTATTAAATCAACTTGGACACAACATGATTATCGAATCAAGAGTAAGTATGATTTCGATTTTCCCATTCCATTTATTATGAATGTATTACAATTGATGTGGAAATCTCCAGTTCGATTTAGAAATTACGGTTTGATCTCTCAGAAATGAATACAAGATTGTGGAATGAGTAAAGGTCCCTCCAAAATGTAAACTATGTGGTCTTATTTATAGACAATTTGGGACCCCTTCGATAGCAGTCCAGTAGGAAACCTAGTTCCAAGAGCTTCTGGTTTTGGTAGAAGTTGCTCAGTGCCGGTCTCGACCCGCTTTCTGTGCTTTGGGTATTGATTTCCAATCTGTATTGTTTATAACTCCAGTGCCACCTCTGGTCGGTGGTATCAACATAGCATCGTTCTGATCTAGTGTTGCTACTAGTTTTTCTTTTTCAAGTATCGGTCTGCTTCAGAGCTTTTGGATATTGTCTTTATGCTTCTTTTTGTATAACTTGGATGCTTCCTTAGTATCAGTATCGATACCAAGCCCATTGGTATCGGTAGCACTTAGCTTACTCCCATATTGGTCTTGTTTCTGTAAGCTCGTACATTCGGTACTGTATTCACATGCATCTGGTATAAGGTTTCACATTTGTTGTCTTTGTGCTATTGCCCTTTGATACGGTATCAATACCAAGCCAATTCTTTGTTATAATTTGGTATCGATATCGTGCATTTGTGGTCATCCACTTAGTGCCGGCAGAAATCTCTTTGTTGTCCTCTGTTGGTGCCAATAGCTTATGTTTCAAGTCCTAACTTTAGTATCATTCACTTACACCTTTGGTGTCGGTATCAACTTTGTTGTTGTTGTTCTACTTCTTTGCTCTCGGTAGTGTGGCTTTACTCTTATATTTATTGCTGCCTTAGGTACTGGCTTCATTGTGATACCCCTTCATATCTCTTTGGTTCCAGTATCGAAATTTGGTAGTAACATTTGCCCCCTAGTGAAGGGGTATTCCTGACTTTTCAGGTCAGTACTTTTGTTCTGATTTCGAATATCTTCATTTGGCATTTTTCCTAAGTTATCCCTGCATAAGATACAACAACTAATATTTTGCGTCTGTCCTTTATTTAGAGTAGGCTGTATATAACAATTTGCTCATATTGTGTTAAGTATCATATGGACGTAAGCCCGTTAATAGATAAAACCTGCAAAAAAGGATACTATGATTTACTATCTTACATATCATAAGCTTAGAAAAACCTCCTTGTATGAGGTGCGGGAAATTGTGACGTTTCTTAGAAGATTTCGTCATGAAAATCCTATGATATCAACCTGAAGATTGATTAGGAACCCTTTTTCGGAAATAAGATAGTAGGCCTGAATTCCATATTTCAGGTACGACAGTAGAAGTATGGAAACTTGTTCCTATTTTTCCGGAGAAAGGAATCGTAGTCTTGAGACCCAGATTTGGGTATTAATAGAAGGACAATCAAAACCTTCTTTTAGCAATACGAGACCCAGATTAGGGTATTAATAATAAAGGTCAAAAATCTGTGTTTGATAATTATAGAAGTCCCTAAACCCAGATTTAGATGTTTAACATTAGACAAGAAATTCATATTTTGGAAATAATAAAAGTCCCGAACCGAAACCCAGATTCAGGTATTAATGATTGAAGACCAGAAATCCAAATTTGGTAATAATAAAAGTCCCGAACCGAAACATAGATTTAGGTATTTAATAGCAAACCAGAAATCCAATCCTGGCAATAAATAGAAATCCCGAACCAAACCCAAATTTGGGTATTTAGTAGAAGACTAGAAATCCATATTTGGTAAGAATAAAAGTCCCGAACCGAAACCCAAATTCAGTTATCTAGTATATGACCATAAATCCATATCTGGTAAGAATAGAAGTCCCAAACTGAAATCCAAATTTGGGTATTTCCTAAAGGACCAGAAATCCACTTTTGGCAATTAATAGAAGTCCCGAACCAAACCCAAATTTGGGTATTAGTGATCAAAGACCAGAAATCCTTTATATTTTAATAATAGAAGTCCCAGACCAAAACTCATATTCGGTTGTTTGTAATTATGGTGCTTATTCCAGGCTGTTTCTTAAAGCATAGATTGTACGTACTTTGAGCACCCCCTTTGAGCTTTTTTCCTTTCTGTGAAAATATGGGTAAGTAGAGGCAAGTGTGTTCTTATAATGCTCCTCCAGAGATTTGTTCCCTCTTGTGGGATAAGATGTAAGCCGAGGATTTACGTGCTTGGAGTGCTTCCTTTGATCTTTTGTTCCCTTCTACAGGACGAGACATAAGCAGAGGTAGAGTGTGCTCATTCTAGAGCAGAGGCAGGACGTGCTTGGTCGAAGAAGCGGTAGGGCGTGCTTATTTTAGAGCAAAGGCAGGATGTGCTTATTGTGCTCCTCCATAGCATTCGTACCCTTCTGTGGGACGAAGACATAAGCAAAGGCAGGGCGTGCTCATTTCTAGAGCAGAGAGAGGATGTGCTTAGTCGAAGTAGAGGCAGGATGTGCTCGTCTATGAGCAGAGGTAGGGTATGCTTATTTAGATGCTCTGCCCCGGGCATTTCGGGCGTGGATCAGAGGCTTACGCTTTCGATGCTTTAACCTAGCCCTTTCTAATTTAGACGCGGCTAAAGGATTGCATACCACTTCCCTCTAGAAGATTCCTTGCACTGGCCATCTTAGGGGTAACATAGTCTTTTTTACCATTGTTGGTTGTTTCACCCATTTCGGGTAATTCCCGATTTTTAGGATTTTCCATATTCCTAATCATGTGGATATTCCTAAGAAGACCTTCTATCATCCATTTATCGTTGAAAAGTATGGTTATAACACCCTGCATTTTTAACTCAAGACAATAAAATAAGAATAACTTAATTAAATATTCAGAATTAAGTAAAACGGGCTACGCCATTTCATCCGTCTCGAAATTCTGGTCAAGATAGACACTTGGTTTGCGTAAAAAGGACACCTTATGAAGAACTACTGAGCATTAGAAGTTTGTATACATATAAGGACCTAGGGGTCGACCCACCAACAAGGGGGTCGACCCACCCGCGGATCTAGAAAGTTCTTTTCTGTCGTGGACGATTCTGATGTTTTTAAATTAAATCTGAGGGTCCTAGTTCCCCTGCTACACCTATAAATAAGACCTTAGACCTAACCCTAAACCTCATAATTTGGCGACTACGCTGGAGCTCTTCCATTACTCTCTCTCTCTCTCTCTTCTCAAATCTATACTGAAAATTAAAATATTAGCCAAGGAAAATTATAAATCCAGATCTGGAAGAGAGAATTGACAGTAATAAAAAGATTATCCAGAATCGTGAAAAGCAAGGTAAATTTCCAGATCCAATCTATTCAATTTTTCCTCCTCTTTTTTTTCCCTTTCTCTTTTAGTAAAAATAGTAAATCCACGATTATTAGGTTCTGAATTCAATTAGGGGAAAATCATGGAAGATTAGATCTGGACCAGATCCAGGATTTGGAAAGCTTACGAGGTGAGTGGATTTAAGCCATATTATATTAGATAATGGTACACAATCGTTTAGCATTCCCCTTTTTATTAATTGTGAAATTGCTGGATTAATTATAAATTGTTGTTGTAACGAGTTGAAATGTTAATATGAATATGTCAGGAAGTTCCTACGTCGAATTGGCTGAAGTATTGAATGTTTACAAGTTGGAGAAAATAAACTTGTTAGGATATGAATAGCCAATTCAGTGATTGTAACTACATGATTTACTTGTGGCATTTTATTGAGTAATTAACATGTAACTTGTTAGATCTGAACAATTACCCGATTAAATGCTTATATGTCAAATATTAGAATTAAATACATGTTAAAAAGGACATGCGCCAAAATATAGGCATAACTTGACGATATGGAAATTGGATTACAGTAAACACATGAAGAGGGTAATACGTTAAAAATTTACATGGAAAAAGGATAACTATTAAAATATGTACATGCCTAAATACATAGTAATTTGAAAGTGTAACGCCTTAGACACGAGGTTAGAATGCACTTGTGATGGAAGTCTGCCCAGACCCGCCCGGCATATTTAGCATTCACAAGTGGTAAATCTAATGTGAGGCCTCCAAGTGTATAACTAAAAATGGTGCTAAGGCACGAGGTTAATTCAACTTGTGGTAGAAGTCTGCCCGGACCCGCCCGACAAATCCAGCGTCCACAAGTGTAGGCTTAATGTGAGAGATCTAGGAATATGTATGAATATATATATAAATATATGGATATAACAAGATATGAAGAAATAGCAATGATGGTAATTAAATGTATAACTCAGAAAATAAGAAAGGAAGGGATGTAATGAACTGAGTTAGTGTAATACGAAGGAAAAGTGATGTATTTCCCTAAATGACCTATTTCTGAGAACGTGGTTGTAAGTAAGCAACAGTAAATAAAGTAAGAAAAGTAAATAAATTACTTTCTACTATGAATTTAGATGGGAATACATTATATCAATAAATCACTAATTCCTTCTATCAAACTGATAAGGTGCATGAAGTATTTTCCTCAATTAAAACAAGGAACATATATTATAGTGAATGAAGAATACTGGAATACAATAGTAAAAGAAAATGGTTTAAAAGGGGAATGATAATCACCTATTATAAATAAATAACATTAATGAAAATGTTGTATAATAGGTAAACTTGTCCTAGGGACAAGTAGGGATAATAACTTAGGTTATAATAAACTAATAAGTAAATTGGGTAACTGGTTAAATGAGATAAGGGAAACTTAATTGTAAATTAATTGATCAAAAAAAAGGGAAAAACCTGAAACTAGTTAAGAAAAGGGGGAAATTTTATTGTACTTAATTATAAATTAAGTAATCCGTAAACTTGGAGATCTGAAACCCGCTGATAAGAATAGCATGTTTAGACTTGTCCTAGGGACAAGAGGAAATTATAACATTGGTTATAATAAATGAGTAGAAAAACTTATTAATGGGCCTTAGTTAATAGAACTAAGTTAATAAGTAAACCAGATAAGTTGTATTGACAATGTAAAGTGGAATTATGTTTAAATGAGAAAGGATGAGGAAAACTTATGAAATGAAATAAGTTATATTTAATCATAAATGGTAAGTGACATGTTAATTGGAAAACGTGTGAATTGAGATACACTTAATTACATATTAAGTAAAACATGTTAGTGTAATGATGCAATCAAACAAGAATATAAAAGAGATTGTGGACTACAGACCCTAGGAATATCTGTAGAGGCTGTTAAAGACGGGCCTGTACAGACATAGAAAAGCTCCCGATCGAGTTCCGTGTTCCTTGTATCGCCCTGCTATGGAACTCGGTGCACATTAGAGGACGTGCGATTGAGGCATCGAGTTACAATTGAAGACAATTGAAGATACGTATGGTGGACAATCTAGATACATGCATGTCGGTTTTGGGTGGTGTGTCGTAGACTTGAGGGCACTACTCCAGTATGAATTATGATTCAAACAAAGGTGGCAGTCCGTACGTTCGCGTAGCATAGTAATGAAATATATATGTGGAACATAGTATTGTTGTTCGTACATCACTGTGACGCAGGGTGAAGGACTGCGTATATTTCGATTGTGTTACGGTGAAGACCGTGCGAGTAGGGTACCATGGGGTGTACCTTAATATTGGGGATAACTACTTATATACTATATTAAATTAATCCACTGGGAAGTAAGTGGGTACGACGTGCATGTAAGCCTTGAGTGCTGATAACCTAAGTAACCTAATAAATAAGATAATATGATTAAACGGTATATGTAGGACAAAGTTTATAGTTTAAATCCAGTCAGCAGAACTTGTGTTTTGACCCCCTCCTCATAACATACTCGCAGGTTAGATTTGTGGCAGAGACATGACAGCCTTGGATACTGGTTAGGTATTATTAATAACACAGTAAGGTATGTTTTGATTATACTATTTTTATCCATTCCGTTGTGAAATATTTTCTGAGCTTTGACATGTTTTATGTCTCTGTCTTGTCTGCATGATACCAGAGCACAACAACTTGAGTTTCGATGGATTGGATTTTTTAAAAAAAAAATTCGGTCTGTCGGAATTCGGGTTGTCACATGTGGTATCATAGCTTAGGTTTAGGATTTCTATATAAATAGTAAGTGAACGTATTTGCATCTTTAAAAATATAAATATTATATATAAATATAAATATATATATATATACTTAGATCCACAGAGGAACCCACTAAACAGAAAGAGTATAATATGGTAAGAAATGGGATGTTTATTTTGTACACTAAAGGAATGAAAATAGAAATCGGAGACCCTTAGGTAATTTGTGTGGAGAGTGTACAATGTACTTTGTATGGAAGGACATGAGTCCCATGTGATTAGTATTTTGGGTTAGGGGTTTTGAAAACCTTATAAATTGGAAAATTTTGAATAGAGAAAATGGATTAGGAATATATATAGTTGAGAGAATTGACCTTGGGGAGTGTCTAGGAAAGCCTAGAAGAATTGGAAACCCGCTTTGAGTCTAACCCCAGTATTAACTTTTAAGAACTTGAAATTAAAAAAAAAATTGGGAAAATGATTTATGGCGTTTTCAAGTTTTAATCGTAAAAGTTATGGTCTTAAATTTGTAAGGAAGTACACATATTGAGTTTTAAAGAGAAAAATTCTCTCAGAAAAAGATGCATATTATAGAGCATGTATAGCTCGCTAGTTTTCTTGTTATATTTCATACAAGAGTTTTTAATAAAGAAAGATATGAAATCTCTATTCTTATGACAATCATTTTTGGATAGATTATTTTGATAAGATAATTTTGTTGGGTGGACAAAATAAGTGTAGAAATTAAGAATAGAGTGGATGTCTGCATCTTGTAGTAAGAGACTAAACCGACCTTGTAGGTAAGAACAGGTCATAAACCCGATGGAGAAAATATTTGTCCGTATCTGCTCCAGTTTTGTGATTTGAAAAAAATGATGATTTACATTTTTAAGATGACATGTTTTTATGGTTTGGCAAAAGAAAGTTTTCATGAGGAAAATAAAGTTTTGGCACTTTTAATTTTTGGAAGGAAAAGGGCTAAACCTTGTTTTAAAAAGTATAGAGTAGGTAAGAATTAGTGCCTAGGGAAGACGGAAAAGTTTAGGGGCTATAAAGTAAATAGGGAAAATTATCTTGGAATAATAGTGATTTCCTATAAATGCGTAAGCATTGAATAGCTTAGGGTATTGCTTGGAATAATTATTGGTACACTGTTAGGACTAGTAGTGACTACTAGATAGAAAAAGGCATGTAAGTGTTTAGATCCAGTTGCTAATTTTCATGTTACGGGTAAAACCCGTTATCGCATTTCTGTTAGGATCGTTCCGTTATTTTGTTGGGTAGTTAGGATAACACCTAAACCTGTTGTGGATCCCATAGTTCGGACTTTTCTGTCTGAGGGGGACACAGTCCCGAGATTCTTGGCCCTTAGTAGTAGTTGTGTATGGTGTATGTTCTCCTGTTTTAGTTGGAAGACTAGAAGCTTATTTAAATTTAAACTAAGATCAGATGATTAAATAAGCTAAGAAAAGAAAAATAGTACAACTAAAAAGGAAACAACAAATTCAATAAAGCAACAAACATGATAAATTATGAGAAAAGATGGATAAAGATAAAAATTTCCAAGATAAGATGAAAAAGAAAATCAGTAACAAAAGAAAATTTTCTTATGTGGGCTGTGCTTGGTAGGAAAAAAGGAGAATCTTTATAATAGTTTCATAAAATCCAAGTACGGTGGGAAAAGGTATATAAAAGAAAAACAAAAGATGTGAAATTTTTCGTTTTCCACCTTGTTGTAACATAAGAAATCGAATTTAGAAAATTAGGTTTTTTTGAAATTCGAAAAATAAAGCTGGCTGGTAGGATTATGGATGCAACAATTGGATAAACCACGCTCTTACTTAGTAAGAGTGCGAGAAAAATTGGATGAAAAAGTATTTTGATTTTCAAAATAGTGCATCCATGTAGAACTGCCAGTATATTTAGGATGTAAGCATCATATTTTAAAAGGATTTTTTTAAAAATGTTTGCATACACATAGGAGGTACCGATCACGCATACATGCATTATTATGTTGTACTTCACTTTGCACAAGTGCATAATGTTTGCAAAAATTGGATGCACGTATGTTGAATGTATATTATGCGAAAGGTTAGTTGATTTTACCCTTATCAAATTTCGGGGACGAAATTTCCTAAGGGTGGAAGAATGTAACACCCTGCATTTTTAACTCAAGATAATAAAATAAGAATAACTTAATTAAATATTCAACTGTATCATTGCGTCCATCTCGAAATTCTGGTCAAGATAGACACTAGTTTTACGTAAAACGGACACCGTATGAAGAAGTTATGAGAAATAGAAGTTTGTATACATATAAGGAGCATATATGTATATATATATTAAATAAATATATCCAGAAAATTCGAAAATCAGTTCAAAAATCAAAATTCACGAGCGGGAAAATATAGAAGGAAATTAGACCGTTGGGGGTCGACCCAACCGCGGATCTAGAAAGTTCTTTTCTGACGTGGACGATTCTAATGTTTTCAAATTAAATCTGAAGGTCCTGGTTTCTCCGCTACACATATAAATAAGACCTTGGACCTAACCTTAAACCTCATAATTTGGCGGCTATGCTGGAGCTCTGCTATTACTCTCTCTCTCTCTCTCTCTTCTCAAATCTATTCTGAAAATTAAAATATTAGCCTAGGAAAATCATGAATCCTGATCTGGAAGAGAGAATTGACAGTAAAAAATGATTATCTAGAATCGTGAAAAGCAAGGTGACGTTCCAGATTAAATCTATTCAATTTTTCCTCCTCTTTCTTTTCCCTTTCTCTTTTAGTAAAAATAATAAATCCACGATTATTAGGTTCTGAATTCAATTAGGGGAAAATCATGGAAGATTAGATCTGGACTAGATCCAGGATTTGGAAAGCTTACAAGGCGAGTGGATTTAACCAATATTATATTAGATAATGGTACACAATCGTTTAGCGTTCCCCTTTTTATTAGTTGTGAAATTGCTGGAATAATTATAAATTTTTGTTGTAACGAGTTGAAATGTTAATATGAATATGTCAGGAAGTTCCTATGTCGAATTGGCTAAAGTATTGAATGTTTACAGGTTGGAGAAAATAAAATTGCTAGGATATGAATAGCCAATTCAGTGATTGTAACTACATGATTTACTTGTGGCATATTATTGAGTAATTGACATGTAACTTGTTAGATCTGAACAATTACCCGATTAAATGCTTACATGTCAAAAATCAGAATTAAATACATGTTAAAAGGACATGCGCCAAAATATAGGCATAACTTGACGACATGGAAATAGGATTACAGTAAACATGTGAAGAGGATAATATGCCAGAAATTTACATGGAAAAAGGGATAGCTATTAAAATATGTACATGCCTAAATACACAATAATTTGAAACTGTAACGCCTTAGATACGAGGTTAGATTACACTTGTGATAGAAGTCCGCCCAAACCCACCCGGCATATATAGCATTCACAAGTGGTAAATCTAATGTTAGAGGTCAAACTGCATAACTAAAAATGGTGCTAAGGCACAGGATTAAGTCAATTTGTGGTAGAAGTTTGTCTGGACCTGCCCGGCAAATCCAGCGTCCACAAGTGTAGGCTTAATGTGAGAGGTCTAGGCATATGTATGTACATATATATAAATATATGTATATAAGAAGATATGAATAAATGGCAACGATGGTAATTAAATGTCTAACTCAGAAAATAAGAAAGGAAGGGATGTAATGAACTGAGTTAGTGTGATACGAAGGAAAAGTGATGTATTTCCCTAAATGACCTATTTCTGAGAACGTGGTTGCAAGTATGTCATAGCAAATAAAGTAAGAAAAGTAAAGAAATTAGTTGCTACCATGAATTTAGTTGGGAATGCGCTAAGAAAATAAATCACTAATTTCTTCTATCAAACTGATAAGGTGCATGAAGTATTTTCCTTAATTAAAATAAGGAACATATATTACAGTGAATGAAGAATACTGGAATACAACAGTAAAAGAAGATGGTTTAAAAGGGGAATGATAATCACCTATTATAAATAAATAACATGAATGAAAATATTGTATAATAGGTAAACTTGTCCTAGGGACAAGTGGGGATTATAACTTAGGTTATAATAAAT
The DNA here is from genome assembly GCA_030737875.1 of Allium sativum. Lineage (NCBI taxonomy): Eukaryota > Viridiplantae > Streptophyta > Magnoliopsida > Asparagales > Amaryllidaceae > Allium > Allium sativum. The sequence goes on from CM060924.1 coordinate 419,570,881, forward strand.
TAAAATGTAAATTGGATAACTGTTGAAATGAGATAAGGGACACTTAATGGTAAATTAAGCAATCAAAAAAAGGGGAAAACTTGAAACCAGTTAAGAAAAGGGGGAAAATATATTATACTAAATTAAGTAATCCGTAAACTTGGAGGTCTGAAACCCGCTGATAAAAATAGCATGTTTAGACTTGTCCTAGGGACAAGACGAAATTATAACATAGGTTATAATAAATGGGTAGAAAAACTTATTAATGGGCCTTAGTTAATAGAACTAAGTTAATAAGTAAACGAAGATAAGTTGTATTGACAATGTAAATTGGAATTATGATTAAATGAGAAAGGATGAGGAAAACTTATGAAATGAAATAAGTTATATTTAATCACAAATGGTAAGTGACATGTTAATTGGAAAACATGTTAATTGAGATATACTTAATTACATATTAAGTAAAACATGTTAGTGTATTGATGAAACCAAACAAAAACATAAAAGAGACTATGGATTATAGATCTTGCGCCACAATCTGTTGAATAACGTGTTGTGGGTTTACAATAAACTTAAATAGGTTAAGTTATAATTGAAAGTAATAAGCAAGAGGAACTTGGTAACTGATGAAGAATGAGAATAGGAATACCAAGTTAAAAGGAAACCTGGTAAGGAAAAGCAAGCGCGTAAAAGAATGTTTAGACATAGGGTCTAACAACATATTAAAATGAGGCGTTTGGACCAATCCGTACGTTTGAGGGTGAATAACCCAACGGGGTAGACCATCGAGGTGTTATAAGGCACGAGGTGAGCGCACATTCATCTGATTGTTCTGACGGCTCCAAAGGACTGGAAGGAGAAGCACGCGGCTTCCTGTGGTACGTAAGGTGCTCCTAGTAGTCCTCTGTGCATGACAGATATCTTAGACTGTTCTCGCAGAGGTTGCGTCTGCGTGTAACTACTAGGTGGGTGGGCCTTGACTGCAGAATTAGCTATGCAGTCAGAATGCTGTGACGCGGTGACACTAAGGTGATTCGGCGATTGCGTCAACGAGGAGGCGAAGGGTCACGACCAACAAGGATAGTAGAACGTCAGATACCCGTCATCGGCAGCCAGTGGGATGCAAAAAGACTAGAGCTAAACCCAAGATACCATTCACCCTTCAATATCGGGGTAAGGGGTTGAGGGGAGACGCCAAACGGATGTTTAGATTGTTTGTTATTAGGGGCATGTCGCTTAGCTCTTGTAGTCTTTACTAGTTGAGGTAGGGGCCTAAGTGGGGCCATAGCCACCGTGAAAACAGACCCTAGGAATATCTGTAGAGGCTCTTAAAGACGGGCCTGTAAAGATATGGAAAAGCTCCCGATCGAGTTCCGTGTTTCTTGTATCGCTCTTCCATGGAACTCGGTGCACATTAGAGGACGTGTGATTGAGGCATCGTGCTACAATTGAAGATACGTATGGTGGACAGTCTAGATACATGCATGTTGGCTCTGGGTGGTGTATCGCACACTTGAGGGCATTTCTCCAGTATGAATTCTGATTCTAACAAAGGTGGCAGTCCTTACGTTCGCGTAGCATAGTAATGAAAGATATATGTGGAACATAGTATTGTTGTCCGTACGTCACTACGGCGTAGGATGAAGGACTACGTATATTTCGATAGTGTTACGGTGGAGAACGTGCGAGTAGGATACCATGGGGTGTGCCTTAATATTGGGGGTAGCTACTTATATACTATATGTTAGATCAAAATTTGGACCAAACACCCAAATCGTTCTGATTCTTATAGAGTTTTAACTGGAGAATGAAGAAAAAGCAGAAAACACACAGAATTTATAGTGGTTCGGCGTTAACGAGCCTACGTCCACTTTATATGTTATCGATTATACTTTGAATGCTAATACAATCAATGATTTCTCTCTAGCTCACTTTTACAATTGTGAATTCTCTCAGTAATCTAGTAATAAAACTGATAAGAAATGGTGATATGACAATAATGGCGGAATCAGTACTCAATATTGCCAAAAAGATCCTGAAAAATGCCAAGCTCTGGGCTATTTATAGCTGATTTTGTCAAGCAGATCGCGGTCACACGTGGCATGAATCCCGAGAATATCGGATCGTATCGCAGCCGATGAAGAATTAGTCAAATTAGCCGTTGTGGACAGGTGTCGCGATCCCCTTGAATATCGAATCGAGCAAAGGGGCAGAATCAGTCAAAATGACAGTTGGGGACACGTGTCGCTGGATCCGTGCATCTCGGATCGCCGAAGACTAGCTCGTGCTTGAACGGGTCAGAGGCTTCATCGTGCATCAGGGGATTGGATCGGCCTGTAATGGGCAGTAGTGTATGTACGGATCGAGTCGCATAGAAGTGGTGCAGATCGCGGTCACACGTGGCACGAATCCCGAGAATATCGGATCGTATCGCAGCCGATGAAGAATTAGTCAAATTAGTCGTTGTGGACAGGTGTCGTGATCCCCTTGAATATCGAATCGAGCAAAGGGGGAGAATCAGTCAAAATGACAGTTGGGGACACGTGTCGCTGGATCCGTGCATCTCGGATCGCCGAAGACTAGCTCGTGCTTGAACGGGTCAGAGGCTTCATCGTGCATCAGGGGATCGGATCGGCCTGTAATGGGCAGTAGTGTATGTACGGATCGAGTCGCATAGAAGTGGTCGTATCGCTGATGCAATGGGGGCGATCCGATGAGGTGCGATCCGATGAGGGGCGATCCAATAAGGGGCGATCCTCTGGTGCGATCCGTTCCTTCATGTACTTAGGGAACGTAGTTTCATACTTTCTTCTTGTGAATGAACCTGGGTGGCTTGGTCAAAAAGCTAGCCAACATTTTGCCCCCTCGAAGTATGTTTTATCGATGATGGAACATGCTTCGAAACTATAAAAACGTCTTTTAATAAAGAGATGCAAATCAGTGGACAATTCTTTTTCTGGGATCTTTCAGAGTCTTCATCATCGAATCTGTCAGGTGCATCTTTGAATTTTCATTTCTGTTGGTCATTTATCGATTCGGATCGCATGCGCGAGTCGCGGTCCGTTAACGAGTCATTCGCCTCGTCCTTTGGTGAGCACTTGGGCCTCTTCACGGAACGGAACGAGGTGGGGTTCTCTTCGAGACGTGGTGGGCTTTTGGTTCGCGGCCCGTCTATTTTCGCGGATCGAATAAGACAAAAAAGGGGAGTCAAACGGTCGCCCTTTTGGCTATATAAATCGACCCTCACCTTCATTCTCCTCTTCTTCTTTCTTTGTTCACAGCCGCCGCCAATTTTTCTGAGAGAAAACCCTAACTTTGATTTTTGAATTCCCAACCAATCTCAAACTTTACAAAGGTAATTAAACTGCTTTTCTTTAGTTTCTAGCTTGTTCGCACTGATTCAAAGAGGGGAGACAGCGGAAATTCGTAGGATTCGACGATAGTGAACGCGAGAGTGCCTGGTGCGAAGAGGAGTGTTGAGGAAGAAGAAGGAAGGGATGACCAGGTCGGTTCGTGGAAAATTGATTTGGCTAGTGGATCGGATCGCGGAAACGGCTAAGCTACGATTCGTGGGGAACTAGGCGTAAGTGTCGGATCGCGGAGATACCGGAGCTTCGGATCGTAGAGGATGGGGGGCGATGCGGATCGCCAAGATACCATCGCGATCCGTTCAGGATGAATTGGTGTGCCTCAAGATTCGAAGATTTTTCATGACCTAATACCCTTCCGCGTATCGAGTCCTTCACCACGATCCGTCCACATGTTGCGATCCGAACCTGTCCTGCGATCCGACTGACGAACGATCGGATGCACATGCTGACTAAATAATATGATGCAACTCTAACAAATCGATGAACAGTTAGGTTAGAGCCCTTGAGACGAACATTCCAGATCGAACAAATGCATAATCTATCAACCGAACGTTGACCAATGTCTGGATGATTTTATTGACCCTTGTACTTTTCTTTAATGCATGCACAAGCACACACACCGTCACTTGCACACACAGGGGACGGGTAGTTTTAATCTCATTTCTCATGTTTTCTCGCCTAATAGTAATGTCAGATAATCATTCCTCTTCAAGATCTGTTATAGAAGCAGAGTCCGAGGTTCCTGAGCAATACAACCTCGAAGTCCCTCCAATTAACCCAGGGGGTGAAGATTCTGGATCCGAATACGAGGCAACGGAATCGGATCCGTCTGAAAGTACTTCACTTAGTGAAGAGTCGGAAGCAGACAGGCGAGCTCCCGACGAGATTCCTGGCGCGCTCGGGATAGAGAAATTTTCTGATTCTTTAGCATCTAAACTCGATGATATAAAGCTTAAAAGAATTTGCCTGAGACATGGGATCCCTTGGGATGATGTGAGGACACCCGTTAGCGAAGATAGACCCCACTTAGCTCCGGAAGGGTATATGGAAATCAGCCAAACCATGTGCTTGGTAGGAGCTATTCCTCCGTTTCCTCCAATCGTCATCGAGACCTTAAAACGACTGGGCATCGCTCCGATGCAGCTTCATCCTAACGCCTACGCGTCTCTATACACCCTATATATTGCATATGCGGAGATTTTGCATACCGAACTCACATTTAGAGATTTAACATTCTTTTATCTTTTCAAGCATCGCTCCTCGGCAACCCCAAATTTCTCTTTCTTTGAATCGGTGGCGAATAGGAAGGTTCTGTATGACGAATATAGCAATATAGGGGATCCCAAGTCTGATTGGTTCTATATAAAGAAACAGGCCGGATGCTCAAGAAGATGGCTTAAATCAAGTAAACATTAATCTTTTGACTGAGTATCTTGCTTAAGAAACCGAAGCATTAACATCCCCCTTTTTTTGTTTTAATCAGATCACGTCTTCCCCAAGACGGAAGGCCCGTTATTTAATAATCGATTGTCTATTCTTCTTCAAAGCAGATCCGATTTTCTAAGGATCAAGAAGTGCATCACTGACGAGAATCTTCATAAGCATCGCCTTCTGGATATAAGATTTGGACTTGGTGCTGGCGGCAAACCCTACAAATACGTGCCCCCAACGGAGGGAGAGGGAACATCTCGGGCAGCAGAAACAACTAAATTCCGTAAGAGTCCTTCTCCGATAATCATCCAGGATGACAAGGACCTGAACATATATAGAGGAGATGAGGCTCGTGGTGACAAGCCTAAGGAAATCCCAGTCTCTCCGCGGGGTTTCCCCTCCAGGGCTTCCCTTCCGATCAAACCTGCTGCTCCCGATGATTTGACAGATGAACAGCTATTTAAAGAGCTGAGCAAAATTCCTCTGCCCGATGATGTATACACAGAGGGGGACTTTGAAGGGGAGCCACTCTTCCCTGCTTTTGAGGAGACCACCGTTCCAATTAGAGAACAAGAATCTACTCAGATGAGCCTGACTGAAGGCCCGGGTCCGTTAGAGGGAATTATATGGGATGCACAAATCACACACACTGCCCGACCCTGCACTTTTATATCAACAGTATTCAAGGTTTTAATATGCTTTTTTCTCCTTTGTAGGAAAGATGTCTCGCAGGCGGTCTTATTCTTATCGTTCTCTTCGTGATGGCACACCCAGTCTCCATCCGAGTACCGAGCGCTCTCGCGGCCCTTCCCACAAGCCGACTTCTTCGCAACCCCGGTCTCCACCGAAATCGACATCTGGCAAGCTTCCCAGTTATCTGATAGCTCCTGTAGGGGGAAAACAACTTCCTAAAGAGTTAACTCCTCCGAAGAGTACACCCTCTCACAGCAAGTCGTCAAAAAGACATTACGAGCCTAAAGATAAAAGCAATGATCAAATCAAAGATTCTGAAAAGGAGAGGAGTGACATTGTCCCTTCCAGCCAGCCAGAGTTGGCTGCCCCCGGGTCACGGGATTACATCCATGGTCCCGAGACTCAAGGTAGGCTGGAAAAGTTACGGGAACAATTCCCCAACATCTTCTTCGAAAGGATGACGTTTGTTCCAGCCTTGGAGCCAGTCCCTAGGAACTGGGATAATGAAGTTGTCGGGCACATTCGCCATGTAGCCAGGCAGTATGAGATGATGAAGAAACATGCGGTTAATCTTTCAAAAGTCATTCGAACACTCGAAATGGAAGCACATAGATCTAAAGTGAAAATTGATAACAACGAAAGGGCCAGGACAAAGATGGAGAAGGACTTGGAAGATGCTCAATCCCAACTCGCTTTAGCGCGGAGAGATGCTGAAAATTATAAGATCGAATTGGAGAATGCTAAGAAGCGCTTTCATTCGGAACTTGACTCAAATAGCCAAGAGAAGATGGCCTTAAAGAAGGAGGTAGAAGATCTTAAAATGGCCAACATTGAGTTGAAGACAGCACAAGGCCATTTTGAAGCTGAGAGAGCTACCTGGGAGGAAGAAAAAGCAAGTTTGAGAGAAAGTTTAGCTTCGGCTGAAGCGGAAAAGGTGATTTTGAATGATTAAGTCGTGGATGCGGAGAGAAGGGCGGCTCTCGCCGAAAAGAATGTTGAAAGTGCTATTGAAATGGCTACTGCTTCTAACAACAAGCTTGTCGAGAGAGAAAAGGATATCGAAGGGTTTGAAGAGATGATCTTTGACTTCCTGGGCCAAGTCCTCAAAACCCGCAACATCTCGTGGATCCCGGACTACCACGTTACTTTAGCCAATTTATGGGATGCCATCGTTGAGGGTGAGAAGCAGAAATTGGGAGTCGAAGAAATTGATGAAGATGAGCTGATGAAGACCATCCTCAGGGATAGCGAGCCTGAGGATCTGGCAGAGGGTCGTCATCTAATTCAAGCGGAAATGGAAAAGGAGAGGGTCCTGGCTAAGGGCAAAAGCAAGGCTGACGAATGTTCGAGCTCAGTTGTGGAGCCCAAGACCTCCGGAGTTGAGGAATACCATCCTGATGATCCATTAATCCCTTTGGGCCTAACTCCTGTACTTGTTGGAGCTCCTGCAGCTAGCCTAGATGGAGGATCTGCGGAAGGTACCTCCCTTTTTTCCCCACAATTTGTTAAAGTAATTATGAATTGTCGTCGTCTGGTAGAGCAACCAATTGAATTAGTAACATGTGTCCCCCATAATATAGGTGGCGAGCCCGTCGACAAGGATGTTGAGCAAAGGAAAGAGGCGGAGAAGGTTGTCGTCTCGCCAGGTGCCGGTGTTGATATACCGAAACAGGCTGAGGGTACAACAGCAGAGAAAAGCGTCCTGGCACCCAGTGCTGATGTTCCCAAGGATGATGAAACCAATGGGTGCCATGTAGAGGATGAGGAGGATATCATTAGCGCCAAAGAAACCGAAGACGATGACGATGAAACTTTGGCCAACAGAAAAGCTAGGCAGGAAAAGGAGATGGATTTAAAGAAGGTGGGACAAGAGCCTTTGAACATAGTCCCTATCGTGGAGTTTGATCCCAAAACTGGGATGGTTTTGAAATTCCAGCCCAAATCCATCAGCAGACAACTTCATTTTGCGAATCCTGATGATTTCCCATCTTCCCTTACTGATAAAAGGAAGAGAAAGGAGGCGGAAGAGGAATCTTCTGAAGAGTCGGACGTTCCTCTCATAGACAAGAGGAAGAGAAAGAAAGGTGATCAATCCGACGCTGACAAGGCGAAGCTAGAGAAACAGAAGTAGGAGAAGCGGTCAAAGCGTAAATAGGATTTTGTCGCTTGTTTATATTTTGTCTTTAGGTTTCCCACTGGCCAGGAAATGTAATTACGAGACTGGCCCACTTTTTGCTTTCTAGGTTGTCTTTCACTTTGTAAGCTTGCAGTATATAAATGAAAGTTTATCTCTTTTTGCATCATTGTGTACCTGCATTCAATAAACTTTTCATGCTTAGTCATAGATCATCTGATTATAACTGCAAATCAGTCAAACAACAGAAAGAAAAAATTTAAAAATTTTCGTGCTGCATTGCTGCATTAAAGTTCATGCGTATATGCATATGGCCCCCAATCAGTCGTTAACATAGCGCCTAACTAGGGCTTATTAAGGATTGATTAGCATTGTCGGCACGTTGCCCCCTATTTCTGAATATGGGGGACTTAGAGAATTTAGCAAGATAATTGTCCTTATGGTGCTGAGTTTCTGGCACCTTTCTCAGTGCTTAACCATAGACTCCTTTATACTCTCTCGGCGGCCGCCGAGGTTAGAGTTTGAATTCAGTAGTTCAGTCGGTCCCCGTTCCTTCAGCGGGGAAGAAGTTCTTTCTCTGCGCTCAATCGGAGACGTTTTTATACTCTCTCTCTGGAGAGTTAGAGTTTGAGCTCAGCAATTCAATCGCTCCCCGATCCTTCAGCGGGGAAGGAGCTCTTTCTCAGCGCTCAATCGGAGACGCTTTTATACTCTCTCTCTGGAGAGTTAGAGTTCGAGCTCAGCAGTTCAATCGCTCCCCGATCCTTCAGCGGGGAAGGAGCTCTTTCTCAGCGCTCAATCGGAGATGCTTTTATACTCTCTCTCTCTCTCTGGAGAGTTAGAGTTCGAGCTCAGCAGTTCAATCGCTCCCCGATCCTTCAGCGGGGAAGGAGCACTTTCTCAGCGCTCAATCGGAGACGCTGTTATACTCTCCTGGCGGTCGCCGAGGTTAGAGTTCCGTCACGGCGGTTCCGATCATGGTACATCGCCATGACCTACGGACATCGCCTTCATATCCGTTATCCTCAAGATTTTGACTGGTGATTACATTCCATTCTGATGGATGGCACCTATAATTATATGCTTCTGGGATCGTTGCATGATTCACAACAATTTCCATAAAAATAGAAAGACAGATAAATAATGCAATAAAGGTAAACGACACACAATATTTTTATAGTGGTTCGGTCGAATCATGACCTACGTCCACTTTATAATTTTTTGCTTTAAGGAATCAGACTATTCTAGGCAAGTCGTGCCTTGTACATGGTTCTCAACAATGCAAAAGAACAGATTTGAAATTTTTATGTTAAGTATGGCCGTAAATGTTGGGCATTCCACACTCTGGGGATTTCCTTTCCATCTACGGTTGCCAGCTTGAAGGTTCCATTATCAAGCTTGCTCAGAATGGAGTACGGTCCTTCCCACTTCGCACCCATATGAGTTGGGGGTGGAAAGACATGCTTCAGAACCAAGTCTCCGGGTTCCAAGGTTCGGGATCGAACCTTTTTGTTGTAATATCGAGCGACCTGTTGTTTGCATCTCAAGGTACGCAGATCTGCTTCATCCCTCTTTTCTTCGATCATATCCAGGGATTCAAGGAGCAATTCGTTATTAGTCATCGGATCGTAATAAGTCACTCGGTGAGAAGGTACTTTTATCTCAACCGGGATGACTGCTTCTGCTCCAAAAGCAAGGGAGAAGGGTGTATGCCCTATTGCCGATTTATACGTTGTCCTGTAGGCCCATAGTGCTAAGGGTAATTCATCAGCCCACATGGCTCTGGCCCGCTTCAGTCTTCTTTTCAGAATGGACTTAATCACTTTATTCGCCGCTTCGACTTGTCCGTTCGATTGCGGGTGCGCCACAGAGGTGTATCGTTTCTCAATGTGGTATTTCTGGCAGAAGTTTCTGAATTCAGTGCTATCGAACTGAGTTCCGTTATCAGTTATAACAATCTTTGGAATTCCAAATCGGCAGATGATGTTTCTAACGACAAAATTGATCACTCGTTTGGTTGTGATTGTAGTCAGTGGTTCGGCCTCGACCCACTTAGTGAAATAATCTACGGCTACAATAGCGAACTTCGCTCCGCCCCTAGCTATGGGGAGACTTCCGATAATATCAATTCCCCACATAGCGAAAGGCCATGGGCTCGTCATTGTTTTTAACTGATTAGAAGGTGCTCTAGGTATCTTTGAAAATATCTGGCACGCATCACACCGTTGTGCGTATTTCGCCGCATCCTTGTTTATGGTAGGCCAGAAATAACCATGCCGTAACACCTTTTTCGCCAATGTTTGCCCTCCAGTGTGATCGCCGCATTCACCTTCGTGTACCTCCTGCAGCACACGTTTGATGTCATCATGAGCTATACACCGAAGAAGGGGCATCGAAAATCCTTGTCTGTAAAGAACTCCGCCTTGCAGAACGTATCGGGCAGCTTTACGAATTACTTTACGCCTCTCGCTTTTCTTGGTCGGAAGCGCTCCATTCATCAAGAAATTCTTTAGAGGGGTCATCCATGACTCCCTTTCTGGTTCCGTCTCTAGTATTGGATCGATTTCCATTTGATCTATACTAGGAGACCGAAGTACTTCAACGCGGGCTAGCCCGGTCTCTTCGGGATCGTCGGAACTGGCCATCTTTGCCAACTTATCCGCCTGTTGATTCTCTGACCGCGGAATGTGAGATATGCTGTAGTGATCAAAGTCGTTCAGCAACTCTTTCACTTTCTTCAAGTATAAAATCAATCTTGCACTTTTGGCTTGGAATTTTCCAGTAACCTGGTTCACAACTAACTTGGAGTCGCAAAAGATGTCCAGCTTTGTGACTTCTAACTCCTTTGCGATCCTTAGTCCGGCTATCAGGGCTTCATATTCAGAGTCATTGTTAGTGGCGTGAAACTCCATCCAGATAGCATAGGATATCAATCGTTTCTCGGGAGTTTCAAGCACTATTCCAACGCCAGATCTCTTGTCATTCCTAGCGCCATCAGTATACAATCTCCAGGCACTGGGATCGAGAAGTAATTTTGAGGGGTCAACTTCTTCGTTTGCTATATCCTCCTCTGGGACGGTAAACTCTGCTATGAAGTCGGCTATCACTTGCCCCCGAATTGACCGTCGGGGCTGAAAGTTCAGATCAAATTGACTTAACTCAATGTTCCATTTGAGTAATCTTCCAGACGCCTCTGGTCTCTGTAGAACTTGCTTGAGTGGATGACCAGTGTATACGGTAATGGGATGCGCTTGAAAATAATGTCGAAGCTTTCTAGAGGCGATCAGCAAAACATACGCCAACTTTTCTATCCTTGGATAATTACGCTCTGCTGCCGTCAATTTTTTGCTCACGTAATACACAGGTCTTTGGACCTTATCTTCTTCTCTCACCAACGCTGAGCTGATCGCGTGGGATGACACTGCCAAGTACACGAATAAGTCCTCGTGATCCATCGGCTTAGATAATATCGGAGGTTTCTCCAGGTGTCTCAGCAAGTTCTGAAACGCTTCTACGTAGTCGGGCGTCCATTTGAAGTGGCGTTTTCCTCGTTTTATCAATTCGAAAAATGGGATGCATTTGTCCGTAGCCCTGGAGATAAATCTTCTTAGTGCGGCTACTTTCCATGCAAGGCTTTGCACATCTTTAATTTGCCTAGGTTCCTGAATGTCTCTGATTGCCGCGTTCTGGTCTGGATTAATCTCAATCCCACGAGAACTGACGATGAACCCCAAGAATTTTCCGGAGGCGACCCCGAATGAACATTTTGTTGGGTTGAGTTTCATCCCGTACTTTCGAAGAATGCCAAACATTTCTGCCAAGTCCGTAGTGTGATTGGAGGATTGTTTGGACTTAACCAACATGTCGTCAACGTATACTTCCATTGTTTTCCCAATCTGGTTATAGAACATTCTGTTCACTAACCGTTGATATGTAGCGCTTGCGTTCTTCAAGCCAAAGGGCATTACTACATAGCAATATAATCCCAGATCCGTAATAAAACTAGTGTGTTCTTGATCTGGAACGTGCATTGGAATCTGGTTATATCCTGAATAAGCATCCATAAATGAGAGAAGTTCATGGCCCGCCGTCGAGTCCACCAACTGGTCAATCCGGGGTAACGGAAAACTGTCTTTTGGGCAGGCTTTGTTCAAATCCGAGAAATCGATACACGTTCGCCACTTCCCGTTGGCCTTCTTTACCAGGACTGGATTTGAAATCCATTCTGGGTAGATCGAGTCTCTGATAAATCGATTACTTTTTAGCTTTCCATCTTCTTCCTTCAAGGCAGCGGACCTCTCTGGGCCCAGCATTCGCCTTTTTTGTTTTACCGGAGGATGTTTAGGGTTAATGCTTAATGAATGGCTCATGATTGATGGAGATATCCCGCACATGTCTGCGTGTGTCCAAGCAAATACATCCAAGTTATTTTTTAAGAAATTCGTCAGTTCTTTAGCGAGATTCGGATTTAACTGGGATCCGGTCTTAAGGACCTTCTCTGGGTCACTATCACCGTTCGGTACATCCACAATTGTCTCGTTGGGAGTCGCCATTCTGCCCCCAGGTTCTTGGTCCTCTCTGGGATCTATATCCTCGGGCAACTCTCTGGGCGACTCTCCTACGGTTATCCTCTTTAGTTGCTATAAGGTCTCCGCCCTTGTAGGGGAGAAGCGCCCTTGGTTTCTATGTCCCCTCCACTGCGGAGTAGCTTTAGCTCTGCAACATAACATGCTCGTGCGGCAACCTGATCTCCTCTGACAATACCAACACCAGCTTCCGTAGGAAATTTCAATAATAAGCACCAGGGGGCTATACAGGCTCTAAACTTTGCGAGGGCCGGTCGGCCCAGGAAGGCATTGTAGGGTGATTCAACATCCAGAACCACGAAGGGAAGGATTCTCACTCTCTGGCGTTCTCCTTCCCCAAGTGTAACTGGTAACTCTACATAACCCATTAGAGCGATGGATGCTCCGTTAAATCCACGGATCCATCCCTGACAGGGCTTCAAGTCTTTTATCTCGAGGTTCATCTGATCGAATGTCCTTTTGAAAAGAATGTTGACAGAATTCCCGTTATCCACCAAAACTTTATGAACAGTGGCCGGGCCAATAGGTACTGTGACTACAAATGGATCTTCAGTCGGATCATGGACTCCAATGCTTTCTCGTTCGCGGAAAACGACATCATCGGACATTATCTTTTGTTGCTTTATCGGGACGTTGTCCTCGGGGTTGCTACACTCCCCTACCTCGAGGTGTTGCTTGGCTGCATTGACATACGGATCCAACGCCTTGGAATCGTGTCCGGCGAGATAAAACCCTCCGATCACGGTATTGATAACAATGTCCTTTCCCTTTTGTTGGGCAGTTGGCCTGACAGCAGGTTGATTCTGGTTCTGATTTGGGGCCTGTACGGCTTGCCCCCTGTCTCTGGGCGTTACTCTGTATTCATCTAATTTTCCTTCTCGAAGAAGCCTCTCGACTACATCTCTTAGGTGACGGCATTCATTTGTCGAATGGCCATGAATCTGATGAAAGAGATAAAACTTCCCCGTTTCGCGTTCTTTCTCCGTCGACTCTCTGGGAGGTGGCCTCTTATTCTGGAGAACGTTGTATGAATCCATGAAGATATTTTCCAAAGTATCATTTATTGGCGTATAACTCTCAAAAGCCCTGGGACGGGTCCTTCTCTGGGAGTCGTTCCCTCGATTCCTCTTCCAGTTGTTGCCATTACTGTTATTATCATTGTTCCCTGACTGACGACCACCCTGATTCCGATTTCCGACATTAACTTCGACCTTCCCCGAGCTGTCTCCTGTCTGCTTAATGGCGACATTGCTCTGGATTTCCTCCTTATCGGCGTAAATGTACGTTAGCTTTTTCGTAGAATAACTCTCTAGTATGGGGTGGCTTGCCGGCCAGGTATCTCCCAAATTCAATGTCTTTATCTACTCCATCAATCAGAGCTGCGACAACGGTTGGCTCATGAGGACCCTTAACTTCAGTAGCGGCCAGGTTGAAACGGTCTAGGTACACCCTCAAACTCTCGCCTGGTCGTTGCTTGACAAGGAACAAGTCAATCACACTCTTTGTCTTTTGTGCGTAGATGCGGAACTGTTCCACGAACCTTTCACTCAACTCCCTGAAGCTGGAAATTGATCTTGCTGGTAAGCGAGTAAACCATAACAATGCTACATCCTCCAAGGATATGGGAAATGCTTTGCACTTGACAGCGTCAGAAGTTGCGGCAGCGGTCATTGACCAAGAATATCTCATCAGATGCTGGACGGGATCAGATCTACCCGCGTAACGGTTCATTTGTGGCATGTTGAAACGCCTCGGGAAAGTCGCATCTAAAATATCATCAGTGAAAGGGGTATGACTGCGGTCCATTCCCCAATCTTCATTCCGTTGTCCACGGCTATCTGCCAGAATTTGATGGATCATAGCTGCAACATTTGCACTGGTCAGCGGAGGTTCGGGGTCAGTGCTTCTTGCTCGATGGGGTTCTCTAAGCTCTCTTCCGGGAGCAGTCACAAAATCTGGGGCTCAGATTGGGCTTCGTTGCCCCCTGTTACCATGAGCATTTGCATGGCGACGGGGCTGAGGCAGTCTGTTCTGTACAGGGCTGCCCACATATCGAGCTTTGGGAGTTGCGGCGTGATCGTTCACATTACGGTTTGAGGGCCCTGCACCCAGTGCCTCTTCTTCCCGTGACGGCAGGGTTCCAAATCGAAGCTGCTCTATATTTTCGGGTCTCTCATATGGTCGCCGCGGAGGTCTCGGCGATTCCTCTGACGAAGAAGAGTATCCTGGGGTGAGCGGACGAACTGGTGGCGTCCTTTGCCTTGCGAGATCATTAAGCCTTCTATCCATAGCGGTCAAATTTTGTCGTAGAACGGAGCTTTCCTGCCTTTGAGCAGCCAATTCATCAAACAGTCTCTCCCACATTTCGGAAAAGCGAGAGAGATCCCCCTCGGTAACAGGAGCAGAAGGGTCATACTGATCATCATCACTTTCTCTTATGCGCAAAGAGCTTGAGCCAGGTCGAGCGGAGGGGCCAGGACGGTTGGAGCGAGCCATAGGCTCCTTTCCAGGTCTAGTTGTAGTCTGATCATCAATTCGGATCGCCGTGGATCGAGGATGGTGGCTCGCAGCGCCCCCCTGCGATCGGTTCGTGGTCATGGTTCGCGGAGGATTCGAGGCGTTATCACGGGATCGGGTAACGACCCCTTCAGCAGTTCGGTTCGTCTCGTCTTCGTCGACTTGGAGCATGACACCTTCATCGGATCGGTTCGCCCCCGGCGCTCCGCGATCCAAAGTTCCCTCATTGCCTAGCTCGTGCACACTTTCTTCAACTGCTTCGTTCGTGATTTCATTTGTTCGTGAAGCTCGTACTTCCTTAGATCTCTTTCCAGCCATGATATCAGATGTCACTGGAATCTTCAAAAAACTGAATAGTGAAGTTTTGGGACTGTTTTCTCAGTGAAAGCACCAAAATGTTAGATCAAAATTTGGACCTAACACCCAAATCGTTCTGATTCTTATAGAGTTTTAACTAGAGAATGAAGAAAAAGCAGAAAACGCACAGAATTTACAATGGTTCGGCGTTAACGAGCCTACGTCCACTTTATATGTTATCGATTATACTTTGAATGCTAATACAATCAATGATTTCTCTCTAACTCACTTTTACAATTGTGAATTCTCTCAGTAATCTAGTAATAAAACTGATAAGAAATGGTGATATGACAATAATGACGCAATCAGTACTCAATATTGCCAAAAAGATCCTGAAAAATGCCAAGCTCTGGACTATTTATAGTTGATTTTGTCAAGCGGATCGCGGTCACACGTGGCACGAATCCCGAGAATATCGGATCGTATCGCAGCCGATGAAGAATTAGTCAAATTAGCCGTTGTGGACAGGTGTCGCGATCCCCTTGAATATCGGATCGAGCAAAGGGGGAGAATCAGTCAAAATGACAGTTGGGGACACGTGTCGCTGGATCCGTGCATCTCGGATCGCCGAAGACTAGCTCGTGCTTGAACGGGTCAGAGGCTTTGTCGTGCATCAGGGGATCGGATCGGCCTGTAATGGGCAGTAGTGTATGTACGGATCGAGTCGCATAGAAGTGGTCGTATCGCTGATGCAATGGGGGCGATCCGATGAGGTGCGATCCGATGAGGGGCGATTCGATAAGGGGCGATCCTCTGGTGCGATCCGTTCCTTCATGTACTTAGGGAATGTAGTTTCGTACTTTCTTCTTGTGAATGAACCTAGGTGGCTTGGTCAAAAAGCTAGCCAACACTATATTAGGTTAATCCACTGGGAAGTAAATGGGTACGACATGTGTGTAAGCCTTGAGTGCTGATAACCCAAGTAACCTAATAAATAAGATAATATGACTGAACGGTATATATAGGATTATCCAAAGTGTATAGTTTAAATCCAATCACCAGAACTTGTGTTCTGACCCCCTCCTCATAACATACTCGTATATTAGATTTGTGGCAGAGACATGATAGCCTTGGATACTGGTTAGGCAGTATTAATAATACGGTAAGGCTAAGTTTTGATTATACTATATTTTATCCATTCCGCTATGAGATATTTTCTGAGCTCTGACATGTTTTATGTATCTGTCTTTTCTACAAGATACCAGAGCACAACAACTTAAGTTTCGATGGATGGGAATTTTGGAAAAAAAGTTCAGTCTGTCGGAATTCGGATTGTCACAATGGTCTTAGATGTTTTGCGTTCCATGTTCTAGGTAGTAGATCACCGTTCGATTTGCAGAATTGATATGTTCCAGGTATGAGTTTTTGATGAATGATCAAGTGTCCTTACCAGTTTGGGCTAAGGGGTCCATCCATTGGATTTCTAGTATTTTCCATAACCCTTCGTAATGCCAAGTCTCCTTTTCGAAAAGTTCTCGTTCTTACTCCTTAATTGTAGTATTTAGTGACTCTCCACTGATATTTAGCCATTCTAATTGTAGCCTCATCTCTTAACCCTTAGATTAGGTTTAAGGATTCCTTTTTTATTCTTAATTTGGATCAAATGCATAAGCTATTCCTCTGTGTGAAGGAATTTCAACTTCGACCGGATGCATAGCCTTGCATCCGTATGTTAGAGAATATGGAGTGTATCCTGCCGCTGTCTTAGCGGAGGTTCTATATACCCAATGTACCAATGGCAACTCATCTTCCCAATTTCCTTTGGCTTGATTTAGACATTTATTTAAGATTGTCTTTATGGTTTTATTTGTAGCCTCAACGACGCCGTTTGCCATTGGATGTGCTAAGGATGAGAAACTCTTTAAGATTCCATTTCTGTCGCAAAACCTTGTGAACTCCTCACTTTCAAATTGTGTTCCATTGCCTGATATGATTTTATAAGAGATTTCGAATAAAGTGATGATATTATTTATCATAAATCTCAAAACCTTATGCAGGTAATGTTCGGAAGCAGTTCCTCTTCAACCCATTTGGTAAAGTAGTCGATTGCTACTACCGCATACTTAGCTGCTTCCTTAGATATAGGTAAGGGTCCAATTAAATCTATTCCCCATACATCGAAAGGCCGTGGGCTTGAGATGGTGGTTAAGTCATTTGGAGATAATCGGGATACCCTAGAATATCTTTGGCACTTCTCACATTTCTTGACATACTCTATTGTTTGACTAACCGTTTGTAGCCAATAGAAGCCTTATTGCATAACTCTTCTTGCTAACTTGATTCTGTTGGAATGATCTCTGCAGAAACCCTCTTTTGTTTCCATTAACAATCTTTATCCCATTTTCAAGGCTTACAAATCTCAAGTAAGGGAGTGAATGCCCTTTCTTATAAAGTACCTTATTTATGATAACGAAAGTAAGGCTTGATGCTTAATCCTCCTAGAATCTTTCCTATTGGTAGGTAGTGTTCCGTTCAAGTGGTAGATTTACCATGGAAGTCATCCAATTATTTTTACAATGATAGTCCATTTCGGATTGTATAGGTTCCTCAATAAGGACTTCGTTCATTCTCTTTTCCTCTTCAGCTTCTTTTGCCAAAGCTTGGGATCTGGTTAAAACTAACAATTATCCAGGCTCAAGCGTCTTTTGCTCGATGCTAGGTGTTTCTTGATATTCTACAGGGATAATTCGAGTTTCAAGAGCTCTTCTAGAGCTAGACAACTTTGTCAAAGAGTCAGCTTGGGAATTTCCCCTCTGGGAATTTGATGTATAGAGAAATCCCCGAACTGAGTAAGCATCTTTAATATCTTCTTCACGTATAGTGCTAACTAGGCATCTTTGGTTTGATAAGTTTGTTTTATCTGAATTACCATTATTTGCGAATCACCAAAGATCTTGATCCAAGGTATCTTTAATTGTAGGGCTAGGTTCAATCATGCTACCATTGATTCATGCACGACCACATTATTTGTTGCGACAAACCATAGTTTCATTGCATAGTGTGTTAAAGATGTGGAATGCGGATCTTAAGGCAAAACTAATAGTAGAGGTGGGTGAACAGTGTTTATGAGGAATTTAAATAAATCTTACACTAACCGCTTTTTATAGTGTCCCAAAGGTTGCAAGATTTCTGAACCATTTCAAATATGAAAAGGCACTTCCTTTGAAAATTAAAAATCTGACTGTTATATGCCGACATGTGAAAAAATGTATGTCGACATATACACTATATTTTTGAGTTTTAAATCATTTTAAAAATATTTAAACCAATATATATATTCTGAAAATTCCTAAAACAAAACTAGTTGTTAAAACATTAATTTTCAAGTGCAAAAACATAAGAAAATACTATTTAAACATATGATTAAAAACTTTATATATAATTGATATAAAAACTAAATAATAACATATATATATTTAGGAATTTATAAATAGATATTTATAAACTATATAAACAAAAAGGGTTTATAAAAACCGAGAGTTTAAATAAGAATATTTGAAATTATAATCAAATATAAACTTGGTAATATATATATATATATATATATATATATATATATATATGATTTAACAAAACTATACAAATAAGAATACTTTATAAATTAGGAAATATATTTGAAATCCTTGGAAGATTAAAAATCATTTTGACAGAATTTTGAAATCAATTTGAAAATAGTTTGAAATCAATTTTGAAAAGAGATAATTTGAAAATAGAGTTTGAGTGATATTCAGAGTTTTACATAATATCTGGACTCTATTACCCTGGTAGTCTTGGACTCTTGAACTCTTGATACTCATGAGTCGTAATTCTCCTTTGAAATCCTGAAGATCTGAAATCTTGAAACACTTAACTCTTTAGGCTCTTAACTGTACAGTCTTTAATATCTTATTATTTGCATATAAATTCTGCATATACATCTATACATTCTAGATAAAAGTGTCGGTATTTATTTTATAATCAATAATGATTGAAACAATGTTGTTGTCATCAAAACATCATCAACATTCCATTCTCCAACATAGTGTGGATGGTGCCCGTCAGGTGTGATTATCACATATCCTACCCCTTGCTCCTTGCTCATTCGAGGCTCCATCTACGAATAACTGCCATTTGGACTTAAGATCATTTTCCTTTATTGATTGTTCCTTAACAAAACTTGTGCGTTCATTAACAATGTCTGCTAGGGCTTGTCTTTTTATTATCGCTAGTGGTTGGAACCCCATTTCATATTGTCTAAGCTCAGTTCCCCACTTAACTAACCTTCCCGATGTTTCCGATTTACTGAAGACCTGTTTGAGCGGGAAATTGGTTAGAATCTTAATAGGATGTGCTTGAAATTAACCACTAAGCTTCCGAGCGGTAAGTATCAAACATTAAGCCAACTTTTTTATCACAGGATATCTGGTTTCTACATCTGTTAACATTCTACTAACATAATAAATTGGGAATTGTGTTCCATTTCTTTCTCTAATGAGAACCGAGCTGATTGCATATTCAGAAACATCCATGTAAAGATATAGGTCTTCCCCACCTTCGTGGCTGGATAAAATTGGAGATTTTACCAAATACTCTTTCAGTTCTTGGAAAGCCTGTCTACGTTCCTCACTCCTTCAAAAAATTTCTTTTTCTTAATTACATTGAAGAAATGCACACAATTATCAATGGCTTTAGAAATTAATCGATTCAAGGATGCTACTCTTCCGTTTAACCTCATGACTACTTTGCTTGTCTTTAGTTCATCCTTATCCTTTACGACTTTAATCTGGTCGGGACTTTCAATCCCATATTCACCGAACACATAACGTGGGAAATTTTCCGAATGAACCCCAAAAGAGTATTTACGTGGATTCAACTTCATTTGGTATTCACTTAAGATATTGAACATTTCTTCCAGATCTTCCAAATGACCTTCTGTCTTGTTAGATCTCACTAACATGTCATCTCCGTATACTTCAATATTCCTCCCTATTTGATATTAAAACATTTTGTTAACCAGTCTTTAATAGGTAACACCAGCATTACCTTATAGCAATATGTTCCCCAATCATTAATGAAGCTTGTATGTTCTTTATCTGGTTTGAACATAAGGATTTTGTTATATCCTGAGTATGCATACATGAGGGATAACATCTTATGTCTGCTAGTTGCGTAAACCGACTGATCTATTCAAGGAAAGGGATAGCAATCCTTTGGACAAGCTTTATTTAAGTCTGTGTAGTCGACACAAATCCTCCATTTGCCATTAGACTTTTTTACTAACACTGGATTGGAAAACCATTTGGGATAAAAGACTTCTCCAATAAATCCATTCGCAAGTAATTTCTTTACTTCCTCTTTCAAGGCATCTGATCTGTCCCTGTTATACTGCCTTTTGGGTCGGATAGGAGTTACGAATGGATTGATGTTCAGAGAGTGGCTCGTGATAGAGGGGTTGAATCCTACCATATCTAAATGGGTCCAAGCGGATACATCTTTATTATGTTAAAGGAACTGAATCAAATCTGTTTTCAATGGTTCTTCCAACCTTGTCCATATTTTGATGATCTTAGATGTGTCGGTTGGATCGATGCTTACTTCCTTCAAATCCTCTATTGGTTTAATTCTTTCTGTATCCCTTCGGGAATCCAGTTCTATTATAATCTCTTCCTCCTCAACTGAGCTTATCTCTTCCGTCCTGTTTCTTTTGCTTCCAAGAGGACTATACCTATCATTCATACGCTTGTTATTCTTATTGATTCTTATTTTAGCTTCGAATGCCGGATGTAGAAATACATCTTCCAAGGGATGCTTTTTTTTAGAAGAATCGAAGTAAGCAAGATACTCCCTTTTATATTGATCATAAGATATTTTGATGAGACGAAGGAATCCACCTTATCCAGAGCCGGCGGCCAAAGAAAGGATTGTAGTAGGAAGGCAGGTCAATGATGACAAAGAGAATCTCAAAAGTTCTGCAAAGAGGAGGCAATCCAACTTGGACAACTGGAGTGGATCCCTTATTGTTGAAACCGAAGATGGGTTCATTACTAGGTTCCAGCCCTGTTCAGAAATACCAATGTGGTCGAAGGCATGCTTAAAGATCACATTCACCGCACTCCCAGTATCAATAAGAATCTTAGCTAACATTGAAACCCCAATCTGTGTCGTTATCATGAGAGGGTCATTATGTGGATGATGGACCCCCTTTTGCATCTCATTTGGCGACACCACCAAGTTGTGCATTTTGATGTTGTAGAGAGCATTATTTAGCAATGTCTCTTCTTGAATAGAGAATATCCCTTCACGGGCCTCTCTCAGATATCGATTTTGGGCTGCTTGACCATTCCCAGCTGGATGTGGCCCTCCATGGATCACATATATTTGGTTTATTGGAGGGCCATGATCTAGTTGAGCCTCCTCAACTGGGGCCTCTACTTAGTTAGCTGAGATCTTTTGATGCATGTTGGCCTATTTGTCCAGAACGAATTCTTTTAAGTGCCCTTCTAGAATGAGGTTCTGAATTATGTCTTCTAGTACTTTGCATTCGTCCATTTTGTGCTCATTTGTCTTGTGGTACTCACAATACTTTTCTCCACTGTTTGGTTCTGAGCAGTTTTTAGCTTTGAAAGACGCTGGGAAGTTGTTGACTCTCTCCTTTGCCACAACGTATATGAACGAGATTTGTTTACTCAAAGCCACCGAGTTAGCGTTTGAATATTCCTACCTTGGTTTCTTCTGACTTTCACCGAATCTGAACTTCCCACCTTGAGGTTTACGATTAAAGCTGCACTTTCCTCGTTCCCCTTGGAGGCCGAATTTCTTTTTTGAATAATATGGCTCATCCATGTGGATGAATTTATCTACTTGAAAATGGAAATCTTTCAAATCTTTGCATTCATGAATGTAAAGCTCTTTCCAGAACAGAGTATTCTCTATTAATCCTGAATGAACGACATTGAGCTTGTTATGGTCGTTTATGTCTTTTGCCTTTAATTCTTCAACGTTGAACCTTTTTAGATAATCGCCTAAAGACTCTTCCTATCTTTACTTTATGTTGGCGATGATAGTGTAATCCACCACTGGGTCCTTGCAAATGTAGAACTGTGCGGAGAACTTGTAAGATAGTTGCTTCCAAGAAAAAATGGAATTCTCCCAATATTGACGATACAACTTAGCGGCTGCTCCTTGGAGTGTTACTGGGAATAATCGGCATTGAATGGCTCCCGAAGCATGATAGAGATTCATTTGGCTATCAAAGCCATAAGATGATCGTCGGGGTCAGTAGTCCTAGGATACTTCATGGTAGGCACTATGGTATTCATAATTGCGTCAGTGAAAGGAGCCACCCTTTCATTGTTAGTAACCCTTTCATCCAAAGTTCTTTTCTTTTTACTTCCAAGTAAATCTTTGACAACTTTCTTCATTATATCTTTGAGGTAAGCCTATTTATTTTCATAGTTTGTTCTATTGGGTCTAAACCCTTAGGTAGTCGAGCTCCCACCATATTGCTCCCTACTTTTGCTACGTTGATTTCCCTGTTGATCTACTTCTAAAAGATTGGGTCTTCTTTTCTTGGAGTAAGTTGCATTGACTTTTTATTTTTCCTTTGGTTGTTTAACGGGTGCGTTTCTTCTTGGAAATTCAACTTCTTCCCTTTGACTTGGCATGGTGTTCCTCGAAGACCTTTGCGTCTGAGCAGCTTGCAAGGGATTCGGCATTTCAAGGAACTATTTCTCCTGAGTTTTTATTTTGATGGCATTTTCATCCGTAGAATTTGAGTTTGGAGGTTGTGCTAGATTAAAGGTTCCTCCTATTTCAGTGGTGTTTGAGTTGAATGACGAAGGTATGTTTTCCTTAAGAGTGGTATCAAGAACTTCTTCTTCGTTTATGTTGTTTAACCTTTTTGACTTCATTTTTCCTGTTATTAAACAAAATGTTCAAAAAAAAAATCTATAATAGAATACGAGAGTTGAAGGTTCAAGCCCTCCTTCTAACGTCAAAATGTTAACGATAAAAATCTCCAACACCCAATTTTGGAATTAGCAAAGCCTACATGATGAAATGTAGAGGGTGATCGATCTATAGGACACCCAAGGATAACTTAGTTCTACCAAGCTTGGCTTATTCTACCGTTTCCTAGATATCAAGATCTTAAGTTCGAAGATTAGTTACTCTTCCTTAAAGAGGTGAGTATCACGCTTACGAGACTTAAGGATCAATAATTACTTTACGGTAAGGTCATTGTATGCTTACAAAAGGTGTAGGAACCTTGTTATGAAGGTTTACCCTAGATTCAAGATAGAAAAATATACATTGTGTAAAGAAACAGGCTAATATATCACAACAATTATATTTGATGATATAGTATAGCCCTTAACGGAAAAATAATACTTCCACATCGATCCAGCCTACAATGACCTTTATTACGTAAGTTATCATGTCGTAAGGCTACAAAAGGCATTAAAAACGTTGTGCTATACAAGATTAGTACGAAAAGATTGGGGCACAAATATGAATCATGAAAGAAAGCTAATTGATTTACTCAATGATTCCCCTTTCGATATGTTTGTTCTTAAGCCCTTCACATAAGAGGTTAGTGATAGCTTCCTATAAAGTAAATTTGGACACAACTTGATTATCGAATCAAGAGTAAGTATGATTTCGATTTACCCTTTCCATTTATTATAAATGTATTACAAGTGATGTGGAAGTCCCCAATTCAATTTAGAAATTAGGGTTTGATCTCTCAGAAAAGAATGCAAGATTGTGGAATGATAAAAGGTTCCCTCAAAATGTGCCCCCTGGGGTATTATTTATAGGAAATTTGGGCCCCTTTCGGTAGCAGTCCGGTGGGAAGCCATGTTCTAAGAGCTTCTGTGTTCGGTACCAGTTTCTCAGTAATGATATCGACCAGCTTTCTGTGCTCTAGGTATTGATTTGCAATCTGTATTGTTTATCACTCTAGTGTCGCCTCTGGTCGGTGGTATCAACACCAAGCACGTTAGTGTTGATAGCGTCCTTTTGATCTAGTGTTGCTATTGGCTTTGCTTTTTCAAGTATCAGTCTGCTTTAGAGCTTTTGGATATTGTCTTTATGCTTCTTTCTATATAACTTGGATGTTGCCTTTATTATTGGTATTGATACCGAGCCCATTGATATCGATAGCACTTAGCTTACTCCCATACTGGTCTTGTTTCCCTATGCTTGTATATTCGATACCATCTTTACATGCTTTTGGTATATGGTTTCGCTTTTTTTGTCTTTGTGCTTTTTTCCCTCTGACCCGCTACTGAAACCAAGCCCATTGTTTGTTGTAAGTTGGTATCAGAATCGTGCATTTGTGGTCATCCACTTAGTTTTGGCAGCAAGCTCTTTGTTTTTCCCTATTGGTGCTGATAGCTTATATGTCAAGCCCTCACTTTAGTATCGTCCTCTTACATCCTCGGTGTCGGTTTTGACTTTGTTGTTGCTGTTCTACTTCTTTGCACTCAGTGCTGGCTTAACTCTTCTAGTTGTTGCTGCCTTCGGTACTGTCTTCATCACGATACCCTTTATATCTTTCCAGTTTTGGTATCGAAATCTGGTAGTAACAACAATAAAAAGTGAGATTGATTCAATTCTAAGTAATAAAACTTGGGAAATAGTTAATATTCCACCTTGGATAAAACCCATTGGCAGTAAATGGATTTTCAAGAAGAAAATAAAACCAGATTCCACTATAGACAAATATGAATCCCGATTAGTACTCAAAGGATATCGTAAAAAAATGATGTAGACTTGTTTGATACTTGTTCATCTGTTATACGAATAACCTCTATAAGAATGTTAATAGAAATGCATCCATCTATAATCTAGAAATTCATCAAAGGATGTAAAGACAACATTCTTAAATCGCGACCTCGATGAGGAAATCTACGTGGAGAAACTTGGAGGTTTTGTTTCCAAAGAAAATGAAAATAAAGTATGTAGATTAGTCAAATCATTATATGGACTAAAATAAGATCCAAAACAATGGAACGCTATAGTGTTATGATGAAAAATGGGTTTCGTATAAATGAATGTGATAAATGTGTATATTATAAACAAATTGGACAATCATACATGATGGTTTGTCTATGTAGATGATATGTTAATCCTTAGTCCTAACATTGAAATTATAGAGACCGTAAAGAAAATTTTAATCAACAATTTCGATATGAAATACTTAAGAGTTGCATATGTTATTTTAAGAATTTAAATAATAAGAACACCTAATGGAATTAAATTATTTCAGTCACACTATGTAGACAAAGTGATAGAAAGATTGCTAACTTTTGGAATTAAAGGAGTAAAAACACCTTTTAATCCATCGAAAGTACTGCTTAAAAACACTAATGAGAGTGTAATGCAACTGGAATACTCTCGTGTAATAGGATGTCTAATGTCATGAATTGTCCAAGACTAGATATATTTTATATAGTAAGTCGATTGAGCATGTATACAAGCAATCTGGGAAATGAACATTGAATAGCATTAATGAGAGTGTTGGGATATTTAAAAAACCCGACAGACTTTTCCTTACATTATGGAAAATATCCTTTCGTCTTAGAAGGATATAATGATGCAAATTGGTTTGTTGATTCAGAAGAATCAAAATCAATTAATGGTTATGTCTTCACCTTAGCAAGTGTAGTAGTGTCATGGAAATCTGCTAAACAAACATGCATAGCGCGATCCATTATGGAATTAGAGTACATCACTTTAGATAACGCAGGTGAAGAAGCAGAATGGCTTTGTCATTTTTAGAAGATACTCTATTTTGACCTAAACCAATTCGGCTAAATGTATACACTGTGATAACCAAGCAGTGCTAAGTAGAGCGCAAAACTTTATGTATAGTGTAAAGTCACGACATATTCATAGACGCCATAACACGGTTAGGCAGTTACTCTCAAATGAAACTATTTCCATAGATTATGTGAGAAAAATGACAACCTAGCGGATCCATTTACTAAAGGTTTATTAAGAGAGAAAATTGACTTCACATTGAGGTGAATGGATTTAAAAGACGAAACCAACCAGAGATATCTTACTAAAAAAAAACTATCCTAGCGACTGAAGATCCCATGGATTAGGATCAATTGGCAAACCAGTTATGAATAACTTAAGACATAATGCATTTGTTTGGACATTTTCCTACTCTATTCATATGGTGCACAATATCAATGCATACCTACAGAAGTATTCTAGATTAAAACTATGTTTTTTTAATGATGACCGTATCTTAAAAATAACAAGTGGAGTATATGTGGATACCCTTAATGGTGGTTATCACCTATGTTGTTGTGAGTTGGGTCGATCCGGCTCTTTGAGATGGGAATCATTGCTTCGTAAAGCTAGTTGTCTAGATATACAATAAAGGCCGATGGTTCAAGATGAAATAATTCACCGATTAGCCAAGTAGATCCGATAAGTTCTAACTAGGGAAAGTTCATAGGGAAATATTTACTTATCCACAATAAAGCATTATTCTATATGTACTCTGTGATGTTTCATTTATGTGAGGGAAATATATTTTGTCATTCATGTGGAGGATTGTTGAAGTAACATGTTGAATGAAAATATATAGTGCCACATCGCCAAAGTGTACAACAAGATTCAAGTATATGAATAACTTCCTCATGAGGAGGTTGGGCTTTGGAGCACCCAAATATGCATTTTGTTATAAGGTGGGAGTCATGCATCACCACCACACATGCATGCGTCGCAGCCGCTGTTCGTTTGAACCAAACCGAGTGCGTCGCTTGGCGAATAACAAAGGAAAAAGAGGGAGGGTACGTCTTTTGTCGAACATCAATGAAAAAGGGCTTGCGGATGCGACTTGTCAGAAGGGACGCAACTTTTCGAATGCTGCGAAAAAAAAGGAAAGAATACTGATCACATTCTCTATTCAATTTTTTTTGTCTTCTTCGTTATCACTGCTGCATCTAATATGAATCACGGGGTTACATACCCCTTACAATTTCATGTAGAAATATTTTATTATGTATTAGGGAACTTTACAAATAAAAGTTTTAAGGAAATTGCAAAGGCAAGCCTTAGAATCCCATTTCTTTAATTTATTTCGACGAATCACTGTGATTTGTTTGTTACTGTGTTGTAGTTTTTATACTTGTAGTTATATTTGTTCCCCGTTTCTGACATATAGATCATTAGCATTGATAAATAACGAAGAGAAAATTCCCAGCATGGTAGAGCACAACAATAATGAGTTGAATTAGTACTCAACAAAATATATATTAAGCAAAAGTGTAGAGGAGAGAAAAGTGCATATAGAAGTTTGTAGCACAGTATGACAATGAATGGTATACAAAAATGCATACAAATTGTTGGCTTGCTTTTTGACCAAGCCATCCAGGATCATTCATAAAAGGAAATCAGGAAACCAAGTTCCCCAAGACAGTGGAAGAATGGATCGCACGTCATCGTCTCGCCCAGGAACGGATCGCACGCCATCGTCTCGCCCAGGAAGGGATCGCACGCCATCGTCTCGCCCAGGAAGGGATCGCGCTCTATCGACTCGCCCAGGAACGAATCGCTCCCATCTCGACGACGAACGTCACCTCCAGGCGATCCGATCCCTTGTAACGAACCGAACCCTCTGACCCGTTCAACCACGAGCTGGTCTTCAGCGATCCGAATCGCACGGATCTGTCGACACCTGTTCACAACGGCTAGTTTGACTGTTTCTTCAATGGTGGCAATGCGATCCGAAAATCTCGGGATTCGTGCCACGTGTCCGCGATCCGCCTGACAAAATCAGCTATAAATAGCCCGGAGCTTGGCATTTTTCGGGATCTTTTTGGCAATAGTGAATACTGAGTCCGCCATTGTTGTCAAACCACTGAAATATTGAGAGAAATCACTGTTGTACTAGCTTTCAAAGCATAATCAATAAGATTTAAAGTGGACGTAGGCTCGTTAACGCCGAACCACTATAAATTCTGAGTGTTATTTTCTTTTTCCTTGTTCCTCATTTAGAATTCTCTACAGTTCATAACAATTTGGGTGTTAGGTCCAAATTTCGATCTAACATTTTTGGTGCTTCCACTGAGAACTCAGTCTTAAAGTTTTGTCATTCGTTTTCTTGAAGATTCCAGCGATTCGGATATCATGGCTGGAAAAAGATCAAAAGTTTCGCAGACCAACGAAACGATCGAGGATAGTGTACACGAACTGGGCAACGAAGAGATTCTGGATCGCGGAGCGCAGGGGGCGATCCGATCCGATGAAAACACCTCGTTCCGAGTCGATGAGAACGAGGCGATCCGTGCTACTGAAGGGGTTGTTACTCGATCCCGGGGCAACACCTCGCAGCCTCCGCGCACCACGAGTCGATCTCAGGGGGGCGCAGCGAACCGCCCTCCACGAACCGCAACTACCCGAACTGATGGTCAGAACACAACTCGACCTGGAAAAGAACCTATGACCCACTCCTATCGTCCTGGAGCTTCTGCTCGACCCGGTCCGAGCACTTTGCCCACAAGAGAGGGTGATGATGACCACTATGATCCTGCTGCTCCTGTCACTGAGGGGGATCTTTCCCGCTTTGTCGAAATGTGGGATAGGTTATTTGATGAGTTAGCCGCCCAAAGGCAGGAAAGTTCTATCCTACGGCAAAACCTAACGGCTATGGATAGAAGACTTGATGAGTTAACAAGGCAAAGAACATCGCCAGTTCGTCCACTCACTCCAGCATATTCCTCTTCATCTGAAGAATCGCCGAGACCTCCGCGGCGACCGTATGAAAGAGCCGAAAACATAGAACAGCTTCGGTTCGGGACCCTGCCCTCACAAGAAGAAGAAGAATTGGGGGCAAGACCCACAGACCGTAATATGGATGGTCAAGCAACGACCCTTAGGACTCGAGGTGTGAACAGTCCTGTGCATGACAGACCACCTCAGCCCCGTCGCCGTACGCATACTCGTGATAGCACGGGGCAGCGAGGCCCCGTCCAAGCCCCGGACTTTGCAGCTACCCCCCGAAGAGAGATCAGAGAACCTCGTCGGGCCAGAGGCACTGACCCCGAACCTCCTTTGACTAGTGCAAACGTTGCAGCCATGGTTCGCCAGATTTTGGCTGACAGCCGGGGACAGCGGAACGAAGATTGGGGGATTGACCGCAGTCATACTCCTTTTTCTGACGATATTTTGGATGCAACTTTTCCAAGGCGTTTCAGAATGCCACAAATGAACCGATATGCAGGGAGGTCTGATCCTGTTCAGCACCTAATGAGATACTCTTGGTCGATGACTGCTGCCGCCGCTTCTGACGCGGTTAAGTGTAAAGCGTTTCCCATATTCCTGGAGGACGTGGCTTTGCTATGGTTTACTCGCCTGCTGGCAAGATCGATTTCTAGCTTCAGGGAACTAAGCGAGAAGTTCGTAGAGCAATTCCGTATCTACGCACAGAAGACGAAAAGCGTGATCGATCTATTTCTTGTCAAACAGCGACCAGGCGAAAGTCTAAAGATGTACCTGGATCGTTTCAATTTGGCCGCCACTGAGGTCAAAGATCCTCATGAGCCGACCATTGTCGCAGCACTAATTGATGGAGTGGATAAGGACACTGAATTCGGGAGGTACTTGGCAGGCAAACCACCCCACACCAGAGAATTATTCTATGAGAAAGCCAATGTACATCTACGCCGGGAAGAGGTATACGCGAACCGAAAGCTTAAAACAACTGATAAGGAAGAAGTTCAGAGCAATGTCGCCATCAAACAGACTGGAGACAGCTCGGGGAAAGTTGAGGTTAACGTCGGAAATCAGAACCAGGGTGATCGCCGACCGGGTAACAACAATAACAATGCTAACGGCAACAGCCGGAAGAGGGGCCGAGGGAACGACTCCCAGAGAAGGACTCGTCCCAGGGCCTTTGAAAGTTATACACCCATAAATGATTCTCTGGAGAATATCTTCATGGATGCGTATGAAGTCCTCCAGAATAAGAGGCCACCTCCTAGAGAGTCGACAGAAAAAGGGCGTGAGACAGGGAAGTTTTGCCTCTTTCATCAAATCCACGGCCATTCGACGAATGAATGCCGTCACCTAAGGGACGTAGTCGAAAGGTTGCTTCGAGAAGGGAAGCTAGACGAATACAGAGTAACACCTAGCGATAGGGGGCAAGCAGTGCAGGCCCCGAATCAGAATCAAAACCAACTTGCTGCTAGGCCAACTGCTCAGCAAAAGGGAAAGAATATTGTAATCAACACCGTGATCGGTGGACTTTACCTTGCTGGGCACAGTTCCAAAGCTTTAGATCAATATGTCAACGCAGCCAAACAACACCTCGAAGTGGGGGAATGTAGCAACCCCGAGGACAGTGTTCCGGTGAAGCAGCAGAAGATGATGACTGATGACGTTATTTTCCGAGAACGAGAAAGCATCGGAGTCCCTGCTCCAATTGAAGATCCACTTGTAATTACGATACTCATTGGGCCAGCCACTGTTCATAAGGTACTGGTGGACAACGGGAGTTCCGTTAATATTCTTTTCAAAAAAGCCTTTGACCAGATATAGTGGCGAACGGGAAGTGGCGAACGTGTATCGACTTCTCGGATTTAAACAAAGCCTGTCCCAAAGATAGTTTCCCATTACCTCGAATTGACCAGTTGGTAGATTCGACGGCAGGTCATGAGCTTCTCTCATTCATGGATGCTTATTCAGGATACAATCAGATTCCGATGCATGTTCTGGACCAAGAGCATACTAGCTTTATCACTGATCTGGGATTATATTGTTACGTAGTAATGCCCTTTGGTTTGAAGAATGCAGGCGCTACGTACCAACGTTTGGTCAACAGAATGTTTTATAACCAAATCGGGAAAACAATGGAAGTATACGTCGACGATATGTTGGTTAAATCCAAGCAATCCCTTCAACACACCACTGACTTGGCAGAGATGTTCGGCATTCTTCGAAAGTATGGGATGAAACTCAATCCCACCAAGTGTTCATTCGGTGTTGCTTCTGGAAAATTCTTAGGATTCATTGTCAGTTCGCGCGGTATCGAGATTAATCCGGACCAGATCACGGCAATCAGGAACATTCAGGAACCTAGGCAAATTAAGGATGTGCAAAGCCTTGCCGGAAAAGTGGCCGCACTAAGCAGATTTATCTCCAGGGCTACGGATAAGTGCGTCCCATTCTTCGAATTAATAAAGCGAGGAAAACGCCACTTTAAATGGACACCTGACTGCGTGGAAGCGTTTCAGAATTTGCTCAGACACTTGGAGAAACCTCCAATTCTATCTAAACCAATAGACCACGAGGATTTATTCGTGTATTTGGCAGTATCATCTCATGCCATCAGCTCAGCATTGGTAAGGGAAGAGGAAAAGGTCCAAAGACCTGTGTATTACGTGAGCAAAAAATTAACAGCGGCAGAGCGTAATTACCCACGGATAGAAAAACTGGCGTATAGTTTACTGATTGCCTCCAGAAAACTTCGGCACTACTTTCAAGCACATCCTATTATCATATATACTGATCACCCACTCAAGCAAGTTCTACAGAGATCAGAGGCGTCTGGGAGATTACTCAAATGGAATATTGAGTTAAGTCAATTTGACTTGAATTTTCAGCCCAGACGATCAATTCGGGGGCAAGTGATAGCTGACTTCATAGCAGAATTCACTGTTCCTGAAGAAGACATAGCAGACGAAGAAGTGGAACCCTCAAAGTTACTTTTCGACCCTAATGTCTGGAGATTATATACTGATGGTGCTAGAAATAACGAAAGATCCTGAGGTGGCTAGTTCTAACGATCCTGAGGTGATAGGGCTAGCCCCCGTTGAAGTACTTCGGTCTCCCAGCATTGATCAGATGGAAATCGACCTTGTAATGGAGACGGAACCAGAAAAGGAGTCGTGGATGACTCCTATAAGGAATTTCCTAATGGATGGAGCGCTTCCGACCAGGAAAAGCGAGAGGCGTAAAGTGATTCGTAAAGCCGCCCGATACGTGCTGCAAGGCGGAATCCTTTATAGACAAGGGTATTCAATGCCCCTCCTTCGGTGCATAGCCCACGATGACATCAAACGTGTGCTGCAAGAAGTCCACGAAGGCGAATGTGGCGACCACACTGGGGGGCAAACTTTGGCGAAAAAGATATTGCGTCATGGTTACTTCTGGCCTACCATGAACAATGATGCAGTAAAGTATGCACAACGATGTGATGCGTGCCAGAGGTTTTCAAAGATACCTAGGGCGCCTCCGAGCCAGTTAAAAGCAATAATGAGTCCATGGCCTTTTGCTATGTGGAGAATTGATATCATAGGAAGTCTCCCGATAGCGAGGGGCGGAGCAAAGTTCGCCATTGTGGCTGTAGATTATTTCACTAAGTGGGTCGAGGCAGAACCCCTAACTACGATCACAACTAAACGGGTGATCAACTTCTTCGTGAGAAACATCATCTGTCGATTCGGGATTCCAAAAATTGTGATAACAGACAACGGAACTCAATTTGATAGTGCTGAATTCAGAAACTTCTGCCAAAGATACCACATCGAGAATAGATACACCTCCGTGGCACACCCACAATCGAACGGGCAAGTCGAAGCTGTAAATAAAGTAATTAAGTCCATTCTGAAAAGAAGAATGAAGCGGGCTAGAGCCATGTGGGCTGACGAATTGCCCTTGGCACTATGGGCCTACAGGACGACATATAAATCAGCGACAGGACATACCCCGTTCTCCCTTGCTTTTGGAACGGAAGCAGTCATCCCGATTGAGATAAAGGTACCTTCTCATCGGGTGACCTATTATGATCCAATGTCCAATAATGAATTGCTCCTTGAATCCCTGGATATGATCGAAGAAAAGAGGGATGAAGCCGACCTGCGTGCTCTGAGATGCAAACAACAGGTCGCCCGATATTACAACAAAAAGGTCCGAGCCCGAACCTTGGAACCCGGAGACTTGGTTCTGAAACGTGTCTTTCCACCCCCAACTCATATGGGAGCGAAGTGGGAAGGACCGTATTCTATTCTCAGCAAGCTTGATAACGGAACCTTCAGGTTGGCAACCGTAGATGGAAAGGAGATCCCCAGAGTGTGGAATGCCCAACATCTACGGCCATATCTGACATGAGAAGTTTCAAATCTATTCTTACTATGTACAGGGCATGACTTGCCTAGAACAGTCTGATTTCCTAAAGCAAGATATTATAAAGTGGATGTAGGTCATGATTCGACCGAACCACTATAAAAATACTGTGTGTCATTTACCTTTACTGCGTCTTTATTTATTTGCCTATGAGAATCAGTATGAATAATGCAGGTACCTGAAGTCCGGTGCCGACAGTTCCTCTCATAAACTAATCAGAGGAACCCAAAGCCTTGGTAAATGCTCTAGCTGCTTGTCCGACTGGTTTTAATCCTCGGAGCTTGGATTAAAATGTAAACCTGAGACGTGTTTGAGGAGCATGCATGATCGCAGGCGGCTGAGTCCCAACTCTAACTCTCCAGAGAGAAAGAGAGTATAAAAGCGTCTCCGATTGAGCGCTGAGAAAGAGCTCCTTTCCCGCTGAAGGATCGGGGAGCGAATGAATCACTGAGCTCGAACTCTAACTCTCCAGAGAGAGAGAGAGTATAAAAGCGTCTCCGATTGAGCGCTGAGAAAGAGCTCCTTCCCCGCTGAAGGATCGGGGAGCGAATGAATCACTGAGCTCGAACTCTAACTCTCCAGAGAGAGAGAGAGTATAAAAGCGTCTCCGATTGAGCGCTGAGAAAGAGCTCTTTTCCCGCTGAAGGACCGGGGAGCGAATGAATCGCTGAGCTCGAACTCTAATTCTCCAGAGAGAGAGAGTATAAAGGCGTCTTCGATTGAGCGCTGAGAAGTAGCTCCTTCCCCGCTGAAGGATCGGGGAACGAACGAATCGCCAAGCATAAAATTCTAACAATTGATTATGGGGGCATCACGCGCTCCTATGCGAACACTAAACTTTGATATAACAAGTGTAACATAGCATGAACATTCTTCTTCCTGTTGATTGACTGACTTATAATTATTAATAGTTGGCTAACGACTAAAAGTGGAAAGTTTCTATGAATACAGGTACACAATGATGTAAGAAGAAACAAATCCTTGTTTACGTACTGCAAATCAGCAAAGTGAAAACAAGTTAGAAACAAAAGTGAGGACCAGTCTCACAATTACACTTCCTGGCCAGTGGGAAGCTTAAAAGACAAAATATCAATAAACATCCTATTTATGCTTTGATATCTTCTCTCGCTTCTGCCTCTCCAGCCTCTCCTTGTTGGCTTCAGATGGATCCCCCTTCTTCCTTTTCCGCTTGTCCACGAGGGGAGCATCTAACTCCTCTGAGGTCTCCTCTCCCCCATCTTTTCCCTTGCTTCTGCCGGAGAGGGAAGCCGGGAAGTCATCAGGGTTTGCAAAGTGAAGTTGCCGGCTGATGGACTTGGACTGGATTTTCATAATCATCCCAGTTTTGGGATCGAACTCTGCAAGAGGGACCACATCCAAAGCCTCATCCCCCACCTTCTTCAAAGCCAACTCTTTCTCTTGTCTGGCTTTTCGGCTGGCCAGGGGTTCCTCATCATCATCATCATCGTCGGCTTTCTTGGTGCCGGTGGTATCCTCTTCGTCATCCACGTGCCGACCATCCAAGTCTTTTAAAGCCTCGATAGTCTCAGCATCTTTGGATACGTCGGCGCTAGGTACCGAGATGCTTCCTTCAGCTGTTGCGGCCTTGACTCGCTCTGAAACATCGATTTCAGCACCCGGCAGGACGGTCCCCTCCTCCACTTCTCTCTCTTTTCCAACACCCTTGTCGGCGGGCTCGCCACCTGCATTATGAGAGACACACGTTACTAATTCAATGGGTTGTCCTGTTAGACGACGACAATTCGCAATCGCTTTAGCAAATTTGGGGGGAAAAGAAAGAGGTACCTTCAGCAGATACTCCCTCTCGAGTAGATCCGGATGCTCCAACAACCACGGGAGTTAAGCCTAAGGGGATTAGCGGATCGTCAGGGTGATACTCCTCAACTTCGGAGGTTTTAGACTTCGGGGCGGAGCTGCAACCTTCGTCAATTTTTCTTTTTCCTTTAGCCATGGTTCTCTCCTTCTCCATTTCAGCGAGGATCAAGCGACGACCCTCTGCCAGATCCTCAGGCTCGTTGTCCCTTAGGATGCTCTTCATCAATTCATCTTCATTGATCTCTTCGACCCCTAGTCTATGTTTTTCGCCTTCCATGATGGCATCCCATAAGTTGGCCAAAGTAACATGATAATCTGGGATCCATGAGATATTGCGAGTTTTGAGAACCTGACCGAGGAAATCAAGGATCATCTCCTCAAACCCCTCGATTTCTTTCTCTCTTTCAAGGAGTTTGTTGTTGGAGCCAGTGGCCATTTCAATGGCGCTATCAACGTTCTTTTCGGCAAGAGCTGCCCGTCCCTCCGCGTCTGCCACCTGATCATTCAAAATCACTTTTTCCGCCTCTGCCAGAGCCAACCTTTCTTTTAGGCTCGCTTTTTCCGCCTCCCAAGCAGCCTTCTCCATCAAAAAATGGCCTTGTGCCGTTACCAATTCGATGTTGGCCATTCTGAGGTCTTCAACTTCCTTTTTTAAGGCCATTTTTTCCTGGCTATTGGAATCCAGTTCTGAATGAAAGCGCTGCTTGGCATTTTCTAATTCAGTTTTATAGTTTGCGGCGTCTCTCTGTGCCAAAGCGAGCTGGGCTTGAGCGTCTTCCAGGTCCTTCTCTAATTTTGTCCTAGCCCTTTCATTATTTTCGAGTTTTGCTTTAGACCTGTGAGCTTCTATTTCGAGTGTTCGGATGACCTCCGAAAGATTAAGTGCGTGCTTTTTCATCGCCTCGTACTGCTTGGCCACGTGACGGATATGCCCGATAACTTCTTTATCCCAGTTTTTAGGAACTGGTTCCAAGGCAGGAACAAAGACCATCCTATCGAAGAACATTCCTGGAAATTGTTCCCGTAGCTTTTCCAGCCTACCTTGGATTTCAGGACCGTGAACGTAGTCCCGTGAACCGGAGGCAGCTAATTCTGGTTGGCTGGTGGGGACAATGTTACTTCTCTCTTGCTCAGTGTCTTTGGATGAATCTTTGTCCCCATCTTTGGATTCGTGACGCCTTTTGGACGACCGACTGTGGGAAGGCGCACTCTTTGGAGGAGTCAACTCTTTTGGAAGTGTCTTCCCCCCGGTCGGAATTGTTGGATGACTCGAAGGCCTGGTAGAAGTTGATTTGGGTGGAGATCGAGGTTGCGAAGAGCTCGGCTTATGAGAGGGACCGCGAGGGCGCTCAGTACCCGAACGAAGGCTGGGGGTG
The DNA here is from genome assembly GCA_030737875.1 of Allium sativum. Classification (NCBI taxonomy): domain Eukaryota; kingdom Viridiplantae; phylum Streptophyta; class Magnoliopsida; order Asparagales; family Amaryllidaceae; genus Allium; species Allium sativum. The sequence continues at coordinate 419,607,284 of CM060924.1, forward strand.
CCTTCGCGAAGAGAACGGTACGAATAAGATTTCCTGCGCGACATCGCTCCTGTAAAAAAGAAAAGAAGAGCATATTATCACATTGAATATCCACAACATAATAGTGCACGGTCAGGCAGTGTGTGTGAGGTGTGCATCCCATATAATTCACCCTAACAGACCCGGGCCTGGAGACAGGCTCATCTGGCCCGTTTCACGTCCCCTTGTTGAATCAGTCGCCTCTTCGGGAGCAGAAAAGAAAGGCTCCTCGCCGAAGTCTTTTTCCGTGTATTCAATGTCGGGCAAAGGGATGTTATTCAGCTCGTCGAATAACTGTTCTTCTGTCAATTCGTCGTCACCGACAGTTTCCATTGGAGCAGAGGTAGGGATTTCCTTCGACGCATCACTACGGGACTCATCCCCCCTGTATACATTCAAGTCTTCGTCGTCTTGGATGACTATCGGAGAAGGACTTTTGTGAAATTTGGTTGTCTCCACCGCTTGTGAAGTTCCCTCTCCTTCCGTCGGGGGCACATATTTATAAGGTTTGCCGCCAGTTCCAAGTCCAAATTTCCTATCCAAGAGGCGATGCTTATGAAGGTTGTCATCCGTAATGCATTTTTTAATCCTTAAAAAGTCGGATCTGCTTTGCAAAAGAATGGATAACCGGTTGTTGTATAATGCACCCTCTGTTTTCGGGAAGACATGATCTGTTTAAGACAAAGGAAAAAGCGGAAGAATGTTATTACTTAGACTCCCCAAGCAAGATATTCAACTAGGTGATTAAAATTTACTTGATTTGAGCCATCTCCGTGAGCATCCAGCCTGTCTTCTTATGTAAAACCAGTCAGACTTAGGATCCCCGATGTTACTGTATCCGTCATACAGAACTTTCCTGTTCGCCACTGATTCAAAAAAGGAAAAGTTGGGAGTTGCAGAAGAACGGTGCTTGAAGAGAAAGAAGAACACCAGGTCTCTGAATTTGAGTTCGGCGTGCAAGATTTCCGCATAAGCAACATATAAAGAGTATAGAGACGCGTAGGCGTTTGGATGAAGCTGCATCGGGGCAATGCCTAATCGTCTCAGAGTTTCAATGACAATTGGAGGGAACGGAGGAATAGCTCCTACTAGACACATTGTCCGACTGATCGACATATACCCTTCCGGTGCTAGATGGGGTCTGTCTTCGCTTCCAGGTGTCAAGACATCGTCCCAAGGAATGCCGTGTCTTAAGCAGATTCTCTTGAGTTTTATCTCGTCGAGCTTGGACGCTAAAGAATCAGAGAATTTATCTATCCCGACTGCGCCTGGAATTTCGTCCGGAGCTCGCTCGTCAGACTCGGAGTTGTTGCTGGATGACGTACTTTCTGTCGGATCTGATTCTGTGGCTTCATATTCAGACCCAGAATCTTCACCTTCTGGATTGATTAGAGGAATTTGAGGATTATGCTGTTCAGGAGTCTCGGATTCCGTTTCGGCTACAGATCTTGAGGAAGAGTGGTCGTTCGACATTGCTGCTAGGACGAGAAAATATGAACGATAAGATCAACACTACCCGTCCCCCGTGTGTGAAAGTGCTGCTGTGTGTGCTTGTGTGTGAGCATTATTAAAAACGATAATAAAACATGAAAGCAGTCGAAGTTATTAAAGGTCGTTAGTCGTCATATGCAGTCAAATCATGAGGTCATTTAGTCCAGAAAGATCAACATCAAGGCTCTATCCTAACTGTCCAGAGTTTTGTAGCGACAAGGCGCTGATTAAAGACTGAAATTTCTTCGTATCACCAATCGTGAGACGGATCGCATAGCAGAGGGATCGCCCCCTTCGACTCGCATAGCAGAGGGATCGCCCCCTTCGACTCGCATGGCAGAAGGATCGCCCCTTTCCGGGTCGTAGAGCAAAGAAGATCGCCCCTCATCGAATCGCCGGACGAAGGGAAGGCTCCCCCACGAACCGTTGCGACTACCGTGATACGACCCTTGGTTGCCATCTCAATCTTTCGTCTCGCCACTTGCTTCCGTCTTCAATCATTGACCACGATCCGAGTTGGCCTTCCTTCCCCTTCTGCATCCTTCTTCTTCCTCATCTCCTTCCCATCCTCAAGTTCTGAGCTCCACGCTCAATGGCCATGGCGACTTGGTGATTTATTCAGAAAGTAGCGGATTTATATTGTTTCTCTCTTGAATCAGCCGTAGAAATTCAGGAAAGTAGTATGAGAGTGCTTTCTATAAAGTTACCTTTCTAAAAACTGAGAGAATTCTTGGTTTTCGAAAGTTTTAAAAAGTTGGATTCGTTTTTCGATAGCTTGCGCGAGACGATTCAGCAGAGAGGAAAAAGAAGGAGAATGAAGTGGGGAGCGTCGGCTTATATAGGCAAAGAAGGTGACCGTTTGTCTCCCCTCCTTTGTCTTATTCGGTCCACGAAGCGCCCCATAGGCCACGATCCAAAGATGGAATCGCAAAGAAGCCCACAGACCGCTTTGAAATGATGGCCCACAAAACTCAGAGCCCGACACGACTCGAAGGAAGATGCGCCCCGTATCGCACAAGACCCTAGGAACTCAGCACGCGACGAGCAGATGACCAAATCGGACCGTGTCGTCCTATGGCGATCCGATTCATGCATGTGTCAATTTGAACCAGTGCGACTGTTAACTTACATCCCTTCAGGAGAGAATCGATAAGCATTTTCGAAGCATGTTTCATCATCAATAAAACATACTTCGAGGGGGCAAAATGTTGGCTCGCTTTTTGACCAAGCCATCCAGGATCATTCATAAAAGGAAATCAGGAAACCAAGTTCCCCAAGACAGTGGAAGAATGGATCGCACGTCATCGTCTCGCCCAGGAACGGATCGCACGCCATCGTCTCGCCCAGGAAGGGATCGCACGCCATCGTCTCGCCCAGGAAGGGATCGCGCTCTATCGACTCGCCCAGGAACGAATCGCTCCCATCTCGACGACGAACGTCACCTCCAGGAGATCCGATCCCTTGTAACGAACCGAACCCTCTGACCCGTTCAACCACGAGCTGGTCTTCAGCGATCCGAATCGCACGGATCTGTCGACACCTGTTCACAACGGCTAGTTTGACTGTTTCTTCAATGGTGGCGATGCGATCCGAAAATCTCGGGATTCGTGCCACGTGTCCGCGATCCGCCTGAAAAAATCAGCTATAAATAGCCCGGAGCTTGGCATTTTTCGGGATCTTTTTGGCAATAGTGAATACTGAGTCCGCCATTGTTGTCAAACCACTGAAATATTGAGAGAAATCACTGTTGTACTAGCTTTCAAAGCATAATCAATAAGATTTAAAGTGGACGTAGGCTCGTTAACGCCGAACCACTATAAATTCTGAGTGTTATTTTCTTTTTCCTTGTTCCTCATTTAGAATTCTCTACAGTTCATAACAATTTGGGTGTTAGGTCCAAATTTCGATCTAACACAAATATTCATATTTCCCTTGGCAAATAAAATAATATGTATTAAAAATGAGAAATGGCTTGTGTTGTTTATATATACATTTAATATTTTTAACATATAGAATTCGACAACAGCAAGGCTTAAGGCTTCAGGAACTTAACGCACCATACAACTTTTGTTTTAGAACTTACTATTTATATAGATATTAACTTACATATTAACATAAACCAGAAATACAAAACTACCTACTAACATGGAACAACAGCAAAATCCTTATAGCCTGAACACTTATAGAAATATTCATGCATAAAAACTTAGATTCTCACATATATGCAGATATATTTAATTTGCAAGTACAAGAGTGCCATTAAAAAAAATTAAAAAGGTGCATGATTAAACATCCCTACTATAGATAAATTGTCAATTTCAAACAGTTCCAATTCTTGTCCAAGCATGTACATCTATATTTAGGAATGCAAACAACAAATGCACCCCAAACATACACATGCACCCTGTATACTACACACATGTATAAACATCGCCAGCTAAATATGGCATGCAACGCACAACAACATATTCATATACTTGCTTAACTGTACATACACCAAAATAGAACTTCCAGAGAATTAAACTTGACAATACGTTAGTGACTTAAGAGTTAAAACTAGTATAAATAAAATACTCATCCTCCAAAGGTATACAACAACTGTAAAACAAACATACAATCATAAAAGCTTCTAAGACCTAAAGTTCATAGTAAATATATTTTAAATAAACGTAACATACAAATCGATCGTGTGTTCTAATTTTGATTTAAATAAAAAAGCTCAAATTAGAGAACGAACGGTCGAAGATTGGAAACGATTAAAACAAACTAAAGAAGAAAAAACGTACCTTTGTTAGAAGTGTTAAAGAGAACTCTGCGCTTCCGATGAATGAAGAAACGAAAAAAATTGACGTTGCTCGGGAACCCTAATTTCAACCAATGCGATCAGAAAGTTAAAACGTTGTCTTGGACTTTTGAAAACAAATAGCAAAAAAATGGGCTTCTAAAATAAGGAAAAAGTGACTAATAGAAGCCAAATTAACTATTAGATACATATGAATTTATTATCTTTTACTTTATAAACTCAAAAATGCTATGTATTTATGGCTACCCATACGAGCCCTGATAGGTCTCAACCTTCTACCCTGAAAGCAAATAATTGGAATATAACAATGGTTATACTTATTCAGGCTTACACAAACCATCCAAAATCTTGGATAGTTCATTTGTGAAATCGGGTTTTTAGCTCATTAGTGAAAATATATCAAATAAATATTTAAACATAAAAATTTAAATATTCAAAATAGCCTAAAAATTACGGATTGTTACATTTGTGCTGCTAACATTTCATTTTTTTGAATTTTTTTAGTACACAACATTGATACCTATATACGCATGTATGTATAAATGGTGATATTGTCTTCTTAAGTCACAACTAATGATAAACGGTTCATAACATTTGCTTGATAACTGCCCTGAAGTTTAAGTTTATGAAGTTTTAGTTGTGTAATGATTAAGCATTATATATTACAGTGTATAAAATCTCAAAACTTAAACCTTAAAATATATTAACATGAATTTCCAAAAGCAAATAATTTGGTTATTTTTTTTTAAAAAAAATTGGTACGCTTTTATTTGAAATACCAACAAAAAACTGTCATTATATGACTCGTCAAAACCTTATAACTCCCCTTACATGGGTGCCTTACAAGGAAAAAAGTACATATAAATTTGGTGAACTTATTACAATAGCAGAACATAAATCAAATTAGAAACTAAAATACACAAATCAATTAGACCCACTACAAGGCCCATCGGCCTATAAATTCCTAAAATAGAAAAGTTTCAAAATTAGGCGGTCACCCATTATCATTCAAATCAACTCCCCATCACCGTAGAAATTGCACTTTCTGGTGACTCCAGATTTTGGAAGAACCATTGTTCTGAACCTGGGAAGAATTTTCTCGTTCTATGTAGTGAAGCTTCGTCAAACTTTCGACTTTGTGTGGTTGCGGAAAATTCTAGCATTACCCTTACCCCAATTATGGTAAGTAGCAAATGTAAAGCAGGCGAAGCAAGATCTTGAAGTTGTTCTTTTCCCTGGAAAGAGGACTAGAGTAAATTCATTTCATCTTCAAGAGTAGGAAGGAGGTTAGGAGGTAGTGAAAGTTTAAGCTTTAAGGAACACCAGATGAAGGAGGAGTAAGGGCAATTGATATATAAATGTTTGATGGATTCGGGATTGGTTTGGCATAGCGAACACATGGTGTCTGTAGAAATGTTGAAACAGGCTAATCGGTCCTTTGTATTCAGTCTACCAAAAAAAGCTAGGTAGGAGACAAAAGCCATGTGTTTGCTATTTTTGTTATGTCACATGATGGAGTAGATTTTCTTAGCATCTGAGCGATGGCGAACCTTATCCCAAGCTTTATGGAAGGTAAAGGTTCCTCCATCACCCCAGATGTATTGATCATTGCAAAGATCCGGATGGGTAGTGATGTCCTGAATTTTGTGTGCAATTTCTCTAGTAGTCGGGTGCATACTTGGATCCAGTTGACAATTTCGAATAATAAAACTAACCGTATCAGAAGGTGTGCCAATAACATGGAATCTGGTAAGGCTAATAAGATCAACAAGGCAAGAAGAATTGATCCAAGCACCGAACTAAAGCGAGGTATGATTTCCATTTGTAATAATTTTGTTGAAATATTGTTTACCACTTGATCCTAGTCTAAGGATTGCCTTTCAAGTGGAAGAAGCATTGTTGTCGATGGATAAGTTCCAGAAAAATTTCTAATAACAATACCTTCTTTGCATCCACTTACTCCACAGAGTGTTGGTAGACAAATATTTCCACATCAATTTCAAGCTAGCAGCCTTTTTAGGGTCTATAAAAAGTTTTAAACCAATACCCTCTTTCATTTTAGGTTTGCATACCGTGGTCTAGGCCACCTTATGAACTGAGCCTCCGCAAAAAAATTCTGCACAAAGACTTTGTTGCTTGTCTAGTGTTTGTTCTGGTACCTGATATATGAAAAGCCAATAAATTATAGTGGGTGTGATGATAGTATGAATTCACTCTGCTTGCCTAGCGAAGCTCAAAAGCTTTGTAGCCCACCCATGTACGTTGCTTTGTACCCTCTGTATCAAAGATTGACACTCTGAGTAGTGTAGATAATTAGTAAAAAGTGGTAACTTGAGGTACCATATAGGTAACGAACCTTGTTCAAAACCGAGAACAGACTGTATAGACTGAGTTAAGGTAGAATGAGAGCTAAAGAAAATATATCTCTTTTTTGCATTAACAATTAAACCTGCACATCTATTCAGCTGATTAAATATTTGCTTCAAACTCACTGCTGATTAAATAGTATTTTTCCCAAATATCATGTGTCATCCACGTAAAGTAGATGTGTAATGATAGGTTCAAAGGCATAAAGTGGGCGAAATATTTGCTGCACGGTAGCTTTGTCCATAACGTAGGTGGAATATTGCATAGAAATGTCAAAAAAATAATGAGTGAGAGGATCACCATAACATATCCCTCTAGTAGATTGGATGAAACCCGTAGGCACCCTACGAATTATGATGGAAAAGGTAGTCGTAGACATACATTCATATATCACATTGACAAAATGTGTGGGAAAGCCCATTTTCGACGTAATATAACAAATAAATTCTCGGTTGACCTTGTCCTAGGCCTTTTTTAAATCTACCTTTACATAGAATTTAGAAACACCTTTTTTCTTGAAATCTCGTAATAACTCGTGTGCTAAAAGAATGTTGTCACCAACATATCTATTTTGTATAAATACAAATTGATTTTCTAAAATAAGATGAGGCAATAAACTCTTCACTCAAGCCACATAGAATTTTTTATAAAATTTTATAATACATGTTACAATAAGATATCGACCTGTATTGGGAAATAACATTAGGGCGATCTACCGTAGGAATTAAAGTAAGGAAATTGTCATGACCCGAAGATTTTCAGCCCCGAAAATCGACATAAATACATTTACCATAACTCATGCCGACCTTCCAAACACCGAAAACCTTGGAACGTTTATAGAAAGAAATTAGAGGGTGAGATAAGAAAGAAAGAAATATTAGAATAGAAGAAGAAGAAGAACCAACACAGCACAGAATCAGAGTCCCACATCGCAGCGGAACAAAATATAATACAAAAATAAATCTTTATTGAGAGCTTTTAAAAATTACTTACAATATCAGAGTACATCAACTCCTCTGACAGTTTTAATAACATTTCCTCATACACAACACACAGCTGAATAAATACTATATACAATACGCCAGACCACCTCCAGCACGTCTTCTGAAATTCGCAGCATCCGATAAGCTGGACCTGTACAACTCAGTCTAACCCGAGCATTTACAAAACACTAAGTCTGTCTGGTGAACCAAAGTGAGAAAAACACACTAAGTTTAAGTTGAAATCATCCAACTTGATTTTAAGGTTCAAAAATCTTTTCGAAAGAAAAGGATAATCGTGAGACCAAATCCACGCATAAATACGGACGGTTTTTACCTTACGATAACCCAAAACAGTTTTGAAATCAATATCTTTTCTTATATTATAATATTGTTTAAATACAAGTAAATATCAATCTAGCCGAATGCTTGCATCTCACGCTCTACATATATAGTATACAATCAAAACCGCGTGCGCTTATTAGAGAATGGATTCCGTATAAGACAAGGTATGGGACCACCTACCGATAGTGTATTTCTAGAGGGGAATACACTGGGTTCAACAAAAACGTCTTGCAACCCGGCCCACACATGACCTAGCACTCATTTCGCTTGAGTGTATCGAATGTATATCACCAACAGTTGGGCTCAAACCACCGTTTCCCAAAAGGGACAGCATTGAAATAGATTAAAGAAGAAAATGAAATTTCTCTAGATAGATGATTACACACCCTAATGGGAGCGACCCATATAGCCATGCTGCCTGCCCAATTTTTGTCATTTCCCGGTTGATGACGCTTGAGGTTTAGATTAACTTTTGAACATCTGGTCATCATTCACTTTGAATGCTACATCGTCAGATCTTCCAGATATCACTAATTGACGTCCATAAAAATACTCTAGCAGTTAAGCTAAGAGAACGACCAAACTCCTCCAACAACTATAGCACGTTCGAAGAAATCAACGTACGTGATCCCTTTGGAAATCCTATGTCAGACATCCGTCCATACAAGTCATCCTGGAACAGGATGAACCGAAGGTACTCTCCTACTGCATATAATATAGGAATCACCCCATGGATTAGTAACGAGAAGTCCTTGTAATCCGTAGATTACAACCACGACAGAACCACAGTTTATCTCTGGTTGCAACATCAAAGATTATTAGTAATTCATCCGTTTATGAAAGTCTACGGTCCTCAATGCTCCATCTCGATCAACTCCTGATATCTTCACGTATTTGTTGGTCGGAATGGTTTTCGAATATAAATTAGATTCCGCTCTTTCCGTACCAACAATCATATTGGACAGATTTGATAGTCAGTTATTTAACTATCAAAATAAACAGTGATTCAATCATAAAAATTTAGTGACTTCACTGGTTCAATATTCAGCATCACTTGGCCTTTTAATTAAAACAAATGTAAATTTAAAACTCTTAAATATTTCGATATTACGAATATAACTTTTCACTTTCTACTTAACATAAGATTTTTCTTTAAACAAATTCATTTTAATACTTAGAAAAATCTATATCATATCCAGTTTTTCTATATTTCACTTTCAAAACATTAGCCACATTGTTATCTAATATTGGGAAATCAATTCAACCTATTACTCGTAAAACAACATTATGAAAAATTGTTTATTCATTAATTGAAAACAATAATCCATGCTTATCCTTTGTAACGACCCAGCGGGTTCGACGCCCGGACTTCGACAATAATGCATAAAACCCGTATTACTTCCCAAAACCCAAGTATCGAAAACACTAGATAGATATTAGAAAGAAGTTAGAGTGTGAGATAAGAGAGAAAGAAATATTAGAATAGAAGAAGAAGAAGAAGAAGAAACACCACACAGAGTCTCACATTGCAACGGAACAAAATATAATATATAAATAATCTTTATTGAGAGCTTGATATAAAACTTACAAATCATCAGGGTACATTGATATATCTGGACAGTTATAATATCCTGTCATCATATACAATCACACAGCGGAATAAACACTAGATATCATGCGTCTGGACACCTCAGCTCGTCTCTGGACTTCGCGGCATCCGATAACCTGGACCTGTACAACCCGGTCTAACCCGAGCATTACAAATACCGGGTCAGTCTGGTGAACCAAAGTGAGAACAACTCGCAAAGTTTAAGTGGATCATCCAACTTGATTTTTAAATTTCAAAAATCTTTTGAAAGAAAAATATAATAGTAAGACCAGCCCACACATAAACACGGACGATTTTTACCTTACTATAACCCAAAATGTAAGAACCCGTTACTTCCCCGTAAAGGAAAGAGCGGATACTTTGATAACAACACACAAATGAACGCAGACGGAAGAACATTTCATTGCTATTACAACAATTCCATCAGATACAAGAATATACAGAGTATAATTGAATAAATTACACTCGATAAATATCAGAGATTACAATAAATTACATAGCAGCGGAAAATAATACAAAGCACAACTGAAGGTGATATACGGATACAGAGCTTTCCGGATATCATTCCAGCTGTAAACCAGGATCCTGTGAATATAAATCTGCAAAACCAAAACTACTAGCTGCCCATGTCGAAAACAGGGGCACCCGGAGTTTAGGTTAAAACAATAAACTCCAGGTCAGTCATGTGATTGGTGTGAGAACTAAAACAGTTATTAATATTGGTTTTAAAGTTAGGTAAATCAAGGGACCACGACGTATAACACGGAACGGGTTTCCTCCCAAGAATACCAGTGTATAGAACAAACAACGCAATGCTAAATAAAGAAAAATGAAGCTGTTATAAGACCCAGGTCCCATCACACAATGCAACGCAAGCCGGAGCATAGGGTTTTCCCTTATAACAGCCAAAGCATGCTTGATACGTTTAAAACACATTATTTGATACTATTCTAGGTGCATAGTGTTAAAACAACTTCAATCATAAATATCAATCATAGGCGGCATAGCTACCATCTACTATGTCGCCATACTAGTTCTACAATTAAAACCGAAATACACGTATTGGAAATTGGATTTCCATCATGAGTCGAGGCAAGGGGCAAGCTCCTCTCCGCGTTCGAGACACTCTAGCAAATGCCTCAGGACTACACACTCTGGGCAATCCTGGATCCTCCAAGGCCGGTCCTCTCTTACGTTTGAGGATTAGTTATTCCTGAACACACGTTTCCCGGTCCTTACAGACATATAATCAAGGCGCCTCGCATTCCAACAACCACATAGGTGAAAAGTATATAAATGTCAGGGCTGGTAAGTCACTGACACCACCATAGCTAGAAAGAAACGTCATGCACTCCTTGGGTCCTTATCCCGTTTTTGACTCATACCGAGGTGTGAGGCTCGCGAATCCACGCTATACACAAAACTACGCCACGTAGGCTGTGCTTTGATCATCAACCACAAGACTTTGCTTTTCAACAGAAGCCTTGATCCATGCAACTCAGCGTGCCACACAGGCAATTCATGCCATGCGATTGATATCTATCGATATATAACCTCTAAGCTCGTACGTCTCAGAGAAGGGCGTTAAGCAAGAGAATAAATTCTCCGCTGCCAAACAGATATATATTTAACAGAAATCAATCAACACAGAATAAAATCCAATGTCAGACACACAATCCATTTACAAGTTCGTTCTGGGTCTGAACGAAACCGGAGGCACTTTCCTCGCATATCCATCGATCTCCAAGTACGTCTGGACGACCACCAACTATTTCTATCCTCTTAGGTGTACAGCCCAATCAAGATCGTCAGTAATTATCCAAACGATGTGAAGATTTCCGGTCTTCAACCACCGTCTTCATCTTCGACTTATCGTCGAATCGGTTATTCAGAATCGGTATAAACCCGGCCTTTCAGAACAACCCGCGTGTATTAAAAACAAATGTTAGACAAACACAACATACGCCTTATTCCAATTCATATTCTCAGGGAAAGGTTACCATTAATTTTATCCAAGATAAATTCTTTAAAATTTATCCTTTAATCTTCCTTTGGATGTCATTTCAAACCGAATTATGGTTTTCCAAACTAGTCGAGATTAGCGAACCACAACGAAGTAATTATTTATTTTATTTCCCAATCCCAACCTATTCATCCCATGAAGCAAAACTGGTAATACTCCATATCTAACACCACAGTGGTGTTGGTAAAATTAATTACCATTTCACGTTCAAATCTAATTAAAGATTTAGCTATCGCTCTGGAGCAAAATTGGTGATACTCCATTCTCGCTCAATTTCTATATTTGATAATTTAAATTATCAATTCCGATTTCAATTTAATTGCCAATTCATTAAAACTCCTTTTACAGGGTTAAAGAACTAGTGTTATTTAAAACACAGTTCGCGACAAACCCAAATCATATTCTATTTATCACCGGGTTAAAGAACAAGTGTCATTTAAAACACCCTTCATGGTAAACCCACAAATCAATTTTATTTACAGCCTATTTCAAATCCAATTTATTTATTTGAAAATAAATGGGTTTTAATTTTAGTTCAAAATTAGTTCATTTCGATAAAAAACTATTTTTATCTTTTCAAATATGGAGTTTTTTCATCCCAATTTTTCCCAAATCATTACTTATGATTTTAAACAAATTATTGATATTTTTAATAATTTTATCAAGGCCCGTACAGTCGATTTCCATCAACGGCCATCGAACTGCACTTACAGCGACCTTTTCCAAATTTGATTTGGACGTATCTCCAAACCCATCCGTTAGATTTCAAATTTCTAATATTCGTTAGAAAGCTCTTTTCGATACGAACCCAACGGTTCCGGTTTTAGGAGAATCCGACGGTCGGATCTCCCGTAATGTCCGTTTGAAATAAATGGTCAAAATTCACGAACTGCCGCGGCGCGGCGCGTTCTATTCAGGCCATTATATTATATATATAATATATATAATATATATTTCGTCGATTTCTATTTAAAACGAATTATATAAATAGTTTTAAATTCGTTTCAAAAACAATTTCAACTTCCATTTCCATTCAAATCAAAATTGAATTCTTCCTTATAAATTCGTTTTAAAATTCATTACTATTCAATTCGAATTCAATTCGTTTTCTAATTAAATCCAATTCGTTTTCTATTCGATTCGAATTCATTTCGTTTTCTATTCAAATCAAATTAAATTCGTTATATATATTCAATTGAAATCAAATTCGTTATATATTCAATTCGAATTCAATTCGTTATATATTCAACTCGAATTCAATTCGTTATATATTCAATTCGAATTCATTTCCAATTCAATTTAATTCAAATTTCATTTCAAAATATTCGATTTCGAAATCACTTTTCAATATTCATTTTTAAATGAATAAAATCGATATAAATATCGTTCACGTCAAAATGGCGTCAATCTAATCAACACGGCTTCATATATTTCTATTTTCAAATATTCTGTTTCAAATATTTCTTTTTCAAATATATCCTTTTCAAATATTTCTATTTTAAAATATTTCTATTTTAAAATATTTCATTCAACACATGACTAATCTCAACGGATGAGTACGGTCAACACATGAACCTTTATTTTATATTGATAAAGATGTAAATTTTATTATTAAAATATTTCGTTCAACACATGACTAATCTCAACGGATGAGTACGGTCAACACATGAACCTTTATTTTATAATATTCTTTATTTTCTAAATTGGAATGAGGCCCAATCAATCACCATATAATATTAATTATATGGATTTTCATACATCACACGTATATAATAGCATTGAAAAATAATCAACCATCAACTAAAGTGCACTACACTGTATAAGCATCAAATATAGATATCTAACGCTTATAACAGCCTATCAATCGATCGATCGACATATTTAATCAATTAGGATGAGTAAACTTCAAATTTCATCCCAACACCCATGTGGGGTTTCAAACAATCAAACATAGATTTTTATTTGTGCAGTTGGGCGATGTGTAAAATTTTATCGTCCCAATCAATGTCCTTCAAATAGGTGTACATAAACAATCCGTCCGGTTTGTAAATGAATATTTATTTATTCACATTCACGTTAAAAATTATATTTTTAACGATAAAATATTTTATTTTAACCCATGAATTTTTATTCAGTTCATTTACAAAATAAAAATGATATTTTTATTTTTCTAACTTATTTTAGAAAATTTTGGCGGCATAACGGCACGATACTAGAAACGGGACAAGGCCTAGCCTTATCCCCGGTCTAGTGAAGGCCCACGCCATTCACACATATCAATCAAATCAAATTCAATTCACCAAACAGTTCAATTCAAACCAAATAATCTAACCAACTACACAACCAAACAATTAAACAAACAAGCCATCCATGGTCTGTGGATGACGGGTGTCGGGTGCTGCTAAACACCGTCTACATCCTAGTATATATATATATAACTAGAAAAAGAAATTGAAGAGTGTGAAATTCTCACCGATAGCTATCCAATACCACGACTCTTCATTTAGAGAAATCATCGCCATTCTCGCCTTTTTATCACTTTCGCCCGTAGCCACTACATATGTAAAAATCGAATTTTTTACTTCACTATTCACTATATAAAAATCCTATTTTTACTTTGCTATTCAATATATAAAAATCGAATTTTTACTTCGCTATTCAATATATAAAAATCGAATTTTTACTTCGCTATTCAATATATAAAAATCGAATTTTTACTTCGCTATTCAATATATAAAAATCGAATATTTACTTCGCTATTCAATATATAAAAATCGAATTTTTACTTTGTTATCATATAGATAAAAATCTTATTTTTCTAATGCTACTATGTAGATAAAAATTATATTTTCACAACGATGTTATATAGATAAAAATTATATTTTTATCACGCTATTTTTCATATAAAGATTTCGCCTTTTTACATATAAAGATCTTATTTTTAATCCACTACATATGTAAAAATCACGTCTTTCTCCTTTAAAAATCTTGCCTTTTCATTTTAAAAATCTTGCCTTTTCATTTTTAAAAATCTTGCCTTTTCATTTTTATTTATATTGCCTTTTTATTTTTATTTTTAACCATGAATTTCATATAGCAAGAAAAATAAAAATAAAAATAAACTAATTAAAACTTACAGTGGGTTTGGGCTCTGGTGGGCGTCGATCGATGGGGCGACTGGGGGGTTTTTGGGTCGCCGTGGTCTTCGATGGAAGGGGGGCTGCATCGAGGTGGGTGGGTCGGTGCAGGCGGTTGCGGTGGCGAGCGGAGCAGTAGAGGGCATGGGGGGTATCGCGTCGCGGTTTGGCGCAGGGGGGGTGGGTTTCGCGTCGCCTCTGGCGCCTTGGGGGGGGGGGTGTTTCGAGGTGGCGCCCCACCTCTGAGGAGGCGGCGGCGATCGATTGGGGGGGGGGGCGCTCCTCCGATCCTCGTTCTTTTTTTTTCTTTGTTATGAAATGAATCGAAGAATCAGGTGGGGGCCAGAATATAAGGAAAGGAGAGAAAGGGGGATTTTTCTTTTTATATTTAATTATTTTATTTACCAAAAAGTTGACTTTTTATTTCGACCTCGTAACGAGGTCCACCGCCTGTTGTCCATAGCGTTTTACCCCCATTCCGAACACAATAGGATATGTATCGTAGGCTGATTCGATCGTTTCGATCAATTTCCATCAAAATCAACATATAACTCTATATATTGAATTTGAACGCGCATTTCAATTTACTAGGGTCACATACTAACTCGAAAAATTCTAGAAAAATATTTTCTAGCTTCATATTAACGATACAGTCTTAACAAAACTAGATCCGTCGAATTCTGAGACCGTTTGAAAAATGGCCAATTTCCAGTCGATTAAAATCAACTAAAACTGGTCAAACGCGTTTTCCTTTGCCACGCTCACATATTGATTCGAAAAATTATGAAATTTGGAATCTAGCAATAATTTAACATCACGGATCCAACAAAAATAGTTTCGTCGAAATCCGAGGTAGTTTGCAAAATGTCCATTTTTAAGGGCCTGAATTCCATTGCGACTATTCAGAATTTTCAACTGGACATATCTTTTGATTCCCGCTATGAAATTTTGATTTTTCGGATTCGTTGGAAAGATATCATCAATTAGATCCTACTATTTTTGGTTTCGTTAAAATCCGGATTGTTTTGCACCCGGTACATTCAATTGATGTTTGAAATCGAATTATCGAACTACTGCGCCATTTTCAATTCTATTTATAATTATATATAAATATTTATATTCTAACGACGGCGTATATAATATATACGTTCTAAATATATTCAAAATAAATTTCTCATCGATATTATTTAAAATAATTCATTTTAAATATTCAAAATTCGCTAAAATTGCCAAAATAAAAATTTTAAACTGGTTCAGAATTTCCGGGTTAGTACACAAACCATTTTTGAAATCATATATTTCTCTGATATTATAATATTGTCTAAATACAAATAAATAACAATCTAGCGGAACGCTTGCATCTTACGCTCCACATATATAATATACAATCAAAACCACGGGCGCTTATTGGAGATTGGATTCCTACTATGACAAGGTATGGAACCACCTGCCGATAGTGTATCTCTAGAGGCGAATACACTAGGTTCAACAAGAACGTCTTGCAACCCGGCCCACACATGACCGACCACTCATTTCGCTTGAGTGTATCGAATGTATATCACTAACGGTTGGGATCAGCAACCGTTTCTTGAAAAGGGACAGCTTCGATAGATTAAAGAAGGAAAATGAATTTCTCTAGATAGGTGATTATACATCCTAATGGGAGCGACCCACATTGCCATGCTCCCTGTCCGATTTTTGTTATTTCCCGGTTGGGAGGCTTGAGGTCATAACGTATCTTTTGGAACACCTGGCCACCATTCACTTTGAATGCCACATCGTCAGATCCTCCAGAAATCACTAATTGATTTCCGTTAAAATAATCGCGTTGATAAGTTAAGAGAAACAAGTGTCGTCAGATCCAAAGTGAATGTTGGCCAGGTGAATGGGCGGAGAAGTCACCTTCTCTTAACTTATCAACCCGATTGTTTTTGTGGAAATCAATTAGTGATTTCTGGAGGATCTGACAATGTGGCATTCAAAGTGAATGGTGGTCAGGTGTTCCAAAAGATACGTTATGACCTCAAGCCTCACAACCAGGAAATGACAAAAATCGGGCAAGCAACATGGCTATGTGGGTCGCTCCGATTAGGATGTATAATCACCTATCTTGTAACGACCTGGGTTTTTCGCGATCCTGGTTATCAGCATACAACACTATGTCGACTATTCGAGCATCGGAAACACCGGATAGTCCATGAAAGAAATTAGAGGGTGAGAATAGATAAGATAGAAACTTAGAATAGAAGAAGAAGAAGAACATACAACATTAGAGTAAACACGAATCTCACAACGGAACGAACAATATATAATAGATAGTAAACACGAATCTCACAACGGAACGAACAATATATAATAGATACATATCTTTGAAATAAAATCAGGGTATGTATACAGTAACATTATCAGAGTATAACACTTACATCACCGCAGAAATAATCAATAGCTATAAAAACGCTGCTGAAGCCTCCTGCTCCAGCTCCTTCTAGTGCATTTGTAAATCCTGACTACTTGACTGCTCGTACAAATTTGAGCACCCAGGAGTTTAGGGAAAACAAAACAAAACAAACTCCGGGTCAGTCATGGGACTGGTATAAGTAAACAATTTAAAATAGTTTGGGAAAATAACTATATCTCATAAGACCACGCCGTATAACGGAATGGGTTTTTCCCTCATGAGAATCCAAATCAATTTGTTTTAACTTTCAAATCATTTTGAAAGAAACAATGATCTTTTATATCAAAACTCTTTTGATATTATAATAGTGTCTATCAACCACAATATAATAATCATCTAGCAGAACGCTTTCATCTCACGTTTCACATATATAGTATACAATCAAAACCGCGAGCACTTATTGGGTAATGGATTTCCAACTATGACAAGGTATGGAACCACCTTCCGATAGTGTACCTCTAGAGAGGAATACGTTGGGTTCAACAAGAACATCTTGCAACCCGGCCACACATGACCGACCACTCATTTCGCTTGAGTGTATCAAATGTATATCACCAACGGTTGGGATCAGCAACCGTTTCCCGAATGGGACAACATCGAATATATTAAAGAATAAAATGAATATCTCTGAATAGGTGATAATACACCCTAATGGAAGCAACCCACATAGCCATGCTGCCTGCCCGATTTTTGTCATTTCCCGGTTGTGAGGCTAGAGGCCATGCTTATCTCTGACAGATCACACATTTATTCACTTTTAATGTCACATCGTCTTACCCGCCAAATCACAAATTGATTTCCCCAAAAATACCACGGGTGTACAGCTAAGAGAAATGAATTCCTCTGCCACCAAATGTATATACGTTTGAAGAGATCAACTTACGTGATCTATTAAATATACCTTGTCAGACATTCTTCCATACAGGTCGTCTTGGGACTGGACAAACCGAAGGCACTATTCTGTAAATCCATCTTAGGCAATTTCTATTTAGGATTTGACAGAACGACCCTTGCACAAACTCCATCTTCAATTATCTTCATCATATTTGATCGCAACGCTAACGCCCATACAGAGTGGTTTTTAGATAATGAATCTGGTCCCGGTCTCTCCGTACTAACGATAGAAAAATGGTCAAAAACTTCGATAGTCGGTGATTTAACTATCAAAGAAAAACACGTATGCAAACAACGATATTATTTCCAGACGGAAATTCTATCGATCAATCATCATTTATTTCTTAAATTAATTTATCATTAATTTATTCATTCTCCATTTCCTGTTTCCATGTGTGTGTATATGTATATATATATATATATATTCTATTTTTCTAAATTTAGAAAATATACGATATAAATCATTGGAGAACATTTCCATATTTACTTCCCTTTCTTATTTTCTATATTAGAAAACTTTTCTGATTCTTATTTGGAAAACATTTCCAAAACTCCTCCATTGGATTTAAATAGATGTTTAGATAAAACATCGCTATGCCAACTCAAACCATTACCTTCATTAACTAAATTCACTTAGCCAACCTTCACTATCGAACCTTAACCAATCCTTAGTTAAAAACGAAGTCAATCAAGTTGGGGTATAATTACCTCTCAGACCTTAACTGAACAACATTTCTAACTTCGAAGTAGACAATGTTCACCTTCCAAAACTTTAACAAACTTCCTTACGTAACTCTCTTTCAAATGATCTCTATTCGAATAACTCTTTCCTTTGAATAAACTATATTCGATAATCTCTCTTTCGAATAACTATATTTGATAACCTTTCTTCGAATAAACTATATTCGATTAACTCTAATCGATTAACTCTAATTTGATTATCTCTAATCAATTAACTCTATTTGATTAACTCTATTTGATTAACTCTATTCGATTAACTCAAATCAATTAACTCTATTTGATTAACTCTATTCGATTAACTCTAATTAATTAACTCTATTTGATTAACTCTATTCGATTAGCTCCTTCTGATTAACTCTAATCAATTAACAATATTGGATTGACCCCTTCTGATTAACTCTAATCAATTAACTCTATTGGATTAACTACTTCTGATTAACTCTAATCAATTAACTCTATTGGATTAACTCCTTCTGATTAACTCTAATCAATTTACTCTAATCAATTAACTATATTGGCTTAACTCCTTTCGAATAACTAATATTCGATAATCTCTTTTCAAATAAACTATATTCGATTAACTCCTTTCGAATAACTAATATTCGATAACCGCTTTTCAAACAAACTATATTCGATTAACTCCTTTCGAATAACTAATGTTCGATAAATCCTTTCGAATAACTAATACTCGATAATCTCTCTTCGGATAACTAATATTCGATAACCTCTTTTCGAATAAACTATATTCGATTAACTCCCTTCTTCGAATAACCTTATTCGATAAGTCATTCTTCAAATAAACTATATTCGATTAACTCTAATCTGACTAATTCTAATTCAATTAACTCTATTCAGATAACTAATATTCGACTAACTCTTATTTGATTAACTCTATTTGAATAACTCTAATTCGATTTAACTCTAATTGATTAACTCTAACTGATTAACCATAACTGGTTAACTCTAACTGAATAACCCTATCCAATTTACTCTTCGTCCATATTTAGTTCAAATGTCAATGTTGAAATCGATTCTTACTTCTCTATATAAGTCCTGACTTATATATTTTATTTATCCAATGATAAATATTTTATTTAATTTATAAAACCTTATTTATAAATTAATCTTCTTAATTTATCTGTTAAAACAGATTTCTCTTAAATGTTCACATTGAATTCATATTCTGTTATACCCGTGTGCGAAGCATGGGTCTAAACCTTCCTAGTGTAAAATTATCCTTTTATACAATTCTATTCATTTTTCAAGTGTTTCCTTTTATAATCTATTTATTTTTGAAACAAATATTTCCTTTATAATTCTATTTATTTTCTAAATAAATATTTCTTTTTATAACTCTATCTATTTTCTAAATAAATATTTCTTTTTATAACTCTATCTATTTCATAAATAAATATTTCCATTTATAATCTATTTGTAAATGTTTTACAAATATTTCCTTTTATAACTTTATTTATTTTCTAAATAAATATTCCTTTTATCTCTATTTATTTTCTAAATAAATATTTCTTTCCCTATTTGTTTCACAAATATTTTCCTTTTATAATTGTTTCACAAATATTTTCCTTCTATAATTATCCTTTGATTTTATAATTATTTTCTTTTGTAAAATCCTTTTTCTTTTATATATAAAATACATTGATTTTATATAAATAATTCATTTTCAAAATACATTTTGAAAATCCCCTTTTCTACATCCCAGTATCTCTTACGGAATCTAAAATACCAAATAACAATGATTGATATTATTCAAACACACATAATCAACACAGATTATATATCACATCATATATTTCAATATATGAAAACAACAGTATTATAAATATTGAGGAATCCAATTGGATCCCGTCAACCTGTTTCCCTGCATCCACAGATGTTAATCAATATAATTAACTTCAACTTCATTTCAATATGAAGTATTCTGATCAACAGAATCAATATTTGATTAACGATTTATATATATGTATATATATATATCGTTATCTATAATTTCAACCAATACATAAGCAGTTCAACCAAACAATCAGCACATAGCAATCAATCATCATTTATCAGTTCTAAAAATACGTTATAAAAATATGAACTGATAGAGTTGGTCAGTTTTACTCACATTAGCGGTCATCGTTAAATAGCGATAACCATCGGTTGATTCAGACAGACAATTTATTTTGCAATAAATTGTATGAGCTCCAATTCACTCCTAGTCAATTCCATTGTGTAGCGCTCATCCATACGATCACATCGGATCCTATTTTGTCCAATTCCAATATCGTATGATAAAGTTATCAATTTAATAAGTTTACGTATTGAAAGTTGAACTAAACTTAACCAATTCAATTTCGGGCCTCTTCCTAATTCTTCAAACCGGCCCAACTACCCAGCGAAGCCCACGCGTGCCTTCTTCCCCGTTGATCTGCTGTAACCCGCTCAACATGTTCTAACCCCATTACCCAGACTTCAAAAAAACAAAAATCCTCCCCTACTCCATTATAAATCACACAAGTTTCACCAAAATTCTTCTCTCGAGCTTCTCTTCCTACCCGTATACACAACATTAAACTCAAAGTCACCATTGCAATTGCGCTCGAACAGGAACTAGCGCCTTCCTGTTAATGCGTGCATCACTTTTCGGTTCGATCTTCACCCAAAAAATCCAATACTCTCGGAATATCATCATCAATGTAAAACAAATCTCTAAACTGCAAATCGCCACTCTAATTCACTAACTATGGAACCCTAGCTCGCTAAGAACTGACGCTTTGTAAAATACAGCCACAAAAAATGCATCGAACCCACAAATACTCATGTACAATCGAAGTGAATCATAGCATGATTCAATATATACACGTCTCATGATTTATAGGAATTTATCCTATTTATTTTGAAATTTAGAAAAATGAAATCTCACGTTTAATAAGAGAATGGTGGCGGCATGTTTTTCTATTGACTGTGTAAAGTGCAGAATTAGGTTTAGGGTGGGTATTTATAAGGATACATAGCTTAGGAGTTAAGCTACTTATTTTTATATTAGTTTATATTAAATTTTCAACTCTATTTATCATTAAAAAAATCCTGTGATCACACATGATATTCAAAAATCACAAAAATGGACATGCAGCTACAGTTCGTCATTACGGTCCCAACGAAACTTGTTTCGTCGAATTCTGACACCGCTTGCTCACACAGCGTATTTTTAACCGTTAAAATACTGACTATTTTTCAAATTAAAAATCCGTACGGCCACACACTGACTTCAAAAATCACAAAACTTGACATCTAATAATAATTTAATATTGCGGATCCAACAAAATTAGTTTCGTCGAAAACGGAGGTCGTTTGCAAAACTGACTATTTTTAAAGCTCTAAATAAACCCTTTTTAAATATAAATATATTTAAAAATAATTAAATTAAATATTAATAAATTAATATTATCGTGTATATATCCACATACGATATCATACAGCTCCAATTGGATTTATAACTCGATATTCAAATCCCGATTGAATCGATATTTAATTTATATTGAAAAATCCTTTTATAATATAAATAAATCATTATAAATTATAACGGAATTCCACAATGACTTTTCTAAAATTTGATTTGGACATAAATCAAAATCTACAAAATGAAATCCCGATTTTCCTCTTCCATTAGAAAAATATATACTTCACCAGCTCCGAATGTTTCTTGTTTCACAGAAATCCGATTTAAAATGGATTATGTATATTCAGTTGAAGTTCGAATCGCCAAATTACGAACTGCAGCGCTATTTCGAGCTCAATTATAATTAATACGTTCTAACGACGTTTAAATAATATATTCATTATTCTAATTCAATTCTAAACTGAATTAAATATTTTAAACGATCCAATTCACACAGTATTGTGAATTTTGTTATTTTTGACTATTTCAGGTTTAAATATATTATTTTATCATTTATATTAATTAAATATTCAATATTTTAAATTAAACGACCATTTATATCTCTAAATACTATTTAAAAAATTAAATTAATTAATTATTACTTCGTAAAAATATGGGACATTACATATCTAGAGAAATTCTTTTTCCTCCTTTAATATATCGATGCTGCCCCTTTTCGGGAAACGGTTGCTTATCCCAACCGTTGGTGATACACATTCGATACACTCAAGCGAAATGAGTGGTCGGTCATGTGTGGACCGGGTTGTAAGACATTCTTGTTGAACCCAGTGTATTCACCTCTAGAGATACACTATCGGCAGGTGGTTCCATACCTTGTCATAGTAGGAATCCAATCTCCAATAAGCGCCCGCGGTTTTGATTGTATACTATATATGTGGAGCGTGAGATGCAAGCGTTCCGCTAGATTGTTATTTATTTGTATTTAGACACTATTATAATATTAGAGAAATATATGATTTCAAAAATGTTTTGGGTTATAGTAAGGTAAAAATCGTCCGTGTTTATGTGTGGGCTGGTCTTACGATTATCGTTTTCTTTCAAAAGATTTTTGAACTTTAAAAATCTAGTTGGATGATCCCCTTAAACTTTGCGAGTTGTTCTCACTCTGGTTCACCATACTGACCCGGTATTTGTAATGCTCGGGTTAGACCGGGTTGTACAGGTCCGGTTATCGGATGCCGCGAAGTCCAGAGACGAGCTGGAGGTGTCCAGACGCATGATATCTAGTGTTTATTCCGCTGTGTGACTGTATATAATGACAGAATATTATAACTGTCCAGATATATTGATGTACTCTGATGATTTGTGAGTTTTATATCAAGCTCTCAATAAAGATTATTTATATATTATATTTTGTTCCATTGCGATGTGAGACTCTGTGTGGTGTTTCTTCTTTCTTCTTCTATTATAATATTTCTTTCCCTCTTATCTCACCCTCTAACTTCTTTCTAAAAACTATCTAGTGTTTTCGATACTTGGGTTTTGGCAAGTAATACGGGTTTTATGTATTATTGTCGAAGTTCGGGCGTCGAACCTGCTGGGTCGTTACATCCTTATAGAATAGAACTCAACTTTACGTTTCCTTTCTAACTCAGAAATGTCGTTTTATTTTCGTGCAACTGCTTTTTATTTCCCTTTTACTTTGGAATCCTCATTATATATTTTCTCTTCTTGCTAATTTCCTTTACTTCAGATCTCTCGTTACATATTCTCCAAAATTTCACCAAACGTTGCATTATTATTTTACTTATGGAGATAATAAATTATCACTAACCTCTTTTACCTTTACCAACAAATATCATCTTCAGATAATCCTGATGTTGTTCAAGTTGGGGTATTTTATTTACCTCTCAGTCCTTGATCAACAACGTTCTTATCCTCAGATAAATATAAGTTGTAATCCAAAAACCAATATTCCATTCTGATCTCAAAATAAATTCCATTTAATTATTTTATTCAAAATACAGTTTCATAAACCTTCTTACCTTTTTGAAAATCTCTTTCTCGAATATAGCCCTTCTTTCTTAATTCCATAATTAAGTAATTTCTTATAAACATCACTTTTTAACTCTGCCTCTTTAAAAAAATTCTTCTATAGTTTGGATTTGGTTATACAACCCTATGACCCGCTTCTTTACCCAAATTCACTTTTACCAATCTCCATTCAAATCTATTCAACCATTCCCCGCTTTGGAAATCTTATTTCTATTTTCCCCTTTTTACTTAATCTCATTTTTAAGTAATGTTAATTTAAAATTAATGCTTTTACACTTTAAATCTCATTTATATAACCTTGGTTTATTATGAACCCTTTTATTTTAATTTCCTCTAACTTAATTCAAATAATTAAGTAACACTTATTTCAGTCTATTATATTCGGTTGGAATTCCTTTTTAACTTCGTTATAAAAATTCGAGTTTTAAATATAAAAACCATCCATAAACTCCTTTCACCATTCAACTAGATTTCATTTCAGCCTCGATTATTTTTACATTAATTCAATTAAAAACTAATTTCCCAAATTACTATTAATCAGGATAGTGGTTTACTTTAATCATTAACTACTATAAAGTAGTTAATTCCTTTATTCACTAAAATAAATAGTTAATTTCTTTTTAAAACTTCATTAAAATTAAAACAAATGTTCTTTAAACTATTTAATTGCGTAAATTCGAAACAAACTAATTTGATAGTCGATTCTAGTTAAAACAGCCGGTATAGTCAACTCAAACCCCGCTTATCTCATTAACCCATTCCAATTCGTTCTCCCTTTGAATTAATTAAAAATATAATTAATTTAAATAATTCCATTAATTATTTCTTAACAAAACAAGTTTAAACCGTCAGGTTAATTTCCTGTTCTCGTATTTATAAATCTGATTTAACATCAGAATTTACCTTATAAAAATCAATTAATAATTAATTTTAAACTTAAATAATAAATAATAAATATTTATTTCCTTTTATAAACTTATTTTCAATATATTTAATTCAAAATCTATATCCAATTATAAAATAAATTTATAATTTCATCTCTGTCGATTTGCCTGACGGTAAATCGACATTTATAAAACAATTGATTTTATAGGCCATATGTTGCCAAATACTCAACCAATTCCGCCCATTGGCTTAAACTAAACAGATGTTGAAATTTCAGTTAACAATCAACAATCAAATCAACCACCCCATCAGATCAGTTCATATATGATAATATGAAAATAAATAATATCTTTGAGGAATCCCGTTGGATCCCTCCAATCTGTTCTTCCCTGTAGTCAAAACGGATATCTCAAATCAGATCATTCAATCCATTTAACTGATAATTTATATAATAGTAAATAACAACTATTTAACATCAACTAGTCAATAAAAAAATTCAACCAATTCAAACAATTAAACACGTTTATATATAAACATGATCAATAAGGTAAGTTACCTTCATTGGGTCCAGTCGTTAAATACGATTTGATTTTTCACTGAAATTAAACAACAGTTTAATTTCATTGGTTAAATCAACAAATGAATATATAATTAGCAAACTGTAAACCATCAGCAACCAAAGCACACAAAATAAAAACCTAATTTATATAAAATATAAATAGGAAGAATTGAGTGAGTTTATCTCACCTTGATTTGATTCTGTTGTCAACAGCTTGTTTTAATTAAATTAAACAGTCGTTTAATTTAATTAAAAACTTCAGTTGATTCCAATTCTGTCCATTTCTGTTCCATAATGTAGTGCTTGTTGAGGCGAGTCCAATGTCTCTTGAATCATCCAATTCTGATCGCATATGGATAAGTTATAATTATTTAAAGTTTACAATTTAATCAAATATATTTAGTTTTCCTTAATTACTATAATTATAACCTAGCTAGCTTACTAATTACGTTTGAAATTTATAGGCATTTCCTGAAGCCACTTCCAGTTTCAACCATCATTGTTTCGTTTGCTCAACTGCAAATTGTGATTCTTGCATCCATTTAACTCTAGTTAATACACTATATATATAACTATATTAATTAACTTACCCTACTTAAGTAAATATAGATTACTACTAATTGCATTGTTTGAGAAATAAATGGGCCAACTACTTCTTTTCTTGTTCCTCTGAACTTTGACCCCTGACGCCCGATATCAACAAATTTTAATAAATATAATTAATTCCTAACTAAAGGTGATTTAGGTTTAATTACATTTTAATTTATTAGTTAGGCCAAAATGGTTCAGGTCCTCACCTTCTTTCTATTGGCTTCGACAAATAGTTCCAGGCCCTGTTCATATACGCAAGGGTCATTTACATATTAATCGTATACGATATGAATTCAAAATGATTAATAACTAATCAGAAAATTAGTTAAACTGAATTACGGTTAAGGTTTATAATCAGCTAATTTACTTCTGTACTTCGTCTTCGTTCTTCTGAAACTCAAAACCATGCTCAATAGCAGCAGCTGTTCGGTACCCCAACCCCAGACCTTCGGATGGCAATACGTCGCTGCCACAACGTTCATCTGATTGTCGACTATCTCCACGCCCATACCAAGGCAACTCGACAACTCCAAAACCCCACAAATCCACTTCAATGTGGTTCTTCACAACTCGACCTCATCATCATTCAACCCTGGTACCTCCTGATGATCGAAGTCCCATCAGAGATATCCAAGCCCTACGCCTAAGCCTGCCCCACGCTCGATGTGAACCCTGGCCTCCCCTGCTCATCCAAATGATGCCAAAACCCCATGATCCCGCAGCCTTAACGACAAGATTCCAGCCATTCCAGACATCGATACTTCATCTCCGTCGTTCGACTTGGAGATCTCGATCCCTCTTTATTTTTCGTGTTGAAGGAATTCGAAATTTATGAACATATTTTGAGCAACAGGAAGGGGAAGTGTGGACGTTCTCTACCATTGATTAATTAGTGTGGCAACAGAGAAAGTCTGTTGACATGAGGAAACACAAATTTAGGGTTATACTGAGTTTTAATGGGTATATATAGTGATGATTATTATTAAATAAATATACGAAACTTCACGATGAGGTAACTCTTAAAAACCCCTATATACGACCTTCTTTCTGGAAAAAAATGTATTCCTAGCATTAAAAACATTCTGGACCCATTGGGATAGGTTTCGTCGAATTCCGAGGTCGTTTGTGAAAAGTCCTTAATAAATATCGATGAAAAATTAAGCGTTTAAAATTCCTAAAATTACAGAAAAAATCCAACAAATTTGAAACCTTAACATTTTACTAGATCTCTTCCTCACGGATCCAATGAAACTCGTTTCGTCCAAATCGGAGTTCATTTGGTCAGTCGTTTATTAGTTTCAAGTTACCCCTGTCTTAATTGACCAAAATAATAAATTGATTTGGGCGTTTTTCGTTGCCACGATCAAATGCTAAGTCCGATTGACACAAAAATTGAAATCCTACAATAATTAATTAATACGAATCCAAAGGCACCAGTTTCGTCGCATTCCGAGACTGTTTCCCGATACGCTATTTTTACACACACCACAATGCTATTTTGGACATCAAATTACCCGATCTCCAAAAATAACAAACTATATAGCTATCTCGACTCTAATCATCAATACAAACTCAACGGAACTGGTTTCGTGGCTTAATTCGGTCGTCTGCTCAAGTTACAGTCAAATATCCATTTATTGAATTAAATTAATTTAAATACGCACCATAGAAAATAACTGGCCGTTTACGGCTGTCGTGGTCACATATGACATCGGTTTGCCACGCAATTTAACACCTTGCAATAATTTAACATTACAGTTCCAATGAAATTAATTTCATTGAAAAAGGAGAACGTTTGCAAAATGGCTATTTCAACACGTATATTTTAAATAACGATTTTCCATAGCGAGTATTTTAAAATTTATTTGGCCATAACTAAAAATCTATAACATGAAATCTAGAATTTTCTCTTTCTTTAGAAAATTATAATTAACACGCTTCCAATGTTTCTTGTTTCACAGAAATCTGACTTATATCGGATCCTGTATATTCAATTGAAGTTCAAAACTCCATATAACGAACTACAGCGCCATTTCGAGCTCGATTTATATTATAAATAATTTAACATTCAAACTTCGTTTTAAATAACGAATTCAATATTAAAATCCATTAATATTCCAAATATAATATTTAAAATAATAAATTAAATTTAATATTTGACTGCCAAAAATACAGGTTGTTACATTCTTCCCCCTTAAAATAATTTCATCCCCGAAATTGCTAAGGTAAGAAAAAATGCTACAAATCCCATTAATTTCCAAATCAAATCTATTTTAAATTAAAAATCAATTCAATATCGTAAATAAATATTTTACATAATATTGAAAGTTTTCTAACATATTAAATTCCCCGAAAAACTTCAGTAGAGTCTCCCCTATAAGGAGTGACATCTACGATATTGCAGGAACAAATAATATATATACATCAACCCACATGGTCGAAAAACAAAAATCAAACCCCAAAATTTTAATATTTTCGCAAAGGCGTACCTTTTACTAGCGATGTTGAGCATAATTGCTCAATGTATATGCGATTTACTCATCCAATATCAATTTATCTAGCCCACTGGCACCTGTACTTAACTCAATTCATATATGAGTAATAAATATATGAAATTCTGAAATAATAATTCATAATCAACAAGCGTAACTACACCAATTCCAAAATCACATAGATATATCAATTCATCTTCAAATACAGGGTTAAATCATAAATTCAAATTCATATGCAGTTTCATTCCAGTTTAATTATACCTAAAATTATTTAGCTATAATTCATTTGCTCCATTGAATTGTTGGTTATTCCCATTCAAACAAATTATCATCCAATAACAAACAATTCACAATCAACAACCAATATATAACCAAATCAATTGAATTTACATTCAATATTAATATTTTACTTTGGTTTCACATATTTGAACATCAATCGATTAATATCCGATTGATTTCTATTTGATTATTATTTATTCATTTAATTTCCAGTTTCCAACTCTGTTTTATTGAATTTCGATATCATTCTTATTTTAATTTTCACTTAACCAGGCTAAGTTTTCAATTCAAATTTTCAATCCAATTTGAATTCCATTCAAATCAATCAAACACAGTAATATCTCAATAATTTGTTAAAATTATTTCTTTTCTATACAAAAATATAATTTTGGGTAAAATTATTTCATTTACCCTCTTTACAAAACGAAATTGTATCCATTGCCAGTTCAATGCTTCTCAATGATTGAACCGATCAAATAACACAATACAAAACATTTGTATTTAAAATTTACAAATACGCTCTCATATATATACACTCAATCTCGATCTAGGGTATTACTAATCCAATCTCTATCGAGTTACGCCATAGAGCCAAGGTTATTACTCAACCAATAGCTTTGATACCACTGTAACGACCCAAAGATTTTCAGCCCCGAAAATCGACATAAATACATTTTCCACAACTTATGCAAACCTTCCAAACACCGAAAATACTGGAACGTTTATAGAAAGAAATTAGAGGGTGAGATAAGAAAGAAAGAAATATTAGAATAGAAGAAGAACCAACATAACACAGAATCAGAGTCTTATACCACAGCGGAACAAAATATAAAATAGAAATAAATCTTTATTGAGAGCTTTTAAAAATACGTACAATATCAGAGTACATCAACACCTCTGGACAGTTTTAATAACCTGTCCTCATACACAACACATAGCGGAATAAATACTATGTACAATATGCTTGATCACCTCTAGCACGTCTTCTTAAATTCGCAGCATCTGATAAGCTGGACCTATACCACCGGGTCTAACCCGAGCATTTACAAAACACCGGGTTAGTCTGGTGAACCAGAGTGAGAAAAACACACTAAATTTAAGGGGAAATCATCCAACTTGATTTTAAGGTTCAATTTTTTTTTTCGAAAAAAAGGATAATCGTAAGACCAAATCCACACATAAATACGAACGGTTTTTACCTTACGATAACCCAAAACATTTTTGAAATCAACATCTTTTCTGATATTATAATAGTGTCTAAATACAAGTAAATATCAATCTAGCGGAACACTTGCATCTCACGCTCTACATATATAATATACAATCAAAACTGCGGGTGCTTATCGGAGATTGGATTCCGACTATGACAAGGTATGGGACTACCTGCCGATAGTGTATCTCTAGAGGGGAATACACTAGGTTTAACAAGAACGTCTTGCAACCCGGTCCACACATGACCGACCACTCATTTCGCTTGAGTGTATCGAATGTGTATCACCAACGGTTGGGCTTAAACTACCGTTTCCCAAAAGGGACAACATCGAAATAGATTAAAAAAGAAAATGAAATTTCTCTAGATAGGTGATTATACACCCTAATGGGAGTGACTAACATAGTCATGCTGCCTGCCAGATTTTTGTCATTTCCCGGTTGATGAGGCTTAAGGTTTAGATTAACTTTTGAACATCTGGTCATCATTCACTTTGAATGCCACATCGTCAGATCCACCAGATAACACTAATTGACGTCTACAAAAATACTCTAGCAGTTAAGCTAAGAGAATGGCCATTCTCCGCCAATAACTATAGCGCGTTTGAAGAAATCAACGTACGTGATCCCTTTGGAAATTCTCTGTCAGACATCCGTCTATACAAGTCATCCAGGAACAGGATGAACCAAAGGTACTCTCCTACTGCATCCAATATAGGAATCACCCCATGGATCAGTAACGAGAAGTCCTTGTAATCCGTAGATTCCAACCACGACAGAATCACAGTTTATCTCTGGTTGCAACATCAGAGATTATTAGTAATTCCTCTGTAATCTACGGTCCTCAATGCTCCATCTCAATCAACTTTTGACATCTTCACGTATTTGTTGGTCGGAATGGTATTCGAATATAAATTTGATCCCGGTCTTTCCATACCAACAATCATATTGGACAGATTTGATAGTCGGTTATTTAACTATCAAAATAAACAATGATTCAATCATGAAAATCCAATGAGTTCACTGGTTCAATATTCAGCATCACTTGGCCTTTTAATTAAAACAAATGTAAATTTAAAACTCCTAAATATTTCGATATTACGAATTTAACTTTTCACTTCCTATTTAACATAAGATTTTTCTTTAAACAAATTCATTTTAATACTTAGAAAAATTCTATATCATATCCAGTTTTTCTATATTTCACTTTCAAAACATTAGCTACATTGTTATCTAATATTGGGAAATCAATTCAACCTATTACTCATAAAACAACGTTACGAAAAATTGTTTATTCATTAATTGAAAACAATAATCCATGCTTATCTTTATATAATAGAACTCAACTTTACGTTTAGTTTCTAACTCGAAAATATTGTTATATTTTCGCGCAACTACTCTTTATTCCCCTTTTACTTCGGAATTCTCATTATATATTTTCCCTTCTTGCTAATTTCCTTTACTTCGGATCTCTCATTACATATTCTCCAAATTTTCACCAAACGTTGCATTATTATTTTACTAATGGAAAAAATAAGTTATCACTAACCTCTTTTACCATTACCAACTAATATCATCTTCAGATAATCCTGATGCTGTTCAAGTTGAGGTATTTTAATTACCTCTCAGACCTTGATCAACAACGTTCTTATCCTCAGATAAATATAAGTTGTAATCCAAAAACCAATATTCCATTCCAATCTCAAAACAAATTCCATTTAATTATTTTATTCAAAATGCAGTTTCATAAACCTTCTTACCTTTTTGAAAATCTCTTTCTCGAATATAGCCCTTCTTTCTTAATTCCATAATTAAGTAATTTCTTGTAAACAACACCTTTTTAACTCTGCCTCTTTAAACAAATTCTTTTATAGTTCGGATTTGGTTATACGACCCTATGATCCACTTTTTTACCCAAATTCACTTTTACCAATCTCCTTTCAAATCTATTCAACCATTTCCCGCTTTGGAAATCTTATTTCAATTTTCGCTTATTTGCTTAATCTCATTTTTAAGTATCATTAATTTAAAATTAATGCTTTTACACTTTAAGTCTCATTTATATAACCTTGGTTTATTATAAACCCTTTTATCTTAATTTCCACTAACTTAATTCAAATAATTAAGTAACATTTATTTCAATCTATTGTATTTTCTTGGAATTCCTTTTTAACTTCATTATAAAAATTCGGGTTTTAAATATAAAACCCGTTCATAAACTCCTTTCTTCATTCAACTAGATTTCATTTCAACCTCGACTACTTTTTACATTAATTCAATTAAAAACTAATTTCCCAATTTACTATTAATCATGATAATAATTTACTTTAATCATTGACTACTGTAAAGTAGTTAATTCCATTATTAACTAAAATAAATAGTTAATTTCTTTTTAAAACTTCATTAAAATTAAAACAAATATTCTTTAAACTATTAAATTGCATGAATTCGAAACAAACTAATTTAATAGTCAATTCCAGATAAAACGGTCGGTTTAGTCAACTCAAACCCCGGTTATCTCGTTAACCCATTCCAATTCGTTCTCCCATTAAATTAATTAAAAATATAATTAATTTAAATAATTCCATTAATTATTTCTTAACAAAACATGTTTAAACTATCAGGTTAATTTCCTATTCTCATATTTATAAATCTGATTTAACATCAGAATTTACCTTACAAAAATCAATTAATAATTAATTTTAAATTTAAATAACAAATAATAAATATTTATTTCCTTTTATAAACTTATTTTCAATATAACTTAATTCAAAATCTATATCCAATTATAAAATAAATTTTATAACTTCATCTCTATTGATTTGCCTGACGGTAAATCGACATTTATAAAACAGTTGATTTTATAGGCCATATGTTGCCAAATACTCAACCAATTCCGCCCATTGGCTTAAACTAAACAGATGTTGAATTTCAGTCAACAATCAACAATCAAATCAATCACCCCATCATATCAATTCATATATGATAATATGAAGAAAAAAAATATCTTTGAGGAATCCCGTTGTATCCCTCCAATCTGTTCTTCCCTGTAGTCAAAACGGTTATCTCAAATCAGATCATTCAATCCATTTAACTGAGAATTTCTATAACAGTAAATAACAACTATTTAACATCAACCAGTCAACAAAACAATTCAACCAATTCAAACAATTAAACACGTTTTTTAAATAAACATGACCAATAAGGTAAGTTACCTTCATTGGGTCCAATCGTTAAATAATGATTTGACTTTTCACTGAAATTAAACAATGGTTTAATTTCATCGGTTAAATCGACAAATGAATATATAATTAGTAAACAGTAAACCATCAGTAACCAAAGCACACAAAATAGAAACCCAATTTATATAAAATATAAATGGGAACAACTGAGTGAGTTTAACTCACCTTGATTTGATTCTGTTGTCAACAGCTTGTTTTAATTAAATTAAACAGTCATTTGATTTAATTAAAAAGTCCGGTTGATTCCAATTCTGTCCATTTCTGTTCCACAATGTAGTGCTTGTTGAGACGAGTCCAATGTCTCTTGAATCATCCAATTCTGATCACATATGGATAGGTTATAAATATTTAAAGTTTATGATTTAATTAAATATATTTAGTTTTCCTTAATTACAATAATTATAAACTAACTTACTAATTACATTTGAAATTTATAGGCCGTTCCTGAAGCCACTTCAAGTTTCAACCATCATTGTTTCGTCTGTTCAACTGCAAATTGTCGTTCCTGCATCCATTTAACTCTAGTTAATACACTATGTATATAAATATATTAATTAACATACCATACTTAATTAAATATAGATTACTACTAATTACATTGTTTGAGAAATAAATGGGCCAACTACTGCTTTTCTTGTTCCTCTGAACTTTTACCCCTGACGCACAATATCAACAAATTTTAATAAATATAATTAATTCCTACCTAAAGGTGATTTAGGTTTAATTAAATCTTAATTTCTTAGTTAGACCGAAATGGTTCAGGTCCTCGTCTTCTTTCTATCGGCTTCGACAAATAGTTCCAGGCCCTGTTCATATACGCAAGGGTCATTATCATATTGATCTTATACGATATAAATTCAAAATGATTAATCACTAATCAGAAGATTAGTTAAACTGAACTACGTTTAAGGTTTATAATCAGCCAATTTACTTCTGTACTTCGTCTTCGTTCTTCTGAAACTCGGTACCATGCTTAGTCGCAGTAGTTGTTCGGTGCCCCAACCCCAGACCTTCGAATGGCAATCCGTCGCCGCCACAACGTTCATCTAAACGTCGACTATCCCCACGTCCATACCAAGGCAACTCGACAACTCCAAAACCCCACAAATCCACTTCAGTGCGGCTCTTCACAACTCGACCTCATCATCGTTCAACCTTGGCGCCTCCTGATGATCGAAGCCCCATCAGAGATATCCAAACCCTGCGTCTAAGCCTGCTCCATGCTCAATGTGAACCCTAGCCTCCCCTACTCAGTTAATCACGGCTAGAACTCCATGATTCTGCAGGCTTAATGACAAGATTCCAGCCATTCCAGACATCGATACTTCATCTCCGCCGTTCGACTTGGAGATCTCGACCCCCTCTTTATTTTTCATGTTGAAGGAATTCGAAATTTATGAACATATTTTGAGCAACAGGAAGGGGAAGTGTGGACATTCTCTACCATTGATTAATTAGTGTGGCAGCAGAGAAAGTCTGTTGATCGGAGGAAACACAAGTTTAGGGTTAGACTGAGTTTTAATGGGTATATATAGTGATGATTTATTATTAAATAAATATACGAAACTTCATGATGAAGTAACTCTTAAAAAACCCTAAATACAACCTCTGTTCTTGACAAAAAATGTATTCCTAGCATAAAATAATATTCCGGACCCATTGGGACAGGTTTCGTCGAATTCTGAGGTCGTTTGTGAAAAGCCCTTTATAAACATCGATGAAAAATCAAGCATTTAAAATTCCTAAGATTACAGAAAAATCCCAATAAATTTAAACCTTGACATTTTATTAGACCTCTTCCTTACGGATCCAATGAAACTTGTTTCATCCAAATCGGAGTTCATTTGGTCAGTCGTTTATTCATTTCAAGTTACCCCTGTCTGAATTGAACAAAATAATATAATTGATTTGGGCGTTTATCGTTGCCACGAACAAACGGTAAGTCCAATTGACAAAAAAATTGGAATCCTACAATAATTAATTAATACGAATCCAACGGCACCAGTTTCTTCGCATTCTGAGACTGTTTCCCGGTACGCTATTTTTACACACACTACAATGTTATTTTGGACACCAAATTACCCGGTCTTCAAAAATAACAAATTATATAGCTATCCCGACTCTAATCATCGATACGAACTCAATGGAATTGCTTTAGTGGCTTAATTCAATCGTCTGCTCAAGTTACACTCAAATATCCATTTATTGCATTAAATTAAATTAAATACGCGCTATAGAAAATAACTGACTGTTTACGGCTGCCGTGGTCACATACGACATCGGTTTGCCACGCAATTTAATACCGTGTAATAATTTAACATTACTGTTCCAATTAAACTAATTTCATCGAAAATGGAGTCCGTTTGCAAAATGGCTATTTAAAAGCGTATATTTTAAATAACGATTTTCCATAGCGACTATTTTAAAATTTGATTTGGCCATAAGTAATAATCTACAACATGAAATCTGAATTTTTCTCTTTCGTTAGAAAATTATAATCAGTACGCTTCCAATGTTTCTTGTTTCACAGAAATCCAACTTAAACCGGATCCTGTATTTCAATTGAAGTTCAAAACTCCATATTACAAACTGTAGCGCCATTTTGAGCTCGATTTATATTATAAATAATTTAACGTTCAAACTTCGTTTTAAATAACGAATTAAATATTAAAATCCATTAATATTCCAAATATAATATTTAAAATAATAAATTAAATTAAATATTTAACTTCCAAAAATACGGGTCGTTACAGAAATTAAGGTTTACCACTTTAGGAATTTTTCCAGATTTGAACATATCTGTGATGGAAGCAAACAATTCTAGTTTTATATCCTCATAATGTATCTTCATAAATTTAGCATTGATGCCATCAGGCCTAGAACTGGATTCGTCATGTATGGAGAAAACTGCATCCTTCACGTATTCCAATGTAATATGTTGAAACAAGTAGGTTTGGCAATGAGAATTGATTAAGGAAATAGGTTGGAAGGGAGGAAAAGTGATAGTTCCAAAACCATTAAACATATCTATGTAATATGTTATAGCTTCAAATCGGATATCCGACAACTTGTATAATAGCTGCCCATCAGGTTGAATTAGAGCTCAAATATTATTAAAAAAATCAACGTGTAGTCATCCTAGAGTAAAAGAATTGGGCGTTAGTTTCTCCTTGTTGAAGCCACAAAATCTTGGATTGCTGCTTCAATGCTTTGAATTTCAATATTTGTTGAGAATTTAGCTGCCTTTTACTTGCAGGTAGTCATCATACAGTTGGTCATTATCTGGGTCAAAATCTACAGCATGCTTCCGAGAAGTACAATGATCTTCGAGGGATTTGAGGTAGTTTTCATCTTTTACTATTTCTTTGTTCCAGGCTTTCCATTTTTTTTGCATGATTGTAATTTAAACTGGAACTGATAAATTGTTAAACCCCTTGTTTGTGCATATAACCCTCTTGTTGTATAAGCCCAGTAGCCAAGTGCCAGTCACTTTTATAATGAAATGGGAACCCCTTCGAAGCTTCAATTGGAATTAGATCTAGTAATAATGGGTTACGGTCACTGAACTTCTAAGATACGGTTAAGGTCTTCAAATTCATGAAATGTTGCATGCAAGAATTATCAACCAAAATTTAATCAATATGTGAGGCCACACCTCTTCTTCTCCATGTATAAGAGAACCCAATAGGTTTGACTTCTTGAAGGCCTGTTTGGTGGAGACAATTTTGAAAATCATGTAGATGCTAGTAGGGAATAGAAAGTTTCCCTTTTTTCAACATCGGATAAAGCGTTATTAAAATCCCCCATTACTATCCGAGTTTGGATATGCTAGATAATTGTTGAACTGAAGATTAACAAAGAGCCCGTCTTTCATAGAAATTGTTGCTATCATAAACTGTTGTAAATGTCATGCAAAAACCACCCATGTTAGATGCTAGAACTGAAAAATGTTGAGAGGAGGAATTCAATTCGTGCATTGACCAAACATTAATATCCGAAAGAAGCAATATACGACCAGAAATAGTAGAAGAGTTATTAGTTAAATACTGCTAAGTTGATGGAAGTTCAGAAATAAAGGTAGAAAGGTTTTCTAGGTTTTATTTTTTTCAATTAAACCAATAATAGTTGGTTTAGCAGCATTCAAGAGTTTGATTACTTCCACCATACACTTGGATGTATTCATTCCCCTGGCATTCCATGTAAACACTGTCATTTGGTGCAGGACGAGCTCTTCAAACTTCTTTTAGGAGGAGCAAAGATAGTGTAAAGGCCTGCAAATCCGTACTATCTCAGTAGACTAAAACAACACACATCCAACCCAAATAACATAGAAATACGGGTCATTAGGGTTAAAGAAATAGAAATAGATAAAAGATAGAACAAAAGACAACATCAGAATCTCATAGCGGAACTGAACAAAATATAATATCATATATCATAACTTTGAAATACACATCTGTATTGTATACACATACCATGCCAGAGTACAATATAGATACATCAAAGCAGACATAACTCTAAATACCTAACGGTGAAGCCTCCTGCTTTAGTCTCCTGTAGGTATATCTGTAAAATCTTGAAACACTTGACTGCTCGTACAAATTTGGGTACCCAAGAGTTTAGGGTAAAATAAACTCTAGGTCAGTCATGGGATTGGTATGAGTAAAGTCCAACCATATTGTTTAACTTTTAAAAACCATTTGAAAGAAAAGGATAACAGTAAGACAGGCCCACACGTAAAAACTGAAATCACTCGACCCATCCCCGAAACAATTTCCCGAACAACAACAACAAAGCCATATATCCCAAACAAGTTGGGGTTGGCTAGATATGGAACCCAAAATTAAAATAAAATAAAATTAATAATGATGATAATAATAATATATATATAAAGGGTTTAAAACAATCAAATAAAAAGTCGTCCGATAAAGGTTTTTTTTTTAAATAATAATAAGAAGAAGAAGAAGTAAAAATGTTCAATAAAAGTGAAATAAAATCTAAAATAGTAAATAAAAAGTAAAAAGGTTCAGTAAACGTGAAATAAAGTCTAAAAAAAAACACTATGGTTCTGGTACATGGATTGCCAATTTCCATGCACTCCTATCAACTACCAGCTCTTCCGATAAACTCCAGTTACTTAAATCTCTTTTTATTATCTCCTCCCATGTCATTTTAGGTCGACCTCTACCTCACTTTGGGCCTTCGGCGCCACCTAGAATTCCAGCGCGTACAGGTGCATCGTATGGTCTACGTTGGATATGTCCAAACCATCTCAAGCGGTATTGGACTAACTTCTCTTCAATAGGTGCAACTCCAAGTTTTTCCCGAATATCCTCATTTCTAATCTGATCTCGTCTGGTATGCCCACAGCTCCAACGCAGCATTCGCATCTCTGCTATACTTATCTTCTGGACGTGTTGCCTCTTAGTAGGCCAACATTCTGCACCATATAACATTGCAGGTCTGATTGCTGTCCTATAGAACTTTCCTTTAAGCTTCTGAGGAATCTTCCGATCACAGAGAATGCCAGATGCTAGTCGCCGTTTCACCCATCCTGCTTGAATTCTAAAACTAACATCCTTATCAATCTCTCCATCAAACTGCAACATAGATCCTAAGTATCGAAACGATTCCTTCTTGGGTACTACTCTACCGGCCAGGTAACATCTCCGTCATCTGACCTGACACTGCTAAACTCACACTTCATATACTCTGTTTTAGTACTGCTAAGCCTGAAACCCTTTGATTCCAAGGTCTCCCTCCACAACTCCAGTTTCGATTAACCCCTATTCTACTTTCATCAATCAGCACAACATCATCGGAAAAGAGCATACACCAGGGAATCTCCCTTTGTATATCTTTTCTGATTTCATCCATCACTAATGCAAAAATATAGGGGCTCAAAGACGAACCTTGATGTAACCCTATGTTAATTGGAAGTCTCTGGTCTCACCATCGCATGCCCTAACACTAGTCACAACCCCCTCATACATATCCTTAATAAGGGTAATATACTTTGATGGCACTCTCTTCCTTTCTAGCGCCCACCACATAACCCTCCTCCGTACTCTGTCATAAGCTTTCTCCTGGTGAATAAAAACCATGTGGAGATCTTTCTTTTGCTCCCTGTATCTCTCCATAAGTTGCCTAACCAAGAAAATCACCTCAGTGGTTGACCTTCCCGGCATAAAACCAAATTGATTCCTAGAGACACTTGTCAACCTCCTCAAACGCTGCTCGCAAACTCTCTCTCCCAAAGCTTCATTGTATGACTCATAAGCTTAATTCCTCTATAGTTTGTGCAACTTTGAATATCTCCTTTATTCTTGAAGATTGGAACTAAAATGCTTCTCCTCCACTCATCTGGCATTTTGTTTGATTTGAAAATATTGTTGAACAACTTAGTTAGCCATCTTATCCTTGCATCTCCAAAGCATCTCCACACCTCAATGGGAATATCATCAGGCCCTACCGACTTGCCTGATTTTATACGTTTCAACGCCCCCTTTACCTCAGCTTCTTGAAATCTCCGCACAAAATGTCTATTGGTGCTATCGGCTAAGTCTTCCAACTCGATCGAAGAGCTATCACTTTCTTCATTGAAAAGCTTATCGAAGTATTCTCTCCACCTATTCTTTATCTCATCTTCCTTCACCAAAAGTCTATCATTCTCATCCTTAATGCATTTAACCTGATTGAAGTCCCTTGTCCTCCTCTCGCGTAGCCTAGCTATTCTGTAAACGTCTTTTTTGCCCTCCTTTGTACTTAGCCTTTGATACAAATCTTCGAACGCTCGTCCCCTTGCTTCATTCACTGCTCTCTTTGTATTCTTCTTTGCCATTTTGTACCTGTGCATGTTCTCTTCGCTTCTATGACGGTACATGCGTTTGTAGCATTCCTTCTTCTCTTTGATAGCCTTTTGCACCTCGTCATTCCACCACCACGAATCCTTGGGTTCTCGCTTGCTTCCTCTTGTTATCCCAAATACCTCAGTGGCGACTCTCCGAATGCAAGTTGCCATCGCATTCCACATGACATTTGCTTCTCCTTCCACATTCCAAGCTCCTTCTCCCATCACTCTATCTTTAAACAACTGTGAAGCATCTCCTTTGAGTTTCCACCATTTCGTCCTGCTAATCTTCGCTCTCTTATCCTTCACCACCTGAAGACGAAACACGCATACCAATAGCTGGTGTTGTGAGACGACACATTCTCCAGGTATGACCTTGCAATCAACACAATCTCGTTTACTATCTCGTCTAGTTAGGACAATTTACCAAACAATCCAGAAAACTTCAAATAGCCCGAAAACTGCACATACCACTTTGACAATTTACCAAACACTTCTTAAGCTATTCTATTCCTTTCTCAAAAACTCTAGCTCATGCCCAGCTCCTCTTCACCATTACCGAACCTTTATCACCTCGGCTATTTTCAAACCCCATGCCATACAGTAATCACTTCGACATCACCCACTCATGCCATTTCTAGTCGTGTCAGTAGCTCCACGAACTATAGTGAATACACGCAACATCATTTGACAGCTGCGCCTCCACCAAAACTTCGGGCCCCATGCTGCTATCGTGTTCGATGCCCTTTTGCTACCTCCTAACTACACCTGAACAACGAGCCCTAAATCACCACTATCTGCTTCGACTCCACCTAAACTTACCGGGCTTCAACCCAAGATTTAAGATGAATCGCAATGTGGAACATTGCTCAGCCACCATCGTTCGTAAGTACAAGCCTCGGTTCCACTGTCAAGCAATAAAATTTTTGATTGAGAACACCAATTCGAGAGTGTCTTTCTACAGATAATGTTGAGTCTTCAGCGCTTGGTGGTTTCAGATCGTGATATGGATTTAATCATGATTTCCGATTGTGAATTCCCTTTTCTTTAGTCAACGGTGAATTCAATTTGGTTTCCATTTTTACAGAGGGGAAAGGAATGAAAGAAAAAGGCTTGAACTGTTTTACTGGTATTGATTTTGATCTTCATTTATATTTTACTTTCGATCGAATGAATTGGTTTTCATTTAGAGGAAGAAGCACTGTATATTTTGATTGGGAAAGAAGGAAATGTCTTTTCTTGTTTCAGAATGAATGAAATACGAAGCGCAATGGATAATTTATAGGCTCGACGAGAGACAGAACGTAGAGAAGCTATAAAATCGCTTTCTCCTTGATATAGAATGTGGAAGTCAGATTTCCTGTCAATGTAAAAATAGGTCTGCATATCAGGTGAAGAGGTCGACTGATGAAATAATTTTGAACTAATTTAATTAATTTAATGACTAAAATATCTCGCGGTAACAAACACAAATCTGGGCGCAACAACCGACTTTTCTAGGGTTTACACACTATTCTGAGCACATTGGAATAGATTCTGAAGCCTGATTCTATCGTATAGAGAAGATATCAATTTAAACCAACTATTTAAATTAAATTCAATTGATTAAAATATAAATCGATTTCAAATAATAAAATTCATCGATAATAAATAATTATTATCGTTCTAATTCAAACAGAATTTATATTAATCGACTGTATTGTTTTGATTTAGTTTTTAACTGCAAACTTAATAGTTTGTTGCTTCCATATACGATAATTCGTTATATTCAAAATTATATCATATACCAATTATTAAATCAATATATTCCATATTAATATTCATTTATATTTCCAATTCAACATTTAAAATTAATTTAAAAGTTCAATGTTGAATGGCTAAAAATCCGAGATGTTACATTCCTTCCCCTTTAAAAGAATTTCGTCCTCAAAATTACTAAGGTCGAAGAAATGCTACAGGCCCGTTAATTTTTCAAAAGCCCACCCTTTTATAACTCAGTGTTTCATATTTCATTCATTTGCATTCAAATTCATTCAAATTAATACTAGTCAATTTATTTACTTCGTCCATAATAACAAAAAAAAAATCTTTGCGTATTTGATGTTATTCGGTTAATAAATAACCTCTTATATTTCTAGTCAACTTCAATTAATTCAAAATTAATTTATTCATTTTAATCCATTCAACTTGCTTAAGTTAATTTAGCTTTCAGAATTCAAATTCCTAGTTTTTTATTTAAAATTCCTTAGAAATCCAATAAACATACGTACATTTATAACCATCTCAAATTCAAAACATTTGAATTTTCCAAAACAACTTGTTATCTCAAATAATTTCCTCTGAAATTTTTTCCATGGTAGAAATCAATCATTTAGAAACTCGAAAATGAATACTGATGATGCGGCCATCCATCATCTAAATTATTTTCCAGCGATTGAAGTGATTCCAGTGCTTTATCACCTTCAAAAATCTGTATGATTTTTATTCAAAAATCCATCCAAAACAAGTATACTTTGGAAAAACATTTTCCATCTTCTCGGGATTTAAATTCCAAATTCTGGTTTCAATCCTATTTTAGTTCATCTCATTGTATATACAAGTTCTATTTGAGTATATATAACCATTTCAATTTTATAATCCCATTTGATTATAATCACAACCAACACATCTATATATTATAATAATTTCAAAAAATTATCCCTTTCATATAAAAATATGTTTTTGGGTAAAATTATTTCATTTACGCAGCTTTTAAAACAATATTGTGTTGAATTAGTTTGTTTAAGTGTTTATACATACCTTTCGATACAGTTGATTATATTGTACCGACCAGAGTTCATAAACTACTTGACAAACCATTCAGCATAATACAAAACATTTTTATACAATCTAAAAGTAAGCATTCATATATATATGTGTGTGTGTGTGTGTGTGCACACCCAAACTCATTCTATGGTACTCCCTATCTCTAATGAGTAAACCCCACCAAAGCCTAGGTGTTCGCTCAACCTAAGCTCTAACACCAACTGTAAAGGCCCACAAATCTGTACCATCTGAGTTGACTAAAACAACACGCATCCAACCCAACTAACAAAGAAATACGAGTCATTAGGGTTAAAAAAATAGAAATAGATAGAAGATAGAACAAAAGACAACATCAGAATCTCACAGCAAAACTGAACAAAATATAATATCATATATCATAACTTTGAAATACAAATCTGTATTGTATATACGTACCATATCAGAGTACAACAAAGATACATCACAGTGGAAATAACTCTAAATAACTAATGGTGAAGCCTTCTGCTTCAAGCTCATCCAGATATATCTGTAAAATCCTGAAACACTTGACTGCCCGTACAAATTTGGGTACCCAAAGTTTAGGGTAAAACAAACAAAATAAACTCTAGGTCAGTCATGAGACTGGTGTAAGTAAACTCCAACCATATTGTTTAACTTTGAAAAACCTTTTGAAAGAAAAGGATAATAGTAAGATCAACCCACACATAAACATGGACAGTTTTTACCTTACTATAACCCAAGACATTTTTGATATGAAAATTCGGTGATATTATAATATTGTCTAATCAAATAAATAACCATTTAGTAGAACACTAGCATCTCACGCTCTATATACATAGTATAAAATCAAAAACTGCAGGGCACTTATTGAAGATTGGATTTCAACTATAACAAGGTATGAGACCACCTTCTGATCAGTGTACTCTAGAGGGGATACACTGGGGTTCAACAAGAACTCTTGCAACTCGGCCATACGTGACTGGTTACTCATTTAGCTTGAGTAGACCAAATGTATCATCACCTATGGTTGTCGGCCGTCCAACCGTAATCCGCAAGATAAAGAATCGAAAGAAGAACAATTGAATTTTCTCTAGATCGGTGACAATACGTCCTGCTTGGGTATGACCTAACTAGCCATGCTACCTACCCGATTTTTGTCATTTCCCGGTTGATAGAGGTTGAGGCAACATTTCCTTTTTAGAACATCTGGCCACCATTCACTTTGAATGTCACATCGTCAAATCACTAGTTGATCTTCCCAAAAATATTACATGTATAAAAATCTAAGAGAAAGAATTCCTCCGCAACCAAATGTAATATCTTGAAAAGATCGCATTATGTGATCTGTTAGGCATACTCTGTCAGACATTCGTTTATACAAGTTGTCCTAGGACTGGAAAATCCGAAGGCACTATCCTGTAAACAGAACAGCCCATGCACTTTACTACGTATTCAATTATCTTCAACATAATCTAATTCTCAACTCCTATTCCTATACGAAGTGGTTTTCGGATATTAAATTTAAATGGTCTCTCCATAAAGACAACGACAGTTAAAAACTTCGATAGTCGGTGATTGAACTATCAAAGAAAAACAAACATCCATTAAATAATCATTGGCACTTTCTAATATTTCATTAACTAAATCATTTCCTTTATGTTTATAACTTTC
Organism: Allium sativum; assembly: GCA_030737875.1. Classification (NCBI taxonomy): domain Eukaryota; kingdom Viridiplantae; phylum Streptophyta; class Magnoliopsida; order Asparagales; family Amaryllidaceae; genus Allium; species Allium sativum. The sequence goes on from CM060924.1 coordinate 419,652,191, forward strand.
TACTTTAAGCTCTATTCTGAGTTGAATTATATATATATATATATATATATTGATTTCTAGTAATCAAACTTCTTAAAAATATTCTAACTCCTTTAATTTCCCGAAAATTTCACTAGCGTCTCCTTTGTACGGCTCAATCGGTACAACTACAAATCGCCTCTCTAGGCCCTTTCCACTGAAAAAGAAAATCAAAAAGCCAAGTGGCTTGCCCAATAGGCTCATAAAATCTCATATGGAATTTAAACATGTACCTTTTTGTCGGGGACTCAAATTATAATCTTCATTCTCTTTATTCCATACCTATTAACACATACACACCACTTTTCACTTATTTCAAGCCAGAACAACCATTTTGGTTTAATTACCTTCAATTCCACTACTTAATTCCTAAATTGCTTCATTTACTTAGTTTGGATCAACAATGTTCATTTTAATTCGCTTGTAAACAAGTCAAATCCCATTTCTAATTCGAGTTCGTATTCAATTTCAGAATTAAATCCACAAATTAAATTTACTTATCAAAACTTAAGTTTGATCCAAAAACTCCTTTAACAAATTAATTTCTAATTAGTTAACTTCAAAATCTAATATTTTTTTTCAACAAACAATTCATTTACTCCACTTGAGTTCATATTTATTTTATAATTCAAGTCTAAATTTTACTAATGGAAATTCAGATTTTTCTTCACTCAAAATCCTTTTAATTTATTTAATAAACCGTTATGGTTTAAAAACAATTATAGCGTTGTTTTTCTAAAAAATTGATTTTGATATAACTAAAAATCTATAACGCAAAATCCTGGTTTATCTCTTCTACTTGAAAACTATCATTCAATAAGTCAAATGTTTCTTATTTCATCGAATTCCGATTTATATTGAGTTCTATGTACTCGAATGAAGTATTAATCGCCAAATTATGAACTACCATGCTACGGCGAGTTTGTTTAAATTAAATTTAAATATTAATGTTAAATTTCGTTTATTAAACATATTCCAACTCCGATCTTCCATATTTTTAATATAAATTAATTCGGTTTTCCAAATCTAACTTAATCATTCTGATTATCCAAAATCATTGATTACTTCATTCAAAAATCATAACCTGGTTATAAATTATTTACAACTCAATTTCTATATTAAGTCCCAATTTCCTTGGAAATAAAACATCATTTACTATTACAAACCAATATCATCCCGTGATAATAGTGAAATCGTTCAAGTTGGCGTATTTTACTTACCTCTCAGACCTTGATCGACAACGTTCTTAGCTTGAGATAGATAAAAGTTTGTAATACAAAACTGACATTACTTATCATAAAAAATCCCCTCTTCTATCTCCTTTAAAAACATGTTTTTTAAAAGCAATCTCTTATATTTCAAAAAATCTATCTCCAATTTATCCAATGAAAATTACTTCATTAAATTTATAAACATTGTTTATAAATTAACTTCCTTATTTGATATTAAGAAAACTTCCATTTAAAAATCTATTTGAACTCTATTCTGATTTTGGAATATTTTATTAGTATAACTTATGTATATGAACTTAGCATCTATATTCATATTTCATTTTAAATTCCTATTTAATATAATTCCAATATATTTAGGAAATAATTTTATAAATTTTACATAGTCTAATTCAAACCATAAATCTATCTGGATTTATTTAAATTCAGTTTACATTCCGAATATCGAAATAAATTTCATCGTTTCCCGAAATGATTTCCAATTATAAATCCTTTTTAAATTCATTCTTGAATTCACATTTCCCAAATTATCCAACAATAATTTATTTCACTTCATTTATAAATGTCGTTTATAAATTCAACCACTTGCTTTTATTATAAAAACAAGTTTATTATTTCCTAGCCCATTCGAAATTCAATTTCTATTTTTGGAAAAATGTATTTTCCTTTTAAAATCTAAAAATCCATTTTTCATGATATTTTTAAATATCAATATTTTAGGGCCAGTGATATTCAAACATCCAAACATACCAACCATCATTCCAATTCAACATAACACATATATATATATGTAAATAGACAATAATAAATTTGAGGAATCTAGTTGGATCCCTCTAACCTATTTTTCCTACATCCATAGGTGCTAGTCAACATAAATAATACTCATCCTGCTTCAAGGCAGAATATCACGGTATAGAAGGTCAACCACTCAATATATTGTGGGGCGATAGGGTCATCCGCTAATGATACTGCAGAAAATGTCTAATATATATCTGATATCCACAACCACCAAGCCTAATTATAACTAATATATATAACCACAATAATTCAATAATTCATGCATGCATCCAAGAAACCAATAATTACTTTTATCTACATAAAAATGATACTAAATATTAAATATCAGTGAGCTTACTCACCTTGATTTTAGTTGTTGAATATTCGATTAGATGCCGCATTGTTGCAGCTATGAATTAACTCGAATCTTCTCGAAGAAATTTATTTTGCACTTAGGATTATTTTATTTTATTTATCGATTAAAAATTTAAATTAACTTCTAACATAAATAAATATTTTTTTATGCATATTTAAATTGTGGTAAAAATGTATAACTAGTTGCTACTGAAATCACTCGACCTATCCCCTAAATAATTTCCTGAACAGTCCAGAAAATTTCAAATAGCCCAAAAACTGCACATACCACTTTGGAAATTTACCAAACACTTCATAGGCAATTCTATCCCTTGCTCAAAAACTCTTGATTCATGCCCAGCACCTCTTCACCATTACCGAACCTTTATCACCTCGACTATTGACAAACCCCACGCTACACAGTAATCACTTTGACATCACCCACTCATGCCATTTCCAGTCTCGTCAGTAGCTCCACGAGCTACAGTGAATACACGCACACAACATCATTAGACAGTTGTGCCTCCACCAAAACTTTGGGCCCCATGTTGCTACCGTGATCGATGCCCTTTTGATACCTCCTAACTGAATCTGAACAACGAGCCTTAAATCATCACTATCTGCTTCGACTTCATCTAAACCTACCGAGCTTCAACCCTAGATTTAAGATGAACCGCCATATGGAACATGCTTAGCCACCATCGTTCGCCAGTACAAGCCCTGGTTCTGCTGTCAAGCAACAAAATTTTCGATCGCGATCACCAGTTCGAGAGTGTCTTCCTCCGGATGATGTCGAGTCTTTAGCGCTTGGCGGTTTCAGATCACGATATTAATTTACTCACGATTTCTGATTGTGAATTCCCCATTTTAAATCAACGATGAATTTGATTTGGTTTCCGATTTTTACAGAGGGGAAACGAATGAAAGAAAAAGGCTTGAATTTCTTTAGTGGTATTGATTTCGAAATCCATGTATATTTCACTTTCAATCGAAGGAATTGGTTTTTCCTTTAGAGGAAGAAGCATTATATGTTTTGACTGGGGAAAGAAGGGAATGTCATTGCTTGTTTCAAAATGAATGAAATATGAAGTGCAATGGATAAGTTATAAGCACGACGAGAGACATAACGTACATAAGCCATTAAAACGATGTCTCCTTGATATTTATGGTGGAAGACAGATTTCTTGTTCGACGTAAAAATAGGTCTGTGTATCACGTGAAGAGGTCGGCTGATGAATTTTTTTTTGAAGTGATTTAATTAATTTAATAACCAAAATATCTCGCGGTAACAAACACAAATTGGGATGCAACAACTGATATTTCTAGGGTTTACCAACTATTCTGATCGCATTGGAACAGATTCTGAAGTCTGGTTCTATCGTATAGAGAAGATATCAATTTAAACCGACTCTATAAAATAAATTAATTGATTAAAATATAAATCAATTTCACACAATTAAATTCAACGATAATAAATAATTATTATCGTTCTAATTCAAATAGAATCGTTTGGATTTAGTTTTGTTTATAGTTTCCCTATACGATACTTCGATATATTCAAAATTAAATCGTATATCGATTATTAAATCGATACATTCCATATTAGATATCATTTATATTTCCAATTCAACATTTAAAATTAATTTAAATGTTCAATATTAAATGGCTAAAAATCCAAGATGTTACAGGTAGTGTTTTGGTTTTTGCGAAGGTAAGATGGGTTAACATCTACCGAACCCGATGTGTCTAATTAGATAATAAAAGAAAATTGAGAAGCTTTCAGAAATTGGTCACGGAATTAGTGTCATTACGTCCGTGGCGATTTTCTGAATAGTTTAGACCTATGGTTTGCAGGAAACAGATTTAATATGAAAAAAGATATCTTTAAATTAAAATATTACAACAAACATGAAAAGAAGGTACAAGAAAAGAACAATGACTACCATTTTTTTTATTCTTGATAGCAAAGGCCAATGCAGCTCTGTTGGTAAAGACATCTCTCTCCCAAGTGAGTGATGCAGGTTCGAGTCCCACTGGCGCCATATTTTTATTTTAGAGAAACGGCTAAAATAATACATATTTTAAGAGAAAAATATGTATAAATTCACATATAAGGAAAATTATACATAAAGGTGAGTATAAAAATATATGTATACATGCATATGTAAATATATGTGTATGTGTGTGCAAAAATATATACATATGAAAGAGATGTCCAAAATAAACCTACAATCAATAAAAATAGGTAATAATTTAAAGATGACATAACATCGATTGAATCTTGAAAAAGAAATAAAAATAGCGCATATATATATATATATATATATATATGTACGTACAAATTCAAATGTTGAGATAAAAAGTATAAGTTAAGAGCAAAATATAATTAATGCATAATAGAACAAGAATTAAGCTGCCTCTGAAATTAGAGTGCATTATAAGGAATAAAACAAAGGGTCATTAATTGCATTGATTAACGGGCAAGAAACTAAAAGATTGCACGTATATATACACACATTGATTTGGAATTTAAACTTGACCAAGATTTATAATAGGAATAAAATAAATCAAGAGGAGAATGCAAAGCAAGTAATTAACATTGTTAATTAAACGTTAAAATTCAGAAATCACTGCCTTGCACAAAACACATCTGGAACCGAATGGGTCGACCCACATGGGGGTGAGTCGACATAGGCGTTATTTGTGTAAAGCCTTGAGTGTTATTAACCCAAAACAACCTAATAAATAAGAAACATAATTGAAAGGTATATGTAGGGTTATTTCAGAATGTGTAACTTAGTCCAGTCACTAGAACTTGTGTTCTGACCCCCTCCTCATAACACACTCGCAGATTAGGTTTATGACAGAGATATGATAGCTTTGGATACTGGTTAGGCAACATTATTACTTTGGTATGGCTATAGTTGATTATAATATATTTTATTCCATTCCGTTGTAAGAATTTTTTTGAGTTCTGATATATTTTATATCTCTGACTTTTCTGCAAGTTACTAGACAAGCCAACTCGAGTTTCGATAGATTATGATTTTTGAAAAAAAGAAACCGGTCTGTTGGAATTCGGGTTGTTACATCTGGTATCAAAGCTTAGGTTTAGGATTCCTATATAGATAGTGAGTGTACGTATTTGTATTTTTAAAAATATTAATATATCATATGTACACCTAGATCCATAAAGGAACCTACTAAATAGGAAGAATGACATATGGAAAAGGTTGGGATATCTGTTTGTACACTAAAGGAATGGCTATGGAAATCTGAAAATAAGAGGCCCATAGGTGGTTTGGGTCGAAAGTGTACAATGTGTTTTGTCAGGTTAGTGGGTTAGATAGTTGAGCCTTATAAATTGGGAAAACGAAAGAAGGAAAATGAATTAAGAATATATATATATATATATATATATATATATGTGTGTGTGTGTGTGTGTGTGTGTGTGTGTGTATGTATATTTGAGAGAAACCCACTTTGAGACTAGCCCCATTGTTAACTTTTAAGTACTTTAAAGAAACTAAAAGCTTTTGGGCGATAGTTCATGGTGTTTTTTCAAGTTTTGGCGTTAAAAGTTACAATTTTTAAATATGTACTAGCTAAATTGTGTCAAAAAAATAGAGGTATTTTTGAAGTTTGAAAAAAATATGTAAGGAACATATTTGATAAGTACATAGTGAATGTTGAAGAAAAATAAAATAAAATGGGGTATATTTTGTAAATGATGATTTCTTACGGGATTTTATAAAATGAATTCTTTCAAAAAATTTGCATATTATAGAGCATGTATGGCTCACTAATTTTAAACTATATTGTAAGAAAGAGTTAAATAACAAAGAAAAGAAAATATTGCATTTTTGTTAAAAACTAAAATTTTTGGTAAAGAATGTTTTGAAAATCTCTATTCTTTTGACAATAATTTTTATAATTGTTTTGACATAAGTTTTTGTTGGGTGGACAAATAAGTAGTAAGAATTAAGAACAGAGTAGATGTTTGCACCTAGATGTAAGTTATTGAACTGACATTGTAAACATGAATTGTTGTGAAACTGATAGAGAAGTAGTTGTCCTTGTCTATTCCAGTTTTTGTGATTTAAAAAAAAAGGTTTGCATTTTTTGGGATGACGTGTTTATATGGTTTGGAAAAAAATAAGTTTCAATGAAGAAAAAGAAAAGTTTTAAAACTTTTGAAGGAAATAAATAATAAGGCCAAATCATGTTTTTAAATCGTGGAGTAGGTAAGAATTAGTACCTAGGGAAGACAGGAAACATTTTAAGGCTATGAAGTAAATAGCAAGGACTGTTTTGGAATAATGGTAAGTTCCCGTAGAATGCTTAAGCATTGAAGAGACTAGGTTATTGCTTGGAAAAGACTGTTAGTACACAGAAAGTACTAGTAGTGACTACTAGTTGGTAAAGGGTAAATAAATGTTTAGATCCTTTGGTTTGGAATTTTCTTTGTCCGAGGGGACAATGTCCTAGGATTTTAGCCCTTGGCAGTAGCTTTATAGAGTGCTTGTTTTCCTGTTTTAGTTGAATGATTAGAAGGCTTATTTAAAAACTTTGATCAGTGGATTAAGTTAAATAAGCTAAGAAAGGAGTAATGACATAACTAAAAAGAAAACGACAAATCGAGTAAAGCAACAAACACGACAGTTGAAAAAATATATTTGGATTCTTCCAAAGTAAGTTGGAAAAGAAATTCAATAGCAAAGAAAATTATCTTATGTGAACTGTGCTTGGATAGGAAGATAGGGAATCTTTGTATAATAGTTTCTTAAAAATCTAGGTACAATTAGAGAAGGTACATAAAAGAAAAACGGAAGATGTGAAGTTTTCCATTTTCCACCTTTTTATAACGTAAGAAATCAAATTCAAAAAATTAGATTTTTCTATAATTCGCAAATTTAAAGTTGTCTGGTAGGGTTTGGATGCAAAAATTGGATGGACTACATTCTTGCTCTATAGGACTGTAGGAAAAATTGGATGACAAAGTATTTTGAATTTCGAAATACTGCATTCATATAGAAATGGCCAGTATATTTAGGGTGTGTGCATCATGTTTTCAAAAGATTTTCAAGAAAAAATTGCATTTCTATAAAATCTTCCTCTAAGGCTATCATTTCATTCATGTATTACCATGTTGAATTACACTTTGCATAAGTGCACAAATGGTTGTAAAAATTGGATGTACACATGATGATTGTGAATTACGCGAGGAATTACTTAATTTTACCCTTACCAAATTTCGGGGATAAAACTTCCTTAGGGTGGGAAATTGTAACACCCCGCACTCTTAATTTAAATAAAATTTTAAAAACTTTTAGAATTAATTTGGTCACGGAATTAGCATCAATACATCCATTGCGATTTTCTGGTCAATTTAAAGATATGGTTTGCAGGAAACGGATTTAAGATGAAAAAGATATCTTTAAAATAAAATATTACAACAAACATGAAAAGAAGGTATAAGAAAAAAATAGTGACCACCATTGTTTTTTGTCTTGTTAACAAAGACCTATGCAGCTCCGTTGGTAATGACATGTCTCTCCTAAGTGAGTGACACAGGTTCGAGTCCCTCTGGTGCTACATTTTTATTTTAGAGGAATGTCTAAAATAATACATATTCTAAGAGGAAAGTATGTATAAACACACATATAACGAAAATTATACATAAAGGTGAGTACAAAAATATATGTATACATGCATATGTAAATATATGCGTATGTGTGTCCAAAAATGTATACATATGAAAGAGAAGTCCAAAATAAACATGTGATCAATGAAAATAGGTAGGAATTAAAAGACGGCACAATGTCATTAGAATTTTGAAAAAGAAATAAATATTGCGCATATATATATACGCACAAATTTGAATGTTGAGATAAAAAGTACAAGTTAAGAGCAAAATATAATTAATGCATAATAAATGGAAAATGGACAAGAATTAAGCTGCCTTTGAAATTAGAATGCGTTATAAAGAATATAACAAAGCATCATTAATTGCATTGATTAACAGACAAGGAACTGAAAGATTGCATGCATATGTACACGCATAGATTTTAAATTCAAACTTAACCATGGTTTATAACAGTAATAAAATAAATCAAGAGGAGCATACAAAGCAAGTAATTGACATTGTTAATTGTAAGACCTCACGTCCATTAATGTCACTCGCTAAGGGAATGCATTAACTTTCATGGAGTATTATAAGAGTATAGAACAGAGTATCACAAGACAGATATATAAAATGGTACTTAAGAAAATTCAAAATTTATTCATTGTAGCGGAAAAGCAAAACATGTTTGGTTACAACATCAAAACCACATACGAGAGTCAAGTACACAAATATCCATCTTATACACAATTATTATCAGAGTACATAAAAGTAAAGCCATAATCCAACTCTAAATAGCCATAATGAAAAATAGATAAAGCTGAGCATTACTTTCAGTACTTCCAAGCGCTTCCAGAAGAAAGAAATCCGAGTCAAGTTTCAGTGTTTCCTCCCTAAGAACATAGGGGGGAAATGGAAGAAAAAGAGAGGAAAACAAAAAGGTCAGACATAAAGCCTGGCGAGTCCAGTTACTTTTAGTAGAAAATAAGTAAAGCAATATGACAGGAATAAACAGGATGAAAAGTATATCCATGACATAAGGTAAAGCTCGATAACAGGATGAATATAAAGGAACGTCTTGTGCGCTTCCCAGATTTCTTACTTAATTTAATTCTCTGCACCACCTACTAGTAACTCTTAACGAAATGATCCCAACCCCGCAATTGGTAGCACTCAGGCGTAACATCTAGTAAGAGGTATTCGCCCCATACAATCCTTGAAAGCCTATTTGCCCATAATAGATACTAGACGTTCCCACACTACCCCTAATCGATCGGCTCCCTAACTTGTAGATACCTGTGCGGGTCCCAGCTTAGGGTGTATCACTCCCTAAGTGGCAACCCGTGGTTGCACAGCTTTATACCTACTGATGTACAATGGCTAAATTTTCCAATGCTGGGAAAACCTTGAGCACGCTTAACGAACCCGTTGGAACATGCACTGTTACACCCTTGCTCTTATTTGACCGCTTAATGAACCCGTTGGAGCACGCTCAACGAATCCGAGTCAAATTATGAAATACCGCCTATGAACATGTACAAGGGCTTTTATATTAGATAAGAGATCATCAAAACCACACAGCTCAAAAGAAATGTCATCCAGCCAATCCCCGAAGGACACGTCATCAAAGAACTCTCCAGAATTCTATGCAGATTTTGCCTCGGCATGGGTGCACTTCCCAAGTGCGCCAGTGCATTTTTCTTCTGGCGCACTTCACAAGTACGCTAGTTATCCCAGCTTGTTTTCTGATTTTTCTGCCCATCTTCTAACGTCCATAATTTCTTCATACGGTACCTGTTTTATGCAAACTCGGACTCTATCTCAAGCAGAATTCCGAGACGAACGCAAGCGTAACCCGTTTCACCAAATTATTCTTTTAAAAATTAATTATTCTTTAATTATCTATTTTGTCATGTTTTAAAATTATAGGGTGTTACATTCTCCCCTCCTTAAAGGATTTCGTCCCCGAAATCTTCAAGTTAAGAAGAATGTATCCTACCATCCAATCATCCATCTACTCATCCATCAATCATGGGCGTCCATTATCCTTAAAAGATTTCTAATGCTATATGAACATATGCAAAAGTGTGTGTATATGTTCCTTATCTAATGCAAAGATCAGGTGGTCTAGTGATTCAGTTGACCTCCTTAATGTACAACATGATAGTGCCATGCGTCCATTATGTATGCAAAAGAATCCTAATGATTCATATCATTTCTATATGAGTGCACAACCATTCATTCAAATGCAACATCCATATGATAACACATTCAATATACATCCATTAAATTAAATATGCACACTCATTCATATGCAATATGAAAGTGATTGAGCCGATCTGGTGCCTAATGTGTGTGTAAATGCATCCATGAGCAAACACTTACATCCACTTGCATCCACCAAACATAACATGTCTCAAACACATGTTTACAACCATGGGTTTTCTATTTAAAGATCGAAGATATAATCGAGAGGATACACTAAATGATAGAACAAGTATAAACAAAGCGGTAGATAAAGGAGAAGTTAAGAACATACCCTCAAAAAGGAAAGGGTACGATGCGCGTATCTTATCTTCAGTCTCCCAAGTCGTGTCTCTTTTATCATCTCCCCATTGGACTTTAACCAACTTGACCTCTCGGTTGCGTAACTTCTTGACCTCCAATCCAAGGAAGCATGTAGGAACTCATCTAACTGTGGCATCTAGCTCTACTTCCACTTCTCTAAGCATGCTCGGCTCTACTACTTCCGCGATATTGTGTAAACACTTCCTCAAATGCGACACATGAAATACGTCATGAACACCACTAAGCTTCTCAGGCAACTTCACTCTATAGGCCATCTGTCCAATTTGCTCTGTAATAGGGAATGGCCCTACGAACCTTGGTGTCAATTTCCCTACGGACCCAGAATGAATTACATTTCTCAACGGTGATACTTTAATAAAGACCATGTCTCCAACACTGAACTCAAGATCGGTCCTTCTCTTATCAGCATATGACTTTTGTCGGTCCTGTGTCGTCTTTATGCGTCTTCGAATCAAGTCTATCTTCTCTGGAGTTTCCCTAATCATCTCGGGCCCAAGCAAAATCTTATCCGTATACTCCCACCAACAAGTCGGTGATCGGAAAGGTCGTCCATATAGAGCTTCAAAAGGTGCCATGCTAATACTAGTCTGATAGCTGTTGTTGTAGGCGAACTCTACCAATGGAAGATGTTCCTCCCATATCCCTCCAAAGTCCAAGATACATAACCTCAAAAGATCTTCTAGAATTTGATTTACTCTTTCTGTTTGGCCATCCGTCTGAGGGCGATAGGCGGTGCTCAAACACAATTGTGTTCCTACCGCCTCTTGCAAACTCTTCCAAAACTCACTAGTGAAAATGGGATCTCGGTCGCTCACAATACTGGAAGGTATGCCATGTAGACGAACAATCTCTCGGAGATAAACTGATGCTAACCATGCCACTTTTCTTTTATTCTTAATGGGAATAAAATGGGCGCTCTTTGTAAGTCTATCTACTACTACCCAAATCCCCGTATTACTCTTCCTTGACCTCGGCAACCCGTCGACGAAATCCATGGAAACACTTTCCCATTTCCACTGTGGAACCTCTAGAGGGTGAAGCAAACCACCAGGCTTCTTTTGCTCATCTTTAACTTGCTGGCATACTAAGCATCTAGAAACAAACTCAGCCACATCCTTCTTCATTCCGGCTCAAAAGAAAGCTCGCTTCATGTCCCTATACATCTTGTCTCCACCGGGATGTATGGTCAGCTTAGAACGATGTGCTTCTTCAAGGATTGTCCTCCTCAAACCCTCGTCTCGAGATACGCAAAGTCTCCCATCCCTACGCAACCAACCTTTTTCATCGATGGTATACCTACTAAGATGGCTCGAAAACTCCCCTCTGATGAGCTGGTCTACTACCTCTATCAACTGTGGGTCATCTCGGTGTGCCGCACCTATCTGTCCCAAAAGCGTAGGTCGTACCTCTTAACGATTCCAACAAACCGGGTACATAATTAGAGGGTCTAAAGTCAAAGGTAGAGATATACTATAAACTCTGCTTCTCGACAAACAAAGGACTCAAAGTCAACTTCTTTCTAATCAAGGCATCAGCTACAACGTTACCCTTGCCAGGGGTATATGCAATCTCAAAATCGTAGGATGCTAAGAACTCCATCCACCTTTGTTGCCTTAAGTTTAAATCTTTTTGGGAGAACAAGTATTTTAGTGACTTATGGTCTGCATACAACTCAAACCTCTCACCAAGCAAGTAATGGCGCCAAGACTTAAGCGCAAAAACTATAGCAGCTAACTCTAAGTCATGGGTAGGGTAATTCTTCTCATGGACTTTCAACTACCTTCCACCATAGCATATCACCCTTCCCTCTTGCATCAAAACTGCGCCAAGCCCTGTCCCGCAAGCATCGGTATATAGTGTGAACGGTTTACTCCCATCCGGCAAAACTAAAACTGGAGCTGTCGTCAATGCCCTCTTCAAATGTTGAAAAGCATCATCACAGTCAACATCCCAAGCAAAGGTCAAATTCTTTTTCGTCAACCGTGTAAGTGCGGCTAATATTTTAGTAAAGTCCTTGATGAACTTCTTGTAATAGCCCGCCAAACCAAGAAAACGTCTTACTTCTGTTGCATTCTTAGGAACCTTCCAATCTTGGATTGCTACCACCTTCGTGGGATCCACTGCTATCCCTTCCTTAGAGACCACGTGTCCTAAGAAACTTACCTCCTTCCTCCAAAAATAACATTTGGAGAACTTAGCTTTGAGTTGATGTGCTCGAAGGGTCTCTAAGACTTCCCTAAGATATAGGGCATGCTCTTCCTCGCTTCTATAAAATATCAAAATATCATCCACAAAGACCACCACGAACTTGTTTAGAAACTCCCTAAACACCCTACTCGTCAAGTCTACGAAATATGCGGGTGCATTCGTCAAACCAAAAGGCATGATGAGCCATTCAAAGAAACTGTCGGGAGTCCTAAAAGTAGTCTTGTCTATACTATCCTCAGCTACCCTAAACTGATGAAATCCTATAGCTAAGTCCAACTGTGAGAAAACTGAAGCACCAACCAACTGATCGAACAAATCATCTATCCTCGACAATGGGTGTCTGTTCTTCTTCATGAACTTATTCAGCTCCCTATAGTCCACGCACAATCTAAGTGAACCATCAGCTTTCGTAGCAAAAACAACTGGAGCACCCTACTCTGAGATACTTCTTCTTATGAACCCTTTCTCAAGCAACTCTTTCACTTGTTTACTAAGCTTCCTCCCTTCTTTTGGAGTCATGTGGCGCACAGGCAATGCAACTGGCTTTGCTTTGTCCACCAAGTATATACGGAAATCTATCTCGCATTTTGGAGGTAAGCCCTTAACCTCCTCAAAGACATCTGCATACTCACGGACTACTCGAACAGATTGCAAATCATGAATAGATGTGTCAAGAGGTTCTAGGTAGCTAAGCATAACAAAACCCTTAGGTTCGCATGAGATATCGAGAGTATTACCCAAACTAGTCAACAGTCTAACTACCCTCCTTTCACAATCGAGGATGGCACCATACCTAGCTAGCCAATCCATTCCTAGAATCAACCCATAGCCCGTGAAGCCAAGCACATAAGCGTTGCATTCGAACTCAATGCCATACAAAAATATTCTCAAATTCCAACATAACATAGAAAGATGAGTCGTATCCCCAATAGGATTTGAGACTACAATGGGATCCATAACTAAACTAGTATTTAGGTGTAGAGACTCAACAACAGAAGTAGATATAAACGAATGTAAAGCACCAGAATCAAAAAAAGTACGTACAGGATGATTGAAAAGGAAAATCAAACTTTCAATAGAAATGTTTCTACCTCTCTCTTGCGTAGCTGCCATGAGAGCATGAACCTGCCCTCCAGAAGTAGATCCTATCCTCTGTACTTGTCCTTGCCTCCTTCGGCAGTCCTTAATCATATGTCATGCCTCACCACATCGGAAGCAACCAGTCTTTTTCGCCTTCTTCTTTCTACAATCTTTAGCTATATGACCTGGTGTACCACAGAAATGGCACTTCCTTTTATCTCGGGGTTTCCCACTTGTCTTGGGATCCACTTTCTTGTCCTGCACCTTATCTACCTTTGCACCTTTCCCCTCTTCATGCATCTACGCCATGTCAACAAGTTTCTCGAAAATAGCCCCCGTAGGAATGTGGGACATAGCCAACCCGTGTAATGGTTCGTTCAGACCCTTGGCAAATCTCAAAGCCTTCTTATGTGGTGTATTAACTAATTCCATACCAAATCTTGCTAACTGGTTAAACTTGTTGACGTACTCCTTCACAGACAAATTACCTTGTTTCAAAGCCAAGAACCTCTCCATGTATAAACTTACCTCTGCTTGTAAAAGAAATTTCAACTCGAACCTTCGTCTAAAGTCTATCCGCGTCTCCACTGGACATCCTCCATTAGTTACTTCCCACCAAAAGGAAGCTTCGTCCTTCATCAACCAAGTAGCTAGCTGAACTTTCCTTCCATCGTCTATCTCAAAGATGACAAACAAGTCCTCCACTTCCTTGAGCCAATTCCGAGCCTCAACAAATGTCTCAGTCCCATGAAACGGTTTTCCGCCCATCGCACGGAAGTCATTGCATATCTTAGAAAATGCATCTACACGATGAGGAGGAGGAGGAGCTGCAGCTGGGGGAGGAGGAACGTTGGCTGGGCCTGCGGCAGTAGCCATAGCCTCCAGATACCTTCTGAACCAGCCTGGTATTGGTATGCCCTCTGGTATATCGGGTTCGCCAGACATGCTGAAAGCAAAAAGGAAGAGATTCAAAACAGAGAATCGAAAGATAGATATATGGCTTATGGGGATTATGTTTTTCATTAAAACCTTTCTCTTGAAAACACCTTCTGTAAAACATGTTTTCGAAAATACTTCTTTCTAAAAATGCTTTTGAAAACGGTTTTCAAAATCTTTTATCTGTTCTGGTAACCTTCAGCTTTGATACCACATTTAACACCCCACGTCCATTAATGTCACTCAATAAGGGAATGCATTAACTTTCATGGAGTATTATAAGAGTATAGAACAGAATATCACAAGACAGATATATAAAATGCTACTTAAGAAAATTCAAAATTTATTCGTTGCAGTGGAAAAGGAAAACATGTTCGGTTACAACATCAAAACCACATACTAGATTCAAGTACACAGATATCCATCTTGTACATAATTATTATCAGAGTACATAATAATCCCACTCCAAATAGCAATAATGAAAAAGAGATAAAGCTGAGCATTACTTTCAACACTTCCTTGTACTTCTAGAAGAAAGAAATCCGAGTCAAGTTTAAGTGTTTCCTCCCTGAGAACCTGAGGGGGGGGGGACGAAAGAAAAAGAGGCGAAAACAAAAAGGTCAGACATAAAGCCTGGCGAGTCCAGTTATTTTTAGTATGAAAATAAGTAAAGCAATATGACAGAAATAAACAGGATGGAAAGTATAACCATGGCACAAGGTAAAGCTGGATAACAGGATAAATATAAAGGAATGTCTAGTGCGCTTCTCAGATTTCTTAATTTAATTCTCTGCACCACCTACTAGTAACTCTTAACGAAATGACCCTAACTGTAACACTCCGTAATTTTAATATTAATGTTAACTAATTAAAGAATACTTAATGACAAATGTGGGAATTAAGGGAAACGAGTCGCTCCATTGCGTTCGTCTTGGAATTCTGCTTGAGATAGAGTCCGAGTTTGCGTAAAACGGATACCGTATGAAGAAGATATGGACGAACAAAGTAAGGCAGAAAAACCAGAAACGGGCCGGAATGCACTGGCGCACTTGGGAAGTGCGCCAGAACAAAATTGCACTGGCGCACTTGGGAACTGCACCCATGCAAATTTGCACTGGCGCACTTGGCAGGTGCACCCAGGCCGAGCAGAAACCTGCTTGGTCAGGCCCTGGCTGGCCTGGTCGGGTTCTAGTCGAATTTCTGAGCTCTGGTGTCACTAAGGCTGACTTGTCACTTTTTGTTTGGCTTCTCTTGAGATGCATGGCCTTGATTAACTCTAGCTTCATCGACAGCTCTAATTAGTTTGAAATTCTATATAAACAACCTTAGTCTCAACCTAAATTCACACAAATAAAATAGAGCTAGAGCCGTCATGCTGCTGGAAGGAAGCCAAGAGTAGCCTCCACTTGAAGAAAGCTTAGAGACGTACAAATCTAATTCAAAACTATAAATCAAAGCAATGTTTATCTACCCAAAGGAAAGCATCTCAATTTCAGAACTCAGAATCCAGAATTCAAGGTCGTCGTTTGTTGTAAGTCAGCTACTTTTTAGATTTGAACGTTTAGATCTATTTGTGGCATGAAATTAAATGAATATAAGAATAGGCCTAATCCTTTCATTTGAATCGGCGCCTGTTTATGCCTTTGGATCTAATTAAGAACTATTGTGATTAATTACCGATGAGACTGTGCCTATGCCTATGACGTTGAAACTATTGATGGCCTAAGACTATGACTATGGACATAAGATTATTGCCTATGACTATGAACATAAGACTATGCCTATGACTGTGAACATAAGACTATACCTATGACTGTGAACATAAGACTATGCCTATGACTATGAACATAAGGCTATTATCTATGACTATGACAAGGACCATTGTGGCTAATCACCTATGATTCACGACTATGAGATTATTGCCTAGGACTATGACTATGGAATTGGATCTAAGCTTGATTTTCTATTTTAGACCTATTCTTAATTATCCTTGGATCTTAATTTTGGGAATTTTTCTATTAAGTTAGGTCTATCCATGTTCTTGATTATTATTCAAACCTTTTCATGTTCATAATGTTATCAGATCTATACCTGCGATGCTTTAGTCGATTTATTCAGTATATTTATTAGATCTGTAAGTCGTGAATTTGGGATTATTATCTTATGTCTATTCTAATGCCTATCTCTTCATGGTATTCTTGTTTATTCCCTTTTATTTACGAATCTAGATTGACATATAATCTAGACGGAATCACGATTACGCAAACGATGGGAATACGATTTGGGCAGAACATGAAACTAGCATGAATGTGATTGAAAAATTGGAAGATTTGTATAGCATGAAATTCATATAATTTGGCATAATAAATATGTTGGCACGATCTGAATTGGCTATAATAGTGGGTAGTTTGCGTGCATTGGGCGTAACGGTAAATTGTTGACCGCAAAACATGTAGTTGGCATGTGAATCTAGTTTTGGCAAAAATTGTAAACTAGAATATTAAATCTAGTTCTAACAGGAATTGTAAAATTGGATATTTAATCTAGATTGGGTCAAAAATGTAAATAGGAAAATTAAGTCTAGATTAGGCTTAACTATTTATTTGGAACGCCAAATATATGGCGTAGTGATTTTGGGCATGATTATTATGGCGAGTTTAGGAAGATGGGTTATATCCTATTCTGATTTATAACTTTAAATCACATGTAATTGTCATGTTTAGCATAATCATGGTTAGTGACACTTAATCTGGTAAAACCTTATAAACATGATTTAGAGGGAAAGTGGATCATAATAGTAATTGTTGATAATGTACAATAGAAGATTAATTATGGCATAAGTAAATTTGGAATTTGTCCTAAATAAGAAATGTGTACATTATAGAAAATACGAATATGCCTAACCCGAGGTTAGATTGAGTTACGGTATAAGACTGCCCGGAACCGCCCGGCAAATCCCGCAATCGTAACAATACCTCCCTAATGTGGGTGGTTAGAGCATTGACCCAAAAAGGACCCGAGGTTAGACTGAGTTGCGGTGTAAATCTGCCCGGAACCGACTGGCACATCCAATAACTGCAACAATATTTGTCTAATGTGAGTGGTCGGTGCATTAAAGAATAATTTAAAGCTAATAAACGGTTAAGCTTAAATGGGAGGGTTAAGTCCATAGAAACACTTAACCAACTTAACATGTTAACAAAACGAGACTTGTAGGGGTTAAATAACTGTTATAACATGTTGACTTGACAAGTGGGTAAGGTTAAGGAAAAGTTTAACCGTTATAACATGTTAACCAGGCTAGAAGGTGGGGTTAAATAAAATACACTTAGCCAATTTAACGTGTTAACTAGACTAGAAGGTGGAGTTAAGTAAACTCAGAATACTTAGCCATCAGAGTGTGCCAAATGAACAAGGTTAAGTTAAAACATGAGGGGACAATACTTAACCATTAGACCATGTGAATTAAACAGATGTTAGGGTTAAGTTAACAAAGGGAACACTTAACCTATACAAGATGAAGGGGTGGGGTTAAGGAGTAAGAAATACTTAACCAATATAACTTGATTTGTGTTAGGGTTAAGTCAAGGTGAACTACTGATAATACTTAACATGTTTAACATAACAAATGAATGGGTTAAGTTAACTTGAATTGACTAATGACACTTAACCAATCCAACTTGACGAGGAAAAAAGAACTAAGTAGTAAACCTTAGTTAAGAGGACTAAGTTGTAAACCTTAGTTAAGAAAACGTCGATTCGGGAACTAAGTAGTAAACCTTAGTAAAATACGAGAAGGAGCGAACGTCCATCTGATCTTATGGAAGGCTCCAACGAACTGGGGTACGAAGCACGCAGCTTCGAGGGGACGTGAGGGTACTCTTGGTATCCCTATGTGAGGCTGCAGATGATCCGCCTGGGCTCACAAAGGTTAAGGTATGCGTTATAAGAGCCAAGGGTATGCCTTGGTTGCAATATAAGGCAACCTAAAGACTAGGATGAACCCGCGTGATTCGGCGAGACAGTAGCCCTGTGATAACAACTCGTCGTCTACCTACCATCTTGAGTCAATCGAGATACATGAAGCGGAAAGGCGGAGAACTCCAACAGACCATATACTTGCTATCTAGTTATGGTTGCGGATGGCCATAGGTTAGTGGGGCATGGGGGGCCTGCGTATAGTTCTCATTTTTCAAGGTGTGCCTTTCATTAGTTGAGGGAGGGGTCAGGTGGGACCATAGCCACTGGGAAAACAAACCTTAGCATCTGCATCGGCAGATAGCTGAAAGCTCCCGACCGAGTTCCGTGTTTCTTGGTTTGCCCTGCCACGAGACTCGGGTCACACATATAGAGGACATGTGCATCTAGACATCGATAACGATCCACGACACATACGTGGGGAAAGTCTAGGAACATATACCGCTCTGGGTATTGTGTCCTAGAGTAGGGGCGTCATTCGATAGGTAGCATAATCCCTAGTTGGACCAAGGTCGCGTAAACCCTAAAATCCGAGAAGCATTAGATAAGTCGCGTAAACCCTAGTTGAATCTAGGAAGCACTCGATAGAAAAATCCTAGATTAGATCTAGGTAATAGATAATAAATGTACGCCTGTAGGCAACCACAGTTTGGGGCACGTTATCATTTTATAAAGATTACTAGTTGGGTCACTTGTTAGGTGGTGCAGAGATATAAACCAGAATAACAGGGTAATCGCGAAGCAGAGAAAGTATGGAAGCATATTTAGTTTACTAGGGTATTCAGCTTGTCTGTAGATCCAGTTTATCAGTACATTCAGTTTTATCTTGGCTTAGCATATCTTGCGTTATCTTGTTAGCCCTATCATCATGGTATTGTCTTATATTCAGTTAAATTCATGTCATGTTGATTTTACCTGTTCACATGCTGAAAGTTACTGAACTTACCAGACTTTATGTCTGACTCTGTTTTCTTTCGCTTTCTTGTCTTCCGTCCCCCCCCCCCCCCAAGTTCGCAGGGAAGGAATGTTACTACTTAGCTCAGTTTTCTTTCCAAGCTTGAAGATTAGTCGAATTTTTCCTTGGATTCACTTTTCCATTGCTATGGCTGGCTCATACTACATTGGGGAATATAAAAGTTATTTTATGCTTCTTTGACGAATTAATTTAAGAATACTTAAATTAAAATTAATGTTAACTAATTTAAGAAAACTTAATTTCAAATGTGGGAATTAAGGGAAACGGGTCACGCCATTGCGTTTGTCTCGGAATTCTGCTTGAGATAGAGTCCGAGTTTGCGTACGGATACTGTATGAAGAAGACATGGACGAACGAAGTTAGGCAGAAAAACCAGAAACGGGCAAGAATGCACTGGCTCACTTGAGAAGTGCGCTAGCACAAAATTTCACTGGCGCACTTGGGAAGTGCGCCCATGCAAATTTGCACTGGCGCACTTGGCCGGTGCGCCCAGGCCGAGCAGGAACCTGCTTGGTCAGGCCCTGGCTGGCCTGGTCGGGTTCTGGTCGAATTTCTGAGCTCTGGTGTGTCACTAGGGCCTCAATTTCCCAAGTTGCGTCTTCCTCGGCATCGGTCCATTGAACTTTGAAGAGCTTGACTTCGCGGTTGCGTAGCTTTTTGATTTCAGTTCCTACGATTCGAGTTGGAACTCTCCTCACAGTTACTTCGTGTTCCACTTCGGCTTTTTCTAGCATACTTGGCTCCACCACTTCCGTAGATTCATATAGACATTTCTGGAGATGGGAAACATGAAAGACGTTGTGAATTACAGCCAACCTTTCAGGTAGCTCTACTCTATAAGCCATATTCCCAACCTTCTCGATGATAGGGAATGGTCCTACAAATCTTGGTGCTAACTTTCCTGCGGATCCAAAGCGAACGACGTTCCTTAAAGGAGATACCATTACCGAACATATATTTTTACTTTATTTTGTAAGACAGATACTCTGGTATTGGAAAACAATTGTTGTACAAACTATTTTATTAATAAAGTAAAGTTTTATTTCCCGTTGCTTTAATATTGTCTATGTTGTAATTTATCTGCATCTTTTACCTATAATGCTTCACAGAACTTAGTGCATTCCCTTTGTGAGTTACACTAATGGATGTGGGGTGTTACATGTGGTATCAGAGCTGAAAGTTACCGGATCATATAAAAGATTTGAAGATAAAATTATTTTCAACGGTTTTAAAAGAAGCATTTTCAAAAGAAAAGTTTTATTTTAAAGGCATATTCC
Source organism: Allium sativum (assembly GCA_030737875.1). Lineage (NCBI taxonomy): Eukaryota > Viridiplantae > Streptophyta > Magnoliopsida > Asparagales > Amaryllidaceae > Allium > Allium sativum. The sequence goes on from CM060924.1 coordinate 419,673,236, forward strand.
CCAAAAGCCATACGCACTATCTTCTGACCCTCTGTTTGAATTCTTGTCCCCTTCTTTCTTGAGTCTTCGGGGCTCCTAGCATTCTGAGAGGTAACCTCATCGCGGCACGGTTCCATAGGCTTGATAAGACTACGATACCTATCGAAGGGCAAAGTAGTGCCCGACTTCCATCTATAGCCATAGTAGTTTCACCTGCAGCTAGTCTTATTTCAAAGCCTTGAAGGGTTTTCTGCGCGATGGAGGCAGCTTTGGAGAAACTTATCAATATGATTACACAGGGATGGTAAAGATGAGGACGAGGGACGGGATTTTCAAAAGGGCGAGTGCATGCTTTCACCACCAGAATACCTGAGAGAGAGATAGTAAAAGTCTCCATTGGAAAAGTTTAGCTCTTCATTTGGATCAACCAGTTAGTATTCCTTTGATCTTAGCACTTCGCATTTATCTACTTCCATAGTTAAGTCTCTGCACCTTAGTACTTGTATAGTAGAAGATCCCATTAGGTCTCAAATCCAATTGGTGGTTCGGCCCGTTCACCTTTGGTTTGTAAGGATTTGAGAATAACTATATTAAGTGTTGAGTTTAAGCGTAATTCTTATGTTCTTGGTTTCATGAATTGATTATAGGCATGGGGGAATTCTGAAAGGAGGGTAGTTAGACTTTTGACTTGCCTTGGAAATACCCTCGAGATTTCGTGTAAAGAATCAGTTAGACTTAGCTAGCTAGAATCGCTTAATGAATTTATCGACGATTTGCAATCCATTAGGGTAGTCCATGAGTACGCATATGTTTTTGATTAGGTTAGGAGTTTACCCCTAAAAGGCGGGATAGACTTCCACATATATCCAGTTGACAATGAAAAGCCATCTATTCGATCAACGACAGTTTTGGAAATGGAGGTCAAGAAGCTTCGCAATTGTGAAGATTAATTAGACAAGGTACAGAATAGTGAAGCTCAAGAAGATGCGACTTAGAAGACTAAAGACTAGATACATGCATCATACCCTTTTTTCTTAAGGGGTACATCCTTGATCTCTTTTTCTAGGAATTTTATGCATACTTTCTAGCTTTTAAGGTATATCCTCTATGGAGTATCATCGATCCTTAGGTAGAAGCCAATGGATGTAAACATGTATTTGAAACATGTTATGATTGATGGTTGCAAATGGTTGCTCGTGGATATATATATACACACCATAAGCGCTAGAACGACTCAGTCACTTTCATATTGCATTCGCATATATGTATTTGCTTAACGGATTTAACTGGATATGTTATCATATGGGTATTGCATATGGATGAATGGCTATGCACACATGCAGTATTTACATAACTAGGGATGCTTGCATACATGATTGGACGCATGGCACTGACATAATTCACATTAAGGAGGTCAACTGGATCAGTAGACCGCCTGATTTTGCATTAAATAAAGACATATACACACACTATGCATATGAACATGAAAGCATTAGAAATCTTTTTAAGGACAATGAATGCCTGTGATTGAATGGTAGAGTAGATGGGTGATTGAATGGTTGAGTAGATGGTTGAGTAGATGCTGATGAACTCGAAGAGTATGGTAGGATACATTCTTCCTAATTTGAAGATTTCAGAAATACCCTCGTGATTGTAAGAAAAGGGTATCTGGATGATCATATGCATGGACTGGTTATCCAGTAATGGTGCCATTCTTGATTGTGAGAAAAGAGTGGTTAGACTCTTGACTCGGCTCGGTAACACTCTAGAAATTTCTTGTAATCCCTTGAATGTTGTTATGCTTAGTTATCTAGAGTCTCTTGACGCTTCTGTTAAGAATTTGCAGTCGATTAGAGTGGTCCGGGAATATCCGGATGTCTTTGAAGAGGTGAAAGGCTTACCTCTGAAGTGGGAAATAGACTTCCGCATATATCTTGTTGATAATGCAAAGCCCGTAGTTCTGCCTGTTAGACACATGGCTCCAAAAGAGAGAAAGGAGCTCAGTAAGCAAATTAAGGAGATTCTCGAGAAGGGGTTTATAAGGAGAAGTATCTCGGAATGGGGGTGCTCTAGATGTGTTCGCCACCAAAGCAGATGGTTCATTATGTCTTTGTGTGGACTATAGGGAGCTAAACAAGTTGACTAAAAAGAGTAGACACCCGCTTCCCAGAATAGAAGATTTGTTTGATCAACTTGTAGGTGCGTCGGTCTTCTCCCAACTTGACCTGGCTACTGGGTTCCATCATCCAATGCTAGCTGAAGATAGCATTGATAAAATGGCATTCAGAACCCCAGACGGTTTCTACGAGTGGCTTGTCATTCCTTTCGGTTTTGACAAACGCACCCGCTTATTTCGTGGACCTAATAAGCAGGGTATTCAGAGAATTCCTCAATAAGTTCGTGGTGGTCTTCGTAGGCGGTATTTTGAAGTTCTCAAAGAATTAGGAAGAACGTGCTCAGCATCTGAAGGAGATCATGGAAACTCTTCGAGTTCATCATCTAAAAGCCAAATTCTCAAAGAGCCACTTTTGGAGAGAAGAAGTAAGATTTCTTGGACATATAGTGTCCAAAGAACGGTTAGCTATGGACCCCGCGAAAGTGGTGGCAGTGCAAGATTGGAAGACACCAAGAAATGCAACCGAAGTCCGAAGCTTTCTTGGGTTAGCTGGTTTTTACCGAAAGTTCATTAGGGATTTCGCGAAAATCTCAGCTCCACTCACAAGGCTAACAAAGAAGAATCTGGTGTTCACTTGGGATTTGGATTGCGAGTTTTCTTTCCAACGATTAAAAAGGGCTCTTACAACAACCCCAGTTCTGACTTTGCCAGATGGAAGGAAGATGTTCACCGTATACACGGATGCTCGTGGGAGGGGGAGAATGTAACACCCCATAATTTTAATATTAATTTTAACTAATTTAAAAATACTTAATTTCAAATGTGGGAATTAAGGGAAATGGGTCGTACCATTGCGTTCGTCTCGGAATTCTGCTTGAGATAGAGTCTGAGTTTGCGTAAAACGGATATCGTATGAAGAAGATATGGACGAACGAAGTTAGGCAGAAAAACCAGAAACGGGCCAGAATGCACTGGCGCACTTGGGAAGTGCGCCAGAACAAAATTGCATTGGCGTACTTGGGAAGTGCGCCCATGAAAATTTGCACTGGCGCACTTGGCAGGTGCGCTCAGGCCGAGCAGAAACCTGCTTAGTCAGGCCCTGGCTGGTCTGGTTGGGTTCTGGTCGAATTTCTAAGCTTTGGTGTGTCACTAGAGCTTACTTGTCACTTTCTGAATGGCATCTCTTGAGATGGATGGCCTTGATTAACTCTATCTTCATCGACGGATCTAATTAGTTTGAAATTCTATATAAACAACCTTAGTCTCAACCTAAATTCACACAAATAAAATAGAGCTAGAGCCGTCATGCTGCTGGAAGGAAGCCAAGAGTAGCCTCCACTTCAAGAAAGCTTAGAGACGTACAAATCTAATTCAAAACTATAAATCAAAGCAAGGTTTATCTACCCAAAGGAAAGCATCTCAATTCCAGAACTCAGAATCCAGAATTCAAGGTCGTCGTTTGTTGTAAGTCAGCTACTTTTTAGATTTGAACGTTTAGATCTATTTGTGGCATGAAATTAAATGAATATAAGAATAGGCCTAATCCTTTCATTTGAATCGGCGCCTGTTTATGCCTTTGGATCTAATTAAGAACTATTGTGATTAATTACCGATGAGACTGTGCCTATGCCTATGACGTTGAAACTATTGATGGCCTAAGACTATGACTATGGACATAAGATTATTGCCTATGACTATGAACATAAGACTATGCCTATGCCTATGACTATGAACATAAGACTATACCTATGACTGTGAACATAAGACTATGCCTATGACTATGAACATAAGGCTATTATCTATGACTATGACAAGGACCATTGTGGCTAATCACCTATGATTCACGACTATGAGATTATTGCCTAGGACTATGACTATGGAATTGGATCTAAGCTTGATTTTCTATTTTAGACCTATTCTTAATTATCCTTGGATCTTAATTTTGGGAATTTTTCTATTAAGTTAGGTCTATCCATGTTCTTGATTATTATTCAAACCTTTTCATGTTTATAATGTTATCAGATCTATACCTGCGATGCTTTAGTCGATTTATTCAGTATATTTATTAGATCTGTAAGTCGTGAATTTGGGATTATTATCTTATGTCTATTCTAATGCCTATCTCTTCATGGTATTCTTGTTTATTCCCTTTTATTTACGAATCTAGATTGACCTATAATCTAGACGGAATCACGATTACGCAAACGATGGGAATACGATTTGGGCAGAACATGAAACTAGCATGAATGTGATTGAAAAATTGGAAGATTTGTATAGCATGAAATTCATATAATTTGGCATAATAAATATGTTGGCACGATCTGAATTGGCTATAATAGTGGGTAGTTTGCGTGCATTGGGCGTAACGGTAAATTGTTGACCGCAAAACATGTAGTTGGCATGTGAATCTAGTTTTGGCAAAAATTGTAAACTAGAATATTAAATCTAGTTCTAACAGGAATTGTAAAATTGGATATTTAATCTAGATTGGGTCAAAAATGTAAATAGGAACATTAATCTAGGTAGGCTTAACTATTTATTTGGAACGCCAAATATATGGCGTAGTGATTTTGGGCATGATTATTATGGCGAGTTTAGGAAGATGGGTTATAGCCTATTCTGATTTATAACTTTAAATCACATGTAATTGTCATGTTTAGCATAATCATGGTTAGTGACACTTAATCTGGTAAAACCTTATAAACATGATTTAGAGGGAAAGTGGATCATAATAGTAATTGTTGATAATGTACAATAGAAGAGTAATTATGGCATAAGTAAATTTGGAATTTGTCCTAAATAAGAAATGTGTACATTATAGAAAATACGAATATGCCTAACCCGAGGTTAGATTGAGTTACGGTATAAGACTGCCCGGAACCGCCCGACAAATCCCGCAATCGTAACAATACCTATCTAATGTGGGTGGTTAGAGCATTGAGCCCAAAAAGGACTTGAGGTTAGACTGAGTTGCGGTGCAAATCTGCCTGGAACCGACCGGCACATCCAGTAACCGCAACAATATCTTTCTAATGTGAGTGGTCGGTGCTTTAAAGAATAATTGAAAGCTAAGAAACGGTTAAGCTAAAATGGGAGGTTAAGTCCATAGGAACACTTAACCAACTTAACATGTTAACAAAACAAGACTTGTAGGGGTTAAATAACCGTTATAACATGTTGAGTAGACAAGTGGGTAAGGTTAAGGAAAGGTTTAACCGTTATAACATGTTAACCAGGCTAGAAGGTAGGGTTAAGTAAAATACACTTAGCCAAATTAACGTGTTAGCTAGACTAGAAGGTGGAGTTAAGTAAACTCAGAATACTTAGCCATCAGAGTGTGCCAAATGAACAAGGTTAAGTTAAAACATGAAGGGACAATACTTAACCATTAGACCATGTGAATTAAACAGATGTTAGGCTTAAGTTAACAAAGGGAACACTCAACCTATACAAGATGAAGGGGTGGGGTTAAGGAGTAAGAAATACTTAACCAATATAACTTGATTTGTGTTAGGGTTAAGTCAAGGTAAACTACTGATAATACTTAACCAGTTTAACATGACAAATGAATGGGTTAAGTTGACTTGAATTGACTAATGACACTTAACCAATCCAACTTGACGAGAAAAAAAGAACTAAGTAGTACACCTTAGTTAAGAGGACTAAGTTGTAAACCTTAGTTAAGAAAACGACGATTCAGGAACTAAGCAATAAACCTTAGTAAAATACGAGAAGGAGCGAACGTCCATCTGATCTTAAGGAAGGCTCCAACGAACTGGGGTACGAAGCACGCAGTTTCGAGGGGACGTGAGGGTACTCTTGGTATCCCTTTGTGAGGCTGCAGATGATCCGCCTGGGCTCACAGAGGTTAAGGTCTGCGTTAGAAGAGCCAAGGGTATGCCTTGGTTGCAATATAAGGCAACCTAAAGATAGGATGGACCAGCGTGATTCGGCGAGACCAGTAGCCCTGTTTTAGCAACCCGTCGTCTACCTACCATCTTGATCCAATCGAGATACGTGAAGCGAAAAGGCAGAGAACTCCAACAGGCCGTATACTTGCTATCTAGTTATGGTTGCGGATGGCCATAGGTTAGTGGGGCATAGGGGGGCCTGCGTATAGTTCTTATTTTTCAAGGTGTGCCTTTCATTAGTTGAGGGAGGGGTCAGGTGGAACCATAGCCACTAGAAAAAACAGACCTTAGCATCTACATCGGCAGATATCTGAAAGCTCCCGACCGAGTTTCGTGTTTCTTGGTTTGCCCTGCCAAGAGACTCGGGTTGCACATATAGAGGACATGTGCATCTAGACAGCGATAACGATCCATGACACATACGTGGGGAAAGTCGTGGAACATATACCGCTCTGGGTATTGTGTCCTAGAGTAGGGGCGTCGTTCGATAGGTAGCATAATCCCTAGTTGGACCAAGGTCGCGTAAACCCTAAAATCCGAGAAGCATTAGATAAGTCGCGTAAACCCTAGTTCAATCTAGGAAGCACTCGATAGAAAAACCCTAGATCAGATCTAGGTAATAGATAATAAATGTACGCCTGTAGGAAACCACAATTACAAGGATTGGGGCACGTTATCATTTTATAAAGATTACTAGTTGGGTCGCTAGTTAGGTGGTGCAGAGATATAAACCAAAATAACAGGGTAATCGCGAAGCAGAGAAAGTATGGAAGCATATTCAGTTTACTAGTGTATTCAGCTTGTCGGTAGATCCAGTTTATCAGTACATTCAGTTTTATCTTGCCTTAGCATATCTTGCGTTATCTTGTTAGCCCTATCATCATGGTATTGTCTTGTATTCAGTTAAATTCATTTCATGTTGTTTTAACCTGTTCACATGCTGAAAGTTACTGAACTTACCAGACTATGTCTGACTCTGTTTTCTTTCGCTTTCTTGTCTTCCGTCCCCCCCCCCCACCAGGTTCGCAGGGAAGGAATGTTACTACTTAGCTCAGTTTTCTTTCCAAGCTTGAAGATTAGTCGAAGTTTTCCTTGGATTCACTTTTCCATTGCTATGGCTGCCTCATACTACATTGGGGAATATAAAAGTTATTTTATGCTTCTTTATTTTGTAAGACAGATACTCTGGTATTGGAAAATAATTGTTGTACAAACTATTTTATCAGTAAAGTAAAGTTTTATTTCCCGCTGTTTTAATATTGTCTGTCTTGTAATTTATCTGCATCTTTTACCTATAATGCTTCACAGAACTTAGTGCATTCCCTTTGTGAGTGACACTAACGGATGTGGGGTGTTACACTAACCCCGTAATTGGTAGCACTCAGCCATAACATCTAGTATGAGGTATTCGCCCCATAAAATCCTTGAAAGCCTACATGCCCATAATAAATACTAGATGTCCCCATACTACCCCTAATCGATCGGCTCCCTAACTTGTAGATACCTGTGTGGGTCCCAGCTTAGGGTGTATCACTCCCTAAGTGGTAACCCATGGTTGCACAGCTTTATACCTACTGATGTACAGTGGCTAATTCTTGTAATGCTGGGAACACCTTGAGCACGCTTAACGAACCCGTCAGAACCTGCACTGCTACACCCTTTCTCTTATTTGATTGCTTATAATCCTCCCAGTAAGCGTGCCCCAACCTTGCCTAGCTCAGGGTTCCCAATACCTCTATGTGGGTTACTATCTGAAAAGGGTCCCTACCGCTACTAGGTTTTTTCCTCAGGGTTTATCCTAACCCAACCTATATTGGTTAAGTGTTGTCTATCTGCCCAGTTGACTTAACCCCATCCAATTATCAAATCAATATGTATTATTGGTTAAGCTTGCCTTAACCCTATCCACTTTGTTCATGTAATATTGGTTAAGTTGTCATCTCACACAGGTTAACTTAACCCCACCCACCTAACATGTTTTAGGTATCATATTCATCTTTGATCAGCATTAATTAGTTATTAATGCATAGACCTCTCACATTAAGTCGATGGCTTGTGGCTGCTGGATGTGTCGGGCGGTTCCGCGCAGACTTCTACCACAACCAGACTTAACCTCATGTCTGTGCATCTTTTAATTATGCCTACGACCTCTCACATTAGACTGGCCGTTTACGGTTTCTGGTTAGGCCGGTTGGTTCCGGGCAGGCTTCTACCGCAAATGGAGTCTATCCTCGTGTCTCGGCGTGCTTATCTTAGCCAATTTATTTATTTGCAGTTTGTGCCAATTTTAGGTTAATTATGCCAATTACCCAAAATCCCCAATTTCGTATCATGCCCAAAATTTAACATTAATCATGCCCAAATCAACTCAACATATATTATGTCATATTTCCCAACGTTCCCTAGATTACCATTCGTACGTTCATCTATACGAGATTTGGCCTAGGCTCGAAAGTAGCCTGGCTATAAAAATAAAAAAAAGGGAAGGAGGAAGGGAAGAGATACAGAACAGACATAATAACAACAACAAAATAGGCATAAGGATGAACTGATCATAAAGATATGATAAAACTGACAAAAATGATGATAATGTCAACATGGGCATATAAGAATCATGAATCTGATATATAGGCTAAGATAGAAATGATGAGATTAGATCTTATTATCATGTTTAATTTCCAACTCCAATTTACAACATGTCAGAATTGTTTTTGTATTATTTAAATCTAAAAATAATCAATGGACTCACAGAGATTGAACTTAGAAAGAGAATAATTATGAATTTGATTTCTGAATTTGATTAGCTAAACCATTGTTATAGAATTTTATTTTTATCTTCCAATTTGAATACTCTAATTCTGATTTGCTTTGGAGAAGAGAAGAGAGGCTAGTTTTAATTTAGATTAGGGCAGCATGGAGGCGCCATGGATTAGTGTAATAAAATTAGGGTTAGGTCTAGGTGTGTTTTTAAAGATGTATTAGGTGAATTAGGGCCTTTAGATTAGATTAGAGATCATAAGAACCACACAGCTCAAAAGACACGTCATCCAACAAATCCCCGAAGAACACGTCATCAGAGAACTCTCCAGAATTCTGTGCAGATTTTGCCTCGGCATGGGCGTACTTCCCAAGTCCTCCAGTGCATTTTTGTTCTGGCGCACTTCGCAAGTGCACCGGTTATCCCAGCCTGTTTTCTGATTTTTCTGCCCAACTTCTATCGTCCATAATTTCTTCATATGATATCCGTTTTACGCAAAATCAGACTCTATCGCAAGCAGAATTCCGAGACGAACGCAATGGTGTAACCCGTTTCACCTAATTCTTCTTTTAAAAATTAATTGTTCTTTAATTATCTCTTATGTCATGTTTTAAAATTACGAGGTGTCACATTAATTAAACATTAAAATTCAGAAATCACTGCGTCGCAAAAACATGGCTAGACCCGAATGGGTCGACCCATGATCTGCCTGAGTCGACCTATGGGTCGACCCACATTAAGGTGGGTTGACACAGGGGTAAACCCGAACGGGATCTATTTTCTATGACGTGTAATTCTGATATGTATGGTTCGAATTTTAATGGATTAAATCCAATGGTCCAGACTTTCTTGTACACCTATAAATAGACTAGCAAGGCCTAGCTCTAAACTCATATTTTCTGAAATGTTGCCTAGGCTCTGCCATTTTCTTCCTCCAAATCTTTTCAGAAATTTAGAATATTAGTTTTAGGATATTTTGGTTTAAGATTTGAAGATAAAAGAATGTAAATCTACAAATAGGTGTTCGGATTTTTGATCAACGTGAGGTAAGTCCTTGAATCTAATTTACTTAGATTTCTCTCTTCCTTTTCCTCTTCTTTTAGTATCAGATTTTTGAATCCGTGGTTGTTTTAATAATAGATTCAGTTAGAGATGCCACGAACAACAAATCTGGACCAAATTCACGGATTGGAAAGCTGTTCGGTGAGTGAATTTAAATTATAACATTTTAAATAATGGTATATTTACCGTTTAAATTCCCCGTCATTCTTAATATGTTAAATAACTGTAAGTTGTGATAATTTCGGTACAATTCATTTTCAATTATGTTAAGAATATTACTGTTGTATAAATTTATTTTATGAGTTTGTTAATTGGATTAAAATTTCTGTAATACTGAATTTGTGAGATTTATAATAAAAGTGAATATGTTATAGAAAATATTGTTAATGGCAAATTGGATATGGTAAGTCAAATTACAGTGAAATTAGGAATAACTGTGGTAATTGAGATTAAATCTGCGTAGAATATGCTAAGAACATTATTGTTGTAAAAAGCCTATTTCCATTAATCATATGTCTGAATTGGGAATTATTGTAAACACCGTAATTATGGAATTTACAATAAACATGAATATTTTTCTTAAGAGAATTATTATTCCAAAAGGTTGTAAATAGAATTACAGTAAAATTTGGGAATAAAGAAAAAGAATAGATATGGCTAAATGGTATTAAAAAAATTACAGTAATTGGGAAATTGTAAATAACTGCACTAAGACATGATGTTAAGTTCAACTTATGGTAGAAGTTTATGCGTAACAGCCCGACAATTCCAGCATCCACATGTGGTTAGCTTAATGTGATAAGTCTGGTGCATAAATATATATAAAAATATACATATGCAACATATAATAGATAAATATGTAAATGACATTGATCGTATTCGTTGGAAATAAATGTTATGTGTGAAAATTTATAAGACAGTAAAGAGATAAATGTTACAGAAGTAAGAGTTTGGTTAACGTTAAAGAACCAAGGAAAATGTGATGAATGGGGAATATAACCTATTATAATTAATTGCATAAATGAGAATGAAATATAATAGATAGGCTTGTCCTAGGGACAAGTGGAGATTATAACATAGGTCATAATAAATGGAAAGGAAACTTATTAATAAGCCTTAGTTAAGATAATAAGTAAACAACAATAGATTGTGATGACAGTGCAAGAATTATGTTCAAATAAGGACGAGTGAGGTAAACTTATGGAATGAAATAAGTTGTGCTTAATTATATATATTAAGTAACATATTAACAGAAAACATGTGGATTGAGATAAGGTATACATAATTATACATTAAGTAGAATATGTTATTGTAACTTGTAAACATGATACTGGACAATGAATGACATTGTAATAATGTAAAAAAGATTGTAGAATACTTTCGTTAATTATAATCTAATAAATAACATGTTATGGACTTATTAATGAACTTAAATGGGTTAAGTTATATCACTAAATTAATAAGTGAGGGTGCTCCATTCCTTAGGGATATAAGGAGCTCAGAGAAAACCTAATAACTTGAAAGAAAAGATAATATGTGGATAATCAATCTGATAAGATAAGACAAGCGCAAAATTAAAAGATTAGACATAGGGTCTAATAACATGTTAGCGTGATGCGCTTGGACCAGTATGCACGTACGAAGGTGAAGAACCTAATGGGGTAGATCATCAAGGTGTCTGGAGGCATGAGAGAACCACTTCCATCTGATTCTTCTTCCTAATATTATACTTGCTGGCTCTACGGGAGCCAAAGGAAGCACGCAGCTTCCTATGGACGTGGTAGGGTACTCTGTGGTGGTGCTCTGTTGCGGTGCGTGCTCATGCTATACTCATAGAGGTTGGGTATGAGCATTACCACCCGGTGAATATACCTTGACTGCAATGGTAGTTTGGCAGTCAGAAGGCTGTGGCGGTATGGCATTAGGGTGATTCGATGATTTGCCTACATATAGGTTGGTCAGGACCAAATAAAGGATAGTAATCGTCAGGTACCTGTCATCGACAGTTAGTGTGATGCAGAAGACTAGAGCTAAACCTACAGACCATCGATCTTTCACTATCGAGACTTTAGTTGCCTGACACGCCAATTTGGATGTAGATTGTTTGCTAGGGGCATGTCACTTAGCTCTTATTGTAGTCTTTCATTAGTTGAGGGAGGGGTCGAGGTAGGACCATAGTGACCGTGAAAATGCAGACCATAGTTTAGATATATGTATTTTAGGCCCTTTTAGAGGTCCTATACAGATATGGAAAAAGCTCCCGACCGAGTTCCGTGCATTCAGATGTAGCTCTATTACGGGACCCGCGGTACAATAGACAGAACGTACTTGTGTGGGTCTAGGAACATTCACACCGCACCGGGTGGTGTATCATAGACGCTAGGGCATTACACCGTGTTGAGACTGAGCTTGACTGAGGAGTTTAGATATGGCAGTTCATACGCTTACGTAGCATGAGGATGATAGTTCTGTGTTGAACGTGGCGTAGTTATATGGAGGTCCGTACGTCGCCCTGGCGTAGGATGAAATTTGCATACGCTTCCGTTGCGTGACGGCGAAGACCGTGCGAGAAGGGTATCATATGAAGTACCAGAATATTGGAGGTAGCTACATATATGTCATATTAGGTTAATTCACTGGGAGGTTGATGAGTACGAAGTGTGTGTAAAGTCTTGAGTGTTATTAACCCAAAACAACCTAATAAATAAGAAACATAACTGAATGGTATACGTAGGGTTATTTCGGAATGTGTAATTTAGTCCAGTCACGAGAACTTGTGTTCTGACCCCTCCTCATAACACACTCATAGGTTAGGTTTATGGTAAAGATGTGATAGGTTTGGATACTGGTTAGGTAGTATTATTACTTTGGTAAAGCTATATTATATTATATTATATTATATTTCATTCTGTTGTGAGATGTTTTCTGAGCTCTGATATATTTTATATCTCTGTCTTTTTTGCAGGATACTAGACAGGCCAAGTCGAGTTTCAATAGATTGGGATTTAAAAAAAAAAGATCTCTTAGAATTTGGGTTATTACAAGGAAATTTAAGCATCTTCTTATAGTCATCTGGATCTTCAAACTGCACTTCAAAATTGTAATCAGGTGAAATATGCATGTGGAAGGCGGTGGACGATTTCCATACACTGGAGATGTAGTCTTTAAGCTTGACAACGGAAAGCCGCAAATTAACTGTTATAAGAACGATGGTGTTAGCCTAGAATTTATCTGATTCATTGAAAATACTTTCTTGAATAAAGACATATTCATAAGGAGGTTCAACGTAGTCAAGGGAAGATCATCAATATTTTTAGTAGGCTTGGTGCGGACGGAGTTGGAGAAGGTTGCGGAAGGTCAGACATTGGAGGAGGAAGACGGTTTTGGTGGTTGTGAATGTTGTTGCGAAGGTTTAGGAGGTGGAAATCATGGTTGAGGGAGGAGGGGGTGGGGGGGTGTAAGTACTTTTATCCGACATTTCAGAAAGAAACGTGGAAATAACGCACTTTTCAACAAGTGTTATAAACTAGCAAATAATTCGGTCAAAAACTGAGAATGTTCTTTTGTGTTCAGTATCGCTTGCCTTACTTATTTGAGCATGCTTTTATTTTTATTGAGCATAAACTTCACGAATCCATACTTGCTTTATATGTGAATTTTATTAGCGGAACTACAAAAAAGATACGCACCTTATTATGCTACTACTTTTCCGAACTACATGCCCTATACTAGGGGTGTTACGGTTACGGCAACAGTTGGTTTTACCTCTAATCATAACCGCAACTGTAGTTGACGGTTAGCAAATTTTAATAATCGTTACCGTAACCGTCTAACCGTTATCGCAACCATTACCATAAATTTACATTGTTATCCATAAATAATTTGAATTCTAACTTTTTTTTTCTTAAGAATTAGTTTGTTTATCAATGAAACAAATCATCCATGTGCACGTTGTCTATAAATTAAAGCGTAAATAATTTATACATATGTTATTTCTCTACCTTAAGTTATTAAAAAACACATATTTTTGTATGAAATACTACAAAAAAAATCATGTGCGGTCGGTATGGTTTACCGCGGTTATCAAAATCCACAACCGTTACCGTTACTATAGTAGACGGTAACCGTGTATACGGTTGGTACGGTTTGGCGGTTGAAAGTCCAACCGTAACAGCCTTACCCTATACCATATTATCATTTGCTAAAAAGAAATATGCAACTTGCTTATCTCCATGGTCTTAGTAGCTGAATTTGCAAACAATTGTCCATCTCGATTTCCATTTTTCACCAGCAAAGCGTACGGACATAAGCTCTCGTTTTCGGCAAATAGGGTTGAGCGAGGTTTTCTGCAGTATTCCGTCATACATTGGTGACATAGATACAAAATTACCACATAATTTCATATTAGATGGCATACGGATTTTTTAACTACTGCATCAAAACTAGGAACCATCCAATCTGATTCCATTAAAAAGACCTCTTGACTTCACCATTTTCGGATGTTGTCCGTAAACCTCGAGGACTTGACTGACCACGTCAAACACAGTCATCGGGGGTGTTGCCTCGGTACTCCCATCTGGATGTGGTAACCCCTTGAATCTCAATTCGTATAAGATAATATTTGACAAAATTTTGAAAAATCTTTCGACTATTGCACAACAAAATAATTAATTAATTAACTATAACTCAATTAAATTAAAAATCGCAAACTAAAATACTCCACTTAAATACCTTGTATAAAGCTGCAAACACATATATCATTCAACTTCTTACTCTTTTTAAACACCCCATTTAAACACTCTGCTTAATAACTGCGCTTTCGTCACGCGGAAACGCATTCTCAGTGGATGGTATTCGTAAACATCTATGTTGATTATTAGTTAGTAGTTTTTGTTATTCAATATTAGTTATTAAATAATTCAAACTAATATAATTTATTAAATAATAAAAAATAAATATTGCATCTTTATAATAATTATTAAAAATCTATTATTAAATATTAAAAATTATAATTTATTAATTACTTAATAGTGGATACTAGTTATTAAATAATCGATTTTATTTATTATTTAATAATTGTAAATTATTGAATATTAAATATGAACATTAATTATAATTATCAAGTATGTTTTTATGATATTATAACTTGTCTACAAACATGTTTTTCGAAGTGGGCAGAAAATGCTAGTTGTTAAAGACAACAATTGTAAGCGACAAGAAAAGGTTGTTGCTAAAGATATGTTTTTCGGCGACCGGCGGGGAAGCGCAGTTACTAATAGTATATTTTTGGCAAAAGGCTGCGAAACACTATTGCTAAAATTATATTTTTCGCAAATGACCCGGAAGAACAATTGACAAAAACTTGTTTTCAAAAGAGGTTAACAATGCCTGTTTCAAAATCCAATTGATCGTGACTACTATGAAATGCTAGTTGCTAAAGATCATTTATTGCAAATGGCACTACTTGCAAATAACCAGTTGCAATATAGTATTTTCCTTGTAGTGAACAAAAATTTACTGTCTATGTAAATGTACATTATTAATCGTTACTAGTCACTTTCTTATTCAGACCTTGTCTCATATTCTATATTGTTTCCCTCGATGGTCTCAAATGCTTTTAATAATACATTTGATTTATCGTTTAAAGGTCCAAAATCAGTTTGATTGTCGGTTATTATTATTCAACTATTTTCCTCGATATATCCTTGGTATGTTTGTTTGACCTCGGTATTTTATCCATCAAATGTATATCTTGCCTTTGTTCTTAGTAATAGGGTATTTTTGATCAAAATGCATCCATGTTTCTCCATTAGCTAGGTGTGTTGACGTACTGACACGACCCGAACTTCCCCGTGAAGGAAAGCACGGATGGCATTGAGGACAAGACGAATCAGAACGCAAACAGAAGAATATTCCATTGTTATTACAACAATTCCATAAGATACAAGAATATACAGAGTATAAATGAATAAAATACATTCGATGAATATCAGAGATTACAATAAATTACATAGCAGCGGAAAAATATACAAAACACAACTAGAAGAGATACACGGATACAGAGCTTTCCGGATATCGTTCCAACTGTAAATCAAGACCCTGTGAATATAAATCTGCAAAACCAAAACCACAAGCTACCCGTGTGGAAAATAGGGGCACCCAGAGTTTAGGTTAAAACAATAAACTCCAGGTCAGTCATGTGATTGGTGTGAGAACTATAACAGTTATTCATCTTTATTTTAAAGTTTGGTAAATCAAGGGACCACGCCGTATGACACGGAACAGGTTTCCTCCTAAGAATACCAGTGCATAAAACAAACAGCACAATGCTAAATAAAGAAAGATGAAGCTGTTATAAGACCCAGGTCCCATCACACAATGCAACGCAAGCCGGAGGATAGGGTTTTTACCTTATAACAGCCAAGCATGCTTGATATGTTTAAAACACATTATTTGCTACTATTATAGGTGTATAGTGTCAAAACATTTTTCAATCATAAATATCAATCATAGACAGCATGAGTGCCACATCCCACTATGTCGCCATACTAGGCTCTACAAATAAAACCGAAATACACGTATTGGAAATTGGATTTCCGTCATGAGTCGAGGCAAGGGGCAAGCTCCTCTCCGATTCGACACACTCTAGCAAATGTCTCAGGACCCCACTATGATCCTTGGATCTTCAGAGCCGGTCCTCTCTTACTTTTGAGGATTGGAAATTCCTGAACACACGTTTCCCGGTCCTTATAGACCTATATCTGAGGCGCCTCGTATCCAACAATCACACTGGTGAAAAGTATATAAATATCAGGGCTGGTAGGTCACTGACACCAACTTAGCTAGAAAGAAACGTCGTGCTCTCCCTGCAGTCACTATCCCGTTTTTGACTCATACCGAGGTGTGAGGCTCGCGAATCCACGTTATACACAAAGCTACATCACACAGACCGTGCTTTGATCATCAACCACAAGACTTTTCTCTTCAACAGAAGCCTTGATCAATTGCCACTTACGCGTGCCACACTGGCAATTCACTCCATGCGACTGATGTCCATCGATATACAACCTCTGAGCTCGTACGTCTCAGAGAAGGGCGTTAAGCAAGAGAATAAATTCTCCGCCGCCAAACAGATGTATATTTAATAAAGATCAATCAACACAGAATAAATTCCAATGTCAGACACACAATCCATTTACAAGTTCGTTCTGGGTCTAAAAGAAACCGGAGGCACTTTCCTCGCATATCCATCCATCTCCAAGTACGTCTGGACGATCACCAACTGTTTCCCTCATCTTGGGTGTACAGACCAATCGAGATCATCAGTAATCACCCAAACGATGTGAAGACTTCCGGTCTTCAACCACCATCTTCGTCTTCGACGTCTCGTCGAATCGGTTATTCAGAATGGGTATAAACCCAGCCTTTCTGAATAACCCACGTATATGATAAACAAATGTTACACAAACACAAAAAACGCTTCATTCCAATTCAGAATATTCTTTTATTCACAAAATCACATTCTTAGGGAAAGGTTCCCATTAATTTTATCCAAGATAAATTCTTCTAAATTTATTCTTTAATCTTCCTTTGGATATCATTTCAAACTAGTCGGGATTAGCGAACCACACCGAAGTAATTATTTATTTTATTTCCCAATCCCAACCTATTCTCCCCTGGAGCAAAATTGGTGATACTCCATATCTAACACCATGGTGTTATCGGTAAAATTAATTACCATTTCACGTTCAAATCTAATTAAAGATTTAACTATCGCTTTGGAGCAAAACTGGTGGTACTCCATTCTCGATCACCTTTCAGATTTGATGATTTAAATTATCAATTCCCATTTCAATCTAATTAAAGATTCATTAAAACTCCACTTAGTTTTAATCTTTTCAAAAATCAACATTCTGCCTTTAACTGGGTTAAAGAACCAATGTCATCTAAAACACGATTCACGATAAACCCAAATCATATTTGATATTAAATACAAGTCTCTGAATAGAAAATATATCGGCTTATATTCAATATCAAATTCTGAAACCAACAAATATTGTATTGGAAATAACGATATGGATATATCTTTCAAATTCCCATAACAATATCTGTATAGTCACGAAATTCAACATCGAAATATTCCGAAGATAATTTCGAGTCAACTCCAGTCCAATTCACATATTGGGAATATTGATTATTTTTAAAATCACTTTCAAATTCAATTTATTTATTTCAAAAATAAATTGATTTTAATTCTAGTTCAAAACTAGTTCATTTCGATAAAAATCTATTTTTATCCTTTCAAATGTGGAATTTTTCACCCCGGATCTTTCCAATTCGCATATTATGATTTTACACAAATTATTAATATTTTTAATAATTTTATCAAGGCCCGTACAGTCGATTTCCATCAACGGCCATTGAACTGCACTTACAGCGACCTTTTTCAAATTTTATTTGGACATAATTCCAAATCCAACCGTTAGATTTCAAATTTCTAATATTCATTGGAAAGCTCTTTTCGATACGAACCCAACGGTTCTGGTTTTAGGAGAATCCGACGGTCGGATCTCCCGCAACGTCAGTTCAAAGTCAATGGTCGAAATTCACGAACTACCGCGGCGCGACGCATTCTATTCCGGCCATTATATATATAATATATATATTTCGTCGATTTCCTTTTTAAAACATACTTTATAAATCGTTTTAAATTCGTTTTCAAACAATTTCAACTCTATATTCAATTTCAAATCAAAATTGAATATTTCATATCATTACTATATAAATGATAATATTTTCAAAACATTATATTTTGAAATCACTTCTTTTCTATATTCATTATAAAAACGAATATAATCGATATAAATATCGTTCACGTCAAAATAGCGCAACTCTAATCAACACGGCTTTATATATTTCTATAAATCCGTTATTCTATTCAACAAATGAATATTTATTCCATTCAACACACGACTAATCTCAACACATGAGTACTGTCGACACACGACTATTTTTGTTATGTAATATATTTTTTAAAATTATGGTATCTATCGTTTGATTTTTAAATCAGACTCCATCGTGAAGTAGTTCTAATTTTAAATATGATGAAGATGTAAATTTTATTATTAAAATATTTTACTCAACACATAAATAATTTCAACACATGAACATCGTCAACACATGACTATTTTTATATTCAACACATGAATTTTCTTTTATAATATTCCTTATTTTCCCGATTGGAATGAGGCCCAATCAATTACCATTTATCGTTAATTATATGAATTCCATACAACACATGTATATAATAGCAATGATAAACAATCAACCATCATCCAAGGTGCACCACACAACTGCATAAGCATCAAATATAAATAATTAATGCTTACACAGTCTGTCGACCAATCGATCGACGTACAATGAAATAATTGGGATTAGTGTACGCCAAATATCATCCCAACACCCGTGTGGGGTATAAAATCAACAAACACAAATTTTTATTTGTGCACTTGGGCGATGTGTAAAATTTATCACCCTAATCAATATCAGTCAAATCAGTGTATATAAACAAATCGGCTGATTTGTTTATAAATATTCATTTATTCACATTCACGTTAAAATTATATTTTTAACGATAATTTATTTATTTCAACCATCTACAATTTATTATCGATTTCACATCAACATCACAAACAAATTTTCACAACACATCAATCAAACAAACAAGCCATCCATGGTCTGTGGACGACGGGTGTCGGGTGCTACTAAGCACCGTCTGCATCCTAGTATATATATATAACTAGAAAAAGAAATTTAGAGTGAGAAGTTCTCACCAAAGCTATCCCAAACGCCTCGACTCTTCTTATGTAGAAGTCATCGCTGTTCTCGCCTTTTGTCACTTTCGTCACCCGTAGCCACTACATATATAAAAATCACATTTTTATATTGTTGCTATGTATATAAAAATCACATTTTTATAATCACTCCGTATGGATAAAAATTCTATTTTTACATCGCTACTATATAGATAAAAATTCTATTTTTACATTGCTACTATATAGATAAAAATTCTATTTTTTTATAACATTGTTCATATAATAAAGATTATATTTTTATCACGCTATTCTCTATATAAAAATTATATTTTTATATCGCTCTTCTTCCAATAAAGAATATATTTTTACAACGCTACTCTGTATATAAAAATCGGATTTTTACTTTGCTATAAAAATCACATTTTCTTTTCAACATATACATAATAAAAATTAGATTTTTATTTCGCTACATATATAAAGATAATATTTTTACTATCTACATCATATAAAAATCGTATTTTTATTCTTTCTATAATATAAAAAATATATTTTTAATGCTCTTACATTAATAAAAATCCTATTTTTATACTTTACATTATATAAAAATTATATCTTTAATGTGTTTTATATATATGTAAAACCTGATTTAATAACACGTAAATAAATAAAATTGATTTAAAACAAAAATAAAAACTTACATCAATCACGAAGAGGAGAGAGAAGCAAGGGGGCGCGGTGGGTCTGTGGTGCAGGCGGAGGGGAGTTCGGGTGCGGTTTCAATGGAGGAGGGGAGAGAGGCAGGAGGAACGGCGGAGTCGGGTGCGAAGGGGGGAGGAGGTGGTGACTGCGGTAGTCACAGGGGGGTTCAGGTGGTTTCAGCGTTGGTTGCGCGGGTGGGCGTTGAGCGCGATCTGGGGGGGGGGGGCGGTCTTCGCGTCGTCGGTCTCTGGTAGAGGAGGGGGGCCCACGACGACGATCGGTAGGGGAGGGGCGCGCTCGATGGTGGCCAACGATGGGGAGGCGGGCCACTTTGATTTGGAGGAGCCTGACCCTTTTTTTATTTCTGGAGAAATGGAAATCGGGGGGGGGGGGGGGGGGGGGGAGGGGCCTGAGAAGAATTAAGGAGAAGGGAGATTTATTTTTAATTAATTAATTAATTTAATTTCAAAAAGGTTCTTTTATTTTCGAACTCGAAACGGCACCCACCGCCTGTCGTCCATAGCTAATTACCCTCATTCCGAATACAATGGGATATGTTATGAAGGCCAATTCGATCGTTACGATCAGTTTCCGTTGAACTTACATTTAAATCATTATACTGAATTTTAAACGTACATTTCAAATTACCGGGGCCACGTACAACCTCTAAAAATTCCAGAAAAATATTTTCTAGATTTGTATTGACGATACGGTCCTAACAAAACTAATTTCATCGAATTCTGAGACTGTTTGAAAAATGGCCAATTTCCAGTCGATTAAAATCAACTAAAACTGGTCAGACGCGTTTTCCTTTGCCACGCCCACATATTGATTTGAAAAATTACGAAAATTGGAATCTAGTGATAACATGACATCACAGATCCAACAAAAGGGGTTTCATTGAATTCCGAGATCGTTTGCAAAATGGCTATTTTTAAGGGCCTGAATTCCATTGCGACTATTCTGGAATTTCAACTGGACATATCTTTTGACCCCCGCTATGAAATTTTGATTTTTCAGATTCGTTGGAAAGATATCCTCAATTAGATTCAAATAATTTTGGTTTCGCTAAAATCCAGTTTATTTTGCACCCGGTATGTTCAATTGAATTTTGAAATCGAATTATCGAACTACCGCGTCATTTTCAATTCCTTTTATAGTTATAAATAATTATTTATATTCCATCGACGGTCTATATAACTATATACGTTCGAATTCTCTTCAAAATAAAATTTTCGTCGTTATTATTTAAAATAATTCATTTTAAATATTCAAAATTCGCTAAAATTGCCAAAATAAAAATTTTAAACTGGCTCGCATTTCCGGGTTATTACAATCTCCCCCACTGAAAACTTTTCGTCCCCGAAAAGGAACGAAGCCGAAAGTTGTTTAACTAATCAACTCAACTTCCATTGTTTTCTTTACGGCTTAAGTTCTTCAACTTTTCAGTTACTAAGAACTTTTCAAATTTTTCAAAAAATTTGGCTAACACCCTAAATTTCCGAAAAATTTCGCCATAACCTCCCCTGCACCCGGAGCACCGGGAAAATCCTGAAATTGCCATACAGGCCCTCTGATCTCAAAAAGAAAAAGAAAAAGCCAAGCAGCAAGCCAATCGACTCATAAAATCATCATCACCCAAACAAAACAATAAATTATAGTAAACATGTACTGATACGTCGGGCAAACAAATTTTATTCTTTTGCTCTAGCCTCCTTGCTATGACCTGTTCAATGTAAGTACATGTATATGCAAGCAAATTCGACCAATTTTCAATACAATTCAATATTTTATTCTATTAGGCGTAATGGTTCAAAATTTCAAACAAATAAACAAACAACACAACCATCAATTAGTTGATTAATGTTTCAAATTCATAATTTTTTGATACATATACAGAAAATCATGTTTTTGATGCCAAATCACAACAATAAATCTATATAGTTTTGGTTCTCACACCAGTCTAATGGAAATATATAGAAATCACAACTTCGAAACATGAACATAAGTATTAGTGATGGAGCACCATCATCAAAATCATCTCCGAGCGACTAGAATGTGATTCTATATCTATCCAGTATATTAAAACCTCGAATATACGTTCATGACGCGTATATGCAAAATCTTTATATATTGGATTGTCCAAATTCAAAATAAATAAATATTCAAATACGTATAAAACGATTTAAATTTCAAAACAAAATTGTTTTCACTTTAAAAATATACTCTTCACGCTCGTTCTAGGGTACTATTGTTCCTATCTCTAACGAGTCATTCTAATTGGATATTACTAATCCAATATCTGATGAATTCTTTTGTATGGTTCTAATGTGTCTTGTTCTCGAGCTCTGTAAACCAAAGCTCTGATACCAAACTGACACGACCCGAACTTCCCCGTGAAGGAAAGCACGGATGGCGTTGAGGACAAGACGAATCAGAACGCAAACAGAAGAACATTCCATTGTTATTACAACAATTCCATCAGATACAAGAATATACAGAGTATAAATGAATAAAATACATTCGATGAATATCAGAGATTACAATAAATTACATAGCAGCGGAAAAATATACAAAACACAACTAGAAGAGATACACGGATACAGAGCTTTCTGGATATCGTTCCAACTGTAAATCAGGACCCTGTGAATATAAATCTGCAAAACCAAAACTACTAGCTGCCCGTGTGGAAAATAGGGGCACCCAGAGTTTAGGTTAAAACAATAAACTCCAGGTCAGTCATGTGACTGGTGTGAGAACTAAACAGTTATTCATCTTTATATTAAAGTTCGGTAAATCAAGGGACCACGCCGTATGACACGGAACGGGTTTCCTCCCAAGAATACCAGTGCATAAAACAAACAGCGCAATGCTAAATAAAAAAAGATGAAGCTATTATAAGACCCAGGTCCCATCACACAATGCAACGCAAGCCGGAGGATAGGGTTTTTACCTTATAACAGCCAAGCATGCTTGATACATTTAAAACAAATTATTTGCTACTATTATAGGTGTATAGTGTCAAAACAGTTTTCAATCATAAATATCAAACATAGACGACATGAGTGCCCCCATCCCACTATGTCTCCATACTAGGCTCTACAAATAAAATCGAAATACATGTATTGGAAATTAAATTTCCGTCATGAGTCTAGACAAGGGGCAAGCTCCTCTCCGATTCAAGACACTCTAGCAAATGTCTCAGGACCCCACCATGATCCTTGGATCTTCAGGGCCGGTCCTCTCTTACTTTTGAGGATTGGCAATTCCTGAACACACTTTTCTCGGTCCTTACAGACCTATATCCGAGGCGCCTCGTATCCAACAACCACACAGGTGAAAAGTATATAAATGTCAGGGCTGGTAGGTCACTGACACCACCTTAGCTAGAAAGAAACGTCGTTCTCTCCCTGCAGTCACTATCCCGTTTTTGACTCATACCGAGGTGTGAGGCTCGCGAATCCACGTTATACACAAAGCTACGTCACATAGACCGTGCTTTGATCATCAACCACAAGGCTTTGCTTTTCAACAGAAGCCTTGATCAATTGCCACTTACGCGTGCCACACTGGCAATTCACTCCATGCGACTGATGTCCATCGATATACAACCTCTGAGCTCGTACGTCTCAGAGAAGGGCGTTAAGCAAGAGAATAAATTCTACGTCGCCAAACAGATGTATATTTAATAAAGATCAATAAACACTGAATAAAATCCAATGTCAGACACACAATCCATTTACAAGTTCGTTCTGGGTCTGAACGAAACCAGAGGCAGTTTCCTCGCATATCCATCCATCTCCAAGTACGTCTGGACGATCACCAACTATTTCCCTCATCTTGGGTGTACAGACCAATCGAGATCATCAGTAATCACCCAAACGATGTGAAGACTTCCGGTCTTCAACCACCGTCTTCATCTTCAACGTCTCGTCGAATCGGTTATTCAGAATGGGTATAAACCCAGCCTTTCTGAATAACCCACGTATATGATAAACAAATGTTACACAAACACAACAAACGCTTCATTCCAATTCAGAATATTCTTTTATTCACAAAATCACATTCTTAGGGAAAGGTTCCCATTAATTTTATCCAAGATAAGTTCTTCTAAATTTATTCTTTAATCTTCCTTTGGATATCATTTCAAACTAGTCGGGATTAGCGAACCACACCGAAGTAATTATTTATTTTATTTCCCAATCCCAACCTATTCATCCCCTAGAGCAAAATTGGTGATACTCCATATCTAACACCACGGTGTTATCGGTAAAATTAATTATCATTTCACGTTCAAATCTAATTAAAGATTTAACTATCTCTTTGGAGCAAAACTGGTGGTACTTCATTCTCGATCACCTTTCAGATTAAATGATTTAAATTATCAATTCCCATTTCAATCTAATTAAAGATTCATTAAAACTCCACTTAGTTTTAATCTTTTCAAAAATCAACATCCTGCCTTTAACTGGGTTAAAGAACCAATGTCATCTAAAACACGATTCACGATAAAACCAAATCATATTTGATATTAAATACAAGGCTCTAAATAGAAAATATATCGGCTTATATTCAATATCAAATTCTGAAACCAACAAATATCGTATTGGAAATAACGATTTGAATATATCTTTCAAATTCCCATAACAATATCTATATAGTCACGAAATCCAATATCGAAATATTCCGAAGATAATTTCGATTCAACTCCAGTCCAATTCACGTATTGGGAATATTGATTATTTTTAAAATCACTTTCAAATTCAATTTATTTATTTCAAAAATAAATTGATTTTAATTCTAGTTCAAAACTAGTTCATTTCGATAAAAATCTATTTTTATCCTTTCAAATGTGGAAATTTTCACCCTAGTTCTTTCCAATTCACATATTATGATTTTACACAAATTATTAATATTTTTAATAATTTTATCAAGGCCCGTACAGTCGATTTCCATCAACGGCAATCGAACTGCACTTACAGCGACCTTTTTCAAATTTGATTTGGACATAATTCCAAATCCAACTGTTAGATTTCAAATTTCTAATATTCATTGGAAAGCTCTTTTCGATACGAACCCAACGGTTCTGGTTTTAGGAGAATCTGATGGTCGGATCTCCCACAACGTCAGTTCGAAGTCAATGGTCGAAATTCACGAACTGCCGCGGCGCGGCGCGTTCTATTCCGGCCATTATATATATAATATATTATATATATTTCGTCGATTTCCTTTTTAAAACGTACTTTATAAATCGTTTTAAATTAGTTTTTAAACAATTTCAACTCTATACTCAATTTCAAATCAAAATTGAATATTTCATATCATTACTATATAAATGATAATATTTTCAAAACATTATATTTTGAAATCACTTCTTTTCTATATTCATTATAAAAACGAATATAATCGATATAAATATCGTTCACGTCAAAATAGCGCAACTATAATCAACACAACTTTATATATTTCAATAAATCTGTTATTCTATTCAACAAATGAATATTTATTCCATTCAATACACGACTAATCTCAACACATGAGTACTGTCGACACACGACTATTTTTGTTATGTAATATATTTTATAAAATTATGGTATCTATCGTTTGATTTTTAAATCAGACTCCACCGTGAAGTAGTTCTAATTTTAAATATGATGAAGATGTAAATTTTATTATTAAAATATTTTACTCAACACATAAATAGTTTCAACATATGAACATCGTCAACACATGACTATTTTTATATTCAACACATGAATTTTATTTTATAATATTCCTTATTTTCCCGATTGGAATGAGGCCAAATCAATTACCATATATCGTTAATTATATGGATTCCATACAACACATGTATATGATAGCAACGATAAACAATCAACCATCATCCAAGGTGCACCACACAACTGCATAAGCATCAAATATAAATAATTAATGCTTACACAGTCTGTCGACTAATCGATCGACATACAATGAAATAATTGGGATTAGTGTACGCCAAATATCATCCCAACACCCGTGTGGGGTTTCAAATCAACAAACACAGATTTTTATTTGTGCAGTTGGGCGATGTGTAAAATTTATCATCCCAATCAATATCACTCAAATCAGTGTATATAAACAAATCAGCCGATTTGTTTATAAATATTCATTTATTCACATTCACGTTAAAATTATATTTTTAATGATAATTAATTTATTTCAACCATCTACAATTTATTATTGATTTCACATCAACATGACAAACAAATTTTCACAACACATCAATCAAACAAACAAGCCATCCATAGTCTTTGGACGACAGGTGTCGGGTGCTACTAAGCACCGTCTGCATCCTAGTATATATAAATATAACTAGAAAAAGAAATTTAGAGTGAGAAGTTCTCACCAAAGCTATCCCAAACGCCTCGACTCTTCTTATGTAGAAGTCATCGCTGTTCTCGCCTTTTGTCACTTTCGTCACCCGTTGCCACTACATATATAAAAATCACATTTTTATATTGTTGCTATGTATATAAAAGTCACATTTTTATAATCACTCCATATGGATAAAAATTCTATTATTACATCGCTACTATATAGATAAAAATTCTATTTTTACATCGCTACTATATAGATAAAAATTCTATTTTTTTAAAAACGGTATTCATATAATAAAGATTATATTTTTATCACGCTATTCTCTATATAAAAATTATATTTTTATATAGCTCTTCTTCCAATAAAGAATATATTTTTACAACGCTACTCTATATATAAAAATCAGACTTTTACTTTGCTATAAAAATCACATTTCTTTTCAACATATACGTAATAAAAAATAGATTTTTATTTCGCAACATATATAAAGACAATATTTTTACTATCTACATCATATAAAAATCGTATTTTTATTCTTTCTATAATATAAAAATTATATTTTTAATGCTCTTACATTAATAAAAATCCTATTTTTATACTTTACATTATATAAAAATTACATCTTTAATGTGTTTTATATATATGTAAAACCTGATTTAATAACACGTAAATAAATAAAACTGATTTAAAACAAAAATAAAAACTTACATCAATCACGAAGAGTAGAGAGAAGCAAGGGGGACGCGGAGGGGGGTTCGGGTGCGATTTCAATGGAGGAAGGGAGAGAGGAAGGAGGAACGGCGGTGTCGGGTGCGAAGGGGGGAGGAGGTGGTGACTGCGGTAGTCGCAGGGGGGCTTAGGTGGTTTTCGCGTTGGTTGCGCGGGTGGGCGTCGAGCGCGATCTGGGGGGGGGGGGGTCTTCGCGATGTCGGTCTCTGGCAGAGGAGGGGGGCCCACGACGGCGATCGGTAGGGGAGGGGCGCGCTCGATGGTGGCCAACGATGGGGAGGCGCGCCACTTCGATTTGGAGGAGCCCGACCCTTTTTTTTCTTTCTTTTTTTATTTCTGGAGAAACGGAAATGGGGGGGGCTGAGAGGAATTAAGGAGAAGGGAGATATTTATTTATTTAATTTAATTTCAAAAAGGTGCTTTTATTTTCGAACTTGAAACGGGACCCACCGCCTGTCGTCCATAGCTAATTACCTTCATTTCGAACACAATGGGATATGTTACGAAGGCCAATTCGATCATTACGATCAGTTTCCGTTGAATTTACATTTAAATCATTATACTGAATTTTAAACGTACATTTCAAATTACCAGGGCCACATACAGCCTCTAAAAATTCCAGAAAAATATTTTTTAGATTCGTATTGACGATACGGTCCTAACAAAACTAATTTCATCGAATTCTGAGACTGTTTGAAAAATGGCCAATTTTCAGTCGACTAAAATCAACTAAAACTGGTCAAACGCGTTTTCCTTTGCCACGCCCACATATTGATTCGAAAAATTACGAAAATTGGAATCTAGCAATAACTTGACATCACGGATCCAACAAAAGTGGTTTCGTTGAATTTCGAGGTCGTTTGCAAAATGGCTATTTAAGGGCCTGAATTCCATAGCGACTATTCTGGAATTTCAACTGGACATATATTTTGACCCCCGCTATGAAATTTTGATTTTTTGGATTCGCTGGAAAGATATCCTCAATTAGATTCAAATATTTTTTGTTTTGCTAAAATCCGGTTTATTTTGCACGCGGTATGTTCAATTGAATTTTGAAATCGAATTATCGAACTTACACGCCATTTTCAATTCCTTCTTTAATTATAAATAATTATTTATATTCCATCGATGATCTATATAACTATATACATTCAAATTCTCTTCAAAATAAATTTTTCGTCGTTATTATTTAAAATGATTCATTTTAAATATTCAAAATTCGCTAAAATTGCCAAAATAAAAATTTTAAACTGGCTCGCATTTCCGGGTTCTTACACTACCTTCTTCATGCGTCCTCACGTTGCATCATCTTGTTGAAATTGGTGATACGCAAATCACAATTTTGGGCAACAAATAATCTTACATATTTTGTGGAGAGATTTGTTATTAGATTTTATGGAGAGATTTGGTGTTAGATTTGATGAAGAGATTTGGTGTTAGATTATATAGAGAGATATTGGTTGCTATATTTGTGGACATTTATTGCAAGGATATTTGGTGCTTAACCAAATAGTTTTATAACATATATGAAGATATTTTGAGATCCATTTTTTCTTGGCATTTTGTCAAGCTTCCACTGCGCACAATAATCATAACAAATTGGTATCGGAGCCAGATCATCGCATAGCTTGGAGTGTTTGTTGGATTGAAAATTGGAGATGTCGGAGATGATGATGTTTTCAAAAGAATTGGAGTATATGGAAGCCGAAGATGGAGGACATTCTATATCTCAATGATTTGCATGATCCCATTGATGGAGATGGGGGGAAGCCCTCGAATATGGATGAGGGAAAGTGGAAGAAAATGGACAAAAAGGCGATTGCGTTGATTCGCCGATATTTGGATGATTATGTATTCCACCATGTGGCTAGTTGTGAATCCGCGAAGGCGTTGTGGGAAAAATTAGTATCTTTGTATGAGTCGAGGAGTTCTACAAGTAAGGCTTTTCTGGTTCGAAAGTTGGTGCAACTTCGATTAGATGAGGAGAAGTCTGTTGCAGAGCATTTGAATGAGTTTCAAGATGTTATCAATCAATTGGCAAATATGAAGGCCAATGTTGATGATGAGTTGCAGGCTCTTTTGTTGATAAGTTCTCTTTCGGAAAGTTGGGAGACTTTGGTTGTTTCATTGAGTTATTCCAATGCTAATGGAACTATCTCTTTAGAAACGGTTCGAAGAAGTCTTTTGAATGGGGAGCTAAGGAGAAAAGGGTCGGAGTTGAAATCAGTTCAAACTGAGGCGATGGTAGCAAGGGACTCGGGGAAAGGTACAAGAAGGAAGAAGAAAGGGACTAATGGTAAAGGTGCTTGTTATTATTGTGGTAAGGAAGATTACAAGCGCAATGATTGCTATTCATATATATGATATATGAAGAAGAAGAAGAAGAAGGCGCAAGGTGAAAATAATAATGATTTGGCACAAGTAGGTTTTGTTGAAGGTACCGAAAGAGGTTCTTCATGTGATGTCCTATTTAGTGTTGTGGAGCCTTGGAAGATGGATTCAGGAGCCAGTTTTCACACATGCCGTGACGTGAAAAGTTTCTCTTCGTATGAGAAGAGTGTTGGCATGATAAAGACAGCCAATGGAGTAGAGCTACTAATTTGTGGAGTTGGAGCTGTTAGGTTTCGGATGCATGATGGAGTGGTGAGAGAAGTGGCCGGTGTGAGGAACATACCTACTTGTTCGCATAACCTTATATCTCTCGGTCAGTTAGATTGCCGCGGTTGCGCTTATGAGACTCGGGGTGGAGTTTTGAGAGTGAAGAAGGTGGTCGTGTGATGATGCGAGGAGTTTTGGAGGAGGGAAAGGTATATAGTTTGGTCGGTTCGGTGGTTAATAATGAAAGGCGGGTGACGGTTGAAGAACCTAGTCCACATCAAGGTGGAGAAATTGGTTTTGATCACTGCTGAGGATCCGTTGAGGATCAAGTCGTCGATTGTTGTCTTCACGTTGATAATTCTCGAGGGATCCATGTAGATGAAGAGGGATCAAGTGGTGGGCGTATATCAATAAAGAGGAGGTGTAATTGAGCCTGGAAATCAATTAGGTAATCTTGTGGCCTGATGAAATCAAGAAGGTGTGATTGAGCCTGTAAATCAATTGAGCTTGGACTTGAAGAGAAGATAGGATGGTTTTATCTCGTAGCTGTTAAAATCGAGATGGTGTTAATTGAGAAAGAAGAGGTTGAAAGTGAGAGCTAAGGGACTATTGTTTGAGTGGAGGAGATGTTGTGATTTGGTATCAAGGTAGTGTTGAAATTGGTGATACGCAAATCACAATTTTGGGCAACAAATAATCTTACATATTTTGTGGAGAGATTTGTTTTTAGATTTTATAGAGAGATTTGGTGCTAGATTTGATGAAGAGATCTGGTGCTAGAGTTGATGAAGAGATTTGGTGCTAGATTTTGTGAGAGATATTGGTTGCTATATTTGTGGACATTTATTGCAAGGATATTTGGTGCTTAACCAAATAGTTTTATAACATATATGAAGATATTTTGGGAGCCAAGTTTTCTTGGGCATGAAGCCAAGTTTTTCTTGGGCATGAAGCAATTCTAACTATAAAAAAGGCTAGTTAATCTCTTCATTAGCTATGGAAAATTTGCTATTATTCTTCATTGTCTTTCTCCTCAAATTTTTAGCCATTAGATATTATCTACCTATTTCTCAATAAGGTTATTGGTTCAAGTTGTAGTTGTTTGTAACAATAGTTGAGATCGTTTGTAAACAATTTTTATTAGTGAATCAATAAAGAGGGTGGTTGGGTGCAACATCGTGTGCTCATATTTCCGATATTGTTTGTGTTGCTGTTTGTTTTTTCAATCACATTCATCTTCAAGTGATTGGGTGATAAAGATCAGTTTTGTTTTTTTGGGTGTTTTGTCAAACTTCCGCTGCGCACAAAAAATCATAACCCATCTCATATAATGTGCAGTTACAAAAGATGCATATAACCTTTGAAACCTAGGAGTAATTGGTAGGTAATGTATTCATTTGTATGAGACTTCCTTTCCCTTCTTCTTGTTTGCTTGTTCCTAGTTACAGGTACTACAATTTCTTAGATTGATATCTTCTTTCCAAAACAACATACGACTATTTAAACGTGTATCTATTTTTTGGAACGGTAATCCGAAAGCTGGCAAAAGTTTTTTAACTTCATAATAATTCTCACAAATTAAATTATCAAGAGACATGTGTCGTTTTGAAGCTTGTACAATAATTGCAAATCCAACTTCTGTAAGGTTGTATTTTGATTTCATTGCAATACAT
Source organism: Allium sativum (assembly GCA_030737875.1). Taxonomy (NCBI): domain Eukaryota; kingdom Viridiplantae; phylum Streptophyta; class Magnoliopsida; order Asparagales; family Amaryllidaceae; genus Allium; species Allium sativum. The sequence continues at coordinate 419,704,933 of CM060924.1, forward strand.
TCTGCAGTTACAGATAACTAGATGTTGCTCGTAAGGTCTTCCCAAAGGGGTTTCTTAGCTGCGTCTAATAAATCATAGATTTTTTCTTCAGTAATCGATTCTTGTTAGGCATTAACATCGTCACCGCCATCAACGGATTGACTTGTAGGAATATGGAACATGTTGCATCTTCATCCATGTCTCTATGAGATTAGTCATAACAATTTCTTTACTCACCGCCTCCTATGATTAGATGTTATGAATTCTCCATGACGGTCTCATATTAAATAATTTGGCACAAAACCGTACCAATCCAAATGAATTCTATTTATACCTGATATCAAATGCTTTAACAATTTGTTCCTAGTACATGGATAATGTATTTCTTCGTTGTTTCCATTATTACTCAAAGAAAATTCAATAAGTACATGTATACCATTATAAAAATGTTTGCTTATTGAGCCTCCCACTTCCTTTCATTGAACATCCAGCTCTGACCAGTAAAATAATTGATCATTTCTCCTAATTTAAATAAAACATTAACATTTTATTTTGCAATACAATCATACAGTTTAAATGTTTAATTATTGCTTATAAAATATACTTTTTTAAATTTAGTTTTAGTTCATTTATACAATGTAATATTCCTTTGATCATACTTTAATTAATTTTGAATTATAAATTTTGCGCGTTACATTATGAATATAATATTAATTTTTGATGTTGGTTTCTCACTACCTAATAAACAGTATAAACCAACGGAGGCTCCCAACGACCATGGCGAAACAGCTTCCAACGATATATTTTTTCTAGTTTTTTCTTATGAATATAAAAATATTTACGTTGGAAGCCGTTAGTTTAAGCCCGTTGGTGGCCATTGATAGTCGTTGCTAAGTCACGAGCAAATTGTTAAGGCCTACTTCTTCCTCATTCGGCTTTGCTCAAAAATAAATCCCAAAACCCTCATTCCTTCTCCAAAACCTCCTTCCACGGCCATTCCGCCCTTTCCTAGCCTCTCCAACCCCTGGAAAACTCCCTCTCTTCCTCTCTAGCCTCCTAATCTCCTTATAAAAACAGGTATTAAGTCTAAACCATATTTAATTTAATTTGCTAATTCGTGCTTAGTTTATTAGTTTACGTGTTTTTATTATGTATTATATGTATATTGTACTTTATTGAGACGTAATTCTTGTTATTAAGTACTGCAAGTTTATATAGTTTGTATAACAATAGAATTATGTGCATATACGTTAAATATTTAAGCAATTTTAGGCTTGTTCGAGGAGGTTTAGTGTGAATGAGCATAATTTAGTTAATGTTTTAGAAATTTATCGAAAACGATATTTAATTTTATAACGTGTGGTTAGTTTGATTGAGTTTTGAAAATGTGTGTATATGATAAACTCTATATACATACATGTCAAACGCCTATTTTTTTAACAAGTATAAAATAATAATATTATATATTCATAAAACCCTTAGAGTGTTTTTCGGCCTTGTCTGATAAGTATTGTATATGATCGTTATGTAGATATTCGTTTTTTAATAGAACAGATATCTATATTCATCATATACAATAGTTTTTGGATATGTCCCTGTATTGGATAAGTTACGAAAACGGTAACATAATTAAATCTTTTAAAGCATTTCATTTTAAACGGTTCTTAAAATTTTGAAAGCACTTCCATTATGTTCCCTATGTATATGCAATTGTGTACTGTTCAGGGAACTAAAGCAAAGTGCTGCCGAAATTTTGTTGAATTGTCTAAATTGGAAAGATTTACGTGATTAATTACCTTATTGTACTTGTAATAGGAGGTGGGATGACTAATCAACATAGTATCAATGATCAACATTAATATAACATTAACCAATAAAATTTTTCTCATAAAATGACAATGCAAATTTATATCATACTTTTTAATTATCTACTTAGGGTAAATGGACAATTATTTTTCTGATCGGTGTTGTATTTACAAACAACAAAGAGAAACTAGAGGTTCAATAAGTGAACGTTATAATAATGGTATTTGCTTGTTTATGGATATCTCTTTAAGTAATATGGGAAATGCGAAGAAATCTGTTGTCCATGTAGTAGATGCAAAATGTTAAATCATTTGATACCAGGAATGGTTAGAGTTCATTTGCATCGGTATGTTTTCGTATCAAACTATTTGGTTTAGGATCATCATGGAGAACTATTAGTATTTGCTCATATACAAATTGGGGAGGTGGTGAGTAATGAAAATGCTACGATGAATCTCGTAGAACATATGTTCAAAAATGTTGCATGTTCAATGTTCCTTATTCCTCAATTTACTAGTGAAGAAGAACCAAATATTAGGGCAAAAGAAAATGATTTAGTAGATGCACGAAGTAACACCTTTGGGAAGGTTGTACAAGCAGAATCCAGTTATCAGTAATCGCTGAATACATTGCGATGAAATCTAAATACAACCTCATAGAAGTAGGATTTACAGCGTTGTACAAGCTGCGAAACGACATATGCCTCCCTGTAATGTAATGTGCAAAAACCATTATGAAGTAAAAAAAACTACTATCGGCTTTTGGTTTACTATATGAAAAAATAGATACATGTCTAAACGGTTGCATGCTGTTTTGGAAGGAAGATACCAACCTTAGGTATTGTAAAATATATAATTAGAAAAGGTATAAACCAAGAAAGAATAATAGAAAGGAAGCCTTGTATAAATGTATGCATTATTTACCTTTTACTCATAGACTTCAAAAGTTATATGCATCTTCTGTAACCGTGCAACAAATGAGATGGAACGGTATGAGAACACAGGAAGAAGGTACGTTAACACACCTGGCTGATGGGGAGGCATGAAAGCATTTTGATCAAAAATATCCTAATTTTTCATCGAGAGTCGTAATGTTGGACTTGGTTTATGTACAGATGGATTTTCACCATTTTTTCAACATGTTTATAAGTATTAGTCTTGTCCTATAATTCTCACATTTTATAATTTACCTCTGTGGATGTGTATGAAAACTCCTTTTATGTTTCTCGCAGTTATTGTCCCTGAACCTGTTGGTCTGACACAAGGAATCAATGTTTATTTACAACCTCTAATTGAAGAATTAAAAACATTGTGGTATGAAGGAGTGGAGACATATGATATTTCCTAAAAAATAACTTTTTCATGTATGCTTCTTTATTATGGACAATCAGCAATTTTCCTACATATGCAATGCTTTTGGGTTTGAGTACGGTTGGTCATCTAGCTTGTCCTTACAGCATGGAAGAAACACAAGAATTTTCTCTTTATCTCATGGAAAGAAAATTTTGTTCTTTGACTGTCATCAATGTTTTATTCATATTAATCATCCTTTTAGAAAAGATAAGAAAAACTTTACAACTAATAGGCATGAAACTTTGAGACCACTTATAGTTTAGTCAAGCGAAGATATTTATGAACTTATAAACAATTATCCTAAGATACATTAAATAGCAGAACAAATTGAAATTCAAGGTAAATCATCGATTCATAATTGGTGCAAGCAAAACATATTTTGATATTTCCTTATTAGAAAAATATCCTGATTCATCATAATATTGACATGGTACACAATGAGAAAAAATGTGTTTGAGAATGTATTTAATACAATTTTGAATGTCAAGAGGAAGACGAAAGATGATTTGAAATCAAAATGTTATATCGAAGTAATATGTTATCATTTTGAGCTTCATATAAAGCCAAATGACAAAAAAAAGCGTGCTATGAGCTAGACAATAATCAAGTTAAAATCTTTTAAAACGGCTGGAAGGATTAAAATTTACGGATCGTATATCTTCTAATCTTCGTAGATGTGTCGACTATAAGAAAAATAAATTTAGCAGGATGAAAAGCCATGATTGTCATGTTAAGATGGAAAATTTGTTGCTCGTCGGTTTTAAAGAACTGTTGCCCATAAAAGTTTGGACTATTGTAGTAGAACATAGTCTATTTTATAAAGAGCTTTATTCTACTATATTAAAAGTTGATCGTCTATGTAATGTAACACCCCATGTCCATTAATGTCACTCACAAAGGGAATGCATTAACTTCTATGGAGCGTTTTAGGTAAGTATAGAACAGAAACTTAACAATAAGACAGATATAAATAGTACTCAAAGATTTAAAACATTATTTCATTGCAGTGGAAAACACATATGTTTGCTTACATCATCAAAAACCAGAGTCAAAGTACATAATATCCATCTTGACTACCAAAAGTACATAAACTGAAAGACATAATCCCCAATACAAAATAGCCATAAATAAAAGAGAAGATGAACTTTACTTCAGCGATCCAAGTAATCTTTTAAAAGCAGAGAAACGATAGTCCAAGATCAAGCTCCACTGGTGCTAGTCCCAACCTGAGCACCTGAGGGGGAAAGGAAGAAAAGAGGAGGAAACAAAGGGGGTCAGACATAAAGTCTGGCGAGGGCGATAATTTTAACAATATAATTAACAAAGTAACTAGGCTAAGGCATAAGTTGGACAGTAAGGAAATGACTATGAACCATTGAATATGGCAGAGTAAATAAGGAAACAAGATAAACAAATCGTTAAAGCGCACCGAACCCACTGTAAGATAATTACCAAGCTACACCAACACTATAGGATAATTTCTATACTGCACCACCACTACTATACTGCACCACCACTAGTCACCCTAAGGTAGATCCCGCCTACAGAACATAATAATGATATTGGTAGTTTCGTGCACCCCTAGCTGTCTTCATAGGTGCCGCCTGCCCCTATCTCCACTAGGTGTACCCACTACCGCCAAGCGATCGACTCCCTAACTCGTAGATACCCGTGTTGGCCCCACAGTAGGGTGTATCACTCCCCAAAGTGGAACCCGATACAACCAACAGTGCACGACTTATACCTACACGGTGCAACTACGTCTTACCTACCAGCCCGGGTCCACGCACGCATATGAACCCGTTGGACTTGCGTTGCCACTGCTAACCCAGTTTGGCCTCTTACAATCAAGCCCAGTATGCATGTCCCGTCCTCGACTTGGGTCGAGCCCACAAAGATACGTTTGGGTTACTGGTTGAAATGGACCCCCATTACTTGACACAAGCTATCCACCTAAGCTTGGTCCCCTCTAGTACATCCCACTTAACCCACTTCTTATTCATGTTTCGATTTTGGTTAAGTGTTTCTAATCGTTTCTCCAAATGCCACCCAAGGCACCCACTAGATTCCACATGCCACCTAAGGCACCCACTTAACCCCCTAATGTCCACTACATGTTTATCTGGTTAAGTGTTTCTTAATTCATTTAAGACCGTAACCTCATAAAGACCTCTCACATTAGACTGGCATTTGTGGAAGCTGGATTTGCAGGGCGAGTCCGGGCAGTCTTACACCACAAAAGAGCCTAACCTCGTGTCTTTACAATTGTTACGTATTTAATATATGCCTAACACCTCTCACATTAGACTGGCTTTTGTGGCAGCTGGATTTGCCGGGCGGGTCCGGGCAGTCTTACACCACAAAAGAGCCTAACCTCGTCTCTTAGACGATTAATTATTCCTAATTAATCATTCCCCAATTTGAATTACTTTCCCTATTCAAATTATCAAACAATTCCAAATTTAACGATGTCCATAATTGACTCAATTGTGTCCATCCATTTATGGTATGTGAAATCATACCAATTTTCACCACTACTTATTTTATGCCTTTTAAGGCATTTATACCAATTAAGCCTTTTAATATTATCCCCTTTACCCCACGTTGTACGTTTGTTCGTTTAACGTAAAATGTACGTTAGACTCGAATAGTCTAACTTATGGAACAAAGAGAAAACATCACAATATACACATAATAAAAACATAGATCTAAACATAGGGACGAACTTGCATATGTGAATGATGTTCTACATCTGAAACTTGCATAGGCCAAAGTTACAACTTTCATAAACAACATATGTCATGGATCGAAATCTAAAGGTGTGAACTTGCATAAATCATGTATGTCATAGATCTACATCTAAAGGTGTAAACTTGCATAGGCAATAACCCTAAACTTGCATAACATGATTCATATCCCAAACTCATATATTTATATAAACTTGCATATGTGATTTATGCATCATAACAATGGTGTAAACTTGCATCTAACATGTAAAATATCATGTAGAATTTAGCATATAACTCACACATGGCATAGCGTAATTTTTAATCAAATTTTCACATAAACTTGATGTCATAACCATGTAAGGTCACATATAATTTTACCTAATTTGTATATGATTCATGTTTACATAAAAAACTAAACTTGCATACATATGATTTATCATATGAATCGACATAACCAAACTTAGCATAGGTACAACATGATGATTCAACTAGACATAGGCTAATCATAGAATTACAATGTGGGTGATAGCATCATAACTTTACATCGTAAATATAGCATCATAACATAACGTCATAGAGATTTCAACACAATTCTACAACATAATTACAACATACGATCAATAATTCACATCACATCCATACAATCCGCATCATAACTTAATCCAATTAAATTACTAATTATTTTATTAAAACTATCGAACTCACAACTCAAAAGCGGTCTTGAGTTCTGAATTCTAATTTCTAAAGTTGTATTAGCTCTCCTTTGAAGAAGATTCGTTGTTAGGGTTGAATAGAACTGATTTGGTTTGCTGTTCTTCCTCTCTAATTGGTGGCGGCTGCTCTAGGGTTCAAGACGACAGCATGACGGCCATAGTTTTAGTTTTAATTTTGATTTAGGGTTTGAGTCTATGGGTCTTTTTATAGAGTTTTGAATTTATTTACAGCCGTCAGATCACTCTAGAATCCATCTAGTCCTTAGAAACCAAGAAATGGTGTCAACAGACCAACCAGAAATCGCCACCTAAGCCCTAAAACATAAAATTTCATCATAGACCATTTAGGGCCGGCGGGACCAATTCCAAACCTCCTGAGTCGACCCTGGGGTCGACCCAGCAGGCCTTGGGTCGACCCATAAAATAGGCCGGTTTGGTGTTTTGCCTTCCCGCTTCCGCTGTTTTGATTTTTTTTCTTAAATTTTTTCTTAAATTTATGTTGAATTTTTTTTTTTATATATATATATATTTCTATATTCATAATTAACCATTTTCACACTAAACTACTTTTTGAACCGCGTTCATACTAAGCAGCTTTTTAGCCATTCCCCTAAAACAAAAATATGGCGTTGGCGGGGATCGAACTCTGTACCTCTTGTATGCAAGTCACATGTTCCAACCAAATGAGCTACTAAGTCTTTTGCTTACAAACCTTAGAACAATGCTAAACATTTATTCTTTAATTTAGTTAATTCGATTATTCAAAAATCCGGGGTGTTACATTCTCCCCTCCTTAAAGGATTTCGCCCCCGAAATCTCCAAGTTAAGGAGAATGCATATCCTAACATCCAAACAACCATCTACTCAACCATCAAACATGGACATCCATTGTCCTTATAGAATTTCTAATGCTGTATGAACATATGCAAAAAGTGCGTGTATATGTTCCTTATCTAATGCAAAATCAGGCGGTCTACTGATTCAGTTGACCTCCTTAATGCAAACCATGATAGTGCCATGCCTCCATTATGTATGCGAAAGAACCCTATCGATACATATTATTTCTACATGTGTGCACAACCATTCACCAAAATGCAACATCCATATGATAGCACAACCATTATACATCCATTAGCTTAAATATGCACACACATTTATATGCAATATGCAATATGAAGTGACTGAGCCGATCTAGTGCCTAAAGTGTGTGTATATGCATCCACGAGCAACCACTAGCAAACACTTGCATCCACATGCATCCATCATACATAACATGTCTCAAACACATGTTTCAATCATAGGACTACCCTATCTAAAGGTCAAAGGTACTAACGAGAGGACATACTAAAGATAAGATAAGTATAAGGTAGGTGATAAAGGAGAAACTAAAAGACATACCCTCGAAAAGAAAAGGGTATAATGAATGCATCTTCTCTTCCGTCTCCCAAGTAGCGTTGCTCTCATCATCGCCCCATTGCACTTGGACTAGCTTGACCTCTCGATTCCTCAACTTCTTAACCTCCGACCGAAGAATGCACGTAGGATCTCGCCGAATCGTCGCATCACACTCTATCTCCACCTATCTAAGCAAGCTCGGCTCTACCACTTCTACGGCCTTGTGCAAGCACTTCCTCAAATGTGACACATGGAATACATCGTGTACGTCGCTAAGTCTGTCGGGCAACTCCACTCTATACGCCATCTTCTCAATCCTCTCCATAATAGGAAACGGCCCTACGAACCTTGGTGCTAACTTCCCAACGGACCCAAAGCGAACGACGTTCCGTAATGGAGACACCTTGACAAAGACCATGTCCCCAATATCAAACTCAAGATCTATCCTCCTCTCGTCCGCATTAGATTTCTGCCTATCTTGCGCCGTCTTCATCCTACTTCGAATCAAATCGATCTTTTCCGAAGTCTCTCTAATGATATCGGGCCGAAGTAAAATCTTATCTGTAGACTCCCACCAACATGTAGGCGAACAACCCGGCCGTCCATAAAGAGTCTCGAACGGTGCCATGCCAATGATAGACTGAAAGCTGTTATTATATGCGAACTCCACCAACGGAAGATGTTCCTCCCATGTACCTCCGAAATCTAAGACACACAACCCCAATAGGTACTCTAGAATACGATTCACCCTCTTGGTTTGGCCGTCCGTCTGAGGATGATATGCGGTGCTCAAACATAACTCAGTCCCTACCGCCTCTTGCAAGCTCTTCCAAATATCGCTAGTAAAGATAGGATCGGGGTCACTCACTATGCTAGAAGGAACACCGTGCAAACGGACTATTTCTCGAATGTATACGGAGGCTAACCATGGAGCATCCTCTTACTCTTCACGGGAATGAAATGGGCGCTCTTAGTAAGTCTGTCTACCATGACCCAAATCCTCGTATTATCCTTCTTCGATCTTGGTAATCCATCAACAAAGTCCATCGAAACACTTTCCCACTTCCATTGTGGGACCGCCAATGGGTGAAGCAATCCACCGGGCTTCTTTTGTTCTTCTTTTACTTGTTGGCACACCAAGCATCTAGCAACAAACTCTGCCACGTCCTTCTTCATGCCGGCCCAAAAGTAAACTCGTCTCATGTCCATGTACATCTTGTCCCCGCCGGGATGGATGGTCATCTTCGAACGATGTGCATCACCAAGAATGGTCTTCCTTAGGTCCTCGTCTTTTGGTACATAAAGCCCACTGTCCCTACGTAACCAACCCTTATCATCTAGGGTATACCTATGGAGATGGCTTGATGACTCCCCTCCTTTGAGCTTCTCTACTAACTCAACCAACTGTCGATCATCTCGCTGTGCCTCACCAATCCGTCCCAAAAGCGTAGGTCTGACCTCCAAGGATGCTAGCAAACCAGGTACAAAGTCAACGGAAGGTTTAAAGTCAAACGTAGAGATGAACTCTAAGCTTCGCCGCTCAACAAACAATGGACTCAAGGACAACTAAGGCGTCTGCCACCACGTTACCCTTGCCAGGGGTATATGCTATCTCGAAATCGTAGGATGCTAAGAATTCCATCCACCTTTGCTGACTTAACTTCAAGTCCTTCTGAGAGAATAAGTATTTTAGCGATTTGTGGTCAGTGAATAATTCGATTTTCTCGCCAAGAAGATAATGACGCCAAGACTTAAGAGCAAAGACAATAGCGGCCAACTCTAGGTCATGTGTAGGGTAATTTCTCTCATGCACTCTCAACTGCCTTCCACCATAGGCTATTACCCTTCCCTCTTGCATTAAGACTGCGCCTAGTCTTGTCCCACAAGCATCGGTATAAACGGTAAATGGCTTACTCCCATCTGGCAACACTAAGACTGGGGTTGTGGTTAAAGCTCTCTTTAGACGTTGGAACGCATCATCACAATCTACGTCCCGTGTGAAAACTAAGTTCTTCTTCATCAAGCGTGTTAATGGGGCTGATATCTTTGCGAAGTCTTTGATAAACTTGCTATAGTAGCCAGCCAACCCTAAGAAACTCCTTACCTCAGTAGCATTTTTAGGAACCTTCCAATCTTGGATGGCCACTACCTTCGCGGGATCCACAGCTATCCCTTCTTTGGAAACCACGTGCCCTCAGAATCACACTTCCTTCCTCCAAAAGTGACATTTAGAAAATTTAGCTTTAAGGCTATGCGCTCGAAGGGTCTCCAATACTTTCCTAAGATGTAGGGCATGCTCTTCCTTGCTCTTAGAAAAGACCAAGATGTCATCAACAAAGACCACCACGAATTTATTAAGGTACTCCCTAAACAACCTACTCATCAATTCAACAAAGTATGCGGGGGCGTTTGTCAAATCGAAGGGCATCACAAGCCACTCGAATAAACCGTCTGGAGTCCTAAAGGAAGTCTTGTCTATGCTATCCTCAGCCACTCTCAACTGATGGAAACCAGTGGCTCAGTCCAATTGTGAAAACACTGAGGCGCCAACTAACTGATCGAAGAGATCGTCAATCCTCGGCAGTGGGTGTCTATTCTTCTTAGTAAGCTTATTAAGTTCACTATAGTCCACACAAAGTCTAAGGGACCCATCTGCCTTCATGGAAAATACTACTGGAGCACCCTACTCTGATATACTACGTCTGATGAACCCCTTCTCATGCAATTCCTTCACTTGCTTACTGAGTTCTCTTCTCTCTCTTGGAGCCATGTGGCGCACTGGTAATGCAACTGGCTTTGCATTATCTACTAGATATATCCGAAAGTCTATCTCATGTTCTGGTGGTAAACCCTTCACCTCATCGAAGACATCAGCATATTCACGGACTATGGGAACAGAATATAAATCATCATCGGATGCGTCAAGGGATTCTAGGTAGCTAAGTATTACTGGACCTCTAGGGTCACAAGAAATATCAAGGGTCTTTCCAAAACGAGTCAACAATCTTACTACCCATCTTTCACAATCTAAGATGACCCCATATCTAGTTAGGCAATCCATACCTATAATTAAACCGTAGCCCATGAAGCCAAGAACAAAAGTGTTGCACTCAAACTCAACGCCCAAGATAAACACTCTCAAATCCCAACAAATCATAGAAAGATGAGCCGAACCACCGATAGGATTTGAGACTACTAAGGGATCAGTAACTAGACTAGTATCAAGGTGCAGTGTTTCAACTAATGATGCAGAAATAAACGAATGTGATGCGCCAGAATCGAATAAAGTACGGACAGGATGATGAAACAGAAAAACTAAACTTTCAACGAAAATTGCTCTACATCGTTCTTGCAGCGGTGGGACCACGAGAGCCTGAACTTGTCCCCTTGCCTGCCCTGGTGCCATAAGAGCCTGCACCTGTCCTCCCGAGGTAGACCCTGCCCTCTGCCCTTTCTTTGGGCAGTCCTTAATAAGATGTCCTGCCTCGCCACAGTGGAAACAAGCAGTCTTCTTTTTCTTCCTACAATCTTTGCTCAGGTGGTTGGGTGTCCCATAGTTAAAGCATCTTTTCTTTCCCTTAGCATTGTTGCCTTTGCCACCTTTCTTGTTCTGTTGTTGCTGTTGCGGCTTCTTTTGATCCCCTTTCTTCTCGGGTGCCTTATTAGCACTGGCGACCTTCTCCTCTTCATGCATGAGTGCCATGTCAACTAGTCTCTCGAAGGTAGCCCCCATGGAATGTGGGTCACAGCTAACCCATGAAGCGGCTCGTTTAAACCCTTAACAAATCTTAGAGCCTTCTTTTCTGGAGTATTCACCAAGTACAAGCCAAATTTTGCCAATTGGTTGAGTTTGTTGACGTATTCTTTCACCGATAAATTCCCTTGCTTCCGTGCCAAAAACCTTTCCATATATAGATTCTCTTCAGCCCGCGAGAGAAACTTCGCCTCAAACCTCTGCCTAAAATCTAGCCATGTATCGGTTGGACGTCCCCCATTAGTGACCTCCCACCAAAACGAGGCCTCATCCTTCATTAGACAGGCGGCTAACTGGACCTTTCTTCCATCATCCACTTTAAAGATTCCAAATAATTCTTCCACCACCTTTAGCCAGTTTTGAGCTTCAACAAATGTCTCCGTTCCGTGAAAAGTTTTTCCACCCATTGCCCGAAAGTCTTTACATATCTTAGCAAAAGTATCGACACGAGGAGGAGGAGGAGGAGCATTTGTTGGACCTGCGGTGGCGGCCCTAGCCTCGAGATATTGACGAAACCAACTGGGTACATGAATACCTTCTGGTATCTCAGATGCTTCAGACATGCCGAAACGAAAAAGGAAAGATTCAATACAAAAGAACCGAAGGAAAGATATATGGCCCTTGCATTTATGCTTTATAAAATAAGCTTTTCTCTAGAAAATACTTCCCTTAAAACATACTTTTGAAGGAACTTCTTTATAAAATTGTTTTTGAAAAACAACTTTTCAAAATTCATATATGTTCTGGTAACCTTCAGCTGTGATACCATGTGTAACAACCCACGTCCATTAATGTCACTCATAAAGGGAATGCATTAACTTCTATGGAGCGTTTTAGGTAAGTATAGAACAGAAACTTAACAACAAGACAGATATTAATAGTACTCAAAGATTTAAACTTAATTTCATTGCAGCGGAAAACACATATGTTTGCTTACGTCATCAAAAACCAAAGTCAAAGTACATAATATCCATCTTGACTACCAAAAGTACATAAACTGAAAGACATAATCCCCAATACAAAAAAGCCATAAATAAAAGAGAAGCTGAACTTTACTTCAGCGATCCAAGTAATCTTCCAAAAGCAGAGAAACAGCAGTCCAAGATTAAGCTCCATTGGTGCTAGTCCCAACCTGAGCACCTTAGGGGGGGGGGGAGGAAGAAAAGAGGTGGAAACAAAGGGGGTTAGACATAAAGTCTGGCGAGTGCGATAATTTTAACAATATAATTAACAAAGTAACTAGGCTAAGGCATAAGTTGGAAAGTAAGGAAATGACTATGAACCATTGATTATGGCAGAGTAAATAAGGAAACAAGATGAACAACGATATCGTTAAAGCGCACCTAACCCATTGTAAGATAATTACCAAGCTACACCAACACTATAGGATAATTGCTATACAGCACCACCACTAGTATACTGCACCACCACTAGTCACCCTAAGGTTGATCCCGCCCACAGAACTTAATAATGATATTGGTAGTTCCGTGCACCCCTAGCTGCCTTCATAGGTGTCGCCTGCCCCTATCTCCACTAGGTGTACCCATTACCCCCAAGCGATCGGCTCCCTAACTCGTAGATACCCATGCTGGCCCCACAGTGGGGTGTATGACTCCTAAAAGTAGCAACCCGATACAACTAACAATGCACGGCTTATACCTACACGATGCAACAACGTCTTACCTACCAGCCCGGGTCCACACACGCATATGAACCCATTGGACTTGTTGCCACTGCTAACCTGGTTTGGCCTCTTACAATCAAGCCCAGTATGCGTGTCCCGTCCTCGACTTGGGTCGGGCCCACAAAGATACGTATGGGTTACTAGTTGAAATGGGCCCCCATTACTTGACACAAGCTATCCACCTAAGCTTGGTCCCTTCTAGTACATCCCACTTAACCCGCTTCTTATTCATGTTTTAATTACATGTTTCAATTTTGGTTAAGTGTTTCTAATCGTATTTCCAAATGCCACCCAAGGCACCCACTAGATTCCACATGCCACCCAAGGAACCCACTAGATTCCACATGCCACCCAAGGCACCCACTGAACCACTTCATGTCCACTACATGTTTATCTGGTTAAGTGTTTCTTAATTCATTAAGACCGTAACCTCATAAAGACCTCTCACATTAGACTGACATTTGTGGCAGCTGGATTTGCCGGGCGGGTCCGGGCAGTCTTACACCACAAAAGAGCCTAACCTCGTGTCTTTACAATTGTTATGTATTTAATTTATGCCTAAGACCTCTCATATTAGACTGGCTTTTGTGGCAGCTGGATTTGTCGGGCAGGTCCGGGCAGTCTTACACCACAAAAGAGCCTAACCTCGTGTCTTAGACGATTAATTACTCCTAATAAATCATTCCCCAGTTCGAATTACTTTCCCTATTCAAATTATCAATCAATTCCAAATTTAACGATGTCCATAATTGACTCAATTATGTCCATCCATTTATGGTATGTAAAATCATACCAATTTTCACCACAACTCATTTTATGCGTTTTAAGACATTTATACCAATTAAACCTTTTAATATTATCCCCTTTACCCCACGTTGTACGTTTGTTCGTTTAACGTGAAATATACGTTAGACTCGAATAGTCTAACTTATGGAACAAAGAGAAAACATCACAATATACACATAATGAAAACATTGATCTAAACATAGGGATAAACTTGCTTATGTGAATGATGTTCTACATCTAAAACTTGCATAGGCCAAAGTTACAACTTGCATAAACAAAATATGTCATGGATCCAAATCTAAAGGTGTGAACTTGCATAAATCATGTATGTCATAGATCTACATCTAAAGGTGTAAACTTGCATAGGCAATAACCCTAAACTTGAATAACATGATTCATATCCCAAACTCATATATTTATATAAACTTGCATATGTGATTTATGCATCATAACAATGGTGTAAACTTGCATCTAACATGTAAAATATCATGTAGAATTTATCATATAACTCACACATGTCATAGCCTAACTTTTAATCAAATTTTCACATAAACTAGATGTCATAACCATGTAAGGTCACAAATAATTTTACCCAACTTGTATATGATTCGTGTTTACATAAAAAATCTAAACTTGCATACATATGATTTATCATATGAATCGACATAACCAAACTTAGCATATGTACAACATGATGATTCAACTAGACATAGGCTAATCATAGAATTACAACGTGGGTGATAGCATCATAACTTTACATCGTAAATGATAGCATCAAAACATAACGTCATAGAGATTTCAACACAATTCTACAACATATTTACAACATACGATCAATAATTCACATCACGTCCATACAATCCGCATCATAACTTATTCCAATTAAATTACTAATTATTTTATTAAAACTATCGAACTCACGACTCAAAAGCGATCTTGAGTTCAGAATTCTGATTTCTGAAGTTGTATTAACTCTCCTTTGAAGAAGATTCGTTGTTAGGGTTGAATAGAACTGATTTGATTTGTTGTTCTTCCTCTCTAATTGGTTGGGGCTGCTCTAGGGTTCAAGACGACAGCATGACGGCCATAGTTTTAGTTTTAATTTTGATTTAGGATTTGAGTCCATGGTGTTTTTATAGAGTTTTGAATTTATCTACAGCCGTCAGATCAATCTAGAATCCATCTAAGCCTTAGAAACCAAGAAATGATGTCAACAGACTAACCGGAAATCGCCACCTAAGCCCTAAAACATAAAATTTCGTCATAGACCATTTAGGGCCGACGAGACCAATTCCAAACCTCCTGAGTCGACCCTGGGGTTGACCCGAGTGGGTCGACCCATAAAATAAGTCGGTTTGGTGTTTTGCCTTCCCGCTTCCGCTGTTTTGAATTTTTTTCTTAAATTTTAGTTTGAATTTTATTTTTTTATATATATATTTCTATCTTCCTAATTAACCATTTTCACTCTAAACTACTTTTTGAACCGCGTTCACACTAAGCCGCTTTTTAGCCATTCCCCTAAAACAAAAATATGGCGTTAGCAGGGATCGAACTTTGTACCTCTTGTATGCAAGTCACATGTTCCAACCAAATGAGCTACTAAGTTTTTTGGTTACAAACCTTAGAACAATGCTAAACATTTATTCTCTAATTTAGTTAATTCGATTATTCAAAAATCTGGGGTGTTACACGTAAACTTGAGGAAGAAATCCCTATATTGATTTGCAAACTGGAAAAAATATTTCCTTCAGATTTTTTGAATGTTAGGGAGCATTTACCTATTCATCTTCCATTAGAAGTCTTCGAGGGCCTGTGCAATACGGATGGACATATCCATTTGTACACATGCGTAAGAACAAATATGAAGATGTGTATCTTAATCATAATGCAACATTTGTTATATAATTGCTGTGTTTACGAATCACAACATCCAAATGGCGATATCGGCAAAGAATTCACTATTTGGTTTTCTAATTACGTTTTTTATACAATAAATTGTATTGTAAATGAAGTTTGAAACATGTGTCAAAGGTAGTGATGGTCCAAATGATCATATAAATGGTTTTTATGGCATATTACCTCAGGTTTGTAATTGATATATTTCACATGACCCGCAAAAGAAGTATTTTTGTTTAAATGCAACTAGTTCTGCAACATTCCAGGTTCTGCAATCGGCGTGCACCCAAAATATAATCTTATAAAAATTAAACATACTTTGCACTATTATAAATACGATTTTTGTACTTTCCAAACAAGATCTTCAAGCTTATTATGCTCCTTATCCTTCTCTAAGAAGAGATAAAATTGATCGGTCAGCTATTTTTAAAACAAAGGCAAGGTTTACATTTGATGGACGTAATATTCACGACGAAGAAGCCTACCAAGAAGATCTCGAGAAAATTGGAGGAATATAAATAACCAATGATCAAATAGATTTTGGACCTCTAAACGATGAATCAAATGCATTAACTGAAGCATTTGACATTACAAAGGAACAAAATATAGAGTAGAAACGTAGTATGAATTCGAAAGTGACGAGGATTGATCAATAATCCTGATTTTAAGAAGGTAAATTTACATTTTTAAGGTTATATCATTTTCAGTGCAATGATATGTTATGCTAATATGATATATATCGCTAGTCTACTTAGTTATGTTATAATGTATGTTTTACAAAGTCCTTCTATGTTATGCTATAATGTTTGTCTGTAACAGGTACATATATGTCATCACATAGACATACCTCTTCACATTCTAGGTCTCCTTCTACTCGTTAGAAAGGGATAGGTCCTCCATTAGGTAGTGATGGCTGTGGTCCATCACAGGAGCTAGCATATCCTTTAATGTGGCTTCAGACTCAAGCAAATAAAGGGTAAGTATTAAGTTTCAAAATTAAATTTTATTTATCCATAATGTATTATAAATATATATAGTAGTCACGACATATTAAATGTTCTTTTCTGTACAAAACAGTGGATTAAAGTTAGAGCCCTCGACTATAGTTCTTGGGATATCGCAACAGACATACATGAGTTGCATGACGTCATGTTGGCCTTAGTGGACCTTAATTCCAGATAACGTGTGATATATCAATTGTTACATTAAGCAGTCATGTGTACTTATTTGTTGTGTATCTTACTTTTTAGGTTTAAATATCAATCATGTTTACAAGGATATGACCAATCCATGTTTATACTATTTCTCAAACGTGCAGGGTTCTGTGGACCTTTAAGATGCTGATATTTCCCTCGTAATGCGTGATTTGAATAGTAAAATTGCACAAAGCTATATAGAAACGATAAATAGCAAAAAATAGCTGGAAAAAAGCTAATTAGATGAGCGCTAATGTGTGGAATGATTTTGTTACTTGGTGGAGCAACGAGAAGTTTCAGGTAATCATATTTAATTTAAATTGTTTCGCTCAGTTAATATATAAATTAGAACTGTAAGACGTTTTTTTAAACTTGAATTTATGGGAATCCCAGACAAATTCAGCAAATAGGAGTAAGAACCCTATTACATATCGCGATGGTTCCAAGTCATTTCGGCATCACCACGAGGATATATTTATTAAATAAACATTTAAAGATTTATATTTCTAAGTTTTTTAAAAATAGACAATATAACAATATATAATACCTATTTATATATGTGCATATTTCAGGAGAGACAACGCGATGCTTCTATATCGTATTATGATATTTTCATGCATACTCATGTAGTGTGTTAAACCGACGATTCAAACTCAGTTTAATACTCCTAGGACCATGATGAGAAAGCACGTACTACGTACGTAAATAGAAAATAATTAACTTAAACTTATAAGTTAGTTAAGATAGCATTATCTAAATTCAGTTGTATTCTACATAACAACAAAGGTTCCAACAACAATGGCACAGCTCCACGAGGACACTGGAAGAGCCGATTTGACTGTTGATGAGGAGGACACGATTTTTTTGTGGTTGTCATGGATCTACCAATCCACAATAGACGCTATGGATTTAGGAACCAAGAAAAATTTTAAATTAATTATTGTGTTGCATTTTCAAAACTTTTGCACATTCTGATGGATTATAGTGAACATATACTATATTTCCTCTGAAAATTTAATAGAAACTGAAATTTACATGAATTGCAATTATGAAACATTGAAGATTTAAAATTGTTTACAGATTAAGATATCTCAAAAGGCATACCAGAGGGTTTAGGACAAATAGGAGAGTGCACAACTATGAGCCCAAATCGATGTACTTGAGGAACGTGACCGCCGGCGTGAAGAACAGATGAAGCAGCCAAACCGGCGTTTGCCGGAGTTCATAACCTAGTACATATAGTTTTCTTCATCTGGTGGTTCTGAAGGAGAGTGATTTGAGGTATGATTTGTTACATTTTATCGTTATATACATATACGCTTCCAAAGGCTACCAATGGAAATTTCCACTTATTTCCAATGACTATCTGATCAATAGTTTATTCCATGCAACCACCTTAGACGTTGCAGGCCTGTTGAAAAAGGTCGTTGAAGGTGTTGGAAAAAATTGATAGCCATTGAAGTGTATACCAACGGGGTTTCCAACAGTCGTCAACGACTTTCCAACGACCCCCAACCGTATGGAACCACTGTTGTTCTTATAATGTCTACTTTACTGTTTAGTCATCCTACTTTCCATTACAAACATGGTAGTAACTACATCTCGTATATCATTTCATTTTAACAATTCAACAAAATTTTGGTGGCACTTCCTCTTTGTTCCCTGAATCGTACGCGAATGCGTGTACACAGGAAACATAAAGGAAGTGCTGTCGAAATTTTGTGAACTACTTAAAATGAAAAGATTTATGAAATGTAATAAGTTTATTGTGTTTGTAACTTGCGCAAATCTAATAACTATTGTATACGACAACTATAGATGTTTGTTCTTTGACAAAAACTAGTATTTATATAATAACCATATACAATACTTATCAGACGGGGTAAGAAACTCTTTAAGGGTTTTTTGAATAGGTATAATATATCATATACGATATACTTTATATAAAAACTAATTTTATGCATGGCTAAATTTTAATTAACGAACAAGTTAATTAAATTAAACAATAATACACACACTCTCTCTAACTCAAAACTATTATATGAAATTATTTATCGTTTTCAATGTTTTATGAAACACATAGACTATATCATGAATATCCATAATTATTAACCTATACTGGCTCTAAATGATCTAATTAATCAACAAGAAGAGCTAATTAATTATTTTTTAAACTAAACAAATTAGTATTCTCAACATTAAAGGGCAATATAGCAATTGACGCTCAACAAACCATAGTAAATAATCATAAATATAAAACAAACATCATAATAGGAAATAAACCCTAATTAACAAAATTAAAATCAACTAGGACTTAGTCAAAATACCTAATTAGAGAAACCTAGGAAGTTGATAGACTGAGTGAGGGGAGTTGGAGATGCGTATGAAGGCTAGGAGATTGTCGGCGGTGATGTGGATGTAAGGGAGGTGCTGATTTTGGGTTTGGAAGAATTAAGGAGAAGTAGAAAATGAAAAGAAGGAGTAAGTCTTGGGATTTTGTAACTTGTTGATCTCTGACGGCTGCCAATAGCAACCGTTGAAACACAACTGATGATTTCTGCCAACTATATATTTTATTTATAAATATACCATGGAAACAAGCAACTATCGCTAGCCATCTGAACAACTGTCGGAGGCCGTCGAAAAACGGCCATTGGAATATACCATATCTCTACTAGTGTAGTAAATACCCTTAACGATGATGAAGCAAATGACGATTGTCATATAAGACAAATATTAAACTCTTACTACGAATTATAAAAAAAATTCCGATCTAAGGTGGTGGTGGGAAAAAATAGTGTTGTAATTTTAACTGTATTTGTACGATCCAGAAATTTCAAGTAGTTAAGTAATTAATTTATACCTTGGGAAAATATATTTTTACAAGGTAAAGAAACGATTACATGCATTAGTAGCATTTGTGTTAAGTGTTATATATGTTATTTATAGCATTTGGTAAGAAATGCTACTTAAGTCATCTCTCTCATGCATGGACAAGTGTAAAAACACATATCCTTATGCATGAAACCAAGCATGCATGAAAGACATGTGTCTTATGGGGTGTCTTCACCTTATGCCTCCCCATCCCTTATAAAAAGACCTTCTACCCTCACTTCTCGTTCATTCTTCTCTTCTCTACATTCTTCTTCCTTCTCTAGCCATGACTTCCAAAACATTTTTTTATCCTCCTCACCCTCCTTCCCTCCACTTAATTCGGCAGAGTGCCCTCCTTCCCAACTTCGGCTGTGAGCCTCCCATTCTTAACAACCCGAAAAATCAGAACCAATTAAAATTTTTTATTTTGGCATTTTAGTGAATTTTGAATATTTAAAATGATTTATTTTAAATAATAACGATGAGAAATTTATTTTGAATAGAATTAGAACGCATAAATTCATTTAAATCGAAATTAGAATATAAATATTTATTTTAATAATAAAAGGAATTAGAAATGGCGCGGTAGTTTGAAAATTCGATTTCAAATTTCAAATGAATGTACGAGATTCAAAATAAATCGGATTTTAGTGAAACCCAAAATATTTGAATCTGTTTGAAAATATCTTTCTAAGGGATCTGAAAATTTGAAATTTCATAGCGGGAATAAAAAGTTATGGCCAGTTGAATATTCAGAATAGTCGCTATGGAAAATATAGCCCTTAAAAATAGCGATTTTGCAAACGATCTCCGTTTTCGACGAGACCACTTTTGTTGGATCCGAAATGTCAAATTATTGCTGGATTCCAATTTTCATAATTTTTGGAATTAATATGTGAGTGTGACGGATTTAAACATGTTTGGCAATTTAAGTTTGAATTTAATTGACTGGAAAAGGACCGTTTTTCAAACGATCTCCAAATTTGATGAAATTAGTTTTGTTAGGACCGTATCTTCAAAACATAACCAGATTTATTTTTCTGGAATTTGTGGAGTTCGTATGTGGTCCTGGTAAATTAAAATGTGCATTCAAATTTAATATATACTGATTTATATTTTAATTTTGATAAAAACTGATCGAAACAGTCGAATCAGCTTACCGGACATGTCCCATTATGTTCGGTATAAGGGTAATTAGCTAGATGCGACAGTCGTTGGAGTTTGTTTGGAATCCGGGAAGTTAAACCATAATTTCACGAATTAAAATAATTAAATATATAAAATTATATAATCTCCATTACTCCCTCTATCTTGGTCAACACTCATTTTTTTTTAAAAAAAAGGCTTAACCTAAATAACCCTTTGCCTCTCTCTCTACAGCCGCCATCATCTCCTTCGCCCGCCGCCGATGTTGCTCCCCCCTCTTCTTCCAGTCCACCGCTCCTCCAAGCCCTCCTCCCTCCGTTCAAAAATCCGCACCCCCAAATCCCCTAGACCTCGCTGCTTCGCGCAATTCATCGCGCGCCACCACACCTGGGCCCACCGTCGTCAGAGCTCCGCCACGACCCGTCGCATGCCTCTGATTCGATCAACATCCCCCTTCCTCTCCAATTGCCACTGTAAGTGTTTATTTAAATTTATTTTAAAATAATTTGTTTAAGTTAATCAAAAATAGGATTTTTCTTAGATAAAAATATGATTTTACCTTAGATAAATATATTATAAAAAGTTAAGGTTTTTAATTATAAAAAGGTTAGATTTTTAATTGAAGAAAGATATGATTTTAATTTGAAAAAAAGTTATGATTTTAAAAAAATATAAAGATGAGATTTTTGGAAACAAAAAGATTCAATTTTTTAAAATAAAATGATTGATTTTTATATATATACTAGTGAAATAAAAATATGATTTCTATTTATATGAAGTAGCGATAAAAATACAATTTTTATATGTGAAGTAGAGGTATAAAGATGAGATTTTTATATATGAAGTAAAGGTATAAAATATGATTTTTATTATATGAACAATGATATAAAAATGTGATCTTTTATATGTATGAAGTGATATAAAAATATGATTTTTTATTTATAAAGTAGTGTTATAAAAATATGATCTTTATACCGTAAACATCGAAATAAAAATATTATCGTTATAATGTAAACATCGTGTTAAAGATGTGATTTTGACTATGAACAACGGGAAAAGATCGCGTTGGAATTTTGGGCAGATCCCAAACTATTCAGAAACAAAGAACGGCGGAGTGGAACCCACGGTGAGAACTTCTCACTTTAATTTTATTTTTTAGTTAAAGTATATAGTAGGACGTAGGCGGTGCTTAGCAACACCTGATACCCGTCGTCCACAGACCATGGATGACTTATTTGGTTTGATTGTGTTGTAGAAATTGATTGTGATTGTATTGTGAAATGGTAAATAAAATATTCATGTGTTGAATAAAATGTATGAACAATAAAAATACCAATTTTATTGAATAAACGAATTATATAAGGTATTCATGTGTTGAATAAATATTTTATAGTTAAAAATATAATTTTTAACGTGTGTATGAATAAAATAAATATTCATTTACAAATCCGAAGGTTTGTTTATGTACACACATTTTATTGATATTGATTGGGACGATATATTTTACACATCGCCCCACTGCACAAAATATAAGTAGTGTTTTTTGTTTGAAAACCCCACACGGGTATTAGAATGATATTGGATATACACTAATCCCAATATTTAGTTGTATGTCAATCGATGGGTTGACAGACTGTTGTAAGCGTTAATTATTTATATTTAATGCTTATACAGTTGTGCAATGCACTTTGGATGATGGTTGATTGTTTATCATTGTTATTATATATATGTGTTGTATGGAATCCATATAATTAACATTATATGGTAATTGATTGAGTCTCATTCCAATTTGGAAAATAAAGAATATTTTAAAATAATATATTCATGTATTGAATAAAATATATTAATGTGTTGAATAGAATAAAATATATTCATGTGTTGAATAGAAAAAAATATATTCATGGGTTGAATAAAATAATATATTCATGTGTTGAATAAAATATATTCATGTGTTGAATAAAAGCCGTGTTGATTAGATTAACGCCATTTTGATGTGAACGATATTCATATAGATTTTATTCATTTTTATAATGAATACCGAAATGGAAGTGATTTCAAAATCTAATGTTTTGAAAATATTGTCATTTATATATTAATGATATGGAATATTCAATTTCGATTTAAAATTGAAATAAAGTTAAAATCGTTTTGAAAACGAATTTAAAACGATTTATAAGATAAGATTTAAATGGAAATCGACGAAATATATATAATATATATTATATATATTTAATGACCTGAATAGAACGCGCCGCACCGCGGTAGTTCGCGAATTTCGACCATTACTTCGAATGGACATTACGGGAGATCCGACCATCGGATTCTCCTAAAACCGGAACCGTTGGGTTCGTATTGAAAAGAGCTTTTCGATGAATATAAGCGATTTGAAATCTAATGGTTGGATTTGGAATTATGTCCAAACCAAAATTGGAAAAGGTCGCTGTAAGTGTAGTTCGATGACCGTTTATGGAAATTGGCTGTACAGGCCTTGATAAAATTATTAAAAATATCAATAATTTGTGTAAAATCATAGTAATGACTTGGAAAGAATTAGGATGAAAATTTCCATATCTGAAAAGATAAAAAATATTTCTATCAAAATGAACTAGTTATGAACTAGAATTATAATCCAATATTTTTAAATAAATAAATTGAATTTTAAATGGTTTTAAAAATAACTAGAATTTCCAATATATTAATTGGAATGGATTTGAATCGAAATTATCATCAGAATATTTCAATATTGGATGTCGTGATTATACAGATATTGTGGAGGAATTCGGAAGATATATATATCGTTATTCCAAATACGATATTTATTGATTTCAGAATTTGATATTGAATATAAGCCGATATAATTTCTATTCAGAGCCTTTTATTTAATATTGAATTGGATTTTGGGTTTGTCATGAACTATGTTTTAAATGACGCTGTTCTTAAACCCAGTTGAGAAAAGATTAAATCTTTTAAATAAGATTTAGAAGAGTTTACCAATTAATTAATATTAAATTGGAATAGAATAGAATTGGATTTTGGGTTTGTCGTGATTGGTGTCTTTATTAACACCGTTCTTAAACCCCGTGCGAAAAGAATAAATCTTTTAATTAAGATTTAAAGAAGAATTTCCAATTAATTAACATTTAATTGGAATTGAAAATGGAATGTGAATTGAGTTTGTTGTGAATTGTGTTTTTAATGACATTCGTTTTTTAACCCGATTTACAGTGAAATGGGATTTGGAATTTATAAATCTTTTTATTAAGATTTAACGGGAATTTTCCAAAGTAAAGTTTTCCAGTTTAATGTATTAATTTGGAATTGAATGGAATTCGATTTGATAATAATCGAAGTGAACTTCTGTGGAGGAAGACTGTTAATACATATAAAATTCAAAAGGCTTTGTCGTTATTCCATTTATATTATTAGTCGGATACGGAAATTGATATCGATTATATATTGATTTGTTTTTCCGTGAAGATTCCATAATTAATGGAATGTGATTTGGGTTTATCATGAACTGTGTCTTAAATGACATTAGTTTTTTAACCCAGTTAAAGGCAGGATTACATGTCTGTCACTGTATTTCGAACTGTATGGTTGATCTCTGCTAAATATATATCTATTTGGTGGCAGAGAATTTATTCCCTTGCTTAACACCCTTCTTTGAGACGTACGAGATCAGAGGTTATATATCGGCAGAAATCAATAGTACAGGGTAGATTTTCGATGCGGCATGTTTGTGTTTCCAAAGTTAAATAATCATTAATATTGATTTTTGGAAAGATTTGAAACCAAGTTGAGTTTTAATGAATCTTTAATTAGATTGAAATGTGAATTGATAATTTAAATTATCAAATTTGGGAAATGATCGAGAGTGGAGTATCACCAGTTTTGCTCTAAGCGATAGTCAAATCTTTAATTAGATTTGAACGGGAAATGGTAATTAAATTTACCGATAACACCGTGGTGCTAGATATGGAGTATGACCAGTTTTGCTCCATGGGATGATTAGGATTAAACAAATGATTACTTTGGTAAGGTGCATTAATCCCGACTAGTTTGGAAAACCTTAATTTGGTTTGAGTTGATATCCAAAGGAAGATTAAAGAATAAATTTTAAAGAATTTATCTTTGATAAAATTAATGGGAACATATCCCTAAAGATGTGGATATTTGAATAAACGAATATTCTGAATTGGAATGAGGCGTATGTTGTGTTTATATAGCACTTGTTTATTATATATGTGAGTTATTCGGAAAGGTCGGGTTTATACCCATTCTGAATAACTGATTCAACGATAAGTCGACGATGAAAACGGAGGTTGAAGACTGGAGGTCTTCATATCATTTGGATGATTACTGATGTCTTGATTGGGCTGTACACCCAAGAGGGTAATCGTCTAGACGTACTTAGAGATCGACCGGATATGCGAGGACCTCTCTCCTGTATTGGACATATGGGATAAGGAATAAGGTGCCTCCGGTTTCGTTTAGACCCAGAACAAACTTGTAAATGGACCGTGTGTCAGATATTGGATTTTATTCTGTGTTGATTGATCTCTATTAAATATATGTCTGTTGGCGGTGGAGAATTTATTCTCTTGCTTAACGCCCTTCTCTGAGATGCACGAGCTCAGAGGTTATATATCGGTAGACATCAATCGCATGGCGTGAATTGCCTGTATGGCATGCCTGAGTGGCAAATGATCAAGGCTTCTGTTGAAAAGCGGAGTCTTGTGGTTGATGATCAAAGCACGTCCTGTGTGGCGTAGCTTTGTGTATAGTGTTAATTCGCGAGCTTTACACCTCGGTATGAGTCAAAAACGGGATCGTGGCTGCAGGGAGTGCATGACGTTTCTTTCTAGCTATGGGTAGTGTCAGGGTTTTGCAAGCCCTGACGTTTTTATATTTTTAACTGTGCGGTTGTTGGAATGCAAGGCGCCTCGGATATATCGGTCTCTACGGAGCCGATGGATAGGTCCGATAAAATCGGGAAACGTGTGTTCAAGTATAACTAACCCGCTATGTGTGGATCGACCCTAAAGACCCAAGGGTTCGCTAGCGTCCGAACCCTGAGGCATTTGCTAGAGTGTCTCGAAGCCGGCGAGGATGATCCCTTGCCTCGACTCATGATGAAAATCCAATTTCCAATACGTGACATTTCAGTTTTGATTGTAGAGCCTAGTATGTCGAGATAGTGGTATAGGGCACTATGTCGTCTATGATTGATACATTTATATTTGAAGTTGTTTGCATATGCTTTACACTATAATAGTATCAAAATGATTTGTTTTAAATGTACCAAGCATGTTTGGCATTATAAGGGAAAACCCTATCCTCCGGCTTGCGTTGCATTGTGTGATGGTACCTAGGTCTTATAATAGCTTCATTTTTTTTCAAAAAGCATTGCGCTGTTTGTTTTATGCACTGGTATTCTTGGGAGGAAACCCGTTCCGTGTTATATGGCGTGGTCCCTTAATTTACTTTATTTTTAAAGTAAAGATTTAATAACTGTTTGAGTTCTCACACCAGTCACATGACTGACCTGGAGTTTATTGTTTTAACCTAAACTCTGGGTGCCCCTATTTTCCACACGGGCAGCTAGTAGTTTTGGTTTTGCAGATTTATATTCACAGGATCCTAGTTTACAGCCGGAATGATATTCGGAAAGCTCTGTATCCGTTTATCTCTTTCAGTTGTGTTATATACTATTTTCCGCTGCATTGTAATTTGTAAATCTCTGATATTTATCAAATGTATATTATTGTTCATACTTTGTATATTCTTGTACTCTGATGTATATTGTTGTAATAAGTAATGAAATGTTCTTATAATTGTGTTCTGATTTGTCGTGTTCTCAAACAATCTGTTCTTTCTCTTCTGTTTGGAGACCAGGGAAGTTCGGGTCGTTACACCTTCCTTCCCCATTGAAAACCGAACCACCCCCCTCTCCTCCTTCCTCCTCATGCCCCATACCTCCCTTCTCCTCCCACCCATTTCATCCCCACCAAACCCCACCCACTTCGGCCACCTCCCCTCACGCTCACTTCCACCTCTTCCTCGGCCCCACAAGCTCACCAACCCATGACCCAAGCCCCACCCGTCAACACTCTTTTAGAGCTCCTCCAATAAAA
This sequence comes from Allium sativum, assembly GCA_030737875.1. NCBI lineage: Eukaryota > Viridiplantae > Streptophyta > Magnoliopsida > Asparagales > Amaryllidaceae > Allium > Allium sativum. The sequence continues at coordinate 419,732,377 of CM060924.1, forward strand.
AAAATTGTATATACATATGCACACAATATTTTAGGGAAGTCGGTAAAGAAATTCAGGCGGTTCATGGTAGTTTCGATTGCTAGGAAGTCCTATCGTAAAGTTAGATGGAGTGGAACCCCTAAGGTGAGAAACTCTTCACTTGTATTTGTTTTATATGGATGGTATGTTGGTTACTATGAAATTATGCTTAATCAGTTAATTATTGAAATCTAAGCATTAATTATCGAATGCTTATATTGTATTTAAACTATGATGTTGTTTCTATGGATGTTGCTATGGTTGTTATTAGTGATAGTATGATATACTACACATGTTATACCTACCTATTTTTAATTATCATGGTATTGGTTAAGTCTCATACTTATCGGCTAACATAAATGAATATTATATTCACTTAAATTTAGTGTAAAAATAAAAATTGGAATTTTCTACCTAGAACTGGATAGACACGAATTTGAAGTGATTATGAAAAACTTTTGTAAAGGTGGAAATTTGTTTGAACAAGGTTTTGATATAAAAGGTATGTTGAAGTTCAAATCAGTTGAATCGATTTCATTTTTAAACAGAGTTTGAGATAACTACATATATTATGTTTTAAACTCAACTTGAATGTTCCATTAAGCTTATATAATATTTAATTTTAGTTTTGGAAAGTTTGAAGTTCAAAAAGTTTATTTTTGGAAAATATTAATATTTATAAATTAAATAATATTTGTTAAAAATAATGATTTGAATTTTAATTGAAATTTTGAAATATTGTTTTGAAAAAGGATAATATATGTTTTAAATTGATTTCTAACCTATTTTAAAGTAAATCAGATTAGTTTTGATATAAGTAAAAATACGATTAGAATAGATCATGTCGCGCAGCTGTAATTCGCAAATTTCGACCGTTAACTTCAAATGAGTATACTAGATGCAATTTAAATCTAATTTTCATAAAATAAAAAATGTTTAATCTCTAATGATAATAGTTTTCAAATGAAAATTGAATTTTCAGATTTCAACGTATAGTTTTCAAGATATATTCAAATCAATTTCAAATAAAAATCGCGGTAGTGTAGTTAGATGACCAAATTTAGAAATGAACTAAAATGACTATTTAAAAATTATTAAAATTATGATAAATCATTTAAATGTTTGGAATGTGACTTGAATTAAAATTATGAAGTTTTTAAGTTATTTTCTTCAAACTAGTTAAATAATTCATTTAGCAACATTTTTAGCGACGCTTTTGCAACACTTTTTATATAATAATTTGATTTGGAAGGTTTAAACATAATAATATTTATAAAAACCTTGTTAAACCTTTTCAAATGAATAATTAAGTGTTTTTAAATATAAATGAGAGTTTCAAGAATGTAATTTAAGTTGAGACTTAATTGAAATCCTATATATCCATATTGATTTAAAATAACGTTTATTATTTGGGAAGGCCGAGATTGGAATTTCTATTCGAAAACCATTCTTATTAATTATACGACTTAATGGATCAAATAAGGATATTAAAGAAATGATGATGAAAGACCAGGAACCTTTACATTGGAAGGACTGCTCGCTAATGGCCTCAAGTGGATAGCTTCCATCTTGAGATATCTATATTATAGCAATGGTCCGGACGTATTTGGAGAATATTCGGATTTGCAAGGGCTTCTCTCCTATTGGATGAGGAATGTAGCACTTTTAATTTTGTTCAATCCCAACACGAACTTGTATGGATGTGTGTCTTGATTGATCTTCACTAAACATATTTATGTTTGGCAGCGGGCAATCTACTCTCTTAGCTTAACACCCTTCTTTAAGGCATATGAACTCAAAGGTGATATTATTAGTAATTATCAGTTGTATGTTACGAAATGACAATGTGGAATGCGAACTATAAAGTGTTGCAGATGATCAAAGCATGGCTTAGTTAAGCGTAGCTTTGTATTTAATCAGACCTCAAGCCTCACAACCCGGTAATGAATTAAAACAATATGAATGCGGCAAGGTTATATTGGTCGTTCCCATTAGGGTATGGTCATTCCCATTTAGATAAAGAATTATACCATGGTATGGAGCCAAGGTATCTCCTTATGTGGAAATTCTATTTTATGTGAATAATGGAAGGCGAGAGCTCAGTAATGACCGGGGAATGTCATATTCGAGTTACGATTTAGCGGGTAGCATATATTGATGGCCCGACCTTGTGTTGGCAGGAGATTCATGAGTTGTTTCTCTGGGCATCCCTCTAGAGATGTTCCCTTTGGATAAGGAAGATATTTTGCGGTTGTCATTGTTGATATCCAATTCCTAATACGAGCCCTTATGTTTTTGGTTTGTCTAGGCATTAGCCATCAGCATAATATAAGGGTACCTATGCGGGCTAAGATTGATATATTTATTTGCGAAAGGTTTTCAACATTATACGTGAATAATGATATCAAATGATTTGCATATCAAAGGCATTTTTGGTTGTCATAAGGACAAAACTAGTCCAATCTACGCGTTTACATGTGTGTTTTGCATGGTGAGCCTTATGATAGCTTTATTTTCCAAAAAGCATGCACGATTCTCAGCACTAGTGTTCATAAAGGAAAAATCCGTTCCATGTTTATATGGCGTGGTCTTATGAGTTACCTTATTTTAAATAAAACCATTTTAAGTTTCTCATACCACTCTTATGACTAACTCAGAGTTTATTGTTTTCCCTCTAAAATCTGGGTTCCTTTATTTTCCACATGGAAAAGCTGGTAGTTAGGTAGTTATAGATTGGAGCTATATTTTGGAGCAATACTGGATTTAAGGTGGAGTTGGATTGAAGCATTTTGGACCCTCTGTAGATTTAGTTATTCCACTTTGTACTATGATATGCACTCTGATAAATCAATCTAATATGATGTAAATCATTTTGAAGTAATAAAAGTTCATTTTGTTTATATTCTAATGTGTTATTACCTCAAACAATCTTCCTTTTCGGCAGTTGGGTTTCGGCATATGAATATTATGGATGTATTAAATGTCAACTCTCTAGGGTTGAAAAAGATAGGTCGTTACAATTTGGTATCAGAGTTTTGGTTTACACCAAGCAATAAGGTATAACTCATTAAAATTAGGGTTAGTAATTCCCTAAGGAAACAATAATAAACCTAGGAAATTAAAAGCAAAATAAATCCCTCTCTATTTGTATAATCGTTTGCATATCCCTAAGATATCTAATCTGAATGCCTAAACCATTTTCTTACTATATATAGATAGTATAAGAAGAGGACGAGGCAGGGGATGGGTGAAACACCCCACCTCCATTGAGGTCACTCACAAAGGGAATGCCTTAACTTTGTGGAGTGTTATAGGTACAAGACACAGAAAAATTTACAAGATAGATAAATATAAGCAGCGGAAATCAAACATTTATTGCATACATGGTTTAATACAAAAGTATTACAGCAAATTATCTCAAAATAACTTCAAAAACATTACATCATAATTTCTGTCTTGATTATTTAATAAAGAAGCATAAACCATAAATAAAACTGCATAAATCCCTAAGTGTAGTGTCCAAAAGCCATAACCAAGGTAAGAGAGTCCCAATAATACATATACTTACTTGAAGCTTGCAAAGAGTCTGACTAAGCTGGAGTATTCCCTCCATGTGGACCTGGGGGGAAACGGAAGAAAAGAGGACGAAAGAAAACGGGTCAGACAATAAGTCTGGTAAGTTCAGTGATTACTAGTATTTAAACAAGGAAAGGGATCATGAAAGTAATAACAGAACATAGGACAACACCCAAATATAAGATAAGCTGAACATGTGATCGCACCCATTACTATAGTCTCTGCACCTACTAACTATTGATTCAACCAGCCCCACGTGTTCATAACGAATGATCCCCTTAATGATCGGCTCCTACTCGCATGCATTCATATCTATGTCATTCGGCCCCGCTTGACTGTAGATACCTGTGCTGGTCCCACCATGAGGTGTATCAGTCCCTCTGGTGGCAACCCGACACGATTAAAGATGCACAGTGTATACTACTGATGCCCAGTGCCTGCTTTTTCCACTTCGGAGTACGTGCACGCCCGTACTCCGTTGGAACCTACACTGACGCACCAACCGCCGACGTTTTGACCGCTTATAATCAGCCTAGTAATCGTGCCCCACCCTGCCTAGTTTAGGGTACCATGATACATCTATGTGGGTTACTGCTGAAATGGGTCCCCGTTACTAGGGTTTTCTAATCAACATGTTTATATGGTTAAGTGTCCAAGTTTACCTAACCCCACCCATCAGTTTAGTTAACATGTTGAATTGGTTAAATGTTTCCCTAATTGACTTAAGCCTGCCAATCCTGACTTAGCTTTAATTTATTCATTAAAGCACCAACCACTCACATTAGACAGGTCTTGTTGTGGTCACTGGATTTTCCGGTCGGTTCCGGGCAGTTTTACACCACAACTCAGTCTAACCTCGGGTCCTTTTTGGGCTTGATGCACTAACCACCCACATTAGACAGGTCTTGTTTGTGGTCACTAGATGTGCAGGTCGGTTCCGGGCAGTTTTACACCACAACTCAGTCTAACCTCAGGTTAGGCATATTCGTCTTTTCTAAATTCACATATTTCTATATATGTCTAATTTTATATGTAAATTAATCTTAATTTAATCATTTCATAATTATCCTTTTGATTATGCTCACAATAAATGGTATACCAAATATACCATTTCATGAACAAATCTATGCCATGAAATTTTCATGTTTTCCCAACGCTACCCCCGTGGTAAGTTCGCATAAATTACATAAATGTTGGGCTAGTAAATTAGCCCAAACCCATAAACAAAAAGGGTAACAAACGACATGAAATAAGCATACAATAACATACTTTTAACTTATCATGTGCAACTTGGCATAGAAGCATCACTAACTTAATTAAACAGGTAAGGGTGAACTTGTGACTAAGTTGGATCTAATTATCATGTAAACTTGATATAGGTCTAACATGGAGGTTTAACATATAAACACAAATTTTAAACCACAAATTAGCATATTAACTTATGTATGTCAAAACATAAGAAAGCTACTATAAACATATTTGAATCACAACTTAGCATCATAACTTATGTGTGTTAAAACATAAGAGGGCCACAAATCCAATCTTGTAACAAAAATAGATTCAACTTAACATAGTTCTAAATATACATGAATGTTGACCTAACATGTAAGCATGTGATTTAGATCAAAAACTTGCAAGTAACACCAAATTATAACATGACATGTTCATCACTAAGTTGGCGTAATAAGTTCATTACCCAATCACAATAGATTCCAATAACATACAATATGGTATGTTCATCATCACAAACATATAGGCATGATCAATCGTAATGGTAATGAGAATCAAACTTTATTTATCTTATACATAAGCATCATTCTATATTCGAGTTACAACATGTCATGATTTCATTTAAAAGAACGTTTAAATCTACGTAATAACCAACTTACAAACTAAAAGGAATTTTTTATTTTTTGGAATCTGAATTTTGGAGTTGAAATGCTCGCCTTTGATGTAGATCGTTGAATTAGATTAGTTTTAATTTGATTTTGATGTAGGCTTTTATCTTGTCTTTGAATTAAGCGGTGACGGCTACTCCAAGTTCTCTTTTGACGGCATGACAGTTTCAGGATTATTTTTGTGTGATTTTTGGTTGAGCATTAGGTTTTTTATATAGTATTCCAACTTAATTAGAGCCGCCGGATGAACCTAGAGTTAATCACAACCATTTAGACCAGATCAGCACTATCCAGAAACCCTAGTGACTCAGCAGCAAGTCATCAGTCGCCAAAATACAGATCGGGCCGTGCGGCAGGTCGACCCCCAAGTTGACCTGTAGGGGGGAGGTCGACACTAGAGTTGACCCCTGGCCGACCTGGGTCCTGGGCGGGAATTTTCCCGCCCAGCCCGCTTCTGACTTCTGTTTTGAATTTTGAACCTGGTTTTGAGCTGTTTGAATTTATTTGAATTTCTGAAACTTCTGAAGGCCATAACTTCTTCATACGAAGTCCAATTCACTCAAACTCGGAATCTATTTCAAGAAGAATTCCGAGACGAACGCAATGGTGTAACCCGTTTCCCTTAATTTTCACATTTGAAATTAAGTATTGATTAATTCGTTACTATAACATTAAAAGAAAATATGGGGTGTTACAATGGGAAAGTACTAACCCCTATGGTCAGAATCCCACTACAACAGTTGAGCCAGTTGTCTCAGTTCAATCTCAATCGGATTTGGTAATTCTAAACAAAAAATTCATTAGTTTGGGTGGAAAATAGTTCAAGGGTACATAATCTATTATTGGAGCACAAGCCTGAATTCGATCATGCGAAAAGATATTCAAAGTATTAAAGCTGGATAATTAGCAGAAAAGACTTTTGGCATCATGGCAACTTTAGGATAAAGCTTTAATATCATGGAAAATCTTCTCTTAGGAGAGGCCAAAAGAAGAAATATCATCGGAGCAGTTTAAGAAGGCATTTGAGGAGTAGTATTTGCCTTTAGTGGGAATGTCTCTATTATGCCAAGAATCTATGGATTTGAAGTAGGAAAGTAAGCCTTTGGAGGAATATGTAAGGAAGTATAATGAATTGCCTTGTTTTAGGCCAGAACTGATTAATTCACCATTGAGGAAAAATGAGAGGTTCATTAGAGGTATGGATAAGAAGTATTGGGAAAGGATGATCGCTCATGCAAAAGGAACATTCAAAGAGTTAGTAGATATGGGGTATATCTATGCAGATTTGGATGAGCAGAATCAACAAGAGAGGAAAAGGAAGTTTGCAGAAGAAAGATCGGTGAAAAACAAAGGAAAGAGTACAATGGAGGTTACCAGTTATAACCATAAGAAGAAGGGTCATTATGTTAAAGAAGGCGAGAAGAAGCCAAAGAAAGGGGTTAAGGAAAATCATCAAAGAAAGCTACTAGTTACAACTTACTGGGAAAAGGACATTATGCAAGTAATTGCAAGAAATCAGTAAAGATAAAGGAGCAGATTTAAGAACTAAGGATCGTTCCAATTATCAGAAGAAGTATTGTCCTTTAGAGAAGAAAGAAGTAGTGACTGATGTATATGCAATCAAGAATGATCCTTCAACTTCAAAGGAATAAAAGGGAAAAGGAATACTAGAAGGAAGCATTTTCATTGAAGAAATGTTGCGATCTTTCATTTTGGACTTCAGTGGATCATGGGAAGACTATTTATACTTGGATGAATTCTCCCATAATAATAGTTATCAAGCGAGTATAGAGATGGCGTCTTTTAAAGCTCTTTATGGTTGCCCATGCAAATCGTCGGCTTGTTAGATTGAATCTGGTGATAAGCTGGTGCTAGGTCCAGGCATTATTCGTGACGCAACGGAAAATTTTGTGTCGATTAAAAAGAATTTGGAGGCTGCCCAAGGTCACCAAAAGAGTTATGCAGATAGTCGAAGGAGATATTTGTAATTTCATTTGGAGATGCAATCTTCCTAAAAGTATCTCCAACATTAGGAGTGTTGAGGTTTTGGAAAAATTGGTAAGTTAAGCCTCGGTATATTGGATCCTTCCATATCTTTGAAAGAATTGGGTCGTTAGCTTATAGAGTGCAGTTGCCTGAATAGATGTCTGGTATTCACAATGTTTTTCATGTATCACATTTATGGAAGTATTATCATGATCTTAATTAGATAATTGAAGAGGCTGCTCAACAAGATTCAGAAATCGCCCCAAACTTGGCAGTACAAAGGCAACTATTGAAAATCATTGATCCAGATGAAAAGAGATTAAAAAGGAAGATAGTAAAACTGATTAAAATGCAGTGTAGCGGAGATCTTAATTATTGCACTTGGGAGGCAGAGTAAAGCATGCAGAAGCTTTATCCCGATTGTAGGATTGATATTCCAGCTTAGTTTCAAGAAAGATCTTAAATCTTATATACTAGTTGTTCTCTCTTTTCAATTTCGAGGATGAAATTTTCTAAAGGGGGAAAATGTAACGATCTAGAAATTTCGAGTAGTTAAGTAATTAATTTATAATTTGGGAAAATATATTTTTACAAGCTAAACAAATGATAACATGCTTTAGTAATATTTGTGTTAAGTGTTATACATGTTATTCATAGAATTTGGAAAGAAATGCTACCTTAAGTCATCTCTCCCATTCATGGACAAGTGTAAAAACACATGTCCTTATGCATTAAACCAAGCATACATGAGAGACATGTGTCTTATGAGGTGTCTCCACCTAATACCCCCCTTTCCCTTATAAAAAGGCCCTTCCTCCTACATTCACTCATCTCTTCTGTCCATTCTTCTCCTTCTTCTTCCTTCTTTGGGCATTCGTTGTCATTTCGTCTCCTCCTCTCCCTCCTCTTAATTCGACCGAGTTCCGTCCTCCCTTTCCTCCCTACTTCGGCTGTGAGCCTCCCCTTCCTTCCCCCTTGAAAACCGAGCTCACCACTCTCCTTCTCCTTCCTCCTCACATCCCATACTTCCTTCCTCCTCCCAACCACTTCGATCCCACTAAACCGCACCCACTTCGGCCACCTCACCCACCTTCCCTTATGCCCACCTCTTCCTTGGCCCACAAGCTCACCAACCCAAGACCCAAGCTCCACCCATCACCACCCCCTTGCGCCTCCTCCTATAAAAAAAGATATTGTATACATACATATATATATACACACAATATTGTAAGAAATTGATAAAGAAATCTAGGCGGTTCAGGTTAGTTTCAGTTGCTAGGAAGTCCGACCGCAAAGTTAGGTGGAGTGGAACCCCAAAGTGATGAACTCTTAACTTGTATTTGTTTTATATGGATGGTATGTTGGTTATTACGAAATTATGCTTAATCGATTAATTATTGGAATGTAAGCGCAAATGCTTATACCATATTTAAACTATGATATGGTTGAATGGTTGCTATGGATATAGCAATGGTTGTTATTAGTGATAATAAGATATAATACACATGTTATACCCACCTATTTGGAATTATATGGGTATTGGTTAAGTCCCATGCTTATCGGACAATATAAATGAATATTATATTCATTTTAATTTAGTGTAAAAATAAAATTTGAAATTTTCTTTCCAGAACTAGATAGAAATGAAATTTAAGTGATTATGATTTTTTTTGTAAGTATGGAAATTTTGTTTGACCAAGGCTTTGATATAAAACGGTATGTTCAAGTTAAAATCAATTAAATCGATTTTGTTTTAAAATTGAGTTTGAGTTAACTATATATATAATGTTTTAAACTCAAACTAAATGTTCCATTAAGCTTATATAATATTTAATTTGGGCTTTGGAAATTTTAATTTCAAAATGTTGATTTTTGAAAATATTAATATTTTATTAATTAAATAATATTATAATATTTATTAAAAATAAATATTTATATTTTAATCGAAAATTTGAAATATTTTTTTAAAAAGGGTTATATATGTTTTAAATAGATTTCTAACCTACTTTGACGTAAATCAGATTAGTTTTAATATGAAGTTAAAATACAGTTAGAATAGTGCTTGTCGCGCTGCGTCAGTTCGTGAATTTCAACCGTTAACTTCAAATGAGTATATCGGCTGCAATTTAAATCGGATTTTTATTAAAAAAAAATTTAACTTTCTAATGATACTAATTTTCAAATGAAAAAGGAATTTTTAAATTTCAATGTACAGTTTTCACGATATATTCAAATTAATTTCAAATAAAAATCGCAGTAGTGCATTTTGATGACCAAATTTAGAAATCTACTAAAATGGCAATTTAAAAATTATAAAAAATATAGAATTTTTTAAATAAATCATATTAAATGTTTTGAAATTATTTTGTTCAAACTAGTTAAATAAGCCATTTAGCAACAGTTTTTATTTAATAATTTGATTTTGAAGTTTTAAACATAAAAGTCTTTATCCAAAACCTGTTAAACCTTTTCAAATCAGTAATGAAGTTTTTTTAAAAGATAAATGGGAGATTCAAGAATTTAAGTTAAGTTGAGACTTAATTGAAATCATATATATCCATATCGTTTTTATATAAAGCTTATTATTTGGGAAGACCGAAATTGAAATTTCTATCCAAAAACCATTCCGAGTAATAATACGACATAATGGATCAAATAACGATATTAAAGAAATGGTGATTGAACACTGGGAACCTTCACAACGGAAGGACTCGCTGATGGTCTCAAGTGGATAGCTTCCATCATGAGATTAGTTATCTATATTATAGCAATAGTGTGGACGTATTTGGAGAATTTTCGGATTTGCAAGGGCTTCTCTCCTATTGGACGAGGAATAAAGCGCCTTCGTTTTCATTCAGTCCTAGAACGAACTTGTATTGATGTGTGTCTGATATTGTATTTTGTAATGTACTGGTTGATCTTTACTAAACATATTTATGTTTGGTGGCGGAGAATCTACTCTCTTAGTTTATCACCCTCCTTTGAGACGCATGAGCTCAAAGGTGATGCGGTTAGTAATTATCAGTTGTATGTTATGAAATGACAATATGGCATGTGAAGTGTAAAGTGATGTAGATGATCAAAGCATGGCTTAGTTAAGCGTAGCTTTGTGTTTAACGATACCTCAAGCCTCACAACCCGGTAATGACCTAGAACGGAATGAATAAGGGTATGTGGGTCATTCCCATTAGGGTATAGTTATTGCCTTCTAGATAAAGATTTATACTATGGTATGTAGCCTAGGTATCTAGTTATGTGGAAATTTTACATTAAGTGGATGATGGAAGGAGAGCGCTCGGTTAAAGGTCGGTAACGCCCCGTGAATGTCATATTCGAGTTTTTATCTAGTGGGTAGCATATAGAGATGGTCCGACCTTGTGTTGGTAGAAGATTCATGTGTTTTTCTCGTGGGCATCACTCTATAGGTGTTCCCTTCGGACAAGGAAGATCCTTTGTCTTGGTCACTATTGGCATCCAATTCCCAATACGAACCTTTACATTTTGGTTTGTCTGGGCATTAGCCATTGGCAATATATAAGGGTACTTTTGCTGGCTAAGACTAGTATATTTATTTGTGGAATGTTTTCAGCACTATACACGAATAATAATATCAAATGATTTGTGTATCAAATGAATTTTTGGTTGTCATAAGGACAAAACTCATCCAATGTATGTGCTTGCATTGTGTGTTTTGTGTAGCGAGCCTTATTATAGCTTCATTTTCCAAAAAGCCTGCACGCTTTTCTACACTGGTATTCATAAGGTAAAAACTCATTCCACGTTTATACGACGTGGTTTTATGAGTTACCTTATTTTGAAGAAAATCGTTTTAAGTTACTTACACCAGTCTCATGACAGACTCGGAGTTAATTGTTTTCCCCTCTAAATGCTTGGTTCCCTTATTTTCCACACAGGCAGCCTGGTAGTTAGGTTGTTATACTTTGGAGTTATATTTTGGAGCAATACTGGATTTAAGCTGGAGTTGGATTGAAGCATTTTGGACCCTCTGTCGGTTTCTGACGACTATATATTATTTACAAATATACTGCAAAAACAACTATCGGTAGCTGTTAGAACAACTGTCGGTGGCCATCGAAATGGACCGTTGGGATACATTATATTTCCTATATAGTAGTAATACCCTTGACAATGATGACGCGAAGGATGATTGTCAAGTATGGCAAATATCAAACGTGTTACTATAAACTACAAAAAGAAATTTCTGATATAAGATGGTGGTGGTAACAAATAGTATTGTAATTTTAACTGTATTTATAATATATTATTTCTGCACTTTATTAGTGTATTTGTTAACTTAAATCAATATGTATATATTTCAGTTTTAATTTGTACTGCTATTTCATTTCAATTGGACACTTTACTGCATAACAAGACAAGCGGTAAATTAATTATAAAACGATAAAATCAAAAATAACAAATTAAAATACTTCGCTTAGATGATCTACTTGAAGTCGTGGTACATATTCCGTTTCACTTCCTACTCCATTTAAATATTTTGTTACCATTTTGCATCGTATGTTTTATTTACATTTACTAAGGTAAAATATTTCAATAAATATGTTCATAATGATTCTAAACCTATACAAGTCGCTTTAACTACCAAGTATATATTAGTTCAAACATTTATTATAAAAACTCTTTTAGGCTCCCGTTAAGACGATAATCTAGTCTTGTCCTTTAAATATTTGTGTAATTCGTATAGAGGTGACTACTTTATTACATAAACAACAAACTAGTTAACTGGGACCGCTTATGCATCAATTTGAGTGGGGCTGCTATGGTAATTATTACCGTTACCATTTAGGAAATACCATTACCGTATCGTTTTTACCGGTAAGTCAAAATTGCTTACTGTTACTACTACCGATCGACCGGTATACCAATAATCTGGTAACCACTACTATGGTAATGATAAACTACCATTTGTCCATCAAAGAGTATATCTTGACATGTTTTTTGTACATAGTGCATCTTTATTATACTATATGTAGTGTTAGTTTATAAAAAACATAAATGAGAAAGAAAATAAATGTACTACGAAATATTTTGCCTAATTATTGAACTAGATATAATCATTTATTTGGTTCTAAATTCATGTAATAAAGCATATCAGATGAATATACACATGTTTTAAATTAACTGGTAAAATTACCGTTACCGCTGGTATTGAAGAAATATTACCGATAATTTACCGTTAAAATGGTAAATTTACAATTACCATACCGTTTTAACTAATATAACAATTTCAACCGAAAATGGCTACCGATCGACAGGTAATGGTATGATAATGGTAAATTTACCGTTACCTTAACAACCCTAATTTTGAGTGTGCTTTCTCTTATAAAAATCAAAATGGGTTATTATTGAGGTTTATCCTTCATGGTAGCTTGTGGAAAAGTTATACTGTTACAATAAAAACATTTTTTTTTAAATCAAAATGTCAAACTAATATGAATTGCGTGCTAAGAGTTTACCATGTTCATACACTAAGATCAGCCACTTATGTCGTGTTTGCGAACCAGATTAGGTGCACTACAGAGCCGGTTCTGAGGTTTGAAGAACCCAGTGCAAATTACTAAATGATGCCCCATGTTGTAAAATATGCATAGTGATATTGAACGAGATTCATATTTGTAAGCAACCTTAATTATTTTTCAAAAACTCAATACTAGTACGAACTAACATTGGAAAAAACAAATAAGACAAATGAAAATAACAATAGTTATAATGGAAAAAAATTTGAAAAATTGGTTAAATAAAAAATTTGTACATACGAGACTTGAATCACTTAAACTACTAGAAATCATCAGTTGCGTCTTTTGTACCATTGTATATACTAGCACTTCATACATCTTCAATTAAGATGTCGATAACATGGTTATTTTTGAATAATGTAATTATAAAATAAAAGACAATAATATAAGTAAATAGGCAATATGTGAAGACATACCTTTTCATCTTCTTTATACCATGAAAAAAATCAAAATTTAACATTTAAAATCCTTTCTTCTTGAAATTTTAGAAGCAAAAACATCAATGACATCTTCATATTCAATCTTTTTCAAAATATCCTTTTCAATTCATATGATAGCTAGTCCATTAAGTCTGTCTTGATTCATTATTGTTCACAGATATGACTTTAATAACTTCAGTTTAGAAAAACTTTGTTCTGCAGAAGCGACTGTCACAGAAAGAGTTAACAGAGTCCTATATACAATCATCACATTCGATATATATCCATACTCTTCAAAAATTCCATTATTTTGATAGTAGTCCATGGCTTTTCAACGTCGTATGATTCACTGGGCAAAGTAAGTTGTAGTATTTGTAACTCTGAATGTAAATCTTTTACATCAACATCGGTGGCACTTCCATTTGTCAGAGCTAAATCTAGTTTTTCACAACAATTTTTCAGTTCATTGTCATCTAGTGATTTCAATCTCAAGGCATCGAATATAAAACCAAAAATCGACTGCAATGAATGCAACTGCTCAAATCTTTCTTTTAATTCTCAAAGGGCAATTCCATACTCACAATAAAATAATCAGTTCTAAATGATTCTTCAGCAGTTTGTTGCTCCCTTTCAGAATTTGCAGTTCCATCAAGTTGACGTTTCCTACAAATCTGATGTTTCAATGAAAAACTTGGATCAATATTCATTTGAGAAGCAATTGCTCTTGCCTCAATCTTAGCAGAATCAAATCCATTTTCTCAATAGTTTTTGAAAAAAGAAACACGGCCTTCTAGAGATTTTACTGCGACATCGATGCTCATATCCTCAGATTGCAATTTTTTACTGATCATGTTAACTATGACTAGAATTTCATACCAGATAACTAAACTTAAGATGAACTCAAAACTAGATAGCTCTTGATTTGCTAAAATTTCAGCAACTCGACTTAATTTCGCATCATCACTTACTCTTGCTAGTTCAAACAATGCATCTCTAATTTTATCAACTTGATGCAATATAGCTTTGACACTTTCTATATGACTTTTCCAACGTGTAGTAGATAGAGATTTCAATGTAAAATTGTTAACATATTCCAGTAAAACAACCCATCGTTTTGAAGAATTAGCAAAAACAGCATATATGCATTGACATGCTCCGAAAAAAGATTTTGCTCGAATACAAGAGCTCGTCATGTCACAGATAATCAAATTAAGAGATTGACAACCACAAAGCATGTAAAAAGCTCTAGGATTAACGTCAAGTAATCTTTTTTGCACACCAAGATTTTTCCTTTCATACTGGAACCATTATCATAGCCTTGCCCTCTCACGTTATCAATGTCAAGATCAAGCGAGTTTAATGCATTTTTCAATTCTGTAAAAATTCCCAGTCAAGTTGTTTCTTGAACATTTAAAAACTCTACAAAGAACTCTTCGACTTTAATTGGACAATTTGTCACATCTACACATCATCTGATCAAAGTCATTTACTCCTTATTACTTGCATCAGGAGTACAACCAAGAAAAAAAGAAAAATATTTTTGTTCTTTTATTTTTGAAACGATTGTGTTTCTTACTTTGGATCCTATTATCTCAATCAACTCATTTTGTATTCCATGGATAATTAAGATAATGAATTAGTATATCTTGAATGAGACGGAAATGATGTTGCATTATCGGATCAAATTCAGCAATCATTTCAACCAAACTCGAAAAATTTCCATTAGAGTTCTCATAAATTTTTTCATTTGATCCACGAAATGCTAAATTATTAACAGCAAGACATTTGACAACAATAATTATTATAAGCATAACTTGTTTCCAATGTTCTTTATCCTTTTGAATAAGATCTTGCGTATTTTTGTCGATTGCATGATTAAACTGTAATCTTCTTCGCAACTCAGCCCATGCAGAAAAGTTAAGATTGTGCTCCTTACTTCTTTCATGTTGTGTAATTTTCTCACCAAGGTGCCTCCAATCCCTAATTCCATCTTTTGCTAGTTGTCTTTTGGAAGCCATTACATTAAAAAATTTGTAACAAAAACAAAATACTTTGTCCGTCAATTTGGAATAAACAAGCCACTTTCTATCATGATATTCTCCATTGTTCAATTTTCTTTTGTAATAACTTGCAAAAAATTATCTAAATTTTCATCTTGAGGGTATGTTAAATTGATTTATAGGACCCTTCTCAACAAGTAGATCTCTCGTATTTGTATAAATATTATCCCAAGTGTTGGATCATATATATTCAAAATTTGTTTCGAAGACATCACTTCTACTTCTTTCAAATGATCTAAAAATGGAATATTGATCTCATTTACTATATGTTGCGGTGAAACTAGGGTATCATGCATATTTTCTTCCGTATTATTAATTTGTTCATCTACTGCGATCTCGTTTTCTTCTATATCATAAAAACTAGTTTCTTTTTCAAAATCACAAGATTGTCCCGAATTACCAACCAAATTTGTCATTTTGGAAAAATATTTATTGAGCGACCCTCTTAATGATTCAGCTATTTCTTCATTTCTTTTTTGTTTTTTCCTATTAGAACTTCCAGACGGTTGTTTTCGTGGAAGCTTTCAATAATTCGATAATCAAAATCCAAAGAAACGATGTATTCAATAATAAGTAAATTGTAACTAGTCTATTTCCTTCACTTCGCTAGCACAAGTACAGTGGTGTGTATATAAATATATAAAAATAAAATTTGAGTATAAATAGGTATAGAAAATTTCAATTCAATTTATTGAACAAAAAGAAAAACCACAATCAGATCAGTTTATACTTTCGTCTCCAAAATTTCTAACTGATTTTTTTTAATGATGAAGAGAAAAAATTAAATTTGTTTCTAAATTCCTACTATTAATTTTTTATGTCAAATAGCACATGTTCCCATCATCTATAAAATTTGTGTATAAATATGTATAGCATGTTTCAAATCAATTTATTGAAAAAAAATACAAAACCACAATCAAATCGGTTTATTCGATATTCTCTAAAATTTCGAACTGAAAAAAAAATCAATTTTTTTAATGAAGTAGAGAAAAATCTAAATTTGTTCCTACTTTTCTAATGTTAATTTTCTATATCAAATAGATGTAATGAAACGGATTTCGCCCGGACCTAATCGATCGCTAAATCGACCAAGACCATACGAATCCCGTATACGCTAACTCTGGGTATACAACACATCAGAACAAATAACTGAAGACTTTTATAAACATCATAATAATGTTACATCAGAGCACAGAATATCAGAGTATATCGAAATATAATCAATATAGCGGAAGATGATTTTACAATAAATGTAATATAGTGCACAGCGGAAATAAATGAATAACACAGCGGAAGACGATAAACGCACTGGACACAGCTTAAACCTTCAATCCATAATCCTGCTCATATATCTACAAAATAAACTACTCGACTGCCCGCGTGGAAAATAGGGGCACCCGAGTTCGCAAGGGAAAAAGCAAACAATAGGGCAGTCATGGGACTGGTGTGAGAAACTCTAAACAGTTATAATTAACTTATTTAATCATAGGACAAATCACAGGACCACGCCGCTAACGCGGAACGGGTCTACTCCCATGAATGCCAGTGTATAAACAACAATCAGAAATATAGATATGGATCTACTATGCATCAATCAACATGCAATATCCCAATCTATCTATTTAGATTAATCACCACTTAGATTTTCCAAATCCGATTCAATTTACAGAAATTATTCCTTTGGATTTTATTCCTGATTTCTTATTTCAAATCATTTGAAATACATATCTTACTTTCTATATCAAAGTAGATTTCACTTCGGGATCTCAAATCAAATCGTTTGGAAATATGAATTCCCAAACATAACAATGAATACAAACAAGTATGCAACCAAATATCGTGCTCTCCATCGACAAGGCAAAGGGTACGCACCTCGCAACTTGATATATATAAATGTGCACCTACCCCACATAGGAGTAGGCTACACCGATGATGCACCTCCCACACATGGAGAGCATACACCGCCCTCTCACCCATACTTTTAGTCTCAAGGTCACCCGACTCTTTAGCCACATACTAAATCATTTCATATCTTGAAGTAGGGAAAATCATTTCACAACGTAATAATCACAAGTACTTTTAAAATACAGTACTTCACATCAGTCATTCACACATATGATAAGTCACTATTAATCACATAACCTTTGAGCTCGTACGTCTCAAAGAAGGGTGTTAAGCAAGAGAATAAATTCTCCGCCACCAAACAGATACATCATCAATAGAAACTAATCGAATATGCGAGGAACCACAATGTAACATATAATACATTTCTAAATCATTTTAGAAATCATCGGGTTTTGGGCCTCGAAATCCTTTCTGTTTTATAAAACATTCCCTGTCCAAAATCGGGAATACATTTCTTTTCACTTAAGAAAAATATCATTTCACCATCATTCATTAAATTTGAAATGAACACAACATCGCTAAACACCTTATCGTCAAATCGTGAAGTGTTTCACAAGGCGCTAGCACACAGATATTTTCAACCCAACCCAATGCTAAATGTAAAAGCATAATCTGCTCATAAACTGGTCGAGCACAATCCAAACAATCAATCAATCAAATTTTACATTAAATATAAGGTTTTGAATAGAGATAGTACCGACTTATATTCAACAACAAATCCTGAAACCAACAGATATCATATCGGGAATAACGATATCGATATCTTCCAAATTCCCATCCCGATATCTGTATAATCGCGGAATCCAATATCGAAAATGTCCAAAGATAATTTCAATTCAAATCCAATCCAATTTATTTATTTATAACCATTTGATTATTTTTCTAGTTAGTAACTAGTTCTTTTCGATAAAAATATATTTTTGTCTTTTCAAATGTGGAACTTTTCATCCCAATTCTTCACAAATCATTTCTTATGATTTTACACAAATTATCGATATTTTTAATAATTTTATCAAGGCCCGTACAGTCGATTTCCATCAACGGTCATCGAACTGCACTTACAACGACCTTTTCCAAATTTGATTTGGACATAATTCCAAATCCAGCCGTTAGATTTCAAATCTCTAATATTCGTTAGAAAGCTCTTTTCGATATGAACCCAACGGTTCTGGTTTCAGGAGAATCCGATGGTCGGATCTCCCGTAATGTCCGTTCGAAGTTAATGGTCGAAATTCGCGAACTGCCGCAGTGCGGCGCGTTCTATTCAGGCCATTATATTATATATATAATATATATTTCGTCGATTTCTATTTAAAATGAATTTTATAAATCGTTTTAAATTCGTTTCAAAAACAATTTCAACTTTCATTTCAAATTCAAATCCAAATTGAATTTTCCATATAAATTCGTTTTAAATTCATTTCAATTCAATTTAAATTTCTATTCAATTCAATTCGAATTCATTTTCTATTTAAATTCAATTCGAATTCATTTTCTATTTCAGTTCGTTTTCAATTCGTATATATATCGTTTTCATTTCATATATATATATATATATATATATATTATTTCCTCCTTTCATATATATAATATTTTCACTTTCACTATATATTATATTTTCACTTTCAATATATACGATATATTCACTTTCAAAACATATGATATATTCACTTTCAATACATACGATATATTCACTTTCAATACATACGATATATTCACTTTCAATTCATACGATATTTTTACTTTCACTATATACAATATTTTCACTTTCAATATATACGATATATTCACTTTCAATACATACGATATATTCACTTTCAATACATACGATATATTCACTTTCAATACATACGATATATTCACTTTCCATACATACGATATTTTCACACAGAATACAATAAAATAAACAAGTCGTCCATGGTCTGTGGACGACAGGGAACAGTTCATATATGCAGTTATGAAATAAATAACTGAACAGAAAATTATAGTGCGAGAATTCTCACAGTGGTTTTTATTTCTGAATTTCTGTTCGGATTCGAAATTGCTTGAAATTCCAACGTGCTTTGTTTTGGACGCGATCAGTTTTGTTGCGAAGCTCTCGGCTCCACGATCGCAAGGGATCTAGTTTCGCACGATTACGACCTCGTATGAGAAAGTTATGGGCATTAATGCATTTGAATAATTAAACGAGGTAATTAATTTAATAATTAATAAAAAAACTTAACCCCTTTCTTCCCCGATGACCTATGCCACTGCCAAACCCAACCTCGTCCATTTCTAAGGCTAAAAATCGCAGCCGCCTCAAGCTTCTAGACCCCGATCTGCTGGCGCCACCTGGAGCGGCTACCAGAGGACTCCCCACGCACGAAGATCGAGGCAACTCGGTCAACCCCTCGACGAGCAACACCGGTCCGAATCCGGAGACTTCACCTCAGGAATTTGAGCAAACCGCCAACCGATTGTTCATCGAAACCGTATAACTTCGAAGGATATGAAATTCTCTAACGTTTTTGCTTTGGGATGGGGTTGAATTCGAATCGAAAGGGAAGATTTTGGAGGATTCAAATCGGAGCAATATCGCCCGTTCGATATCTGCTGGCGGCGGAAACAAAAGAGGGTCTAGGGTTTCATGTGTTGACCCTTTTATAGAAAATATTTTTTATTATTTTAATTACAAAAGTAGTTGTTTATCCATCCGAACTACAAATCCTACCCAACAAATGTCGCCCCTAGCCAAATACCCTCATTTCGAACACAATGGGATATGTTTCGTAGGCCCATTCGACTGTTTCAGTCAGTTTTCGCCAAATTTAAAATATAAATCCTTATATATTAAATTCAAACGCACATTTTAAATTACCGGTGCCACATACAATCTCTAAAAAATCACGAAAAATTATTTCTAGCTTCGTATTGATGGTACGGTCCTAACAAAACTAATTTCGTCGAATTCTGAGACCGTTGGAAAAATGGCCATTTTCCAGTCGTTAAAAACAACTAAAACTGGTCAAACGCGTTTCCCTTCGCCACACTCACATATTGATTCGAAAAATTATGAAATTTGAAACCTAGAAATAACTTGACATCGCTGATCCAACAAAAGTGGTTTCGTCGAATTCCGAGGTCGTTTGCAAAATGGCCATTTTCACGGGCTATATAAATTCCATAGCGACCTTTCTGAAAATTCATTTCGCCATAACTTTTGCTTTCCGCTATGTAACTTTGGTTTTTCAGATTCGTTAGAAAGATATTCACTAATAGATTTAAATATTTTTGGTTTCACTCAAATCCGTTTTGTTTTGCACCCAGTACAGTCAGTCAAAGTTTGAAATGAAATTTCGAAACTGCCGCGCCATTTCAGGCCTTGTTTATAATTAGAATTAATTATATTCGTTTTCAAATGTCGGTTCAAACTTACTTTTCATCGCTATTATTTAAAATATTTATTTTAAATATTTAAAATCCACTAAAATAGCCAATTAAAAAAAAAATAGTTCAGATTTTACGGGTTGTTACAATCTCCCCCACTTAAAACTTTTCGTTCTCAAAAAGGAACAAAGTCGAAAGTGGTTTGATTAATCAACTCTATGTTCAATCTGGCTTCTATTCTCCAACTTTTCAGTTTCTAAGAATTTTTCAAATTTTTCAAAAATTGGGCTAACACCCTAAATTTTCGAAAAATTTCGCCATAACCTCCCCTGCACCGGGAGCACCGGGAAAATCCCGAAATTGCCATACAGGCCCTCTGATCTCAAAAAGAAAAAGAAAAGGCCAAGTGGCTAGCCAATCGGCTCATAAAATCATCATCACCCAAAAAAAACAGTAAATTATGATAAACAT
Source organism: Allium sativum (assembly GCA_030737875.1). Taxonomy (NCBI): domain Eukaryota; kingdom Viridiplantae; phylum Streptophyta; class Magnoliopsida; order Asparagales; family Amaryllidaceae; genus Allium; species Allium sativum. The sequence continues at coordinate 419,753,634 of CM060924.1, forward strand.
GTACCTATTTGTCGGGCAAAAAATTTTATTCTCTGCTCTAGCCTCCTTGCAATGACCTGTTCAATGTAAGTACATGTATATGCATGCAGTTGCAACCAATTTTCAATACAGTTTACTATTTGGTTCAATTTGTATACAATTTGGCCTAATTGGTTCCTTCAATTCAAATGTTGATTTTATTAGTTAACTAATAATCAAACAACACAACCAACAATCAATTAATTGATTAGATTTTTCAAATATATAACTTTATATATTTAAAATCATATTTTTTTTAAAACCAGATTATATATATAATCACAAATACGTTATTTATAAACAAATAACTCTCGACTCATTCTAGGGCATTTCTAACCCCATCTCTAACGAGTCACTCATTCTAGAATGCTACTGATTCTATCTCTAATGAGGATTCTTTTATAGGACATTACTAGTCCTACCTTTGATGAGTCTTTTGTTCAATTCTAACGAGTTGTACCCCAAAGATTTGAGTTAACCAAAGCTCTGATACCATATGTAATGACATGGATTTCACCCGGACCTAATCGATCGCTAAATCGACCAAGACCGTACAAATCCCGTATATGCTAACTCAGGGTATACAACACATCAGAACAAATAACATAAGACATTTATAAACATCATAATAATGTTACATCAGAGCACAGAATATCAGAGTATATCGAAATATAATCAATACAGCGGAAGATGATTTTACAATAAATGTAATACAGTGCACAGCGAAAATAAATGAATAACACAGCGGAAGACGATAAACGCACTAGACACAACTTAAAGCTTCAATCCAGAATCCTGCTCATATATCTGCAAAATAAACTACTCGACTGCCTGCGTGGAAAATAGGGGCACCCGAGTTCGCAAGGGAAAAACAAACTACAGGTCAGTCATGAGACTGGTGTGAGAAACTCTAAACAGTTATAATTAACTTATTTAATCATAGGACAAATCACAGGACCACGCCGCTAACACGGAACGGGTCTACCCCCATGAATGCCAGTGTATAAACAACAATCGGAAATATAGATATGGATCTACTATGCATCAATCAACATGCAATATCCCAATCTACCCATTTAGATTAATCACCACTTAGATTTTCCGAATCCGATTCAATTTACAGAAATTATTCCTTTGGATTTTATTCCCGATTTCTTATTTCAAATCATTTGAAATACATATCTTACTTTCTGTATCAAAGTATATTTCACTTCGAGATCTCAAATCAAATCATTTGGAAATATGAATTCCAAAACATAACAATGCATACAAACAAGTATGCAACCAAATATCGTGCTCCCCATCGACAAGGCAAAGGGTACGCACCTCGCAACTCGATATATATAAACGCGCACCTACCCCACATAGGAGTAGGCTACACCGACGATGCACCTCCCACACATGGAGAGCATACACCGCCCTCTCACCTATACTTTTAGTCTCAGGGTCACCCAACTCTTTAGCCACATACTAAATCATTTCATATCCCGAAGTAGGGAAAATCATTTCACAACGTAATAATCACAAGTACTTTCAAAATATAGTACTTCACATCAGTAATTCACACATACGATCAGTCACAATTAATCACATAACCTTTGAGCTCGTACGTCTCAAAGAAGGGTGTTAAGCAAGAGAATAAATTCTCCGCCACCAAACAGATACATCATCAATAGCAACTAATCGAATATGCGAGGAACCACAATGTAACATATAATACATTTCTAAATCATTTTAGAAATCATCGGGTTTTGGGCCTCGAAATCCTTTCTGTTTTATAAAACATTTTCTTATAAAACATTACCTGTCCAAAATGGGGAATACATTTCTTTTCACTTACGAAAAATATCATTTCACCATCATTCATTAAATTTGAAATGAACACAACATCGCTAAACACCTTATCGTCAAATCGTGAAGTGTTTCACAAGGCGTTAGCACACAGATATTTTCAACCCAACCCAATGCTAAATTTAAAAGCATAATCTGCTCATAAACTGGTCGAGCACAATCCAAACAATCAATCAATCAAATTTTACATTAAATATAAGGTTTTGAATAGAGATAGTACCGACTTATATTCAACATCAAATCCTGAAACCAACAGATATCATATCGGGAATAACGATATCGATATCTTCCAAATTCCCATCCCGATATCTGTATAACACGGAATCCAATATCGAAAATATCCAAAGATAATTTCAATTCAAATCCAATCCAGTTTATTTATTTATAACCATTTGATTATTTTTCTAGTTAATAACTAGTTCATTTCGATAAAAATATATTTTTATCTTTTCAAATGTGGAAATTTTCATCCCAATTCTTCACAAATCATTTCTTATGATTTTACACAAATTATCGATATTTTTAATAATTTTATCAAGGCCCGTACAGTCGATTTCCATCAACGGTCATCGAACTGCACTTACAGCGACCTTTTCCAAATTTGATTTGGACATAATTCCAAATCCAGCCGTTAAATTTCAAATCTCTAATATTCGTTAGAAAGCTCTTTTCGATACGAACCCAACGGTTCCGGTTTCAGGAGAATCCGACGGTCGGATCTCCCGTAATGTCCGTTCGAAGTTAATGGTTGAAATTCACGAACTGCCGCAGCGCGGCGCATTCTATTCAGGCCATTATATTATATATATAATATATATTTCGTCGATTTCTATTTAAAACGAATTTTATAAATCGTTTTAAGTTCGTTTCAAAAACAATTTCAACTTTCATTTCAAATTCAAATCCAAATTGAATTCTCCATATAAATTCGTTTTAAATTCATTTCAATTCAATTTAAATTTCTATTTAATTCTATTCGAATTCATTTTCTATTTAAATTGAATTCGAATTCATTTTCTATTTCAGTTCGTTTTCAATTCGTATATATATCGTTTTCATTTCATATATATATATATATATATATATTATTTCCACCTTTCATATATATATAATATTTTCACTTTCACTATATATAATATTTTCACTTTCAATACATACGATATATTCTCTTTCAATACATATGATATATTCACTTTCACTATATATGATATTTTCACTTTCAATACATACGATATATTCACTTTCAATAAATACGATATATTCACTTTCAATACATACGATATATTCACTTTCCATACAAACGATATTTTCACACAGAATACAATCAAACAAACAAGTTGTCCATGGTCTGTGGACGACGGGGAACAGTTCATATATGCAGTTATGAAATAAATAACTGAACAGAAATTTATAGTGAGAGAATTCTCACAGTGGTTTTTATTTCTGAATTTCTGTTCGGATTCGAAATTGCTTGAAATTCCAACGTGCTCTGTTTTGGACGCGGTCAGTTTTGTTGCGAAGCTCTCGGCTCCACGATCGCAAGGGATCCAGTTTCACGCGACTACGACCTCGTATGAGAAAGTTATGGGCATTAATGCATTTGAATAATTAAATGAGGTAATTAATTTAATAATTAAAAAAAAAACTTAACCCCTTTCTTCCTCGATGACCTATGCCGCTGCCAAACCCAACCTCGTCCATTTCTAGGGATAAAAATCGCAGCCGCCTCAAGCTTCTAGACCCCGATCTGCTGGCGCCACCTGGAGCGGCTACCAGAGGACTCCCCACGCATGAAGATCGAGGCAACTCGGTCAACCCCTCGGCGAGCAAAACCGGCCCGAATCCGGAGACTTCACCTCAGGAATTTGAGCAAACCGCCAACCGATTGTTCATCAAAACCATATAACTTCGAAGGATATGAAAATCTCTAACGTTTTTGCTTTGGGATGGGGTTGAATTCGAATCGAAAGGGAAGATTTTGGAGGATTCAAATCGGAGCAATATCGCTCGTTCGATATCTGCTGGCGGCGGAAACAAAAGAGGGTCTAGGGTTTCATGTGTTGACCCTTTTATAGAAAATATTTTTTTATTATTTTAATTACAAAAGTAGTTGTTTATACATCCGAACTCCAAATCCTACCCAACAAATGTCGCCCCTAGCCAAATACCCTCATTCCGAACACAATGGAATATGTTTCGTAGGCCCATTTGACTGTTTCAGTCAGTTTTCGCCAAATTTAAAATATAAATCCTTATATATTAAATTCAAACGCACATTTTAAATTACAGGTGCCACATACAATCTCTAAAAATTCCCGAAAAATTATTTCTAGCTTCGTATTGACGGTACGGTCCTAACAAAACTAATTTCGTCGAATTCTGATACCGTTGGAAAAATGGCCATTTTCCAGTCGATTAAAATCAACTGAAACTGGTCAAACGCGTTTCCATTCGCCACGCTCACATATTGATTCGAAAAATTATGAAATTTGAAACCTAGCAATAACTTGACATCGCGAATCCAATAAAAGTGGTTTCGTCGAATTCCAAGGTCGTTTGCAAAATGGCCATTTTCACGGGCTATATAAATCCCATAGCGACCTTTCTGAAAATTCATTTGGCCATAACTTTTGCTTTCCGCTATGTAACTTCGGTTTTTCAGATTCGTTAGAAAGATATTCACTGACATATTTAAATATTTTTGGTTTTACTCAAATCTGTTTTGTTTTGCACCCGGTACAGTCAGTCAAAGTTTGAAATGAAAATTTGAAACTGCCGCGCCATTTCAGGCCTTGTTTATAATTAGAATTAATTATATTCGTTTTCAAATGTCGATTCAAACTTACTTTTCATCGCTATTATTTAAAATATTTATTTTAAATATTTAAAATCCACTAAAATAGCCAATTTAAAAAATTTTAAATTGGTTCAGATTTTACGGGTTGTTACAATAGCACAACGTTTTCTATAAAATTTGAGTATAAATATGTGTACCAAATTTCAAAACAATTTACTGAACAAAAAAAATAAACACAATCAAATCAGTTTGTTCTATAATCTCTAAAATTTCTATTTGAGAAAAGTCAACATGTAAAATATAGAACATATAGCATTTAGAAGTTAGGGTTTCATACTTCCAACCCCAAATCAATTGCAGAATTAAATCAGTTCATTTGTTTTCCCCAAATTTATATCTGAAATAAAACTGAAAATCATGAGGTCGCGGACCCAATTCTTTTTTTTTGCTCCGTTTTATTTTGTTTTCTAGGCAAATCAGATTTATTTTGTAGGCATAAAAAACAAACGATTGCATTAGAATTAGGGTTCTTAGTTTTTACATGAACATGAGGAAATCAATCCGTGCTAGAAATCAATCCGCGCTTCTCTCCATGCTTCGCTCTCAGTCTCTACCTCGCTTTCCTATGCGGTTTCGTCTACGTCTTTTTTTTTCCCCCTCCCTATCTGGTATGCTAGCGATGATGCCTCATGCGATGGTCCAGGTAGCACTGGGCTAAAGTTATTTCACACTAGGTAGGATTTACGACTTCGGTCGGTTTTCCTTTTAACAAATTTGAAGAAAAAAAAAATGTTGTATTAGCATTTTTCTTCCAAAAACACCTAAACCTATAAAATCTCATTTTAGACCATCAAACACTGAAACTTAATTCAAAATTATCATGTTTCAGAAACGTTAATCAAATACAGTCGTTAAGTATAAGAATGAATGTGTATTAATACAGTCGTTCAACATCTAAGAATTCTATTTTATGCCAATTGCTGATAATGTTCGAAATACATATACGCCCGTTGAACATGTGCTATATAATCCGACAATCTCTTGAAGCATGGTCTTCATTATAGTTAATTTTTATTTTTAAACAAATTTTCAGTGGTGCACCGATTTTCCCATTCCTTAGAAGATTATTGGCTAAACTCTTCTGTCGCTACTATTTTTTCTTGTATTTCTTCTCACTGTTACGAAAACTGCTCCAGTTGTTAGTTATATCCTCGTAGTGTGGTTTGAATCAAATTCAGTCCAAAATCTGGAAACAAGATTCACCTGCAGATTTTCTATTAATATATTCAAATCATCATAGTTTAATCAACCAGAATAATTAATATACTAAATTAAGTTTACTAGTGTGACACTGAATGGTCTATCGGATATAACGATATTTAAAAAAATTCTGCCGAATTCTTTTTCCCTACTCTCTCAACAGACAAAAAAATGCCCTTGATACCATATCTTGTTCTTGAAAACCGAGTAATATATGTGAAATGTTTAAGTAGAAATGTCTGGAAAATATGCTCCAAAATATGTAAACTTGAACAAATTCAAACTGTAGTACGAATATACATAACTACAAATGTATATAATTACGCAAAAGCTGTAAATATGTTAATGCTAATAGTAATACAAAGACATGACTATATAGGCAGACATAACTCAACAACCAAATGTAATTTTATGTGGCTTTGAGAAATGCTTGGCTGCAGCAACTATATTTGCTTCTGCTGCAGCAGTAACTGTTGAGGCCACAGAAGCTGACTTGCTCTCTTCACCTGAAATGAGTCTTAGGAACCATGATAATATCATTTTAAAGTAATTAGGATTTGTGTACTTCATCCCTGAATCCATATTTGTTTGAATATGATCTGGATCGAATATATGTTGCTTCAGAAGAGCAAAGATATAAAGACGACAGATTTGCGTTAAATTAACTCAGTGGATTTGTTTTATGTGATTAACTATGATGTTTGTGTGCTGCTTATGTACAAGTCTTATATGCCAAAATTCCTTGATTACCAAGGCAGCATATTGAACGCCAACACTGAAAAGCAGTCAAAATTAAGTTTAGACGACTTGGCCTGCACGCAACTTACTTGTATAGAAATGACACAAATAAGCACATGCCACTAAAATGCTAGTGGCTAATTAGAAATAAGAATCAAATACAACTAAAATAAAATAAAGTAATTAAAGGTAAATTTTACAGTTGGCATAAACTTTCCAAAAGAAACGACAAGGGAAAAAAAATATCACGAATCTAAGAAAAAAAAAACGATTATACTACATATGTGAAAACGAACGCTACGACATGCGTACTTATGGTGTGCTTCCATCCATGAATTATTTTTCTACAGACTATATATTACTAACACATTCTGTATAAATGAATTGTAAAAACATTTAGTCGTATTTTTACGACAAAATCTTAATTATGTTGTTGATTTTTTAACTAAAATCTTGGGCTCTTGTCCTAATTCAACACTTTTAAACCATTTACACCTTTATATATCACCTCATTCTCTTGTATCTCTTCATTCTCTTATATCACCACATACACTTATCTCACCTCATACAAAATGTCTTCTTTGCCATCATCCGTAGACTCCGACGAGGAGGCGTATGAAGAGATGAGACTACAAGAGCTCGCGGATGAACTCAACTTCCTACTGGGACTTGAGGAACAATCACCAAGCGAACGGACGAACGTACAACCTCAACATGAAGATCAAGTGCCACAAGTTCAACTCTCGTACGAACAAACGGTCACTCAACCATTGCTCGAAGTTGAGACATATCGAGTACCATATGTTGATCCTTATCCAGTCCATTGCTATCGCGGTTATACCGTTGAAGTTGCGGTTTGCGCGGAAGGCAACAATATAGGTCGGCGCATGCGGACATGTCCTGCCTATCCAAATGGGTGCAATTACACAGAATGGATAGACGAACCGTTGTGCCCAAGGGCAGTAGTATATGAAAACGAGCTTGAACAAGAGATTCGACGTCTCAAAAATGTTATTGAACAATTAAAGTTAGGGGGGTAATTAGTAGTTTGTTTGTCTCAAGTGCGATGGTGTACTAATTTTAGGTCATTTGAATGGTTGGAATTAACGTATTTGGAATTGTATTGAATGGTTGGTATTAATGTATTTTGAGTTTGTCTTGATTTTTTGAGAAGTGGGCAATTTCGTTTCAGATTGCAGACTAGTCGAGAGCCAAGCCGAAGCCAAATTTATATCCTGGATTCATATTGTAGACAAACAGGGAGCAAAATTGTTCTCGACATCCCTTGGCGCAATCAATAATCGCGCCAAGAGATGTCGAGAGCAAATTCATGTTGCAAACCTCTTGGGGCGCAATCAACATGAATTTGCTCTCGACATCTCTTGGCGCGATTATTGATTGTGCCAAGGGATGTCAAGAACAATTTCATATTGCAAAACCTCCAAGGGTGCAATTAGGGATTGCGCCCCAGGAGGTTTGCAACATGAATTTCACTAACACAAGCACAAAAACAAACATTACCATAAGTCAATTTATATGTCCAACCAATTACAACACAAACAAACAATACCAGTGCGAAAAACACAAACAAACAATACAACACAAACAAAACAAACATTACCACAAGCAGACTAACACTAGCATTCAACATAAACAAACAATACCATAAGTCCAACCAATTACAACCAAATCAACATTAGTTTAAACGTGCTATAACCACAAATACTTTCAAAACGATCACCAAATTAGTTTGAAGTACAAGCCAAAATGTAAAGTTAAAACAAATCAAAATGCAACGACTAATTTCATCTTCTCATATGCACTCCTACTTTCCTTCTTGGACTACTGCGAATCGTGGGAGTTGGATCCTACGACTGGGTTGGTTGAGAAGGACCGGGCACGACTTCCGTTTGGGAAGGCTGAGAAGATGAAGCTAAAAGCCTTTTTCCCCTTAGAACAGGTTTACGAGTGGACCTACGAGTGGGAACCGCAGGAGGACGTGCAGATGGAGGCAGTGGAGGTCGTGCAAGCTTGTTCTTCCTTAAAATCATCTGGAGAATGCGTTTGATGCCCAAGCACTTTGACTTCGATGGCTCCGGTACCTCCGCCACTAACTCGGCAACCAACTCGGCCGCATGGTAAATTCCATCAGTCTGTAATACACAAATTAGGAGCATGTTAATTTATATATGGTTTGATGTTAAACAAAATGTGCATACCAGACTTCGCCCAAGCATCGCTCTAGGGATGTATGGTTCAGCGCCTTAAGGGACATCTAGAGGCGGGTCTACGGGAATAACAATATGACGACGCGTGATGTTCCAATATCATGTGTAGTATTGCATATCGGATACTGTTGCCGCACTTTGCTCTTGCACATGATCATAGCGATGGTTCCATGTATCGATTGCCGCTTGATAGGCCTCGTTGTCTCCGGCTTCAACCATGTAGTGCGGTGGGTTCTCAGGAATGTGTTGTAGCAAGCCAAACTGTCTCATCACTCTATCCGGTAGATGAGGAGAGACGTCCCGAAAACAAATAAGCGGCACGCGTGCTGTCCAAAGCTGGATAGAAGCAATGCACAATGGAGGTAGATGAGGAAATGCCTCGGTGTAGGGGGGTCCATGAAACAACATCGTAATTGAGTACATCGAACTCGTTACGATAGAACTTAACATTGTGTCTGGGCATCGACAATGAGCACTTCGGGCCGACCCACCTATTAAAAACATTTAAAATTTATTACCGTAATTTAAAAAATAAATATCTGCAATTTATAATTCTAGTAATAGTACCTCGAAGCAAAAGGTAAAGAAAAATCAATTTCCGACCTCTTCATTGTTATTCTCCCAACCGAGAGATACGACCAAGACCAAGTCTGTAAACGAGTATACGTATAATAAAACCTAATATGCATATGTGTATAATAGAACATAAGATGTATATGTGTAATAAAACATAAGATATAATACATGCACCAATATTAGACAACCTCCAATGGAATCGCCCCGCCCTAAAGTCAACCGTGATAGTTCCGCTTGCATGTAGCCAAGCACGGCGCTACCCCAAGCATGTTGTCGACATACATCAAAATCCTCCAAGTAATGTAACCATCTAAGACATACCCGAGATTTTGAATGGTCACATACCAAACGTGACGTGATAATGTGAATTGTAATCGCACGCGCACGCTGCTCCACTTGTACTTGCGAAGCATCCTGTGGAATGTCAGCCGCTAGTTGTGCCCTAAACCACTTCATAGTAATCATCTTGGACCCCCACCACGCATTACCTGGAGGAAATAATCCTAGTGGTCTCTCGCATATCTCGGCATAATCAGCTGGCTTAGGTAGGGTGAATGGATGTCCATCGATTGGTATGCCAAGCAGAACCGCTACGTCCTCCAATGTGATCGACATTTCACCGCATCTGAGGTGAAACGACGATGTCTCAGGTCTCCATCGATCAATCAAAGCCGTTATGAGATGGCGGTCAATTTGTATGGATCCAAGTCAATGTATCAAAAGAAAGCCCGCTCGTTCAAGAAGTGCTGACACACCGGCATGAATTGAAGTGACCGACTTTAACGAAGGCGAGTGCTCTATGGTATCAACAGGGTCTTTGCCCTGCCACACAATAACAAAATTGATTTTTTAACTAGTTTAACAGACACAATAACAACGAAAGGATGAGTGCTCTATGCTTACCGACATCAGTTCCACGTTGTTTGAACGATGTTGAGACTGTAAATATAAGACGCTCCCGTCTACGGGTCCGGCCAAAATCTCCGCGTAATCTACGTAAATTCAATGCTAACAAATTTATTATTATGTTTCTCCAAAACAAATACATGAATACAAATCTTCAATTCCACACAAACTCAGTATAATGAAATCATCTAGCAATCTTCAATTCTACAAAACTATCATGACATTTCAATTTTTATGACTACCCAGAACCTTAAACCTAATTTCTTCGAATCTCAATAAAACTATCATGAAATCCACAATTGTATATATTACACAACAATATATCATCATTAACTAGCAATGAATCAACCGTGCACAAAATCCCAAGGATAATTAAAAAACCCTAAATCCAATTTCTGAAAGAATGAGACAAAATTAAAAGAGATTATTACCTAAAGCTTGTTCTTATGTTAAAGAGCTTGCCATTTTAATTGAGAACTTGAATTTAGTTGAAGAAATTTGGATTTTGATTTAATCGAGGTATTGGGTTTTTGAGTTGTAAGTGGAAGAGTTTGAGAAATGAGGAGGAAAGGCTACGTCGGCTGTTTTTTTTTTATAAAAAAAAATCTACTGGGCGCAATCATGGATTGCGCCCCAAAGATTTGTTCATATCGGCGTAGTCTTTGATTGCGCCAGCATAAATGATCAGACACAACGTTCTCCTACGTAGCCAAAAGGGCTATATTTGCAATATTTTGCAAAATGAGGCTAAAAGCGGAAAAAAGGGGGGGCCAGAAATGAAAAATGCTCTTAAGTTTAGACCAAGGCTTCCACTGCATGCAACTTGCTTGCATAGAAATGACATAAATCAGCACATGCGACTAAAATGCTAGTGGCTAATTAGAAATAAGAATCAAATGCAACTGAAATAAAACAAAGTGGTGAAAGGTAAATTTTACAATTGATATAAACTTTCCAAAAGAAACGACAAGAGGAAAAAAAATATCACAAATCGACGAAAAGAAGAAAAAAACACGTTTACGTCGCTACATATGTGAATACGAACGTTACACGTGCGTGCTTATGGTACATGTTCAATGCATGAACTATTTTCTATAGACTATATACTACTAATACATTCAGTAGAAATGAATTGTAAAAACATTTAGTCATATTTTTACAACAAAATCTTAATTATGTTGTTGGTTTCAAATTTTATTTCCATATTTTATTTTTTTAATTCTACTTTTAAAGTGAAATTGTGATTTTAGTAGCTGTAGATGAGGGTTTTAAATTTGTAAAAGTTTTTTATTTATCATATAATTTTTTAGTGATTTAAGGTTTGGTAAAATTTATTTGTAGTTCATATTTTTATAGAGACGCTGTTGTTCAAAATGTATTACATAAAAAGTATTGAAATTACTATTAAAGAACAATCAATTAAATATGTTTGTTGCTGCCATTTTTTTCATCTAAAATAAAAGATTTTGAAAAAAAGTTGTTAAAGGGGAACTAATCGTATTGGTATGTGTACATGTGTGCATCTATGTGCATGTATGTGCAACTATGGCCAGTGGAAGTGTTCAGATTGTAACTCTGAGCATGATGCCAAATGCGGTGATATGGCAGAGTTGGAAGCCAAAGGCAGGTTTCGTTAAAAACATTGAACCTGCGCAATAGATGCTAATTGTCATGGTATGCTACTTTTTATTTTTTATGTCTGTGAAAATTTCATTTGTTTCAAAGGTTTTTTTTCTTTTTTTCCCCTTACTTTTTTTCATTTTTTAAAAATTGTTACTTTTATATACAACTTTGTTGTATATGACATATTACATGATAAGTGGGTTGGACGTAGTTAGACGAAAATCCAATCTGTGAATAGGGTGAGCATTTATTGTTTAAAACCAGTTAAACAAACCAAACCAATTAAGCTTGGTTTATTTGGTTTGGTTTTGTAAGTTAACTGGTTGTTTTTGGTTTTTATCTTTATATTACTTCGGTTTATTGGTCGGGTTTGGTTTTTAGTATATGAAAACCGAGCCAACCAATTAAACCAAATTAAAAAAATAATTTATTTTATAGTACTTTTTTTTACTAATAATAATGTTGTTATTTATAATATTCCATAACAATATTATTCTTCTTTAATTTCATATTCGCGTTTTTAAAAGAAGTGTTTGTTTTCTAAAATTTTTGCATCATATGGACTCGGTTAGTTATTTAAATCGTATGTTAAATCAACAACTAGAAATACATTTAAATCCTATGATAAACCAAATATTATCGGTTCGATTGGTTTTGGTTTCAGAAAAGAACCGTTTGGTTTGGTTCAGGTTATGTTTCTTGAATGGTTATTTTGGTTTCAACATTTTTATCGGTTTCAAATGAACCAACCATTTTCTCACCCTTATCCGTGATCTTTTACACCATATCAAGCGTCTTAACCAGTTTGGATAAGTTATTTTTCCTTGTCTAAACGTTCTTAGTAATCAGTAGTAAAATCTTTTTACAAACTAGTATAGTTAGAAAAGTGAATATGACAATCTGATGAATCGATGCATATTGTAAAGTATGATATACAAGAAGATTTAATAGGCTTCTACATGTTCGCTATATCATTTTGTAAATGGGCTTCGGACCCAATGGCGTAGCATCTATATATAAATATATTTTCGTATCATGCTAGCAATTAGGGCTGTCAATAAGTCATGTTGGATCGGGTTCAGGTCGGGTCAAGTTGGGCTTAGGTTGACATATATATAGGTCGGGTCAACCTATTTATTAAATGGGTTATTTTTTTCCAACTCGAACCCGGGCCATTTATAAACGGGTTGACCCGACCTGACCCGTACAATCTGTTTAAATAAACGGATCATGTCGGGTCGTATCGGGTCGAAGTTGGCGGGTCATATGCATAAAAGGCTAACAATATGGAAGAGATACACTTGTTATAAGTAAAATATAACTAGCATCATTTAAGAATAAATTAGTAAAAAATAACAGTTTACACAAGAATATATGAGAATATTGATTATTGCATACATAAAAGACTAATAGTATGGAAGAGACACAACCTATAACCTGGTTTGACGGGTCAAAATCGCGTTAGCGGGTCAACCCTAAACTCACCCGTTTATAAACGGGTTAAATTCGAGTTGATCCAAAAATGACCCGCCAACTAAATGGGTTGGGTTAACCTGCTAATTTTCATGCTGGTTTTGGGTCATTTAGGAAATTAACAGCCCTACTAGTAATGTAAAGTTTACAAAGTGAAAATATTTGTTCTATACAAATATTTTTTTCTATAATACAATATAAACTCTCTCTATTACTTCTTCATCAATATTTCATCATTATAGATCAAAAGTATCATTTTATCATGGTATCAAAGCATGTTATTGCCTAACGACAAGATAAGGTTGTGATTAAGAATCAAATGCACTGCTGATACAACGTGTATCTTTCGGTTCCATCAGAAATTTTTCATCATTTGGAAGCTAGATTATCAGAGATTCAAGAATCTCATCATTTGAGTGAAACTTGAATTCAAAATGTAACATGCTAGATTTCCAACGCTCGAATTTCAGCACTAATATATTACGGGTATTCACATGCCAAAACTCAAGTATCAAAATTCCAAAAAGTTAAAAGGAAGAAGTTAGAGGATGGGAAGAAGAAAAAAAGAAATGTTAAAATAGAAGAAGAGGAAAAACACAAACAAATCAAAGCAGAATAGAATCTCATAGTGGAATGAATCAAATATAATATATCAATACTCTTTATACAAAGAGGAAACTGTATATACATGATGACAAAGCAGAGTACACAACTAGATCAGCCTATACAAACTGTTAGTAAAATGTTGATAAATGGAACACACGTAGCATAAATAAATTTATATGAGAAAATATGGAAATATGTCTTGACTTCGACACCTTTCCTGAATCTCCAAGGAAAATCCAATGCAACTTGAAAAATTTACTCAGTCTGACTGAACACATTTTGAGAAAAAACAAAATCACCCGAATGATCAGTCTGGAGTACTTTCAGTGAGAAAACTCACAATACAAACAACTTGCTTAATTTTTTAGAAAATCCTTTGAAAGAATGGACTCTCGTAAGGGATGACCACACATAAACATGACACGTGTTTTTCCCTTATGATAACCAAATAAACGTCATTATAAATTCAATGATATTACAATAATGTCTAAAATCCACAATTAAAATAGGAATACAGCCGAAAAGTTTGCAACTCGCTTTTCGACATAGTTGGTTAACATCTAAAATCGTATGAATCGCATTGGGGTTTAGATTTCCATACGTATGTAAGGAACTACCTCCTGATCAGTGTTCCTCTAGAGGCTAAAACACTGGGTTCAACATGTAAGGACCCGTAACTTCCCCGTGAAGGAAAGAGCGGATACTTCGAGAACAAGACACAAATCAGAACGCAGACGGAAGAACATTTCATTGTATATTACAACAATACCATCAAAATACAAGAATATACAGAGTATAAACAAATAATATATATCATAAAATATCATAGATTACAATAAATAACATAGCAGCGGAAAATAATACAATACACAACTAGAAGCAATACGCGGATACAAAGCTTTCCGAGTATCGTTCCAGCTGTAAATCAGGATCCTGTGAATATAAATCTGCAAAACCAAAACTACTAGCTGCCCGTGTCAAAATAAGGGCACCCAGAGTTTAGGTATAAACAATAAACTCCAGGTCAGTCATGGGACTGGTGTGAGAACTAAAACAGCTATTTAAAACTTTACTTTAAATCAGATATATCAAGGGACCACGCCGTATAACACGGAACGGGTTTCCTCCCAAGAATACCAGTGCATATAACAAAACAGCGCAATGCTTTTTGGAAAAATGAAGCTATTATAAGACCCAGGTCCTATCATACAATGCAACGCAAGCTGGGGGATAGGGTTTTCCCTTATAATAGCCAAACATGCTTATTACGTTTAAAACAAATCATTGCTTATTACTAAAAGTGTATAGTGTCAAAACAATTAAAAATCATAAGTATCAATCATAGACGGCATGGGTACCATATATCATGTCGCCATACTAGTTCTACAATTAAAACCGCAAAATCACGTATTTGGAAATTGGATTTCCATCTGTGAACCGAGGCCCGTCCTCTACCGAATTCGAGACGATCTAGCCCGTGTCTCAGGAACAGCCGCAACTGCCCCTTGGATCGTCAGGGCAGGTCCACCGATGTGGATTATAATGCCTGAACACTGCGTTTCCCCATCCTATGGGGTGTCATTGAGCCAACAAATGACTCCATCACATAGTCACTGATATATCCGAGGCGCCTCGCAACAGCAACAACCACATAAGTCAAACTCGTCAGGGCGTGTAAAACCACTGACGCCATTTCTAGCTAGAAAGAAACGCATGTCCCCCCTGAGGTCCTCTCCCGTTTTTGGTTCACCACCGGGGTGTGAGGCTCGTGAATCAACGCTACACAAAGCTACGCCACACATGCCGTGCTTTGATCATCAACCACAAGACTCTGCTTTTCAACAAAAGCCTTGATCATTTGCATCTTAGCATGCCACACAGGCAAACCATTCTATGCAACTGATATCAGTCACACAGAATGAAATCCAATGTCAGACACACAGTCCATTTACAAGTCCATCCTGGGTCTGAACGAAACCGGAGGCACCTAGTACCCCGCATATCCATCGATCTCCAAGTACGTCTGGACGATCACCAACTGATTCTCTCCTCTTGGGTGTACGGCCCAATCAAAATCATCAGTAATTATCCAAACGACGTGAAGACCTCTGGTCTTCAACACGCGTCTTCATCTTCGACACTACGTCGAATCAGTTATTCAGAATGGGATAAACCCGGTCTTTCTGAATAAGTCGCATATATAATAAACATGTGTTACACAAACACAACATATGCCTCATTCGAATTCATCAGTCACTAACCGTAAATTTACAAGAGAATAATTCTCCAAATATTAACCCCGAAGGCCGAAACCATCATATCAATACCCAGGAAACCGTTCTGCTTAGCTAACCTACAGTTAGTTTCTAAATTTCACATTCTTAGGGAAAGGTTCCCACTAATTTTATCAAAGATAAGTTCCTTTAAATTTATTCTTTAATCATCCTTTGAAAATCAATTCAAACCAAATTTTGGTTTATCCAAACTAGTCTGGATTAACGAACCTTACTGAAGTAATCAATTGTTAAATTTCCCAACCCCAACCTATTCATCCCATGAAGTAAAACTAATACTTCATATCTAACACCACGGTGTTATCGGTAAATTCAACTACAATTTCACGTTCAAATCTAATTAAAGATTTAACTATCGGCTGGAGTAAAACTGGTGATACCCCATTCTCGATCTTTTCAATCTAATTAAAGATTCATTAAAACTCCACTTAGTTTTAATCTTTAACTGGGTTAAAGAATCAGTGTCATCTAAAACACGGTTCACTATAAACCCAAAATCACATTAAATTTCAATCAGTCCCTAACCGTAAACTAGCAAGTGATCAGTTCCCTAAGTATCAACCCCGAAGGCCAAAACCAACATCAGATCAATACCCCAGCCAACTTAATTCATCTCCAGTTAGTTTTTGATTTTCTTATCTCCTTTGGGTCTAAGAACAGTATTATTGAAGATACCATTCACAGCAACCCAAAATCATATTCCATTAATTATCGGGTTAAAGAACAAGTGTCATTTAAAACACTGTTCATGATAAACCCAAAAATCAATTCATTATTCAATTCCAATTAAATTCCATTTAATTGGTACACTTCATTAAATCTAAATAAAAAGATTTAATCTTTTTCTCAACTGGGCTCAAGAACAGTGTTAATGAAGACACCATTAACGACAAATCCAAATCACATTTGATATTAAATACAAGGCTCTGAATAGAAAATATATCGGCTTATATTCAATATCAAATTCTACGACCAACAAATATCGTATGGGAAATAACGATATAAATATATCTTTCAAATTCCCATCACAATACCTATATCATCACGAAATCCAACATCGAAATATTCCAAAGATAATTTCGATTCAAATCCATTCCAATTCAATTATTGGACATTCTGGTTACTTTTAAAACCCTTTTCAAATTCAATTTATTTATTTAAAAATAAATAGAATTATAATTCTAGTTCAAAACTAGTTCATTTCAATAAAAATCTTCTTTTATCTTTTCTAATATGGATTTTTTCATCCCAATTCTTCCCAAATCATTTCTTATGATTTTACACAAATTATTACTATTTTTAATAATTTTATTAAGGCCCGTACAGTCGATTTCCATCGACGGCCATCAAACTGCACTTACAGCGACCTTTTCCAAATTTGATTTGGACATAATTCCAAATCCAACCGTTAGATTTCTAATTTCTAATATTCGTTAGAAAACTCTTTTCGATACGAACCCAAGGTTCCGGTTTTAGGAGAATCTGACGGTCGGATCTCCCGTAATATCCGTTCGAAGTCAATGGTCGAAATTCGTGAACTGCCACGGTGTGGCGCGTTCTATTCAGGCCATTATATTATATATATATAATATATAATATATACTTCATCGATTTCCTTTTAAAACATATTTTACAAATCATTTTAAATTCGTTTTCAAAACGATTTCAACTTCCTTTCCAAATTCAAATCAAAATTGAATTTTCCAATATAATTTCGTTTTAAATTCATTTCAATTCTATTTCAATTCAAATCGGTTTCAATTCAAATTAATTTCAGTTCAATTTCAATACGTTTTAAATTCAATTCAAAACGATTTCAATCTAATTCGAATTTCAATTCTATTCAGTTTAATTCGAATTTCATTTCAATTCAATTTAATTCGAATTTCAATTCCTTTCAAAATATCAGATTTTGAAATCACTTTCGATATTCATTGTAAAATGAATAAAATCGATATAAATATCGTTCATGTCAAAATGGCGTTAATCTAATCAACACGTCTTCATATATTTCTATTTTCAAATATTCTATTTCAAATATTTCTTTTTCAAATATTTCTTATTCAAATATTCTATTTCAAAACTAGAATGAGTCCCAATCAATTACCATATAATGTTAATTATATGGATTTTCTACCACACGTATATAACAGCAATGATAAATCATCAACCATCAACCAAAGTGTGTTCTACACTGTATAAGCATCAAATATAAATATTTAACGCTTATAACAGTTTGTCAATCGATCGATCGACATACAAACTAACTATTGGGATGAGTGTATGTCATATATTACCCCAATACCCGTGTGGGGTTTCAAACAATCAAACACAGATTTTATTTGTGCAGTTGGGCGATGTGTAAAATTTATCGTCCAAATCAATATCAGTCAAATGTGTGCATATAAACAAATCGTTCGATTTGTTTATATTAATTTATTTTAAATACACGCTAAAAATTCTATTTTCAACTATAAAATATTTTAACTATATAAATATTTTATTTCATTTCACATCACCTCACACAATCAACTACACATCAAAATCAAACAAACAAGCATACAAGCCGTCCATGGTCTGTGGACGACGGGTGTCGGGTGCTACTAAACACCGTCTGCATTCTAGTATATATTTTAACTAGAAAATTAAATTAAAAGTGAGAAGTTCTTACCCAAGCTATACCAAACGCCTCGACACTTCTACTGAAGAAAATCTTCATCGTGCCTGCCCTTCATCACTTTCGTCCCACGTATTCACTACATATATAAAAATCACATCTTTATATCCTCTATTATATAAAAATTCGATTTTTATTCTTCTTCTACATATATAAAAATTTGATTTTTATTCTTCTTCTACATATATAAAAATTGTATTTTTATATTCTCTACCTCATAAAAATTATATTTTTAATCTTCGCATTTAATAAAAATCATATTTTTATGCTTCACATACAATAAAAAATATATTTTTAATCTTCAGTTACAATAAAAATTATATTTTTATTCGATTAAAAATTAGATCTTTTATCATATAAAAATCAAGCCTCTTCTAAATTAAAAATCAAAACATTCTATAATTAAAAATCTAAACATTCTTCATATTAAAAATCATATTTTTATTTCTTCTATAATATAAAAATCATATTTTTATTCTCTATACTATATAAAAATCATATTTTTATTTTTCTGTTCAATATATAAAAACCGAATTTTTACTTTGCTATTCAATATATAAAAATCAAATTTTTACTTTGCTATTCAATATATAAAAATCGAATTTTTACTTTGCTATTCAATATATAAAAATCGAATTTTTACTTTGCTATTCAATATATAAAAAATCGAACTTTTACTTTTCTAAAAACCGCTTCTTTCCCTTTGTTATAAATAAAAATCTCTACTTTGCTAAGCTAAAAATCATAGCCTTTCTAGTTTAAAAATCCAATCTTTTCTTTTCATATATAAAGTTCTCGCCTTTTCTAATTTAAAGTTCTCGCCTTTTCTATTTTTAAAATTCAAACCCTTTTTATCTCATATACATAGCAAACAAGACTGATTTTAATCATGAAAAAAAATGATTTTTCTAAATTTATAAAACTTATTACATAATAAATAAATAAAGAAAACAAATAAAAATAAAACATTAAAAACTTACAGGGGTTTGGGGTCTGAAATCGAGGAGGGAGGAGCCTAAGGGGGCGGTGGGGGTTCGCTATGGGGGCGTGAGATGTTGGTGGCGGCCTCGAGATGGAGGGAGCGGAGAAGTCGGTCGCGGTTTCGAGATGGAGGGAGCGGAGAGGGTACGAAGTGGTGCGGTGGCCTGTGGTGTGGCAGATCCGTTCATCGGAGGTGGGGAGGGGTCGGCAACGGGGGAAGGTGGCGCGGTGACGGGGGCGAGGAAGAAAGGCGTCGGGGTTTTTTTAGAAAAGGGGCCAATTGTTTTGATCGACAGAATGAATTTGGGGGGGGGGTATGTAGAAAAAGGTTTTGTTTTATTTTATTTATTTTATTATTCATAGAAAAGTTGACTTTTCTTTCGAACTCCGATCGAGACCCAACGACTGTCGCCCCTAGATATTTAACCCCATTTCGAACAAAATGGGATATGTTTCATAAGCCTACCCGGCTGTTTCAATCAGTTTCCGTCAAAGTCAACATATAACTCTATATATTGAATTTGAACGCGTATCTCAATTTACCGGGGTCACATACTAACTCTAAAAATTCCCAAAAAATATTTTCTAGCTTCGTATTGACGATACGGTCCTAAAAAAACTAATTTCGTCTAATTCTGAGACCGTTTGAAAAATGACCATTTTCCAGTCGATTAAAATCAACTGAAACTGGTCAAACGCGTTTTCCTTTTCCACGCTCACATATTGAATCGAAAAATTATGAAAATTGGGATCTAGCAATAACTTGACATCACGGACCCAACAAAAGTGGTTTCGTCGAAATCCGAGGTAATTTGCAAAATTCCCATTTTTAAGGGCCAGAATTCCATAGCGACTATTCTGAATTTTCAACTGGACATATCTTTTGATCCCCGCTATGAAATTTCAATTTTTCGGATTCGTTGGAAAGATATTCTCGAATAGATTTGAATATTTTTAGTTTCACTAAAATACGGTTTATTTTGCACCCTGTACATTCATTTGAATTTTGAAATTGAATTATCGAACTACCGCTCCATTTTCATTTCCTTTTATAAATATAAATAAATATTTATATTCCAACGTCGAGCTATATAAATATATACGTTTGAATTCTATTCAAAATAAATTTCTTGTCATTATTATTTGAAATAATTCATTTTAAATAATCAAAATTCGCTAATATTGCCATAATAATTTTTTTTTATTTGGTTCAGATTTCTGGGTTATTACAATCTCCCCCACTTAAAACTTTTCGTCCCCGAAAAGGAACGAAGCCGAAAGTTGTTTCATTAATCAACTCAACTTTCATTATTTTCATTACGGCTTAAGTTCTTCAACTTTTCAGTTTCTAAGAACTTTTCAAATCTTTCAAAAATTTGGCTAACACCCTAAATTTTCGAAAAATTTCGCCATAACCTCCTCTGCACCGGGAGCACCGGGAAAATCTCGAAATTGCCATACAGGCCCTCTGATCTCAAAAAGAAAAAGAAAAAGCCAAGAGGCTAGCCAATCGGCTCATTAAATCATCATCACCCAAACAAACAGTAAATTATGGTAAACATGTACCTATTTGTAGGGCAAACAATTTTATTCTTCTGCTCTAGCCTCTTTGCTCTGACCTGTTCAAAGTAAGTACATGTACATGCATGCAAATGCGACAAATTTCCAATACAGTTCACTATTTGATTCAATTTGGCTATATGGTACAAATTTTCAATTAAACAAGCAATAATCAAACAACACAACCAACAATCAATTAGTTGATTATCGTTTCAAACTCATAATTTTGATGTATAGTCAAAAAATCATATTTTTGATGTCAAATCACAACAATAGGCCCTATCTAGTTTCGGTTCTCACACCAGTCAATTGGAAATATATAGAAATCTCACTTTCGAAACTCGAAAATAAATACTGGCGATGGTGCCCCGTCACCAGAATTATCCCCGGGCGCTAGAGTGTGATTCTATAACTATCCAATACATTAAAACTTCGAATACACGTTTGCAAGACATATATGCAAAATCTCTATATATTGGATTGTCCAAATTCATATAAATAAATAATCAAATACGAATAATTGATTTAAATTTTCAAAACAAAACTTGTTTTCATTTTCAAAGATATACTCTTCACACTCGTTCTAGGATACTACTGATCCCATCTCTAACGAGTCATTCCCATTGGATATTACTAATCCAATTTCTGATGAATTCTTTCATATGGTTCTAATGTGTCTTGTTCTCTGAGCTTTGTAAACCAAAGCTCTGATACCACTGTAAGGACCCGTAACTTCCCTGTGAAGGAAAGAGTGGATACTTCGAGAACAAGACACAAATCAGAACGCAGACGGAAGAACATTTCATTGTATATTACAACAATACCATCAAAATACAAGAATATACAGAGTATAAACAAAGAATATACATCATAAAATATCAGAGATTACAATAAATAACATAGCAGCGGAATCTAATACAATGCACAACTAGAAGTAATACGCGGATACAAATCTTTCCGAGTATCGTTCCCGCTGTAAATCAGGATCCTGTGAATATAAATCTGCAAAACCAAAACCACTAGCAGCCCGTGTCAAAATAAGGGCACCCAGAGTTTAGGTTAAAACAATAAACTCCAGGTCAGTCATGGGACTGGTGTGAGAACTAAAACAGTTATTTAAAACTTTAATTTAAATCAGATATATCAAGGGACCACGTCGTATAACACGGAACGGGTTTCCTCCCAAGAATACCAGTGCATATAACAAAACAGCGCAATGCTTTTTGGAAAAATGAAGCTATTATAAGACCCAGGTCCTATCATACAATGCAACGCAAGCCGGGGGATAGGGTTTTCCCTTATAATAGCCAAACATGCTTATTACGTTTAAAACAAATCATTGCTTATTACTATAAGTGTATAGTGTCAAAACAATTTCAAATCATAAGTATCAATCATAGACGGCATGGGTACCATATATCATGTCGCCATACTAGTTCTACAATTAAAACCGCAAAATCACGTATTTGGAAATTGGATTTCCATCTGTGAACAGAGGCCAGGGATCGTCCTCTATCGAATTCGAGAAGCTCTAGCCCGTGTCTCAGGAACAGCCGCAACTGCTCCTTGGATCGTCAGGGCCGGTCCACCGATGTGGATTATAATGCCTGAACACTGCGTTTCACCACCCTATGGGGTGTCAATGAGCCAACAAATGACTTCATCGGCTTCACATAGTCACCGATATATCCGAGACGCCTCGCAACAGCAACAACCACATAAGTCAAACTCGTCAGGGCGTGTAAAACCACTGACGCCACTTCTAGCTAGAAAGAAATGCATGTCCCCCCTGAGGTCCTCTCCCGTTTTTGGTTCACCACCGGGGTGTGAAGCTCGCGAATCAACGCTACACAAAGCTACGCCACACAGGCCGTGCTTTGATCATCAACCACAAGACTCTGCTTTTCAACAGAAGCCTTGATCATTTGCATCTTAGCATGCCACACAGGCAAACCATTCTATGCAACTGATATCAGTCACACAGAATGAAATCCAATGTCAGACACACAGTCCATTTACAAGTCCGTCCTGGGTCTGAACGAAACCGGAGGCACCTAGTACCCCGCATATCCATCGATCTCCAAGTATGTCTGGACGATCACCAACTGATTCTCTCCTCTTGGGTGTACGACCCAATCAAGATCATCAGTAATTATCCAAACGACGTGAACACCTCCGGTCTTCAACCACCGTCTTCATCTTCGACACCACGTCGAATCAGTTATTCAGAATGGGATAAACCCGGTCTTTCTGAGTAAGTCGGGTATATAATAAACATGTGTTACACAAACACAACATACGCCTCATTCCAATTAATCAGTCACTAACCGTAAATTAACAAGAGAATAATTCCCCAAATATTAACCCCGAAGGCCGAAACCAACATCAGATCAATACCTAGGAAACCGTTCTGCTTAGCTAACCTACAGTTAGTTTCTAAATTTCACATTATTAGGGAAAGGTTCCCATTAATTTTATCATAGATAAATTCCTTTAAATTTATTCTTTAATCATCCTTCGAAAATCAATTCAAACCAAATTTTGGTTTATCCAAACTAGTCGGGATTAACAAACCTTACCAATGTAATCAATTGTTAAATTTCCCAACCCCAACCTACTCATCCCATGAAGTAAAACTGGTAATACTTCATATCTAACACCACGGTGTTATCGGTAAATTCAATTACCATTTCACGTTCAAATCTAATTAAAGATTTAACTATCGCCTGGAGTAAAACTGGTGATACCCCATTCTCGATCTTTTCAATCTAATTAAAGATTCATTAAAACTCCACTTAGTTTTAATCTTTAACTGGGTTAAAGAATCAGTTTCATTTAGAACACGGTTCACTATAAACCCAAAATCACATTACATTTCAATCAGTCCCTAACCGTAAACTAGCAAGTGATCAGTTCCCTAAGTATTAACCCCGAAGGCCGAAACCAACATCAGATCAATACCCCAGAAACCGTTCAACTTAACTCATCTCCAGTTAGTTTCTGATTTTCTTATCTCCTTTGGGTCTAAGAACAGTATTATTGAAGATACCGTTCACAGCAACCCAAAATCACATTCCATTAATTATGGGTTAAAGAACAAGTGTCATTTAAAACACTGTTCGCGATAAACCCAAAAATCAATTCATTATTCAATTCCAATTAAATTCCATTTAATTGGTACACTTCATTAAATCTAAATAAAAAGATTTAATCTTTTTCTCAACTGGGATTAAGAACAGTGTTAATGAAGACACGATTCACGACAAACCCAAATCACATTTGATATTAAATACAAGGCTCTGAATAGTAAATATATCGGCTTATATTCAATATCAAATTCTACGACCAACAAGTATCGTATTGGAAATAACGATATAAATATATTTTTCAAATTCCCATCACAATACCTGTATCATCACGAAACCCAACATCGAAATTTTCCAAAGATAATTTTGATTCAAATCCATTCCAATTCAATTATCGGAAATTCTGGTTACTTTTAAAACCCTTTTCAAATTCAATTTATTATAATTCTAGTTCAAAACTAGTTCATTTGAATAAAAATCTATTTTTATCTTTTCTAATATGGAGTTTTTCATCCCAATTCTTCCCAAATCATTTCTTATGATTTTACAGAAATTGGTACTATTTTTAATAATTTATTAAAGCCCGTACAGTCGATTTCCATCAACGACCATCGAACTGCTCTTACAGCGATCTTTTCCGAATTTGATTTGGACATAATTCCCAATCCAACCGTTAGATTTCTAATTTCTAATATTCGTTACAAAGCTCTTTTCGATACAAACCCAATGGTTCCAGTTTTAGGTAAATCCGATAGTCGGATCTCCCGTAATATCCGTTCGAAGTCAATGGTCGAAATTCGCGAACTGCCGCGGCGCGGCGCGTTCTATTCAGGCCATTATATTATATATATATAATATATATAATATATACTTCGTCGATTTCCATTTAAAACGTATTTTATTAAACATTTTAAATTCGTTTTCAAAACGATTTCAACTTCCTTTTCAAATTCAAATCAAAATTGAATTTTCCAATATAATTTCGTTTTAAATTCATTTCAATTTTATTTCAATTCTATTCTATTTCAATTCAAATCGGTTTCAATTCAAATTAATTTCAGTTCAATTTCAATACGTTTTAAATTCAATTCAAAACGATTTCAATCTAATTCGAATTTCAATTCTATCCAGTTTAATTCAAATTTCATTTCAATTCAATTTAATTCGAATTTCAATTCCTTTCAAAATATCAGATTTTGAAATCACTTTCGATATTCATTGTAAAATGAATAAAATCGATATAAATATCGTTCACGTCAAAATGGCGTCAATCTAATCAACACAACTTTATATATTTCTATTTTCAAATATTCTATTTCAAATATTTCTTTTTCAAATATTTCTTATCCAAATATTCTATTTCAAAACTGGAATGAGTCCCAATCAATTACCATATAATGTTAATTATATGGATTTTCTACCACACGTATATAACAGCAACGATAAATCATCAACCATCATCCAAAGTGTGTTCTACACTGTATAAGCATCAAATATAAATATTTAAAGCTTATAACAGTCTGTCAATCGATCGATCGACATATAACTAACTATTGGGATTAGTGTATGTCATATATCACCCCAATACCCGTGTGGAGTTTCAAATAATCAAACGTAGATTTTATTTGTGCAGTTGGGCGATGTGTAAAATTTATCGTCCTAATCAATATCGGTTAAATGTGCGTATATAAACAAATCGTTTGATTTTTTTATATTAATTTATTTTAAATACACGTTAAAAATTCTATTTTCAACTATAAAATATTTTAACTATATAAATATTTTATTTCATTTCACATCACCTCACGCAATCAACTACACATCAAAATCAAACAAACAAGCATACAAGCCGTCTATGGTCTGTGGACGACGGGTGTCGGGTGCTACTAAACACCGTATGCATCCTAGTATATATTTTAACTAGAAAATTAAATTAAAAGTGAGAAGTTCTCACCCAAGCTATACCAAACGCCTCGACACTTCTATTGAAGAAAATCTTCATCGTGCCTGCCCTTCATCACTTCCGTCCCCCGTATTCACTACATATATAAAAATCACATCTTTATATCCTCTATTATATAAAAATTCGATTTTTATTCTTCTTCTACATATATAAAAATTCGATTTTTATTCTTCTTCTACATATATAAAAATTGTATTTTTATATTCTCTACCTCATAAAAATTATATTTTTAATCTTCGCATATAATAAAAACCATATTTTTATGCTTCACATACAATAAAAATCATATTTTTAGTCTTCACTTACAATAAAAATTATATTTTTATTCGATTAAAAATTAGATCTTTTATCATATAAAAATCAAGCCTCTTCTAAATTAAAAATCAAAACATTCTATAATTAAAAATCTAAACTTTCTTTATATTAAAAATCATATTTTTATTTCTTCTAT
Organism: Allium sativum; assembly: GCA_030737875.1. NCBI lineage: Eukaryota > Viridiplantae > Streptophyta > Magnoliopsida > Asparagales > Amaryllidaceae > Allium > Allium sativum. Next base: position 419,780,722 of record CM060924.1, read on the forward strand.
AATATAAAAATCATATTTTTATTCTCTATACTATATAAAAATCATATTTTTACTTTGCTATTCAATATATAAAAATCGAATTCTTACTTTACTATTCAATATATAAAAATCGAATTTTTACTTTGCTATTCAATATATATAAATCGAATTTTACTTTGTTATTCAATATATAAAAATCGAATTTTTACTTTGCTATTCAATATATAAAAATCGAATTTTTACTTTTCTAAAAATCGCTTCTTTCCCTTTGTTATAAATAAAAATCTCAACTTTGCTAAGCTAAAAATCATAGCCTTTCTAGTTTAAAAATCCAATCTTTTCTTTTCATATATAAAGTTCTCGCCTTTTCTAATTTAAAGTTCTCGCCTTTTCTATTTTTAAAGTTCAAACCCTTTTTATCTCATATACATAGCAAACAAGACTGATTTTAATCATGAAAAAAAATGATTTTTCTAAATTTATAAAAGCTATTACATAATAAATAAATAAAGAAAACAAATAAAAATAAAAAATTAAAAACTTACAGGGGTTTGGGGTCTAAAATTGAGGAGGGAGGAGCCTAAGGGGGCGGTGGGGGTTCGCTGTGGGGGCGTGAGATGTTGGTGGCGGCCTCGAGATGGAGGGAGCGGAGAAGTCGGTCGCGGTTTCGAGATGGAGGGAGCGGAGAGGGTATGAAGGTGGTGCGGTGGCCTGTGGGGTGGCAGATCCGTTCATCGGAGGTGGGGAGGGGTCGGTAACGGGGGAGGGTGGCGTGGTGACGGGGGCGAGGAAGAAAGGCGTCAGGGGTTTTTCTGAAAAGGGGCCAATTGTTTTGATTGACAGAATGAATTTGGGGAGGGGGATTATGTAGAAAAAGGTTTTGTTTTCTTTTATTATTCATAGAAAAGTTGACTTTTCTTTCGAACTCCGATCAAGACCCAACGACTATCTCCCCTTGCTAATTAACCCCATTCCGAACACAATGGGATATGTTTCGTAAGCCAACACGGCTGTTTCGATCAGTTTCCATCAAAGTCAAAATATAACTCTATATATTGAATTTGAACGCGTATTTCAGTTTACCGGGGTCACATACTAACTCTAAAAATTTCCAAAAAATATTTTCTAGCTTCGTATTGACGATACGGTCCTAACAGAACTAATTTTGTCTAATTCTGAGACCGTTTGAAAAATGACCATTTTCCAGTCGATTAAAATTAACTGAAACTGGTCAAACGCGTTTTCCTTTGCCACGCTCACATATTGAATAGAAAAATTATGAAAATTGGAATCTAGCAATAACTTGACATCACGGACCCAACAAAAGTGGTTTCGTCGAAATCTGAGGTCATTTGCAAAATTCCCATTTTTAAGGGCTAGAATTCCATAGCGACTATTCTGAATTTTCAACTGGACATATCTTTTGATCCCCGCTATGAAATTTCAATTTTTCGGATTCGGTGGAAAGATATTCTCGAGTAGATTCGAATATTTTTGGTTTCACTAAAATCCGGTTTATTTTGCACCCTGTACATTCATTTGAATTTTGAAATCGAATTATCGAACTACCGCGCCATTTTCAATTTCTTTTATAAATATAAATAAATATTTATATTCCAACGTTGAGCTATATAAATATATACGTTCGAATTCTATTCAAAATAAATTTCTCGTTGTTATTATTTAAAATAATTCATTTAAAATAATCAAAATTCGCTAAAATTGCCAAAATAAAAATTTTAAATTGGTTCAGATTTCCGGGTTATTACAATAAGCATATCTTGCAAGCCGGCTACACAAACTGACCGCTCATTCAACTTAAGTGTACGATTATATCACCACCACGACTGGGGCCAATCAACGGTGCCCATTTCAAAACATGCAAAAGGGTCAACTGATTTCTCTAGATCAGGTGATGGTATACTCTAATAGGTATGACCTACACAGCTCTGTTGCCTGCCCAATTTCAATCCTTTCCTCGTTGATAAGGCATTAGGCAACGATTATCTTTTTGAGACATCACATTCAACTTTGAATCCCACATTGTCAGATCCGTCAAATCACAAATTGATTTTCACATAGTCACTCTGGGTGTTAAGCAAAAATAAATTGTCTTTTTCTGCCACCATTCTCGTCATATGTAATAACCCGGAAATCTGAGCCAATTTAAAAATTTTATTTTGGCAATTTTAATGAATTTTGATTATTTAAAATGATTTATTTTAAATAATAATGGAGAGAAATTTATTTTGAATAGAATTAGAATGAATATATTTATTTGAATCGTCGTTAGAATATAACTATTTTATTTTAATTATAAAAGGGATTGAAAATAGCGCGGTAGTTTGAAAATTCGATTTCAAATTTCAAATGAACATGCAGGATTCAAAATAAAACGGATTTTGGCGAAACCAAAAATATTAGAATCTATTTGAAAATATCTTTCCAACGAATCCGAAAAATCAAAATTTCATAGCAGGAATAAAAAGATATGTCCAATTGAAAATTCAGAATAGTTGCTATGGAATTCTGGCCCTTAAAAAGGGGAAATTTTGCGAACGACCTCGGTTTTCGACGAAACCACTTTTGTTGGATCCGGGATGTCTAGTCATTGCTATATTCCAAAATTCGTAATTTCCTGTGTGGGATGCCTAAGTGGCAAATGATCAAGGCTTTTGTTGAAAAGCAAATCTTGTGGTTGATGATCAAAGCACCGCCTGTGTGGCATAGCTTTGTGTAACGTTAATTCACGAGCCTCACACCCCAGTTGTAAACCAAAAACGGGAGAGGACGTCAGGGAGGGCATGCATTTCTTTCTAGCTAGGGTGGTGTCAGTGACCTACCAGCCCAGACATTTATATTATTTTCACCTGTGTGGTTGTTGCTGTTGCGAGGCGCCTCAGATATATCGGTGATTTTGTGGAGCCGATGGAATCATTTGGCTCATTTACGCCCCATAGGGTGGGGAAATGCAGTGTTCAGGGTTTAAGTTTAATCCACATCGGTGGACCGGCCCTGAGGATCCAAGGTGCAGTCGCGGCTGTTCCTGAGACATGGTAGGCTAGATTGTCTCGAAGCGGTGAAGACTATCTTTTGCCTCGGTTCACAGATGGAAATCCAGCTTCCAATACATGACTTTGCGGTTTTGATTGTAGAACCTATACATGGCGACATAGTGGTATGAGGCACTTATGCCATCTATGATTGATACTTATGATTGAAATTGTTTTGACACTATACACTTATAGTAATAATAAAACATGAAATTTCACATACCAAGCATTCTTGGCTATTATAAGGTAAAAACCCTATCCTCCGGCTTGTGTTGCATTGTGTGATGGGACCTGGATCTTATAATAGCTTCATTGTTCTTTATTTAGCACTGCGCTGTTGTTTTATGCACTGGTATTCTTGGGAAGAAACTCGTTCCGTGTTATACGACGTGGTCCCTGGATTTACCTAACTTTAAAATAAAGATTAATAACTGTTTTAGTTCTTACACCAGTCACATGACTGACCTGGAGTTTATTGTTTTAACCTAAACTCTAGGTGCCCTTATTTTCCGCACGGGCAGCTAGTAGTTTTGGTTTTGCAGATTTATATACAAAGGAACCGAGTTTACAGCTGGAATGATATCCGGAAAGCTCTGTATCCGTATATCTCTTTCAGTTGTGTCTTGTATTATTTTTCCGCTATAGTAATGTATTTAAATCTCTGAATTTTTTTGATGTATAATATTCATTCATACTCTGTATATTCTTGTATTATGATGTAATTGTTGCAATAAACAATGAAATGTTCTTCTGTTTGCGTTCCGATGTGCCTTGTTCTCAATTCAATCTGTGCTTTCCTTACCGGGGAAGTTTGGGTCATCTCAGCATATTTGTAAAAATCAACATACATGGCCTAAGAAATATAATGTCAGACATCCATCCTTGCAAGTTGTCCAAGATTAGGACAAATCGAAGGTACTCTTTAGTACATCTTGTCGGGATAATCCTTAGGATTAATAACAAGATGTCTTCATATCATGCAGAACCCAGAACGTAGGGATTATAGCTACAAGTATAATCCTGAAAGTTAACTAGAGACATCAGCGAGCACCCCTTTTCTCTCTGAAGGTCTACACCTTCAAATCCTCGTAATATGTATAAACATACCTACAAATTTAGTTTTCGAACGCAAAGTCGGTTCAAAGTGGTTTTAGCTCCAGTTCCAATTTCGGTTCCTCGAACCAACATGCCACAAGTTAAAAGGGGTATTTATTGATAATCAGTTCTTTAACAATCAAATAGTATAGTTAAGTACATCAGCAGCACATGCCCCTTTAAATAAAACCATTCATTAAAATCATTCGTCGATTCTTAAAAATTGATTCCATATACTTATCTTAACGGAATAAGTATATTCACAAACCTCTTGTTTTCATTACTTCTAGAACCATAGCCATGTGCTTATCTCTTAGAATAACTATATTCATAAAACATATTATTTTCACTATTTATAAAATAGCTCTATATACTTAACTAAATGGTATAAGTATAATCACAATTCATATCTTCCCAAACGATGTCATGTGATACATTGTTTACTATAAAAACTCAAACAGTTTTATTTAACCTATAAACTTTGAAAATTAAAGTTTATAACATCACGTATGGAAATAATAAATTAATTTCCCAAATTGCTTTCCATTCCTAAACTAATTTCGTCCCACAAATAACAATGAAGTTGTCCAAGTTGGTGTATTTTTATTTACCCCTCAAACTTTGACTCAGCAACGTTCTTATTTTCAAGGTAGATGAAAGTCTGTATCCCAAAACTAGGTATCAACTATATATCACAAGCCCTATTCACTATTCAATTTAAATATGGTTTTATAAACCATTCCCTGCATTTGAAAGATATCCTTTCGATTTTAACCACTATTACTTAATTTGTTTATTAGGTAAACCCTTACCAAAACATAAGCCTTTGCTTTAAATCTCTTTACTATAATTTGTTTACAACTCAGATTTATTTTAAAAATCCATTTACCAAATCCTTTACATAAACCCATTCATGTAACCTTCCTTTGCATTTTTGAAAATATCCTTTCAGTTACAATCATTTTTACTTAATTCAATCATTAAGTAAACGCTTATTTAAAACCATCGAAATAACTTTGAATCTCTTTTATAAACTTTGTTGATAAAACTTTGATTTATTATAAAATCTGTTTATGAAATTCTTTTGTAAAAAATCAACTAACTCTCCTCACTAACTTGATTTCTTTTCCTTTAAAAACTTCAGATTGTATAAATCTTGTTTTAATTTTATAATCAACCCACTTAAAACTTACGCTTAAAATCTGTTTAAATCATTTATAAACTTTTTATGAATATTTAACTTCTATGGTATTCTTTTTGAAATCCACTGAGTCGTTTACAACTTCAACAAAATTAGTTATTAAACTTGTTCAAAACAACTGAAATCACTTATAAAGTCATTTACTTATAAAACAGAGTTTTATAACTTCATAAAACTTAGTTAAGTTTTATCACTCGAAATCTCTAATTAAAAAGCTTATTTATAACATTGGCATTTGCTGCACAAATCAATTCATATTCCTTTTAATGAATTCCATTATAAAATGGCAATTGCTTTAATTATTATTAATTAAAAATAATAATTAACTTTAACATTGGCTAAAGTAAAACTGATTTACTTCGTTATTAACTATTAAAAATAGAATAGTTAATCTCTTTTAAAAAGTATCAAAATAATAGCTAACTTCATTGATAATTAACAACTCAATAATCATCTTAACACACAATTAATTATGTGATTAATCAACCTTTAAGGAATATATTTAAGTTTAAGCAATTGTTTGTTAAATTATTACTATTAGATTAATTGAAAACAAATTCATTTAATAACCAATTCCAATTAAAAACCTTTGACTTAGCTAACTTAAAAACATAGTTAACTTGTTATTGATTTCAATTAATCCTTCCTTTCAAATTAATTAATATCATAATTAATTTAATATAATCTCACTTGATTGTTTCTTAAAAAATTATTCCAAACTATTAACTCTTAGGTTAATTTCTGACTTACTTGCTTAAAAAAATTATTTAAACGCAGGGATTTGCTACATACATCATTTTATAAGTACTTTACAAACCAAATTATATTGATTTATTAATAAAACCTCTATTTTGTATATTTGTATAAAATAAAATTTAAAACCTTATTCAGTTATAAAAGTAAATTTTATAACTTCAACTTAGTCGCCTGATGGCGAATCAACATCTTAAAAAGATGATTTTTAGGCCATCTACTTCCAAACACTTAATCAATATTGTTTACTAGTTAATAACACATCATATATTAAATTTTTATTCAAAAATAAACATCTAAAATAGATCTAACGTTACTTAGGTTAAATAGTTCATATTTGAATAATACGAAAACAAGTAACATCTAAATATTTGAGGAATCTCGTTGAATCCCTCCAACCCGTTCTCCTTGCTCACGACTCATAATATCATTTTATATATGCATATGAAATGAAAATTTAAATCTAATTCATTTAAGATGCATTTTCCACTTGACAACAGATAGTATCAAAGGTTATCCATTCGCAGGGAGGGGATATATATGCACAACCAACCAATTTAGCAATTAATCATCAACATACAATTTATGCTAATAACAATGAATATTGTTATACGAAATAACAATATTCTCCAGTATTCCAGAAAGAATGAGAGTTAACTCACCATCCATTCCAATTCGTTGATTTCTCGTCGTTTTATATAATTTCAAACAAGCATTTGAAATTATAATAAATTCCAAGCAGCCCTAAATCCAGCCAATCTAGTTCGTAGGCATAGATATCGCCAATACGAATCCAATGCACTTTGTTTTGTTGAAATCTGTTATCATATGAAATAATTATACTTGTTAAGGGTTTTAAACAAATTAAAATAAATTTTTACTAATGACCACATTAGCGGCTAATATCTAGGTTTTCATTAATCATGTGATCTGTGCAGTTAAAGCGCTTAGCGGTTCTATAGCGATGGAGGCGCAAAAAGGTATATCAGTGATAAAGCGGGGATATAGCAGGGGATCAACAAAGTACATTAGATGTAAAATTAAGTATTTTAAATTAATTAATTATCATTCTCACATCATTTGTGTAGAATAAACTGATATCTATTAATCTTATATAATAAAATCAAAGAATATCACGGTTACACACATTAGAATTGATGATTATAATAGATTTCTACCATATATTAGAATTTATGTGTTAAAATTATCCTTTTACATTAACTTTATTGATTCGTTTTAAAAGAGAACTAGTCAAATCGAGCTACATATATTAATAATGCTAAAACGGGTGCTACAAATCATTGATATAATGGGTGCAACGGAAAATAATGGGGAATAAAACAGGTATATCTTTTTGGAAAGCCGATGGGGTTGAGTGAACCCTATCACTTTATTGATATACCAAGGACGAATACGTAGAAACAAAGCAAGACACAACAAAAGAAGATAGAGAATACAAGGAATATCATTGCCTATAGGAAACTAACAAAAAGAGAAAAAAAGAAAAAAAAAAGAAAAAGCGAAAGCTATTGCAAGCCAAAAATTCCGGAATCTTAAGTGAATTTTATGTATTTGAGGTCTTCCCGAATATCATGCCAAATAAGTTGTTTCCATTGGCCATAGTTCATATCACGAGTAGGATCGAAAACTCGCAGACTCCTTTGTTTTCATATTATGGTGGCAACTTTCTTCCAAAAAAAGTTATGCAGTCTTGCTTTCCTGCTTTTACCTCTAGATTTCTTTCTAATGTCTTCCCAGTTATAACATAAGTTACACACATGAGTGCTACCAAAGATCTGCAACTGCGCTTCTTTCCACAATTTCTTGGTGACTTCACAATCAAAGTAGAGATGTTATGGAGTTTCTTGTTCATTCTTGCATAGTGTACAATTCAGCTCAATTTCCTTTCCATGTGTTGCTAGCCTATCTTTGGTGTGTACTGCTCCATTAAGAATCTTCCATGTGCATAAGTTTTCTTTAGCACTATTATCCTTTCTCCAAACAGTTTATACACCTGCAAACATTGAAACCTGATGCACCAAGAAATTCAAGGTATAAACTATTAATGGAGAAGGAATTACCTTTCCACTTCCATATGACAAAATCTTCAGTGTTCATAGACATGTTGCAGTTTTGAATCTTAGTCCAAAGAGCATTGATTATCTAGTTGGAAGTTTTAGGTAATGCAAAATTGGTTGCATTGAAAATACTTGACACACAACATCTCTTTCTAATGTCAGATTGGCATAAATCTAGAGATGATATTTCAATTTGAAGAATAATCCCAAAGTCAAGCCATGGATCTAGCCAAAAGTTTATTCTGTGAAAAGCAAGCTTCCCAAACTTAAAGTGTGGGAGGATCAAAAGTCCTTGAGCCTGATCAAACTTTTCTGCACCCAGCTGTGCCGTTGCACTGCGTTAGGTGACCAAAAGCTTTAGTCTTTTAATACATATTTGTATGACCACTCAACCCAAAGGCTTTCCTTTTTATTTAAAATATAATCAATGTTTTTACGCATAGCAGCATGATTCCAAATACTGGTCTTAATAATACCAAGACCCCCATTGCTAATAAGCAATTCCAGCTTAACAAAGGAGGTAGGAGACAAATATTTATGGTGCATATTCCCTTTCCAAAAAACATCATAAATGTAGTTTTTACCATTTTCAACAACTTTTGTGGTACAATAAATGCACGAGCCCAATAAACTTGCATGGCAACAATAATAGACTTGATCAATGTCAATCTGACAGCTTGACTCAACAATCTAGCAGACCAACACTGAAGTTTGTTAGTTATTCTAAAGTGGAAGGCATTGTTGGGTGGTTATTCTCGATGTTGCCAAAGGAAGACCAAGATAGTTACAGATGAGTCATAGTGTATAAGACTAGTGATGCCTTGAATTAGATTTATGTCCACTAGAAAAACCCAGCAGCCATAATTTCAGTTTTTTCACGATTGACATGAAGACCAATCATCATAAAAAACTTATCAAGAGTGTTCATAATGTTAGCGAATGTGGTGAAACTTGGTTTGAAAAAAATTATGAGATCATCAACGAACATAAGTGAAGTGATCCTGGGACGGGATCTTGCACTTTGGATGCAGGTCAAACTATTTTTTATCAACAAGGGCATCAAGCATTTTAGTTAAAAGCTCCATAGTGACGATAAATATGTATGTAGATATAGGGTCCCCTTGTCTAACCCGTGTTTACGTGAAAAGAAACCCATTGGACTACCATTCACATTCACCAAAAATTTAGCAGTATTATACATGCATAAATCCATGTAGTGAAGTATGGAGGAAAATTCATGTAACTAAATTCTGGTGACAGAAATACACTGAAGGGTATTGCAAGCCTTTCTAATATCTAACTTAAGCACAATTCTAGGTGAAATGTTTGAAGTTCTATAACCTTTTAAAAGTTCATGAGCTAACAAGACGTTGTCAAGTATATTTCTTTTGGGCAGAAATGTAGTTTGGTTCACAGATATTATATATGGCAAAATAGATTTGAATATACAAGCAAGGATATGCATTTGTAAATGGTATTGCAACAAGAAATGGGTCTACATGTATTTACATGGTTAGCATTCTTCACTTTAAGAATGAGTGAAATAGTAGTATTATTAAAAGAGTTAATCATATTGCTTTTCTAAAAAACTGAAGGATAGCTTTACAAATATCATCCTTAACAATACCCTAACATTTTTTTTATAAAACATAGCATTGAACCTATCAGATCCTCCACAAGAGTTTCTATTAAGGGAAAACATGGCTTCCTTAATCACAATTTCAGTAACAGAGGTGCCAAGCTGAAAGTATTGTTCAGGACTTAATGTAGGTAGAACATAGGGTTGATGTCATCAATCAGGGGGTTAAAGTTATCAACATTACCAAAGAGCTCAGAGAAATAATTAACAAATTCAAATTGTATATCATTGTTAGATGTATGTACCTGGCCATGAAGATCAGTAATAGAGTGAATATTTTCTTTGTTTTGTTTCGCTTCCAAAGTAGCATGAATGTAAGCAGAATTCCTATCTCCATCCTCAAGCCATTTAATTCTTTCTTTCCGTTTCTTCATATTAGCTTCCAGAATAAAGTCATTCTAATATTCATTAGAGTAGTCTACCTCAATGCTAGCAAATTTAGTGTTTGTAGGATCAGGTTGCATTTGTATTTGTACTTGTGCAAGTAAACTAAGTCAGTGATAGGATTGACCACCTTCACAACCAAATTTAGATTTAGCCCAAGTTTTTAGAACATTCTTAAGGGATTTTAGTTTCTTATGAAGAATGTACATAGGGTTTCCATAGCAAGTCAACTCCCAATCCTTTTTGACAATATTTCAAGAACTATTGATCATCAACCCAGATATTAAAGAATTTGAAACTCGACCTCCTATTATTCTACCATTCACCAAATGCAAAATTTGGGGAGAATGATCAGATAGATGGAAAGTGGAATTTCATTAAAAAGAGAAGGCCATTTATTAAGAGCAACATTATTACAAAATGCATGATCAATCTTAGTAAAGGTACGGGTGCCATCTTTTTTGTTATTGTTCCATGTAAATTCAGCACCAAAATAATTAATCTCTATTAGGTCAGAATCATTTAAAGCAATATTGACAGCCCTAATTTCACTGAGACTAATAGAGGACCTACCCACTCTGTCAGAAGTTTTAAGTTATGAATTAAAGTCTCCACACACAATCCAAGGGCATGTGTGCTACCTGAAGGCAGGAGGTTCAGAAGAAAAAAAGTGCTTCTAGCTTGTGCAGAGTTAAGTGCATACACAAAAGTGAAATAATATGATGTTGATGATGGTTTATGAAAATTATGACAATGGATATGTTGGCTTGATGAAGTGATTTGTGCGAATTTGTGAACCGAAAGAACAAATATTAGCATTATTCTACAATAAGTTGCCAATCAGAATTAATATACCTGGCCGCTCTCAATGTAAGCACTTCATCCAGTTTAGTCTCCAAAATTGCAAGAGCAGAGAAGTTGTGCTTACTTATCAATTGTTCACATTGGTCAAGTTTAATATCCAAATGATCCCCTCTAATGTTCCAAACGCAGATGTTTTTGCAACATTGTTAAACTCTGGGTTTTGGTTCTTGCCATTTGCCTTTGATCTAGTGATAATCCCTGATGAATCTACTCCTGAAAGATTTGTCATTGCAAGTGGAAAGCCTTTAGTGTTTTTCTTATTTGTTCTTGGAAGTTTGTTACCAATCTTATCTTTAATTTCTTTTGCTATATCACAAAGATGTGATTCATTTGCTGGTTCATTTACTGCTTAAAATATATCTATTGTTCATCGGCACTAAATAGAAAAATCCAGCGGTTGAAGAACGTTACGGGCAATAAAAGGGATTTTGTGGGGCTTTAGTGGGGATTTAACTACACAGCACGTGATTAACTCATGTTATCACTCACCCTAGGTTCGAATTTCAACCAAAAAACCCTCCTTCGTTTAACCCATTACCACGCCGTCCTCCCTTGGCCGTAGACCATCGCCCCCACACCCATAGCATCACCGGCCTTCGTTGCTCCACCTCGACCAACACCGGACACCTTCGACGCTCTATACCACTCACAAATCCAAAGAACGAAACCTTACCAAATCTTGTTCATCTCCTCCAAACCCCCAGTTCACCTCCTTCCATCCCCACTCTACCTCCTTCCATCGCCAGGAAGTGTAACAACCCGCAAATTCTGTGCCAGTTTAAAATTTTTATTTTGGCAATTTTAGCGAATTTTGAATATTTAAAATAGATTATTTTAAATAACATCGACGTGAAATTTATTTTGAATGTAATTCGAACGTTTATATTATATACGTCGTCGTTAGAATATAAATATTTATATATAAATATAAATGGAATTGAAAATGGCGCGGTAGTTCGATAATTCGATTTCAAACTTCAATTGAATGTACCGGGTGCAAAACAATCCGGATTTTAGTGAAACCAAAAATAATGGAATCTAATAGTGAATATCTTTCTAACGAAGTTAACAAACCGAGATTTCACTTTAGAAATGATAAGATATGTCCAGTTGAAAATTCAGGATAGTCGCTGTGGAATTTATATATATTTTATATAATATATAGCCCTTAAAAATGGACATTTGGCAAATGACCTCGGATTTCGACGAAACCAGTTTTGTTGGGTCCGTGATGTCGAGTTATTGCTAGATTTCAAATCTCATAATTTTTCGAATCAATATGTGAGCGTGGCAAAGGAAAACGCGTTTGACCAGTTTCAGTTGATTTCAATCGACTGGAAAATGGCCATTTTTCCAACGGTCTCAGAATTCGACGAAACTAGTTTTGTTAGGACCGTATCGTCAATACGAGGCTAGAAAATATTTTTATGGAATTTATAGAGTTAGTATGTGACCCCGGCAATTTGAAATGTACGTTTAAAATTCAATATAGTGATTTAAATGTTAATTTGAACGAAAACTGATCGAAACAGTCGAGTTGGCTCACCAGACCTGTCCCATTGTGTTCAGAATGGGGGTATTTAGCTGGGGACGGCAGTCGCTAGGTTCTGATTGGAGTTAGCATGAACAAACAAAAGGATTTTCAAATTAAAAGAACTTTAAAAATAAAAAAATAAAAAAAATAATATATAAGGTTTAAAACAGTAGGTCAAACTACTCATTCCCACTCAAACTTCCCAAAACCGCCTCCAGCATGATTAAACGGCGGAAATTGCTCACCAATTTCGAGCCAAAAATTCCCCAATCCACTTAGAATTAACCCTAGGTTATTTAGGGAAAATTAAAGAGTGTTTTTCGATCTTCAAATCCATACTTGGTTGAAGGTTTATCGTGGTCTGTGGAGGAGGAAGCAGGAGCTCGAAGTGCTCCCGTTCGCACGCCGTTTCAGGCGTGGTGGCCCCCTCGAGTTGCACGCCAGTCAACGCGTTGGAGGAGCCTTCGACGGCGAACATAATGGCGGGGTCGGATCCATCTCCGATGTCTTCTCTTGGCAGCGCGACGGAAACCCTAGGGGGAGCAAGGTTCGTGAAGGACGTCAGGGAGGGGTTAGTGAAGTTAATTTAATTGTTAATTTCAGAAATTATTTAATTAGTTAATTAAATGTAATTAGATTTTTAAATCAGTTTTTTTTAAAATAGCATATGTTTTTGAAAATAAAATAGCATATGTTTTTGAAAATTAAAATAGCATATGTTTTTGAAAATAAAATAGCATATGTTTTTGAAAATAAAATAGCATATGTTTTTGAAAATAAAATAGCGTATGTTTTTTTTTTAACAAAATTTGCTTTCAAAACAAAATTTACTTTATTTGAAAAATATAGAAAATTTGCTTTGTTTTAAAATAGAAATAATGAAACAAAAATTCGATTTTTATCTATTGAACTTTGAAACAAAAATTCGATTTTTATCTATTGAACTTTGAAACAAAAATTCGATTTTTATCTATTGAACTTTGAAACAAAAATTCGATTTTTATCTATTGAACTTTGAAACAAAAATTCGATTTTTATCTATTGAACTTTGAAACAAAAATTCGATTTTTATCTATTGAACTTTGAAACAAAAATTCGATTTTTATCTATTGAACTTTGAAACAAAAATTCGATTTTTATCTATTGAACTTTGAAACAAAAATTCGATTTTTATCTATTGAACTTTGAAACAAAAATTCGATTTTTATCTATTGAACTTTGAAACAAAAATTCGATTTTTATCTATTGAACTTTGAAACAAAAATTCGATTTTTATCTATTGAACTTTGAAACAAAAATTCGATTTTTATCTATTGAACTTTGAAACAAAAATTCGATTTTTACATATGTAGTGGCTACAGCGACGAAGATGCGATAGCGATGAAGATTTCCATCAATGAAGTGCCGTGGAGCTGGATAGCTATTTGTGAGAATTTCTCACCTTTCAATTTATTTTCTAAGTATATATATATATACTAGGATGCAGACGGTGCTTAGTAGCACCCGACACAATCGTCCACAGACCATGGACTTGTTTGTTTGGTTGCATAGATTAGTTGAATTATTTGTTTGAATTGAATTGTTTGGTGAGATGAAATTGATTTGATAGATGTGTGAATGGCGTGGGCCTTCACTAGACCGGGGATAAGGCTAGGCCTTGTCCCGTTTCTAGTATCGTGCCGTTATGCCGCCGAAATTTTCTAAAAAATGTTAGAAAAATAAAAATGTCATTTATTGAATAAATGAACTGAAAAGAAAATTCATGTGTTAGAATAAATATTTTATCGTTAAAAATATAGTTTTAACGTGAATGTGAATAAAATAAATATTCATTTACAAACCGGACGGTTTGTTTATGTACACCTATTTGAAGGATATTGATTGGGACGATAAATTTTACACATCGCCCAACAGCACAAACAAAATATGTGTTTGACTGTTTGAAACCCCACACGGGTGTTGGGATGAAATTTAAAGTTCACTCATCCTGATTGATTGAATATGTCGATCGATTGATTGACAGGCTGTTATAAGCGTTAGATATCTATATTTGATGCTTATACAGTGTAGTGCACTTTGGTTGATGGTTGATTATTTTCAATGCTATTATATACATGTGTTGTATGAAAATCCATATAATTAATTTTATATGGTAATTGATTGGGCCTCATTCCAATTTGAAAAATAAAGAAAATTTGAAAATAGAAATTTATGAAGCCGTGTTGATTAGATTGACGCCATTTTGACGTGAACGATATTTATATCAATTTTAAACGAATTCAAAGTGAATTGAATTGAAAGTGATTTTGAAATGAATTGAATTGAAAACGAATTCGAATTGAATTGAAAGTGATTTCGAAATGAATTGAATTGAAAGTGATTTCGAAATGAATTGAATTGAAAGTGATTTCGAAATGAATTGAATTGAAAGTGATTTTGAAATGAATTGAATTGAAAACGAATTCAAAGTGAATTGAATTGAAAGTGATTTTGAAATGAATTGAATTGAAAACGAATTCGAATTGAATTGAAAGTGATTTCGAAATGAATTGAATTGAAAGTGATTTCGAAATGAATTGAATTGAAAACGAATTCAAAGTGAATTGAATTGAAAGTGATTTCGAAATGAATTGAATTGAAAGTGATTTCGAAATGAATTGAATTGAAAACGATTTCGAAATGAATTGAATTGAAAACGATTTCGAAATGAATTGAATTGAAAACGATTTCGAAATGAATTGAATTGAAAACGAATTCGAATTGAATTGAAAGTGAATTGAAATGAATTCAAATTGAATTGAAAAGAAATGAATTTTGAAACGAATCTATAAGGAAGAATTCAATTTTGTTTTGAATTGAAATGGAAGTTGAAATAGATTTTGAAACGATTTTAAAACTATTTATATAATTCGTTTTAAATAGAAATCGACGAAATATATATTATATATATTATATATATAATATAATGGCCTGAATAGAACGCGCCGCGCCGCGGCAGTTCGCGAATTTCGACCATTTATTTCAAACGGACATTACGGGAGATCCGACCGTCGGATTCTCCTAAAACCGGAACCGTTGGGTTCGTATCGAAAAGAGCTTTCTAACGAATATTAGAAATTTGAAATCTAACGGTTGGATTTGGAATTATGTCCAAATCAAATTCGAAAAAGGTCGCTGTAAGTGCAGTTCGATGGCCGTTGATGGAAATCGACTGTACGGGCCTTGATAAAATTATTAAAAATAGCAGTAATTTGTGTTAAATCATAAGAAACGATTTCGAAAGAATTGGGATGAAAAACTCCATATTTGAAAAGATAAAAATAGATTTTTATCGAAATGAACTAGTTTTGAACTAGAATTATAATTCTATTTATTTTTAAATAAATAAATTGAATTCGAAAAGGGTTTTAAAAGTAACCAAAATTCCAATGATTGCATTGGAGTGGATTTGAATCGAAATTGTCTTCGGAATATTTCGATGTTGGAATTCGTGATTATGCAGGTGTTGTTATGGAAATTTGAAAGATATATATTTATATCGTTATTTCCAATACGGCATTTGTTAGTCGTAGAATTCGATATTGAATATAAGCCGATATATTTTCTATTCAGAGCCTTGTATTGAATATCGAATGTGATTTGGGTTTGTCGTGAATGGTGTCTTCACTAACACTGTTCTTGAACCCAGTTGAGAAAAGATTAAATCTTTTTATTTAGATTTAATGAAGTGTACCAATTAAATAATATTTAATTGGAATTGAATCGATATTGATTTTTGGGTTTATCGTGGACAGTGTTTTAAATAACACTCGTTCTTTAACCCGATGATTAATGAATGTGATTTTGGGTTTATCGTGAACCGTGTTTTTAAATAACACTGATTCTTTAACCCAGTCAAAGATTAAAACTAAGTGGAGTTTTAATGAATCTTTAATTAGATTGAAATGATCGAAAATGGAGTATCACCAGTTTTGCTCCAGGCGATAGTTAAATCTTTAATTAGATTTGAACGTGAAATGGTAATTGAATTTACCGATAACACTGTAGTGTTAGATATGAAGTATTCACAGTTTTACTTCATGGGATGAATAGGTTGGGATTGGGAAATTATAACAAATGATTACTTCGGTAAGGTTCGCTAATCCCGACTAGTTTGAATTGATATTCAAAAGTTGATTAAAGAATAAATTCAAGAATTTATCTTTGATAAAATTAATGGGAACCTTTCCCTATGAATGTGAAATTAGAAACTAACTGTCGGTTAGCTAAGTAGAATAGTTTTCTGGATATTGATCTGATGTTGGTTTCGGCCTTCGGGGTTAATATTTGGGGAATTATTCTCTTGATTAATTTACGGTTAGTGACTAATGAATTGGAATGAGGCGTATTTTGTGTTTGTGTAACACTTATTTAAAATATACGCGAGTTATTCGGAAAGACCGGGTTTATCCCATTCTGAATAACTGATACGACGATAAGTCGAAGATGAAGACGATGGTCGAAGACCGGAAGTCTTCACGTCGTTTGGGTGATAACTGATGATCTTGATTGGGCTGTACACCCAAGAAGATGGAAACAGTTAGTGATCGTCCAGACGTACTTGGAGATCGATGGATATGCGGGGTACTAGGTGCCTCCGGTTTCGTTCAGACCCAGAACGGACTTGTAAATGGACTGTGTGTCTGACATTGGATTTTAGTCCGTGTGATTGATCTCTATTAAATATATATCTGTTTGGCGGCGGAGAATTTATTCTCTTGCTTAACGCCCTTCTCTGAGACGTACGAGCTCAGGGGTTATATATTGATGGATATCAATCGCATGGAGTGAATTGCCTGTGTGGCATGCCTAAGTGGCAAATGATCAAGGCTTCTGTTGAAAAGCAAAGTCTTGTGGTTGATGATCGAAGCACGGCCTTTGTGGCGTAGCTTTGTGTAACGTTGATTCGCGAGTATCACACCCGGTATGAATCAAAAACGGGAGACGGACCTCAGGGAGGGCATGCGTTTCTTTCTAGTTATGAGTGGCGTCAGTGCTTGAACTGGCTGACGAGTTTGACTCATGTGGATGTTACTTATTATTACTTGCTGAAAAGCGAGGCGCCTCGTGATATCGGTTTCGGCCGATGCTTCTGGTCGGCTGACGGGCCAGATTTACGCCCCAAAGGGCGGAGAAACGTAGTGTTCAGGCATTATAATCCACATCGGTGGACCGGCCCTGATGATCCAAGGGGCAGTTGCGGCTGTTCCGGAGACATGGGCTAGATTGTCTCGAATCGGTTGAGGATCTTGCCCCTAGCCTCGGTTCATACCATAAATGATAACCCAACTTCCAATACGACATTTGCGGTTTTGATTGTAAACTTATATATGGCGACATAGTGTTATGGGCCGTTCATGCCGCCTATGATTGATACTTATGATTTGAAGTTGTTTATGCACTATGCACTTATAATAGTATCAAATGATTTGTTTTAAACGTATCAAGCATTCTTTGGCTGTTATAAGGGAAAACCCTATCCCCCGGCTTGCGTTGCATTGTGTGATAGGACCTGGGTCTTATAACAGCTTCATCTTTCTTTATTTAGCATCGCGCTGTTGGTTTTATGCACTGGTATTCTTGGGAGGAAACCCGTTCCGTGTTATACGGCGTGGTCCCTTGATTTACCTAACTTTAAAAACAAAGATTAATAACTGTTTTAGTTCTCACACCAGTCACATGACTGACCTGGAGTTTATTGTTTTAACCTAAACTCTGGGTGCCCTTATTTTCGACACGGGCAGCTAGTAGTTTTGGTTTTGCAGATTTATATTCACAGGATCCTGGTTTACAGCTGGAACGATATCCGGAAAGCTTTGTATCCGTATATCTCTTCTAGTTGTGTATTGTATTATTTTCCGCTGCTATGTATTTAAATGTAATTTAAATCTCTGATATTTCTGTGTAATATTTATTCATTTATACTCTGTATATTCTTGTAATCTGATGCACTGTTGTATATATAGTGAAATGTTCTTCTGTATGCGTTCTGTTGTGGTTTGTTCTCGAACTATCCGACGCTTTCCTTCACGGGGAGGTTGCGGGTCTTTACACGTGGTATCAGAGCTTTGGTTTACAAAGCTCAGAGAACAAGACACATTAGAACCATACGAAAGAATTCATCAGATATCGGATTAGTAATATCCAATGGAATGACTCGTTAGAGATGGGATCAGTAGTATCCTAGAACGAGTGTGAAGAGTATATTTTTAAAGTGAAAACAAATTTTGTTTTGAAAATTTAAATCAATTATTCGTAGTTGATTATTTATTTATATTGATTTTGGACAATTCAGTATATAAAGAATTTGCATATACGCCTTGCAAACGTATATTCAAAGTTTTAATATATTGGGTAGATATAGAATCACATTCTAGTTGCCCGGGGATGGTTCTGATAATGCTGCAGCGTTACCAGTATTTATTTTCGAGTGACGAAGGTGTGATTTTCTATATATTTCCATTAGGCTGGTGTGAGAACCAAAACTTATATAGTTAGAATACGTTGTTGTGAATTGGCATCAAAAACATGATTTTCTTTATATATAGTAAAATTATGAATTTGAAACTCTAATTCACTAATTGATTGATGTTTGTGTTGTTTGTTTATTTGTTTGCTAATTTTTAGCCATTTAGCCTAATTGAACCGAATATTGAACTGTATTGAAATTGGTCGCATTTGCTTGCATATACTTGTACTTACATTGAACAGGTCATAGCAAGGAGGCTAGAGCAGAGAATAAAATTTGTTTGCCCGACAAATAGGTACATGTTTATTACATAATTTCCTGTTTTGTTTGGGTGATGATGATTTTGTGAGCCTATTGGCTAGCCGCTTGGCTTTTTCTTTTTCTTTTTGAGATCTGAAGGACCGGGGAAGCTATTTGAAATTCCCCGATGCTCCCGGTGCAGGGGAGGTTATGGCGAAATTTTTCGAAAATTTAGGGTGTTAGCCAAATTTTTGAAGTTTTGAAAATTCTCAGAAACTGAAAAGTTGGAGAACGAAAGCCAGACCGAGCGTAGAGCTGAATAATCAAACCACTTTCGACTTTGTTCCTTTTCGGGGACGAAAAGTTTTAAGTGGGGGAGATTGTAACAACCCGCAAATTCTGTGCCAGTTTAAAATTTTTATTTTGGCAATTTTAGCGAATTTTGAATATTTAAAATAGATTATTTTAAATAATATCGACGTGAAATTTATTTTGAATGTAATTCGAACGTTTATATTATATACGTCGTCGTTAGAATATAAATATTTATATATAAATATAAATGGAATTGAAAATGGCGCGGTAGTTCGATAATTCGATTTCAAACTTCAATTGAATGTACCGGGTGCAAAACAATCCGGATTTTAGTGAAACCAAAAATAATGGAATCTAATAGTGAATATCTTTCTAACGAAGTTAACAAACCGAGATTTCACTTTAGAAATGATAAGATATGTCCAGTTGAAAATTCAGGATAGTCGCTGTGGAATTTATATATATTTTATATAATATATAGCCCTTAAAAATGGACATTTGGCAAATGACCTCGGATTTCGACGAAACCAGTTTTGTTGGGTCCGTGATGTCGAGTTATTGCTAGATTTCAAATCTCATAATTTTTCGAATCAATATGTGAGCGTGGCAAAGGAAAACGCGTTTGACCAGTTTCAGTTGATTTCAATCGACTGGAAAATGGCCATTTTTCCAACGGTCTCAGAATTCGACGAAACTAGTTTTGTTAGGACCGTATCGTCAATACGAGGCTAGAAAATATTTTTATGGAATTTATAGAGTTAGTATGTGACCCCGGCAATTTGAAATGTACGTTTAAAATTCAATATAGTGATTTAAATGTTAATTTGAACGAAAACTGATCGAAACAGTCGAGTTGGCTCACCAGACCTGTCCCATTGTGTTCAGAATGGGGGTATTTAGCTGGGGACGGCAGTCGCTAGGTTCTGATTGGAGTTAGCATGAACAAACAAAAGGATTTTCAAATTAAAAGAACTTTAAAAATAAAAAAATAAAAAAAATAATATATAAGGTTTAAAACAGTAGGTCAAACTACTCATTCCCACTCAAACTTCCCAAAACCGCCTCCAGCATGATTAAACGGCGGAAATTGCTCACCAATTTCGAGCCAAAAATTCCCCAATCCACTTAGAATTAACCCTAGGTTCTTTAGGGAAAATTAAAGAGTGTTTTTCGATCTTCAAATCCATACTTGGTTGAAGGTTTATCGTGGTCTGTGGAGGAGGAAGCAGGAGCTCGAAGTGCTCCCGTTCGCACGCCGTTTCAGGCGTGGTGGCCCCCTCGAGTTGCACGCCAGTCAACGCGTTGGAGGAGCCTTCGACGGCGAACACAATGGCGGGGTCGGATCCATCTCCGATGTCTTCTCTTGGCAGCGCGACGGAAACCCTAGGGGGAGCAAGGTTCGTGAAGGACGTCAGGGAGGGGTTAGTGAAGTTAATTTAATTGTTAATTTCAGAAATTATTTAATTAGTTAATTAAATGTAATTAGATTTTTAAATCAGTTTTTTTTAAAATAGCATATGTTTTTGAAAATAAAATAGCATATGTTTTTGAAAATAAAATAGCATATGTTTTTGAAAATTAAAATAGCATATGTTTTTGAAAATAAAATAGCATATGTTTTTGAAAATAAAATAGCATATGTTTTTGAAAATAAAATAGCGTATGTTTTTTTTTAACAAAATTTGCTTTCAAAACAAAATTTACTTTATTTGAAAAATATAGAAAATTTGCTTTGTTTTAAAATAGAAATAATGAAACAAAAATTCGATTTTTATCTATTGAACTTTGAAACAAAAATTCGATTTTTATCTATTGAACTTTGAAACAAAAATTCGATTTTTATCTATTGAACTTTGAAACAAAAATTCGATTTTTATCTATTGAACTTTGAAACAAAAATTCGATTTTTATCTATTGAACTTTGAAACAAAAATTCGATTTTTATCTATTGAACTTTGAAACAAAAATTCGATTTTTATCTATTGAACTTTGAAACAAAAATTCGATTTTTATCTATTGAACTTTGAAACAAAAATTCGATTTTTATCTATTGAACTTTGAAACAAAAATTCGATTTTTACATATGTAGTGGCTACAGCGACGAAGATGCGATAGCGATGAAGATTTCCATCAATGAAGTGCCGTGGAGCTGGATAGCTATTTGTGAGAATTTCTCACCTTTCAATTTATTTTCTAAGTATATATATATACTAGGATGCAGACGGTGCTTAGTAGCACCCGACACAATCGTCCACAGACCATGGACTTGTTTGTTTGGTTGCATAGATTAGTTGAATTATTTGTTTGAATTGAATTGTTTGGTGAGATGAAATTGATTTGATAGATGTGTGAATGGCGTGGGCCTTCACTAGACCGGGGATAAGGCTAGGCCTTGTCCCGTTTCTAGTATCGTGCCGTTATGCCGCCGAAATTTTCTAAAAAATGTTAGAAAAATAAAAATGTCATTTATTGAATAAATGAACTGAAAAGAAAATTCATGTGTTAGAATAAATATTTTATCGTTAAAAATATAGTTTTAACGTGAATGTGAATAAAATAAATATTCATTTACAAACCGGACGGTTTGTTTATGTACACCTATTTGAAGGATATTGATTGGGACGATAAATTTTACACATCGCCCAACAGCACAAACAAAATATGTGTTTGACTGTTTGAAACCCCACACGGGTGTTGGGATGAAATTTAAAGTTCACTCATCCTGATTGATTGAATATGTCGATCGATTGATTGACAGGCTGTTATAAGCGTTAGATATCTATATTTGATGCTTATACAGTGTAGTGCACTTTGGTTGATGGTTGATTATTTTCAATGCTATTATATACATGTGTTGTATGAAAATCCATATAATTAATTTTATATGGTAATTGATTGGGCCTCATTCCAATTTGAAAAATAAAGAAAATTTGAAAATAGAAATTTATGAAGCCGTGTTGATTAGATTGACGCCATTTTGACGTGAACGATATTTATATCAATTTTAAATGAATTCAAAGTGAATTGAATTGAAAGTGATTTTGAAATGAATTGAATTGAAAACGAATTCGAATTGAATTGAAAGTGATTTCGAAATGAATTGAATTGAAAGTGATTTCGAAATGAATTGAATTGAAAGTGATTTCGAAATGAATTGAATTGAAAGTGATTTTGAAATGAATTGAATTGAAAACGAATTCAAAGTGAATTGAATTGAAATTGATTTTGAAATGAATTGAATTGAAAACGAATTCGAATTGAATTGAAAGTGATTTCGAAATGAATTGAATTGAAAGTGATTTCGAAATGAATTTAATTGAAAACGAATTCAAAGTGAATTGAATTGAAAGTGATTTCGAAATGAATTGAATTGAAAGTGATTTCGAAATGAATTGAATTGAAAACGATTTCGAAATGAATTGAATTGAAAACGATTTCGAAATGAATTGAATTGAAAACGATTTCGAAATGAATTGAATTGAAAACGAATTCGAATTGAATTGAAAGTGAATTGAAATGAATTCAAATTGAATTGAAAAGAAATGAATTTTGAAACGAATCTATAAGGAAGAATTCAATTTTGTTTTGAATTGAAATGGAAGTTGAAATAGATTTTGAAACGATTTTAAAACTATTTATATAATTCGTTTTAAATAGAAATCGACGAAATATATATTATATATATTATATATATAATATAATGGCCTGAATAGAACGCGCCGCGCCGCGGCAGTTCGCGAATTTCGACCATTTATTTCAAACGGACATTACGGGAGATCCGACCGTCGGATTCTCCTAAAACCGGAACCGTTGGGTTCGTATCGAAAAGAGCTTTCTAACGAATATTAGAAATTTGAAATCTAACGGTTGGATTTGGAATTATGTCCAAATCAAATTCGAAAAAGGTCGTTGTAAGTGCAGTTCGATGGCCGTTGATGGAAATCGACTGTACGGGCCTTGATAAAATTATTAAAAATAGCAATAATTTGTGTAAAATCATAAGAAATGATTTCGAAAGAATTGGGATGAAAAACTCCATATTTGAAAAGATAAAAATAGATTTTTATCGAAATGAACTAGTTTTGAACTAGAATTATAATTCTATTTATTTTTAAATAAATAAATTGAATTCGAAAAGGGTTTTAAAAGTAACCAAAATTCCAATGATTGCATTGGAGTGGATTTGAATCGAAATTGTCTTCGGAATATTTCGATGTTGGAATTCGTGATTATGCAGGTGTTGTTATGGAAATTTGAAAGATATATATTTATATCGTTATTTCCAATACGGCATTTGTTAGTCGTAGAATTCGATATTGAATATAAGCCGATATATTTTCTATTCAGAGCCTTGTATTGAATATCGAATGTGATTTGGGTTTGTCGTGAATGGTGTCTTCACTAACACTGTTCTTGAACCCAGTTGAGAAAAGATTAAATCTTTTTATTTAGATTTAATGAAGTGTACCAATTAAATAATATTTAATTGGAATTGAATCGATATTGATTTTTGGGTTTATCGTGGACAGTGTTTTAAATAACACTCGTTCTTTAACCCGATGATTAATGAATGTGATTTTGGGTTTATCGTGAACCGTGTTTTTAAATAACACTGATTCTTTAACCCAGTCAAAGATTAAAACTAAGTGGAGTTTTAATGAATCTTTAATTAGATTGAAATGATCGAAAATGGAGTATCACCAGTTTTGCTCCAGGCGATAGTTAAATCTTTAATTAGATTTGAACGTGAAATGGTAATTGAATTTACCGATAACACTGTAGTGTTAGATATGAAGTATTCACAGTTTTACTTCATGGGATGAATAGGTTGGGATTGGGAAATTATAACAAATGATTACTTCGGTAAGGTTCGCTAATCCCGACTAGTTTGAATTGATATTCAAAAGTTGATTAAAGAATAAATTCAAGAATTTATCTTTGATAAAATTAATGGGAACCTTTCCCTATGAATGTGAAATTAGAAACTAACTGTCGGTTAGCTAAGTAGAATAGTTTTCTGGATATTGATCTGATGTTGGTTTCGGCCTTCGGGGTTAATATTTGGGGAATTATTCTCTTGATTAATTTACGGTTAGTGACTAATGAATTGGAATGAGGCGTATTTTGTGTTTGTGTAACACTTATTTAAAATATACGCGAGTTATTCGGAAAGACCGGGTTTATCCCATTCTGAATAACTGATACGACGATAAGTCGAAGATGAAGACGATGGTCGAAGACCGGAAGTCTTCACGTCGTTTGGGTGATAACTGATGATCTTGATTGGGCTGTACACCCAAGAAGATGGAAACAGTTAGTGATCGTCCAGACGTACTTGGAGATCGATGGATATGCGGGGTACTAGGTGCCTCCGGTTTCGTTCAGACCCAGAACGGACTTGTAAATGGACTGTGTGTCTGACATTGGATTTTAGTCCGTGTGATTGATCTCTATTAAATATATATCTGTTTGGCGGCGGAGAATTTATTCTCTTGCTTAACGCCCTTCTCTGAGACGTACGAGCTCAGGGGTTATATATTGATGGATATCAATCGCATGGAGTGAATTGCCTGTGTGGCATGCCTAAGTGGCAAATGATCAAGGCTTCTGTTGAAAAGCAAAGTCTTGTGGTTGATGATCGAAGCACGGCCTTTGTGGCGTAGCTTTGTGTAACGTTGATTCGTGAGTATCACACCCGGTATGAATCAAAAACGGGAGACGGACCTCAGGGAGGGCATGCGTTTCTTTCTAGTTATGAGTGGCGTCAGTGCTTGAACTGGCTGACGAGTTTGACTCATGTGGATGTTACTTATTATTACTTGCTGAAAAGCGAGGCGCCTCGTGATATCGGTTTCGGCCGATGCTTCTGGTCGGCTGACGGGCCAGATTTACGCCCCAAAGGGCGGAGAAACGTAGTGTTCAGGCATTATAATCCACATCGGTGGACCGGCCCTGACGATCCAAGGGGCAGTTGCGGCTGTTCCGGAGACATGGGCTAGATTGTCTCGAATCGGTTGAGGATCTTGCCCCTAGCCTCGGTTCATACCATAAATGATAACCCAACTTCCAATACGACATTTGCGGTTTTGATTGTAAACTTATATATGGCGACATAGTGTTATGGGCCGTTCATGCCGCCTATGATTGATACTTATGATTTGAAGTTGTTTATGCACTATGCACTTATAATAGTATCAAATGATTTGTTTTAAACGTATCAAGCATTCTTTGGCTGTTATAAGGGAAAACCCTATCCCCCGGCTTGCGTTGCATTGTGTGATAGGACCTGGGTCTTATAACAGCTTCATCTTTCTTTATTTAGCATCGCGCTGTTGGTTTTATGCACTGGTATTCTTGGGAGGAAACCCGTTCCGTGTTATACGGCGTGGTCCCTTGATTTACCTAACTTTAAAAACAAAGATTAATAACTGTTTTAGTTCTCACACCAGTCACATGACTGACCTGGAGTTTATTGTTTTAACCTAAACTCTGGGTGCCCTTATTTTCGACACGGGCAGCTAGTAGTTTTGGTTTTGCAGATTTATATTCACAGGATCCTGGTTTACAGCTGGAACGATATCCGGAAAGCTTTGTATCCGTATATCTCTTCTAGTTGTGTATTGTATTATTTTCCGCTGCTATGTATTTAAATGTAATTTAAATCTCTGATATTTCTGTGTAATATTTATTCATTTATACTCTGTATATTCTTGTAATCTGATGCACTGTTGTATATATAGTGAAATGTTCTTCTGTATGCGTTCTGTTGTGGTTTGTTCTCGAACTATCCGACGCTTTCCTTCACGGGGAGGTTGCGGGTCTTTACAGGAAGCAAGGCTTTCGGTTCGTCATTACTTCGTCGGAAAACGCGGTTGAACGAAAATCCTTCTAACTCAAAATTCGGTGACCACAGGCCATCGTTCAATGCAAAACTTCGTCCGAGCCTCCACCTCGCTACCCTCTACAACTTCCCTTCAGACCCCATCATCAACCAATCGACGACGATGATGAAAACCCAAAGAACGAAATGACTACATCCCCATTCAACCCCACTTTTCGGCCATCACAGGTCATCGAACGCCACCATACTCTGGCCGTAGTTAGTGCTCGACACCCTCGACAACTTTCTCGTTGAGGCCTTCAACAAATTCTTCACGGATTTGAAGATTTAATTATTTGAAAGTGGAGAAGGGTGGCGGCTGTATTTGGGAATTTGGTTTAGTTTAGAGATGTATTTATAGTGAAGATATTTTATAATTATAGTGAATATTAGGCACACATCCCTAAAACCAAACTTAATTAGAGCGGCCTTCCTCCCTAAGTTTCCATGCAAACCCGGTCCCTTTTTTTATGAGTTACGTGTTTTTGCAAACAAAAAAAAGGCGTTGTGAAGTAAAAAAAATATATTCAAAAATCTGCAAATATTCTCGGAAGACCGCGCCGAGAAAAAAAAAAGTTGCATACATGTATGCAACTATTACCATTAGTTGCATACATGTATGCAACTATTGCAGAAGCTATTTCCATTGAAAATCTAGACCGAAACTTGCATACATATGTGCAACTATTTGAAATACTTGCATATATATATGCAATTATTGCATGAAGAAAACTTAACAGAAATTTTGCCTGTGGATTGTTGCACACATGTGTGCAACTTTTCTAATTTATTGCACACTGGAATGCAAATAATGTGAACTGATTTGCAGGGCTATGGATTATTGCACATTTTTATGCAAGAATTCTACAATAGTTGCACAGATGTATGCAAGAAAACGAACACAGATGCATAACTGAAATATTTGCATAAATGTGTGCAAGAGAATTCAAATATGTGCATACTATTATGCATTTAACTGCAGTTTCGTTGTTTTTTTTTGTTTTTTTGGTTTTTAAAGTGTTTTTCAACTGAATTTTTTTATGTTTTCGTGTTTTATTTAAGTATGAATTCAATTTTTTTTTGTTATTTTTTTTATGAAATTTTGAAAAATAGGGACCTAATTTACAATAAGTTTAGGACAGGATGCGAGCCTAATTTTGAAACTTAATAAGGACCTGTGCCAAACAGACCCATTATTATATTCTATTATAATCTCGTATAGCATATCATTCATGCATGACCACATATAAGCTCCGATTACTTTGAAATTTGAAATCCTACAATAGTTTAACAATCCGGACCCGATGAAACTGGTTTCACTGAATTCCAAGACTGTTTGTAAAAACACCATTTTAATTTCAAACCGTAAATCAATACGCTTTTATATCGCGCATATTACATAACAACTCCAATTGACACAAAATTGGAAATCTTACAATATTTAACCATTACGGATTTTATAAATTTGGTTTCACTAAAATCGGAGTTCGATTGCAAAATGCTTATTTTCATGTGTTAGTGAAATCAAATAAATAAATAATCGATTCCAAAACACTTACATTCATAGATAATAAATTATTATCGTACATATATTCCACTAGAATTTACATAGTTTCAAACTAAATTAATTTGGATTTTTAATATCAACATTCTCAAATTCAAGTTAAATCGACATCCAAATTCCCATTTAAATTAATTCCAAGTCGTTAACTCTTAAAATTAACCGTTTTAAATATTTAAATTAATTAAATGTTCATTATTGAAAAACTGGGTCATTACATTCTTCCTTCTTAAATGGATTTCTTCCCGAAATAACATGTTAAGAAGATTGTTATAGGCTGATTAATTTACTTTAAAAACGTTTCTAACCAAAAGTTGGTTAAATTTTCTAACACCTGGAATTTTCGGAAAATTTCGATAGCACCTCCTTTGCGCGGCTCGATTCGAAAAATCCCTAGTGCCTTGCAGGGCATCACTCAATCCGAAAACAAAATAAAATCTAAGCGACTACCCATATCTGCGACATAAAATCACCCAAACAAATCATAACATAAACATGTACCTATTTGTCTGGTAATTAAACTCTCATTATGAAACCAAAAGCTATGAGCAAGTTAACTAGATTTTATCACTATATACATGTACGTACTTACATTACCCAAAAGAGAGTTAATAAAATAAACAAGTAATATAACAACGAAGCAATATATGCATAAACGAACGTAGTAATCATAGTGATAACCAAATATGATGCAACTGGCAATAATATTGCAAATCAGCAAACAAAACATATTCAACATAATGTTACATGCAACCAAAATCAATCAACACACATCATTATCATATAGTGTTATAAATACTAAAAATGTTAACTTGAGATTTATTTAGAATATAAATCTTATCATCACACAAGTATGATAAACAACCTGTTAAGCATCACCATTTGCTCAACAGCTTCAGGTTATTACATAACAGATCATTCATGCCACCTTAAGCAACTCAATAATTCAAGTCTAAACTCACTACAAGTTATTATACCAAGAAGGTATATTTTATTAATGGAAATCCCAATTTACTTCACATAAAATTCTTCCATTTTATTAAATTAATCGTTATAGTTTATAAACTACCACACCACAACTTTTCAAAAAAATTGACTTTAGCATAACTCAAAATCTAAAAGATGAAATATTGAGTTTTCTCTTCCAATAGAAAACTATAAATATTCTTGTTCCAAAGGATTCCGACTTATATTGAATTTTATATCCTGATTCAGAGTTCAAATCATAAACTTATGAACTACCACTACGTGACGAGTTTGTTTTAATTAAATTTGATATACACATTCAAACTTCATTAATTTATTAAATTATAACCATATTCACTTAAGTTCTTAATATAAACTAAGCTAGGGTTTCAAATCTAACTTGAATATTTCAACTATTCAAAATCGTGAATATTCCTTTACAAACATACGAAACATCACATTAAGTTAAATGCACAATCAGATACCTCTAATACTTATAATATAAATGCGTCCACATTATAATTTTGCTGAAAATTTCGAAACCGAACCCCAGATTTTAAAATCACGTCACTTGGATCCAAAACAAAGTTTTATTTTGAATTTCCATGGTAGCAAGTCTTACTTAGAAACTCGGAAATGAACACCGATGATGCTGCAGTCATCATCAGAATTATTTTTCAGCGACACGAGCAAGATTTATGCTTTAAAAAATTTATTTATATACATAAACATCTTTAAATAATCATACTGTTTCTTTTTGAAAAATCATATTCAAAACTCACTAGCAATTCAGATCCTTCCATTCTCAACTCAAATTCATTTCCTATTTATAAACCTCATTTATAAATTTCACTTATATAGTTCTAGCTCTGTATAAAATTGCGCCACATAGGTTCCTCCTAGTTTAATGATATATTAAATGCTTTACTAAGGTTAAATTTTGAAGCAACATCGTCGTTCAATGCCATATAGTGAAATCGTGAAACTGAAT
The DNA here is from genome assembly GCA_030737875.1 of Allium sativum. Classification (NCBI taxonomy): domain Eukaryota; kingdom Viridiplantae; phylum Streptophyta; class Magnoliopsida; order Asparagales; family Amaryllidaceae; genus Allium; species Allium sativum. The sequence continues at coordinate 419,810,763 of CM060924.1, forward strand.
TCACACGGTATTCATTTACAATATTTTTCTAATTTGAAATCTACCCAATCCATGCAAAAGAGTGATAAGATTTTTCTTATCCAAACAAGTAGCTAATACCCATAAACTGGTCGGGCACACTACCAATCAATCAACAATAGTCAATGCTCGAAAAGTGAGCAGGACTTAACAATAAATGATAATAATAGAATATTATCGTTTCCAACAAAACTAATCATCCATAAACTATATTTAGTTTGAAAATTCTTTTATATAAAAAACTTTGTAAAATTATGTCATTTACCAACTCTTTAAAATAATTCTATGTCAATTTGCCTTGTTCAAGTGTTTAGAAATCTCTATCACCAACATCGGCCAAATGCGTCAATTTGGAATTTATATAGCACTCAACCGATAAAAAAATATAATATTAAATATTTTATAATACTAACAAGTACACTCTCTCATATATTTGCATATACACTCAAACTCAACATAGTGTATTACTAACCTCATCTCTATAAAGTTATGCCACAGAGCCAAGGTTATTACTTATCCTTCAACTTTGATACCAAGTCGCTCGAATTTCGACACTATTTCATTATTTGTATCACTTGCCAAAACTTAAGTATCAAAAACCCAGAAAGTTAAACAAAAGAAGTTAGAGGGTGAGAAGAAGAAAGAAATCTTAGAATAGAAGAAAAGGAAGAACACAAAATACAATCAAATCAGAGCAAAATAGAATCTCACAGCGGAATGAATAAAATATAGTATATCAATACTCTTTACACGAAGGGAGACTGTATATGCATGATGAAAAAATCATAGAACACTACTAGATCAGCCTATACAAACTATATGTACAATGCAATAATTACTTCATATACATCAAAAATTACTTCACATACATCATCTCTTTTACACGTAAAATAAACTATCATACATCAAAAATTACTACAAATGCACCGTCTCTTTTACAATATTAGCCTTGTTTTATTCTTCATCATCTTCCTTCTTTGAAACTTAAAACTTATTTATAGAAAATAAGAAATTTATAGCATTAAAAAAAGTTTAAGTTTAATAAAATGAATTTCAATTTTTTGAATATATGGTAACCAATTTATTATGCTACAAAAAATTCTTAATTTCAGCAAAAACCTACTTATAAATTAAATAATCTTTAAATTTGAGCACTTTCTTGCAGAAGTTCCTTGAATTCAAATTGTAGGTTTCATGTTTAAAACTCATTAAGTTCTTCAATTTTTTTTTACTTATATTCGGTCAATGTCGTTAATTGCAATGTTTTAGTTTGATGAGTTATAATTAAAAAAGTAAGAATGCAATAAAGAAGAAGGGTAATTTAGAACTATTTTTTTAGCAAAATAGTGGTGTACGTTAGGTAATTTTCGGTGTATGAGTAGAATCTGCCTAAATTATAATACGTGTGCTCTTTCTCATAACTTCTCATTTCATTAATAAAAAGATTTGTCCTTCTTCTTCCTCTCTTCTTCCCCATTTTATTTCTTTGTAAAAAAGGGAATAAATTTCTTAGTCAAATCCCTCTTTCTTCTCTTAACAAAATTCAAACCTAAACTACAAAAAAGGAAATCAAATCTCCTCTTTATTTCTTATTTCCTAAATCTTTTCACCTTCTCTCTGATGAAAATAATAGTCTCATATCGGAAAATATGCAACTATGATCCTGGATATAAACTAAGATATTCCTCATCACATTGCCAATTGGTTTTGTGATAATAAGGGGATAAATAAATTACAACATGGTATCAGAGCTCGGGATTAGAGCCAATGCAAAAAAAATACGTATGTGCTTAACCGTCATACGTTCCCCACTCCATCCAAAATACTATGTTCACGTAGATGGCTCAAAAATACGCCACACGTGAAGGGGGAGTGATGAAAATAATAGTCTCATATTGGAAAATATGCAACTATGATCCTGGATATAAACTAAGATATTCCTCATCACATTGCCAATTGGTTTTGTGATAATAAGGGGATTAAAAAATTACAACATTTCTACCTATTAGTGAACCCGAATCCACTTTTTCTTTTTTTGAAATTGGGTGAAATTGAAATAACTACAATTCTAATGTATGAATACTTTCTCAAAATTCAAAATCTTCTTTGTTGAAATCGCGATTCTTTTAGACACATTTTTAAGCCTAGGTTTCTAACTTGAAAATTTTATCGTCATTGTTTTTGTCGTATCTTCTTCAAAAAACAAGATTTTCATTTTGTTGATTGAAGAGAAAATAATTCGAATTTTTTTCAATTTATTTCTTTTTCAAATTCTGAGGTTAGCTAGTCCAAAAATAAATTTCAAAATGATCGAAAATTTTGTTCGGCTTTTGCAAATTTTGGTAAAAATCTAAATTCATCTTCCCTAGCCAAAAGCTCTCTACTCCCCACATTTAAATTTCTTAGGACATTTATTTATGGATTTGTTTTGTGCTTATACCCATAGTTGTGCATCTTGCTTTCTACACCCATGTTCGTGTTAGCTTGCGTCATCATTCTTTTTATTTGCCATGCAGGTGAGAACCCTCGCTCATGATTAACATTTTCGTTTAGTAAATTGACATATCTTGAAATGACATTTGAAACATTAGGATTGCTCTAAATAACATTCTTTGTTTATTATAAACTTATGCATATGCACTACACACACTTTTGATATATATGACCCGAATTATTTGCAAGTGATATTTGATTGTTGTGATATATTATGATGCATGTGTGATATCTGTAGTGTTATTTTTTTTTTCATACTGCAAGGTCCATATAGATTTTTAAAATCATCATGGAATGAAATAATACATACCTGAACCACTGTATAGATTTATGAATTAAAAGTGAATTTATTGGGATGTAGGTTGAAATGATCAATTTCGAAAACTAAATATTCAATGGATTGAAATGATATATATAACCATATTACTTAGCCTAGGTATAAAATTATATATGGACACCATTGGTCTATTTTGGAAGTTTTTTCTGAAATTATAAAAATATTCTAATTTAATAAAATTATTTTAAAAATTTAAATTTAGAATTTTATTTAAACTTATACGTTAAATATGTATTGAAATATAAATTTAAAATTTTAAATTATAATATAAATTCAGATTTTTTTTAATAAAACATAAGTATACAAAGGTTTTAAAGAAAAGTTAGAAATTTAGTGTTAACTTGATTACTTAAATAACTTAACTGAAAATGAAATTATCAAGTTATGTTGAACTGATCTTTATGGATGTGATTTGAAAAATAATGAATGGGTTTTATACAAATTTGTTATGATGATAAAACTTAGTAAGTTGATTAGATAATAATTTATCAAGTAGATGTTTTAAATCTAAATATAATTGAAGCTAAAATATTTATAATCAATTAAATTGAAGACTTAGATTTAATTGATATGAACTTTATTAAGATATGATTTAAAGGTAACACGAGTCTTTAAGATAGAATCGGATAACCCAACTTAAATACTGTTTTGAAATAAATTGAACTTAAGAATATATTGTTTAGCGTTAAATTGATTGAACTAAGCTTTGAAAATATAATTGATAATTAGTTGAACCTTGAAAATAGGATAAGTGGTTTAGATTGGACTATTTTAAATTATTTGAAATATGAATTGTCATATATTAGACTAACTTAAATCTATCTAAACCTAACTATTATTTTATAACTATTTTAATGTAATTATTTTAAATTTAATTAACTATTGTATTTACAATAAATATTTTAATTACACCAATTTTTTCATAAATTTAATTAATTTATATTTTATATTTTCTAAATCAAATTATTTTATACAGGTATATTTTAATACGACTATTTTATATTGTATTAACTATTTTAGAAGAAGGTAGTTTCCAATTCGAACTACTGAATCCGAAATGTCAATACAAATTTTCTTGAAATAATGAAAATTAAGATATAGGAATGTGAAATCAAAACGTAATTTTGTAAATAAAAAATGTTCTAGATATGAAATCTAAATCTTGAACTTAAATCGAGTAATGAATTGAATTGAAATATGATCTATGACATTGAAATATTTGAAGCAATTGTTTAAATATGAAATCTATATTGTTAGTATTTGATTTAAGGTATTTTAAATATGGTTTCAAATATAAATGAACACAGTATGAAATAAGCGTTTGGTTGTTAAATAGACCAGAGTAGGTATTGTCATACTATCTACCAATACCGATATTACTTTAACAACTATGCACATGGTGGAGAATCCAAAATGGTGTAGGTTGGTTTGGAAAAATTACTAGAATGAAGTAAGAGAACGATGATGGATACCTTTGACTTTAGGATCATAATTAAAATGAATAAAACATGAACTATACCATGATTGATGGTGGTACCATTCTTATCGAACACATTTCTTCGATATCATCTATTACTTTGTGACTTGATTACAACCCTTTGATTTTGGGAGCGTTATTCGAGGTGGGCGGTGTTTGCGGCTATGTGTTGCCACCGGTCCGGGCATGCAAAATGGTAGAATGCTACCTTGGGAATTACCTCTTGTGCCTTGTCATATTATCCTGATCAAGGCCCCATGATTTTGAATTAACGTTGTCATATGGCAGTGCATCCCTATCCAACGATCGTTTAACAGGTGTTTTATATGCAATGTTTATGATAATATTTATAAATGATGTAAGGGCAATAATGATAATCTCGCTTACGCTATTTTCAATATTATATTTAACTATAGACATTATTATACTAGTGTATTATATCACTACACCAAATCAGTGTATTTGCAACATTTTATATTTGTCAACTTCTAGCACTTGAAAATGTTATAAGCTAACAATAGTGAAAATGTGTTAGGATACATGAAAAGTGTTAATAAAAATATATATTCCTCTGTACACAATGTTAGTTAAAACTTATGGCACAAATAAGCATTATAATTGTAGAAGAGTACTAAATGATCCATCAAAGAGGAGAGGATTTCGTAATTTGCTTCTTTTTTCTTGTTCTCAAGCCGCATAAAACTTAATTTTACTAGGTTTCAACCGATCTCGCTCAATTTCAATGACTCGGTGCTTCTTCCACAGGATACATCAACCATGTCTTCCCGTGGTCCCTCTGTTCCAAGCAACATCAACTACAACTCCTCTAATCTATGGATTTACTTCTCATGGCACTTCGCAGTGGCTCAGGACATCATGACTTCAGATTTGATGAGGTTCATCAACAGCTTTTCTTGTATCAAGGTTCGATATTGTATCAAATTTTGATTTTTCGAATGATTATTTGTTTTCAATAACTTGTAAAATTTGAATATCTTATAGACTCACAAAAGCCCTAAATTTCATAGAATGTTAGAGTACAATTCATCTGAGCAGTATTTTAATTGTTAAAAGGAGGAGCATGTGCTTGGATTACGAAGGATTCATCTTGTGGATTCGAAACGAGCAGTGTATCCAGTTCCAGATCTCACTCTCATTCAAATTTATAAATTTTCATCTTTTCTCCTAATTTAGTATTATTTCCCTTCTAGATAAAAATTTCTCATTCAAATCTAGGTTCCCTTCTATCACATCTCAAAATCCTTGCACTACAAATTGGAGACTTGGAGCAATTTTTCTCGTCATGAATCTCCATTTTTGGATCTGATGTATAGCAATTTAGGTCTTCCATCACCACACATAAGCAAATTTCAGTTACTATTGGTAAAATCGAATTTGAAATTATTAAATTGTGTAGAATAAGTTGTATATGGTGGTTTTGATATATTTGGTTATGCTGAAGCTATAGTATTAACAAGAGATTAATAAAATAAACTATATAAACTCATACTTAACATATTACACAGTTATACAATAATTAGTTATTTGAATTTGAAATTGGAGCATTTTTTTTAGAAAACAAGGATTAAGGATGGATAGATATGTATGTGTGTAACTGGACATTCATGTTGAGCTATGAATAAGCAGACATGTAACATTCATGTGACATCTATACATTGATGCATGCCAAAAATAAGTACTCTTAGACATGCAAAACAAGTTCTAGTATTGGTACCAGATAAGAATTCACCCTAGTATATAGAATGCAATCATTGTTACCTATTTAGCGTTCCATATGAACGTACGCTCCAGATTTACTGAAATATTTAGTGTCAAGCTTACCTGCACAGAAAAACAAATCAAAATAAGGAAGAAATTGGAGCATGTTATCTATTACTTAAATTGTAAAGTAGGAAGACGAGGCTTCTTATGTGGACATATTCTTAGCATTTTATTTCAAAATAGAGCTTTGTCATGAAATTCCCCCTTCTCCCTCTCCCTTCGAACTAATTGTCAAATTGCATGATCTAAGTTGATATAATACATAATATTTGATTTTCCCATCTTTTTATGTTTATACTTTGCAGGTTAGGTGGGAAATTAAAGTCCACGGTCATTTTTTCCACTCCAATACATTGCAGGTATGTCTAAACTATAAATGGTCTGTTGTGTTTTACTTGGATACAATTTGTAACTTGTTGGAAGAATGAATAAGTGTTTGAGGCAAACTAAGTCCCACATCGTGGAAATTTGTGCCTTAATTCACTACTTATACTAACCCTTCCTACAATATATCAAAAGAAATGAGGAGAAAGAAGAATTAAAGGGACAAGAGGCTATGTCGGCATGAACATATATTCTATGATTAATATTAAAGGTCAAAGATAGGGCCTTGGGTCTTGGGCCTTGGTGCTCTTGGGGTCTCGTGATCGATTGGGCCTCAGGTTGCCGTCAAGCCTATAGCGTAGAAAAACAACTATTTTTTGAACTATGGTCGTGCAAATGCCAACGGAAGTGTCTGTTGGTAAAGGGTCTCAACCTTACCAACAGTCATAGTCGTTGCAATTCAAACAGACGTGCCTATTCATGAAAGAATGCTTCATTCTAACCTATATATGGGCCTGCGAAAATCAAATCAAAAACAACAGTTTTTCCCTGATTTCTCTTCTCTGATTATTCCTCTTCCATTGCTCTATTCTGCAATAAACAAATATAGAATCTGCCTTACGTTCGTCGTCAATTCATGATTACAGCGCAGCATTCACAAATAGGTTCTGTTTCGTCCTTGGGAGACGATTGCTCAACAACCTATCGCGCCGTAGAGGAAGCAATTTTGTTTCAAGGAAACAACACTCGTTGGACTTGGACATTAATCGGTACTATTACTCTTGTTTTCTTGAATTCTTAATTATATACTACTACTTCAGACTATTCCGTTGCAGTACTGTGATTGTTTAATTGTTATTACGAACTGCAACTTCATTGAAACAATATTACTAATGCTTAAAGGCGTAACAGTTCATAGAAATAGTTTTCTGCCATTTATGTTGATTAGTTTCTAATAATCTTGAAACGAAATTGTGATTGTTTCTTCTGTTCGCAGACGACGATGTCGCAAAGTAGCAACAACAAATCTGTGCCGACACAGACTGTGCCACCGGTTCTGCCTCTGGTTCCACCAACTGTCCCATATTCACATGGCAAGAGACCTGAAGCAAATATGGAAGATAATTCAGATGATGTTGCAAAGATGGATTTGTGTGCGGTTGTTTCTGAATGCAACCTTGTTGGCAACAACAAGGAGTGGTTTTTAGACATAGGAGCCACTCTTCATATATGTGCCAATAAGTGGATGTTTACAACTTACCAATGATCACGAGCAACTATTCATGGGCAACTCATCCTCTTAAAAGGTGGAAGGCAAGAGAAAGATTGTACTAAAGTTAACTTCTAGAAAGGAACTAAAATTTGATTACGTTCTCCATGTTCCATAAATCCGCAAGAATCTGATTTCAGGATCGTGGCTCAGCAAGCATGGTTTCAACTGACATTTGTTGCTAATAAGTTTGTAATATCAAAGAACGGAGTGTATGTTGGAAGAGGATATGTATGTGATGGCTTGTTTAAAGCAAATGTAACCACTGTTGTACTAAACAATGATATGAATAAAATTGAATCTTCCCCTTATATTGTTGACTCTTCTAACATATGGCACTCTAGATTAGGGTATGTAAATCTTGATACATGGCGAAAATTGATTAATCTAGAATTTATACCGTAATGCAATATAGATTCCAACTATAAATGTCAAGTTTGTGCAGAAGCAAAATTGACAAGAACCTCATTTAATCACGTTAAACGAAGACCAAACCTCTAGAATTAATACATACTGATGTATGCGATTTGAAAACGTGTTAAACTAGAGGTTGAAAAAGGCACTTTATCACATTCATTGATGATTGTACCATATATTGTCATGTGTATCTCCTTAGAAGTAAGGAAGAAGCATTCGATATGTTTAAACAGTATAATGCAAAAGTTGAGAATCAATTCAACAAGAAAATAAAATCTTTAAGAAGTGATAGAGGAGGAGAATATGAGTCTCCATTTGAGGAATTTTGTATTGAGCTTGGAATTATACATCAAACTACAGCCTCGTATTCACCTCAATCCAACGGTATAGCTGAATGGAAAAATAGAACTTTTAAAGAAATGATGAATGCCTTGCTAATTAGCCCCGGCTTACCAGATAACTTTTGGGGAGAAGCTATTCTTAGGGCAAATCATATTTTAAAAAAAAATACCACAAAAGAAGACATCTAAATCTCTGCATGAACTTTGGAAAAGCAAACCACCATCCTACAAATACTTGAAAGTGTGGGGGTGTCTTGCCAAAGTAGAAATACCAAAACCGAAAAATGTCAAAATTGGACCAAAGACTATAGATTGCATATTCATTGGATATGCTCATAATAGTAGTGCATATCGATTTTTGGTGTACAAATCTGAAATTGATGACATACATGAGAACACCATTATCGAGTCACGAAGTGCTAGATTCTTTGAACACATTTATCCTCTAAAATCCTCTATAGAAACTATTGTTCAAAAGAGATCAAGAGATACATATACTCTTGAGGATAATATTAATCAAAATTCGAGCGAGAGAAATATTGAAACAGAGGTAGAGGAACCTAGAAGGAGCAAATGTCAAAGGACTTCTAAAACCTTTGGACCCGATTTCTAAGCATGTATAATAGAAAATGATCCTATTACTTACCAACAAGAAATTTCATCTCCTGAGGCTCCATACTGGAAGGAGGCTGTCAATAGTGAAATAGAATCCGTTTTACAAACCCATATATGGAACTAGTGGATCTACCCAAAGGATCAAAACCACTTGGATATAAATGGATATTTAAGAAAAAACTGAAAGCTGATGGCTCAATAGACAAGTATAAAGCGAGACTTGTAATTAAAGGATTTAGACAAAAGGAAGATCTAGATTACTTTGATACGTATTCACCAGTAACTAAAATAACATCGATTATGATGCTTATTGCAATCACATCCGAATTTGGAAATACACCAAATGGATGTGAAAATTGCGTTTTTGAATGGTGAACTAGAAGAAGAAATTTATATGTAGCAACTTGAAGGGTTTCTAAGCCTAGGAATTGAAAATAAGGTGTGAAAGTTAGTAAAATCACTTTATGGCCTTAAACAAGCTCCAAAACAATGGCACGGGAAATTCGATGAAACTATATTATCAAATGGATTCAAAATAAATGAATTAGGTAAATGCGTATACGTAAGATATACAGATATTGGATATGTCATTGTATGTCTTTATGTTGATGATTTGTTAATCCTAGGGAATAATAAGTCCATAATAATATCTACAAAGGATATGTTATACTCTAGTTTCAACATGAAAGACTTAGGAGTGGTTGATGTAATCCTAGATGTGAAAATTATAAAAACACCACAAGGATATGCATTATCACAGTCACATTGCATTGCCAAATTACTTGAAAGGCTCAAGCAGTATAATATAACCATTGCAAAATCACCAGTGGATATGCACCAAAATTGGGTAAAGAACACCGGTGATAGAATATATCATCTTGAATACTCTCGTGTACTAGGAAGTATTATGTATGTCATGAATTGTACTTGGCCTGATATTGCATACACTATAAGCAAGTTGAGTAGTTATACCAGTAATCCTGCCAAACATCACTGGAAAGCAATAATCAGGGTCCTAGGATATCTAAAGCAGCCACAAAACTATGTGTTGCAATATAAGAAGTATCCTTCAGTGATAGAAGGATATAGTGATGCCAATTGGATAACTGGCTCAAATGACACAAAATCCACAAGTGTATATGTGTTTACATTAGGAAATGGAGCAATCTCATGGAAATAATCCAAAGAGACTTGCATAGCAAGGTCAACAATGGAATCGGAGTTCATTGCTCTATATAAAGCCGCAGAAGAAGCAGATTGACTTAGAAGTTTCTTGGAAGACATTCCAAATTGGGAAAAACATGTACCTCCAATATGTATACATTGTGATAGTCAATTTACTATAGGAAAGGAAAATAGTACATTGTATAATGGTAAGTCTCGACATATTTGTCGTAGACATAAAACCATAAGACAACTTCTGTCTAATGGAGTTAACACTATAGACTATGTAAGGTCAATGGATAACATAGCGGATCCACTAGCCAAAGGCTTGCCAAGAGAGAAAGTTCAAACCTTATCGATGGGAATGGGCTTAAAACCTATAAATTAAAAGTTTTCTAAAACGGATACCCTACCTAGTTGACTAGAGATCCCAAGATCTTGGTTCAAAGGGACAACTAATTTTAAGATAAACTTGACGACACTGTTGAACAGAAATCATCCCTATGATAAGTCTGTGCACAACCTGTCTGAGAATAGGATAAGCTTGACTTTTAATGATGTATATACTTTGGTGTTATAAAAAATCAAGTGGGGTATTATGGGATACTCTTTGTAGAATCACCTATGCGAGTGCCAAGCCGCCGCTTCAAGAGGAATTGTAATGTCGAATTCCTCAATTACTCATGAAACCAAGGCGGCGTTCATGGAAAAAACGAACACAAACAGAGAACCAAGGAGTTAAAGAATATTTATCATGTGTTACCTTTATAGACTTATAGAAATGACTTACAGTTCAAAGACAGTCTAGTCCACTGATTCGTCAATTACTTATAACAATAAAACACTAGGAATAGTTCAAGGCCTCTGTGCCACTTTTACCGATATGATAAATGTTACACAAAATCTCAAAACATGTTAGAAAACCACTCATTCATGTGGGGGATTGTTGGAAGAATGAATAAGTGTTTGAGGCAAACTAAGTTCCACTTCGGGGAAATTTGTGCCTTAAATCACTACTTATACTAACTCTTCCTATACTATATCACAAAAAATGAGGAGAAAGAGAAATTGAAGGGACAAGAGGCTATGCAAGCATGAACATATATTCTATTATTAATTTTAAAGGTCAAAGATAGGGCCCTGGGGCTCTTGGGCTCTCGTGATTGATTGGGCTTCAGGTTGCCCCCAACCCTACTGTGCAGAAAAAACGACTATTTTTTTGAACTATGGCCGCACAAATGCCAATGGAAGTGTGCGTTGGTAAAGGGTTACAACCTTTCCAACAATCATAGTCGTTGTAATTCAAACAGACGCGCCTATTCGTGAAAGGATGCCTCATTCCAGCCTATATATATGACTGCGAAAATCAAATAAAAAACAACTGTTTTTCTCTGATTTCTCTCCTCTGTTTCTTCCTCTTCCATTGCTCTATTCTGCAATAAACAAATACAGAAATTGCCTTGCGTACGTCGTCAGTTAGTGATTGCAACACAATATCACAAATAGGTTCTGTTTCATCCTTGGGAGACGATTGCTCGACAACTTATCGTGCCGTAGAGGGAGCAATTTCGTTTCAAGGAAACAACACTCGTTGGATTCGGACATTAATCAGTATTATTACACTTGTTTTCTTGAATTCTTAATTATATACTACTACTTCAGACTATTCCCTTGCAATATTGTGATTGTTCATTGTTGTTGCAAACTGCAACTTCATTGAAACAATATTACTAACGCTTAAAGGCAGAACTGTTCATAGAAACGGTTTCTTGCCGTTTATGTTGATTGGTTTCTAACATAACTAACATACTAAATATAGGAACGATTTTTTATTATTTAGAATACTGATCAATTATAAAAATTTACACTTCTATAGTCTGTACATAAGAAAAAAATTGTAACTTCATTTTTGATTCATGTTAACAAAATACGTTGTTTCATGTGGAACTAAAATTTGATATTTACCTATTAAATTTGTGTATGTTTCATATCAAATGCAGCAAGGTATAGTACCAAGTTACTTTGGAGTTTGTGTTTCAATCTAACCATTGCTAGGTGAAGTACGTTAAAATGAAGTTTGCATTTCAACCAAAGTAAGGTATGTTAATTACCATTGTCTTAATTTCCACAATCTATTAATGTTTGTACACATGGTTAATGATTCAAATCGCATTTTGGCTCTCCACACCGTTAATCAGCATAAAATATATTTTTTGTTCTATCTTGATCTCCAATGCAGGTTATTATTATGTGGTTAACATATCACTCAAATTATTGTTTAAAATATAAGTGTAATGTATTTACCCTTGAAAACAACTGAGGCATAAAACTACTTTTTATGTGGAATTGATATTTTCACAGCATATACTAGGCAATGATTCTAGGTATGAGATGAAATAGACATTGCTTCCTTTCTTTCCATATACATAGCATATAGCAAAGGCATGAGGTAAAATATATACCACTTTACTACATTGTACTGTGTAACTTTCATTAAATCTATAAAAAAAAATTGTGATGAAAATCTGTGGATACTTTATGTAGTACATAATTTCATATGTCATTAATTAATTAGGTGGAAATTCTAAATGTATTTATCTCAGTACAATTTTGTAAAAGCTAGGCAGGCATATATATATATATATATATATATATATATATATATATATATATATATATATATATATATATATATGTTCATGCATCATTTAAATATGAACATTTTGCACTAATTGCCAGAAAGAACTATAACTTAGATCAAGGTTTTATACAATGTCATGTAATATTTGGTGCATAAATTACAAAATAAACATAAGAAAAAGTAGATACCAGAACAAGTCAATAGAAAAATATAATATATTTACGAATATTAAGAAGTTTTATAAGTAAAAGTATAATAAGGAACTTTTATATGTTACCTTTACTGTTACCTGAAGATCAAATTAATTTAGCGATACTAAAGTGAAAACAAGAGGAATGAGGTAATTGATTATTGCAGAAAGTAAAATAAGTATATTACATTGTACAGGCGAGAGCCTTATATTTATATATGCCAAACAGGCCAAATGTAAAGAAAACTGATTAATGGCTGAGCCCATCAATACAATAACGTTGGCTACTGTGTCATATGTAGGCTGCTGCGTTATTATGCTCCCTCACTTTCATCTAGGGTTTTCGATCCCTCTTTCTCTCCGCCTCCATCACAAACACACAAGTCCGACCTCAATCTCAAGAAATTCTTTGACGAGAGAGCTTTAGTCAGTAGATCCGCCTTCTGATAATATGCTGGAACGTGATTCACACACAACTTTCCTGCAGCGGTTAAGTCTCGAACAAAATAGAGATCCACCTCCATATGTTTTGTACGAGCATGTTGTACTGGATTAGCTGATATAGAAACCGCCCCCAAATTGTCACACCAGATAATTGGGGCTTTCATTGAATTAAACCCTAATTCGTGAATCATCGATTTATCCAGAGAATCTCTGCGGCTGTACTTGCCACTGATCGATACTCCGCTTCTGTACTAGATCGTGAAACAGTGGGTTGCTTCTTCGAGCACCAGGAGATGGGATTTAATCCTAGATACACGCAGTATCCTGAAGTTGATCTGCGGTCGTCTGGATCCGTCGCCCAATCTGCATCACTGTAAGCCTGAATATGTAATTCCTTACTTGCTTTTAAAATTAATCCATGATTCATCGTGCCTTTTAAATATCTAAGAATTCGCTTGACAGCACACCAGTGTTCATTGAGTGGTTTTTGCATGAATTGAGAGACCTTGTTTACACTATAACATAATTCAGGTCTAGTTACAGTAACATACTGCAATGCCCCGACAATGCTTCTATAGAGTTTTATGTCTTCAATAGGTTCCCCCTTATACTTTGATAACCTTAAGCCACTCGTCATAGGTGTAGGAAGAGGCTTGGCCTTATCCATCTTTGCTCTAACTAATATTTCTGATATGTATCTTTTCTGAGACAGCAGTATTTCTGAGCTAGATCTTGTAATTACTTGTATCCCAAGAAAATAATTTAAGTTTCCCATATCTTTTATAGAGAAAGTTTGACTAAGATAGCCGACTAACTCATTTACTTCAGTACTGTTGCTACCAGTGATTAAAATGTCGTCAACATATACAAGAATGTATACTACATCATCCTTGTTTCTTCTGATATGTAGAGAGTTATCGGACTTAGATGTAGTAAAACCAATCTTTTGAAATATTGACTTAAGTTTGTCATACCAAACTCTAGACGCCTGCTTCAGCCCATAAATAGCTTTATGAAGTTTGCATACCAATCCTCTTTCATTATCATTGCAATACCCTAATGGTTGCTGCATGTAAACATCTTCTGGCAAATCACCATTCAAAAATGCATTGTACACGTCCAATTGCCTTATATTCCAATGTTTATGCAAAGCAATTGTGATGATAACTCTAATAGTGGTAGGTTTAACAACTGGGGAAAATGTCTCGTTGAAATCGAAACCAAATTCTTGAGAATACCCTTTAGCCACTAATCTGGCCTTATACTTAAGAACACTTCCATCGGGGTTTTTCTTTAATTTATATGTCCACCTACAACCAATGATGTTTTTGTTTTTAGGTGGTAGCACAAGGCTCCAGGTCTTATTTTTCATAAGTGCTTCAAACTCTTCATTCATGGCCTTTCTCCAATGTTGATTTTTGATGGCCTCATCATAGTTTATTGGCTCTCTATTATTCAGATCAACTGTGTAGATTTTAGGCTTGTAAATCACTCTTTTAGCTCTAGTAAGCATATGATGTGTGTTGTTGTTATTGTCATGGCCTTCATCTTTGTCTGAATCTGTTTCTTTAATGCTTCTATCATCTGTTGCATGTGTGTCTGCATTTTCTGGTGTAGAACTGTTGCTGTCTGAATGATAGTCATAATTTGTTGGTCCATTTGAGCTTAAATTAGATTTGGTGCTAGGAATGCTTCTATCATCTGTTGCATGTGTGTCTTCATTTTCTGGTGTAGAACTGTTGCTGTCTGAATGATAGTCATAATTTGTTGATCCATTTGAGCTGAAATTAGATTTGGTGCTAGGAATGCTGGATTTGTCATCAGTGCCTTTGCTATAATCATATTTGTCCACATTAATGATAGTTTCTGATAAACTTGGTGGTGATAGAACAATTGCTTGACTGTTGACTATCTTTTTAGTAGTTTTAATTTCCTTTTCTGCAAAAGGAAAAACATGCTCATTAAATATAACATGTCTAGAGATGTACATTCTACCATTACCACTCAAGCATTTATAACCTTTCCGATTACCAGAGTAGCCCAGAAATGTACAGGGAGTTGATCTGTCATTCAATTTATTTCTGTTATATGGTCTAAGAAAAGGGAAACATAGGCATCCAAAAACTTTAAGCCCATTATAATCTGGTTTAACTTTATACATCATTTCATGTGGGCTTTTGTCTTTTAAAATTCTAGTAGGCAGTTTATTAATCAGATACACTGATGTAGCAAATGCTTCTATCCAAAATTTTAGTGGCAGAGATGCTTGCGACATCAGTGTTAAACCTGTCTCTACTATGTGCCTATGTTTTCTTTCTAAAAGACCATTGTGGTCTGAAGTATGAGGACATGTAATTCTGTGTATGATACCATTATTATCAAAAAATGATTTTAATAGTTTAAACTCTGTCCCTCCACCAGTTTGTAAAATTTTAACTGTGCAGTTTGTTTGTTTTTCAGCAAACTTAACAAACTGCTAGTTATATTGCATGCCTCAGACTTGTCTTTAAGAAAATAAATCCAAGTATATCTAGTAAATGCATCAACAAAGGAAAGATAATACCTGTATCCATGATCTGATGTAATTGGAGATGGTCCCCACAAGTCAGCTGCTATAAGTTCTAGAGGAGCACTATATACAGTGCTAGAATCAATGAAAGGCAGCTTATGACTCTTGCCAATTTGGCAATGAGTACATATATAAGGTTCAGGTATGTTTTTAATATTTATTTTGTTTTCCTTCATGACAAGTTTGACAGTTCTAATACTTGGATGCCCTAGTTTGTTATGCCAATAGTCAGCAATGTTTATGTTGTGCTCAGCATATTCAGTTTTGCTTGAGTTAATATCATAACAAGTATGATCAGGACAAACATTCAAATTGATATTATTGCAGTCATTCTGGTTACAGTCAGCAATATTTTCAGAACTAGATACATTTTCGGATTTGCCACACATGTGATAATCAGAATTCTTATCTACATTATAACAGAAATTCTTAGCAGTACTGGCATTTCTTGACATAACATTGCTGAACTTGTAAAGGCCTTTATCCAGTTTACCCTGTAATAATATATCCTTATTCAGTAAATCTCTAACAAGACAGTATTTTGGGTGAAACTCAAAGTACACATGATTATCATTAGCAAACTGAGATACACTCATTAAGTTTTTCTTTATTTTGGGAACTCTAAGTAAATTATTGAGATAGAGTTCTCTTTTACCTTTGATGTATCCATTGCCTATATGTGAGATACTTATTGTTTCACCATTGCCTACAGTAATTGAATTCGTACCTGAGTAGCTTTTATTACCAAGGTTCAGATTCTGTAGGTTATTAGTAACATGATTTGATGCACCTGAGTCTGGATACCAATCGTCCAAGCTTATATCATTATTTTTGTTGGGTTCATCTGTGTTTGCATTCTGAGATTTTGTGTAGTCTGCATTATCTCTTGACTGTCCCATTTGAGCAACATTAACATTGGGCCCCCTTTGTCCAGACTGGTTAGATTGATTAACATTGTAATCGCTGTTGAATCTAAAATAGCATCTGCTAGCTATATGACCAAATTTTTCACAAATTTGACATTTCACCCTGTTGTTAGAGTTCCATCTGCCTCCTCTACCTCCGCCACGTTGACCTGTAAAGCCACCTCTCTGATTTTCTTGTCTATTAGCTTGATTATTATTACCTTTTTGAGGGTTCTTATTCTTGAGATTAGCAGCATAGTTAATTGAGTAATCTGGCTGATTCATTTTTCTTTGCTCTACCCTTCCCTCATGAGCAAGAAGGGTTGAGTGAACGTATTGAAGATCGGGTACAGTTCTTTGAGATGCAATAAATGTTACAACAGATTCATACTCCTCATCTAAGCCAGCAGTAATATATAAAACTTGCTCACTTTCGGTAATTTTATGTCCGGTAGCAGCTAATCTATCACATATAGTTTTTATCTTTGTAAGATATTCGCTCATGGGCATATTGTTCTTCCTCATACTCTGAAGTTGCTGTCTGTAGTGCATGACACGAGCTGCAGATTGCGAGTTGAATATTTGCTCGATAGCATTCCAGATTTCGTATGCTGTATTGCTTCCAATGATTTGTGACAACAAATTTGCGCTTATAGATGATATTAGCCAAGATGCTAGCAAACTATCTTGCTTTTGATGTCGAATGTACTCTGGATTACTGATTAATGTGCCTTTATCTGTGATCATTGCAGGAGGAATTGCTATTGTCCCTTTGATGAATTCTTGCAAGCCGTATCCTCTTAAAGCTGTCTCCACCTGATACTTCCAAAACATGTAATTATCCTCATCAAGAGGTATAGTAATTACATGGATCTTTGGTTTGATCAGTGTGTGAGTAGGCGAGGAGGTGCCGGTGGCATGTATTCCTGAACTGGCTGAACTATTTGTATCATCTCCAGCCATATTGAAAAAATAATACGAGAAATCAGATGGCAAGAAAGTGGGAAACTAGAAAAAAAAAGTGAGAATTGAGGGTAGAAGAGTGGTTCTTGGACGGCAAGAATAGCACAATGTGTGATTCTTGAAACAGAATCACAGCCAAATGAAGATCAATTGATCTGATGGTCGAAAACTGCAGCCAAGGGTGAAAAATGATGAAATTACTTTGATTTCACTCTTCAGGCAAGGCAGAATTCAAAAAGAACTGAAAGAACGGTGAAACACTGATAGAGAGAGGAATTTCTCTGGTGATGAAGATGAATCTGAGGAGAACAAAACAGAATTTCTTTATTGATCAGTGATGATGCCATCAATCAGGAGCAGAATGATCAGTAGATCTCTAAAGATGCCGTTTGGCAATACTGTGCTCTGATACCATAAAGTGAAAACAAGAGGAATGAGGTAATTGATTATTGCAGAAAGTAAAATAAGTATATTACATTGTACAGGCGAGAGCCTTATATTTATATATGCCAAACAGGCCAAATGTAAAGAAAACTGATTAATGGCTGAGCCCATCAATACAATAACGTGGGCTACTGTGTCATATGTAGGCTGCTGCATTATTAGATACCATATATAATCCATGTCAATATACTATTTACTTTGCTAATTTTCCAATGTCAGTTGCAAGCTCTTATCTTCTTTATATCAGAAACACATATGGTAAAACAAAGCATATGTAAAAGGTGGAATATATAGATTACTTTTCCAACTTTGCTTTATCCATTTCCTCTTTACTTAATTTTCATCATCAATTCAGATAAGACAACGCTCATGCACTAACGAAACAAATTTGCATCTCCAATGCCGAAGATACTTTTGAAACAAATTTGGCCTTTCATTATTCGCGTCGTAAGTAGAAACACAACTGATTTTCTTTCCCCTAAGTCATTTATGAAAAAGGTCTGCATATAGTATAGTTATATGTATAGAAATGGTCACCAATATATATAAATGGTTATGTTCCAAGCAATGAAATGAAGTGGTAAAATTGAAGTATGAAAGAAAAATCAAATGATACTAAAAAGCAAACTTTTCATATTGACCTGCCTTTGCATCTTTGAAAATATGATGGGCCAAAGTTATCTTATTCTTTGATATTTTATCTTAAGTTAAAGAGGAAAAAGTACTTAAAGGCGATAAATGACCTTTGGCACTTGTCATAAGGTCTTTGTTAATAAAAGGAATTTCATTACTTGTCTTGAAATTGTGCTTCTAAGGTAAAAAAGAAAGCTTAACCAAATTTGTAAAATATTTTCTGTTTCTTACAAACAAAATTTTGTTTCCAGTCTAATTATCTTGTATCTCATATATGGAAGTGATAAATAAAAGATGGAAAGGAACGGAACAAGGTTATATAATTTCCTTGCTACTTTTGTTGCATTCTGTTGGTGTACTCTTCTCTTCTTGATTTCTAAAATTGTTATTTTTGGAAAAAATTTAATAAAATATTTCAATCACAAGATCACATTGCAGGTTTATTTATTTAATCATTTAATGCAAGGTTCAAGTTTTTTATTTCCATTTCCCTTTTTTTACTTATTTGATAGATTTGAAAACACGGTCATTTCTAGAAATCTTTTGTCTTCTATATAATAAATTAACACACATATTTATGTTTAAGGAATAAAATGTTGCACACTTAAAAAATGCTAATTCAGTTGTTGATTGTCACTTTCATTTCTCCTTATTTATCTTAATTTAAGTTGGAAATAATAGAACTATTATGTTTTTTCTTCTTTTTCCCTCAAAACTAATTTGTTTTCCATGCATTTATTGGATTTTCTTTTTAATCTATTTATTTCTAATTCTTCTACGTGTTTACTGCAATTTTCTTTTTTTCTATAATTTTTCTTTTTTTAGTGTTTACAACCAGAGCTAAATTATTATTTGAAGCTGAAACATGGGGTGGATCATCATGAAACCTAAACCATTCGTTCATTTGAATTTTACTTCATATATAAGTAATTTTATCATGTTGTTTGCTCGAAATATCACAGATTAAATTGTTTCAAAAGTTATTCGTTGTTCTTAATTTATTATATCTATGATTGCCGTTGGTTTTCAGCAAAAATATATATTATTAACCATGTTATAAAGCCTATAATTAATGTTATAAAGCATATAATCCATTGTTCTCTAACAAAAATGATAAATGGTAAAATTAACTGAGAATTCCAGTTAAAGCCTATAATTAATATTATTAATTTGTCATTCAAAAAGATAAATTATTGATAATGGGATACTGAATGCTAGTGGCATGTTTCAATGAATGCCAGTGGCATGTTTCAATGTAAACCTGATGTTACATGTATGATAATGGTTTTGACATCAAATGCCACCTACTTGTAACATGTATACCCCAGAAAGTATAATTCCATTATCTATTGGCATCATTCATTTATCCAAATAGTTATGGGCTCCATCTTTCATCAACAACAATTGCCATCTAAGAAAGTGAACCATAGTTTCTTGCTTTGGAAATATTCTGAAAACCATTTTAAATTAAATTTCCAATCAGTGCATTATAAACATGACAGTCATCAATGTTAGATAGGAACACTTGCAAGCAGAAATAGTGTTAGTAACAAAAAATATAAAAAAAAATAAGTGAATTATTTTTTTTAGAAGAGAAGAAACAAATAAAACTTAAAAATTTGTTTAATTAGTGATAGTCCGAATCATAGAATATATGAGACTATATTGACTAAAATATAGATTTATTGAAAATGTTGGGTCCTTTGTGCAAACTCAGTTTCAAACTGAGTTTGCAACTCAATTTAGCAAACTAAGCTTGCAAACTCTGTTTCGCAAACGGGGTTGCAGCTCAGTTTCGCAAACTGCGTTGCAGCTCAATTTGGAAAACTGGGTCTGCAGCTCAATTTGGAAAACTGAAATGCAGTTTAGTTTTCGAAGCTGAGATGCAGCTCAGTTTTCGAAGCTGAGATGCAACTCGGTGCAGCTCAGTTTCACAAACTAGGTTGCAGCTTAGTTTCGCAAACTGCGTTGTAGCTCAGTTTGGAAAACTGGGTATGCAACTCAATTTGGAAAACTGAAATGCAGCTTAGTTTTTGAAGCTGAGATGCAGCTCAGTTTTCGAAGCTGAGATGCAACTCGGTTTTTGAAAATGAATTGCAACTCTATTTTGAAAACTGAGCTTGCAACTTAGCAAAAATTAAAGCATTATTTGATGACTGTCATGTTATAACTTGAAGATATTTTGTATGGTTTCACTTATTTGTTTTGTTTACAACTTTAGCACTTACGAGGTATGGCAATTACATATTATAGACTGTGCTTTATGTGTTTGCAACTCAGTTTTTGAAACTGAGTTATGCAACTCAATTTTGAAAATTTAAAGCATTATTGATAGTGGACTTAGCATGACCAAAGCTGTATGTTTTCCTATTTATTTTTGTCCTCAGCAAAAGTGTATATTCATTTATGGGTTATCTTTAAGCTATTTGATTGGTGGATATACGCCTTTATAAGGATTGGGTTTTTATTGTTAATGTATGTATGTATCATCCCAGTGAAAAATGTTCCATTACAACTTTTTTTTTTGCATAAGTGAGTGCATTTATATCTTATAGGCACTCGTGGAGGAATAAAACATAATCTGGAATGTAATGACAATGAGAAAGTAAACATGTATGACCTTGACAATCATCCTGTCTCTGATGTTTTTGGAATGTAATGAGTGCATTTATGTTTTGTAGTTTGGACATGATATTACGGTATTTTGAAATGGGAACCATGTGGCTCGTATTTGAGTATTATGGAATTGTGATATTGTTGAATTTGTGATATGGAAGTGTACTAATTATTGGATAGATATGTCACTACACCAGAAATGCAATTTCGCAATGGCTTTGGGCTGTTACAAAATGATTTCGCAAAGGCCTAGAGCCGTTGTGAAATGGGGAGTAGTAAAAATATAGCAACGTCCCCGAGCTGTTGCAAAAATAGATTTAGCAACGGCTCAAAGCCGTTGCAAATTATGATTTCACAATGACTTAAAGTCGTTGCGAATTTAGGTTTAACAGCATTTATAACCTTTATCAGTTTGCATGTTCTTCAAAAAAATAATGTTAATTTTCAGCACTCTTTAAAGTAACATAATCATTTAATTTTCATTTTCAATACAAACATTTGCAAATCTAACATAATATCACAAAAGAAAGATCACTAAACATAATATTTTATATATATTTAACACACAGACCAAACAAAACAAATTTTAAATTACAACATTTAACAATATTACATTACACTACAAAGTTTAGCAGCAATATTATTACATTATACAATGCATAGTTTTGCAAGCATATTACAAGTTGCAATGTAGAGATATCCCTTATTGGTAGCTATTTCATTGCCTCGAAGTCTTCAATTAAGTTATGGGGTAGAACTTTTGCGAGGTATGCCCGGTTCACCAGTAAGCTACATCCGATCCGGGGGTCGTTCTTTTTCCGTAATTTCTTCTTCGGTTATAAAAAAAGTAGGCGAATAAAATTTTTGATAATTGCCTCGACGAAATTAATATACTGGAGGAGTCATATCTAAAAAAATCTGTCCATTCTTTTTTTTAGGTTTTGGATAGTAAGAACTTTCATTCTCATCCTAGCTGCCTAAGTGAGTTTGCAGAGTATGTATTGGATTGCCTGGATCCGGGCATCCCTCTCTTAGTATCAACCTATCTTAGTCAGCAACCGATTGTGTAAGAAAATAGGTTGTTATTGGTCGGTCCGCTGTCACCAACAAAGCTGTGAAGAAAAAACGATTACACATAAAAACTATAAGCAACAATGCATTAATGAATTGTGCTTACATATTAACTCATTTTAACAAAATGTAGTTTGACATTATCTACCATTCATTATTATTAAATATAATGATGTATAAGCAGTCAGTTGAATAAATGATTAATAAAAGGCGACAAAGCACCACAATTCCTTCATAATTAAACTTTGCTGACTCTAAAACCAGCTCTACAAACAAAATGACGTTAAATTCACAAGGAAATTGGGCCAATCTAGATGAACACTTAAACATGGAACAATGCATTTCTTTTCTAATCTTTAATATAATTATGTTATTTAGCGTGCATCATAGCATTACATCGGAGTAAATAATGCAATTTTTTTGGCTGTACATATGCAAGAAGGAAATTTGGACTTGAAAGATAATTCAAATAAAGAAATTTTTTGGCTATACATGTACATCGGTCGTTATACATGTCCAAACAGTTTGTATATATTGAAGAAACAGAGAGTGGTACAGGGAGACTTACATGACTCTATTAACAGGTTGACATGCAGTCCATGTTCTCGGGGACTACAACCTTTCACCTTCATTTTCTGTCCTATCAAAATCATTTTCTGTCCTATCAATTTTTTGGTTGCTTTTCACCGGCTATTCCGACTGGATCCCTAGTGGAAGGCCTTGGATCCTACAGTTGTTATGCAAGGAAACATACGGCTTTAAATAATAAACAATACTACTTCCTATGCTTTCAAAAACTTGAGCGAGAAAAGTGGCGCAATACAATTCAAATTACCACTTATCAATAACTTTGATGCACATACAATGTAAGATCTACTATACATATCCATAACATAAAGAAGATCAAATAGTGATTTTGCATATATGCAGGATGTATGCCGTTAGTGGCGGATATAGAAAGTAAATTCAATGGGGGCAAAAAAAAATTCCATACAAAAAATAATAATAAAGATAATACATAAACTTGTTCACACAAGAGTTAGTTCATACAAATAGTTTATACATAAAATAGTTCATATATTTAAAGTTGTCCAAGATGAGAATTCATGTTAGAAAACATTGAAGAATTGGTTCAATTGAAATGTTATTAAGTATATCTTTTCCATGCCTACCTATATTAAATTGACAATGATACACTCACACTATCATAAACATATTATTTGTTTTCACATTAAAAAATAAATTAAGTTACATTACATGGTTACGGCATTTTCACAAACATATAGTATGCAGTGTAAATTGATAAATATTGGAGAAAACTTCATAGTATCATCGTAGCTATAACCAATTATAAAGCAAAAAAGAAATGTATCAATGAAAATAAAGATCATACCAATTATAAAATATGTATTTTTTATAGTGTTGGACAACTTGGACTGTTGCCCATGCATGATGTTGGACTGCTGGGAGCATGCCAAAAATAAAGATTCTACCTGCTGTTATTTGCTTTTGGGAGCAAAAAATGATTAGTAAATGAATGCAGCGTGTGTTGAGGTATGTGATGAGTGGAGGCAAACATATCTTATATAGAAAAAAGCGCTTATGTTTTTTTTAATTTTATAAATCTCAGTGGGGGGCCACTGCCCCGACTGGACCCTTCATAGATCCGCCGGTGTATGTCGTGCGCCAAGACTAAACAAAGATGAGTTCAGGCAAATAATAGTGAGAGTGGTAAAGTATGACAACTTCTATGTAGGAGAAGGTGTAAAGGGTGTGTTCCTTTATATATTTGGCGTACCTGTATTACAAATTGAAATCTTTTCAAGAGTCAAGGTGCATGCCGAGCAAAATTTGCGAGTGTTTTTATTACAACTTATGAAAGAATTAAAAAGAATGAAAAATTAAGACTAAACTTTATTTTATCTTCCAAACTTATAAGACAGAGCCCTTATTTTGTCCATCAAAGAAGTTCCAACTTATTGAAGAAAAAAAGGTAATGCTTATCTTAAGCACATTATAAATGTCGAGCAATGCAATAACATTTCTTTAGTATGAAAAGAATGACAGATTAAAATAGGAAACAGATGATTATTAATTAGTAGCATTCCCTTAAAGGATCTTTAACATTAAAAACCAAGACCATGAAAATAATGGCAATTATCAATTCTACAACAATTACGAAAATTTGACAGAGCAATCTTACCTCCTAAATATGGTATCCTTTCCTTTTAGCCCAAACAATAATCTCCATTTGAAAAACATATCGTTTGCTTACATAGGAGTTCATCACATCTCCAAGAACAGATTTCTGGTAAAGTCTGTATGTTAAGAAAATATGTTGATATCCAATGGCATATCCAAGATTTGATGTCAAGATGTAAAAAAGCTCAATTTTGAACTAACGTTATTGCACGGCGGCAGCAAACATTTTTCTATAATAACCTGATGTACTCAAACTTTATGTTAGCCACTGGTAATGATAAAATAGTACACATATATCAAACATACCAAAAAAATTCTGTAAGATCTGACACACCAAGCCATAGAAGTGTGTGTGCTAGTACATCTTCTCCCCTATCGGTAAGTTTTCTGATGAGGTTCCATCGTGTACACTGTTACCTCTAACATAACGGGTTCCGATCACTATATTTGCACCCATCTCAAGTTGCTTCTTGATAAAATAAAAAAGAAGAAGAGAAAAGCAGTTAATAATGTCTGTGTTCTTTATATTCCTAAAAAATTTCAGCATTAACTTATGCTAGATAGAAAAATTACCATGTTTCATAAAATAGGTTAAAAACAAATGTGTGTTGGTTGAGAAATAAATTTTAATCAACAACGCCAGTACTATAGTCTTGCATGTATTGTAGGTTTTTATATAATAGTTTAGTTGATACTTATCAAATTCTTACTTGATAAACTTGGCAGACGTTTTTGGCTATAAGAAAGAAAAAAAATAGTATACGTAGAAAATAATAATCTAAGTAGAATAATCGTTTCTCTTATTTGTTAGTTTATCTTAATATGTGTTCTTTCAAGTTTCTTATAGCACAGTACTTGAACACGCCTACATTAGAGGACCCGATAAGTTTATATTCCAGAGATGGGAAAACTGAAGATATCGTCTCATACATCCAATTCTGAGTAGAATCGGATTCCAAGTCGTTTTCATCTGCCTGTAAAACGCCACTTCCCAAACAATAGAGCTAAAACCCATTAACCTCAGTAACATATTATGTATGGGAAACACCAACAAATAATTCACGTGGTGGAATTATGGTTACAGTAATGTGCTGGTCAAACGATATCAGTCTGTTACGTACATTGCCACTATTTTTGTCACTGAAATTGTTCAGTGGCTGCTAGAAATTATAATAGAGAAACCGTTCCTACTGTTATAGCTCGCAAGTCACTTGCGTTCAAGAATTAATCAATAGCTAGCAATGTCATAACAGCATTGCCTAGATAAAAGATTTTCAGTGCATACACCTCCCCCACTATATCATAATTTGGAAAAATAAAATTATATGGCAATTACTTTTACCTTATA
Organism: Allium sativum; assembly: GCA_030737875.1. Lineage (NCBI taxonomy): Eukaryota > Viridiplantae > Streptophyta > Magnoliopsida > Asparagales > Amaryllidaceae > Allium > Allium sativum. The sequence continues at coordinate 419,837,027 of CM060924.1, forward strand.
ATGGAATGGTCCAATTCAATAAAATTAAATCACCATTCATAACCAATAATTCACAAAACAATAAGCAGCCACTGCTTGACTAAGGCCACAGGTTTATGTAAAAACAACTAAGACCAATTCTTTGAATGTTAAAATCTTTTGGAAGAAAAAGCAGGGAATTTTCTTTTGTTTCTTGTAAAGAAAAGAAGAAAAAATTGGATGTTCTATTTCAAACAATGAAGCATGAGTCTGTTAAAATGGCTGCCCTTTAACATTTTCTAAAAGGAAATGTAGTGGTCTAAAATATTCAGCAAAAGACCATAACACAAAAATATTTTGCACTTATTATCCATGTACTTTGGTAAAGGTATTCATCCTAGAAAATCCACTTTTATACCACCTAAACATTATCGTACTACGCTGACAAATTAGTTTCGATTTGGAGCCCGTCATTGATGAAATCCACTCATCCAGGAACCTTTCGTCACTTGATATTGAATACCTAACACACGTAACACAAAAGGATTCATTGATTGGGATAAGTTAAGCGTGTATCTTAAAAATTGATATGATCAAGGAATGGAGAAATAAGTGTCATGGCAATTGCTTGCATGCAATCAGGTTACATATTCAATCCCCACGAATGACGAACAGTCCACAATACTCGGTATAGATCCACCATGTTCATATAAAAAATAGCTGGAACACTGAAAATTAGTGAATTATGAATTGATGAGGTACATGCTGCATTGACTATTCATTTAGATCGCCTGTTATGTCATTTTCTGCCAGAACACATATATTCCCTGAAGCCATTGTATATTGACAAAGTTGATCATCACTCAGCCATGGAACTTGCATTTACATAAAATGAATTGGGTTGGTGTTGTAGTGTAATTACTTATTCTCCACAGTTATCCTATATTTACTAGTTTTGTATTAATTAATTATGAAAACAACTTGGGGTATTAAATGCAATACCCAGGGCCTAACCATCCATTGAAGTCAGTAAAGCCACTAATTTGTTAATTAATTGAGTAATCCTTTTGCCTTGTCCTACTCCTACCCGCCATATTCAAATCAACAGAACCCAAAAGACACTACATGCTCACTTCTTCATTAATACAGTGCACGTTCGAATTGTTGACCTATTTTCACTATTTTTGTCAATTTTTTTGTCATTAGAATTGTTCTAATTGGTTGCCAGAAAAATAATATATATATCGTTCCTGTTGTTATAGCTTGTATGTTCAAGAATTAATCAATAAGTAACAATCTCATAATATCATAGCGCATATAAAAGAATATTTCAGTGCAATCTTCACTAAAATTCTATAACATCACACCTTGAGTCGATCAACTTCGATTTCGAGACAAGATAATGGTAGATTACGAGATGCTGGCTGATTACGAGATGATGGCCGATTTCGAGTGCAGAATATCAAGGGAGGTCAATTACGATTAGGAGATAGTCGATTTTGATCTGGAAAATGGATCTTATAAGTTTTTTAGATCTAGGGCAAGCTTCTCTATGTAAACTTAGGAAATGAAAAAAAAAAACGTACTATGTTGGAAACGGGCTTGTACTGAAGGGTGTATTCAATTGTAGAACGGTTCAAAGCTGGAGCAATATCTAGAACGGCTGATGACCGAAATATACTAATTTGCAACGAACAAAAGCCGTTCGTAACGGCTCTAAGCCGTTGTAAATCTTCCGCACTTGGGGGTTGCAAAACTTCTTGTATGGTGTAGTGTGTTGAATTATATATGTGATATGAAAATCATAAAAATATGTTACATTCATTTGTTTTGAGAATTTTAATATTAATTGTGTAAATAGAAAAGAACTTAATTTTGTATTGCGATGCTTATAAGTGTTACCAATATTATGGATTAGCAACGATTGTAAATGCTGGAAAACTAAAAATGTTAGCAAGGCAATTTATGTATGCCAACATTTATAAGTGCTAGTAGGATTATGATACTGACATTTATAAGTGTTACTATATCTTAAGGTCTCAACATTTACAAGTGTTAGCGATATGAGTATGTTTATAGCACTTGCACGTGTTACAACGTCTTATGATCTCTACATTTATAAGCATTTGCAATGTGTCCATTTGTAGCACTTATAAATGTTACAATGTCTTATGATTCCAACATTTATAAGTATTAGCGATTAGCCTGTTTGTAACACTTATAAGTGTTAACAAATTTGGCCGGTCAATTCCCCACAGGCCATTGGTAACACTTAAAAGTGTTATATAAATTATTTGTAACACTTATACTCGTTCCAAAACCCCTGTTTTGGTGTAGTGTATTATATAATATCTAGTCTAATGGATCCTTAAAGAATGGAACCCTAAACTTTCTTTCCGTTACTTATGCATTTCATTTAAGCATTTCACTTGAGTTGATTTATTATTGAGAATGTTAATCCTGGCTCAACTGTTTTGTTTTTTTAACTTGATGCTCGAGTTAGATTGAAGAGCTCAATTTTGGTGATTCGTCTTTTGAGAGCTTGAGATCTATTAGAGATTTAGCCTATTATCTATCTGCTATCGCTATCTTGGTTGTTTGGTTATTCCATTTCTATCATTTGATTATATGCTAGCCATTTATTTATCTAAGATTTCAAATGAATTAATTTATTACACTAATATTATGTATTTTGATTTTGAGATTTTATGATTAGTAACTTCCTAAACTACTAAGTTATTTATTCCGCTGCGACTTATTCTGCTATTTTGTGTGTATGATCTAACTGTGTTTGGCGATTTGATTTAATTAAATCTCTTAGTTTAAACAATTTGTTGTTTTGAGAGATTTGAGTTAGTTTCATATCCGACTTGAATGGAATGAAAAGGAAGGTCGTTACAAATTTGATAAAGGGGGTAGAAGATACGTTTGGAGATTGGAAGAACCGTCGACGGTGACATTGATGTGAGGGAGGTGTTGATTTTGGGTTTGGAAGAATTTGGGTGAAGTAAGAAATGAGAAGAAGGAGCAGGTCTCGGCTTGCTGTAACCTGTTGATTTTCGATGGCTAGCAACAGTCGCAATTGAAATAAAACTATCCGCTTTTGATGACTATATATTTTATTTACAAATATATCACGAAAACAACTGTAGGTAGCCGTCTGAACAACTCTTGGCGACCATCGAAAAAGGACCGTTGGAATACACTATATCTCCTGTATAGTAGTAGTACCCTTAACAATGATGACGCGAAGGATGATTGTCTTGTATGACAAATATAAAACGTGTTACTACAAACTATAAAAAAATTCTAATATAAGATCGTGGCAGAAACAAATAGTATTGTAATTTTAACTGTATTTCTATTATATTATTTCTGCACTTTATTAGTGTATTTGTTAACTTAAATCAATATGTATATATTTCAGTATTAATTCGTATTGCTATTTCATTTCAATTGTACACTTTACTACACAACAAAACAAGCGGTAAATTAATTATAAAACGATTAAATCAAAAAGAACAAATTAAAATACTGCACTTAAATGCTCTGCTTGAAGCCGTAGGTACATATCCTGTTTCACTTCCAAATCCATTTAAATATTTTGTTACCATTATGCATAAATGCATCATTTACTAAGGTAAAATGTTCCAATAAATGTGTTCATAATGATTCTAAACCTATACAAGTCTATATTAGTTCAAACATCTAGTATAAAAACCCTTTTAAGCTCCTGTCAAGACGATAATCTAGTCTTGTCCTTTAAATATTTGCCTAATTCATATAGAGGTGACTACTTAATTACATAAACAACAAATGAGTTAACTGGGACCGCTTATGCATCAACTTGCGTATAACTGTTATGGTAATGATTACAGTTACCATTTAGGAAATACTGTTACAGTACCATTTTTACCGGTAAGTCAAAATTGCTTACTGTTACCGATCGACCGGTATACCGGTAATTTGGTGACTGTTACAATGGTAATGGTAAATTACCATTTGTCCATCAAAGTTTATATCTTGACATATTTTTTGTACATAATGCATCTTTATTATACTATATGTAGTGTTAGTTTATAAAAAAACATAAATGAGAAATAAAATAAGTGTACTATGAAATATTTCACCTGATTACTGAACTAGATATAATCATTTATTTGGCTCTAAATTCATCTAATAAAGCATATCAGATTAATATACATATGTTTTAAATTAACCGGTAAAACTACTGTTAACTCTGGTATTGAAGAAATATTACTGATAATTTACCGTTAAAAATGGTAAATTTACCATTACCATACCGTTTTAACTGGTATACCGATTTCAATCGAAAATTATTACCGATCGACTAGTAATGGTATGGTAATGGTAAATTTACCATTACCATAACAACCCTAAACTTGAGCGTGCTTTCTCTTATAAAAATCAAAATGGTTTATTATTGAGGTTTCATTTTTCGTTGTTGCTTGTAGAAAAGTTACTGTTACAATAAAAACATTTTTTTAAGTCAAAATGTCAAACTAGTACGAATGTGGGAAGCTGCAGTATTCACAAGGTATTATAGTAAGGTCCTTCGTAAATTTACATCTTCGTAGTACCTAATATATATATACACACACACACATACATACATACATACATATATATTTGAAAATAGATACCCTTTATTTCTTATACCAATCATATACTTCATTTATATGCCTCATCAAAACCTTATATCCCCTAACTTAGATGGTGAGATATAAGGGAAAAGAGCACATATAAAATTCATATACAATACAACCAAAACAATCAAACACCAACCACTATAACAAACACAACTGCTCATCTCATATATATTTATATAAGGGCGGCTATCTGAACACAAAACTAGACACAAAGAGAGAGACACAAGCGTCAACCGATGTATCCTTTTGTCTTTACATGCAGATGTGTAATTCATAGGGTGATCCAATGGTGCAATCAGTTATGTCAAAATTTTGTGTCCTTGTAGACTTCCCCTATATATATATATATTCGTGGTAGGGGTAATGCTAGAACGACCGGCGAATTACCAGTGAATATACGCGGATCAAGAAATTCACAGATGTAATTCACGCGACCACATCTATCCTAGGGTTGTTCTTTCTGCCGCATTATTTCACAACTTCATTTGTGGTTGAAGTAGATTAATCGTTATTGTAGTAGCATTTTTATTCCAAAAATACGTAAACATATAGAATCTCATTTTGGACCATCAAACACTGAAATTATATTCAAAATTATCATGTTTTAGAAACGTTAATCAATACAGTCATTGAGTATATGAATGAACGTGTATTAATACAGTTGTTCAACATATATGAACGTATATTTATTTTACGTCACTTGCTGATAATGTTCCAAATCAAGGTATTAAATTTCGGCCGGCACTCCAGATTTCCAGCCATCTCGGCCCGGTTCCGGCGTAGACCGGACCGGAATTTGATGGAGAAACCGGATTCGGATTTCCATCACCAAAAAAAGAAAAAAAATAACTCGTTAGTAAATACAGAATAGGAATCGCAGATAGAAGAATGAATTCTCATGAGAAAATATATCAAATCGCCTCTCTGCTCATTCAACTCGGGATTCTTCTTCAGGCTTCGCAGCATCAGACAACAACTGGAAATGATGATCAGACCGAGGCTGCTCATCTGGAACCACGGATTATCATTTTTATTTTTGCTACCTCTGATCTCGAGATTCGGAATTGCGAACGAATTAGGGGCAGTGCGGTGACGAAGGAGATATTACTGTTAATGGGTCGGGTTTGATACTATTAGTACTAAACCGAAATTATCCTTTGTATGAAATAGGAAACCAAGCTTGCTTGTGCGTTTAACTTTTTTAGCACTTCAGGATACTGAACTCCTAAGGGTCCGTTTGATTTTGAATGGGAAGGGTTATTTGGAAGGGGTATTTGAAGGGGAATTGTTGCGAACGGGGAATGAGTTCTTTTTTATGAAAGGGGCATATTGGAAGGGGAATATTTATTATTTTATTGTTTTTGTATATTTTATTTTTAATTGTTTGTGTTTGTGTGTGTTCATTGTTGAACAGAATAGAACACATGAGGTAATTGCAGAATTATAATCTCAGAATAAAAATTACATAGTACAGACGCGTGGGATACAAATTACATAGACACAAAATACATAAAACAGGCTACTACGATGGATACTGAAATGGATACTGGGGTGGATACTGGGGTGGATACTGGGGAGCATACTGAGGTGGATACTGCGGGGAAGTCATCTGAAACTGTCTGTATCGTATTGCTTGCTTGCGCACCTCGATTTCTAAATGCAACCAGTTGCATGCTTCGTCATCAGGAAGAACCATGAACGTATCTTGATTTTCTTTAGCTGTAAGAACTGATGTTGTGTGTGGCATGTCAATACCATCAAATGTTCTTACACGGTCTATTGCCTGCTTCACCATCAGAATTTGAGTATAAAGTGAGCTTGCATTTGACGAGGGAGAATTACTAGCATTTGTATATGGATGCGAGTTCGGACTGTCGGAGTCAGAACGAGATTTCTTGCTCGATTTCCTGGAGTCTATCATATCAACAATTTCTTCCACCTTCGAAGAAGTTTCAGTTCTTCCTCTTCTGCTAGTACGAGGTCTAGATGAAGAACCTGCAGCCCGTGGCTGGATAGGAGGCTCACGAAACGTTTGTTGAGTCTGAATGTATTCTAGTGGCACTTGATAATCTTCGAAGAATGTTAGTTGTACAAACTCGGGTGGAGGAGAACGTGGCTCTGGTTGTACATTCTGACTTGTAGAGCCTGGAGTGTAAGCGCCAGAATCTGTTGCAACACTGTTGCCAAAAATTTACTCCAGTTCGGTCAAATATTCGATTGGGTCTGTCTTGTACTTTAGCACCATAGGTCCGTACTCCTAAATAGACGTTTAAATTGTAAACTTGTAGCTTAAATACAGTACTGAACATGTAAATTACAACTGCATAGTTAAATAGAAGTTTTACCACCACTCGATCACTCCACCAACTTTTGCTTCCATTGACTGTTCCGTATTTAGGATCTCATCCGGCGCCCGTCTTCTCATTCAAATTGCGCCATATAGCCCATTTCTTCTTATAAACATCATATTTGGCCGTTACTTGTTCAATAGAAACTTTTATCTCGATCGGTGATGTAGCTAAAGACTCGTTCAGAGCAGCTGCAATCATTTTATGTATCCTTTTTTTGTTCTTTCCAGCAGCTTGATAAGCTTCAACAGCTAAACGGAGAAACTCTGAGGTTGGAAACGAAGACCACACTTTCGGAGAGCGATGAAATGTTGCTTTCGGTCGATTTACTTCAGCGATCATCGCTTGAAAAATATGTTTTTGAGTTGTGGATTGTTGAATAAAATGGTGTGGATTGTTGAAGGGAAGGGGTTGGGAAAAAAGATCCATTTGCAAATTTTTCTGTTGGCGTCCGACGCTGCGTCGGACGCGTCGAAGGCGTCTAATGCTAAAGCTTGATTTTCAACCGTTTAGCTCAACGGGCTATTCTGGTGGGTCCCATGCATGACGCGTCCGACGCGTCAGACGCCAACGCGAACGTAACGGCCCCTTCCGAAAATTAAATGCTACCTTCTGTCCTTTTATTTTTTTGTCATAATTTATTTTGCATTCTGTCATTATCTATTTTTCAATACGTTTTGAATATAAGTCGAATAATTTAACGTAATCGATAGTATTACATATATTTGTTTGCGTATTTATAAAAATATATACTGGAATTCTTAAATCGAAATTAAACTGGAATTTTTGGAATTTCCGAAACGGAACCGGAATTTTGAATTTTCTACATGACCGGAACGGAACCAGAATTCGGGTTTTCGAACCTTGTTCCATATCCATATACACCTGTTGAATATGTGCTATATAATCTAACAATCTCTTAAAGCATGGCCTTCATTATAGTTTAAAAAAAAATCTAAACATATTTTCGGTTGTGCACCAATTTCCCCATTTAGTTATATATCCGTAGTGTGGTTTGAATCAAATTCAGTCCGAGTTCTCGAAACAAGATTCACCTGCAGATTTTCTATTAATATATTCAAATCATCATTGTATAATAAACTAAAATAATTAATATACTAAATTAAGCTTTAGTGTGGCACTGAATGCTCTTTTGGATATAACAATATTTACAACTTTTCTAATGAATTCTTTTTACCTTCTCTCTCTCAACAGACAAAATTCCCTTGATATCATACCTTGTTCTTGAAAACTGAGTAATATATGTGAAATATTTAAGTAGAAATGTCAGGAAAATATGCCCCAAAATATGTAAATTTGAACAAATACAAACTGTAATATGAATATACATATACAATAACTGCAAATGTATATAATTACGCACAAGCTGTAAACATGTTAATGCTAATAGTAATACAAAGACGATAAGGCTCTGTTCCTTGCAACTATAAAGACAGACATATCTCAACCGAATCTAATTTTATGTGGCTTTGAGAAATGCTTGGCTGCTGCAACTATATTTGCTTCTGCTGCAGCAGTAACTGTTGAGGGCACAGAAGTTGACTTGCTCTCTTCACCTGAAATGAGTCTTAGGAACCATGAGAATATCATTTTAAAGAAATTAGGATCTGTGTTCTTCATCCCCGAATCCATATTTGCTTGAATTATCTGGATTTAATAAATGTTGCTTCAGAAGAACAAAGATATAGAGATTACTGATTTGTGTTTAACTCAATGGATTTTTTTGGGTGTTTTAAGTATGATGTTTGTGTGTCTTGCTTGTATGCAAGTCTTATAGGGCAAAATTTCTTGGTTTCCAAGTTAGCATATAGAATAACTTCACAGAAAAGCAGTCAAAACTAAGGTTAGACCAAGACTTGCACAACACATAAATTACTTGTATGGAAATGACCTAAATAAACACATGCCTTACGACTTTTAAAAAATACATATTTGTTATAAGTGCTTGGTAGTTCCATACTTCAATCCACAAATTGAAGAATTCAGCTGAAGATTAACTTTCTCAAAGATTAAACGTACAGTCTACTGTTGTCATTCTCTTTTTGACCAAAAAAAAAATTTGGAAAGGAGTTTGTAAAAAGAAAATAGTTTTGAATATTATTTTTGAGTCCTTTTTTCTGGTTAAGAATGAAAATGATCAAACCTTTCTGAAAATACATAAACATTACCAAATTAACCTCTTCATGTTGGAATTAATGCACCTCTTCGTATTTGCAGCAGCTTTAAATATAGTCAAATGGTTGCTAACATTTCCTATACTATCATTTAAGTTATCAAAAACTGAATTTTCTAGAGTTGTCTATTCGTTTAATATATATATGTAACAACTCTTCAGAGAATGTATGCAAGAAAGTAAGAAATAAAAACTGAGCTCTGCTGTAGCAACTCATCTTTGTGTTAAATACTCTTTTTTCTATTCATTGTTTCTAACAAATTGGTATCGGAGCAAGGTTCGTTCTTATTTGGGTGTTCCAGTCAATTCCGAAAGATGTCTTCGGATGCTACAGAAAATCCGTCAAATTCATACTCTATCATTCCTATTTTTGGAGGAGAAAACTATGATTTTTGAAAGTGAAGATGATGACTTTGCTTCGGTCAGAAGGGCTTTGGAGCACCGTCGTAAAAGGATTCGAGCGATTTGAAGATGAAAGCCAACTTGCAAGAGCACAAAGAGATTAGTATGAAGCAGATGTTATAAAAGATGCTAAAGCTCTTTCCAAAATTCAAAATGGAGTTACTGTAGACATTTTTCCAAGAATTACAAGAGCCAATACAACAAAGGAAGCTTGAGAGACATTAGAGAATGAGTTCCATGGTGATATCAAGGCAAGAACAATCAAGCTCCAGTCATTGCGAAGGGAATTCTACAATTTGAAGATGAAAGAAACCGAATGCATACAAGATTACTCGAGTAGAGTGGCTGAAGTGGTGAATCAAATGAAAACTCTTGGCAGTGAGATCTCAAACCAACAGATTGTTGAAAAAATATTAATTAGCTTGCCCAAAAATATGATGCAGTAGTTGCGGCCATAGAAGAGTCTAAGGATCTCGTCACATTGACCGTTGAACACTTGATGGGTTTTCTAAAGGCTCATGAGCAAAGGACGCTAAGGTGAAATGAACAATCTATGGAGAGCGCATTTCAATCTAAACTCACTATGAAATCTCAAAAGTCGTACAAGAAAGAGAATGCCAGTGATGATCAACGAGGTGGAGAGCAAAAAAATTGGAGGAAAGGCGAGTCCAGCAAACGATATGAAAGCAAAACTCGTAAAGGTACAAATTTTAAGTCTAGTTGCAAGATCCATAACAAAACTAATCATGAAACAGAAAGTTGCTATCACCGTGGAAAGCCTAAGTGTCATTATTGTAGCAAATTTGGGCACATTGAAAAGAAATGCAGTTAAAAAATCCTACTCAAGCAAATTTTGCTGAAGGGAAAGAAGATGTCAATAAAGAAGCAAATTTATTCTGTGTTGCTCAGTCGTCATGCAACCAAGAAGATATTTGGTATGTCGATAGCGGCTATAGCAACCATATGACAGCAAATGAAAAATAATTTGAACACCACAATCACTCCAAAGATAAAAATGGGAAATGACTACTATCTTCAAGCAAATGGAAGAGGTACAATTTTAGTCACAACAAAAAATGGAGTAAAATACATCCATGATGTTTTGCGTGTACCGTAAATAAATCAAAACTTGCTTAGTGTTGGGCAACTTATGCAAAATGGTTATAAACTTATTTTTGATGGTGATAGTTGCACTATCCTAGATAAAAGAGATAATGATCAGCTTGTTGCTACGGTTAAAATGGAGCCAAACCGAAACTTTCCTCTCCAACTTCATTATGGAGTAGAGGTTGCTTTGAAGCTAGATATCATACAAGAAAGCTGGTTGTGGCACAAGTGGTTCTGTCATCTAAATTTTCAAGGGCTGAAGCTACTGCATAAAAAAAGCATGGTGAATGGAATACCGAAGATTAAAGAAACAAATGATGCATGTGAAGGGTGTCATGGGAAAGCAAAATCGCCACTCGTTTCCTAGACAAAGTACATGGCGAGCAAAGGCACCGCTGGAGCTTGTGCACACTGATATTTGCGGCAAAATGTCAACTCCGTCTTTAAGTCAGAACAGGTATTTTCTCACATTCATAGATGATTATTCGAGAATGACGTGGGTTTATTTTTTGAAGGAGAAATCATGTACTTTTGTGATTTTTAAAAATTCAAAGCTTTTGTAGAAAAACAAAGTGGTTGCAGCATCAAAGTTATTCGCAGCAATTGTTGAGGTGAATACATTTCTCATGAATTCGAGAGTTATTGCAAAGATGCAGGCATTTGGAAGCAAATGACCGCAAGTTATAGCGCTCAACAAAATGGAGTCGCTGAAAGGAAAAATCGTACGATAGTGGAGATGGAAACTTCCATGATGACACTACAACAAAATGACCCTATTACAACGGTGGAACACCGTTGTAATATACATTTTACAACGGTGGGCAAACCGTCGTGTATTAAGAAGTTGTAATAGACTAATATCTTTTACAACTTTTTTGCACTGTTGCAACACCGTTATAATATGTATATTTTACAACTTTTTTCCACCGTTGTAATATCTTTATTACAACTATTTATAACTGTTGTAATATATTTTTATTGAAAGTATTATTTACAATTGTAATATATCTATGAATTATATACTTATTACTAATCAAAAATTCATTCCAGAACAAATTATCTAAAAAACCGAAGATATCAAACAAACTTAAAACATGAACCAAAATAATATTTTTTTTTTTCAAACTCTCATCAATTTTTTACATAATACATTGAATTTATAAATCATACAGATGACACAAACACTACAACATACCGATGACAGGAACACTACAGCATACCAATGACATGAACACTACAGCGCAATAATGCAGCATGCAAGTCCATAATATCCATCTCATGTAAAATGAGAAGGTACGCGTACCAATGACACGAACATTACAGCTGGAAGCACATTCGATTGATTTGATTATTAAGGGATGAGGAGGAGAGTTATTAGAGAGGAACAATTGCAATTTTTATTGATGCAAAACATGATACAAAGTGCACATATATATAATGCTATGAGCCCAACGGCTAGTACAAAATATACCAAATATGTATGAGCATAACGGCTAGTATTAAATATACCAAGTATGCATGAGCCTAACGGCTAGTAAATAATGACAAAGCATGCTAAATATGATAAAAACGTGTTCACACTCTAACGGCTCTATTGTAACGGCTCTATTGTCTTCATTATGCCCCCTCAGTTCGAACTGGGGTTTCCTTGCTCATTCTGGCTTCCGCCTGCACTGATAACGCGAAGTTCCTCTCTCATTCTGATAAAAAATTTCGTCGAAAGGGCCTTTGTGAGAGCATCCGCTCTCTGATAGTTTGCGAGCACATGACATATTGCAAGTCTTCCTGATTGCGTTCTTTCTCTCACAAAGTGGAGATCAATTTCAAGATGTTTCGTCCTTGAATGTTGAATAGGGTTTAGAGATAAAGATACTGTGCTCTTATTATCGCACCAAATGACTGGCTTTCGTCTTGGAGTGAAACCAAGCTCCTCCATCAGTGATTCTATCCACATGATTTCGGCTGTAGCGCTTGCCAGTGCACGGTACTCAGCTTCTGTGCTAGATCTTGATGTGGTATGTTGTTTCTTCGTACACCAGGAAATGATATTGGAACCGAGGTAAACGCAGTATCCTGAGGCAGACTTTCGATCGTCAATATCGTTGGCCCAATCGGCATCGCTAAAGCACTGTAGGTTAAGTTCCTTTTCTGAATTTAGGCGTATACCGTAATGTTTTGTGCCTTGTAAGTATCGTAACACTCTCTTTAATGTCGTCCAATGTTCTGATTAAGGGTTCTGCATGTATTGACTGAGTTTATTGACGCTGTAGCATATGTCTGGTCGAGTAATAGTAGCGTATTGTAACGCTCCTATTATGCTTCTATATTGTTTGGCATTGTCGATAGCTTCTCCTTTATGCTTAGATAGTCTTAGGTTACTAATCATAGGCGTAGGTAATGAGTTTGCCTTGTGCATATTTGCCCTTTGCAGTATTTCAGTGATATAATTTTGTTGGGATAATATTAATTCACCATTGTTTTTCCTAATCACTTGTATTCCAAGAAAATATTTTAGTTCCCCCAAGTCTTTAATGGCGAAATTTTGATCCAGCTTGTGAACGATTCTGTTTATTTCTTCGTTGTTGTCTCCTGTTATTAGCATGTCGTCAACGTATACTAGAATGAACACAGTTCCATGTATGCCCTTCTTCATATATAGAGAATTGTCCAATTTAACTTGTGAGAAACCCATGTTAGACAAAGTTGACTTTAGCTTTTCATACCAAGCTCTCGAAGCTTGTTTTAAGCCATATATTGCTTTGTGTAGTTTGCATACTTTATCACCAGTACCATATCCTTCAGGCTGTTGCATGTATACCTCTTCAGTCAATTCCCCATTAAAAAAAGCATTGTAGACGTCCAGTTGCCTCACATTCCACCCTTTTTTTTAGAGCAATGGTCAGTATAATTCTGATGGTTGTGGGTTTTATGACTGGGGAAAAAGTTTCATTGAAATCAAAACCAAATTGTTGCGCGTAACCTTTTGCAACCATTCTGGCCTTGTATTTGTCAATAGATCCATCTTCTTTTCTTTTTATTTTGTATGTCCACCTACAACTAATCACATTTTTGTGTTTTGGTTGAGTCACTAAGCTCCAAGTGTTGTTTTTTATGAGAGCTTTATATTCAGTGTCCATTGCCTCCTTCCATTTGTTTGATCTTATAGCCTGAGTGAAATTCAATGGTTCGATCTCATTGGCAGAAATATTATATACTTTGGGTTTGAAGATGCCTCTCTTTGACCTGGTGATCATGTGATGTCCAGTTGATTGTGGTGGTGTTTGCTGCTGTGTATCATTGTTGCTGGTATTGTCAACATTGTTGTTGTTTTCTGTATCTTCACTATGCTGCATGTTTTGATGTATGTTTGTATCTTCTGAGTCATTGTGTGTCTCATTGGTTTGCTCGTTTGTTTGATCCACAGTTTCTTCCTGGGTGTTTAAATTGCTTGTGCGTTGTTGCTCTTCATTTCTATCGATTGAAGGTGGTTTAGTAATGAATGGCTCGAACCGTATGTTATTGTTTATGCTTTGTTCCCCATCCTTTTTGCCTATTTGCTTTTCTGCATAAGGAAACTTGTTTTCATCAAATATCACATGCCTAGAAATATATATTTTTCCATTTTTGTCCATGCACTTATAATCTTTTTGGTTTTGTGCATACCCAATGAATGTGCATGGGCTTGATCTCATACTTAGTTTATGATTGTTATAGTCTCTCAAACATGGAAAACATAGACACCCATAGGCTTTCAGAAAACCATATTCTGGTCTAAAACTGTATATCATTTCATGTGAGCTTTTATTGTTTAAGACTTTAGTTGGCAACTTGTTAATGAGGAATACAGATGTGTAGAAAGCTTCATTCCAATATTTCATGGGTAATGAGCTTTGTGATAACAAAGTTAGACCAGTCTCTACTATGTGTCGATGTTTTCTTTCGACTAAACCGTTTTGTTCGGACGTATGCGGGCAAGTTAATCTATGTTTGATCCCTCTTTTGAGAAAGTAATTAGTTAGAGGTTTAAACTCAGCTCCCCCATCTGTCTGAATAACCTTAACAGTACTGTTCATTTGTTTTTCGACATGAGTTATAAATTGCATAACTGTATTGCGAGCTTCTGATTTAGTTTTCAGCATGTATATCCAAGTATATCTAGAATAAGCATCCACAAAAGAAAGATAATACCTGTGTCCCTGATATGAATTTAGAGGCGCGGGTCCCCACAAGTCAGCGGCTATAAGTTCCAGTGGCTCATTATAGCTGGTTTCAGAATCACTAAAAGGGAGCTTGTGGCTCTTGCCGAGTTGGCAGTGCGTGCATGTGTGTTTGATAGGTACATTTTTATAATTAATGTTATTATTACGCAGAACAGTCTTAACAGTTTCCAGATTAGGATGTCCTAATTTTATATGCCAAGAATTAATCACGTTATATTCATCGCTATTATTGTCATAATCAACATTATTGCAACTATTCCTAATACATTCATTGTCACTATTAGCATCTACATTATTATACCAGAATTCTCCACTTGAGTTTGCAGTCTTGAATTTGTATAAACCATCGTATAGGTTACCTCGAAGTAATATTTCATGATTTAGGGAATCTTTAACTAAACAAAACTTAGGATGAAATTCAAAGTAAACATTATTGTCGTTGGCAAATTTTGATACACTTAACAAATTTTTATTAATCGTAGGTACCCTAAGAAGATTGTTTAATTTGAGTTGTCTTTTCCCAAAGATAGTCCCTTTGCCTATGTGTGTGATACTAGCAGTACTACCATTACCCATATGCAAATTTCTCATACCTGAGTAATTTCTGCTCCCAATGTTTAAATTTTGAAGATTGCTAGTTATGTGGTGAGTCTCTCCTGAGTCAGGGTACCATTCTTCGAAGCCATTGTCTTCATTTTTTACTTCATCATCATCTGCAGCATTATGTCTTCAGTTTGCGTTATTATTATTTTGAGTTGAATTCCATGTTGTTGCCATATTTGCTTGTGCTCTTCTTTGTGAAAAGTAATTTTGTCTTGCCTGTTGTCTACCTATGTCTGATTATACCTGAAGTAACATTTGTTCGCCATGTGACCAAACTTTTGGCATATTTGACATTTCACACGATAGTTGTTGTTATCTCGTTGTATCTTCTTATTTCTGACTGTGTTATAATTGGCAGAGAACTTATTTTGTGTTGTTTTTCTTTGGTCAATTCTGCCTTCATGAGCAAGGAGTGCTGATCGAACGAACTGTAAATCAGGTAAAGTTTGTTGTGTGGCTAACACAGTTACTAGAGATTCATATTCTTCATCTAATCCACCAATAATAAATAGGATTTGCTCATTGTCGCTAATCTTATGACCAACAGCATTTAGCTTGTCACACAGATTTTTAATTTTTCCTAAGTATTCTTTCATGCTTGCCTCCTTTTTTCTAGAATTTTGTAATTCCCTTCTATATTGCATGATTCTAGCAGCTGATTGTGAACTGAAAATTTGTTCAACTGTTTTCCATATTTCATAAGACGTGCTACATCCAACTATTTGTGATAATAAATTCGAACTTACTGACGATAGGAGCCATGAGGAGAGGAGGCTGTCTTGTTTTTGAAACTTTGTGTAGTCTGTGTTAGGCACAATTTCTCCTTCCGAATTGGTTATTGTCACTGGTGGGACTGTTATTGTCCCATTAATGTACTGCAGTAAATCATACCCTCTTAAAGCGATCTCTACTTGATATTTCCATAGAATGTAATTGTCTTCGTCTAGAGATATGGTGATAATTTGGCTTTTTGGTTTAATCAGGTCATGATGGTTAGGTGGAGCACTGTACCCCAAGCTTCCTGAAACAGCGGAGGTTACTTCATTGTTGTTGACCATAAAACAAAAACAACTTTCTGCTTGATGATTAAGCCTTTCGGCAATTTAGCTCTGATACCATATTAAGGGATGAGGAGAAGAGTTATTAGAGAGGAACAATTGCAATTTTTATTGATGCAAAACATGATACAAAGTGCACATATATATAATGCTATGAGCCCAACGGCTAGTACAAAATATACCAAATATGTATGAGCATAACGGCTAGTATTAAATATACCAAGTATGTCCTAACGGCTAGTAAATAATGACAAAGCATGCTAAATATGATAAAAACGTGTTCACACTCTAACGACTCTATTGTAACGGCTCTATTGTCTTCATTATTGATATTAGGTCCTTGCTTTCCAATTAAGGTGCATTTTTGGATAGCTCCTGTAAGTAGTCTTGTTACTTCTGGAATACCTGTTATAGAGGGAGCATGAGCTTCTCCATCTAAGCCATCTATGATGCAACTATGAACTTCTAGAAGAGCATCAATCGTAGGAGGAATCAGAAGATTGGGTTCACCCTTTGCCAAGACTATTACCTATTTGGTAAAAGCAACAATATATCAGCTATAAGAGAAATAATCTATAAAGCACCAAGTTGTGTTTTAACTCTAGCACCAAGACAACCAGCAATAATTTTGATTGCAAACTCTAACTTCAGCATCAAGACAAACAACATCATTTGATTGTAAACTCTAATTTCAGCTTCAGCATCAACCGTAACTACCAACGATGAACATCTCCATATAGTGTTGCAAGTACTTGGAAATTAAACAATAATTAAACAACTGCAACTACCAATAATTTTTACGGTCCAATCTAAGAAAAATCAAGTACTTGGAATTAAACAATAACAAGTTAATAATAATTACTTTGCTTTAATATAGTGTTGCAAGTAGAACATCTCCATCTATCATCCCATGAACTACCAACCATGCATTATATCACATTATTGTTTTCACTTACAAACATGCAAGCAATTACAGTAACAGAGGAAACAAAGGTTATCAAATAGGACAATAGTAACCATTCAAATCGAAAACAGCAGTAACCATTCAAATCTCCAAATTACAATTATTTTCTAGGCCACAAGGCTCTACATAATCTGGAGAATATTTTGAAATACAATCCAGAAAATCGGAAACAACAGTAACCATTCAAAGAGGTAATAAATGTTGAATATATTTAAACATAGGTCATAGGTAATCTAATACTGTTTACGGAATCAGAAAAAAATCGTAAGAAAAAAAGTAACGCTGTTAAATTTCCAAAATAAAAATGAACCTTTAGATTTTATCGAGCCAATAAGAAGAACAAAATCGCTCCTTCTGATGACTGCAACAACTATTTGAATTGCTCCTTTCGAAGTCTCATTTACAGAAGTAAATCGGCCATGGCGACGCGTCAATTCGAGTTCGTGAGATCTAGGGTTATTTTGGGGCGGCGATTCAAGATCGAAGGAGTTACGTATTTTTAATTTTCAGTTGGGTCTCGTGAGTATTTGGGTTTGTGGACTTAAATTTGCCTTTCGTTTGCACGAAGGGAAAATGAAAATTTCAGTACGTACTGAAGCGGGCTTAAGAGGCAAAACGAAATTTTGTATACAGTAAAGCGGGAGAAATGAAAATTTAAGTATACTACAGTGAGAGCGGAGCGGGCCTTGTGGGGAAATGAACTTAAAAATACGTTGATATAGATGGTTTTATAAAAACAGTGTTCATTTAGACACATTATGGATTAATAAAATCTTCTATTTATTGATTTAAATATACTACTGTTATTATTTAGAATTATATTTTAATTTTTTGATTAGTATTTAATTAATTATTACTTATTAAAAAGTAATTATCAATTATAAATTAAGAGTATTTGGTATTATTTAGTATTATATTTTAATTACTGATTATTTTTATTATTTAACATTAATTTTTAACTTTGGTTAATATTTATTTTCAAACAACTATTATTTTTTAATTATTAGTTACTATTATTAATTACTTATCATTATCATTATCTAATAGTAAATACTATTATTATTGTTAATTATTTAATTATTATTATTTATATTGTAATTTTATTATAGTTACTTATGTATTATTCATGATTAGCATTAATTATTATATTTTAATTATTAACTATTTAATAGTAATTATGTAATATTAACGATATTTTTTAATTTTTCTTCTTAATTGCTAAGTATTAATAGTAATTATTAGTTATTAATTATAAATAATCAATATAAATGTATTGAATATTAATTATTAGTTGTTAATTATATTAAAATATAGTCATATATTACAACAGTGAAAAAATAAAAGTTGTGATAGGCTTTTATTACAACTGTCAAAATAACATAGTTGTTAAAAATAAGTTTATTACAACTTTTCTGGAAAAAAGTTGTAAAAAACATTTATTACAATGGTGATTTTACCACCGTTGTAAAATTAAAGTTGTAATAGGGTCATTTTGTTGTAGTGTGAATGAGAAGGGATTACCAAAAAGGTTTTGGGCTGAAGCTGTGTTTACAGCTGTGTATATTCTCAATAGGTGTCCAACTAAAGCCATAAGAAACAAGACTCCATTTGAATCCTGGAGCGGATTCAAACCTTCGGTAAGTCATTTCAAAGTATTTGGTTGCATCTATTATGCTCACATTCCTGCTGAAAAAAGATCTAAGTTTGATGAGAAAAGCCAAAAATGCATCTTTGTTGGATATAGTTCGAGTACCAAGGGTTACCGACTTTATAATGTTGAAACTAAGAAGTTAATTGAGAGTAGAGATGTTATATTCAATGAAAAAGCTAGTTGGGATTGGGATAAGAATAATGTGAGGGAAGTTCCATACATGTATGTGCAGAAGCAAGATGAAATTCCAAGAGAGCAGCAAGATGATGATGTAATTCCTCAATCTCCGGCTGCTGCAGTATGCAATTCAAATGCTGAAACCGATTCTCCAAATTATTCATCATCAGAAAGTCCTCCATTGAGAACTCGAAGCATGAGATAATTGTATGAAACTTGCAATTTTGCTGGTATGGAACCTGAAAACTTTGAAGAAGCTCAAAAGCAAGAAGTATGGATGAATGCAATGAAGGAGGAAATGAGAATGATTGAAAAAAACAAGACTTGTGAGCTTGTTGATCATCCAAAGGATCGACATGTAATTGGAGTAAAATGGATTTTTAAGACAAAGTTCAATCAAGATGGAAGCATTCAAAAATACAAAGCGAGGCTAGTTGCTCGAGGTTTCACTCAAAAGCCCGGTATTGATTTTTCTGAAACTTTCGCCCCTGTTGCTAGACTAGAAACTCTTCGAACTTTGATAGCAATGGCTACCCAAAAGAGTTGGTCAATTTATCAACTTGATATTAAATCGGAATTTTTGAATGGAGTATTGGAGGAAAATGTTTACGTGGAACAACCACAAGGCTTTCTTGTTGAAGGGGGAGAAGACAAAGTTTACAAACTAAAAAAGGCTCTTTACGGGCTAAAGCAAGTGCCACGAACTTGGTATTCTGAGATTGATAAATATTTTTTAAAGAGAGGTTTTCAAAAGAGTCAAAGTGAGCCTACACTCTATGTACTGAAGAAGGGAGTTTCTGTCTTGATTGTGTCTCTGTATGTCGACGACTTGATTTTTACGGGCAATGATGAAGACTTAATACAACAATTCAAAAAAGACATGATGAGTACTTATGAAATGAGTGATCTAGGATTGCTCCATTATTTTTTGGGATTTGAAGTTTCTCAAATGAAAAATGGGATTTTCATCTCTCAAAAGAAATATGCAGAAAATGTGCTCACAAAGTTTAATATGCTAGGCTGCAAATCTGTGGCTACTCCATTAGTCGCTAATTGCAATATGAAGAAGTTAGATAGTGCAAAGAAGGCAGATGCAACAAAGTACAGAAGTTTGATTGGTAGTCTCTTGTATCTCACAAGCACTAGACCAGATATCATGTTTTCCGCAAGCATGCTTTCAAGATATATGGAAGAGCGAAGTCAAATCCATTATGGAGCTGCAAAAAGGGTGCTGCGATATATGCAAGGCACGATCGATTATGGTATTCTTTACAGTACTGTAGAAAAATCAAGTCTTATTGGCTATACCGATAGCGATTGGGCTGGATGTCAAGATGATATGAAGAGTACATCAGCAAAGGTGTTCTCTCTTGGCTCAGGGGTATGTTCATGGGCTTCAAAGAAGCAAAATGTGGTGGCACAATCTTCTGCTGAAGCAGAATATGTGGCTGCAGCAAAAGCAACTTCTCAAACTGTTTGGTTGTTAAGAATTCTTGAGGACATTGGAGAAAAACAAGACAAAGCTACTACAGTCTACTGGGACAACAAGTCAGCCATTTCCATTGGAAAAAATCCAGTCAGTCATGATCGTACGAAGCGTATTGCCATCAAGTATCACTTTGTTAAAGAAGCAATTGAGAAAGGGGAAGTTGAACTCATGTACTGCAGAACAGAGGAGCAGCTTGCAGACCTTCTAACCAAGGCACTCCCAAAGGAGAAATTTTGCTACCTGAGAGAGGTCATTGGAGTTGTGAAAAAAGTGCATTAAGGGGGAGTGTTGGAATTAATGCACCTCTTCGTATTTGCAGCAGCTTTAAATATAGTCAAATGGTTGTTAACATTTCCTAGACTATCATTTAAGTTATCAAAAACTAGATTTTCTAGAGTTGTCTATTCGTTTAATATATATATGTAACAACTCTATAGAGCATGTATGCAAGAAAGTAAGAAATAAAAACTAAGCTCTGCTGTAGCAACTCATCTTTGTGTTAAATACTCTTTTTTCTATTCACTGTTTCTAACACTTCACACTTAATATTTTGTATTTACATTCTCATTTTCATGTATTTGTTTTCGTCGAAACCTTCTCTTTTCATCTGTAAAGAAGGTTTTCTAATTCGAATAAATTGTTCTTATGAAACAGCGAGAGAACACATTCAGCCTCGATCAAACTTTTTATGTGATTCTCTCTAATATTTTGATGTTCCATCATTTCAAACAAGCAGCTACTAAGTGAATCTACACACCCAAACAAATACGAAATGGATCGAAGACTTGAGGGAATGCTTGAAATGAAGATTATACAACATCAACATGAAATTAGATTTGTAAAACTGTAACAGTAACGCACACCAGTGCACATCAAAATTGTCAGGTGGAGCCTCGACTTTAGCTGGCAGCGCATATAAATAAGCAATGCACAATTTGACTTTTATTTCTTTTTGATCCTTAATGGTTACCTGAGGCATGGCGAGATGGAAGACACTGCTGTGTATTGAACGTGGGTGATAGTCTATTCTATTACTTACATATAAATACAGGAACCTATATCTTCTTACATGTCCTCATCAAATCTCGAGGTTTCTAAATAACTGACGCATATCTAATAATCTCGGTATTTCTTACTCCCAGACATCAACGGTGAATCAGTTGGTGGATTCTACACTGTTGGAGACAACATAGCATTCCATTGTCGTATGTCTTTCTATATGATGATTCTGTTAACATGATAGGCTCAACAATGGTTCTATGAAAAATTTCACTCTACTACAAGCACCATCAATGAAGTGATATCAATTTAATTATTATAATTCTACGTCGGTTAATTATTTTATTCGGATCATATCTAGGCTACCCCGAGTTTAAATTGACACAATTTTACATTGTAATGGTTAATAACTTGAAGTCACCTAATGATTGTCATTATGGTTTAATCAGACTTGACTATGATGAGTATCTTTGAGGAGTACTATTTACTCTGATTATTTTCTAAGCTTTATGTTTTTAGTACATCAAATGTACCTACTAGGTTAGTTTGCATGATAATTTAGTTGATTTTGCAGGTGCTTCTTGCTTATGTGATTGATTGCTAGGTGCAAACAACCAACTAAAGAAATTAAATTGGACGAATTTTCAAAATAGGCTAAGTTTTAAAATATATAGCAGAAACAGGTTTGTTTTAAAAGTACTAGCAAAAATAAGCCAGTTTTTGCCACCTTAGTGATGAGGTGACAATGAGTTTAAAAAAAATAAACGGGGGCGCACTTGGCAAGTGCGCCCTTTAAAATTATAACAGGCACACTTGTCAAGTGCGTCTGTTATAATTTTAACCATAAAACCAACTTACTTGCTTCTTGGTACCGTCTGTCATTTTGTTTTTTACTATTTCAGGATCAAAAGTACCAAATCGTTACATTCTTCCACTGGCCTCAAAAAACTCTAAAATCTTCATGAAATATCAAAATAAACAAGGGTTATTGATTGGGTTACTTCTATCAGCTATTAGACATCAATTTGATGGTATTGATTTAGTTTAAACTCAAACCCTAGCTCTAATTCTTATGTTTCTCAATTACATTCAAACCCTAGGTTTAGTTTTTTTGCTTTCTTATGTTGCTAATATTTGTGTAATAATTAATTATCCTAATGCCTTGCAAAATTTCCATTCCTATTATTTGATATTTTGATGGGAAGTTGAATTTGAAAGAAAATAATACGTCGGTGTATGTTGGTGGTAAACAAAGGGGTTCAAAGGCCAAAAAATTTTGTTCGTACCATGAATTAAAAGAAACGGCGTATAGGGTTACAAAAATTGATTCACAAAAGTACGATGTAAGATTAGTAAGTAAGTGGGTGACGGATTCTGGATCTTCTGCTATCGATGTAAACGACGATGAAGATGTCGATGCAATGTTTTCAGTTAATATGAAGGTTATTGAGTTATTCGTAATAAAAGAGGAGCTGAGACATTACGAAGAGGTAATTGATACTAATTTAAACCAGCATTCTACTCAAATTATCGGAATGTTCCAAGTTATGTTTATCAAAGCAATCCAAGTTCAATATTTCCTACATTCGTGAATACAAAGTAAGTTTGTAAATTTTACATTTGAGTAGTTAAAATTCATAGTGTTCTGATCTCATACTTTTTTCTAATGGTTATATGGTGCATGCGGGTGGTTCAAGCTCTAGACCAGCAAATGATGATGCAGGTTGTAGCTCACCACATATTGATAACTTGCAAATTGCTTCAATGGATAATGATATGGCATGGATGAAAAATATGGAAGCTAACAATGATCCGCTTGAGTTTGGAATTGGTAATGAGAATGAAAATGAAAATAGTGAAGCATCGCTAGTGCAAGAAGATGAAGTCAATAACAACGAACAAGTAGAATTTGAGATGCCTTTGACAGATGATTTATGTAGTATACAAATTATGGCAGCATTGTTGATTCAAAATGTAGCTCCTATTAGAGACGCATTTACCGTAGATTGTGTTGATTCAGGCTTTTACATGGGAATGCAGTTCAAAACAAGGAAATAATTATTCAACAGCTTAGTGAGTGGTCTATTAAGAATTTTATCTCTTTTAAACCTATAAAATCCAGCAAAAAAGAGTACACTGCAGTTTGTAATGTCGATAATAATTGCAAATGGAGAATACATGCTATTGTCCCAAAAAAATCATTGACGCGAAGGTGGGAAGTTAGGAAATATGTAGACAATCATACTTGTATTAATCTGATCATCAATTCTAATCACAAGCAAGTGACAAGTAGATTTGTTGCTAACAAAATACTTCCTTTTGTGAAATCGTATTTGAATACCACTCCCTCTACGATTCAAGTTTTAATATCGAAAACCTTTTTCATCAAAATAAGCTACTTCAAGGCGTATAAAGCATTACAGAAAGCACTTAAGACAGTTTTTGGAGATTGGGAAACATCATATTTTGAGGTTCCACAATATTTGGCTACTATAAAAAAACAAAATCCGGGAACCATTTTTAAGATTGAATACGAAAGACTTACGAATGAAAAAGTTTTTTTCAAAAGTGCATTTTGGGCATTCGATGCTACTATGATGGTTTTGCGCATTGTCGATCGTTAGTTTGCAATGATGGCACACATCTATACAAAAAATACCAAGGTACGTTGTTAGTTGTGACTGGAGTTGATGCAAATGAGGGTATATTTCCATTAACATATGCAATTGTTGACTCCGAATCAAAAGATAATTGGGATTGGTTTCTTATGTGTATGTATTATCTCATACATAGTATTCACAATAGATGTTTGACTTTCATATTCGATCGGTATGAAAGGCATTCCGGGAGCATTAGAAAATTGGCCTCAAAAGCAACATCACCGCTTTTGTGCTAGGCATCTCAAAGCTAACTTCCATGTTGCCGGATTTACTCAAAAAAAAAACTTCGTAAACTTATTCTATTCATGTGCTAGTGCTACAGATGAGTTGCAATACAAAGAGTTAAGAGGCCATTTGAAAACCATTTCGCCGGATGCACATGTGTAACACCCCGTATTTCTGTTAACACTAAAGTTGCTAATACAAAAATAAATGTGTAAAGGGGAGATGTATCTAATGTGCATACAAGAATAATAATAAATGTGTAAAGGGGAGATGTATCTAATGTGCATACAAAAATAATAATAAATGTGTAAATGGGAGATGTATCTAATGCGTACGTATTTATATGGATTGACAAATAATAGTAAATGTACATTAAGAAAGAAATGGTGAACATAATTGGCTTCTCTTTACAACGGACGGCTCTGGTTAACTCTAGCTTCATCGACGGCTCAAATTAACTTGCAACTCTATAAAAAGACCCTAGGTCTCAAACTAAAAAAAAAAAATAAGAATTGGAGCCACCATGCTGTCTGCTGAGAGCTAGAGGTAGCCTCCACTTGAAAGAGACGAACAACATAGCGAATACAAACTAAAAGATTAAAAAGCAACAACAAATTAGAATCAAAGCAACATCTTCCCAAAGGAAAGCTTTGCAAATTCAGAATTTCAGAACTTAGAAAACAAGACCGTCTACGATTGTAAGTTTAGCTACATTTTTAGAATGCGAATTAATATGAATATCATGTGTTGCGATGAAATGATAATAGTATGATACTCGTTATGTTATTAATATACGTTTGTGATTTGATTCTATTATAATGTTGAATTGAGAATTATTAAGTATGATGTTTATTATGTTTTATAATATTAATCTATGCCAGTGACTTGATTCTATTATCATGTTAAATTTGGGATTATTGGATTAGATTATTTGTATAAGCATGGACTTGGATTGTAACATCTTATGAGAATTGTGTAGTTTATTATGCAAGTTTATGTAGTGAAGTTATGCGACCAATTGTCAAATCTATATGTTCATGTTAATGCAAAACTTATGCCATGTTCACAATTATCATATGTTGGGATTAATTTGCAAGTATGTTTAAATCTATGTTACTAATTAGCACATGTGTATGTTGATTAGCCTATGTTGCTAACTCACATATACGTATGTTGATTTGCATATGTTGTAGATTAACATATGTATATGGATTAGTTCATATTGCTAATTCTCTTGTATGTTGTTAATATGGCCTATGTAAAAAAAAAAAAAAAAAAGCACATATATGTTGAGTTAGCCTATAAGTGCAAGTTCATACCTATGACATTATAATGTTTATGTTAGTATTTTTGCAAGTTTGTACCTATGACATTATAATGTTCATGTTAGTTATTTTGCAAGTTCACCCCTAAAATGTTCATGTTAGTTATTTTGTAAGTACACCCTATTATGTTCATATTGATTATGCCATCAATACCAAAGTTATACCCTTGTCATGTTTATGGTAATTTATGCCAATTTGCGTATATTAAATCAGGCTAAGTTTTTAGCCTAATACTTTACACCAAAAATCATGCGAACGTAAATTAGGCTGAGATGGTTAGCCTAATATTGGACGGGGTAATGTTGGGTTAAAACGATAATTTTAGGAAAAATTGCCATAAATTGGTCATTAATCACATAAGTGATTTATGGCATAAAAAGGCATTAATTACCTTAATTAATGAGATTAATTGGAAATGAATGTGACAGTAATTTGAATATTTTCTAATTTACATATTGGTCATTAATCACATAAGTGATTTATGGCATAAAAAGGCATTAATTACCTTAATTAATGAGATTAATTGGAAATGAATGTGATAGTAATTTGAATTTGAATAATTTACATAATTAAAATGTAAATTAGAAAATACGTACGCGCTTAACCCGAGGTTGGATTGAGTTGTGACGTAAACCTGTCTGGACCCGCCTGGTTATCCAGTTGTCACAACAATAGCTATCCAATGTGAGAGGTTAAGGCATGGGGCCCAATAAAGACCCGAGGTTAAACTGAGTTGTGGCGTAAGACTGCCCGGACCCAACCGGCATACAGGCAGCCACAACAATATCTGTCTAATATGAGAGGTTGGTGCTCTAATAAGACAATTAGAGCTGAGTTAGGACTGATAGGGTTAAGTCAATTTAATAAATACTTAACCAAATTCAACATGTTAAATAATTTAGATGGGTGGGGGTTAGGTTCATTCAGACACTTAACCACCTAACATGTTTGACTAGAAAACCTAGTAACGGGAACCCGTTTCAGCAGTAACCCAATTAGGTATCATGGTACCCTGAACTAGGCAGGGTGGGGCACGATTACTGGGATGATTGTAAGCGGTCAAAAGCGACGGCGGTTGGTGCACAGTGTGGGTTCTAACAGAGTGCGGGCGTGCACACACTCTGGAGCAGACAAGTCAGGGCACTGGAGCATCAGTAGTATACCCTATGCATGCTAGAATTGTGTCGGGGCCGCCACCATGGGACTTGATACACCCCATTGTGGGACCAGCATAGGTATCTACCATATAGGGCCGTAGGACACATGTGAATATACGAGTAGGAGCCGATCTTTTAAAGAAAGAGAAAGGGATCACTTCACCCCAATCACGGGGTGCCTGTTGGTATAAGAATTAGTGTGTGCAGAGATAGAGATTTAAAATAGGGTGCGAAGGGATGTTCGTTTTAGGACACCTTATCTAGTTCTAGGATAGTCTATTATCCTGATATCGTCATGTTCTCACTTTATGCAAGTCATGATCTTTTTATTATTAACATTCTAGGAATATAGCTAGACTTACCAGACTTGTGTCTGACCCATTTTCCTTTCGTCTTCTTTTCTTCCGTTTTCCCCCCCAGGTCCACAGGGAGGAAACACCGCAGCTTAGTCAGTTTTTCATCCAGCTTGAAGAGAGAGAATGTATTGCTTGGATTTCTTTCTTTTGGACCATGGCTTTGGATATCATTTATGGGGATTACGCAGCTTTATTTATGTTTCATGCTTCTTTAACTTTTAAAATCAAGACAGTATTATGGTTGTAATAATTGGAAGTTTGTTTTGAGACAATGTTGGAAATGTTCTGTATAAACACGTATTTATGATAATAAAAGTCTGTTGGTTTTTCCGCTGCTTATTTATATGTGTTTATATCTGTCTTGTGTTTTATCTGTGTCTTTTACTTATAAACCTCCACCAAAATTAAGGCATTCCCTTTGTGAATGACCTTAACGAAGGTGGGTGTTTCAACATGCTTGGGTTCAAAAGAGTTTGCGACGTGTGGAGGAAAATTGGCCTCTATGCAAGGATAACGGTGGACGATTTATGATGATGACAAAAAATATATCCGAAAGTTTTAATGGAGTTCTACGAGGTGCATGTGCTCCACCTCAACATGACCCAGCTCAATCGCAGGCGGCATGACCTTCTCAACCTCCCCCTACTCAAGATTAAACTTCACCATGAACGTTTTTATAAGTGTTGTATTAGCGTATGATTGTAAGCGAACCATGTGCACATTGGATTTATAGTCAAATTTTATTTGGATTCGTGTTTATGTTTGTAATCGAATATTAAAGTTGTTATTACGTATTTATGTTTGAAGTTGATACATATAAGTGTTTATGTTTCATTTGGGTTAGCATATGTTTGAAGTCGATTCAATATAAATGATCAAATTAGTAGAAAAACTGTTGTGAAACAGCAGGGTAGATGAAGACAAGTTGTTGTTAAGCAGCAGGTAGTAGAGGCGCACCTTATAGGTGCGCCTTCAAAAGTTCTTAACAAGCGCACTTGATAAGCGCGCCCGTTTATTAACACAAGGGCGCCCTTCTTAACTTTAAGGGGCGGATTTGTCAAGTGCATCCCTAGTTATTTTATTTGAAGACTTTGTCACATCATCGCTGAGGTGGCAAAAACTGATTCATTTCTGCTAATACTTTTAAAATAAATCTATATCTGCTATATGTTTTAAAAGTTAGCCTATTTTGAAATTTATCTAATTTTAAATCTTATCAACAACTAAAAGTTTGTACATTTCCCATTGTAAAAAAAAAAAAATTAGTTGCACTAATTTTGACTTTTAATATAAACCTTATGTGAGTGTTCATATACTATATAGGGCTGTTAACGGATACTTTCGGATACGAATAGTGTCATATCCGTATCTGTATCCGCATCCGAAACCATTTTCGGATAACGGATATTCGTATCCGCAGATACGGACGAATATCAGATAATTATCCGCTCCGCCAACAATCGATAAATCAATGAATATAAATTAATTTTTTAGCTTAATATTAATCTTTTTCAACCTAATTGATTACTAAATTGCTAAAAACAAATAAATATGTTGATAATATATAATTTTGAGCAATTAACATGTGTTTAGTAGACTTTTAATTTTGCAAATTAATAAATTAGTATATTTAATTATGTTAAAATACACATAATTTAAGCTATAATCGGAAAAAAAAGCGGACGGATAATTTTCGGATGTGGATATGCCTATATCCGCATCCGCTTTCCCGGATATCGGATACTTATCCGCTTTTCGGATGCGGACGGATTTCGGATTTTTCAGATATCCATTGACAGCCCTAATATTATATTTATTTCTTAAGAAACTGGAGACTTTCGAACGTTGACAAAGAATACTTTTCATTTAGCGGACCGCATAGGGAAACTAGAATTTTGAGATAAAGGAGTAAAAAGCTCGATCTTCGAGCTAACTTAACTAAACTAACATACCTGCTCATGCCCATGAGGTAGATGTTAAAATCTCATTTTGCATAGGCTACAGTAGTCACTTAAAGTCTTAAATAAATTAAATTATTTATTTATAGGTCTTTAAACATATACACACTACATTAATTTGTATGGTAACTTTGATTGTTCGGTTATTCCATTTCTATCATTTGATTATATACTAGGCACAAATGTATATAAGATTTCTAATTTATTAATTTATTACACTGATATTATGTATTTTGATTTTGAGATTTTTATAATTAGTAGCTTTATGGACAACTAAGTTATTTATTCGACTATGAGTATTCTCCTATTTTGTATCTGTGATCTGTCTGCGTTCTATGATTTGATTTGATTAAATCTCTTAGTTTAAACAATCTGATGTTTTGAACGATTTGAGCTAGTTTCATATCCGACTTGAATGACACGAAAAGGCAGGCCGTTACAAGATTGATAAGTTGAGTAAAAGAAGTTTGAGACGCGTTTGGAGGTTACGAGGATCGTCGATGGTAACGTGGATGTGAGGGAGGTGTTGATTTGGGGTTTCGAAGAATTTGGGTGAAGTAGGAAATGAGAAGAATGAGCAGGTCTCGGCCTGCTGTAGCTTGTTGATTTCCAACGGCTAGCAACAGCCGCCGTCAGAATAAAACCATCGGTTTACGACAAATGTATATTTTATTTACAAATATACCATGAAAACAACTGTCGTTACCCGTCAGAACAATTGTCGGCGGTTGTCGAAAAGGGACCATTGGAATACACTGTATCTTTTGTATAGTAGTAATACCCGTAACAATGATGACGCAGACGACGATTTTCATGTACGACAAGTTTTGAACGTGTTACTAATTTTTTTTTCTTCTGATATAAGGTGTGGCGGGAACAAGTAGTATTGTAATTTGAACTTTATATATATTGTATTATTTCTACACTTTATCACTGTATTTGTTAACTTAAATCAATATGCATGTTTTTTAGTTTTAATATGTACTATTACTTCATTTCAATTGAACATTTTACTATATAACAAAACAAGCGGTAAATTAATTATAAAACGATTAAATCAAAAGCCACAAGTTAAAATACTTCGCTTAAATGCCCTGCTCGAAGCCGCACACACATATTTCATTTCACTTCCAACCCTATTTAAATATTCAGTTACCGTTATGCACAAATGCATCTTGTGTTTTATTTACATTTACAAAGGTAAAATATTCAATATGTTCATAATGATTTTAAACCCATACAAGTTGCTTTAACTCCCAAGTATATTTAGTTCAAATATCTATTATAAAAATCCTTTTAGGCTCCCATCAAGATGATGATCTAGTCTTAATCTTTAAACATTTGCCTAATTCGTATAGAGCCAAGGTGTCTACTTCACTACATAAACATACAAACGAGTTAACTGGGACCACTTATGCATCAATTTGAGTGTAATTTCTCTTATAAACATCAAAATGGTTTATGAGGATCATCATTCGTGGTTGCTTGCAGAAAAGTTATGCTACTAGAAAAAAACAATTTCTTTTTAATCAAAATGTCAAACTAGTACGGATAGAGGAAGTTGCAGTATTCACAAGGTATTATAGTAATCTAATATGTGGTTTCTCGTAAATTTACCTCTTGCAGTATCTAATAAAAATATATTTTTGTTGTAGTAGCATTTATTTTTCAGAAATACCTAGACCTATAAAATCCAACAATCTCTTGTTGAACATCGGCTATATAATCCAACAATCTCTTGTTGCATGGCCATCATTATAGTTAATTTTTATTTCTAAACATATTTTCAGTGGATCACCGAATTTCCCATTCCTTAGAAGATAATTGGCTATACTCTTTTGTCACTACCATTTTTTTGGTTATTTCTTCTCACTGTTACAAAAACTGCTCCATTTGTAAGTTATATCTTCTTAGTGTGGACTGAACCAAATTCAATCCAAGTTCTCGAAACAAGATTCACCTGAAGATTTTCTATTAACATATTCACATCATCATTGATTAATCAACTAAAA
The DNA here is from genome assembly GCA_030737875.1 of Allium sativum. Lineage (NCBI taxonomy): Eukaryota > Viridiplantae > Streptophyta > Magnoliopsida > Asparagales > Amaryllidaceae > Allium > Allium sativum. The sequence continues at coordinate 419,868,560 of CM060924.1, forward strand.
TAATTAATATAATAAATTAAGTTTACTAGTGTAACACCGAATGGACTTTTGGCAATTTAAATCCTCTATCCTTCCATATCCAACCAATCATGACTTCTTAAATTCTACCTTTTTGTAATTAAGATCTTTTTCTCTTTCCAACTTAATTGTAAAACGTTGAAAAACAAAAATCCTGATTGGTTGAATATAGAAATATATAAGGGTTTTGGGTAAAAAGGATTTGCTCTCGTCTTTTCGATATAGCGACATTTACAACTTTTCTAATGAATTCTTTTTACCATCTCTCTCAACGGACAAAATTCCCTTGATATCATACCTTGTTCTTGAAAAGTGAGCAATATATATGAAATATTTAAGTAGAAATGTTAGGAAAATATGCTCCAAAATATGTAAATTTGAACAAATTCAAACTGTAATAGGAATATATATAACTATAAATGTATATATAATTACGCACAAGCTGTAAATATGTTAATGCTAATGGTAATACAAAGACATGACTATATAGGCAGATATAGCTCATCCAAATCTAATTTTATGTGGCTTTGAGAAATGCTTGGCTGCAGCAACTATATTTGCTTCTGCAGCAGTAACTGTTGAGGCCACAGAAGCTGACTTGCTCTCTTCACCTGAAATGAGTCTTAGGAACCATGATAATATCATTTTAAAGCAATTAGGATCTGTGTTCTTCATCCCCGAATCCATATTTGCTTGAATGATCTGGATCGAATATGTAGCTTCAGAAGAATAAAGATACAGAGATGACAAATTTGTGTTTAGCTCAATGGATTTGTTTTGATTGTTTATATTTGATGTTTGTGTCTTGTTTATATGCAAGTCTTATAGGACAAAATTTCTTGGTTTCCAAGTTAGCATATAGAATAACTTCACAGAAAAGTAGTCAAAACTAAGGTTAGACCAAGACTTGCACAGCACATAAATTACTTGTATGGAAATGACCTAAATAAACACATGCCTTGCGACTTTTAAAAAATACATGTGTGTTTATATATAATTGGTAGTTCCATATTTTAATCCACAAATTGAAGAATTCAGCTAAAGATAAAACGAACAGCGTGCGGCTGTTAACGTGCAATCCGTATTCGTCTAAATGCTAAGGCGATATATATATATATATATATATATATATATATATATATATATATATATATATATATATATAACACGAATGGTCTGTTATCCCTGTCGTACAGCAGTAACCCAAAAACCAGGACGATATGAAGCAAGATTGAGACTTCAAAGCCCATTATGAGAAACACTGACATTCTTCTATGGGCTGTTAACTAAATCTAAACATAAGCATATGGGTATGAACGCAGACTCCTATTGCTACATGTGCCAAAGAGGTGATGAAACTAACCATCATTTTTTTTTTTCCTAATTATCATGACCCTAGTATAAACATCAATGAAGAAAGATTTAACATTTTTAAGGCTGCAAGGCAAAGAGGTAGCAAAGAAACTATTTGGTTACATGCTTCAATTGAAAATCACCATACATACAGTATATATGGAATGAAAGAAATAAGAGAGTTTTTTGAGGTAAATCTTCCCTTGCAATATTACTCAAACAAGCTACCAATAATTCAGTTCAAATTTCCCATCATACCGCTAGTATTTACATAAGTTGACATATTGTGAGATTCTGGGGCTTTAGTGGATTGTGATCGAGTAATTGTCATCAAGGCAGTAAACAACAATGCAGAAAACAGAAGTGTTAACAGTAGTTAGAGTAGAGGTAAGAGAATTAGATGAAGAAGTTGTCAGGGAAAGGATTCAGATGTAATCAATATGAAGAAAGTTAAAGACAGAACTAGAATCGGAAATAACAGAGAAGAGAATCAGAAATCATTTCGACTTTATTTCAATACTTGCCAAAATGAATACATTGATGCCCGTTATATTGCTACAAGAACTAGCCGTTAGGAAAGGGATACATTGTTATATAAATGTACACGCTTCTGTGGTCATTTGACAATTGCTGTTAGCAAGCCTACTGGTTCTCTTTTATAATCCGGATCACTACCATTAATTTGATCATGTCCCTATATTATTGTAGGAACCATTAATTTGTATGCCACTTCTCCTATCTTTCGAATTAGTTTATATGGGCCATAATATTTGGAAGAAAGCTTGTTGGTTTTGTTAACACTGATGGAGAGTTGTCTGTATGGCTGAAGTTTTAAGTAAACTCAATCACTAACAGAAAAATATCTTTTTGTTTGCAAACTTGCGCATTCTTTCTTGAGATAATTTTAAACTGTCTTTTAGAAATTGCAGAGCAATGTGTCGAGAGAATAAATGTTGCTCTACTTCTTGTACTTTTGCTGGGTTTGGAACATAAGAGAGTAGGGTAGGAGGCTGTTTTCCATACAGAATTTCATACGGAGTCAGCTGAGTTGATTCTTTCCAAGAAGTGTTGAACTAGAATTCTGCTAAAGTCAACCAATTTGTCCATTCATGTGGCTGATGACATGCAACGCGACGTAAGTAATTCTCCAAAATTTATTTGTGATCTCAGATTGTCCATCAGTTTGTAGATGGTAGGTAGAACTGAATTTAAGCGTGCAGCCTTGTAATTCAAACTGCTCTTTCCAAAATGAACTTAGAAAAAAGGAATCTTTGTCGCTTATTATAGATTGTGGCATACCATATAGCTTAAAAATTCCATCAAAAAATACTTGTGCTACCTGTTTTGCTGTATAGGGGTGTTTTAGAGGGAAAAAAATAGGAATATTTAGATAATCTATCAACCACCACATAGATTATTGTAGCTCCATTGCTCTTTGGTAAATGCATAATGAAATCCATCGTTATATCTGTCCATACATGATTGGGTAAAGGTAAAGGTTGAAGGAGCCTAGTTGGAAATGTATTTTCTGATTTAGCTCGCTGAAGTGCATCACATTGCTGGATATATGTTTCTATTGTCTTTTTCATGTGTTTCAAAAAAAAAACACATTTTTCAGTTTTTTGATAGTCTTTTTCACTCCAGAATGACCACCAAGTGGTGATGAATAAAATTCATAGAGTGTTGCTTGTAAAAGTGAAGAATGATTGTGATCCAATAAAATTCTTCCTTTGTAAAAAATTAATCCATCCACTATTTTGTATTTGTCATTGGAGATTTCCCTTTTTGTATTTTGTCTTTTTTTATTTCATAAAAACGCTACTGTGAAACTTGTTGCCTAAATTCAGTTATCCAGTCTGCTTGAACTACAGATATGGCTTGGACTTTTGCATTGTCATGCATTCGAGATAAACCATCAGCAATGACATTTTCTTTTCCTTTTTTGTATTGCACTTCATAATTGTAACCACGTAATTTAGCAAGCCATTTCCCTGGATTCCTGTTGATAATTTCTGTGATAACAAGTGTTGAAGGCTTTGATGATCAATGCGAATAATAAACCTTCTTCCTAAAAGATATTGGGACCATTTTTTTATTGCATGTATTAGAGGTAATAGCTCTTTTTCATATGTTGATAGATGGAGATTTCTGCCACTTAAAGCTTGGCTAATGTAAGCTATTGGTCTATCATCTTGAAGCAATATTGCACCAATTCCAGTGCCAGATGCGTCACACTCAATTACAAATTCTTTGTTGAAGTTTGGCATTGTTAATATTGGTGGACTAATGAGGCAGGATTTCAGTTTGTAGAAGGCATCTGTTGCTTCCTGTGTCCAAGAAAAGGCGTCTTTTTTAGCATCACGGTTAGTGGCTTTGCAATTGTTCCATATGCTTGAATAAACTTTCTGTAATATCCTGAAAGTCCCAGAAATCCGCGTAGAGCTTTTATATTTTGAGGTTGTGACTTTTTAAGAACTGGTTCAGTTTTTTCCTTGTCTATTGAAATGCCATCAGCTGATATCACATGTCCCAAATATTTCAAAGTATTTTCAGCAAAAGAACATTTAGATTGTTTGATCACAAGCTCGATATCCTGTAAAATTTGCAAAGTTAATCTCAAATGATTTAAATGTTCATGTAAAGACTTGTTGAATATTAAAATATCATCAAAGAACACTAGTATAAATTGTCTAAGGAATCTTCTAAAGATTGTGTTCATTAATGATTGGAAAGTTGATGGTGCATTAGCTAAGCAGAAAGGCATTACTAAAAATTCATAATGACCGTCATGTGTCCTAAAAGCTGTTTTATGCACATCACTTTCATCCATACGTATTTGATGATAGCCTGATTTGAGATCAAGCTTTGTGAAATATTTCGAGCTATATAACTCATCTAGCAAATCATCAATGAGTGGAATTGGAAATGTATATTTAATAGTGAGTTTATTTAAGGGGAAAATTTTTTTAAGGACAAAAGCCCACTAAAATTTATTCATAAGGAAAACCGTCTAATATTTTATCCTAAGGGACAATACACTGGAAAAAAAAAATTCGGCCGCTTCTTTCTTCTTCTCTCCTCTTGCTCATCAGTCATCACGAAATAAAAAAATCACGAAATCATGAATTGCAAAATCACGAATTTCAGAATATAACAAAAATAAAATTTGAAATCGAATTCAAACATCACGAAATCGAATAGAAAAGCATTCGAAACAAAAATCGCGAGAAACAAAAACCCTAAAAAAAAAAATTGTCGAACAACATAAATCCATTCGAAATCACAATTGAATTGAGTAGTAAAGTTTTTCTAACGATGGAAAACACAATTGAAAAAGTCGAAATTGTTGAAACATTTTTTTCGTGATTGGAAATGTTTTCTTTTTCGTTAATAATATTTCAGTTCGTAGGTATCATTTTTCTATTTTTTAAGTTATCATTTTTTCGGTTTTAACTTTAAAATATAACAGCAGTTTTTAGTTATCATTTTTCTATTTTTCTAGGTATCATTTTTACTGCAGTTTATGTGTTGTGTTAAAACATTATAGCAGTTGTATCATTTTTATATTTTTTAAGGTATCATTTTTAATGTAATTTCTTTGTTATGTTACACATTACTGCAGTTTGAAGGTATCATTTTTATATTTTTTAAGTTATCATTTTTACTGTAACACAACAAAAAATCACATGAAAAAACACTTAACACAGTTAAAACATTAAAACCGATACTCAAAAAAATAGAAAACTGATACCTAATAACTGATTCAATGTTTTGAAGAAAAACTAATGAAAAAATATAACAAACAAATGAATACCTACAATATTAAAAAACTGATATTCATGAACTCTGAAAATGAGAAAAACTTTAACTTAGCCGTACCAACTTATAAAACTGATAACAAAATATAACATAAAACATAACAGTTTGATTGAACAAAACATATAAAATGATACCTAAAAAATTAGGAAAATGATACCTACAAACTGCATCAATGTTTTAAAGAAAAATTAATGCAAAAATTGTTTACATCACAGTTTGATTGAATAAAATGAAATACGTTCGACTGAGTGACGAAGTTGATGCAAAAAACAGTTTCAAAATTAACACAGCAATAAAATCACATCAAAACAACACATAACACAGTTAAAACAGAAAAAATGATACCTAAAAAATTAGAAAAATGATAAGTAAATACTGATGCAATGCTTTGAAGATACAATAATGAAAAAAAAATTATATCATAGTTTCATTGATTAAATTGAAATAAGTTCGGCTTCGTTTCTTAGCTGATACATCAATATAACTTCAAAATTAACACAACAACAAAATCTCATGAAAAAAACATATAACATAGTTAAAACGGTAAAAATGATAACTACGAAAATAGCAAAATGATAACTAGAAACTGCTGCTATGTTTTTAAAGTTAAAACAGGAAAAATGATAACTAAATTAATAGAAAATTGATAACTAAAAACTGCTGCTATGTTTTAAAGTTAAAAACGGGAAAAATGATAACTACAAAAATACAAAAATGATACCTACGAACTGCTGTACTGGTAAAATGAAAAAAAAACATTTCCGATCTAAAAAAATTGTTTCAACAATTTCGACTTCTTCAATTGTGATTTCCATCGTTTGTAAAATATTTTTATTCCATTCAATTCTGATTTCCATTGGGATTTTGTTGATCGACATTTTATTTTCTATTTTTTAGAATTTCGAATGATTTTCTTCTCGATTTTGATTTTGAGAAGTTTTCCTTTTATTTCGAATTTCGATTTTAGTATTTTCTGATATTCGTGATTTCTTGTTTTCTGATTTTGCGATTTCACGATTTAAGATGAAATCGAGAATGACGTGAGAGAGGGAGAAGTTGAAAGTAGCGGCCGACGTGAGAGAGGGAGAAGTTGAAAGTGGCGGCCGACGTGAGAGAGGGAGAAGATAAAAGTAGCGGCCAAAATTATTTTTCAATATATTGTCCTTCTGAGTAAAATTTTAGTGAGCTGTCCTTATGGATAAAAAGGCCTTCAGTTTTGTCCTTGTAAATATTTTCCTGTTTATTTAAACCCCTATAATCAATACACAATCTCCATGTTCCATATTTTTTCTTAACCATAACAATTGGAGCAAAAAATGCACTATTACTGTTTTGAATAATACCCATATCCAGCATTTCTTGTATTAATTTTTCAAGCTCATTTTTGATATGATATGGATATTGAAATGGCTTTAAACATACTGGTTTTGCCCCTTGTAAGGGTGAAATTTTGTGATTACAATCACGTTTAGGAGGCAATTTATTTTGTGGAGAAGTAACTGAAGGAAAATTTTATAATAATTGCTTAATTTCAGGGGTAACAGTATCATTAAGATATGTAGTTGATGAGGCAGAAAGTAGCATTAATTTCATACTTGCAGAGTTGAATTCTTTTGTCATTGCCTTGTCATCTACATGTTTGACTGGTGCAGTTGTTAAACCTTGCCATAAATATTCTTTCCCATCATATTTAAATCTAACTTGCAGGTTTTTAAAATTGAAGCTAATTTCATTGAAATCCCTCATCCATTGTGTTCCCAAAACAATATCACAACCATCCATGGGTAAAACTAGTAAATCGATAGGCATTTTGCAGCCTTGACATGTAAGTAAAATCTGAGAATAAAGTTCATTACCTTGGAGCTTTTGATCACTTGCTACTTAAACTTGATAAGTCTTTTTTTTATAACTTTGGCAGCAGTTTTTGTGCTAATACACTGTCTATGAAACTATGAGTAGAACCAGAATCTATGAGTAATATTACTGCCTTGCCATTTATACTGCCTTTTATTTTAATAGTATGCAAGGTGGGAATACCAAGTAATGCACTAATAGAGATAGAAAATAAAGCTTTATATTGCTTATCAATAGATTCTTGTTCAACTAATTGTAATTTATTATCAGTAGAGTCAGAATAGGTGTCACTACCACTATCTAAATTCAGAAATCCTTCCATAATGTGAATTTTGTTTAGTCTTCCATTTATGTCCATAGAAATATTTTTCATTACACCCATAACAAATATTATTCTTTTTCTTTTCTAATAGTTCTTGTGGAGAGAGCTTTTTTATTTTTGCTACCTTATCAGAAGTTGAAGCAAGTTTGTCAGAATCTAGTTTGTTTTCCAAGAAATTTTGTAGAATATTTCTTTTTTGATTTCTGTTTAAAGAGCCAACTTGCTTCAAATGTTTTAGCTAAATCAACTACTGAATCAAAATCAGCTGGTTTTGCAGCGATGACATTAAACTTAATTTCATCTTTCAGTTCCCCTAATTTTTTTGTAATTGATGTGTTGGTGTAATATTATCTATCAAACCTTCAAGTCGCTCAAACTGGTTGACATAATGCATTACTGATGAGGTTTGTTTTAAAGAGAATGTGTCATATGGTCTGTCTAAATCAACAGAATTAAATCTAATTTGAATAGCTTTATAAAATACTGGCTAGTGGTCATAATTAGTGGTGTTTCGAGAATACCTTTAGAACCATTGTAAAGGTTTTTTCCTCAAGTGATATAAACATATACGAACCCATTCTGGAACATTTGTGTTATTGTAGTGGAAGAATTGCTCCACTTTTGAAAGCCAGTCAAGAACTCTATCATCTCCTGAAAAGTGTGGGAACTGCATCTTCACCTTAACCTTGTTGTTGTTTTTTGAATGATTGGGTGATGTATCAAGGTGGATTGGATCAGGTCTGGTCAATAAAGCTCTCTGGTTTGGTGGAACATATGTAGGTGGTCTGCTTTGAATAGAAGAGTCTGATTTGATTGTGTAGATGCTCCGGAAATCTGCTGTTTTAATTCCTTGAATTCAGGGAAAAAAATTGGCTCTTGAATTATGGAATTCATCATGAAATTTTTGATTTTATTTTGATGCATTCTCTATTAGTTCTTGAGCATATTTCTTTAACTCCTTGAGGGATAATGCATTTTTGTTGTTAATCAAGTCTTGTTTTTGCCATCTTTCTTGTGCAGATAATCCTTCAAGACACACTAACTCAATGTCTGGTGAAGTCCCACCAGAATCCTTCACATTTGTCTGTGGATCTACACGATGAGGGTCAATGTTAGTCTCATCATCGAGCTCTGATACCATTTTATGGGATTCTGGGGCTTTAGTGGATTGTGACCGAGTAATTGTCATCAAGGCAGTAGACAACAATGTAGAAAATAGAAGTATTAACAATAATTAGAGTAGAGGTAAGAGAATTAGATGAAGAAGTTGTGCAGAGAAAGGATTCAGAGGTAAGCAATATGAAGAAAGTTAAAGATAGAACTAGAATTAGAAATAACAGAGAAGAGAATTAGAAATCATTTCGACTTTATTGCAATACTTTCCAAAATGAATATATTGATGCCCATTATATAGCTATAAGAACTAGCCATTAGGAAAGGGTTACATTGTTAAATAAATGTACACACTTCTCTGGTCATTTGATAATTTTTGCTTGCAATCCTATTGGTTCTTTTTTGTAATCTGTATCATTACCATTAATTTGATCCTGTTCCTATATTATTGTAGGAGCCTTCGATGCCGTCGGATCTTCATTTGTAGTCTGGCCTTGGACGTTCTTAGCTGAAGACGCATATGTTTGTGGAAATGCACATAAGTTCGAGTGCATGCCAGGTATTTGACACAATGTTTGTGTGTAACACATATATGTGATAATCAACAATTAACCATCAGCAGCTAATATATCACTTATTAATATTAATATTGAAAATCCAAATTAATATTATTGCAAAAAATGATTTATTATTCTAAGTAGATGTAATTTTAAACACGGGATTTTCATTTAAAGGGCTTATTTGTTCAGAGTAATAAATTTTAAGGGCAACACTTCTGAAAAATTTGTTTTAAGGACAATTCTGCATGAAAAAGATAAAAGCGGTTATCTTTTTACATTATACAGAAATAAAAAGATAGCCGTTTTTATCTTTTTCATGCAAAATTGTCCTTAAAACTTATTATTAAGAAGTGTTGTCCTTAAAACTTATTATCCTATAAATAGAAGCCCTTTAACCTAATTTCCACTTTTTTAAAATAAAATTTTCCACTTAGCATTTGATAATCTTTATTTGATCAAACAAATAACACTAAGAAGTACACATAAATTAATTACATTAATAACAGAATCATATTAAGTCAATATGTTTTTATCTTTTCATAAACCATCCACTTCAATAATGATAATTTATTCAAACCGAACAGCTAGAAATTTCAACAATCAAGCAGACAATAAATAATTATATCTACTTTATACTGTACCAATTAACTAAAAAATGAGCTTAACTCATAATTATTCCAGCTGAAGTTTTTTGTATAAAATCGAATATCAATCAACTTTAATTAGCTTGAAATTTTACATGCTTTAATTTCTAGGAGTTTAATTTTAGGATGCAAATCTCGCAGATATGAGTGCAACATGACCGATCGCGTTTGATTTAGGTTTCGTATAATCACGTTATGAGTTAGATAAGATTATTAATTAAATTATTTAATCGATTCTCCTATTACAATCTTTAACGATAATTAACCTTAAGAGCATCTTCAACCCTAATTGAATGTAATGTCAAAAAATATCTATGTGTCCATGTCTACTCCACAATGTAAATTATACAAAACTAGCTTTTACAATAAAATTTAAATTTTCTCTCCAATGTAAATGTCTAAAAGCTTTCAATTTTGTACATGTGTCATTTTAGGAATATTTCAAAATTAAATAAGTAAAATCTAGTGGTTATATGCTCATCCACATTGTAGACTACAATGTCTATTACTAGACATTATGTTTCACAATGTCAAGTAATGTTTTTGACACATCATCTTCAAATTCTATTTAACAATTGCATTGGAGAAACTAATTTTAACAAATATGTTAATGGATGATGTGTCTTTGGTTTTACATTCAAATTTATATAGCATTGCCGAATATTTTTCTAGTTGAGGTTGAGGCCTAAAGACGCCTCTGGTGTCTTCGACTAATAAGGACCTGACTAATAAGGATCATTTTGTGTGGAGCAATTGAAAATGGCGGCTTGGATTTCGCATTAAGGATTTTGGGAAAGAATGAGGGTGAGGGTCCTTGGATAGGATTTCTCTCAAACACTATTTACACCTCAAATTTTTTGAACTCCAATCAAGACTTAATCATTGGTGTTACTAGCCAAATTACTTTATTTCGAACTCGACTGGACTATCTCTAAACCTATTTAAACGTATACAACAGTTAAATTTTCGGATCGTTTGATATTTCTAAGGGCCTGTTTGGCAACTCAAAGCAGAAGTGTTTTTGCTTATATAACAAGTGCTTCCATTTTTAAAAAGTTTAAAGTCAAGAGATTTATTTAACACAATAACGACTTATATAAGTCAAAAAGATAAATGTCAATATGGATAAAAACAAAATTTCACAATAGCTTTTTAGATTTTCATTAGAATCTTAAAATAAAATGCAGGATAATTCAAATTTAAACAGAGCAACTAAAGTCAACTTATAGTTACAAAATTAATCAGCAAATCATTAAATAGATGCATGTTGATCTTTTACACAAATTTCAAGCATTATAATAGAAGTAATGAAAACTTCTAAAAGCATATTGAATAAAATGAAAAATGATAAAATGTTGCCGCACTTAGATGGACTTGTTCCCCTTTGTTGCTGATATCATGTCTCCCTTTTTGAGTTAAATCCACTCCAAGGATCTAAAATATTGAATGTGAAATCTGGAGTTACAGTAACTTCTTTAGCAAATTTTCATAAAGTCATGGAAGGTGTCAATAATGGATTGAACATATTTAATATATGGATCTTATATATTTATATGCAAAAATGTATGGTTGGAGATATGATAATAAATGAATGCATAAAGGTAATTTAGATCATAAGCAGGCATAACTGTATAATCGGACCATAAATATGTATAAGTGTAACTCAGTGATTCTGAGTAACTGCTATATATGGTTAGAACTCATTGAAGCTAGGTCAAAGTAATTCTATTTTGATCATTCTATTTATAACTATTTTTTCAAAATAGTTTCATATTCATTTGATTATTCTTTAGGCTCAATATGCAGTAAATCCACAGGATGTTTGGTCAAATAGCGCCTTAATATATGGAAAAAGGACAATGCATACAAAATGTGATAGACTGTCATTTTAGCAATTACCATTTTCAAATGGTTAATAGGAGGTATCTAAACAAACGATGAAGATTACAAGATGACGTGTTTCCTTTTCACAGATGATCTTTATTTTCAACTGAATTCATACCTTTATAATTTACAAATTATATCAAAGTCTTACTCCAATCCAAAACAAGGAGAGGCAGTGCACCAAAATCATATTTGATTAGGAGACTGTTTGAAATATTGTTTCAGGTCAAGAACATGGTAAATTTACAAAGCTTATCAGTAAAAAATCTAATCCAAGCTTAACTATATTGCTTAACTCGTATACTAATGCTTCATTATATTTATTTATAATATTAAAATATAATGTAGCAATACATTAATTTTTAAGTCTTTGAATAAGATGTGATTTGTTATATTATATTGCAGTTTGTAATTATATGTGGGAAAGCAAGTATATTTCCTCCTATAACATGATTACATAATAATTCACCTTTTAAATTAAACCATCGTATTAACGAGCATAACATTGAAGTAACATGTTGAACGAAAAATATATAGTCCCACATCGCCAAAATGTACAACAAAATTTGACTATACAAATAGCCTCATCATGAGGAAGTTGGGGCCTAGGGCACCCAAATGTGTGCTTTGTTGTAAGGAGGGAAGTCATACATCACCACTACAAATACACCCGTCGCCGCCATCCATTCGACCGAACCGGGCCAGGCTCGGGTTTGGGTTATAGTCAAATATGATCCTATTTTTGCTTCAAGAAACTTGGTCGGTTTTGAACAGTTTCAGGAAGCAAAAGCAACTGTAACAGTCATGTCCTTTGGCGAACAACAATAGAAGGATCGTCTCTTGGCAAAACAGAAGCGAGTGTGACCCGTTAGATAGCAGCAGGTGAGCAGGTGTGACCTGTTAAGATAGCATACAGGCTGCTGCGCCGTTTAGCGAGCAGCAACGGAAAAAGGTGGGCGGGTACGACCTATCAGAGCGGACGCTAATGTTCAAAAGGGTGCAGAAGAAAATTTAAACAAGGGAGAATACTGATCACATTCTCTATCCAAATTTTTTCTATCTTCTTCCTTCTCTCTTCTTCGTTGTCACTGCTGCCTCTAATATAAATTACAGAGTTGGCATACTCATTACAATCTCGTGCAGAAATGTTCTGTAGTATCTTGGATAACTTTGCAAATAAAAGTTTTAAGAAATTACCAAGGAAAGCCTCAGAATATCATTTCCTTAGTTTGTTTCGATGAACCACTGTTATTTTTTTGCTACTATGTTGCAGTTTTTATACTTGTAGTTATAATTGTTCGTCGTTACTAACAATCTTAAACCTTTTTGAAAATTTGGGGAATTTTCGTGAAATCGGAAAGTTGCGAACTTTCGCACTTTGTTCATTGCCAAATATTTGTTATTTCAAAGTCATATTTCCCAGCTTGTTTTATGCAATAGGAAAAATATCAAGCAAAAGCACTACACAAATAGGCCTGATCCTTCTAAAGTTGATGGTGACGATTTTCTTACATGATAGAATCAGTTGTTGTTTTGTCTCACCACACTGGGTCTGCAAAGGTATCTCGAGGAGGTGGAACTACTACCTGCACTAGGCAAGGAAACAGATAGGGATGTGTTTCTTGTTGTCAATATGTGGAAGCATTCCGACTTTCTCTGTAGAAACTGTATTTTGAATTGTCTTCATATGGTGTTATACTAAGTATACCAACCTCAAATGACAGCAAAGGCACACTGAAATGCACTTGCCACGAAATACAAAATAAATAATGTCAGTCTTAAAAAATTCATTATAGACAAATTCATGGACTACAAGATTGTTGGCTTAAAACTGTGACTGCTCAATTGCATGAACTTCATATTATCATTCTTGAACTCGAATCGGAAGGTCATAAGGTTGGGGAATCAGTTTTAGTTTAACCTATCACAAAGAAACTGCTTCCATCATAGAGAGATTACCGCAGCTATCTTAAACAAAAAATGAAGGAACTGTCTCTATAGGACCTCATTTTCCGACTTAAAATCGAGGCAGATAACCATGGAGTTACATAACAAAGCAAGGAGGCATTTGTGACTGAACGGTCAAAGAAAAAACCAAGAAGAAGAAATTCCAAAAGAAAAGGAAAGCTTTTGAAAGAGAACCAAAAGAGAACAAACAAACCAAGAAGTTTAATGTATAGTGTTGGATTTGTGGAAAATTAGGAAACGCCGCTAGAGATTGCAGACTCAAGAAGGAACGCAACTCAAAGGCAAATACGGTGGACAATATGGAAGTGGACGAATATAATTTTTCGGCAACTGTATCTGAAGGAAATTTGGCTCAGAATCCTACGCAATGGTGGGTAAACACAGGCGCTACATACCATGTTTTATCTGACAAATCCATATTTTCTACAAACCAGAAATTCAATTAGGAAGAAAACTCTACATGGGCAATTATGCAATCTCTATGATCGAGGGCAATGATAGAGTTATCCTCAAATTTACTTCTAGAAAAACTTTCAAGCAAAATGACGTGCTTTACGTTCTGGATATACACAAGAATCCCATATCTGGTTCAGTGCTATCAAAGCAAGCATTCAAAATGGTCTTCGAATCAGACAAGATGGCTCTGTCCATAGTTGGAATGTACATAGGAAGAGGATATTTATGTGATGGCTAATTTATGGCAGATGTAGCCATACTCGGTAATAAAACTATGTATTATTATTGTGTTATGAATAAATTGAAGTTTCTTACTTGCTTGAGCATGAAATTTTATTATGGCATGATATATTATGACACATAAATTTCCAAAAAATGAAAAAGCTAGCAAACTTACAATTACTTCCTAAATTCCAAGAAGATAAAAACTATAAATACGAGACACATGTAGAAGAAAAAGTGGTCAAAAAAACCATTTCATATTGTTGGTAGAAACACTAAACCACTAGGTTTGGTCGTACAGATTTAGTGATTTTAAATCATTACGTACAAGAGGTAGGAAAAAGTATTTTGTCACTTTTATTAACGATGATACGTGATATTGCCATGTATATCTTTAAAATAGTAAATATGATGCAATTACATCGTTTATAAAGTACAAAGCTGAAGTGGAGAATTAGTTTAATAAAAAGATCAAGATAATGAAATCTGATCAAGGTGGATAATATGAATCATCATTTGAACAATCATGTGCTGAAAATGGAATAATTCATCAAACATCAGCCCCATATTCACCACAACAAAATTGTGTTGCTGAGAGAGAGAATAGAACATTAAAAGATATGATTACTACAATGTTATTAACCTCTGGCTTACCAATGAACTTGTGAGGGAAGCTTTAAATATGTCTAATCACATTGTAAACAAAGTTCCTTACAATATAAGAGGAACTATTCCATATGAGTTATGGAAAGGGCATAAACCAAACTCAAATACCTCAAAGTGTAGGGGTGCTTAGCAAAAGTTCTGGTTCCGCTTGCTAAGAAAGTCGGCTCGGACCAAAAATAGCAGTTTTTTTACTATCTAAGGCCAACCCAAAATAGTACTACCTACAGATTTTTGGTATTCAAGTCTGATATCAATGTAAATACAATAATTGAGTTAAGAGATGCCTCATTCTTTGAAGACGTATTTTCGCATAAAAGGAATGAAGGAATAATGACCCTAAAAAGATAAGAGAAGAATCAAGCAAGTCACATAAAGATGAAAATCATCGTGAAATTGAGGATACTGAACCTAGAAGAAGCGTAAGGACTAGAACTTTCAAGACATTTGGTTTGGATTTTTTATCATATATATTAGAACACGAACCTCAAACGTGCAAGGAAGCAATGCCATCTAAGAATCTTCATGTTGAAAAAAACAATTGTTAATGATAAAAATGGCCAACACCTAATTCAGGAATTAGCCAATACTATATGATGAAATGTAGAGGGTGATCGATCTAGAGGATACCCAAGGACTCCACCGATCTTGGATTAATTCACCGTTTCCTAGATATCAAGATCTTAAGTTCGAAGATTAATTACTCTTCCTCCAAGAGGCGAGTATCACGTTTAAGAGACTTAAGGATCAACAGTTACCTTGGGATAAATACACTATAAGCTTACGAAAGGTGTAGGAACCTTGTTATGAAGGTGTACCCTAAATTCAAGATAGAATAATATACATTGTGTAAAGAAGAAACAAGCTAATATATCACAACAGTTATACTAGATGACATATTATAGCCCTTAACGACAAAATGATCCTTTCACATCGATCCAGCCTACGAAAGGCCTTGGTTGTGTCAGTCATCATGTCATAAGACTACCAAAGGTCTTTAAAACATTGTGATATTCTAGGATTAATGCGAAAAGATTGGGGCACAAATATGAATCATAAAGTAAAGCTCATTGATTTCACTCAATGATTCCCCAATCAATATATTTGTGCTTAAACCCTTCATGCAAGAGGTTAGTGATAACTTCCTATTAAATCAACTTGGACACAACATGATTATCGAATCAAGAGTAAGTATGATTTCGATTTTCCCATTCCATTTATTATGAATGTATTACAATTGATGTGGAAATCTCCAGTTCGATTTAGAAATTACGGTTTGATCTCTCAGAAATGAATACAAGATTGTGGAATGAGAAAAGGTCCCTCCAAAATGTAAACTATGTGGTCTTATTTATAGACAATTTGGGACCCCTTCGATAGCAGTCCAGTAGGAAACCTAGTTCCAAGAGCTTCTGGTTTTGGTAGAAGTTGCTCAGTGCCGGTCTCGACCCGCTTTCTGTGCTTTGGGTATTGATTTCCAATCTGTATTGTTTATGTTAGCCTATTTTGTGAACTAGGCAACACAAAGTCAAGGAACCAACCGTTGAAAAGTATTTCAAGTTATAAGACTCCGGTTCGGATCGGAAGGAGACTCTACAATCTAGATTAGATAGCAGCAGCTGTTCGGATCGGATCAGAGCAAGTCTTCGGTTCGGGTCGGGAAGAGTCCCCTGTTCGGATCGGGGAGCTCCTATTGGGTAAATTGGTGAGGCATGTCTGATCAGATCGGAGGGCAACTGAATATCAATTGGATCGCAAAGCCACCTGATTGCCACGAAAATGGATCGGAGCGGAGCAGATTGGAGAAGAAGAGAACGTCGCACCCAAGCCAATCCGGTTCGGATCGGATATCCCGATCCGACCCCCTTGTCTATGCGTCTCCGATCCGAGCCCATGTTCCCTGTTACTCTCCTACAAAGTCGCCTGGAGAACCGGACCGGGTGTGACCAATTCCTACCCCTAACGTCCATCTCATTGATGCGTTGTACGCTTGATAGCCCATCCGAACCCGAAGAGAGTGCGATGGATGACACGTGTTCCGACCCGGATTGCATCTCAGGCAAATTCACACCTATAAATACCCCAACTAGAGACAAAGAGAAGGATCTTTTTGAGCACTTTTGAGAATCCAAGTACTTCCATCATTCGAATTCCTTCACTCCCGGAAAATCCAAACCATCTGTCATTTCCTGTTTTTATCTTTTTGAGTGAACAAAAGTGAGTTGCGAGCGAATCTTACATTGTATTTGTAATTGAATTACTGAATATAGTGACAACTAAGTGGACGTAGGCATTTCTTCGCCGAACCACTATAAACCTTGTGTGTTCTTTTTTATTTCTGCTTTATTTTATCTTGTTTCTAATCAATTTGGGTGTTAGAACCACATTTGGGTCTAACATTTTGGTGCTTTCACTGAGAATCCTCATCTAAATTCTTTATTTTCCGGGATCTCTTTCTACTTTTTGGACCGTTGAGTTCAAAGAAGTGAATCCATAAGTTTCTCCACTTTCTTACATTCGTTGAAGTAATTGTCAAAGACTCATGGCCAGAGGAAAAGGCAAGGAAGTCCAGTCTGTTCAAGGAAATGGAGCTAGTGAAGATCAGCAGCATGCTGTTGTAACAAGGTCTAGGGGGCAGAGTTCAGCAGCAGGGAGAATCAATGCAGGAAATCCGAACCGACAGCAAGGGGAAAGTTCCGATCCGATCCGGGTTGGAGACTCTGAAGCAGTGCACTCCCCCAGTCTGAACCGACTCGACTTGCTCGCTGCACACCGATCCGAACAGGCACCCCAGCTCCGATCCGACCCGACTTCCTACCTCCGATCCGACCCGATGCTTGGTGAAGCTGGAACATCAACTCGAGTCCCCGCGAATGCTCCAATTCCGGCTGCCAGGGTTGGGGACCAGGCCAATCCATCTACTCCCATCACTCAAGGAGATTTCTCGCGCTTGCTTGATATGCTTGAGAGCACGAGGGAAGCTATGAGAGTTCATGAGCGTACCAACCTCATGATGCAGGAAAATATGAGGCTCATGAGTCGGGAAATCAGTGAGCTCCGCCGGCAAAGAACTCCGTCGCCAGTTCGTCATGCACCAGTAGACCAATCTTCATCTTCTGAGGAAGAGAGACCCCGTGAGCGAAGGCCACTCGAACGACCTCAGAACGTGGAGCAGCTAACATTTGGATCTTTGGGATCTCGCGAGGATATCGCACGAGCATTAAGAAACGATAGCCCATCTCGGGGGCAAAGACTCCAGTCCCCTCTTCCCGAGATTGAACGGGAACGCGGGGAAAGGAATCGAGCAGAGGCAGCTCGAAGAAGAAGGGTGTCTCCCGAGCAAGAGCCCCGGAGGAACTCGGACACTAGGGCTAGGGAACCTGAGCAGCCCCTAACTAGCGCCGATGTGCAGGCGATGGTTCGTCGAATTATGTCCGAAAGCCGGAATTATACAAATGAAGACTACGGCATAGAGCGAAGCCATACTCCGTTCACTGACGACATCCTAGACTTCCAGTTCCCCCGACGCTTTAATTTGCCACAGATGGATAAATATAACGGAAGGACTGATCCAGGGCAGCACTTGATGCGGTATTCGTGGCTTATGAATGCAGCTGCTGCCCCCGATGAAGTAAAATGCAAAGCGTTCCCAATCTACCTAGAAGATGTGGCTTTATTTTGGTTTACCCGACTTCCTCCTCGTTCAATTTCTAATTATAAAGAACTAAGTGAGCGTTTCATGAACCAGTTCCGACTACATGCTCGAAAGTCCAAGAGCGTTATTGAATTGTCGAGGATCAAACAGGCACCAGGAGAATCTTTAAGGGCATATTTAGATCGTTTTAACCAAGCTGTAACTGAGGTCAGTGACCCGCATGAGCCCACTATTCTGATGGCATTGAAGGAAGGAGTCGATCCCGAATCTGAGTTCGGAGACTACCTTTCTGGGAAGACACCCCCCACAAGGGCCATATTCTACGAAAAAGCCGATATTTATCTAAGACGAGAGGAGGCCCGGGCAAACCGGAAGAGAAAGCCTGAGACAGCTTCAAAGGAGAATGTGCAGAGTAATATTGCAGTGAAGCAGTCTGGGGAAAGTTCTGGCAAGGTTGAGGTGAATGTAGGAAATAAGGGTGGAAACAGCAATACTGGAAGCGGGGGAAACAACAACAACCGTAATTCGAGCGGTAATAGGAGAAACAGAAATAGGGGAAGCGACCCAAACAAAAGGCCACGATTCCAGAACTACGAGAACTACACACCATTGAATGACACGTTGGAAAATATTTACCTGGACACGTATAATGTGTTGCAATACAAAAGACCGCCACCTCGTGATTCGACCGAGAAAGAAATGGCGACAGGGAAATTTTGCTTGTTTCACGGAACACATGGACATTCGACCAATGAGTGTCGACATTTGAGGGATGTAATTGAAAAGCTGCTGCGTGAAGGGAAGTTGGATGAGTACAAGGTTGCCCCGAGGGACAGGGGGCAAGGAGAGCAGGCTCCAAAGCAAATCCTACCTGCTCCTAAGCCTACCGCGCAGCAGAAAGGAAAAGGAATCGTCATCAACTCCATAGTAGGCGGACCCCACCCGGCAATCCGAAGCTTTAGGTCAATGGACCAATATGTGAATGCCGCCAAACATCTAGATGTGAATAAAGGGGACGAGTTGGAAGATGTCACCCCCATCAAACAACAAAAAACCATGTTCGATGACGTGGTGTTTCGCAGCCGAGACAACACGGGAATACAATCTCCCACCAATGATCCGTTGGTTATTACTGCCGCTATTGGGCCGGCGTTGGTCCATAAGGTATTAGTAGACAACGGAAGTTCCGTTAATATTTTGTTCAAGAAGTCATTTGATCAGATGAAGCTTGAGCCTGAAGATCTGAAACCTTGTGAAGGATGGATTAGAGGTTTCAACGGAGCAACGACAGCTCCTATGGGATATATAGAGTTGCCTGTGACCCTAGGGCAAGGAGAACGTAGAAGAGTGCGAATGCTTCAGTTTGTAGTACTGGACGTAGATTCGCCATATAACGCATTTTTAGGGAGGCCTGCCCTCGCTGAGTTTAGAATTTGTATCGCCCCTTGGTGCTTGTTACTAAAGTTCCCAACCGAAGCCGGGACTGGAGTAATAAGAGGGGATCAGGTTTCTGGACGGGCCTGCTATGTGGCCGAACTGAAGATGTTGATGAAAGGAGTTAATGCTGAGAATAAGGATGCCTCATCTCCCTCAAAGGGGGACTCGGCATAGCAATTAGAGAGGTTGAACCCAAGGGAGTTGCGAAAAGGAACGCCCGAAGACCTGGATCCTAGAAAAGACGAGGAACCAGAGGCTAGGAATGCAACTCCTAATGAAACGACGGTAGAAATTCCTGTTGATAAAGCTGATCCCACGAAAGTTTTGAAGATCGGTTCCCAATTGGATCCACGCCGTGCTGAAGAACTGACGGACTTCTTGAAGGCAAACTTAGATGTGTTCGCCTGGACCCATGCTGACATGTGTGGGATATCACCTTCCATTATCAGTCACAAATTAAATGTAAATCTGAAGCATCCGCCTGTGAAGCAAAAGAGACGCACGCTGGGCCCAGAGAGGTCGGCTGCCCTCAGAGAAGAAGTGGAGAAATTGAAGCAAAATGGATTTATTCGAGATTCGACTTATCCCGACTGGATATCGAATCCTGTCTTGGTAAAGAAACCAAACGGAAAGTGGCGAACTTGTATTGACTTTTCAGATTTAAATAAGGCTTGTCCAAAAGATAGTTTCCCACTTCCCAGGATTGACCAGCTTGTAGATTCGACAGCAGGTCATGAGCTTCTCTCTTTCATGGATGCATACTCTGGATACAATCAAATTCCTATGCATGTGCCAGATCAAGAGCATACAAGTTTCATTACGAATTTGGGATTATATTGTTATGTTGTAATGCCGTTCGGATTAAAAAATGCTGGAGCTACTTATCAGCGGTTGGTAAATAGAATGTTTTATGATCAAATAGGAAAAACTATGGAAGTTTATGTGGATGATATGCTTGTTAAATCAAGGCAATCCTCCAGTCATACGCAAGACTTAGCAGAAATGTTTGGTATCTTGCGAAAATACCGTATGAAATTGAATCCTTTAAAATGTTCATTTGGAGTGGCGTCGGGAAAGTTCCTTGGCTTCATTGTGAGCTCCCGGGGAATTGAGATCAACCCTAGCCAGATAGCGGCAATTAGAAGTATCAAAGAACCAAGGAAAATTAAAGACGTCCAAAGTCTGGCAGGGAAGGTAGCGGCGCTAAGTAGATTCATCTCCAAAGCCACCGATAAATGTGTTCCATTTTTTGATTTGATAAAAAGGGGAAAGAAGAACTTCCAGTGGACTCCCGATTGTGTCGAGGCTTTTCAAAATCTGTTAGAACTGTTAGAAAAACCGCCAATCTTATCAAAGCCCGTAGACCATGAAGAACTATTTGTTTATCTAGCAGTCTCAGCTCACGCTGTCAGCACAGTTCTGGTTCGAGAAGAAGATAAAGTACAAAGGCCAGTATACTATGTGAGTAAGAAATTAGCAGCGGCAGAGCGCAACTACCCAAAGATCGAGAAGCTTGCTTATAGCCTCCTGATTGCATCCCGAAAGCTCCGTCACTACTTCCAAGCCCATCCAATAACCATATACACCGATCAGCCGTTAAGACAAGTGCTGCAGAGAACCGAAGCGTCGGGAAGGTTGATTAAATGGAACATAGAACTGAGCCAGTTTGATTTGAATTTTCAACCACGAAAGTCAATCAGGGGGCAAGCTCTAGCAGACTTTATTGCGGAGTTCACCATTCCAGAAGAAGAAATAATCAATGACCAAGTGGTCAAATCTGAGGATAAGCTAGAGATGAATCCGTGGAGACTATATACAGACGGAGCTAAAAATGACCGAAGATCCGGGGCTGGAATTGTCTTAGTCACTCCGGAGGGACGATCGCTATATTACGCCCTGCGATTAGAATTTTCGGCAACAAACAATGACTCTGAGTATGAAGCCCTGATTGCCGGGCTGAAACTCGCTAAAGACCTCGGAGTAAAAATGATGGACATATTTTGTGACTCTAAGATTGTTGTTTGTCAAGTGCGAGAGGAATTCGCAGCTCGAGGACCTCGACTTGTCGCTTACCTCAAAAAAGTGAAAGAGCTATTAAATGGTTTAGAGCGATACAACATAACACATATTCCCAGAGTAGAAAACCAGAAAGCGGATAGACTAGCAAAGTTGGCTAGTTCCGACAGTCCAGAAGGGACTGAGATAATTCCAATTGAAACATTGGAATCGCCAAGCTTTGAGTCAATGGAAATTGAATTCGTTCTTGAAGCGGAACCAGAGAAGGAGTCATGGATGTCTCCAATCAAGAGTTTTCTTAAGAATGGGACTCTCCCGTCGAAGAAGAGTGAGAAGAGGGCTGTAGTTCGCAAAGCTGCCAGATATGTTATGCAAGACGATACCCTCTATAGACAAGGATTTTCTATGCCCCTGTTACGATGTATCGCACACGACGACATCAAGCGTGTACTGAGGGAAGTACACGAAGGTGAGTGTGGAGACCATACAGGAGGTCAAACTTTAGCAAAGAAAATATTGCGGTACGGATACTTCTGGCCTACGATCAACAAGGATGCAGCTGATTATTCACGACGCTGCGATAAGTGCCAGAGATTCGCCAAAATCCCCAGGGCACCATCAACCCAGCTTAAATCGATGGTGAGTCCTTGGCCATTCGCCACATGGGGAATCGATATCATTGGAGTTTTACCAATTGCTAAAGGGGGAGCTAAGTATGCCATAGTAGCCGTGGATTATTTCACGAAGTGGGTGGAAGCTGAACCCTTGACTAAGATCACCACAAGAAAGGTGATAAGTTTTGTGGTCCGAAATATTATATGCCGATTCGGAATCCCAAGGACAATTATTACCGACAACGGGACCCAATTTGATAGCACTGAATTCAGAAATTTTTGCCAGAAATATAAGATAGATAAACGATATACTGCAGTTGCCTATCCACAATCTAATGGGCAAGTAGAGGCAATAAACAAGGTAATAAAATCCATCCTCAAAAAGCGATTAGAGCGTGCAAAGGCAAAATGGGTTGATGAATTGCCCCTAGCTTTGTGGGCATATCGAACAACGTTTAAAACGGCTACTGGTCATACCCCTTTCTCCCTCTCCTTTGGTTCAGAAGCAGTAATTCCAGTTGAGCTGGAAGTTCCTTCCCACAGGGTGACATATTATGACCCGATGACGAATCGGGCACTTTTACTTGAGTCTCTTGATGAAGTCGAAGAGAAAAGAGACGAAGCAGACTTGCGTGCAGCAAGACATCGGCATCAGATGGCACACTATTATGACAAAAAAGTTCGCCTCAGAACTTTTGAACCAGGAGATTTGGTGCTAAAGAGAGTTTTTCCATCTCTTCCTCACCTCGGCCCAAAATGGGAAGGACCCTTTGTCATCCAACGGAAACTTGATAAGGGAACATTCAAGTTAACGACCGTAGATGGCGAAGAAGTCCCTCGAGCATGGAATGCTCAACACTTAATGCGATATTTGGATTAGAAATGCTATACTTTTTGCTGTTTTTCCTGTAAAACTCTGTAATGAGGCACGACTTGCCTTGGAAAATCCGGCGATATGAATAAAGAACTATAAAGTGGATGTAGGCTATGACTTAGCCGAACCACTATAAAAATATTGTGTGTTATTTACTTTTATGCATTTACATTCATTAGTTGTTCTGTTGTGATTATAAAATACAGGACAACTGAGAGCCTAAAGAAGGTTGAAAACAGTCTGGACATAAAGAGAAGCACAATAATTATTTGTGCGATAGGACGTGAAAGAATGAGAAAACGACATTCTAACTCTAACTCTCCAGAGAAAGAGAGAGAGTATAAAAGCGTCTCCGACTGAGCGCTGAGAAAGAAATTCTATTTCGAACTCTAACTCTCCAGAGAAAGAGAGAGAGTATAAAAGCGTCTCCGACTGAGCGCTGAGAAAAAGGTTCAACTCCGAACTCTAACTTTCCAGAGAGAAAGAGAGTATAAAGGCGTCCCTGACCGAGCGCCGAGAAAGAAATCTTTTCCCGTTGAACGACCGGGGAATAAACAAATAGCTGAACTCGAACTCTAACTCTCGAGAGAATGAGAGAGAGTATAAAAGGAATGCCAGGAAAAACAACAGGAGTTGGTGATACTGGAAATGTTATCCCGTTAGAGAATCGGGAATATTCAAATTGCATGGTTAAGCACTGAATAACTTATGGAGATTGACTGGGGACACATATATATACACATATCTCCCCTCTCCACAACTTTGTTTCATAACTATAGATATGCATTTTTACATAAGTGCAGAACTGCTAACCAATAAACATTGCAGAAAGTGAATTATTTTTATTTACAAATGAATGAATTTGTACAGGGAAATGACTAAAAAAGAAAGTGCGGGAGCTGCTGCTGTGGCAGCACTTATTGATTTACAAAGATGCTAAAAGGACACAGGAGAACCCACTATTTGGGTTTGGGATGAGCCTTCGATTTCTTGGCAGCTCTTTCCGCATCCTTTGCTTCCCTCTCTGCTTCAGTTAAAATTCGCTTTGATTTCTTTTTCCCTGAAGGTGTAGCACTGGAGCCGGCAGACTTCTTCCCGAAGGGCTGGGCACTGGAATCAAAAGAAGATTTTTTAGCAAGTTCATCGGTGATAGATCTAGTTGAGAGCTTAACCACTAACCTTGAACCTGCATCCACAACTGCAAGGGGCTTGAGGACCTCAGGGTCTAATTCTTCAGCCTTTAGTTGCAAGCGCTTGTCTTGATCAGCCTTCATGGCAGCCAGGGTAATGTCCTCAGCGCTTTTCGACTCCCCGGTTATTGTAACTTCTGGTTCCTCATCATGCCCCTCGTCTCCTCCGTCGTCTTTTAAAGCTGCAATCATTTCTTCGTCATGGGGAGTAGTCACCTTAGTTGATTCACTTCTTTCCCCCAAATCTATGGAAGCAGCCTTGTCTTCTCCTTCATTGACCCTATCAGCGGGCTTTGTCCCAGTGGTAGCTCCTTGAGCTACATCTGTCTTCGCGGAGGATTCAACGCCTACAAAATGAGAAACATCGGTTATCAACTCAGGCGAGAGCAAAGGATTTCTCACTGAACGTTCAATCATGTAGCCAAAGGTAGTAGTAGCCTTGACAAGTTGAGGAGAAAAGACAGGGATACCTTCTGAAGACTTCTCAGCAGGGGTGACTACTACCTCTGGAGTTATTTCAGGAATGGGAGATAGTAAAGCTGATCGGGGAATTCCCGGGTTTTCGGGATCATACCCTTCCACTTCAGGAGTTATAGGAGCAGAAGAAGAGGAGCCAGCTTCAGGAATAGTTTTCTGTTTGGACTTCCGCCTCTCTTCTTCCATAGCCTCAGCAATTAGACGGCGACCTTCAGCTAGGCGCTCCGGTTCGTCGTCTCTCAGGTACTTCTCCATCAACTTGTCTTCGTCGAGGGAATCCACCTTAAGCTCTTCTTTTTCCCACTCAACGATTTGATTCCACACATGAACCAAAGTGGATGGATAGTCCTCGATCCAAGAAATGTTTCGGCGACGAATAATGTGCGCGAAGAATTCGATCATTAGCTCCCCGAAACCTTGAACTTCAGCCTCCGCATCAGACAATTGCTTGCGGGTTTCCTCCGCAGATTTAATAGCACATTCAACGTTGCCCTCAGCCAGAGCAGCTCTGTTTTCCGCCTCTAACAATTTTGAAGCCAAGTCGGCATTTTTCTTTTCTAACTCAGCACTCCTTTTCGCTAACTCGGCGTTCTTATGCTCAAGCTCAGCGTAAGCGAGACGTGTCTTAGCAGCCTCTGATTTGGCTTCGTCAGCTTGCTTCTTCAACTCGGAACGTTCCTGAGTGTGGGATTCTAGCAAGTCATGATAGCGCTTTTGCATGTCTTCAAACTGTTGTTTGAAGTTAGAAGCGTTCTTCTGAGCAATAGCTAGTTGAGCTTGAGTATCTTCTAAATTTTTTCCTAAGGTTTTTAGGGCCTTAGCATCTTCCTCTGCAGTTTTGTGCATTGAGTCAGCATTTGTCATTAGCGTGCGAATGATTCTAGAGAGAGTGCGGGAATACTTGAACATTTCGGTATATTGTTTTTCCACCAAATCAATCTTTGCTCTGGCCTCCTCTGCCCAATTAGAAGAAATAGGTTCGAGGGAAGGTAGAAAGGTCAGAGTCTCGAAATAGTGCTCGGGGAATTGCTCCTTTAAGTATGCCAGCCTTACGGCGGTTCCCGCATCTGGGGGAGGAGGGGCTAGGATTGTTAGTTCGGCGTCCCTTCCCGAAGAAGATTCTGTAGAACCCTTGTCTGTCCGAGGTCGCTTAGTAGCAGGGACTTTTTGCTTACTTCTAGACCCAGTCTCCTTTGGAGGTGTTTTCTCTCTGCTTCGCTTTTCATGGGAGGAAGTGGAATCCCTAGATTGTGGTCTATCCTCCTCTCTGCGACCTTGATAGCTTTTATATTTTTCCTGTTCCGGTCGAGCTGGTGAGCGGGAGCGTGAGGATCGAGATCGGTAAGGATCAAAGGGTCTCCTTTCCTCCCTGCCGCGGTCATCCCGGCGGTCATATTCGGCATCCTGGGGAGGATTAGACATGCTGCGGCGAAGCTTTCTTATGTCATAAGAGGATCGAGACATTGTACCTGCACGATAAGTTAAACAAAGTTTAGAACCAGCGGATCCATGGAAAAAAAAAGTGCAATGAATGCTAGTGCTACAGTGCAAAGTGCATCCTATGTGGTGTACGTGTCCCCCCAACCAACCCGAGTCTGAAGCTAAAGCGGTGCGGGTAGGCTCTTTGTCCTTAGCAGGAGTAGTCTCTTCAGAAGAAGTGAAGACTAGAGGGTCCTTTCTGAAATCTTCCGAAGTGTATATAGTCTCGGGTAAAGGGAGATCCCCCAAACCCTGAAATATGTGCTCGTCGGCGCTAGGAACATCCCCTTCAGAAGCGTGAAGTGGCGACCCTTGAGGAGATTTTGATTTGTCTACCGAGGTAGTTTCCTCGGGGGCAATATATCCTTCACGATGTTTTTTGGCCAGGTTAGCCAGTTCATCATCTTGAGTGGAAGAGGGAGAGGGTGAAGTTTGAAGGGAAGCTGCAGGAATTCCCGAGCCTTCACCTATTTCTGGAATTGTTTCCACTGGAGGAATATATGCATAAGGGACTGCCCCATGACCGATGCTACGATAGACGGAAAGCAGTCTGTGAGAATGAAGGTACTCATCTTTAAGAACCTCGTCAATAGTAAGGAATTTTTGGTCGCCGTTGAGGAGACGGTGCATTCGATCAAAGAACACTTGGTCTGATACCTGTTTGGGATTATCGACTGCAAGTAAAAAGGAAAAACAGGTCAGGGTGATGATTCAAGTGTATAGAGTCCAGGGTCAGAAAATCAGTGCTTTACTTGATTTTGTCCATCTTCTGGCACATCCAGGCTGTTGCTTTATATAGAACCACTCCAGTCTGGAATCTCCAGCCTTGCTGCTAAACGGCGTAGAGATTATCTTCCTCTTTGGGACCGACTCAAAGTAACAGAAAGAAGGGGTTTCTCTAGTCCGGTGTTTGAAATTATAGAAGAAATGAACATCGTCAAATGTAAGCTCCAAGCCTAGAATTTCGCGATATGCTATGAATAAGGTATGCAGATAGGCGTATGAATTGGGATGCAGCTGCATGGGGGCAATCCGCATTTGTCTTAAGAAGTCGACGATGAAAGGCGAGAATGGAGGAATGGCGCCAACCATGCACATCAGACGAGTGACCGTCATATATCCTTCTGGAGGGTTATGGGGACGGTCAGAACGTGAGGGCACTAGAGTGTCTCTCTTCATTATTCCATACTTCAAGCAAATTCTCACGAGTCGGTCGTTGTCAATTGTTGATTCCACGGAATCTGGAGGTGACTCCAATATAATGGTTGAGTTGAATTCATCGGGTGCTCGGTTGTCACCAATCCCTCCTTCCTCCTCAAAGCCTAGGGAAACTTCATTTTCTGAAGACATTTCATCACTTTCCCGATGACCAACTCCGTAATCCGGACCCTCGCTGTCCCATTCTGGGTCAGATGAAGAAGATATATCCTCAAGAGTGGTTTTGTGGGAAGTTTCTGGAGCTTCTTTCCTCTCAGCTAGACGAGAAGAGCGTCTGGGTCTCATTGTCATAGAACTATTGAAGAAGCAATAGCACGGATTAGAGTGAATTATCCCGTGTCCCCTTTTTGTGTATGTGTGTGAACTAAAGTGTGTGCAACAAATGCGGGAAGTGCAAAATAAGAGTACAGCAATGTAAGACGAAGCTTTAAAAAGAAGGTGATGGTCAGAATTGTTCTTAATTCTCGTCTGTGTTCACAAGGCACTATCCTAACTGTCCGCAAGGCATATTCGACTAGAATAAGTGTTAGTTGAATTAGTTGGGTGGTCTTTATGTGTCAAGTTCAATATGTTCGGATCGGTTCGGATATGCATATGATGACTAGCTCGACACAAGCACAGATAGCAGTCGGTTCGGGTGCCTCACTAAAGCATGGTCAGTTCGAGACAAGGGGAGCAACGGGTTCGGGAGCAGGACTGATCTGTTCGGATCAGGTAGCCCGATCCGAACCGAACCAGCACCACTTATCCGGTCCGATTGCTTCAACCTCCTATCCCGTTCGTTTTTCCGACCCGAACCGACCTTTTCTTTCCTTTCCATCTTTCCAAAGAACGAAAGCCGAGCCGATCCCCTTTACGTCCTTCTCCCTTTTGCTCCTTCGTCTTCCACCCGAACCGCCTCCAGCTTGTCATCCCCCTCTTCATCTCTTTCCTCTTTTCCTATCTATTCACAGACGAGTCCACTTTATCACCAACGCCGCCGTTAAGAACAAATGTTCACTCTCTTCAGCCTCGCAACGTCTCGAAGCAGTGGCGCAACCACCAGCAGCGGCGGAGGATTCGAGTGACGCTTATGGCCAAACCATCCTAACTCAACGTTAATTGAAATCGAGAGCGGTTACAACAAGATTATTTGAGATTAGAAAAGCTACCTATATGCTAATTCGGGAAATCTACAGGAAATAGTTTGAGAACGTTCGAGTTTCTGATACTTTCAAGGCTTAGGTCCGAACGGCGATAGAAATGAAGAAGGAAGAAATGAAGGCGGAGATGGGTTTATATAGAGAATATTGTTGACTCCTCGTCTCCCTATTTTGTCTCACCCGCTCGGACCGGAGTGGAAGCCCAGTAGCACGACACTCTCCGAAGGCCCAATGTCTACGAAGTAAATCCACAGATGCGCTTCGGATCGGAATCCGAACCGAATGGAAACTTCACACGTTGATTTAGCATCCAACTCGAATTGGAAAGAATGAGAGTAAAAGGGGAGCATGCCTGCAAGAATCATCACATGGCGAGATGAGTTCTCAAGTTTGCTCAAAAATGAAGAAAAGCCACTCGGATCGGACGCCGAACCGAATAGAATCAATGCACTACTCTTGACAATTCTGGATTGAACGACATCAAAGGACGCTTTGTACAACGAAAGCATCCTTTGAGGGGGCAAAATGTTAGCCTATTTTGTGAACTAGGCAACACAAAGTCAAGGAACCAACCGTTGAAAAGTATTTCAAGTTATAAGACTCCGGTTCGGATCGGAAGGAGACTCTACAATCTAGATTAGATAGCAGCAGCTGTTCGGATCGGATCAGAGCAAGTCTTCGGTTCGGGTCGGGAAGAGTCCCCTGTTCGGATCGGGGAGCTCCTATTGGGTAAATTGGTGAGGCATGTCTGATCAGATCGGAGGGCAACTGAATATCAATTGGATCGCAAAGCCACCTGATTGCCACGAAAATGGATCGGAGCGGAGCAGATTGGAGAAGAAGAGAACGTCGCACCCAAGCCAATCCGGTTCGGATCGGATATCCCGATCCGACCCCCTTGTCTATGCGTCTCCGATCCGAGCCCATGTTCCCTGCTACTCTCCTACAAAGTCGCCTGGAGAACCGGACCGGGTGTGACCAATTCCTACCCCTAACGTCCATCTCATTGATGCGTTGTACGCTTGATAGCCCATCCGAACCCGAAGAGAGTGCGATGGATGACACGTGTTCCGACCCGGATTGCATCTCAGGCAAATTCACACCTATAAATACCCCAACTAGAGACAAAGAGAAGGATCTTTTTGAGCACTTTTGAGAATCCAAGTACTTCCATCATTCGAATTCCTTCACTCCCGGAAAATCCAAACCATCTGTCATTTCCTGTTTTTATCTTTTTGAGTGAACAAAAGTGAGTTGCGAGCGAATCTTACATTGTATTTGTAATTGAATTACTGAATATAGTGACAACTAAGTGGACGTAGGCATTTCTTCGCCGAACCACTATAAACCTTGTGTGTTCTTTTTTATTTTTGCTTTATTTTATCTTGTTTCTAATCAATTTGGGTGTTAGAACCACATTTGGGTCTAACAGTTTATAACTCCAGTGTCACCTCTGGTCGGTGGTATCAACATAGCATCGTTCTGATCTAGTGTTGCTACTAGTTTTTCTTTTTCAAGTATCGGTCTGCTTCAGAGCTTTTGGATATTGTCTTTATGCTTCTTTTTGTATAACTTGGATGCTTCCTTAGTATCAGTATCGATACCAAGCCCATTGGTATCGGTAGCACTTAGCTTACTCCCATATTGGTCTTGTTTCTGTAAGCTCATACATTCGGTACTGTATTCACATGCATCTAGTATAAGGTTTCACATTTGTTGTCTTTGTGCTATTGCCCTTTGATACGGTATCAATACCAAGCCAATTCTTTGTTATAATTTGGTATCGATATCGTGCATTTGTGGTCATCCACTTAGTGCCGGCAGAAATCTCTTTGTTGTCCTCTGTTGGTGCCAATAGCTTATGTTTCAAGTCCTAACTTTAGTATCGTTCACTTACACCTTTGGTGTCGGTATCAACTTTGTTGTTGTTGTTCTACTTCTTTGCTCTCGGTAGTGTGGCTTTACTCTTATATTTATTGCTGCCTTAGGTACTGGCTTCATTGTGATACCCCTTCATATCTCTTTGGTTTCAGTATCGAAATTTGGTAGAAACATTTGCCCCCTAGTGAAGGGGTATTCCTGACTTTTCAGGTCAGTACTTTTGTTCTGATTTCGAATATCTTCATTTGGCATTTTTCCTAAGTTATCCCTGCATAAGATACAACAACTAATATTTTGCGTCTGTCCTTTATTTAGAGTAGGCTGTATATAACAATTTGCTCATATTGTGTTAAGTATCATATGGACGTAAGCCCGTTAATAGATAAAACCTGCAAAAAAGGATACTATGATTTACTATCTTACATATCATAAGCTTAGAAAAACCTCCTTGTATGAGGTGCGGGAAATTGTGACGTTTCTTAGAAGATTTCGTCATGAAAATCCTATGATATCAACCTGAAGATTGATTAGGAACCCTTTTTCGGAAATAAGATAGTAGGCCTGAATTCCATATTTCAGGTACGACAGTAGAAGTATGGAAACTTGTTCCTATTTTTCCGGAGATAGGAATCGTAGTCTTGAGACCCAGATTTGGGTATTAATAGAAGGACAATCAAAACCTTCTTTTAGCAATACGAGACCCAGATTAGGGTATTAATAATAAAGGTCAAAAATCTGTGTTTGATAATTATAGAAGTCCCTAAACCCAGATTTAGATGTTTAACATTAGACAAGAAATTCATATTTTGGAAATAATAAAAGTCCCGAACCGAAACCCAGATTCAGATATTAATGATTGAAGACCAGAAATCCAAATTTGGTAATAATAAAAGTCCCGAACCGAAACATAGATTTAGGTATTTAATAGCAAACCAGAAATCCAATCCTGGCAATAAATAGAAATCCCCAAATTTGGGTACTTAGTAGAAGACTAGAAATCCATATCTGGTAAGAATAAAAGTCCCGAACCGAAACCCAAATTCAGTTATCTAGTATATGACCATAAATCCATATCTGGTAAGAATAGAAGTCCCAAACTGAAATCCAAATTTGGGTATTTCCTAAAGGACCAGAAATCCACTTTTGGCAATTAATAGAAGTCCCGAACCAAACCCAAATTTGGGTATTAGTGATCAAAGACCAGAAATCCTTTATATTTTAATAATAGAAGTCCCAGACCAAAACTCATATTCGGTTGTTTGTAATTATGGTGCTTATTCCAGGCTGTTTCTTAAAGCATAGATTGTACGTACTTTGAGCACCCCCTTTGAGCTTTTTTCCTTTCTGTGAAAATATGTGTAAGTAGAGGCAAGTGTGTTCTTATAATGCTCCTCCAGAGATTTGTTCCCTCTTGTGGGATAAGATGTAAGCAGAGGATTTACGTGCTTGGAGTGCTTCCTTTGAGCTTTTGTTCCCTTCTACAGGACGAGACATAAGCAGAGGTAGAGTGTGCTCATTCTAGAGCAGAGGCAGGACGTGCTTGGTCGAAGAAGCGGTAGGGCGTTCTTATTTTAGAGCAAAGGCAGGATGTGCTTATTGTGCTCCTCCATAGCATTCGTACCCTTCTGTGGGACGAAGACATAAGCAAAGGCAGGGCGTGCTCATTTCTAGAGCAGAGAGAGGATGTGCTTAGTCGAAGTAGAGGCAGGATGTGCTCGTCTATGAGCAGAGGTAGGGTATGCTTATTTAGATGCTCTGCCCCGGGCATTTCGGGCGTGGATCAGAGGCTTACGCTTTCGATGCTTTAACCTAGCCCTTTCTAATTTAGACGCGGCTAAAGGATTGCATACCACTTCCCTCTAGAAGATTCCTTACACTGGCCATCTTAGGGGTAACATAGTCTTTTTTACCATTGTTGGTTGTTTCACCCATTTCGGGTAATTCCCGATTTTTAGGATTTTCCATATTCCTAATCATGTGGATATTCCTAAGAAGACCTTCTATCATCCATTTATCGTTGAAAAGTATGGTTGTAACACCCTGCATTTTTAACTCAAGACAATAAAATAAGAATAACTTAATTAAATATTCAGAATTAAGTAAAACGGGCTGCGCCATTTCATCCGTCTCGAAATTCTGGTCAAGATAGACACTTGGTTTGCGTAAAAAGGACACCTTATGAAGAACTACTGAGCATTAGAAGTTTGTATACATATAAGGACCTAGGGGTCGACCCACCAACAAGGGGGTCGACCCACCCGCGGATCTAGAAAGTTCTTTTCTGTCGTGGACGATTCTGATGTTTTTAAATTAAATCTGAGGGTCCTAGTTCCCCTGCTACACCTATAAATAAGACCTTAGACCTAACCCTAAACCTCATAATTTGGCGACTACGCTGGAGCTCTTCCATTACTCTCTCTCTCTCTTCTCAAATCTATACTGAAAATTAAAATATTAGCCAAGGAAAATTATAAATCCAGATCTGGAAGAGAGAATTGACAGTAATAAAAAGATTATCCAGAATCGTGAAAAGCAAGGTAAATTTCCAGATCCAATCTATTCAATTTTTCCTCCTCTTTCTTTTCCCTTTCTCTTTTAGTAAAAATAGTAAATCCACGATTATTAGGTTCTGAATTCAATTAGGGGAAAATCATGGAAGATTAGATCTGGACCAGATCCAGGATTTGGAAAGCTTACGAGGTGAGTGGATTTAAGCCATATTATATTAGATAATGGTACACAATCGTTTAGCATTCCCCTTTTTATTAATTGTGAAATTGCTAGATTAATTATAAATTGTTGTTGTAACGAGTTGAAATGTTAATATGAATATGTCAGGAAGTTCCTACGTCGAATTGGCTGAAGTATTGAATGTTTACAAGTTGGAGAAAATAAACTTGTTAGGATATGAATAGCCAATTCAGTGATTGTAACTACATGATTTACTTGTGGCATTTTATTGAGTAATTAACATGTAACTTGTTAGATCTGAACAATTACCCGATTAAATGCTTATATGTCAAATATTAGAATTAAATACATGTTAAAAAGGACATGCGCCAAAATATAGGCATAACTTGACGATATGGAAATTGGATTACAGTAAACACATGAAGAGGGTAATACGTTAAAAATTTACATGGAAAAAGGATAACTATTAAAATATGTACATGCCTAAATACATAGTAATTTGAAAGTGTAACGCCTTAGACACGAGGTTAGAATGCACTTGTGATGGAAGTCTGCCCAGACCCGCCCGGCATATTTAGCATTCACAAGTGGTAAATCTAATGTGAGGCCTCCAAGTGTATAACTAAAAATGGTGCTAAGGCACGAGGTTAATTCAACTTGTGGTAGAAGTCTGCCCGGACCCGCCCGACAAATCCACGTCCACAAGTGTAGGCTTAATGTGAGAGATCTAGGAATATGTATGAACATATATATAAATATATGGATATAACAAGATATGAAGAAATAGCAATGATGGTAATTAAATGTATAACTCAGAAAATAAGAAAGGAAGGGATGTAATGAACTGAGTTAGTGTGATACGAAGGAAAAGTGATGTATTTCCCTAAATGACCTATTTCTGAGAACGTGGTTGTAAGTAAGCAACAGTAAATAAAGTAAGAAAAGTAAAGAAATTACTTTCTACTATGAATTTAGATGGGAATACATTATAACAATAAATCACTAATTCCTTCTATCAAACTGATAAGGTGCATGAAGTATTTTCCTCAATTAAAACAAGGAACATATATTATAGTGAATGAAGAATACTGGAATACAATAGTAAAAGAAAATGGTTTAAAAGGGGAATGATAATCACCTATTATAAATAAATAACATTAATGAAAATGTTGTATAATAGGTAAACTTGTCCTAGGGACAAGTAGGGATAATAACTTAGGTTATAATAAACTAATAAGTAAATTGGGTAACTGGTTAAATGAGATAAGGGAAACTTAATTGTAAATTAATTGATCAAAAAAAAGGGAAAAACCTGAAACTAGTTAAGAAAAGGGGGAAATTTTATTGTACTTAATTATAAATTAAGTAATCCGTAAACTTGGAGATCTGAAACCCGCTGATAAGAATAGCATGTTTAGACTTGTCCTAGGGACAAGAGGAAATTATAACATTGGTTATAATAAATGAGTAGAAAAACTTATTAATGGGCCTTAGTTAATAGAACTAAGTTAATAAGTAAACGAGATAAGTTGTATTGACAATGTAAAGTGGAATTATGTTTAAATGAGAAAGGATGAGGAAAACTTATGAAATGAAATAAGTTATATTTAATCATAAATGGTAAGTGACATGTTAATTGGAAAACGTGTGAATTGAGATATACTTAATTACATATTAAGTAAAACATGTTAGTGTAATGATGCAATCAAACAAGAATATAAAAGAGATTGTGGACTACAGACCCTAGGAATATCTGTAGAGGCTGTTAAAGACGGGCCTGTACAGACATAGAAAAGCTCCCGATCGAGTTCCGTGTTCCTTGTATCGCCCTGCTATGGAACTCGGTGCACATTAGAGGACGTGCGATTGAGGCATCGAGTTACAATTGAAGACAATTGAAGATACGTATGGTGGACAATCTAGATACACGCATGTCGGTTTTGGGTGGTGTGTCGTAGACTTGAGGGCACTACTCCAGTATGAATTATGATTCAAACAAAGGTGGCAGTCCGTACGTTCGCGTAGCATAGTAATGAAATATATATGTGGAACATAGTATTGTTGTTCGTACATCACTGTGACGCAGGGTGAAGGACTGCGTATATTTCGATAGTGTTACGGTGAAGACCGTGCGAGTAGGGTACCATGGGGTGTACCTTAATATTGGGGATAACTACTTATATACTATATTAAATTAATCCACTGGGAAGTAAATGGGTACGACGTGCATGTAAGCCTTGAGTGCTGATAACCTAAGTAACCTAATAAATAAGATAATATGATTAAATGGTATATGTAGGACAAAGTTTATAGTTTAAATCCAGTCAGCAGAACTTGTGTTTTGACCCCCTCCTCATAACATACTCGCAGGTTAGATTTGTGGCAGAGACATGACAGCCTTGGATACTGGTTAGGTATTATTAATAACACAGTAAGGTATGTTTTGATTATACTATTTTTATCCATTCCGTTGTGAAATATTTTCTGAGCTTTGACATGTTTTATGTCTTTGTCTTGTCTGCATGATACCAGAGCACAACAACTTAAGTTTCGATGGATTGGATTTTTAAAAAAAAAAATTGGTCTGTCGGAATTCGGGTTGTCACATGTGGTATCATAGCTTAGGTTTAGGATTTCTGTATAAATAGTGAGTGAACGTATTTGCATCTTTAAAAATATAAATATTATATATATATATATATACTTAGATCCATAGAGGAACCCACTAAACAGAAAGAGTATAATATGGTAAGAAATGGGATGTTTATTTTGTACACTAAAGGAATGAAAATAGAAATCGGAGACCCTTAGGTAATTTGTGTGGAGAGTGTACAATGTACTTTGTATGGAAGGACATGAGTCCCATGTGATTAGTATTTTGGGTTAGGGGTTTTGAAAACCTTATAAATTGGAAAATTTTGAATAGAGAAAATGGATTAGGAATATATATAGTTGAGAGAATTGACCTTGGGGAGTGTCTAGGAAAGCCTAGAAGAATTGGAAACCCGCTTTGAGTCTAACCCCAGTATTAACTTTTAAGAACTTGAAATTAAAAAAAAATTGGGAAAATGATTTATGGCGTTTTCAAGTTTTAATCGTAAAAGTTATGGTCTTAAATTTGTAAGGAAGTACACATATTGAGTTTTAAAGAGAAAAATTCTCTCAGAAAAAGATGCATATTATAGAGCATGTATAGCTCGCTAGTTTTCTTGTTATATTTCATACAAGAGTTTTTAATAAAGAAAGATATGAAATCTCTATTCTTATGACAATCATTTTTGGATAGATTATTTTGATAAGATAATTTTGTTGGGTGGACAAAATAAGTGTAGAAATTAAGAATAGAGTGGATGTCTGCATCTTGTAGTAAGAGACTAAACCGACCTTGTAGGTAAGAACAGGTCATAAACCCGATGGAGAAAATATTTGTCCGTATCTGCTCCAGTTTTGTGATTTGAAAAAAATGATGATTTACATTTTTAAGATGACATGTTTTTATGGTTCGGCAAAAGTAAGTTTTCATGAGGAAAATAAAGTTTTGGCACTTTTAATTTTTGGAAGGAAAAGGGCTAAACCTTGTTTTAAAAAGTATAGAGTAGGTAAGGATTAGTGCCTAGGGAAGACGGAAAAGTTTAGGGGCTATAAAGTAAATAGGGAAAATTATCTTGGAATAATAGTGATTTCCTATAAATGCGTAAGCATTGAATAGCCTAGGGTATTGCTTGGAATAATTATTGGTACACTGTTAGGACTAGTAGTGACTACTAGATAGAAAAAGGCATGTAAGTGTTTAGATCCAGTTGCTAATTTTCATGTTACGGGTAAAACCCGTTATCGCATTTCTGTTAGGATCGTTCCGTTATTTTGTTGGGTAGTTAGGATAACACCTAAACCTGTTGTGGATCCCATAGTTCGGACTTTTCTGTCTGAGGGGGACACAGTCCCGAGATTCTTGGCCCTTAGTAGTAGTTGTGTATGGTGTATGTTCTCCTGTTTTAGTTGGAAGACTAGATGCTTATTTAAATTTAAACTAAGATCAGATGATTAAATAAGCTAAGAAAAGAAAAATAGTACAACTAAAAAGGAAACAACAAATTCAATAAAGCAACAAACATGATAAATTATGAGAAAAGATGGATAAAGATAAAAATTTCCAAGATAAGATGAAAAAGAAAATCAGTAACAAAAGAAAATTTTCTTATGTGGGCTGTGCTTGGTAGGAAAAAAGGAGAATCTTTATAATAGTTTCATAAAATCCAAGTACGGTGGGAAAAGGTATATAAAAGAAAAACAGAAGATGTGAAATTTTTCGTTTTCCACCTTGTTGTAACATAAGAAATCGAATTTAGAAAATTAGGTTTTTTTGAAATTCGAAAAATAAAGCTGGCTGGTAGGATTATGGATGCAACAATTGGATAAACCACGCTCTTACTTAGTAAGAGTGCGAGAAAAATTGGATGAAAAAGTATTTTGATTTTCAAAATAGTGCATCCATGTAGAACTGCCAGTATATTTAGGATGTAAGCATCATATTTTAAAAGGATTTTTTTAAAAATGATTGCATACACATAGGAGGTACCGATAACGCATACATGAATTATTATGTTGTACTTCACTTTGCACAAGTGCATAATGTTTGCAAAAATTGGATGCACGTATGTTGAATGTATATTATGCGAAAGGTTAGTTGATTTTACCCTTATCAAATTTCGGGGACGAAATTTCCTAAGGGTGGGAGAATGTAACACCCTGCATTTTTAACTCAAGATAATAAAATAAGAATAACTTAATTAAATATTCAAAATTAAGTAAAATGGACTGTATCATTGCGTCCATCTCGAAATTCTGGTCAAGATAGACACTAGTTTTACGTAAAACGGACACCGTATGAAGAAGTTATGAGCAATAGAAGTTTGTATACATATAAGGAGCATATATGTATATATATATTAAATAAATATATCCAGAAAATTCGAAAATCAGTTCAAAAATCAAAATTCACGAGCGGGAAAATATAGAAGGAAATTAGACCGTTGGGGGTCGACCCAACCGCGGATCTAGAAAGTTCTTTTCTGACGTGGACGATTCTAATGTTTTCAAATTAAATCTGAAGGTCCTGGTTTCTCCGCTACACATATAAATAAGACCTTGGACCTAACCTTAAACCTCATAATTTGGCGGCTATGCTGGAGCTCTGCTATTACTCTCTCTCTCTCTCTTCTCAAATCTATTCTGAAAATTAAAATATTAGCCTAGGAAAATCATGAATCCTGATCTGGAAGAGAGAATTGACAGTAAAAAATGATTATCTAGAATCGTGAAAAGCAAGGTGACGTTCCAGATTAAATCTATTCAATTTTTCCTCCTCTTTCTTTTCCCTTTCTCTTTTAGTAAAAATAATAAATCCACGATTATTAGGTTCTGAATTCAATTAGGGGAAAATCATGGAAGATTAGATCTGGACTAGATCCAGGATTTGGAAAGCTTACAAGGCGAGTGGATTTAACCAATATTATATTAGATAATGGTACACAATCGTTTAGCGTTCCCCTTTTTATTAGTTGTGAAATTGCTGGAATAATTATAAATTTTTGTTGTAACGAGTTGAAATGTTAATATGAATATGTCAGGAAGTTCCTACGTCGAATTGGCTAAAGTATTGAATGTTTACAGGTTGGAGAAAATAAAATTGCTAGGATATGAATAGCCAATTCAGTGATTGTAACTACATGATTTACTTGTGGCATATTATTGAGTAATTGACATGTAACTTGTTAGATCTGAACAATTACCCGATTAAATGCTTACATGTCAAAAATCAGAATTAAATACATGTTAAAAGGACATGCGCCAAAATATAGGCATAACTTGACGACATGGAAATAGGATTACAGTAAACATGTGAAGAGGATAATATTCCAGAAATTTACATGGAAAAAGGGATAGCTATTAAAATATGTACATGCCTAAATACACAATAATTTGAAACTGTAACGCCTTAGATACGAGGTTAGATTACACTTGTGATAGAAGTCCGCCCAAACCCACCCGGCATATATAGCATTCACAAGTGGTAAATCTAATGTTAGAGGTCAAACTGCATAACTAAAAATGGTGCTAAAGCACAGGATTAAGTCAATTTGTGGTAGAAGTTTGTCTGGACCTGCCCGGCAAATCCAGCGTCCACAAGTGTAGGCTTAATGTGAGAGGTCTAGGCATATGTATGTACATATATATAAATATATGTATATAAGAAGATATGAATAAATGGCAACGATGGTAATTAAATGTCTAACTCAGAAAATAAGAAAGGAAGGGATGTAATGAACTGAGTTAGTGTGATACGAAGGAAAAGTGATGTATTTCCCTAAATGACCTATTTCTGAGAACGTGGTTGCAAGTATGTCATAGCAAATAAAGTAAGAAAAGTAAAGAAATTAGTTGCTACCATGAATTTAGTTGGGAATGCGCTGAGAAAATAAATCACTAATTTCTTCTATCAAACTGATAAGGTGCATGAAGTATTTTCCTTAATTAAAATAAGGAACATATATTACAGTGAATGAAGAATACTGGAATACAACAGTAAAAGAAGATGGTTTAAAAGGGGAATGATAATCACCTATTATAAATAAATAACATGAATGAAAATATTGTATAATAGGTAAACTTGTCCTAGGGACAAGTGGGGATTATAACTTAGGTTATAATAAATTAAAATGTAAATTGGATAACTGTTGAAATGAGATAAGGGACACTTAATGGTAAATTAAGCAATCAAAAAAAGGGGAAAACTTGAAACCAGTTAAGAAAAGGGGGAAAATATATTATACTAAATTAAGTAATCCGTAAACTTGGAGGTCTGAAACCCGCTGATAAAAATAGCATGTTTAGACTTGTCCTAGGGACAAGACGAAATTATAACATAGGTTATAATAAATGGGTAGAAAAACTTATTAATGGGCCTTAGTTAATAGAACTAAGTTAATAAGTAAACGAAGATAAGTTGTATTGACAATGTAAATTGGAATTATGATTAAATGAGAAAGGATGAGGAAAACTTATGAAATGAAATAAGTTATATTTAATCACAAATGGTAAGTGACATGTTAATTGGAAAACATGTTAATTGAGATATACTTAATTACATATTAAGTAAAACATGTTAGTGTATTGATGAAACCAAACAAAAACATAAAAGAGACTATGGATTACAGACCTTGCGCCACAATCTGTTGAATAACGTGTTGTGGGTTTACAATAAACTTAAATAGGTTAAGTTATAATTGAAAGTAATAAGCAAGAGGAACTTGGTAACTGATGAAGAATGAGAATAGGAATACCAAGTTAAAAGGAAACCTGGTAAGGAAAAGCAAGCGTGTAAAAGAATGTTTAGACATAGGGTCTAACAACATATTAAAATGAGGCGTTTGGACCAATCCGTACGTTTGAGGGTGAATAACCCAACGGGGTAGACCATCGAGGTGTTATAAGGCACGAGGTGAGCGCACATTCATCTGATTGTTCTGACGGCTCCAAAGGACTGGAAGGAGAAGCACGCGGCTTCCTGTGGTACGTAAGGTGCTCCTAGTTGTCCTCTGTGCATGACAGATATCTTAGACTGTTCTCGCAGAGGTTGCGTCTGCGTGTAACTACTAGGTGGGTGGGCCTTGACTGCAGAATTAGCTATGTAGTCAGAATGTTGTGACGCGGTGACACTAAGGTGATTCGGCGATTGCGTCAACGAGGAGGCGAAGGGTCACGACCAACAAGGATAGTAGAACGTCAGATACCCGTCATCGGCAGCCAGTGGGATGCAAAAAGACTAGAGCTAAACCCAAGATACCATTCACCCTTCAATATCGGGGTAAGGGGTTGAGGGGAGACGCCAAATGGATGTTTAGATTGTTTGTTATTAGGGGCATGTCGCTTAGCTCTTGTAGTCTTTACTAGTTGAGGTAGGGGCCTAAGTGGGGCCATAGCCACCGTGAAAACAGACCCTAGGAATATCTGTAGAGGCTCTTAAAGACGGGCCTGTAAAGATATGGAAAAGCTCCCGATCGAGTTCCGTGTTTCTTGTATCGCTCTGCCATGGAACTCGGTGCACATTAGAGGACGTGTGATTGAGGCATCGTGCTACAATTGAAGATACGTATGGTGGACAGTCTAGATACATGCATGTTGGCTCTGGGTGGTGTATCGCACACTTGAGGGCATTTCTCCAGTATGAATTCTGATTCTAACAAAGGTGGCAGTCCTTACGTTCGCGTAGCATAGTAATGAAAGATATATGTGGAACATAGTATTGTTGTCCGTACGTCACTACGGCGTAGGATGAAGGACTACGTATATTTCGATAGTGTTACGGTGGAGAACGTGCGAGTAGGATACCATGGGGTGTGCCTTAATATTGGGGGTAGCTACTTATATACTATATGTTAGATCAAAATTTGGACCTAACACCCAAATCGTTCTGATTCTTATAGAGTTTTAACTGGAGAATGAAGAAAAAGCAGAAAACACACAGAATTTATAGTGGTTCGGCGTTAACGAGCCTACGTCCACTTTATATGTTATCGATTATACTTTGAATGCTAATACAATCAATGATTTCTCTCAAGCTCACTTTTACAATTGTGAATTCTCTCAGTAATCTAGTAATAAAACTGATAAGAAATGGTGATATGACAATAATGGCGGAATCAGTACTCAATATTGCCAAAAAGATCCTGAAAAATGCCAAGCTCTGGGCTATTTATAGCTGATTTTGTCAAGCAGATCGCGGTCACACGTGGCACGAATCCCGAGAATATCGGATCGTATCGCAGCCGATGAAGAATTAGTCAAATTAGCCGTTGTGGACAGGTGTCGCGATCCCCTTGAATATCGAATCGAGCAAAGGGGGAGAATCAGTCAAAATGACAGTTGGGGACACGTGTCGCTGGATCCGTGCATCTCGGATCGCCGAAGACTAGCTCGTGCTTGAACGGGTCAGAGGCTTCATCGTGCATCAGGGGATCGGATCGGCCTGTAATGGGCAGT
Source organism: Allium sativum (assembly GCA_030737875.1). NCBI lineage: Eukaryota > Viridiplantae > Streptophyta > Magnoliopsida > Asparagales > Amaryllidaceae > Allium > Allium sativum. Next base: position 419,911,152 of record CM060924.1, read on the forward strand.
AGTGTATGTACGGATCGAGTCGCATAGAAGTGGTGCAGATCGCGGTCACACGTGGCACGAATCCCGAGAATATCGGATCGTATCGCAGCCGATGAAGAATTAGTCAAATTAGTCGTTGTGGACAGGTGTCGCGATCCCCTTGAATATCGAATCGAGCAAAGGGGGAGAATCAGTCAAAATGACAGTTGGGGACACGTGTCGCTGGATCCGTGCATCTCGGATCGCCGAAGACTAGCTCGTGCTTGAACGGGTCAGAGGCTTCATCGTGCATCAGGGGATCGGATCGGCCTGTAATGGGCAGTAGTGTATGTACGGATCGAGTCGCATAGAAGTGGTCGTATCGCTGATGCAATGGGGGCGATCCGATGAGGTGCGATCCAATGAGGGGCGATCCAATAAGGGGCGATCCTCTGGTGCGATCCGTTCCTTCATGTACTTAGGGAACGTAGTTTCATACTTTCTTCTTGTGAATGAACCTGGGTGGCTTGGTCAAAAAGCTAGCCAACATTTTGCCCCCTCGAAGTATGTTTTATCGATGATGGAACATGCTTCGAAACTATAAAAACGTCTTTTCATAAAGAGATGCAAATCAGTGGACAATTCTTTTTCTGGGATCTTTCAGAGTCTTCATCATCGAATCTGTCAAGTGCATCTTTGAATTTTCATTTCTGTTGGTCATTTATCGATTCGGATCGCATGCGCGAGTCGCGGTCCATTAGCGAGTCATTCGCCTCGTCCTTTGGTGAGCACTTGGGCCTCTTCACGGAACGGAACGAGGTGGGGTTCTCTTCGAGACGTGGTGGGCTTTTGGTTCGCGGCCCGTCTATTTTCGCGGATCGAATAAGACAAAAAAGGGGAGTCAAACGGTCGCCCTTTTGCCTATATAAATCGACCCTCACCTTCATTCTCCTCTTCTTCTTTCTTTGTTCACAGCCGCCGCCAATTTTTCTGAGAGAAAACCCTAACTTTGATTTTTGAATTCCCAACCAATCTCAAACTTTACAAAGGTAATTAAACTGCTTTTCATTAGTTTCTAGCTTGTTCGCACTGATTCAAAGAGGGGAGACAGCAGAAATTCGTAGGATTCGACGATAGTGAACACGAGAGTGCCTGGTGCGAAGATGAGTGTTGAGGAAGAAGAAGGAAGGGATGACCAGGTCGGTTCGTGGAAAATTGATTTGGCTAGTGGATCGGATCGCGGAAACGGCTAAGCAACGATTCGTGGGGAACTAGGCTTAAGTGTCGGATCGCGGAGATACCGGAGCTTCGGATCGTAGAGGATGGGGGGCGATGCGGATCGCCAAGATACCATCGCGATCCGTTCAGGATGAATTGGTGTGCCTCACGATTCGAAGCTTTTTCATGACCTAATACCCTTCCGCGTATCGAGTCCTTCACCACGATCCGTCCACATGTTGCGATCCGAACCTGTCCTGCGATCCGACTGACGAACGATCGGATGCACATGCTGACTAAATAATATGATGCAACTCTAACAAATCGATGAACAGTTAGGTTAGAGCCCTTGAGACGAACATTCCAGATCGAACAAATGCATAATCTATCAACCGAACGTTGACCAATGTCTGGATGATTTTATTGACCCTTGTACTTTTCTTTAATGCATGCACAAGCACACACACCGTCACTTGCACACACAGGGGACGGGTAGTTTTAATCTCATTTCTCATGTTTTCTTGCCTAACAGTAATGTCAGATAATCATTCCTCTTCAAGATCCGTTATAGAAGCAGAGTCCGAGGTTCCTGAGCAATACAACCTCGAAGTCCCTCCAATTAACCCAGGGGGTGAAGATTCTGGATCCGAATACGAGGCAACGGAATCGGATCCGTCTGAAAGTACTTCACTTAGTGAAGAGTCGGAAGCAGACAGGCGAGCTCCCGACGAGATTCCTGGCGCGCTCGGGATAGAGAAATTTTCTGATTCTTTAGCATCTAAACTCGATGATATAAAGCTTAAAAGAATTTGTCTGAGACATGGGATCCCTTGGGATGATGTGAGGACACCCGTTAGCGAAGATAGACCCCACTTAGCTCCGGAAGGGTATATGGCAATCAGCCGAACCATGTGCTTGGTAGGAGCTATTCCTCCGTTTCCTCCAATCGTCATCGAGACCTTAAAACGACTGGGCATCGCTCCGATGCAGCTTCATCCTAACGCCTACGCGTCTCTATACACCCTATATATTGCATATGCGGAGATTCTGCATACCGAACTCACATTTAGAGATTTAACATTCTTTTATCTTTTCAAGCATCGCTCCTCGGCAACCCCAAATTTCTCTTTCTTTGAATCGGTGGCGAATAGGAAGGTTCTGTATGACGAATATAGCAATATAGGGGATCCCAAGTCTGATTGGTTCTATATAAAGAAACAGGTCGGATGCTCAAGAAGATGGCTTAAATCAAGTAAACTTTAATCTTTTGACTGAGTATCTTGCTTAAGAAACCGAAGCATTAACTTCCCCCTTTTTTTGTTTTAATCAGATCACGTCTTCCCCAAGACGGAAGGCCCGTTATTTAATAATCGATTGTCTATTCTTCTTCAAAGCAGATCCGATTTTCTAAGGATCAAGAAGTGCATCACTGACGAGAATCTTCATAAGCATCGCCTTCTGGATATAAGATTTGGACTTGGTGCTGGCGGCAAACCCTACAAATACGTGCCCCCAACGGAGGGAGAGGGAATATCTCGGGCAGCAGAAACAACTAAATTCCGTAAGAGTCCTTCTCCGATAATCATCCAGGATGACAAGGACCTGAACATATATAGAGGAGATGAGGCTCGTGGTGACAAGCCTAAGGAAATCCCAGTCTCTCCGCGGGGTTTCCCCTCCAGGGCTTCCCTTCCGATCGAACCTGCTGCTCCTGATGATTTGACAGATGAACAGCTATTTAAAGAGCTGAGCAAAATTCCTCTGCCCGATGATGTATACACAGAGGGGGACTTTGAAGGGGAGCCACTCTTCCCTGCTTCTGAGGAGACCACCGTTCCAATTAGAGAACAAGAAACTACTCAGATGAGCCTGACTGAAGGCCCGGGTCTGTTAGGGGGAATTATATGGGATGCACAAATCACACACACTGCCTGACCCTGCACTTTTATATCAACAGTATTCAAGGTTTTAATATGCTTTTTTCTCCTTTGCAGGAAAGATGTCTCGCAGGCGGTCTTATTCTTATCATTCTCTTCGTGATGGCACACCCAGTCTCCATCCGAGTACCGAGCTCTCGCGGCCCTTCTCACAAGCCGACTTCTTCGCAACCCCGGTCTCCACCGAAATCGACATCTGGCAAGCTTCCCAGTTATCTGATAGCTCCTGTAGGGGGAAAACAACTTCCTAAAGAGTTAACTCCTCCGAAGAGTGCACCCTCTCACAGCAAGTCGTCAAAAAGACATTACGAGCCTAAAGATAAAAGCAATGATCAAATCAAAGATTCTGAAAAGGAGAGGAGTGACATTGTCCCTTCCAGCCAGCCAGAGTTGGCTGCCCCCGGGTCACGGGATTACATCCATGGTCCCGAGACTCAAGGTAGGCTGGAAAAGTTACGGGAACAATTCCCCAACATCTTCTTCGAAAGGATGACGTTTGTTCCAGCCTTGGAGCCAGTCCCTAGGAACTGGGATAATGAAGTTGTCGGGCACATTCGCCATGTAGCCAGGCAGTATGAGATGATGAAGAAACATGCGGTTAATCTTTCAAAAGTCATTTGAACACTCGAAATGGAAGCACATAGATCTAAAGTGAAAATTGATAACAACGAAAGGGCCAGGACAAAGATGGAGAAGGACTTGGAAGATGCTCAATCCCAACTCGCCTTAGCGCGGAGAGATGCTGAAAATTATAAGATCAAATTGGAGAATGCTAAGAAGCGCTTTCATTCGGAACTTGACTCAAATAGCCAAGAGAAGATGGCCTTAAAGAAGGAGGTAGAAGATCTCAAAATGGCCAACATTGAGTTGAAGACAGCACAAGGCCATTTTGAAGCTGAGAGAGCTACCTGGGAGGCAGAAAAAGCAAGTTTGAGAGAAAGTTTAGCTTCGACTGAAGCGGAAAAGGTGATTTTGAATGATCAAGTCGTGGATGCGGAGAGAAGGGCGGCTCTCGCCGAAAAGAATGTTGAAAGTGCCATTGAAATGGCTACTGCTTCTAACAACAAGCTTGTCGAGAGAGAAAAGGATATCGAAGGGTTTGAAGAGATGATCTTTGACTTCCTGGGCCAAGTCCTCAAAACCCGCAACATCTCGTGGATCCCGGACTACCACGTTACTTTAGCCAATTTATGGGATGCCATCGTTGAGGGTGAGAAGCAGAAATTGGGAGTCGAAGAAATTGATGAAGATGAGCTGATGAAGACCATCCTCAGGGATAGCGAGCCTGAGGATCTGGCAGAGGGTCGTCATCTAATTCAAGCGGAAATGGAAAAGGAGAGGGTCCTGGCTAAGGGAAAAAGCAAGGCTGACGAATGTTCGAGCTCAGTTGTGGAGCCCAAGACCTCCGGAGTTGAGGAATACCATCCTGATGATCCATTAATCCCTTTGGGCCTAACTCCTGTGCTTGTTGGAGCTCCTGCAGCTAGCCTAGATGGAGGATCTGCGGAAGGTATCTCCCTTTTTTCCCCACAATTTGTTAAAGCAATTGTGAATTGTCGTCGTCTGGTAGAGCAACCAATTGAATTAGTAACATGTGTCCCCCATAATACAGGTGGCGAGCCCGTCGACAAGGATGTTGAGCAAAGGAAAGAGGCGGAGAAGGTTGTCGTCTCGCCAGGTGCCGGTGTTGATATACCGAAACAGGCTGAGGGTACAACAGCAGAGAAAAGCGTCCTGGCACCCAGTGCTGATGTTCCCAAGGATGATGAAACCATCGAGGCCTTGAAAGATATGGATGGGCGCCATGTAGAGGATGAGGAGGATATCATTAGCGCCAAAGAAACCGAAGACGATGACGATGAAACTTTGGCCAACAGAAAAGCTAGGCAGGAAAAGGAGATGGATTTAAAGAAGGTGGGACAAGAGCCTTTGAACATAGTCCCTATCGTGGAGTTTGATCCCAAAACTGGGATGGTTTTGAAATTCCAGCCCAAATCCATCAGCAGACAACTTCATTTTGCGAATCCTGATGATTTCCCATCTTCCCTTACTGATAAAAGGAAGAGAAAGGAGGCGGAAGAGGAATCTTCTGAAGAGTCGGACGTTCCTCTCATAGACAAGAGGAAGAGAAAGAAAGGTGATCAATCCGACGCTGACAAGGCGAAGCTAGAGAAACAGAAGCAGGAGAAGCGGTCAAAGCGTAAATAGGATTTTGTCGCTTGTTTATATTTTGTCTTTAGGTTTCCCACTGGCCAGGAAATGTAATTACGAGACTGGCCCACTTTTTTCTTTCTAGGTTGTCTTTCACTTTGTAAGCTTGCAGTATATAAATGAAAGTTTATCTCTTTTTGCATCATTGTGTACCTGCATTCAATAAACTTTTCATGCTTAGTCATAGATCATCTGATTATAACTGCAAATCAGTCAAACAACAGAAAGAAAAAATTTAAAAATTTCCGTGCTGCATTGTTGCATTAAAGTTCATGTGTATATGCATATGGCCCCCAATCAGTCGTTAACATAGCGCCTAACTAGGGCTTATTAAGGATTGATTAGCATTGTCGGCACGTTGCCCCCTATTTCTGAATATGGGGGACTTAGAGAATTTAGCAAGATAATTGTCCTTATGGTGCTGAGTTTCTGGCACCTTTCTCAGTGCTTAACCATAGACTCCTTTATACTCTCTCGGCGGCCGCCGAGGTTAGAGTTTGAATTCAGTAGTTCAGTCGGTCCCCGTTCCTTCAGCGGGGAAGAAGTTCTTTCTCTGCGCTCAATCGGAGACGTTTTTATACTCTCTCTCTGGAGAGTTAGAGTTCGAGCTCAGCAATTCAATCGCTCCCCGATCCTTCAGCGGGGAAGGAGCTCTTTCTCAGCGCTCAATCGGAGACGCTTTTATACTCTCTCTCTGGAGAGTTAGAGTTCGAGCTCAGCAGTTCAATCGCTCCCCGATCCTTCAGCGGGGAAGGAGCTCTTTCTCAGCGCTCAATCGGAGATGCTTTTATACTCTCTCTCTCTCTCTGGAGAGTTAGAGTTCGAGCTCAGCAGTTCAATCGCTCCCCGATCCTTCAGCGGGGAAGGAGCACTTTCTCAGCGCTCAATCGGAGACGCTGTTATACTCTCCTGGCGGTCGCCGAGGTTAGAGTTCCGTCACGGCGGTTCCGATCATGGTACATCGCCATGACCTACGGACATCGACTTCATATCCGTTATCCTCAAGATTTTGACTGGTGATTACATTCCATTCTGATGGATGGCACCTATAATTATATGCTTCTGGGATCGTTGCATGATTCACAACAATTTCCATAAAAATAGAAAGACAGATAAATAATGCAATAAAGGTAAACGACACACAATATTTTTATAGTGGTTCGGTCGAATCATGACCTACGTCCACTTTATAATTTTTTGCTTTAAGGAATCAGACTATTCTAGGCAAGTCGTGCCTTGTACATGGTTCTCAACAATGCAAAAGAACAGATTTGAAATTTTTATGTTAAGTATGGCCGTAAATGTTGGGCATTCCACACTCTGGGGATTTCCTTTCCATCTACGGTTGCCAGCTTGAAGGTTCCATTATCAATCTTGCTCAGAATGGAGTACGGTCCTTCCCACTTCGCACCCATTTGAGTTGGGGGTGGAAAGACATGCTTCAGAACCAAGTCTCCGGGTTCCAAGGTTCGGGATCGAACCTTTTTGTTGTAATATCGAGCGACCTGTTGTTTGCATCTCAAGGTACGCAGATCTGCTTCATCCCTCTTTTCTTCGATCATATCCAGGGATTCAAGGAGCAATTCGTTATTAGTCATCGGATCGTAATAAGTCACTCGGTGAGAAGGTACTTTTATCTCAACCGGGATGACTGCTTCTGCTCCAAAAGCAAGGGAGAAGGGGGTATGCCCTGTTGCCGATTTATACGTTGTCCTGTAGGCCCATAGTGCCAAGGGTAATTCATCAGCCCACATGGCTCTGGCCCGCTTCAGTCTTCTTTTCAGAATGGACTTAATCACTTTATTCGCCGCTTCGACTTGTCCGTTCGATTGCGGGTGCGCCACAGAGGTGTATCGTTTCTCAATGTGGTATTTCTGGCAGAAGTTTCTGAATTCAGTGTTATCGAACTGAGTTCCATTATCAGTTATAACAATCTTTGGAATTCCAAATCGGCAGATGATGTTTCTAACGACAAAATTGATCACTCGTTTGGTTGTGATTGTAGTCAGTGGTTCGGCCTCGACCCACTTAGTGAAATAATCTACGGCTACAATAGCGAACTTCGCTCCGCCCCTAGCTATGGGGAGACTTCCGATAATATCAATTCCCCACATAGCGAAAGGCCATGGGCTCGTCATTGTTTTTAACTGATTAGAAGGTGCTCTAGGTATCTTTGAAAATATCTGGCACGCATCACACCGTTGTGCGTATTTCGCCGCATCCTTGTTTATGGTAGGCCAGAAATAACCATGCCGTAACACCTTTTTCGCCAATGTTTGCCCTCCAGTGTGATCGCAGCATTCACCTTCGTGTACCTCCTGCAGCACACATTTGATGTCATCATGAGCTATACACCGAAGAAGGGGCATCGAAAATCCTTGTCTGTAAAGAACTCCGCCTTGCAGAACGTATCGGGCAGCTTTACGAATTACTTTACGCCTCTCTCTTTTCTTGGTCGGAAGCGCTCCATTCATCAAGAAATTCTTTAGAGGGGTCATCCATGACTCCCTTTCTGGTTCCGTCTCTAGTATTGGATCGATTTCCATTTGATCTATACTAGGAGACCGAAGTACTTCAACGCGGGCTAGCCCGGTCTCTTCGGGATCGTCGGAACTAGCCATCTTTGCCAACTTATCCGCCTGTTGATTCTCTGACCGCGGAATGTGAGATATGCTGTAGTGATCAAAGTCGTTCAGCAAATCTTTCACTTTCTTCAAGTATAAAATCAATCTTGCACTTTTGGCTTGGAATTTTCCAGTAACCTGGTTCACAACTAACTTGGAGTCGCAAAAGATGTCCAGCTTTGTGACTTCTAACTCCTTTGCGATCCTTAGTCCGGCTATCAGGGCTTCATATTCAGAGTCATTGTTAGTGGCGTGAAACTCCATCCGGATAGCATAGGATATCAATCGTTTCTCGGGAGTTTCAAGCACTATTCCAACGCCAGATCTCTTGTCATTCCTAGCGCCATCAGTATACAATCTCCAGGCACTGGGATCGAGAAGTAATTTTGCGGGGTCAACTTCTTCGTTTGCTATATCCTCCTCTGGGACGGTAAACTCTGCTATGAAGTCAGCTATCACTTGCCCCCGAATTGACCGTCGGGGCTGAAAGTTCAGATCAAATTGACTTAACTCAATGTTCCATTTGAGTAATCTTCCAGACGCCTCTGGTCTCTGTAGAACTTGCTTGAGTGGATGACCAGTGTATACGGTAATGGGATGCGCTTGAAAATAATGTCGAAGCTTTCTAGAGGCGATCAGCAAAACATACGCCAACTTTTCTATCCTTGGATAATTACGCTCTGCTGCCGTCAATTTTTTGCTCACGTAATACACAGGTCTTTGGACCTTATCTTCTTCTCTCACCAACGCTGAGCTGATCGCGTGGGATGACACTGCCTAGTACACGAATAAGTCCTCGTGATCCATCGGCTTAGATAATATCGGAGGTTTCTCCAGGTGTCTCAGCAAGTTCTGAAACGCTTCTACGTAGTCGGGCGTCCATTTGAAGTGGCGTTTTCCTCGTTTTATCAATTCGAAAAATGGGATGCATTTGTCCGTAGCCCTGTAGATAAATCTTCTTAGTGCGGCTACTTTCCCTGCAAGGCTTTGCACATCTTTAATTTGCCTAGGTTCCTGAATGTCTCTGATTGCCGCGTTCTGGTCTGGATTAATCTCAATCCCACGAGAACTGACGATGAACCCCAAGAATTTTCCGGAGGCGACCCCGAATGAACATTTTGTTGGGTTGAGTTTCATCCCGTACTTTCGAAGAATGCCAAACATTTCTGCCAAGTCCGTAGTGTGATTGGAGGATTGTTTGGACTTAACCAACATGTCGTCAACGTATACTTCCATTGTTTTCCCAATCTGGTTATAGAACATTCTGTTCACTAACCGTTGATATGTAGCGCTTGCGTTCTTCAAGCCAAAGGGCATTACTACATAGCAATATAATCCCAGATCCGTAATAAAACTAGTGTGTTCTTGATCTGGAACGTGCATTGGAATCTGGTTATATCCTGAATAAGCATCCATAAATGAGAGAAGTTCATGGCCCGCCGTCGAGTCCACCAACTGGTCGATCCAGGGTAACGGAAAACTGTCTTTTGGGCAGGCTTTGTTCAAATCCGAGAAATCGATACACGTTCGCCACTTCCCGTTGGCCTTCTTTACCAGGACTGGATTTGAAATCCATTCTGGGTAGATCGAGTCTCTGATAAATCCATTACTTTTTAGCGTTCCATCTTCTTCCTTCAAGGCAGCGGACCTCTCTGGGCCCAGCATTCGCCTTTTTTGTTTTACCGGAGGATGTTTAGGGTTAATGCTTAATGAATGGCTCATGATTGATAGAGATATCCCGCACATGTCTGCGTGTGTCCAAGCAATTACATCCAAGTTATTTTTTAAGAAATTCGTCAGTTCTTTAGCGAGATTCGGATTTAACTGGGATCCGGTCTTAAGGACCTTCTCTGGGTCACTATCACCGTTCGGTACATCCACAATTGTCTCGTTGGGAGTCGCCATTCTGCCCCCAGGTTCTTGGTCCTCTCTGGGATCTATATCCTCGGGCAACTCTCTGGGCGACTCTCCTACGGTTATCCTCTTTAGTTGCTATAAGGTCTCCGCCCTTATAGGGGGAGAAGCGCCCTTGGTTTCTATGTCCCCTCCACTGCGGAGTAGCTTTAGCTCTGCAACATAACATGCTTGTGCGGCAACCTGATCTCCTCTGACAATACCAACACCAGCTTCCGTAGGAAATTTCAATAATAAGCACCAGGGGGCTATACAGGCTCTAAACTTTGCGAGGGCCGGTCGGCCCAGGAAGGAATTGTAGGGTGATTCAACATCCAGAACCACGAAGCGAAGGATTCTCACTCTCTGGCGTTCTCCTTCCCCAAGTGTAACTGGTAACTCTACATAACCCATTGGAGCGATGGATGCTCCATTAAATCCACGGATCCATCCCTGACAGGGCTTCAAGTCTTTTATCTCGAGGTTCATCTGATCGAATGTCCTTTTGAAAAGAATGTTGACAGAACTCCCGTTATCCACCAAAACTTTATGAACAGTGGCCGGGCCAATAGGTATTGTGATTACAAATGGATCTTTAGTCGGATCATGGACTCTAATGCTTTCTCGTTCGCGGAAAACGACCTCATCGGACATTATCTTTTGTTGCTTTATCGGGACGTTGTCCTCGGGGTTGCTACACTCCCCTACCTCGAGGTGTTGCTTGGCTGCATTGACATACGGATCCAATGCCTTGGAATCGTGTCCGGCGAGATAAAGCCCTCCGATCACGGTATTGATAACAATGTCCTTTCCCTTTTGCTGGGCAGTTGGCCTGACAGCAGGTTGATTCTGGTTCTGATTTGGGGCCTGTACGGCTTGCCCCCTGTCTCTGGGCGTTACTCTGTATTCATCTAATTTTCCTTCTCGAAGAAGCCTCTCGACTACATCTCTTAGGTGACGGCATTCATTTGTCGAATGGCCATGAATCTGATGAAAGAGATAAAACTTCCCCGTTTCGCATTCTTTCTCCGTCGACTCTTTGGGAGGTGGCCTCTTATTCTGGAGAACGTTGTATGAATCCATGAAGATATTTTCCAAAGTATCATTTATTGGCGTATAACTCTCAAAAGCCCTGGGACGGGTCCTTCTCTGGGAGTCGTTCCCTCGATTCCTCTTCCGGTTGTTTCCATTACTGTTATTATCATTGTTCCCTGACTGACGACCACCCTGATTCCGATTTCCGACATTAACTTCGACCTTCCCCGAGCTGTCTCCTGTCTGCTTAATGGCGACATTGCTCTGGATTTCCTCCTTATCGGCGTAAATGTACGTTAGTTTTTTCGTAGAATAACTCTCTAGTATGGGGTGGCTTGCCGGCCAGGTATCTCCCAAATTCAATGTCTTTATCTACTCCATCAATCAGAGCTGCGACAACGGTTGGCTCATGAGGACCCTTAACTTCAGTAGCGGCCAGGTTGAAACGGTCTAGGTACACCCTCAAACTCTCGCCTGGTCGTTGCTTGACAAGGAACAAGTCAATCACACTCTTTGTCCTTTGTGCGTAGATGCAGAACTGTTCCACGAACCTTTCACTCAACTCCCTGAAGCTGGAAATTGATCTTGCTGGTAAGCGAGTAAACCATAACAATGCTACATCCTCCAAGAATATGGGAAATGCTTTGCACTTGACAGCGTCAGAAGCTGCGGCAGTGGTCATTGACCAAGAATATCTCATCAGATGCTGGACGGGATCAGATCTACCCGCGTAACGGTTCATTTGTGGCATGTTGAAACGCCTCGGGAAAGTCGCATCTAAAATATCATCAGTGAAAGGGGTATGACTGCGGTCCATTCCCCAAACTTCATTCCATTGTCCACGGCTATCTGCCAGAATTTGATGGATCATAGCTGCAACATTTGCACTGGTCAGCGGAGGTTCGGGGTCAGTGCTTCTTGCTCGATGGGGTTCTCTAAGCTCTCTTCCGGGAGCAGTCACAAAATCTGGGGCTCAGATTGGGCTTCATTGCCCCCTGTTACCATGAGCATTTGCATGGCGACGGGGCTGAGGCAGTCTGTTCTGTACAGGGCTGCCCACATATCGAGCTTTGGGAGTTGCGGCGTGATCGTTCACATTACGGTTTGAGGGCCCTGCACCCAGTGCCTCTTCTTCCCGTGACGGCAGGGTTCCAAATCGAAGCTGCTCTATATTTTCGGGTCTCTCATATGGTCGCCGCGGAGGTCTCGGCGATTCCTCTGACGAAGAAGAGTATCCTGGGGTGAGCGGACGAACCGGTGGCGTCCTTTGCCTTGCGAGATCATTAAGCCTTCTATCCATAGCGGTCAAATTTTGTCGCAGAACGGAGCTTTCCTGCCTTTGAGCAGCCAATTCATCAAACAGTCTCTCCCACATTTCGGAAAAGCGAGAGAGATCCCCCTCGGTAACAGGAGCAGAAGGGTCATACTGATCATCATCACTTTCTCTTATGCGCAAAGAGCTTGAGCCAGGTCGAGCGGAGGGGCCAGGACGGTTGGAGCGAGCCATAGGCTCCTTTCCAGGTCTAGTTGTAGTCTGATCATCAATTCGGATCGCCGTGGATCGAGGATGGTGGCTCGCAGCGCCCCCCTGCGATCGGTTCGTGGTCATGGTTCGCGGAGGATTCGAGGCGTTATCACGGGATCGAGTAACGACCCCTTCAGCAGTTCGGTTCGTCTCGTCTTCGTCGACTTGGAGCATGACACCTTCATCGGATCGGTTCGCCCCCGGCGCGCCGCGATCCAAAGTTCCCTCATTGCCTAGCTCGTGCACACTTTCTTCAACTGCTTCGTTCGCGATTTCATTTGTTCGTGAAGCTTGTACTTCCTTAGATCTCTTTCCAGCCATGATATCAGATGTCACTGGAATCTTCAAAGAACTGAATAGTGAAGTTTTGGGACTGTTTTCTCAGTGAAAGCACCAAAATGTTAGATCAAAATTTGGACCTAACACCCAAATCGTTCTGATTCTTATAGAGTTTTAACTAGAGAATGAAGAAAAAGCAGAAAACGCACAGAATTTACAGTGGTTCGGCGTTAACAAGCCTACGTCCACTTTATATGTTATCGATTATACTTTGAATGCTAATACAATCAATGATTTCTCTCTAGCTCACTTTTACAATTGTGAATTCTCTCAGTAATCTAGTAATAAAACTGATAAGAAATGGTGATATGACAATAATGACGCAATCAGTACTCAATATTGCCAAAAAGATCCTGAAAAATGCCAAGCTCTGGACTATTTATAGTTGATTTTGTCAAGCGGATCGCGGTCACACGTGGCATGAATCCCGAGAATATCGGATCGTATCGCAGCCGATGAAGAATTAGTCAAATTAGCCGTTGTGGACAGGTGTCGCGATCCCCTTGAATATCGGATCGAGCAAAGGGGGAGAATCAGTCAAAATGACAGTTGGGGACACGTGTCGCTGGATCCGTGCATCTCGGATCGCCGAAGACTAGCTCGTGCTTGAACGGGTCAGAGGCTTCGTCGTGCATCAGGGGATCGGATCGGCCTGTAATGGGCAGTAGTGTATGTACGGATCGAGTCGCATAGAAGTGGTCGTATCGCTGATGCAATGGGGGCGATCCGATGAGGTGCGATCCGATGAGGGGCGATTCGATAAGGGGCGATCCTCTGGTGCGATCCGTTCCTTCATGTACTTAGGGAATGTAGTTTCGTACTTTCTTCTTGTGAATGAACCTAGGTGGCTTGGTCAAAAAGCTAGCCAACACTATATTAGGTTAATCCACTGGGAAGTAAATGGGTACGACATGTGTGTAAGCCTTGAGTGCTGATAACCCAAGTAACCTAATAAATAAGATAATATGACTGAACGGTATATATAGGATTATCCAAAGTGTATAGTTTAAATCCAATCACCAGAACTTGTGTTCTGACCCCCTCCTCATAACATACTCGCATGTTAGATTTGTGGCAGAGACATGATAGCCTTGGATACTGGTTAGGCAGTATTAATAATACGGTAAGGCTAAGTTTTGATTATACTATATTTTATCCATTCCGCTATGAGATATTTTCTGAGCTCTGACATGTTTTATGTATCTGTCTTTTCTACAGGATACCAGAGCACAACAACTTAAGTTTCGATGGATGGGAATTTTGGAAAAAAAGTTCAGTCTGTTGGAATTCGGATTGTCACAATGGTCTTAGATGTTCTGTGTTCCATGTTCTAGGTAGTAGATCACCGTTCGGTTTGCAGAATTGATATGTTCCAGGTATGAGTTTTTGATGAATGATCAAGTGTCCTTACCAGTTTGGGCTAAGGGGTCCATCCATTGGATTTCTAGTATTTTCCATAACCCTTCGTAATGCCAAGTCTCGTTTTCGAAAAGTTCTCGTTCTTACTCCTTAATTGTAGTATTTAGTGACTCTCCACTGATATTTAGCCATTCTAATTGTAGCCTCATCTCTTAACCCTTAGATTAGGTTTAAGGATTCCTTTTTTATTCTTAATTTGGATCAAATGCATAAGCTATTCCTCTGTGTGAAGGAATTTCAACTTCGACCGGATGCATAGCCTTGCATCCGTATGTTAGAGAATATGGAGTGTATCCTGCCGCTGTCTTAGCGGAGGTTCTATATACCCAATGTACCAACGGCAACTCATCTTCCCAATTTCCTTTGGCTTGATTTAGACATTTATTTAAGATTGTCTTTATGGTTTTATTTGTAGCCTCAACGACGCCGTTTGCCATTGGATGTGCTAAGGATGAGAAACTCTTTAAGATTCCATTTCTGTCGCAAAACCTTGTGAACTCCTCACTTTCAAATTGTGTTCCATTGCCTGATATGATTTTATAAGAGATTTCGAATAAAGTGATGATATTATTTATCATAAATCTCAAAACCTTATGCAGGTAATGTTCGGAAGCAGTTCCTCTTCAACCCATTTGGTAAAGTAGTCGATTGCTACTACCGCATACTTAGCTGCTTCCTTAGATATAGGTAAGGGTCCAATTAAATCTATTCCCCATACATCGAAAGGCTGTGGGCTTGAGATGGTGGTTAAGTCATTTGGAGATAATCGGGATACCCTAGAATATCTTTGGCACTTCTCACATTTCTTGACATACTCTATTGTTTGACTAACCGTTTGTAGCCAATAGAAGCCTTATTGCATAACTCTTCTTGCTAACTTGATTCTGTTGGAATGATCTCTACAGAAACCCTCTTTTGTTTCCATTAACAATCTTTATCCCATTTTCAAGGCTTACAAATCTCAAGTAAGGGAGTGAATGCCCTTTCTTATAAAGTACCTTATTTATGATAACGAAAGTAAGGCTTGATGCTTAATCCTCCTAGAATCTTTCCTATTGGTAGGTAGTGTTCCGTTCAAGTGGTAGATTTACCATGGAAGTCATCCAATTATTATTACAATGATAGTCCATTTCGGATTGTATAGGTTCCTCAATAAGGACTTCGTTCATTCTCTTTTCCTCTTCAGCTTCTTTTGCCAAAGCTTGGGATCTGGTTAAAACTAACAATTATCCAGGCTCAAGCGTCTTTTGCTCGATGCTAGGTGTTTCTTGATATTCTACAGGGATAATTCGAGTTTCAAGAGCTCTTCTAGAGCTAGACAACTTTGTCAAAGAGTCAGCTTGGGAATTTTCCCTCTGGGAATTTGATGTATAGAGAAATCCCCGAACTTAGTAAGCATCTTTAATATCTTCTTCACGTATAGTGCTAACTAGGCATCTTTGGTTTGATAAGTTTGTTTTATCTGAATTACCATTATTTGCGAATCACCAAAGATCTTGATCCAAGGTATCTTTAATTGTAGGGCTAGGTTCAATCATGCTACCATTGATTCATGCACGACCACATTATTTGTTGCGACAAACCATAGTTTCATTGCATAGTGTGTTAAAGATGTGGAATGCGGATCTTAAGGCAAAACTAATAGTAGAGGTGGGTGAACAGTGTTTATGAGGAATTTAAAGAAATCTTACACTAACCGCTTTTTATAGTGTCCCAAAGGTTGCAAGATTTCTGAACCATTTCAAATATGAAAAGGCACTTCCTTTGAAAATTAAAAATCTGACTGTTATATGCCGACATGTGAAAAAATGTATGTCGACATATACACTATATTTTTGAGTTTTAAATCATTTTAAAAATATTTAAACCAATATATATATTCTGAAAATTCCTAAAACAAAACTAGTTGTTAAAACATTAATTTTCAAGTGCAAAAACATAAGAAAATACTATTTAAACATATGATTAAAAACTTTATATATAATTGATATAAAAACTAAATAATAACATATATATATTTAGGAATTTATAAATAGATATTTATAAACTATATAAACAAAAAGGGTTTATAAAAACCGAGAGTTTAAATAAGAATATTTGAAATTATAATCAAATATAAACTTGGTAATATATATATATATATATATGATTTAACAAAACTATACAAATAAGAATACTTTATAAATTAGGAAATATATTTGAAATCCTTGGAAGATTAAAAATCATTTTGACATAATTTTGAAATCAGTTTGAAAATAGTTTGAAATCAATTTTGAAAAGAGATAATTTGAAAATAGAGTTTGAGTGATATTCAGAGTTTTACATAATATCTGGACTCTATTACCCTGGTAGTCTTGGACTCTTGAACTCTTGATACTCATGAGTCTTAATTCTCCTTTGAAATCCTAAAGATCTGAAATCTTGAAACACTTAACTCTTTAGGCTCTTAACTGTACAGTCTTTAATATCTTATTATTTGCATATAAATTCTGCATATACATCTATACATTCTAGATAAAAGTGTCGGTATATATTTTATAATCAATAATGATTGAAACAAGGTTGTTGTCATCAAAACATCATCAACATTCCATTCTCCAACATAGTGTGGATGGTGCCCGTCAGGTGTGATTATCACATATCCTACCCCTTGCTCCTTGCTCATTCGAGGCTCCATCTACGAATAACTGCCATTTGGACTTAAGATCATTATCCTTTATTGATTGTTCCTTAACAAAACTTGTGCGTTCATTAACAATGTCTGCTAGGGCTTGTATTTTTATTATCGCTAGTGGTTGGAACCCCATTTCATATTGTCTAAGCTCAGTTCCCCACTTAACTAACCTTCCCGATGTTTCCGATTTACTGAAGACCTGTTTGAGCGGGAAATTGGTTAGAATCTTAATAGGATGTGCTTGAAATTAACCACTAAGCTTCCGAGCGGTAAGTATCAAACATTAAGCCAACTTTTCTATCACAGGATATCTGGTTTCTACATCTGTTAACATTCTACTAACATAATAAATTGGGAATTGTGTTCCATTTCTTTCTCTAATGAGAACCGAGCTGATTGCATATTCAGAAACATCCATGTAAAGATATAGGTCTTCCCCACCTTCGTGGATGGATAAAATTGGAGATTTTACCAAATACTCTTTCAGTTCTTGGAAAGCCTGTCAACGTTCCTCACTCCTTCAAAAATTTTCTTTTTCTTAATTACATTGAAGAAATGCACACAATTATCAATGGCTTTAGAAATTAATCGATTCAAGGATGCTACTCTTCCGTTTAACCTCATGACTACTTTGCTTGTCTTTAGTTCATCCTTATCCTTTACGACTTTAATCTGGTCGGGACTTTCAATCCCATATTCACCGAACACATAACGTGGGAAATTTTCCGAATGAACCCCAAAAGAGCATTTACGTGGATTCAACTTCATTTGGTATTCACTTAAGATATTGAACATTTCTTCCAGATCTTCCAAATGACCTTCTGTCTTGTTAGATCTCACTAACATGTCATCTCCATATACTTCAATATTCCTCCCTATTTGATATTAAAACATTTTGTTAACCAGTCTTTAGTAGGTAACACCAGCATTACCTTATAGCAATATGTTCCCCAATCATTAATGAAGCTTGTATGTTCTTTATCTGGTTTGAACATAAGGATTTTGTTATATCCTGAGTATGCATACATGAGGGATAACATCTTATGTCTGCTAGTTGCGTAAACCGACTGATCTATTCAAGGAAAGGGATAGCAATCCTTTGGACAAGCTTTATTTAAGTCTGTGTAGTCGACACAAATCCTCCATTTCCCATTAGACTTTTTTACTAACACTGGATTGGAAAACCATTTGGGATAAAAGACTTCTCCAATAAATCCATTCGCAAGTAATTTCTTTACTTCCTCTTTCAAGGCATCTGATCTGTCCCTGTTATACTACCTTTTGGGTCGGATAGGAGTTACGAATGGATTGATGTT
This sequence comes from Allium sativum, assembly GCA_030737875.1. Taxonomy (NCBI): domain Eukaryota; kingdom Viridiplantae; phylum Streptophyta; class Magnoliopsida; order Asparagales; family Amaryllidaceae; genus Allium; species Allium sativum. The sequence continues at coordinate 419,929,301 of CM060924.1, forward strand.
CAGAGAGTGGCTCGTGATAGAGGGGTTGAATCCTACCATATCTAAATGGGTCCAAGCGGATACATCTTTATTATGTTAAAGGAACTGAATCAAATCTGTTTTCAATGGTTCTTCCAACCTTGTCCATATTTTGATGATCTTAGATGTGTCGGTTGGATCGATGCTTACTTCCTTCAAATCCTCTATTGGTTTAATTCTTTCTGTATCCCTTCGGGAATCCAGTTCTATTATAATCTCTTCCTCCTCAACTGAGCTTATCTCTTCCATCCTGTTTCTTTTGCTTCCAAGAGGACTATACCTATCATTCATACGCTTGTTATTCTTATTGATTCTTATTTTAGCTTCGAATGCCGGATGTAGAAATACATCTTCCAAGGGATGCTTTTTTTTAGAAGAATCAAAGTAAGCAAGATACTCCCTTTTATATTGATCATAAGATATTTTGATGAGACGAAGGAATCCACCTTATCCAGAGCCGGCGGCCAAAGAAAGGATTGTAGTAGGAAGGCAGGTCAATGATGACAAAGAGAATCTCAAAAGTTCTGCAAAGAGGAGGCAATCCAACTTGGACAACTGGAGTGGATCCCTTATTGTTGAAACCGAAGATGGGTTCATTACTAGGTTCCAGCCCTGTTCAGAAATACCAATGTGGTCGAAGGCATGCTTAAAGATCACATTCACCGCACTCCCAGTATCAATAAGAATCTTAGCTAACATTGAAACCCCAATCTGTGTCGTTATCATGAGAGGGTCATTATGTGGATGATGGACCCCCTTTTGCATCTCATTTGGCGACACCACCAAGTTGTGCATTTTGATGTTGTAGAGAGCATTATTTAGCAATGTCTCTTCTTGAATAGAGAATATCCCTTCACGGGCCTCTCTCAGATATTGATTTTGGGCTGCTTGACCATTCCCAGCTGGATGTGGCCCTCCATGGATCACATATATTTGGTTTATTGGAGGGCCATGATCTAGTTGAGCCTCCTCAACTGGGGCCTCTACTTAGTTAGCTGAGATCTTTTGATGCATGTTGGCCTATTTGTCCAGAACGAATTCTTTTAAGTGCCCATCTATAATGAGGTTCTGAATTATGTCTTCTAGTACTTTGCATTCGTCCATTTTGTGCTCATTTGTCTTGTGGTACTCACAATACTTTTCTCCACTGTTTGGTTCTGAGCAGTTTTTAGCTTTGAAAGACGCTGGGAAGTTGTTGACTCTCTCCTTTGCCACAACGTATATGAACGAGATTTGTTTACTCAAAGCCACCGAGTTAGCGTTTGAATATTCCTACCTTGGTTTCTTCTGACTTTCACCGAATCTGAACTTCCCACCTTGAGGTTTACGACTAAAGCTGCACTTTCCTCGTTCCCCTTGGAGGCCGAATTTCTTTTTTGAATAATATGGCTCATCCATGTGGATGAATTTATCTACTTGAAAATGGAAATCTTTCAAATCTTTGCATTCATGAATGTAAAGCTCTTTCCAGAACAGAGTATTCTCTATTAATCCTGAATGAACGACATTGAGCTTGTTATGGTCGTTTATGTCTTTTGCCTTTAATTCTTCAACGTTGAACCTTTTTAGATAATCGCCTAAAGACTCTTCCTATCTTTACTTTATGTTGGCGATGATAGTGTAATCCACCACTGGGTCCTTGCAAATGTAGAACTGTGCGGAGAACTTGTAAGATAGTTGCTTCCAAGAATAAATGGAATTCTCCCAATATTGACGATACAACTTAGCGGCTGCTCCTTGGAGTGTTACTGGGAATAATCGACATTGAATGGCTCCCGAAGCATGATAGAGATTCATTTGGCTGTCAAAGCCATAAGATGATCGTCGGGGTCAGTAGTCCCAGGATACTTCATGGTAGGCACTATGGTATTCTTAATTGCGTCAGTGAAAGGAGCCACCCTTTCATTGTTAGTAACCCTTTCATCCAAAGTTCTTTTCTTTTTACTTCCAAGTAAATCTTTGACAGCTTTCTTCATTATATCTTTGAGGTAAGCCTATTTATTTTCATAGTTTGTTCTATTGGGTCTAAACCCTTAGGTAGTCGAGCTCCCACCATATTGCTCCCTACTTTTGCTACGTTGATTTCCCTGTTGATCTACTTCTAAAAGATTGGGTCTTCTTTTCTTGGAGTAAGTTGCATTGACTTTTTATTTTTCCTTTGGTTGTTTAACGGGTGCGTTTCTTCTTGGAAATTCAACTTCTTCCCTTTGACTTGGCATGGTGTTCCTCGAAGACCTTTGCGTCTGAGCAGCTTGCAAGGGATTCCGCATTTCAAGGAACTATTTCTCCTGAGTTTTTATTTTGATGGCATTTTCATCCGTAGAATTTGAGTTTGGAGGTTGTGCTAGATTAAAGGTTCCTCCTATTTCAGTGGTGTTTGAGTTGAATGACGAAGGTATGTTTTCCTTAAGAGTGGTATCAAGAACTTCTTCTTCGTTTATGTTGTTTAACCTTTTTGACTTCATTTTTCCTGCTATTAAACAAAATGTTCAAAAAAAAAATCTATAATAGAATACGAGAGTTGAAGGTTCAAGCCCTCCTTCTAACGTCAAAATGTTAACGATAAAAATCTCCAACACCCAATTTTGGAATTAGCAAAGCCTACATGATGAAATGTAGAGGGTGATCGATCTATAGGACACCCAAGGATAACTTAGTTCTACCAAGCTTGGCTTATTCTACCGTTTCCTAGATATCAAGATCTTAAGTTCGAAGATTAGTTACTCTTCCTTAAAGAGGTGAGTATCACGCTTACGAGACTTAAGGATCAATAATTACTTTACGGTAAGGTCATTGTATGCTTACAAAAGGTGTAGGAACCTTGTTATGAAGGTTTACCCTAGATTCAAGATAGAAAAATATACATTGTGTAAAGAAACAGGCTAATATATCACAACAATTATATTTGATGATATAGTATAGCCCTTAACGGAAAAATAATACTTCCACATCGATCCAGCCTACAATGACCTTTATTACGTAAGTTATCATGTCATAAGGCTACAAAAGGCATTAAAAACGTTGTGCTATACAAGATTAGTACGAAAAGATTGGGGCACAAATATGAATCATGAAAGAAAGCTAATTGATTTACTCAATGATTCCCCTTTCGATATGTTTGTTCTTAAGCCCTTCACATAAGAGGTTAGTGATAGCTTCCTATAAAGTAAATTTGGACACAACTTGATTATCGAATCAAGAGTAAGTATGATTTCGATTTACCCTTTCCATTTATTATAAATGTATTACAAGTGATGTGGAAGTCCCCAATTCAATTTAGAAATTAGGGTTTGATCTCTCAGAAAAGAATGCAAGATTGTGGAATGATAAAAGGTTCCCTCAAAATGTGCCCCCTGGGGTATTATTTATAGGAAATTTGGGCCCCTTTCGGTAGCAGTCCGGTGGGAAGCCATGTTCTAAGAGCTTCTGTGTTCGGTACCAGTTTCTCAGTAATGATATCGACCAGCTTTCTGTGCTCTAGGTATTGATTTGCAATCTGTATTGTTTATCACTCTAGTGTCGCCTCTGGTCGGTGGTATCAACACCAAGCACGTTAGTGTTGATAGCGTCCTTTTGATCTAGTGTTGCTATTGGCTTTGCTTTTTCAAGTATTAGTCTGCTTTAGAGCTTTTGGATATTGTCTTTATGCTTCTTTCTATATAACTTGGATGTTGCCTTTATTATTGGTATTGATACCGAGCCCATTGGTATCGATAGCACTTAGCTTACTCCCATACTGGTCTTGTTTCCCTATGCTTGTATATTCGATACCATCTTTACATGCTTTTGGTATATGGTTTCGCTTTTGTTGTCTTTGTGCTTTTTTCCCTCTGATCCGCTACTGAAACCAAGCCCATTGTTTGTTGTAAGTTGGTATCAGAATCGTGCATTTGTGGTCATCCACTTAGTTTTGGCAGCAAGCTCTTTGTTTTTCCCTGTTGGTGCTGATAGCTTATATGTCAAGCCCTCACTTTAGTATCGTCCTCTTACATCCTCGGTGTCGGTTTTGACTTTGTTGTTGCTGTTCTACTTCTTTGCACTCAGTGGTGGCTTAACTCTTCTAGTTGTTGCTGCCTTCGGTACTGTCTTCATCACGATACCCTTTATATCTTTCCAGTTTTGGTATCGAAATCTGGTAGTAACAACAATAAAAAGTGAGATTGATTCAATTCTAAGTAATAAAACTTGGGAAATAGTTAATATTCCACCTTGGATAAAACCCATTGGCAGTAAATGGATTTTCAAGAAGAAAATAAAACCAGATTCCACTATAGACAAATATGAATCCCGATTAGTACCCAAAGGATATCGTAAAAAAATGATGTAGACTTGTTTGATACTTGTTCATCTGTTTTACGAATAACCTCTATAAGAATGTTAATAGAAATGCATCCATCTATAATCTAGAAATTCATCAAAGGATGTAAAGACAACATTCTTAAATCGCGACCTCGATGAGGAAATCTACGTGGAGAAACTTGAAGGTTTTGTTTCCAAAGAAAATGAAAATAAAGTATGTAGACTAGTCAAATCATTATATGGACTAAAATAGGATCCAAAACAATGGAACGCTATAGTGTTATGATGAAAAATGGGTTTCGTATAAATGAATGTGATAAATGTGTATATTATAAACAAGTTGGACAATCATACATGATGGTTTGTCTATGTAGATGATATGTTAATCCTAAGTCCTAACATTGAAATTATAGAGACCGTAAAGAAAATTTTAATCAACAATTTCGATATGAAATACTTAAGAGTTGCATATGTTATTTTAAGAATTTAAATAATAAGAACACCTAATGGAATTAAATTATTTCAGTCACACTATGTAGACAAAGTGATAGAAAGATTGCTAACTTTTGGAATTAAAGGAGTAAAAACACCTTTTAATCCATCGAAAGTACTGCTTAAAAACACTAATGAGAGTGTAATGCAACTGGAATACTCTCGTGTAATAGGATGTCTAATGTCATGAATTGTCCAAGACTAGATATATTTTATATAGTAAGTCGATTGAGCATGTATACAAGCAATCTGGGAAATGAACATTGAATAGCATTAATGAGAGTGTTGGGATATTTAAAAAACCCGACAGACTTTTCCTTACATTATGGAAAATATCCTTTCGTCTTAGAAGGATATAGTGATGCAAATTGGTTTGTTGATTCAGAAGAATCAAAATCAATTAATGGTTATGTCTTCACCTTAGCAAGTGTAGTAGTGTCATGGAAATCTGCTAAACAAATATGCATAGCGCGATCCATTATGGAATTAGAGTACATCACTTTAGATAATGCAGGTGAAGAAGCAGAATGGCTTTGTCATTTTTAGAAGATACTCTATTTTGACCTAAACCAATTCGGCTAAATGTATACACTGTGATAACCAAGCAGTGCTAAGTAGAGCGCAAAACTTTATGTATAGTGTAAAGTCACGACATATTCATAGACGCCATAACACGGTTAGGCAGTTACTCTCAAATGAAACTATTTCCATAGATTATGTGAGAAAAATGACAACCTAGCGGATCCATTTACTAAAGGTTTATTAAGAGAGAAAATTGACTTCACATTGAGGTGAATGGATTTAAAAGACGAAACCAACCAGAGATATTTTATTAAAAAAAAACTATCCTAGCGACTGAAGATCCCATGGATTAGGATCAATTGGCAAACCAGTTATGAATAACTTAAGACATAATGCATTTGTTTGGACATTTTCCTACTCTATTCATATGGTGCACAATATCAATGCATACCTACAGAAGTATTCTAGATTAAAACTATGTTTTTTTAATGATGACCGTATCTTAAAAATAACAAGTGGAGTATATGTGGATACCCTTAATGGTGGTTATCACCTATGTTGGTGTGAGTTGGGTCGATCCGGCTCTTTGAGATGGGAATCATTGCTTCGTAAAGCTAGTTGTATAGATATACAATAAAGGTCGATGGTTCAAGATGAAATAATTCACCGATTAGCCAAGTAGATCCGATAAGTTCTAACTAGGGAAAGTTCATAGGGAAATATTTACTTATCCACAATAAAGCATTATTCTATATGTACTCTGTGATGTTTCATTTATGTGAGGGAAATATATTTTGTCATTCATGTGGAGGATTGTTGAAGTAACATGTTGAATGAAAATATATAGTGCCACATCGCCAAAGTGTACAACAAGATTCAAGTATATGAATAACTTCCTCATGAGGAGGTTGGGCTTTGGAGCACCCAAATATGCATTTTGCTATAAGGTGGGAGTCATGCATCACCACCACACATGCATGCGTCGCAGCCGCTGTTCGTTTGAACCAAACCGAGTGCGTCGCTTGGCGAATAACAAAGGAAAAAGCGGGAGGGTACGTCTTTTGTCGAACATCAATGAAAAAGGGCTTGCGGATGCGACTTGTCAGAAGGGACGCAACTTTTCGAATGCTGCGAAAAAAAAAGGAAAGAATACTGATCACATTCTCTATTCAATTTTTTTTGTCTTCTTCGTTATCACTGCTGCATCTAATATGAATCACGGGGTTACATACCCCTTATAATTTCATGTAGAAATATTTTATTATGTATTAGGGAACTTTACAAATAAAAGTTTCAAGGAAATTGCAAAGGCAAGCCTTAGAATCCCATTTCTTTAATTTATTTCGACGAATCACTGTGATTTGTTTGTTACTGTGTTGTAGTTTTTATACTTGTAGTTATATTTGTTCCCCGATTCTGACATATAGATCATTAGCATTGATAAATAACGAAGAGAAAATTCCCAGCATGGTAGAGCACAACAATAATGAGTTGAATTAGTACTCAACAAAATATATATTAAGCAAAAGTGTAGAGGAGAGAAAAGTGCATATAGAAGTTTGTAGCACAGTATGACAATGAATGGTATACAAAAATGCATACAAATTGTTGGCTCGCTTTTTGACCAAGCCATCCAGGATCATTCATAAAAGGAAATCAGGAAACCAAGTTCCCCAAGACAGTGGAAGAATGGATCGCACGTCATCGTCTCGCCCAGGAACGGATCGCACGCCATCGTCTCGCCCAGGAAGGGATCGCACGCCATCGTCTCGCCCAGGAAGGGATCGCGCTCTATCGACTCGCCCAGGAACGAATCGCTCCCATCTCGACGACGAACGTCACCTCCAGGCGATCCGATCCCTTGTAACGAACCGAATCCTCTGACCCGTTCAACCACGAGCTGGTCTTTAGCGATCCGAATCGCACGGATCTGTCGACACCTGTTCACAACGACTAGTTTGACTGTTTCTTCAATGGTGGCGATGCGATCCGAAAATCTCGGGATTCGTGCCACGTGTCCGCGATCCGCCTGACAAAATCAGCTATAAATAGCCCGGAGCTTGGCATTTTTCGGGATCTTTTTGGCAATAGTGAATACTGAGTCCGCCATTGTTGTCAAACCACTGAAATATTGAGAGAAATCACTGTTGTACTAGCTTTCAAAGCATAATCAATAAGATTTAAAGTGGACGTAGGCTCGTTAACGCCGAACCACTATAAATTCTGAGTGTTATTTTCTTTTTCCTTGTTCCTCATTTAGAATTCTCTACAGTTCATAACAATTTGGGTGTTAGGTCCAAATTTCGATCTAACATTTTTGGTGCTTCCACTGAGAACTCAGTCTTAAAGTTTCGTCATTCGTTTTCTTGAAGATTCCAGCGATTCAGATATCATGGCTGGAAAAAGATCAAAAGTTTCGCAGACCAACGAAACGATCGAGGAGAGTGTACACGAACTGGGCAACGAAGAGATTCTGGATCGCGGAGCGCAGGGGGCGATCCGATCCAATGAAAACACCTCGTTCCGAGTCGATGAGAACGAGGCAATCCGTGCTACTGAAGGGGTTGTTACTCAATCCCGGGGCAACACCTCGCAGCCTCCGCGCACCACGACCACGAGTCGATCTCAGGGGGGCGCAGCGAACCGCCCTCCACGAACCGCAACTACCCGAACTGATGGTCAGAACACAACTCGACCTGGAAAAGAACCTATGACCCACTCCTATCGTCCTGGAGCTTCTGCTCGACCCGGTCCGAGCACTTTGCCCACAAGAGAGGGTGATGATGACCACTATGATCCTACTACTCCTGTCACTGAGGGGGATCTTTCCCGCTTTGTCGAAATGTGGGATAGGTTATTTGATGAGTTAGCCGCCCAAAGGCAGGAAAGTTCTATCCTACGGCAAAACCTAACGGCTATGGATAGAAGACTTGATGAGTTAACAAGGCAAAGAACATCGCCAGTTCGTCCACTCACTCCAGCATATTCCTCTTCATCTGAAGAATCGCCGAGACCTCCGCGGCGACCGTATGAAAGAGCTGAAAACATAGAACAGCTTCGGTTCGGGACCCTGCCCTCACAAGAAGAAGAAGAATTGGGGGCAAGACCCACAGACCGTAATATGGATGGTCAAGCAACGACCCTCAGGACTCGAGGTGTGAACAGTCCTGTGCATGACAGACCACCTCAGCCCCGTCGCCGTACGCATACTCGTGATAGCAGGGGGGCAGCGAGGCCCCGTCCAAGCCCCGGACTTTGCAGCTACCCCCCGAAGAGAGATCAGAGAACCTCGTCGGGCCAGAGGCACTGACCCCGAACCTCCTTTGACTAGTGCAAACGTTGCAGCCATGGTTCACCAGATTTTGGCTGACAGCCGGGGACAGCGGAACGAAGATTGGGGGATTGACCGCAGTTATACTCCTTTTTCTGACGATATTTTGGATGCAACTTTTCCAAGGCGTTTCAGCATGCCCCAAATGAACCGATATGCAGGGAGGTCTGATCCTGTTCAGCACCTAATGAGATACTCTTGGTCGATGACTGCTGCCGCCGCTTCTGACGCGGTTAAGTGTAAAGCATTTCCCATATTCCTGGAGGACGTGGCTTTGCTATGGTTTACTCGTCTGCCGGCAAGATCGATTTCTAGCTTCAGGGAACTAAGCGAGAAGTTCGTAGAGAAATTCCGTATCTACGCACAGAAGACGAAAAGCGTGATCGATCTATTTCTTGTCAAACAGCGACCAGGCGAAAGTCTAAAGATGTACCTGGATCGTTTCAATTTGGCCACCACTGAGGTCAAAGATCCTCATGAGCCGACCATTGTCGCAGCACTAATTGATGGAGTGGATAAGGACACTGAATTCGGGAGGTACTTGGCAGGCAAACCACCCCACACCAGAGAATTATTCTATGAGAAAGCCAATGTACATCTACGCCGGGAAGAGGTATACGCGAACCGAAAGCTTAAAACAACTGATAAGGAAGAAGTTCAGAGCAATGTCGCCATCAAACAGACTGGAGACAGCTCGGGGAAAGTTGAGGTTAACGTCGGAAATCAGAACCAGGGTGATCGCCGACCGGGTAACAACAATAACAATGCTAACGGCAACAGCCGGAAGAGGGGCCGAGGGAACGACTCCCAGAGAAGGACTCGTCCCAAGGCCTTTGAAAGTTATACACCCATAAATGATTCTCTGGAGAATATCTTCATGGATGCGTATGAAGTCCTCCAGAATAAGAGGCCACCTCCTAGAGAGTCGACAGAAAAAGAGCGTGAGACAGGGAAGTTTTGCCTCTTTCATCAAATCCACGGCCATTCGACGAATGAATGCCGTCACCTGAGGGACGTAGTCGAAAGGTTGCTTCGAGAAGGGAAGCTAGACGAATACAGAGTAACGCCTAGGGACAGGGGGCAAGCAGTGTAGGCCCCGAATCAGAATCAAAACCAACTTGCTGCTAGGCCAACTGCTCAGCAAAAGGGAAAGAATATTGTAATCAACACCGTGATCGGTGGACTTTACCTTGCTGGGCACAGTTCCAAAGCTTTAGATCAATATGTCAACGCAGCCAAACAACACCTCGAAGTGGGGGAATGTAGCAACCCCGAGGACAGTGTTCCGGTGAAGCAGCAGAAGATGATGACTGATGACGTTATTTTCCGAGAACGAGAAAGCATCGGAGTCCATGCTCCAACTGAAGATCCACTTGTAATTACGATACCCATTGGGCCAGCCACTGTTCATAAGGTACTGGTGGACAACGGGAGTTCCGTTAATATTCTTTTCAAAAAAGCCTTTGACCAGATGAATCTTGAGATAAAAGACTTGAAGCCCTGCCAAGGATGGATTCGTGGATTCAACGGAGCATCCACCGCACCTATGGGTTATGTAGAATTGCCAGTTACAATTGGGGAAGGAGAACGCCAGAGAGTGAGAATCCTTCCCTTTGTGGTTTTGGATGTCGAATCGCCGTACAATGCCTTCTTGGGCCGACCGGCCCTCGCGAAATTCAGAGGCTGTATAGCCCCCTGGTGCTTGCTATTGAAGTTCCCCACAGAAGCTGGCATTGGTATCGTCAGAGGGGATCAAGTTGCTGCGCAAGCATGTTATGTTGCCGAATTAAAGTTGCTTCGCAACGGCGGGGATATCGAAACTAAAGGCACTCCTCCCCCTTTGGGGGCGGAAACCTTATAGCAACTAAAGAGGATAATTGATGGAGAGTTGCCTAGAGTGATGCCCGAGGATATAGATCCCAGAGAGGATCAAGAACCCGGGGGCAGAACGGCAACTCCCAACGAAGCAACTGTGGATGTGCCAATCGATGACAGTGACCCGGAGAAGGTCCTTAAGATTGGATCCCAGTTAAGTCCGACCCTTGCCGAAGAATTGACGATTTTCTTAAAGAATAACTTGGATGTATTCGCTTGGACCCATGCGGACATGTGCGGGATATCCCCATCAATCATGAGCCATTCTTTGAGCATTAACCCCAAACATCCTCCAGTAAAGCAAAAAAGGCGAGTGCTGGGCCCAGAGAGGTCCGCTGCCTTGAAAGAAGAGGTTGGGAAGCTAAAGAGTAATGGATTTATCAGAGATTCAACTTACCCAGATTTGATTTCGAACCCAGTCCTGGTAAAGAAGGCCAACGGGAAGTGGCGAACGTGTATCGACTTCTCGGATTTAAACAAAGCCTGTCCCAAAGATAGTTTCCCATTACCTCGAATTGACCAGTTGGTAGATTCGACGGCAGGTCATGAGCTTCTCTCATTCATGGATGCTTATTCAGGATACAATCAGATTCCGATGCATGTTCCGGACCAAGAGCATACTAGCTTTATCACTGATCTGGGATTATATTGTTACGTAGTAATGCCCTTTGGTTTGAAGAATGCAGGCGCTACGTACCAACGTTTGGTCAACAGAATGTTTTATAACCAAATCGGGAAAACAATGGAAGTATACGTCGACGATATGTTGGTTAAATCCAAGCAATCCCTTCAACACACCACTGACTTGGCAGAGATGTTCGGCATTCTTCGAAAGTATGGGATGAAACTCAATCCCACCAAGTGTTCATTCGGTGTTGCTTCTGGAAAATTCTTAGGATTCATTGTCAGTTCGTGCGGTATCGAGATTAATCCGGACCAGATCACGGCAATCAGGAACATTCAGGAACCTAGGCAAATTAAGGATGTGCAAAGCCTTGCAGGAAAAGTGGCCGCACTAAGCAGATTTATCTCCAGGGCTACGGATAAGTGCGTCCCATTCTTCGAATTAATAAAGCGAGGAAAACGCCACTTTAAATGGACACCTGACTGCGTGGAAGCGTTTCAGAATTTGCTCAGACACTTGGAGAAACCTCCAATTCTATCTAAACCAATAGACCACGAGGATTTATTCGTGTATTTGGCAGTATCATCTCATGCCATCAGCTCAGCATTGGTAAGGGAAGAGGAAAAGGTCCAAAGACCTGTGTATTACGTGAGCAAAAAATTAACAGCGGCAGAGCGTAATTACCCATGGATAGAAAAACGGGCGTATAGTTTACTGATTGCCTCCAGAAAATTCGGCACTACTTTCAAGCACATCCTATTATCATATATACTGATCACCCACTCAAGCAAGTTCTACAGAGACCAGAGGCGTCTGGGAGATTACTCAAATGGAATATTGAGTTAAGTCAATTTGACTTGAATTTTCAGCCCAGACGATCAATTCGGGGGCAAGTGATAGCTGACTTCATAGCAGAATTCACTGTTCCTGAAGAAGACATAGCAGACGAAGAAGTGGAACCCTCAAAGTTACTTTTCGACCCTAATGTCTGGAGATTATATACTGATGGTGCTAGAAATAATGAAAGATCCGGCGCTGGAATAGTGCTTGAAACCCCCGAGAAACGATTGATAACTTATGCCATCCGAATGGAGTTTCAGGACACTAACAACGATTCTGAATATGAAGCTCTGATAGCCGGATTAAAGGTTGCAAAGGTGCTAGAAGTCACAAAACTGAACATCTTCTGCGATTCCAAGTTAGTTGTGAACCAAGTTACTGGGAGATTCCAAGCTAAAAGTGCAAGATTGATTCTATACTTAAAGAAAGTGAAAGAGCTGCTGAATGAGTTTGATCACTACAGCATATCTCATATTCCGCGGTCAGAAAATCAGCAGGCAGACAAGTTGACAAAGATGGCTAGTTCTAACGATCCTGAGGTGATAGGGCTAGCCCCCGTTGAAGTACTTCAGTCTCCCAGCATTGATCAGATGGAAATCGACCTTGTAATGGAGACGGAACCAGAAAAGGAGTCGTGGATGACTCCTATAAGGAATTTCCTAATGGATGGAGCGCTTCCGACCAGGAAAAGCGAGAGGCGTAAAGTGATTCGTAAAGCCGCCCGATACGTGCTGCAAGGCGGAATCCTTTATAGACAAGGGTATTCAATGCCCCTCCTTCGGTGCATAGCCCACGATGACATCAAACGTGTGCTGCAAGAAGTCCACGAAGGCGAATGTGGCGACCACACTGGGGGGCAAACTTTGGCGAAAAAGATATTGCGTCATGGTTACTTCTGGCCTACCATGAACAATGATGCAGTAAAGTATGCACAACGATGTGATGCGTGCCAGAGGTTTTCAAAGATACCTAGGGCGCCTCCGAGCCAGTTAAAAGCAATAATGAGTCCATGGCCTTTTGCTATGTGGGGAATTGATATCATAGGAAGTCTCCCGATAGCGAGGGGTGGAGCAAAGTTCGCCATTGTGGCTGTAGATTATTTCACTAAGTGGGTCGAGGCAGAACCCCTAACTACGATCACAACTAAACGGGTGATCAACTTCATCGTGAGAAACATCATCTGTCGATTCGGGATTCCAAAAATTGTGATAACAGACAACGGAACTCAATTTGATAGTGCTGAATTCAGAAACTTCTGCCAAAGATACCACATCGAGAATCGATACACCTCCGTGGCACACCCACAATCGAACGGGCAAGTCGAAGCTGTAAATAAAGTAATTAAGTCCATTCTGAAAAGAAGAATGAAGCGGGCTAGAGCCATGTGGGCTGACGAATTGCCCTTGGCACTATGGGCCTACAGGACGACATATAAATCAGCGACAGGACATACCCCGTTCTCCCTTGCTTTTGGAACGGAAGCAGTCATCCCGATTGAGATAAAGATACCTTCTCATCGGGTGACCTATTATGATCCAATGTCCAATAATGAATTGCTCCTTGAATCCCTGGATATGATCGAAGAAAAGAGGGATGAAGCCGACCTGCGTGCTCTGAGATGCAAACAACAGGTCGCCCAATATTACAACAAAAAGGTCCGAGCCCGAACCTTGGAACCCGGAGACTTGGTTCTGAAACGTGTCTTTCCACCCCCAACTCATATGGGAGCGAAGTGGGAAGGACCGTATTCTATTCTCAGCAAGCTTGATAACGGAACCTTCAGGTTGGCAACCGTAGATGGAAAGGAGATCCCCAGAGTGTGGAATGCCCAACATCTACGGCCATATCTGACATGAGAAGTTTCAAATCTATTCTTACTATGTACAGGGCATGACTTGCCTAGAACAGTCTGATTTCCTAAAGCAAGATATTATAAAGTGGATGTAGGTCATGATTCGACCGAACCACTATAAAAATACTGTGTGTCATTTACCTTTACTGCGTCTTTATTTATTTGCCTATGAGAATCAGTATGAATAATGCAGGTACCTGAAGTCCGGTGCCGACAGTTCCTCTCATAAACTAATCAGAGGAACCCAAAGCCTTGGTAAATGCTCTAGCTGCTTGTCCGACTGGTTTTAATCCTCGGAGCTTGGATTGAAATGTAAACCTGAGACGAGTTTGAGGAGCATGCATGATCGCAGGCGGCTGAGTCCCAACTCTAACTCTCCAGAGAGAAAGAGAGTATAAAAGCGTCTCCGATTGAGCGCTGAGAAAGAGCTCCTTTCCCGCTGAAGGATCGGGGAGCGAATGAATCACTGAGCTCGAACTCTAACTCTCCAGAGAGAGAGAGAGAGTATAAAAGCGTCTCCGATTGAGCGCTGAGAAAGAGCTCCTTCCCCGCTGAAGGATCGGGGAGCGAATGAATCACTGAGCTCGAACTCTAACTCTCCAGAGAGAGAGAGAGAGAGTATAAAAGCGTCTCCGATTGAGCGCTGAGAAAGAGCTCCTTTCCCGCTGAAGGACCGGGGAGCGAATGAATCGCTGAGCTCGAACTCTAATTCTCCAGAGAGAGAGAGAGTATAAAGGCGTCTTCGATTGAGCGCTGAGAAGTAGCTCCTTCCCCGCTGAAGGATCGGGGAACGAACGAATCGCCAATCATAAAACTCTAACAATTGATTATGGGGGCATCACGCGCTCCTATGCGAACACTAAACTTTGATATAACAAGTGTAACATAGCATGAACATTCTTCTTCCTGTTGATTGACTGACTTATAATTATTAATAGTTGGCTAACGACTAAACGTGGAAAGTTTCTATGAATACAGGTACACAATGATGTAAGAAGAAACAAATCCTTGTTTACGTACTGCAAATCAGCAATGTGAAAACAAGTTAGAAACAAAAGTGAGGACCAGTCTCACAATTACACTTCCTGGCCAGTGGGAAGCTTAGAAGACAAAATATCAATAAACATCCTATTTATGCTTTGATATCTTCTCTCGCTTCTGCCTCTCCAGCCTCTCCTTGTCGGCTTCAGATGGATCCCCCTTCTTCCTTTTCCGCTTGTCCACGAGGGGAGCATCTAACTCCTCTGAGGTCTCCTCTCCCCCATCTTTTCCCTTGCTTCTGCCGGAGAGGGAAGCCGGGAAGTCATCAGGGTTTGCAAAGTGAAGTTGCCGGCTGATGGACTTGGACTGGATTTTCATAATCATCCCTGATTTGGGATCGAACTCTGCAAGAGGGACCACATCCAAAGCCTCATCCCCCACCTTCTTCAAAGCCAACTCTTTCTCTTGTCTGGCTTTTCGGCTGGCCAGGGGTTCCTCATCATCATCATCATCGTCGGCTTTCTTGGTGCCGGTGGTATCCTCTTCATCATCCACGTGCCGACCATCCAAGTCTTTTAAAGCCTCGATAGTCTCAGCATCTTTGGATACGTCGGCGCTAGGTACCGAGATGCTTCCTTCAGCTGTTGCGGCCTCGACTCGCTCTGAAACATCGATTTCAGCACCCGGCAGGACGGTCCCCTCCTCCACTTCTCTCTCTTTTCCAACACCCTTGTCGGCGGGCTCGCCACCTGCATTATGAGAGTCACACGTTACTAATTCAATGGGTTGTCCTGTTAGACGACGACAATTCACAATCGCTTTAGCAAATTGCGGGGAAAAGAAAGAGGTACCTTCAGCAGATACTCCCTCTCGAGTAGATCCGGATGCTCCAACAACCACGGGAGTTAAGCCTAAGGGGATTAGCGGATCGTCAGGGTGATACTCCTCAACTTCGTAGGTTTTAGACTTCGGGGCGGAGCTGGAACCTTCGTCAATTTTGCTTTTTCCTTTAGCCATGGTTCTCTCCTTCTCCATTTCAGCCAGGATCAAGCGACGACCCTCTGCCAGATCCTCAGGCTCGTTGTCCCTTAGGATGCTCTTCATCAATTCATCTTCATTGATCTCTTCGACCCCTAGTCTATGTTATTCGCCTTCCACGATGGCATCCCATAAGTTGGCCAAAGTAACATGATAATCTGGGATCCATGAGATATTGCGAGTTTTGAGAACCTGACCGAGGAAATCAAGGATCATCTCCTCAAACCCCTCGATTTCTTTCTCTCTTTCAAGGAGTTTGTTGTTGGAGGCAGTGGCCATTTCAATGGCGCTATCAACGTTCTTTTCGGCAAGAGCTGCCCGTCCCTCCGCGTCTGCCACCTGATCATTCAAAATCACTTTTTCCGCCTCTGCCAGAGCCAACCTTTCTTTTAGGCTCGCTTTTTCCGCCTCCCAAGCAGCCTTCTCCGTCAAAAAATGGCCTTGTGCCGTTACCAATTCGATGTTGGCCATTCTGAGGTCTTCAACTTCCTTTTTAAGGCCATTTTTTCCTGGCTATTGGAATCCAGTTCTGAATGAAAGCGCTGCTTGGCATTTTCTAATTCAGTTTTATAGTTTACGGCGTCTCTCTGTGCCAAAGCGAGCTGGGCTTGAGCGTCTTGCAGGTCCTTCTCTAATTTTGTCCTAGCCCTTTCATTATTTTCGAGTTTTGCTTTAGACCTGTGAGCTTCTATTTCGAGTGTTCGGATGACCTCCGAAAGATTAAGTGCGTGCTTTTTCATCGCCTCGTACTGCTTGGCCACGTGACGGATATGCCCGATAACTTCTTTATCCCAGTTTTTAGGAACTGGTTCCAAGGCAGGAACAAAGACCATCCTATCGAAGAACATTCCTGGAAATTGTTCCCGTAGCTTTTCCAGCCTACCTTGGATTTCAGGACCGTGAACGTAGTCCCGTGAACCGGAGGCAGCTAATTCTGGTTGGCTGGTGGGGACAATGTTACTTCTCTCTTGCTCAATGTCTTTGGATGAATCTCTGTCCCCATCTTTGGATTCGTGACGCCTTTTGGACGACCGACTGTGGGAAGGCGCACTCTTTGGAGGAGTCAACTCTTTTGGAAGTGTCTTCCCCCCGGTCGGAATTGTTGGATGACTCGAAGGCCTGGTAGAAGTTGATTTGGGTGGAGATCGAGGTTGCGAAGAGCTCGGCTTATGAGAGGGACCGCGAGGGCGCTCAGTACCCGAACGAAGGCTGGGGGTGCCTTCGCGAAGAGAACGGTACGAATAAGATTTCCTGTGCGACATCGCTCCTGTAAAAAAGAAAAGAAGAGCATATTATCACATTGAATATCCACAACATAATAGTGCACGGTCAGGCAGTGTGTGTGAGGTGTGCATCCCATATAATTCCCCCTAACAGACCCGGGCCTGGAGACAGGCTCATCTGGCCCGTTTCACGTCCCTTTGTTGAATCAGTCGCCTCTTCGGGAGCAGAAAAGAAAGGCTCTTCGCCGAAGTCTTTTTCCGTGTATTCAATGTCAGGCAAAGGGATTTTATTCAGCTCGTCGAATAACTGTTCTTCTGTCAATTCGTCGTCACCGACAGTTTCCATTGGAGCAGAGGTAGGGATTTCCTTCGACGCATCACCACGGGACTCATCCCCCCTGTATACATTCAAGTCTTCGTCGTCTTGGATGACTATCGGAGAAGGACTTTTGTGAAATTTGGTTGTCTCCACCGCTTGTGAAGTTCCCTCTCCTTCCGTCGGGGGCACATATTTATAAGGTTTGCCGCCAGTTCCAAGTCCAAATTTCCTATCCAAGAGGCGATGCTTATGAAGGTTGTCATCCGTAATGCATTTTTTAATCCTTAAAAAGTCGGATCTGCTTTGCAAAAGAATGGATAACCGGTTGTTGTATAATGCACCCTCTGTTTTCGGGAAGACATGATCTGTTTAAGACAAAGGAAAAAGCGGAAGAATGTTATTACTTAGACTCCCCAAGCAAGATATTCAACTAGGTGATTAAAATTTACTTGATTTGAGCCATCTCCGTGAGCATCCAGCCTGTCTTCTTATGTAAAACCAGTCAGACTTAGGATCCCCGATGTTACTGTATCCGTCATATAGAACTTTCCTGTTCGCCACTGATTCAAAAAAGGAAAAGTTGGGAGTTGCAGAAGAACGGTGCTTGAAGAGAAAGAAGAACACCAGGTCTCTGAATTTGAGTTCGGCGTGCAATATTTCCGCATAAGCAACATATAAAGAGTATAGAGACGCGTAGGCGTTTGGATGAAGCTGCATCGGGGCAATGACTAATCGTCTCAGAGTTTCAATGACAATTGGAGGGAACGGAGGAATAGCTCCTACTAGACACATTGTCCGACTGATCGACATATACCCTTTCGGTGCTAGATGGGGTCTGTCTTCGCTTCCAGGTGTCAAGACATCGTCCCAAGGAATGCCGTGTCTTAAGCAGATTCTCTTGAGTTTTATCTCGTCGAGCTTGGACGCTAAAGAATCAGAGAATTTATCTATCCCGACTGCGCCTGGAATTTCGTCCGGAGCTCGCTCGTCAGACTCGGAGTTGTTGCTGGATGACGTACTTTCTGTCGGATCTGATTCTGTGGCTTCATATTCAGACCCAGAATCTTCACCTTCTGGATTGATTGGAGGAATTTGAGGATTATGCTGTTCAGGAGTCTCGGATTCCGTTTCGGCTACAGATCTTGAGGAAGAGTGGACGTTCGACATTGCTGCTAGGACGAGAAAATATGAACGATAAGATCAACACTACCCGTCCCCCGTGTGTGCAAGTGCTGCTGTGTGTGCTTGTGTGTGCGCATTATTAAAAACGATAATAAAACATGAAAGCAGTCGAAGTTATTAAAGGTCGTTAGTCGTCATATGCAGTCAAATCATGAGGTCATTTAGTCCAGAAAGATCAACATCAAGGCTCTATCCTAACTGTCCAGAGTTTTGTAGCGACAAGGCGCTGATTAAAGACTGAAATTTCTTCGTATCACCAACCGTGAGACGGATCGCATAGCAGAGGGATCGCCCCCTTCGACTCGCATAGCAGAGGGATCGCCCCCTTCGACTCGCATGGCAGAAGGATCGCCCCTTTCCGGGTCGTAGAGCAAAGAAGATCGCCCCTCATCGAATCGCCGGACGAAGGGAAGGCTCCCCCACGAACCGTTGCGACTACCGTGATACGACCCTTGGTTGCCATCTCAATCTTTCGTCTCGCCACTTGCTTCCGTCTTCAATCATTGACCACGATCCGAGTCGGCCTTCCTTCCCCTTCTGCATCCTTCTTCTTCCTCATCTCCTTCCCATCCTCAAGTTCTGAGCTCCACGCTCAATGGCCATGGCGACTTGGTGATTTATTCAGAAAGTAGCGGATTTATATTGTTTCTTTCTTGAATCAGCCGTAGAAATTCAGAAAAGTAGTATGAGAGTGCTTTCTATAAAGTTACCTTTCTAAAAACTGAGAGAATTCTTGGATTTTCGAAAGTTTTAAAAAGTTGGATTCGTTTTTCGATAGCTTGCGCGAGACGATTCAGCAGAGAGGAAAAAGAAGGAGAATGAAGAGGGGAGCGTCGGCTTATATAGGCAAAGAAGGTGACCGTTTGTCTCCCCTCCTTTGTCTTATTCGGTCCACGAAGCGCCCCACAGGCCACGATCCAAAGATGGAATCGCAAAGAAGCCCACGGACCGCTTTGAAATGATGGCCCACAAAACTCAGAGCCCGACACGACTCGAAGGAAGATGCGCCCCGTATCGCACAAGACCCTCGGAACTCAGCACGCGACGAGCAGATGACCAAATCGGACTGTGTCGTCCTATGGCGATCCGATTCATGCATGTGTCAATTTGAACCAGTGCGACTGTTAACTTACATCCCTTCAGGAGAGAATCAATAAGCATTTTCGAAGCATGTTTCATCATCAATAAAACATACTTCGAGGGGGCAAAATGTTGGCTCGCTTTTTGACCAAGCCATCCAGGATCATTCATAAAAGGAAATCAGGAAACCAAGTTCCCCAAGACAGTGGAAGAACGGATCGCACGCCATCGTCTCGCCCAGGAAGGGATCGCATGCCATCGTCTCGCCCAGGAAGGGATCGCATGCCATCGTCTCGCCCAGGAAGGGATCGCGCTCTATCGACTCGCCCAGGAACGAATCGCTCCCATCTCGACGACGAACGTCACCTCCAGGAGATCCGATCCCTTGTAACGAACCGAACCCTCTGACCCGTTCAACCACGAGCTGGTCTTCAGCGATCCGAATCGCACGGATCTGTCGACACCTGTTCACAACGGCTAGTTTGACTGTTTCTTCAATGGTGGCGATGCGATCCGAAAATCTCGGGATTCGTGCCACGTGTCCGCGATCCGCCTGACAAAATCAGCTATAAATAGCCCGGAGCTTGGCATTTTTCGGGATCTTTTTGGCAATAGTGAATAATGAGTCCGCCATTGTTGTCAAACCACTGAAATATTGAGAGAAATCACTGTTGTACTAGCTTTCAAAGCATAATCAATAAGATTTAAAGTGGACGTAGGCTCGTTAACGCCGAACCACTATAAATTCTGAGTGTTATTTTCTTTTTCCTTGTTCCTCATTTAGAATTCTCTACAGTTCATAACAATTTGGGTGTTAGGTCCAAATTTCGATCTAACACAAATATTCATATTTCCCTTGGCAAATAAAATAATATGTATTAAAAATGAGAAATGGCTTGTGTTGTTTATATATACATTTAATATTTTTAACATATAGAATTCGACAACAGCAAGGCTTAAGGCTTCAGGAACTTAACGCACCATACAACTTTTGTTTTAGAACTTACTATTTATATAGATATTAACTTACATATTAACATAAACCAGAAATACAAAACTACCTACTAACATGGACACAACAGCAAAATCCTTATAGCCTGAACACTTATAGAAATATTCATGCATAAAAACTTAGATTCTCACATATATGCAGATATATTTAATTTGCAAGTACAAGAGTGCCATTAAAAAAAATTAAAAAGGTGCATGATTAAACATCCCTACTATAGATAAATTGTCAATTTCAAACAGTTCCAATTCTTGTCCAAGCATGTACATCTATATTTAGGAATGCAAACAACAAATGCACCCCAAACATACACATGCACCCTGTATACTACACACATGTATAAACATCGCCAGCTAAATATGGCATGCAACGCACAACAACATATTCATATACTTGCTTAACTGTACATACACCAAAATAGAACTTCCAGAGAATTAAACTTGACAATACGTTAGTGACTTAAGAGTTAAAACTAGTATAAATAAAATACTCATCCTCCAAAGGTATACAACAACTGTAAAACAAACATACAATCATAAAAGCTTCTAAGCCCTAAAGTTCATAGTAAATATATTTTAAATAAACGTAACATACAAATCGATCGTGTGTTCTAATTTTGATTTAAATAAAAAAGCTCAAATTAGAGAACGAACGGTCGAAGATTGGAAACGATTAAAACAAACTAAAGAAGAAAAAGCGTACCTTTGTTAGAAGTGTTAAAGAGAACTCTGCGCTTCCGATGAATGAAGAAACGAAAAAAATTGACGTTGCTCGGGAACCCTAATTTCAACCAATGCGATCAGAAAGTTAAAACGTTGTCTTGGACTTTTGAAAACAAAAAGCAAAAAAATGGGCTTCTAAAATAAGGAAAAAGTGACTAATAGAAGCCAAATTAACTATTAGATACATATGAATTTATTATCTTTTACTTTATAAACTCAAAAATGCTATGTATTTATGGCTACCCATACGAGCCCTGATAGGTCTCAACCTTCTACCCTGAAAGCAAATAATTGGAATATAACAATGGTTATACTTATTCAGGCTTACACAAACCATCCAAAATCTTGGATAGTTCATTTGTGAAATCGGGTTTTTAGCTCATTAGTGAAAATATATCAAATAAATATTTAAACATAAAAATTTAAATATTCAAAATAGCCTAAAAATTACGGATTGTTACATTTGTGCTGCTAACATTTCATTTTTTTGAATTTTTTTAGTACACAACATTGATACCTATATACGCATGTATGTATAAATGGTGATATTGTCTTCTTAAGTCACAACTAATGATAAACGGTTCATAACATTTGCTTGATAACTGCCCTGAAGTTTAAGTTTATGAAGTTTTAGTTGTGTAATGATTAAGCATTATATATTACAGTGTATAAAATCTCAAAACTTAAACCTTAAAATATATTAACATGAATTTACAAAAGCAAATAATTTGGTTATTTTTTTTTAAAAAAATTGGTACGCTTTTATTTGAAATACCAACAAAAAACTGTCATTATATGACTCGTCAAAACCTTATAACTCCCCTTACATGGGTGCCTTACAAGGAAAAAAGTACATATAAATTTGGTGAACTTATTACAATAGCAGAACATAAATCAAATAAGAAACTAAAATACACAAATCAATTAGACCCACTACAAGGCCCATCGGCCTATAAATTCCTAAAATAGAAAAGTTTCAAAATTAGGCGGTCACCCATTATCATTCAAATCAACTCCCCATCACCGTAGAAATTGTACTTTCTGGTGACTCCAGATTTTGGAAGAACCATTGTTCTGAACCAGGGAAGAATTTTCTCGTTCTATGTAGTGAAGCTTCGTCAAACTTTCGGCTTTGTGTGGTTGCGGAAAATTCTAGCATTACCCTTACCCCAATTATGGTAAGTAGCAAATGTAAAGCAGGCGAAGCAAGATCTTGAAGTTGTTCTTTTCCCTGGAAAGAGGACTAGAGTAAATTCATTTCATCTTCAAGAGTAGGAAGGAGGTTAGGAGGCAGTGAAAGTTTAAGCTTTAAGGAACACCAGATGAATGAGGAGTAAGGGCAATTGATATATAAATGTTTGATGGATTCGGGATTGGTTTGGCATAGCGAACACATGGTGTCTGTAGAAATGTTGAAACAGGCTAATCGGTCCTTTGTATTCAGTCTACCAAAAAAAGCAAGGTAGGAGACAAAAGCCATGTGTTTGCTATTTTTGTTATGTCACATGATGGAGTAGATTTTCTTAGCATCTGAGCGATGGCGAACCTTATCCCAAGCTTTATGGAAGGTAAAGGTTCCTCCATCACCCCAGATGTATTGATCATTGCAAAGATCCGGATGGGTAGTGATGTCCTGAATTTTGTGTGCAATTTCTCTAGTAGTCGGGTGCATACTTGGATCCAGTTGACAATTTCGAATAATAAAACTAACTGTATCAGAAGGTGTGCCAATAACATGGAATCTGGTAAGGCTAATAAGATCAACAAGGCAAGAAGAATTGATCCAAGCACCGAACTAAAGCGAGGTATGATTTCCATTTGTAATAATTTTGTTGAAATATTGTTTACCACTTGATCCTAGTCTAAGGATTGCCTTTCAAGTGGAAGAAGCATTGTTGTCAATGGATAAGTTCCAGAAAAATTTCTAATAACAATACCTTCTTTGCATCCACTTACTCCACAGAGTGTTGGTAGACAAATATTTCCACATCAATTTCAAGCTAGCAGCCTTTTTAGGGTCTATAAAAAGTTTTAAACCAATACCCTCTTTCATTTTAGGTTTGCATACCGTGGTCTAGGCCACCTTATGAACTGAGCCTCCCCAAAAAAATTCTGCACAAAGACTTTGTTGCTTGTCTAGTGTTTGTTCTGGTACCTGATATACGAAAAGCCAATAAATTATAGTGGGTGTGATGATAGTATGAATTCACTCTGCTTGCCTAGCGAAGCTCAAAAGCTTTGTAGCCCACCCATGTACGTTGCTTTGTACCCTCTGTATCAAAGATTGACACTCTGAGTAGTGTAGATAATTAGTAAAGAGTGGTAACTTGAGGTACCATATAGGTAACGAACCTTGTTCAAAACCGAGAACAGACTGTATAGACTGAGTTAAGGTAGAATGAGAGCTAAAGAAAATATATCTCTTTTTTGCATTAACAATTAAACCTGCACATCTATTCAGCTGATTAAATATTTGCTTCAAACTCACTGCTGATTAAATAGTATTTTTCCCAAATATCATGTGTCATCCACGTAAAGTAGATGTGTAATGATAGGTTCAAAGGCATAAAGTGGGCGAAATATTTGCTGCACGGTAGCTTTGTCCATAACATAGGTGGAATATTGCATAGAAATGTCAAAAAAATAATGAGTGAGAGGATCACCATAACATATCCCTCTGGTAGATTGGATGAAACCCGTAGGCACCCTACGAATTATGATGGAAAAGGTAGTCGTAGACATACATTCATATATCACATTGACAAAATGTGTGGGAAAGCCCATTTTCGACGTAATATAACAAATAAATTCTCGGTTGACCTTGTCTTAGGCCTTTTTTAAATCTACCTTTACATAGAATTTAGAAACACCTTTTTTCTTGAAATCTCGTAATAACTCGTGTGCTAAAAGAATGTTGTCACCAACATATCTATTTTGTATAAATACAAATTGATTTTCTAAAATAAGATGAGGCAATAAACTCTTCACTCAAGCCACATAGAATTTTTTATAAAATTTTATAATACATGTTACAATAAGATATCGACTTGTATTGGGAAATAACATTAGGGCGATCTACCGTAGGAATTAAAGTAAGGAAATTGTCATGACCCGAAGATTTTCAGCCCCGAAAATCGACATAAATACATTTACCATAACTCATGCCGACCTTCCAAACACCGAAAACCTTGGAACGTTTATAGAAAGAAATTAGAGGGTGAGATAAGAAAGAAAGAAATATTAGAATAGAAGAAGAAGAAGAACCAACACAGCACAGAATCAGAGTCCCACATCGCAGCGGAACAAAATATAATACAGAAATAAATCTTTATTGAGAGCTTTTAAAAATTACTTACAATATCAGAGTACATCAACTCCACTGACAGTTTTAATAACATTTCCTCATACACAACACACAGCTGAATAAATACTATATACAATACGCCAGACCACCTCCAGCACGTCTTCTGAAATTCGCAGCATCCGATAAGCTGGACCTGTACAACTCAGTCTAACCCGAGCATTTACAAAACACTAAGTCTGTCTGGTGAACCAAAGTGAGAAAAACACACTAAGTTTAAGTTGAAATCATCCAACTTGATTTTAAGGTTCAAAAATCTTTTCGAAAGAAAAGGATAATCGTGAGACCAAATCCACGCATAAATACGGACGGTTTTTACCTTACGATAACCCAAAACAGTTTTGAAATCAATATCTTTTCTTATATTATAATATTGTTTAAATACAAGTAAATATCAATCTAGCTGAATGCTTGCATCTCACGCTCTACATATATAGTATACAATCAAAACCGCGTGCGCTTATTAGAGAATGGATTCCGTATAAGACAAGGTATGGGACCACCTACCGATAATGTATTTCTAGAGGGGAATACACTGGGTTCAACAAAAACGTCTTGCAACCCGGCCCACACATGACCGAGCACTCATTTCGCTTGAGTGTATCGAATGTATATCACCAACGGTTGGGCTCAAACCACCGTTTCCCAAAAGGGACAGCATTGAAATAGATTAAAGAAGAAAATGAAATTTCTCTAGATAGATGATTACACACCCTAATGGGAGCGACCCATATAGCCATGCTGCCTGCCCAATTTTTGTCATTTCCCGGTTGATGACGCTTGAGGTTTAGATTAACTTTTGAACATCTGGTCATCATTCACTTTGAATGCTACATCGTCAGATCTGCCAGATATCACTAATTGACGTCCATAAAAATACTCTAGCAGTTAAGCTAAGAGAACGACCAAACTCCTCCAACAACTATAGCACGTTCGAAGAAATCAACGTACGTGATCCCTTTGGAAATCCTATGTCAGACATCCGTCCATACAAGTCATCCAGGAACAGGATGAACCGAAGGTACTCTCCTACTGCATATAATATAGGAATCACCCCATGGATTAGTAACGAGAAGTCCTTGTAATCCGTAGATTACAACCACGACAGAACCACAGTTTATCTCTGGTTGCAACATCAGAGATTATTAGTAATTCATCCGTTTATGAAAGTCTACGGTCCTCAATGCTCCATCTCGATCAACTCCTGATATCTTCACGTATTTGTTGATCGGAATGGTTTTCGAATATAAATTAGATTCCGCTCTTTCCGTACCAACAATCATATTGGACAGATTTGATAGTCAGTTATTTAACTATCAAAATAAACAGTGATTCAATCATAAAAATTTAGTGACTTCACTGGTTCAATATTCAGCATCACTTGGCCTTTTAATTAAAACAAATGTAAATTTAAAACTCTTAAATATTTCGATATTACGAATATAACTTTTCACTTTCTACTTAACATAAGATTTTTCTTTAAACAAATTCATTTTAATACTTAGAAAAATCTATATCATATCCAGTTTTTCTATATTTCACTTTCAAAACATTAGCCACATTGTTATCTAATATTGGGAAATCAATTCAACCTATTACTCGTAAAACCACATTATGAAAAATTGTTTATTCATTAATTGAAAACAATAATCCATGCTTATCCTTTGTAACGACCCAGCGGGTTCGACGCCCGGACTTCGACAATAATGCATAAAACCCGTATTACTTCCCAAAACCCAAGTATCGAAAACACTAGATAGTTATTAGAAAGAAGTTAGAGTGTGAGATAAGAGAGAAAGAAATATTAGAATAGAAGAAGAAGAAGAAGAAGAAGAAACACCACACAGAGTCTCACATTGCAACGGAACAAAATATAATATATAAATAATCTTTATTGAGAGCTTGATATAAAACTTACAAATCATCAGGGTACATTGATATATCTGGACAGTTATAATATCCTGTCATCATATACAATCACACAGCGGAATAAACACTAGATATCATGCGTCTGGACACCTCAGCTCGTCTCTGGACTTCGCGGCATCCGATAACCTGGACCTGTACAACCCGGTCTAACCCGAGCATTACAAATACCGGGTCAGTCTGGTGAACCAAAGTGAGAACAACTCGCAAAGTTTAAGTGGATCATCCAACTTGATTTTTAAATTTCAAAAATCTTTTGAAAGAAAAATATAATAGTAAGACCAGCCCACACATAAACACGGACGATTTTTACCTTACTATAACCCAAAATGTAAGAACCCGTTACTTCCCCATAAAGGAAAGAGCGGATACTTTGATAACAACACACAAATGAACGCAGACGGAAGAACATTTCATTGCTATTACAACAATTCCATCAGATACAATAATATACAGAGTATAATTGAATAAATTACACTCGATAAATATCAGAGATTACAATAAATTACATAGCAGCGGAAAATAATACAAAGCACAACTGAAGGTGATATACGGATACAGAGCTTTCCGGATATCATTCCAGCTGTAAACCAGGATCCTGTGAATATAAATCTGCAAAACCAAAACTACTAGCTGCCCGTGTCGAAAACAGGGGCACCCAGAGTTTAGGTTAAAACAATAAACTCCAGGTCAGTCATGTGACTGGTGTGAGAACTAAAACAGTTATTAATATTGGTTTTAAAGTTAGGTAAATCAAGGGACCACGACGTATAACACGGAACGGGTTTCCTCCCAAGAATACTAGTGTATAGAACAAACAACGCAATGCTAAATAAAGAAAAATGAAGCTGTTATAAGACCCAGGTCCCATCACACAATGCAACGCAAGCCGGAGCATAGGGTTTTCCCTTATAACAGCCAAAGCATGCTTGATACGTTTAAAACACATTATTTGATACTATTCTAGGTGCATAGTGTCAAAACAACTTCAATCATAAATATCAATCATAGGCGGCATAGCTACCATCTACTATGTCGCCATACTAGTTCTACAATTAAAACCGAAATACACGTATTGGAAATTGGATTTCCATCAAGAGTCGAGGCAAGGGGCAAGCTCCTCTCCGCGTTCGAGACACTCTAGCAAATGCCTCAGGACTACACACTCTGGGCAATCCTGGATCCTCCAAGGCCGGTCCTCTCTTACGTTTGAGGATTAGTTATTCCTGAACACACGTTTCCCGGTCCTTACAGACATATAATCAAGGCACCTCGCATTCCAACAACCACATAGGTGAAAAGTATATAAATGTCAGGGCTGGTAAGTCACTGACACCACCATAGCTAGAAAGAAACGTCATGCACTCCTTGGGTCCTTATCCCGTTTTTGACTCATACCGAGGTGTGAGGCTCGCGAATCCACGCTATACACAAAACTACGCCACGTAGGCTGTGCTTTGATCATCAACCACAAGACTTTGCTTTTCAACAGAAGCCTTGATCCATGCAACTCAGCGTGCCACACAGGCAATTCATGCCATGCGATTGATATCTATCGATATATAACCTCTAAGCTCGTACGTCTCAGAGAAGGGCGTTAAGCAAGAGAATAAATTCTCCGCTGCCAAACAGATATATATTTAACAGAAATCAATCAACACAGAATAAAATCCAATGTCAGACACACAATCCATTTACAAGTTCGTTCTGGGTCTGAACGAAACCGGAGGCACTTTCCTCGCATATCCATCGATCTCCAAGTACGTCTGGACGACCACCAACTATTTCCATCCTCTTAGGTGTACAGCCCAATCAAGATCGTCAGTAATTATCCAAACGATGTGAAGATTTACGGTCTTCAACCACCGTCTTCATCTTCGACTTATCGTCGAATCGGTTATTCAGAATCGGTATAAACCCGGCCTTTCAGAACAACCCGCGTGTATTAAAAACAAATGTTAGACAAACACAACATACGCCTTATTCCAATTCATATTCTCAGGGAAAGGTTCCCATTAATTTTATCCAAGATAAATTCTTTAAAATTTATCCTTTAATCTTCCTTTGGATGTCATTTCAAACCGAATTATGGTTTTCCAAACTAGTCGAGATTAGCGAACCACAACGAAGTAATTATTTATTTTATTTCCCAATCCCTACCTATTCATCCCATGAAGAAAAACTGGTAATACTCCATATCTAACACCACAGTGGTGTTGGTAAAATTAATTACCATTTCACGTTCAAATCTAATTAAAGATTTAGCTATCGCTCTGGAGCAAAATTGGTGATACTCCATTCTCGCTCAATTTCTATATTTGATAATTTAAATTATCAATTCCGATTTCAATTTAATTGCCAATTCATTAAAACTCCTTTTACAGGGTTAAAGAACTAGTGTTATTTAAAACACAGTTCGCGACAAACCCAAATCATATTCTATTTATCACCGGGTTAAAGAACAAGTGTCATTTAAAACACCCTTCACGGTAAACCCACAAATCAATTTTATTTACAGCCTATTTCAAATCCAATTTATTTATTTGAAAATAAATGGGTTTTAATTTTAGTTCAAAATTAGTTCATTTCGATAAAAAAACTATTTTTATCTTTTCAAATATGGAGTTTTTTCATCCCAATTTTTCCCAAATCATTACTTATGATTTTACACAAATTATTGATATTTTTAATAATTTTATCAAGGCCCGTACAGTCGATTTCCATCAACGGCCATCGAACTGCACTTACAGCGACCTTTTCCAAATTTGATTTGGACGTATCTCCAAACCCATCCGTTAGATTTCAAATTTCTAATATTCGTTAGAAAGCTCTTTTCGATACGAACCCAACGGTTCCGGTTTTAGGAGAATCCGACGGTCGGATCTCCCGTAATGTCCGTTTGAAATAAATGGTCAAAATTCACGAACTGCTGCGGCGCGGCGCGTTCTATTCAGGCCATTATATTATATATATAATGTATATAATATATATTTCGTCGATTTCTATTTAAAACGAATTATATAAATAGTTTTAAATTCGTTTCAAAAACAATTTCAACTTCCATTTCCATTCAAATCAAAATTGAATTCTTCCTTATAAATTCGTTTTAAAATTCATTACTATTCAATTCGAATTCAATTCGTTTTCTAATTAAATCCAATTCGTTTTCTATTTGATTCGAATTCATTTCGTTTTCTATTCAAATCAAATTAAATTCGTTATATATATTCAATTGAAATCAAATTCGTTATATATTCAATTCGAATTCAATTCGTTATATATTCAACTCGAATTCAATTCGTTATATATTCAATTCGAATTCATTTCCAATTCAATTTAATTCAAATTTCATTTCAAAATATTCGATTTCGAAATCACTTTTCAATATTCATTTTTAAATGAATAAAATCGATATAAATATCGTTCACGTCAAAATGGCGTCAATCTAATCAACACGGCTTCATATATTTCTATTTTCAAATATTCTATTTCAAATATTTCTTTTTCAAATATATCCTTTTCAAATATTTCTATTTTAAAATATTTCTATTTTAAAATATTTCGTTCAACACATGACTAATCTCAACGGATGAGTACGGTCAACACATGAACCTTTATTTTATATTGATAAAGATGTAAATTTTATTATTAAAATATTTCGTTCAACACATGACTAATCTCAACGGATGAGTACGGTCAACACATGAACCTTTATTTTATAATATTCTTTATTTTCTAAATTGGAATGAGGCCCAATCAATCACCATATAATATTAATTATATGGATTTTCATACATCACACGTATATAATAGCATTGAAAAATAATCAACCATCAACTAAAGTGCACTACACTGTATAAGCATCAAATATAGATATCTAACGCTTATAATAGTCTGTCAATCGATCGATCGACATATTTAATCAATTAGGATGAGTAAACTTCAAATTTCATCCCAACACCCGTGTGGGGTTTCAAACAATCAAACATAGATTTTTATTTGTGCAGTTGGGCGATGTGTAAAATTTTATCGTCCCAATCAATGTCCTTCAAATAGGTGTACATAAACAATCCGTCCGGTTTGTAAATGAATATTTATTTATTCACATTCACGTTAAAAATTATATTTTTAACGATAAAATATTTTATTTTAACCCATGAATTTTTATTCAGTTCATTTACAAAATAAAAATGATATTTTTATTTTTCTAACTTATTTTAGAAAATTTTGGCGGCATAACGGCACGATACTAGAAACGGGACAAGGCCTAGCCTTATCCCCGGTCTAGTGAAGGCCCACGCCATTCACACATATCAATCAAATCAAATTCAATTCACCAAACAGTTCAATTCAAACCAAATAATCTAACCAACTACACAACCAAACAATTAAACAAACAAGCCATCCATGGTCTGTGGATGACGGGTGTCGGGTGCTGCTATACACCGTCTACATCCTAGTATATATATATATATATAACTAGAAAAAGAAATTGAAGAGTGTGAAATTCTCACCGATAGCTATCCAATACCACGACTCTTCATTTAGAGAAATCATCGCCATTCTCGCCTTTTTATCACTTTCGCCCGTAGCCACTACATATGTAAAAATCGAATTTTTTACTTCACTATTCACTATATAAAAATCGAATTTTTACTTTGCTATTCAATATATAAAAATCGAATTTTTACTTCGCTATTCAATATATAAAAATCGAATTTTTACTTCGCTATTCAATATATAAAAATCGAATATTTACTTCGCTATTCAATATATAAAAATCGAATTTTTACTTTGTTATCATATAGATAAAAATCTTATTTTTCTAATGCTACTATGTAGACAAAAATTATATTTTCACAACGATGTTATATAGATAAAAATTATATTTTTATCACGCTATTTTTCATATAAAGATTTCGCCTTTTTACATATAAAGATCTTATTTTTAATCCACTACATATGTAAAAATCACGTCTTTCTCCTTTAAAAATCTTGCCTTTTCATTTTTAAAAATCTTGCCTTTTCATTTTTAAAAATCTTGCCTTTTCATTTTTATTTATCTTGCCTTTTTATTTTTATTTTTAACCATGAATTTCATATAGCAAGAAAAATAAAAATAAAAATAAACTAATTAAAACTTACAGTGGGTTTGGGCTCTGGTGGGCGTCGATCGATGGGGCGACTGGGGGGTTTTTGGGTCGCCGTGGTCTTCGATGGAAGGGGGGCTGCATCGAGGTGGGTGGGTCGGTGCAGGCGGTTGCGGTGGCGAGCGGAGAAGTAGAGGGCAGCGGGGGTATCGCGTCGCGGTCTGGCGCAGGGGGGGTGGGTTTCGCGTCGCCTCTGGCGCCTGGGGGGGGGTGTTTCGAGGTGGCGCCCCACCTCTGAGGAGGCGGCGGCGATCGATTGGGGGGGCGCTCCTCCGATCCTCGTTCTTTTTTTTTTCTTTGTTATGAAATGAATCGAAGAATCAGGTGGGGGCCAGAATATAAGGAAAGGAGAGAAATGGGGATTTTTCTTTTTATATTTAATTATTTTATTTACCAAAAAGTTGACTTTTTATTTCGACCTCGTAACGAGGCCCACCGCCTGTTGTCCATAGCGTTTTACCCCCATTCCGAACACAATAGGATATGTATCGTAGGCTGATTCGATCGTTTCGATCAATTTCCATCAAAATCAACATATAACTCTATATATTGAATTTGAACGCGCATTTCAATTTACTGGGGTCACATACTAACTCGAAAAATTCTAGAAAAATATTTTCTAGCTTCATATTAACGATACGGTCTTAACAAAACTAGTTTCGTCGAATACTGAGACCATTTGAAAAATGGCCAATTTCCAGTCGATTAAAATCAACTAAAACTGGTCAAACGCGTTTTCCTTTGCCACGCTCACATATTGATTCGAAAAATTATGAAATTTGGAATCTAGCAATAATTTAACATCACGGATCCAACAAAAATAGTTTCGTCGAAATCCGAGGTAGTTTGCAAAATGTCCATTTTTAAGGGCCTGAATTCCATTGCAACTATTCAGAATTTTCAACTGGACATATCTTTTGATTCCCGCTATGAAATTTTGATTTTTCGGATTCGTTGGAAAGATATCATCAATTAGATCCTACTATTTTTGGTTTCGTTAAAATCCGGATTGTTTTGCACCCGGTACATTCAATTGAAGTTTGAAATCGAATTATCGAACTACTGCGCCATTTTCAATTCTATTTATAATTATATATAAATATTTATATTCTAACGACGACGTATATAATATATACGTTCTAAATATATTCAAAATAAATTTCTCATCGATATTATTTAAAATAATTCATTTTAAATATTCAAAATTCGCTAAAATTGCCAAAATAAAATTTTTAAACTGGTTCAGAATTTCCGGGTTATTACACAAACCATTTTTGAAATCATATATCTCTCTGATATTATAATATTGTCTAAATACAAATAAATAACAATCTAGCGGAACGCTTGCATCTTACACTCCACATATATAATATACAATCAAAACCACGGGCGCTTATTGGAGATTGGATTCCTACTATGACAAGGTATGGAACCACCTGCCGATAGTGTATCTCTAGAGGCGAATACACTAGGTTCAACAAGAACGTCTTGCAACCCGGCCCACACATGACCGACCACTCATTTCGCTTGAGTGTATCGAATGTATATCACTAATGGTTGGGATCAGCAACCGTTTCTTGAAAAGGGACAGCTTCGATAGATTAAAGAAGGAAAATGAATTTCTCTAGATAGGTGATTATACATCCTAATGGGAGCGACCCACATTGCCATGCTCCCTGTCCGATTTTTGTTATTTCCCGGTTGGGAGGCTTGAGGTCATAACGTATCTTTTGGAACACCTGGCCATCATTCACTTTGAATGCCACATCGTCAGATCCTCCAGAAATCACTAATTGATTTCCGTTAAAATAATCGCGTTGATAAGTTAAGAGAAACAAGTGTCGTCAGATCCAAAGTGAATGTTGGCCAGGTGAATGGGCGGAGAAGTCACCTTCTCTTAACTTATCAACCCGATTATTTTTGTGGAAATCAATTAGTGATTTCTGGAGGATCTGACAATGTGGCATTCAAAGTGAATGGTGGTCAGGTGTTCCAAAAGATACGTTATGACCTCAAGCCTCACAACCAGGAAATGACAAAAATCGGGCAAGCAACATGGCTATGTGGGTCGCTCCGATTAGGATGTATAATCACCTATCTTGTAACGACCTGGGTTTTTCGCGATCCTGGTTATCAGCATACAACACTATGTCGACTATTCGAGCATCGAAAACACCGGATAGTCCATGAAAGAAATTAGATGGTGATAATAGATAAGATAGAAACTTAGAATAGAAGAAGAAGAAGAACATACAACATCAGAGTAAACACGAATCTCACAACGGAACGAACAATATATAATAGATAGTAAACACGAATCTCACAACGGAACGAACAATATATAATAGATACATATCTTTGAAATAAAATCAGGGTATGTATACAGTAACATTATCAGAGTATAACACTTACATCACCGCAGAAATAATCAATAGCTATAAAAACGCTGCTGAAGCCTCCTGCTCCAGCTCCTTCTAGTGCATTTGTAAATCCTGACTACTTGACTGCTCGTACAAATTTGAGCATCCAGGAGTTTAGGGAAAACAAAACAAAACAAACTCCGGGTCAGTCATGGGACTGGTATAAGTAAACAATTTAAAATAGTTTGGGAAAATAACTATATCTCATAAGACCACGCCGTATAACGGAATGGGTTTTTCCCTCATGAGAATCCAAATCAATTTGTTTTAACTTTCAAATCATTTTGAAAGAAACAATGATCTTTTATATCAAAACTCTTTTGATATTATAATAGTGTCTATCAACCACAATATAATAATCATCTAGCAGAACGCTTTCATCTCACGTTTCACATATATAGTATACAATCAAAACCACGAGCACTTATTGGGTAATGGATTTCCAACTATGACAAGGTATGGAACCACCTTCCGATAGTGTACCTCTAGAGAGGAATACGTTGGGTTCAACAAGAACATCTTGCAACCCGGCCACACATGACCGACCACTCATTTCGCTTGAGTGTATCAAATGTATATCACCAACGGTTGGGATCAGCAACCGTTTCCCGAATGGGACAACATCGAATATATTAAAGAATAAAATGAATATCTCTGAATAGGTGATAATACACCCTAATGGAAGCAACCCACGTAGCCATGCTGCCTGCCCGATTTTTGTCATTTCCCGGTTGTGAGGCTAGAGGCCATGCTTATCTCTGACAGATCACACATTTATTCACTTTTAATGTCACATCGTCTTACCCGCCAAATCACAAATTGATTTCCCCAAAAATACCACGGGTGTACAGCTAAGAGAAATGAATTCCTCTGCCACCAAATGTATATACGTTTGAAGAGATCAACTTACGTGATCTATTAAATATACCTTGTCAGACATTCTTCCATACAGGTCGTCTTGGGACTGGACAAACCGAAGGCACTATTCTGTAAATCCATCTTAGGCAATTTCTACTTAGGATTTGACAGAACGACCCTTGCACAAACTCCATCTTCAATTATCTTCATCATATTTGATCGCAACGCTAACGCCCATACAGAGTGGTTTTTAGATAATGAATCTGGTCCCGGTCTCTCCGTACTAACGATAGAAAAATGGTCAAAAACTTCGATAGTCGGTGATTTAACTATCGAAGAAAAACACGTATGCAAACAACGATATTATTTCCAGACGGAAATTCTATCGATCAATCATCATTTATTTCTTAAATTAATTTATCATTAATTTATTCATTCTCCATTTCCTGTTTCCATGTGTGTGTATATGTATATATATATATATACTCTATTTTTCTAAATTTAGAAAATATACGATATAAATCATTGGAGAACATTTCCATATTTACTTCCCTTTCTTATTTTCTATATTAGAAAACTTTTCTGATTCTTATTTGGAAAACATTTCCAAAACTCCTCCATTGGATTTAAATAGATGTTTAGATAAAACATCGCTATGCCAACTCAAACCATTACCTTCATTAACTAAATTCACTTAGCCAACCTTCACTATCGAACCTTAACCAATCCTTAGTTAAAAACGAAGTCAATCAAGTTGGGGTATAATTACCTCTCAGACCTTAACTGAACAACATTTCTAACTTCGAAGTAGACAATGTTCACCTTCCAAAACTTTAACAAACTTCCTTACGTAACTCTCTTTCAAATGATCTCTATTCGAATAACTCTTTCCTTTGAATAAACTATATTCGATAATCTCTCTTTCGAATAACTATATTTGATAACCTTTCTTCGAATAAACTATATTCGATTAACTCTAATCGATTAACTCTAATTCGATTATCTCTAATCAATTAACTCTATTTGATTAACTCTATTTGATTAACTCTATTCGATTAACTCTACTCAATTAACTCTATTTGATTAACTCTATTCGATTAACTCTAATTATTTAACTCTATTTGATTAACTCTATTCGATTAGCTCCTTCTGATTAACTCTAATCAATTAACAATATTGGATTAAATCCTTCTGATTAACTCTAATCAATTAACTCTATTGGATTAACTACTTCTGATTAACTCTAATCAATTAACTCTATTGGATTAACTCCTTCTGATTAACTCTAATCAATTTACTCTAATCAATTAACTATATTGGCTTAACTCCTTTCGAATAACTAATATTCGATAATCTCTTTTCAAATAAACTATATTCGATTAACTCCTTTCGAATAACTAATATTCGATAACCGCTTTTCAAATAAACTATATTCGATTAACTCCTTTCGAATAACTAATGTTCGATAAATCCTTTCGAATAACTAATACTCGATAATCTCTCTTCGGATAACTAATATTCGATAACCTCTTTTCGAATAAACTATATTCGATTAACTCCCTTCTTCGAATAACCTTATTCGATAAGTCATTCTTCAAATAAACTATATTCGATTAACTCTAATCTGACTAATTCTAATTCAATTAACTCTATTAATATAACTAATATTCGACTAACTCTTATTTAATTAACTCTATTTGAATAACTCTAATTCGATTTAACTCTAATTGATTAACTCTAACTGATTAACCATAACTGGTTAACTCTAACTGAATAACCCTATCCAATTTACTCTTCGTCCATATTTAGTTCAAATGTCAATGTTGAAATCGATTCTTACTTCTCTATATAAGTCCTGACTTATATATTTTATTTATCCAATGATAAATATTTTATTTAATTTATAAAACCTTATTTATAAATTAATCTTCTTACTTTATCTGTTAAAACAGATTTCTCTTAAATGTTCACATTGAATTCATATTCTGTTATACCCGTGTGCGAAGCATGGGTCTAAACCTTCCTAGTGTAAAATTATCCTTTTGTACAATTCTATACATTTTTCAAGTGTTTCCTTTTATAATCTATTTATTTTTGAAACAAATATTTCCTTTATAATTCTATTTATTTTCTAAATAAATATTTCTTTTTATAACTCTATCTATTTTCTAAATAAATATTTCTTTTTATAACTCTATCTATTTCATAAATAAATATTTCCATTTATAATCTATTTGTAAATGTTTTACAAATATTTCCTTTTATAACTTTATTTATTTTCTAAATAAATATTCCTTTTATCTCTATTTATTTTCTAAATAAATATTTCTTTCCCTATTTGTTTCACAAATATTTTCCTTTTATAATTGTTTCACAAATATTTTCCTTCTATAATTATCCTTTGATTTTATAATTATTTTCTTTTGTAAAATCCTTTTTCTTTTATATATAAAATACATTGATTTTATATAAATAATTCATTTTCAAAATACATTTTGAAAATCCCCTTTTCTACATCCCAGTATCTCTTACGGAATCTAAAATACCAAATAACAATGATTGATATTATTCAAACACACATAATCAACACAGATTACATATCACATCATATATTTCAATATATGAAAACAACAGTATTATAAATATTGAGGAATCCAATTAGATCCCGTCAACCTGTTTCCCTGCATCCACAGATGTTAATCAATATAATTAACTTCAACTTCATTTCAATATGAAGTATTCTGATCAACAGAATCAATATTTGATTAACGATTTATATATATGTATATATATATATATATCGTTATCTATAATTTCAACCAATACATAAGCAGTTCAACCAAACAATCAGCACATAGCAATCAATCATCATTTATCAGTTCTAAAAATACGTTATAAAAATATGAACTGATAGAGTTGGTCAGTTTTACTCACATTAGCGGTCATCGTTAAATAGCGATAACCATCGGTTGATTCAGACAGACAATTTATTTTGCAATAAATTGTAATGAGCTCCAATTCACTCCTAGTCAATTCCATTGTGTAGCGCTCATCCATACGATCACATCGGATCCTATTTTGTCCAATTCCAATATCGTATGATAAAGTTATCAATTTAATA
Organism: Allium sativum; assembly: GCA_030737875.1. Lineage (NCBI taxonomy): Eukaryota > Viridiplantae > Streptophyta > Magnoliopsida > Asparagales > Amaryllidaceae > Allium > Allium sativum. The sequence goes on from CM060924.1 coordinate 419,967,545, forward strand.
AGTTTACGTATTGAAAGTTGAACTAAACTTAACCAATTCAATTTCGGGCCTCTTCCTAATTCTTCAAACCGGCCCAACTACCCAGCGAAGCCCACGCGTGCCTTCTTCCCCGTTGATCTGCTGTAACCCGCTCAACATGTTCTAACCCCGTTACCCAGACTTCAAAAAAACAAAAATCCTCCCCTACTCCATTATAAATCACACAAGTTTCACCAAAATTCTTCTCTCGAGCTTCTCTTCCTACCCGTATACACAACATTAAACTCAAAGTCACCATTGCAATTGCGCTCGAACAGGAACTGGCGCCTTCCTGTTAATGCGTGCATCACTTTTCGGTTCGATCTTCACCCAAAAAAGCCAATACTCTCGGAATATCATCATCAATGTAAAACAAATCTCTAAACTGCAAATCGCCACTCTAATTCACTAACTATGGAACCCTAGCTCGCTAAGAACTGACGCTTTGTAAAATACAGCCACAAAAAATGCATCGAACCCACAAATACTCATGTACAATTGAAGTGAATCATAGCATGATTCAATATATACACGTCTCATGATTTATAGGAATTTATCCTATTTATTTTGAATTTTAGAAAAATGAAATCTCACGTTTAATAAGAGAATGGTGGCGGCATGTTTTTCTATTGACTGTGTAAAGTGCAGAATTAGGTTTAGGGTGGGTATTTATAAGGATACATAGCTTAAGAGTTAAGCTACTTATTTTTATATTAGTTTATATTAAATTTTCAACTCTATTTATCATTAAAAAAATCCTGTGATCACACATGATATTCAAAAATCACAAAAATGGACATGCAGCTACAGTTCGTCATTACGGTCCCAACGAAACTTGTTTCGTCGAATTCTGACACCGCTTGCTCACACAGCGTATTTTTAACCGTTAAAATACTGACTATTTTTCAAATTAAAAATCCGTACGGCCACACACTGACTTCAAAAATCACAAAACTTGACATCTAATAATAATTTAATATTGCGGATCCAACAAAATTAGTTTCGTCGAAAACGGAGGTCGTTTGCAAAACTGACTATTTTTAAAGCTCTAAATAAACCCTTTTTAAATATAAATATATTTAAAAATAATTAAATTAAATATTAATAAATTAATATTATCGTGTATATATCCACATACGATATCATACAGCTCCAATTGGATTTATAACTCGATATTCAAATCCCGATTGAATCGATATTTAATTTATATTGAAAAATCCTTTTATAATATAAATAAATCATTATAAATTATAACGGAATTCCACAATGACTTTTCTAAAATTTGATTTGGACATAAATCAAAATCTACAAAATGAAATCCCGATTTTCCTCTTCCATTAGAAAAATATATACTTCACCAGCTCCGAATGTTTCTTATTTCACAAAAATCCGATTTAAAATGGATTATGTATATTCAGTTGAAGTTCGAATCGCCAAATTACGAACTGCAGCGCTATTTCGAGCTCAATTATAATTAATACGTTCTAACGACGTTTAAATAATATATTCGTTATTCTAATTCAATTCTAAAATGAATTAAATATTTTAAACGATCCAATTCACACAGTATTGTGAATTTTGTTATTTTTGACTATTTCAGGTTTAAATATATTATTTTATCATTTATATTAATTAAATATTCAATATTTTAAATTAAACGACCATTTATATCTCTAAATACTATTTACAAAATTAAATTAATTAATTATTACTTCGTAAAAATATGGGACATTACATATCTAGAGAAATTCATTTTCCTCCTTTAATATATCGATGCTGCCCCTTTTCGGGAAACGGTTGCTTATCCCAACCGTTGGTGATACACATTCGATACACTCAAGCGAAATGAGTGGTCGGTCATGTGTGGACCGGGTTGTAAGACATTCTTGTTGAACCCAGTGTATTCACCTCTAGAGATACACTATCGGCAGGTGGTTCCATACCTTGTCATAGTAGGAATCCAATCTCCAATAAGCGCCCGCGGTTTTGATTGTATACTATATATGTGGAGCGTGAGATGCAAGCGTTCCGCTAGATTGTTATTTATTTGTATTTAGACACTATTATAATATTAGAGAAATATATGATTTCAAAAATGTTTTGGGTTATAGTAAGGTAAAAATCGTCCGTGTTTATGTGTGGGCTGGTCTTACGATTATCCTTTTCTTTCAAAAGATTTTTGAACTTTAAAAATCTAGTTGGATGATCCCCTTAAACTTTGCGAGTTGTTCTCACTCTGGTTCACTATACTGACCCGGTATTTGTAATGCTCGGGTTAGACCGGGTTGTACAGGTCCGGTTATCGGATGCCGCGAAGTCCAGAGACGAGCTGGAGGTGTCCAGACGCATGATATCTAGTGTTTATTCCGCTGTGTGACTGTATATAATGACAGAATATTATAACTGTCCAGATATATTGATGTACTCTGATGATTTGTGAGTTTTATATCAAGCTCTCAATAAAGATTATTTATATATTATATTTTGTTCCATTGCGATGTGAGACTCTGTGTGGTGTTTCTTCTTTCTTCTTCTATTCTAATATTTCTTTCCCTCTTATCTCACCCTCTAACTTCTTTCTAAAAACTATCTAGTGTTTTCGATACTTGGGTTTCGGCAAGTAATACGGGTTTTATGTATTATTGTCGAAGTCCGGGCGTCGAACCTGCTGGGTCGTTACATCCTTATAGAATAGAACTCAACTTTACGTTTCCTTTCTAACTCAGAAATGTCTTTATATTTTCGTGCAACTGCTTTTTATTTCCCTTTTACTTTGGAATCCTCATTATATATTTTCTCTTCTTGCTAATTTCCTTTACTTCAGATCTCTCGTTACATATTCTCCAAAATTTCACCAAACGTTGCATTATTATTTTACTTATGGAAATAATAAATTATCACTAACCTCTTTTACCTTTACCAACTAATATCATCTTCAGATAATCCTGATGTTGTTCAAGTTGGGGTATTTTATTTACCTCTCAGTCCTTGATCAACAACGTTCTTATCCTCAGATAAATATAAGTTGTAATCCAAAAACCAATATTCCATTCTGATCTCAAAATAAATTCCATTTAATTATTTTATTCAAAATACAGTTTCATAAACCTTCTTACCTTTTTGAAAATCTCTTTCTCGAATATAGCCCTTCTTTCTTAATTCCATAATTAAGTAATTTCTTATAAACATCACTTTTTAACTCTGCCTCTTTAAAAAAATTCTTCTATAGTTTGGATTTGGTTATACAACCCTATGACCCGCTTCTTTACCCAAATTCACTTTTACCAATCTCCTTTCAAATCTATTCAACCATTCCCCGCTTTGGAAATCTTATTTCTATTTTCCCCTTTTTACTTAATCTCATTTTTAAGTAATGTTAATTTAAAATTAATGCTTTTACACTTTAAATCTCATTTATATAACCTTGGTTTATTATGAACCCTTTTATTTTAATTTCCTCTAACTTAATTCAAATAATTAAGTAACACTTATTTCAGTCTATTATATTCGGTTGGAATTCCTTTTTAACTTCGTTATAAAAATTCGAGTTTTAAATATAAAAACCATCCATAAACTCCTTTCACCATTCAACTAGATTTCATTTCAACCTCGATTATTTTTACATTAATTCAATTAAAAACTAATTTCCCAAATTACTATTAATCAGGATAGTGGTTTACTTTAATCATTAACTACTATTAAGTAGTTAATTCCTTTATTCACTAAAATAAATAGTTAATTTCTTTTTAAAACTTCATTAAAATTAAAACAAATGTTCTTTAAACTATTTAATTGCGTAAATTCGAAACAAACTAATTTGATAGTCGATTCTAGTTAAAACAGCCGGTATAGTCAACTCAAACCCCGCTTATCTCATTAACCCATTCCAATTCGTTCTCCCTTTGAATTAATTAAAAATATAATTAATTTAAATAATTCCATTAATTATTTCTTAACAAAACAAGTTTAAATCGTCAGGTTAATTTCCTGTTCTCGTATTTATAAATCTGATTTAACATCAGAATGTACCTTATAAAAATCAATTAATAATTAATTTTATACTTAAATAATAAATAATAAATATTTATTTCCTTTTATAAACTTATTTTCAATATATTTAATTCAAAATCTATATCCAATTATAAAATAAATTTATAATTTCATCTCTGTCGATTTGCCTGACGGTAAATCGACATTTATAAAACAATTGATTTTATAGGCCATATGTTGCCAAATACTCAACCAATTCCGCCCATTGGCTTAAACTAAACAGATGTTGAAATTTCAGTTAACAATCAACAATCAAATCAACCACCCCATCAGATCAGTTCATATATGATAATATGAAAATAAATAATATCTTTGAGGAATCCCGTTGGATCCCTCCAATCTGTTCTTCCCTGTAGTCAAAACGGATATCTCAAATCAGATCATTCAATCCATTTAACTGATAATTTCTATAATAGTAAATAACAACTATTTAACATCAACTAGTCAATAAAAAAATTCAACCAATTCAAACAATTAAACACGTTTATATATAAACATGATCAATAAGGTAAGTTACCTTCATTGGGTCCAGTCGTTAAATACGATTTGATTTTTCACTGAAATTAAACAACAGTTTAATTTCATTCGTTAAATCAACAAATGAATATATAATTAGCAAACTGTAAACCATCATCAACCAAAGCACACAAAATAAAAACCTAATTTATATAAAATATAAATAGGAAGAACTGAGTGAGTTTATCTCACCTTGATTTGATTCTGTTGTCAACAGCTTGTTTTAATTAAATTAAACAGTCGTTTAATTTAATTAAAAACTTCAGTTGATTCCAATTCTGTCCATTTCTGTTCCATAATGTAGTGCTTGTTGAGGCGAGTCCAATGTCTCTTGAATCATCCAATTCTGATCGCATATGGATAAGTTATAATTATTTAAAGTTTACAATTTAATCAAATATATTTAGTTTTCCTTAATTACTATAATTATAACCTAGCTAGCTTACTAATTACGTTTGAAATTTATAGGCATTTCCTGAAGCCACTTCCAGTTTCAACCATCATTGTTTCGTTTGCTCAACTGCAAATTGTGATTCTTGCATCCATTTAACTCTAGTTAATACACTATATATATAACTATATTAATTAACTTACCCTACTTAAGTAAATATAGATTACTACTAATTGCATTGTTTGAGAAATAAATGGGCCAACTACTTCTTTTCTTGTTCCTCTGAACTTTGACCCCTGACGCCCGATGTCAACAAATTTTAATAAATATAATTAATTCCTAACTAAAGGTGATTTAGGTTTAATTACATTTTAATTTATTAGTTAGGCCAAAATGGTTCAGGTCCTCACCTTCTTTCTATTGGCTTCGACAAATAGTTCCAGGCCCTGTTCATATACGCAAGGGTCATTTACATATTAATCGTATACGATATGAATTCAAAATGATTAATAACTAATCAGAAAATTAGTTAAACTGAATTACGGTTAAGGTTTATAATCAGCTAATTTACTTCTGTACTTCGTCTTCGTTCTTCTGAAACTCAAAACCATGCTCAATAGCAGCAGCTGTTCGGTACCCCAACCCCAGACCTTCGGATGGCAATACGTCGCTGCCACAACGTTCATCTGAATGTCGACTATCTCCACGCCCATACCAAGGCAACTCGACAACTCCAGAACCCCACAAATCCACTTCAATGCGGTTCTTCACAACTCGACCTCATCATCATTCAACCCTGGTACCTCCTGATGATCGAAGTCCCATCAGAGATATCCAAGCCCTACGCCTAAGCCTGCCCCACGCTCGATGTGAACCCTGGCCTCCCCTGCTCATCCAAATGCTGCCAAAACCCCATGATCCCGCAGCCTTAACGACAAGATTCCAGCCATTCCAGACATCGATACTTCATCTCCGTCGTTCGACTTGGAGATCTCGATCCCTCTTTATTTTTCGTGTTGAAGGAATTCGAAATTTATGAACATATTTTGAGCAACAGGAAGGGGAAGTGTGAACGTTCTCTACCATTGATTAATTAGTGTGGCAACAGAGAAAGTCTGTTGACATGAGGAAACACAAATTTAGGGTTATACTGAGTTTTAATGGGTATATATAGTGATGATTATTATTAAATAAATATACGAAACTTCACGATGAGGTAACTCTTAAAAACCCCTATATACGACCTTCTTTCTGGAAAAAAATATATTCCTAGCATTAAAAACATTCTGGACCCATTGGGATAGGTTTCGTCGAATTCCGAGGTCGTTTGTGAAAAGTCCTTTATAAATATCGATGAAAAATTAAGCGTTTAAAATTCCTAAAATTACAGAAAAAATCCAATAAATTTGAAACCTTCACATTTTACTAGATCTCTTCCTCACGGATCCAATGAAACTCGTTTCGTCCAAATCGGAGTTCATTTGGTCAGTCGTTTATTAGTTTCAAGTTACCCCTGTCTTAATTGACCAAAATAATAAATTGATTTGGGCGTTTTTCGTTGCCACGATCAAATGGTAAGTCCGATTGACACAAAAATTGAAATCCTACAATAATTAATTAATACGAATCCAAAGGCACCAGTTTCGTTGCATTCTGAGACTGTTTCCCGATACGCTATTTTTACACACACCACAATGCTATTTTGGACATCAAATTACCCGATCTCCAAAAATAACAAACTATATAGCTATCTCGACTCTAATCATCAATACAAACTCAACGGAACTGGTTTCGTGGCTTAATTCGGTCGTCTGCTCAAGTTAGAGTCAAATATCCATTTATTAAATTAAATTAATTTAAATACGCACCATAGAAAATAACTGGCCGTTTACGGCTGTCGTGGTCACATATGACATCGGTTTGCCACGCAATTTAACACCTTGCAATAATTTAACATTACAGTTCCAACGAAATTAATTACATTGAAAAAGGAGAACGTTTGCAAAATGGCTATTTCAACACGTATATTTTAAATAACGATTTTCCATAGCGAGTATTTTAAAATTTATTTGGCCATAACTAAAAATCTATAACATGAAATCTAGAATTTTCTCTTTCTTTAGAAAATTATAATTAACACGCTTCCAATGTTTCTTGTTTCACAGAAATCTGACTTATATCGGATCCTGTATATTTAATTGAAGTTCAAAACTCCATATAACGAACTACAGCGCCATTTCGAGCTCGATTTATATTATAAATAATTTAACATTCAAACTTCGTTTTAAATAACGAATTCAATATTAAAATCCATTAATATTCCAAATATAATATTTAAAATAATAAATTAAATTTAATATTTGACTGCCAAAAATACAGGTTGTTACATTCTTCCCCCTTAAAATAATTTCATCCCCGAAATTGCTAAGGTAAGAAAAAATGCTACAAATCCCATTAATTTCCAAATCAAATCTATTTTAAATTAAAAATCAATTCAATATCGTAAAAAAATATTTTACATAATATTGAAAGTTTTCTAACATATTAAATTCCCCGAAAAACTTCAGTAGAGTCTCCCCTATAAGGAGTGACATCTACGATATTGCAGGAACAAATAATATATATACATCGACCCACATGGTCGAAAAACAAAAATCAAACCCCAAAATTTTAATATTTTCGCAAAGGCGTACCTTTTACTAGCGATGTTGAGCATAATTGCTCAATGTATATGCGATTTACTCATCCAATATCAATTTATCTAGCCCACTGGCACCTGTACTTAACTCAATTCATATATGAGTAATAAATATATGAAATTCTGAAATAATAATTCATAATCAACAAGCGTAACTACACCAATTCCAAAATCACATAGATATATCAATTCATCTTCAAATACAGGGTTAAATCATAAATTCAAATTCATATGCAGTTTCATTCCAGTTTAATTATACCTAAAATTATTTAGCTATAATTCATTTGCTCCATTGAATTGTTGATTATTCCCATTCAAACAAATTATCATCCAATAACAAACAATTCACAATCAACAACCAATATATAACCAAATCAATTGAATTTACATTCAATATTAATATTTTACTTTGGTTTCACATATTTGAACATCAATCGATTAATATCCGATTGATTTCTATTTGATTATTATTTATTCATTTAATTTCCAGTTTCCAACTCTGTTTTATTGAATTTCGATATCATTCTTATTTTAATTTTCACTTAACCAGGCTAAGTTTTCAATTCAAATTTTCAATCCAATTTGAATTCCATTCAAATCAATCAAACACAGTGATATCTCAATAATTTGTTAAAATTATTTCTTTTCTATACAAAAATATAATTTTGGGTAAAATTATTTCATTTACCCTCTTTACAAAACGAAATTGTATCCATTGCCAGTTCAATGCTTCTCAATGATTGAACCGATCAAATAACACAATACAAAACATTTGTATTTAAAATTTACAAATACGCTCTCATATATATACACTCAATCTCGATCTAGGGTATTACTAATCCAATCTCTATCGAGTTACGCCATAGAGCCAAGGTTATTACTCAACCAATAGCTTTGATACCACTGTAACGACCCAAAGATTTTCAGCCCCGAAAATCGACATAAATACATTTTCCACAACTTATGCCGACCTTCCAAACACCGAAAATACTGGAACGTTTATAGAAAGAAATTAGAGGGTGAGATAAGAAAGAAAGAAATATTAGAATAGAAGAAGAACCAACATAACACAGAATCAGAGTCTTATACCACAGCGGAACAAAATATAAAATAGAAATAAATCTTTATTGAGAGCTTTTAAAAATACGTACAATATCAGAGTACATCAACACCTCTGGACAGTTTTAATAACCTGTCCTCATACACAACACATAGCGGAATAAATACTATGTACAATATGCTTGATCACCTCTAGCACGTCTTCTTAAATTCGCAGCATCTGATAAGCTGGACCTATACCACCGGGTCTAACCCGAGCATTTACAAAACACCGGGTTAGTCTGGTGAACCAGAGTGAGAAAAACACACTAAATTTAAGGGGAAATCATCCAACTTGATTTTAAGGTTCAATTTTTTTTTCGAAAAAAAGGATAATCGTAAGACCAAATCCACACATAAATACGAACGGTTTTTACCTTACGATAACCCAAAACATTTTTGAAATCAACATCTTTTCTGATATTATAATAGTGTCTAAATACAAGTAAATATCAATCTAGCGGAACACTTGCATCTCACGCTCTACATATATAGTATACAATCAAAACTGCGGGTGCTTATCGGAGATTGGATTCCGACTATGACAAGGTATGGGACTACCTGCCGATAGTGTATCTCTAGAGGGGAATACACTAGGTTTAACAAGAACGTCTTGCAACCCGGTCCACACATGACCGACCACTCATTTCGCTTGAGTGTATCGAATGTGTATCACCAACGGTTGGGCTTAAACTACCGTTTCCCAAAAGGGACAACATCGAAATAGATTAAAAAAGAAAATGAAATTTCTCTAGATAGGTGATTATACACCCTAATGGGAGTGACTAACATAGTCATGCTGCCTGCCAGATTTTTGTCATTTCCCGGTTGATGAGGCTTAAGGTTTAGATTAACTTTTGAACATCTGGTCATCATTCACTTTGAATGCCACATCGTCAGATCCACCAGATATCACTAATTGACGTCTACAAAAATACTCTAGCAGTTAAGCTAAGAGAATGGCCATTCTCCGCCAATAACTATAGCGCGTTTGAAGAAATCAACGTACGTGATCCCTTTGGAAATTCTCTGTCAGACATCCGTCTATACAAGTCATCCAGGAACAGGATGAACCAAAGGTACTCTCCTACTGCATCCAATATAGGAATCACCCCATGGATCAGTAACGAGAAGTCCTTGTAATCCGTAGATTCCAACCACGACAGAATCACAGTTTATCTCTGGTTGCAACATCAGAGATTATTAGTAATTCCTCTGTAGTCTACGGTCCTCAATGCTCCATCTCAATCAACTTTTGACATCTTCACGTATTTGTTGGTCGGAATGGTATTCGAATATAAATTTGATCCCGGTCTTTCCATACCAACAATCATATTGAACAGATTTGATAGTCGGTTATTTAACTATCAAAATAAACAATGATTCAATCATGAAAATCCAATGAGTTCACTGGTTCAATATTCAGCATCACTTGGCCTTTTAATTAAAACAAATGTAAATTTAAAACTCCTAAATATTTCGATAATACAAATTTAACTTTTCACTTCCTATTTAACATAAGATTTTTCTTTAAACAAATTCATTTTAATACTTAGAAAAATTCTATATCATATCCAATTTTTCTATATTTCACTTTCAAAACATTAGCTACATTGTTATCTAATATTGGGAAATCAATTCAACCTATTACTCATAAAACAACGTTACGAAAAATTGTTTATTCATTAATTGAAAACAATAATCCATGCTTATCTTTATATAATAGAACTCAACTTTACGTTTAGTTTCTAACTCGAAAATATTGTTATATTTTCGCGCAACTACTCTTTATTCCCCTTTTACTTCGGAATTCTCATTATATATTTTCCCTTCTTGCTAATTTCCTTTACTTCGGATCTCTCATTACATATTCTCCAAATTTTCACCAAACGTTGCATTATTATTTTACTAATGGAAAAAATAAGTTATCACTAACCTCTTTTACCATTACCAACTAATATCATCTTCAGATAATCCTGATGCTGTTCAAGTTGAGGTATTTTAATTACCTCTCAGACCTTGATAAACAACGTTCTTATCCTCAGATAAATATAAGTTGTAATCCAAAAACCAATATTCCATTCCAATCTCAAAACAAATTCCATTTAATTATTTTATTCAAAATACAGTTTCATAAACCTTCTTACCTTTTTGAAAATCACTTTCTCGAATATAGCCCTTCTTTCTTAATTACATAATTAAGTAATTTCTTGTAAACAACACCTTTTTAACTCTGCCTCTTTAAACAAATTCTTTTATAGTTCGGATTTGGTTATACGACCCTATGATCCACTTTTTTACCCAAATTCACTTTTACAAATCTCCTTTCAAATCTATTCAACCATTTCCCGCTTTGGAAATCTTATTTCAATTTTCGCTTTTTTGCTTAATCTCATTTTTAAGTAACAATAATTTAAAATTAATGCTTTTACACTTTAAGTCTCATTTATATAACCTTGGTTTATTATAAACCCTTTTATCTTAATTTCCACTAACTTAATTCAAATAATTAAGTAACATTTATTTCAATCTATTGTATTTTCTTGGAATTCCTTTTTAACTTCATTATAAAAATTCGGGTTTTAAATATAAAACCCGTTCATAAACTCCTTTCTTCATTCAACTAGATTTCATTTCAACCTCGACTACTTTTTACATTAATTCAATTAAAAACTAATTTCCCAATTTACTATTAATCATGATAATAATTTACTTTAATCATTGACTACTGTAAAGTAGTTAATTCCATTATTAACTAAAATAAATAGTTAATTTCTTTTTAAAACTTCATTAAAATTAAAACAAATATTCTTTAAACTATTAAATTGCATGAATTCGAAACAAACTAATTTAATAGTCGATTCCAGATAAAACAGTCGGTTTAGTCAACTCAAACCCCGGTTATCTCGTTAACCCATTCCAATTCGTTCTCCCATTAAATTAATTAAAAATATAATTAATTTAAATAATTCCATTAATTATTTCTTAACAAAACATGTTTAAACTATCAGGTTAATTTCCTATTCTCATATTTATAAATCTGATTTAACATCAGAATTTACCTTACAAAAATCAATTAATAATTAATTTTAAATTTAAATAACAAATAATAAATATTTATTTCCTTTTATAAACTTATTTTCAATATAACTTAATTCAAATTCTATATCCAATTATAAAATAAATTTTATAACTTCATCTCTGTTGATTTGCCTGACGGTAAATCGACATTTATAAAATAGTTGATTTTATAGGCCATATGTTGCCAAATACTCAACCAATTCCGCCCATTGGCTTAAACTAAACAGATGTTGAATTTCAGTCAACAATCAACAATCAAATCAATCACCCCATCAGATCAATTCATATATGATAATATGAAGAAAAAAAATATCTTTGAGGAATCCCGTTGTATCCCTCCAATCTGTTCTTCCCTGTAGTCAAAACGGTTATCTCAAATCAGATCATTCAATCCATTTAACTGATAATTTCTATAACAGTAAATAACAACTATTTAACATCAACCAGTCAACAAAACAATTCAACCAATTCAAACAATTAAACACGTTTTTTAAATAAACATGACCAATAAGGTAAGTTACCTTCATTGGGTCCAATCGTTAAATAATGATTTGACTTTTCACTGAAATTAAACAATGGTTTAATTTCATCGGTTAAATCGACAAATGAATATATAATTAGTAAACAGTAAACCATCAGTAACCAAAGCACACAAAATAGAAACCCAATTTATATAAAATATAAATGGGAACAACTGAGTGAGTTTAACTCACCTTGATTTGATTCTGTTGTCAACAGCTTGTTTTAATTAAATTAAACAGTCATTTGATTTAATTAAAAAGTCCGGTTGATTCCAATTCTGTCCATTTCTGTTCCATAATGTAGTGCTTGTTGAGACGAGTCCAATGTCTCTTGAATCATCCAATTCTGATCACATATGGATAGGTTATAAATATTTAAAGTTTATGATTTAATTAAATATATTTAGTTTTCCTTAATTACAATAATTATAAACTAACTTACTAATTACATTTGAAATTTATAGGCCGTTCCTGAAGCCACTTCAAGTTTCAACCATCATTGTTTCGTCTGTTCAACTGCAAATTGTCGTCCCTGCATCCATTTAACTCTAGTTAATACACTATGTATATAACTATATTAATTAACATACCATACTTAATTAAATATAGATTACTACTAATTACATTGTTTGAGAAATAAATGGGCCAACTACTGCTTTTCTTGTTCCTCTGAACTTTTACCCCTGACGCACAATATCAACAAATTTTAATAAATATAATTAATTCCTACCTAAAGGTGATTTAGGTTTAATTAAATCTTAATTTCTTAGTTAGACCGAAATGGTTCAGGTCCTCGTCTTCTTTCTATCGGCTTCGACAAATAGTTCCAGGCCCTGTTCATATACGCAAGGGTCATTATCATATTGATCTTATACGATATAAATTCAAAATGATTAATCACTAATCAGAAGATTAGTTAAACTGAACTACGTTTAAGGTTTATAATAAGCCAATTTACTTCTGTACTTCGTCTTCGTTCTTCTGAAACTCGGTACCATGCTTAGTCGAAGTAGTTGTTCGGTGCCCCAACACCAGACCTTCGAATGGCAATCCGTCGCCGCCACAACGTTCATCTAAACGTCGACTATCTCCACGTCCATACCAAGGCAACTCAACAACTCCAAAACCCCGCAAATCCACTTCAGTGCGGCTCTTCACAACTCGACCTCATCATCGTTCAACCTTGGCGCCTCCTGATGATCGAAGCCCCATCAGAGATATCCAAACCCTGCGTCTAAGCCTGCTCCATGCTCAATGTGAACCCTAGCCTCCCCTACTCAGTTAATCACGGCTAGAACTCCATGATCCTGCAGGCTTAATGACAAGATTCCAGCCATTCCTGACATCGATACTTCATCTCCGCCGTTCGACTTGGAGATCTCGACCCCCTCTTTATTTTTTATGTTGAAGGAATTCGAAATTTATGAACATATTTTGAGCAACAGGAAGGGGAAGTGTGGACATTCTCTACCATTGATTAATTAGTGTGGCAGCAGAGAAAGTCTGTTGATCGGAGGAAACACAAGTTTAGGGTTAGACTGAGTTTTAATGGGTATATATAGTGATGATTTATTATTAAATAAATATACGAAACTTCATGATGAAGTAACTCTTAAAAAACCCTAAATACAACCTCTGTTCTTGACAAAAAATGTATTCCTAGCATAAAATAATATTCCGGACCCATTGGGACAGGTTTCGTCGAATTCTGAGGTCGTTTGTGAAAAGCCCTTTATAAACATCGATGAAAAATCAAGCGTTTAAAATTCCTAAGATTACAGAAAAATCCCAATAAATTTAAACCTTGACATTTTATTAGACCTCTTCCTTACGGATCCAATGAAACTTGTTTCATCCAAATCGGAGTTCATTTGGTCAGTCGTTTATTCATTTCAAGTTACCCCTGTCTGAATTGAACAAAATAATATAATTGATTTGGGCGTTTATCGTTGCCACGAACAAACGGTAAGTCCAATTGACAAAAAAATTGGAATCCTACAATAATTAATTAATACGAATCCAACGGCACCGGTTTCTTCGCATTCTGAGACTGTTTCCCGGTACGCTATTTTTACACACACCACAATGTTATTTTGGACACCAAATTACCCGGTCTCCAAAAATAACAAATTATATAGCTATCCCGACTCTAATCATCGATACGAACTCAACGGAATTGCTTTAGTGGATTAATTCAATCGTCTGCTCAAGTTACACTCAAATATCCATTTATTGCATTAAATTAAATTAAATTAAATACGCGCTATAGAAAATAACTGACTGTTTACGGCTGCCGTGGTCACATACGACATCGGTTTGCCACGCAATTTAATACCGTGTAATAATTTAACATTACTGTTCCAATTAAACTAATTTCATCGAAAATGGAGTCCGTTTGCAAAATGGCTATTTAAAAGCGTATATTTTAAATAACGATTTTCCGTAGCGACTATTTTAAAATTTGATTTGGCCATAAGTAATAATCTACAACATGAAATCTGGAGTTTTCTCTTTCGTTAGAAAATTATAATCAGTACGCTTCCAATGTTTCTTATTTCACAGAAATCCAACTTAAACCGGATCCTGTATTTCAATTGAAGTTCAAAACTCCATATTACAAACTGTAGCGCCATTTTGAGCTCGATTTATATTATAAATAATTTAACGTTCAAACTTCGTTTTAAATAACGAATTAAATATTAAAATCCATTAATATTCCAAATATAATATTTAAAATAATAAATTAAATTAAATATTTAACTTCCAAAAATACGGGTCGTTACAGAAATTAAGGTTTACCACTTTAGGAATTTTTCCAGATTTGAACATATCTGTGATGGAAGCAAACAATTCTAGTTTTATATCCTCATAATGTATCTTCATAAATTTAGCATTGATGCCATCAGGCCTAGAACTGGATTCGTCATGTATGGAGAAAACTGCATCCTTCACGTATTCCAATGTAATATATTGAAACAAGTAGGTTTGGCAATGAGAATTGATTAAGGAAATAGGTTGGAAGGGAGGAAAAGTGATAGTTCCAAAACCATTAAACATATCTATGTAATATGTTATAGCTTCAAATCGGATATCCGACAACTTGTATAATAGCTGCCCATCAGGTTGAATTAGAGCTCAAATATTATTAAAAAAATCAACGTGTAGTCATCCTAGAGTAAAAGAATTGGGCGTTAGTTTCTCCTTGTTGAAGCCACAAAATCTTGGATTGCTGCTTCAATGCTTTGAATTTCAATATTTGTTGAGAATTTAGCTGCCTTTTACTTGCAGGTAGTCATCATACAGTTGGTCATTATCTGGGTCAAAATCTACAACATGCTTCCGAGAAGTACAATGATCTTCGAGGGATTTGAGGTAGTTTTCATCTTTTACTATTTCTTTGTTCCAGGCTTTCCATTTTTTTTGCATGATTGTAATTTAAACTGGAACTGATAAATTGTTAAACCCCTTGTTTGTGCATATAACCCTCTTGTTGTATAAGCCCAGTAGCCAAGTGCCAGTCACTTTTATAATGAAATGGGAACCCCTTCGAAGCTTCAATTGGAATTAGATCTACTAATAATGGGTTACGGTCACTGAACTTCTAAGATACGGTTAAGGTCTTCAAATTCATGAAATGTTGCATGCAAGAATTATCAACCAAAATTTAATCAATATGTGAGGCCACACCTCTTCTTCTCCATGTATAAGAGAACCCAATAGGTTTGACTTCTTGAAGGCCTGTTTGGTGGAGACAATTTTGAAAATCATGTAGATGCTAGTAGGGAATAGAAAGTTTCCCTTTTTTTCAACATCGGATAAAGCGTTATTAAAATCCCCCATTACTATCCGAGTTTGGATATGCTAGATAATTGTTGAACTAAAGATTAACAAAGAGCCCGTCTTTCATAGAAATTGTTGCTATCATAAACTGTTGTAAATGTCATGCAAAAACCACCCATGTTAGATGCTAGAACTGAAAAATGTTGAGAGGAGGAATTCAATTCGTGCATTGACCAAACATTAATATCCGAAAGAAGCAATATACGACCAGAAATAGTAGAAGAGTTATTAGTTAAATACTGCTAAGTTGATGGAAGTTCAGAAATAAAGGTAGAAAGGTTTTCTAGGTTTTATTTTTTTCAATTAAACCAATAATAGTTGGTTTAGCAGCATTCAAGAGTTTGATTACTTCCACCATACGCTTGGATGTATTCATTCCCCTGGCATTCCATGTAAACACTGTCATTTGGTGCAGGACGAGCTCTTCAAACTTCTTTTAGGAGGAGCAAAGATAGTGTAAAGGCCTGCAAATCCGTACTATTTCAGTAGACTAAAACAACACACATCCAACCCAAATAACATAGAAATACGGGTCATTAGGGTTAAAGAAATAGAAATAGATAAAAGATAGAACAAAAGACAACATCAGAATCTCATAGCGGAACTGAACAAAATATAATATCATATATCATAACTTTGAAATACACATCTATATTGTATACACATACCATGCTAGAGTACAATATAGATACATCAAAGCAGACATAACTCTAAATACCTAACGGTGAAGCCTCCTGCTTTAGTCTCCTGTAGGTATATCTGTAAAATCTTGAAACACTTGACTGCTCGTACAAATTTGGGTACCCAAGAGTTTAGGGTAAAATAAACTCTAGGTCAGTCATGGGACTGGTATGAGTAAACTCCAACCATATTGTTTAACTTTTAAAAACCATTTGAAAGAAAAGGATAACAGTAAGACAGGCCCACACGTAAAAACTGAAATCACTCAACCCATCCCCGAAACAATTTCCCGAACAACAACAACAAAGCCATATATCCCAAACAAGTTGGGGTTGGCTAAATATGGAACCCAAAATTAAAATAAAATAAAATTAATAATGATGATAATAATAATATATATATAAAGGGTTTAAAACAATCAAATAAAAAGTCGTCCGATAAAGGGTTTTTTTTAAATAATAATAAGAAGAAGAAGAAGTAAAAATGTTAAATAAAAGTGAAATAAAATCTAAAATAGTAAATAAAAAGTAAAAAGGTTCAGTAAACGTGAAATAAAGTCTAAAAAAAACACTATGGTTCTGGTACATGGATTGCCAATTTCCATGCACTCCTATCAACTACCAGCTCTTCCGATAAACTCCAGTTACTTAAATCTCTTTTTATTATCTCCTCCCATGTCATTTTAGGTCGACCTCTACCTCTCTTTGGGCCTTCGGCGCCACCTAGAATTCCAGCGCGTACAGGTGCATCGTATGGTCTACGTTGGATATGTCCAAACCATCTCAAGCGGTATTGGACTAACTTCTCTTCAATAGGTGCAACTCCAAGTTTTTCCCGAATATCCTCATTTCTAATCTGATCTCGTCTGGTATGCCCACAGCTCCAACGCAGCATTCGCATCTCTGCTATACTTATCTTCTGGACGTGTTGCCTCTTAGTAGGCCAACATTCTGCACCATATAACATTGCAGGTCTGATTGCTGTCCTATAGAACTTTCCTTTAAGCTTCTGAGGAATCTTCCGATCACAGAGAATGCCAGATGCTAGTCGCCGTTTCACCCATCCTGCTTGAATTCTAAAACTAACATCCTTATCAATCTCTCCATCAAACTGCAACATAGATCCTAAGTATCGAAACGATTCCTTCTTGGGTACTACTCTACCGGCCAGGGTAACATCTCCGTCATCTGACCTGACACTGCTAAACTCACACTTCATATACTCTGTTTTAGTACTGCTAAGCCTGAAACCCTTTGATTCCAAGGTCTCCCTCCACAACTCCAGTTTCGATTAACCCCTATTCTACTTTCATCAATCAGCACAACATCATCGGCAAAGAGCATACACCAGGGAATCTCCCTTTGTATATCTTTTCTGATTTCATCCATCACTAATGCAAAAATATAGGGGCTCAAAGACGAACCTTGATGTAACCCTATGTTAATTGGAAGTCTCTGGTCTCACCATCGCATGCCCTAACACTAGTCACAACCCCCTCGTACATATCCTTAATAAGGGTAATATACTTTGATGGCACTCTCTTCCTTTCTAGCGCCCACCACATAACCCTCCTCCGTACTCTGTCATAAGCTTTCTCCAGGTCAATAAAAACCATGTGGAGATCTTTCTTTTGCTCCCTGTATCTCTCCATAAGTTGCTTAACCAAGAAAATCACCTCAGTGGTTGACCTTCCCGGCATAAAACCAAATTTATTCCTAGAGACACTTGTCAACCTCCTCAAACGCTGCTCGCAAACTCTCTCTCCCAAAGCTTCATTGTATGACTCATAAGCTTAATTCCTCTATAGTTTGTGCAACTTTGAATATCTCCTTTATTCTTGAAGATTGGAACTAAAATGCTTCTCCTCCACTCATCTGGCATTTTGTTTGATTTGAAAATATTGTTGAACAACTTAGTTAGCCATCTTATCCTTGCATCTCCAAAGCATCTCCACACCTCAATGGGAATATCATCAGGCCCTACCGACTTGCCTGATTTCATACGTTTCAACGCCCCCTTTACCTCAGCTTCTTGAAATCTCCGCACAAAATGTCTATTGGTGCTATCGCCTAAGTCTTCCAACTCGATCGAAGAGCTATCACTTTCTTCGTTGAAAAGCTTATCGAAGTATTCTCTCCACCTATTCTTTATCTCATCTTCCTTCACCAAAAGTCTATCATTCTCATCCTTAATGCATTTAACCTGATTGAAGTCCCTTGTCCTCCTCTCGCGTAGCCTAGCTATTCTGTAAACGTCTTTTTCGCCCTCCTTTGTACTTAGCCATTGATACAAATCTTCATACGCTCGTCCCCTTGCTTCATTCACTGCTCTCTTTGTAGTCTTCTTTGCCATTTTGTACCTGTGCATGTTCTCTTCGCTTCTATGACGGTACATGCGTTTGTAGCATTCCTTCTTCTCTTTGATAGCCTTTTGCGCCTCGTCATTCCACCACCACGAATCCTTGGGTTCTCGCTTGCTTCCTCTTGTTATCCCAAATACCTCAGTGGCGACTATCCGAATGCAAGTTGCCATCGCATTCCACATGACATTTGCTTCTCCTTCCACATTCCAAGCTCCTTCTCCCATCACTCTATCTTTAAACAACCGTGAAGCATCTCCTTTGAGTTTCCACCATTTCGTCCTGCTAATCTTCGCTCTCTTATCCTTCACCACCTGAAGACGAAACACGCATAACAATAGCTGGTGTTGTGAGACGACACATTCTCCAGGTATGACCTTGCAATCAACACAATCTCGTTTACTATCTCGTCTAGTTAGGACAATTTACCAAACAATCCAGAAAACTTCAAATAGCCCGAAAACTGCACATACCACTTTGACAATTTACCAAACACTTCTTAAGCTATTCTATTCCTTTCTCAAAAACTCTAGCTCATGCCCAGCTCCTCTTCACCATTACCGAACCTTTATCACCTCGGCTATTTTCAAACCCCATGCCATACAGTAATCACTTCGACATCACCCACTCATGCCATTTCTAGTCGTGTCAGTAGCTCCACGAACTATAGTGAATACACGCAACATCATTTGACAGCTGCGCCTCCACCAAAACTTCGGGCCCCATGCTGCTATCGTGTTCGATGCCCTTTTGCTACCTCCTAACTACACCTGAACAACGAGCCCTAAATCACCACTATCTGCTTCGACTCCACCTAAACTTACCGGGCTTCAACCCAAGATTTAAGATGAACCGCAATGTGGAACATTGCTCAGCCACCATCGTTCGTAAGTACAAGCCTCGGTTCCACTGTCAAACAATAAATTTTTTGATTGAGAACACCAATTCGAGAGTGTCTTTCTACAAATAATGTTGAGTCTTCAGCGCTTGGTGGTTTCAGATCGCGATATGGATTTAATCATGATTTCCGATTGTGAATTCCCTTTTCTTTAGTCAACGGTGAATTCAATTTGGTTTCCATTTTTACAGAGGGGAAAGGAATGAAAGAAAAAGGCTTGAACTATTTTACTGGTATTGATTTTGATCTTCATTTATATTTTACTTTCGATCGAATGAATTGGTTTTCATTTAGAGGAAGAAGCACTGTATATTTAGACTGGGAAAGAAGGAAATGTCTTTTCTTGTTTAAGAATAAATGAAATACGAAGCGCAATGGATAATTTATAGGCTCGACGAGAGACAGAACGTAGAGAAGCTATAAAATCGCTTTCTCCTTGATATAGAATGTGGAAGTCAGATTTCCTGTCAATGTAAAAATAGGTCTGCATATCAGGTGAAGAGGTCGACTGATGAAATAATTTTGAAGTAATTTAATTAATTTAATGACTAAAATATCTCGCGGTAACAAACACAAATCTGGGCGCAACAACCGACTTTTCTAGGGTTTACACACTATTCTGAGCACATTGGAATAGATTCTGAAGCCTGATTCTATCGTATAGAGAAGATATCAATTTAAACCAACTATTTAAATTAAATTCAATTGATTAAAATATAAATCGATTTCAAATAATAAAATTCATCGATAATAAATAATTATTATCGTTCTAATTCAAACAGAATTTATATTAATCGACTGTATTGTTTTGATTTAGTTTTTAACTGCAAACTTAATAGTTTGTTGCTTCCATATACGATAATTCGTTATATTCAAAATTATATCATATACCTATTATTAAATCAATATATTCCATGTTAATATTCATTTATATTTCCAATTCAACATTTAAAATTAATTTAAAAGTTCAATGTTGAATGGCTAAAAATCCGAGATGTTACATTCCTTCCCCTTTAAAAGAATTTCGTCCTCGAAATTACTAAGGTCGAAGAAATGCTACAGGCCCGTTAATTTTTCAAAAGCCCACCCTTTTATAACTCAGTGTTTCATATTTCATTCATTTGCATTCAAATTCATTCAAATTAATACTAGTCAATTTATTTACTTCGTCCATAATAACAAAAAAAAATCTTTGCGTATTTGATGTTATTCGGTTAATAAATAACCTCTTATATTTCTAGTCAACTTCAATTAATTCAAAATTAATTTATTCATTTTAATCCATTCAACTTGCTTAAGTTAATTTAGCTTTCAGAATTCAAATTCCTAGTTTTTTATTTAAAATTCCTTAGAAATCCAATAAACATATGTACATTTATAACCATCTCAAATTCAAAACATTTGAATTTTCCAAAACAACTTGTTTTCTCAAATAATTTCCTTTGAAATTTTTTCCATGGTAGAAATCAGTCATTTAGAAACTCGAAAATGAATACTGATGATGCGGCCATCCATCATCTAAATTATTTTCCAGCGATTGAAGTGATTCCAGTGATTTATCACCTTCAAAAATCTGTATGATTTTTATTCAAAAATCCATCCAAAACAAGTATACTTTGGAAAAACATTTTCCAACTTCTCGGGATTTAAATTCCAAATTCTGGTTTCAATCCTATTTTAGTTCATCTCATTGTATATACAAGTTCTATTTGATTATATATAACCATTTCAATTTTATAATCCCATTTGATTATAATCACAACCAACACATCTATATATTATAATAATTTCAAAAAATTATCCCTTTCATATAAAAATATGTTTTTGGGTAAAATTATTTCATTTACGCAGCTTTTAAAACAATATTGTGTTGAATTAGTTTGTTTAAGTGTTTATACATACCTTTCGATACAGTTGATTATATTGTACCGACCAGAGTTCATAAACTACTTGACAAACCAATCAGCATAATACAAAACATTTTTATACAATCTAAAAGTAAGCATTCATATATATGTGTGTGTGTGTGTGCACACACCCAAACTCATTCTATGGTACTCCCTATCTCTAATGAGTAAACCCCACCAAAGCCTAGGTGTTCGCTCAACCTAA
The DNA here is from genome assembly GCA_030737875.1 of Allium sativum. Lineage (NCBI taxonomy): Eukaryota > Viridiplantae > Streptophyta > Magnoliopsida > Asparagales > Amaryllidaceae > Allium > Allium sativum. Next base: position 419,989,808 of record CM060924.1, read on the forward strand.
GCTCTAACACCAACTGTAAAGGCCCACAAATCTGTACCATCTGAGTTGACTAAAACAACACGCATCCAACCTAACTAACAAAGAAATACGAGTCATTAGGGTTAAAAAAATAGAAATAGATAGAAGATAGAACAAAAGACAACATCAGAATCTCACAGCAAAACTGAACAAAATATAATATCATATATCATAACTTTGAAATACAAATCTGTATTGTATATACGTACCATATCAGAGTACAACAAAGATACATCACAGCGGAAATAACTCTAAATAACTAATGGTGAAGCCTTTTGCTTCAAGCTCATCCAGATATATCTGTAAAATCCTGAAACACTTGACTGCCCGTACAAATTTGGGTACCCAAAGTTTAGGGTAAAACAAACAAAATAAACTCTAGGTCAGTCATGAGACTGGTGTAAGTAAACTCCAACCATATTGTTTAACTTTGAAAAACCTTTTGAAAGAAAAGGATAATAGTAAGATCAGCCCACACATAAACATGGACAGTTTTTACCTTACTATAACACAAGACATTTTTGATATGAAAATTCGATGATATTATAATATTGTCTAATCAAATAAATAACCATTTAGTAGAACACTAGCATCTCACGCTCTATATACATAGTATAAAATCAAAAACTGCAGGGCACTTATTGAAGATTGGATTCCAACTATAACAAGGTATGAGACCACCTTCTGATCAGTGTACTCTAGAGGGGATACACTGGGGTTCAACAAGAACTCTTGCAACTCGGCCATACGTGACTGGTTACTCATTTAGCTTGAGTAGACCAAATGTATCATCACCTATGGTTGTCGGCCGTCCAACCGTAATCCGCAAGATAAAGAATCGAAAGAAGAACAATTGAATTTTCTCTAGATCGGTGACAATACATCCTGCTTGGGTATGACCTAACTAGCCATGCTACCTACCCGATTTTTGTCATTTCCCGGTTGATAGAGGTTGAGGCAACATTTCCTTTTTAGAACATCTGGCCACCATTCACTTTGAATGTCACATCGTCAAATCACTAGTTGATCTTCCCAAAAATATTACATGTATAAAAAGCTAAGAGAAAGAATTCCTCCACAACCAAATGTAATATCTTGAAAAGATCGCATTATGTGATCTGTTAGGCATACTCTGTCAGACATTCGTTTATACAAGTTGTCCTAAGACTGGAAAATCCGAAGGCACTATCCTGTAAACAGAACAGCCCATGCACTTTACTACGTATTCAATTATCTTCAACATAATCTAATTCTCAACTCCTATTCCTATACGGAGTGGTTTTCGGATATTAAATTTAAATGGTCTCTCCATAAAGACAACGACAGTTAAAAACTTCGATAGTCGGTGATTGAACTATCAAAGAAAAACAAACATCCATTAAATAATCATCGGCACTTTCTAATATTTCATTAACTAAATCATTTCCTTTATGTTTATAACTTTCTACTATAAGTTCTATTCTGAGTTGAATTATATATATATATATATATATATTGATTTCTAGTAATCAAACTTCTTAAAAATATTCTAACTCCTTTAATTTCCCGAAAATTTCACTAGCGTCTCCTTTGTACGGCTCAATCGGTACAACTACAAATCGCCTCTCTAGGCCCTTTCCACTCAAAAAGAAAATCAAAAAGCCAAGTGGCTTGCCCAATAGGCTCATAAAATCTCATATGGAATTTAAACATGTACCTTTTTGTCGGGGACTCAAATTATAATCTTCATTCTCTTTATTCCATACCTATTAACACATACACGCCACTTTTCACTTATTTCAAACTAGAACAACCATTTTGGTTTAATTACCTTCAATTCCACTACTTAATTCCTAAATTGCTTCATTTACTTAGTTTGGATCAACAATGTTCATTTTAATTCGCTTGTAAACAAGTCGAATCCCATTTCTAATTCGAGTTCATATTCAATTTCAGAATTAAATCCACAAATTAAATTTACTTATCAAAACTTAAGTTTGATCCAAAAACTCCTTTAACAAATTAATTTCTAATTAGTTAACTTCAAAATCTAATATTTTTTTTCAACAAACAATTCATTTACTCCACTTGAGTTCATATTTATTTTATAATTCAAGTCTAAATTTTACTAATGGAAATTCAGATTTTTCTTCACTCAAAATCCTTTTAATTTATTTAATAAACCGTTATGGTTTAAAAAAAATTATAGCGTTGTTTTTCTAAAAATTTGATTTTGACATAACTAAAAATCTATAACGCAGAATCCTGGTTTATCTCTTCTACTTGAAAACTATCATTCAATAAGTCAAATGTTTCTTATTTCATCGAATTCCGATTTATATTGAGTTCTATGTACTCGAATGAAGTATTAATCGCCAAATTATGAACTACCATGCTACGGCGAGTTCGTTTAAATTAAATTTAAATATTAATGTTAAATTTCGTTTATTAAACATATTCCAACTCCGATCTTCCATATTTTTAATATAAATTAATTCGGTTTTCCAAATCTAACTTAATCATTCTAATTATCCAAAATCATTGATTACTTCATTCAAAAATCATAACCTGGTTATAAATTATTTACAACTCAATTTCTATATTAAGTCCCAATTTCCTTGGAAATAAAACATCATTTACCATTACAAACCAATATCATCCCGTGATAATAGTGAAATCGTTCAAGTTGGCGTATTTTACTTACCTCTCAGACCTTGATCGACAACGTTCTTAGCTTGAGATAGATAAAAGTTTGTAATACAAAACTGACATTACTTATCATAAAAAATCCCGTCTTCTATCTCCTTTAAAAACATGTTTTTTAAAAGCAATCTCTTATATTTCAAAAAATCTATCTCCAATTTATCCAATGAAAATTACTTCATTAAATTTATAAACATTGTTTATAAATTAACTTCCTTATTTGATATTAAGAAAACTTCCATTTAAAAATCTATTTGAACTCTATTCTGATTTTGGAATATTTTATTAGTATAACTTATGTATATGAACTTAGCATCTATATTCATATTTCATTTTAAATTCCTATTTAATATAATTCCAATATATTTAGGAAATAATTTTATAAATTTTACATAGTCTAATTCAAACCATAAATCTATGTGGATTTATTTAAATTCAGTTTACATTCCGAATATCGAAATAAATTTCATCGTTTCCCGAAATGATTTCCAATTATAAATCCTTTTTAAATTCATTCTTGAATTCACATTTCCCAAATTATCCAACAATAATTTATTTCACTTCATTTATAAATGTCGTTTATAAATTCAACCACTTGCTTTTATTATAAAAACAAGTTTATTATTTCCTAGCCCATTCGAAATTCAATTTCTATTTTTGGAAAAATGTATTTTCCTTTTAAAATCTAAAAATCCATTTTTCATGATATTTTTAAATATCAATATTTTAGGGCCAGTGATATTCAAACATCCAAACATACCAACCATCATTCCAATTCAACATAACATATATATATATATATATATGTAAATAGACAATAATAAATTTGAGGAATCTAGTTGGATCCCTCTAACCTATTTTTCCTACATCCATAGGTGCTAGTCAACATAAATAATACTCATCCTGCTTCAAGGCAGAATATCACGGTATAGAAGGTCAACCACTCAATATATTGTGGGGCGATAGGGTCATCCGCTAATGATACTGCAGAAAATGTCTAATATATATCTGATATCCACAACCACCAAGCCTAATTATAACTAATATATATAACCACAATAATTCAATAATTCAAGCATGCATCCAAGAAACCAATAATTACTTTTATCTACATAAAAATGATACTAAATGTTAAATATTAGTGAGCTTACTCACCTTGATTTTAGTTGTTGAATATTCGATTAGATGCCGCATTGTTGCAGCTATGAATTAACTCGAATCTTCTCGAAGAAATTTATTTTGCACTAAGGATTATTTTATTTTATTTATCGATTAAAAATTTAAATTAACTTCTAACATAAATAAATATTTTTTTATGCATATTTAAATTGTGGTAAAAATGTATAACTAGTTGCTACTGAAATCACTCGACCTATCCCCTAAATAATTTCCCGAACAGTCCAGAAAATTTCAAATAGCCCAAAAACTGCACATACCACTTTGGAAATTTACCAAACACTTCATAGGCAATTCTATCCCTTGCTCAAAAACTCTTGATTCATGCCCAGCACCTCTTCACCATTACCGAACCTTTATCACCTCGACTATTGACAAACCCCACGCTACACAGTAATCACTTTGACATCACCCACTCATGCCATTTCTAGTCTCGTCAGTAGCTCCACGAGCTACAGTGAATACACGCACACAACATCATTAGACAGTTGTGCCTCCACCAAAACTTTGGGCCCCATGTTGCTACCGTGCTCGATGCCCTTTTGATACCTCATAACTGAATCTGAACAACGATCCTTAAATCATCACTATCTGCTTCGACTTCACCTAAACCTACCGAGCTTCAACCCTAGATTTAAGATGAACCGCCATATGGAACTTGCTTAGCCACCATCGTTCGCCAGTACAAGCCCTGGTTCTGCTGTCAAGCAACAAAATTTTCGATCACGATCACCAGTTCGAGAGTGTCTTCCTCCGGATGATGTCGAGTCTTTAGCGCTTGGCGGTTTCAGATCACGATATTAATTTACTCACGATTTCTGATTGTGAATTCCCCATTTTAAATCAACGATGAATTTGATTTGGTTTCCGATTTTTACAGAGGGGAAACGAATGAAAGAAAAAGGCTTGAATTTCTTTAGTGGTATTGATTTCGAAATCCATGTATATTTCACTTTCAATCGAAGGAATTGGTTTTTCCTTTAGAGGAAGAAGCATTATATGTTTTGACTGGGGAAAGAAGGGAATGTCATTGCTTGTTTCAAGATGAATGAAATACGAAGTGCAATGGATAAGTTATAAGCACGACGAGAGACATAACGTACATAAGCCATTAAAATGATGTCTCCTTGATATTTATGGTGGAAGACAGATTTCCTGTTCGACATAAAAATAGGTCTGTGTATCACGTGAAGAGGTCGACTGATGAATTTTTTTTTGAAGTGATTTAATTAATTTAATAACCAAAATATCTCGCGGTAACAAACACAAATTGGGATGCAACAACTGATATTTCTAGGGTTTACCAACTATTCTGATCGCATTGGAACAGATTCTGAAGTCTGGTTCTATCGTATAGAGAAGATATCAATTTAAACCGACTCTATAAAATAAATTAATTGATTAAAATATAAATCAATTTCACACAATTAAATTCAATGATAATAAATAATTATTATCGTTCTAATTCAAATAGAATCGTTTGGATTTAGTTTTGTTTATAGTTTCCCTATACGATACTTCGATATATTCAAAATTAAATCGTATATCGATTATTAAATCGATACATTCCATATTAGATATCATTTATATTTCCAATTCAACATTTAAAATTAATTTAAATGTTCAATATTAAATGGCTAAAAATCCAAGATGTTACAGGTAGTGTTTTGGTTTTTGTGAAGGTAAGATGGGTTAACATCTACCGAACCCGATGTGTCTAATTAGATAATAAAAGAAAATTGAGAAGCTTTCAGAAATTGGTCACGGAATTAGTGTCATTACGTCCGTGGCGATTTTCTGAATAGTTTAGACCTATGGTTTGCAGGAAACAGATTTAATATGAAAAAAGATATCTTTAAATTAAAATATTACAACAAACATGAAAAGAAGGTACAAGAAAAGAACAATGACTACCATTTTTTTTAGTCTTGATAGCAAAGGCCAATGCAGCTCTGTTGGTAAAGACATCTCTCTCCTAAGTGAGTGATGCAGGTTCGAGTCCCACTGGCGCCATATTTTTATTTTAGAGAAACGGCTAAAATAATACATATTTTAAGAGAAAAATATGTATAAATTCACATATAAGGAAAATTATACATAAAGGTGAGTATAAAAATATATGTATACATGCATATGTAAATATATGTGTATGTGTGTGCAAAAATATATACATATGAAAGAGATGTCCAAAATAAACCTACAATCAATAAAAATAGGTAATAATTTAAAGATGACATAACATCGATTGAATCTTGAAAAAGAAATAAAAATAGCGCATATATATATATATATATATATATATATATATATATATATATATGTACGTACAAATTCAAATGTTGAGATAAAAAGTATAAGTTAAGAGCAAAATATAATTAATGCATAATAGAACAAGAATTAAGCTGCCTCTAAAATTAGAGTGCATTATAAGGAATAAAACAAAGGGTCATTAATTGCATTGATTAACGGGCAAGAAACTAAAAGATTGCACGTATATATACACACATTGATTTGGAATTCAAACTTAACCACGATTTATAATAGGAATAAAATAAATCAAGAGGAGAATGCAAAGCAAGTAATTAACATTGTTAATTAAACGTTAAAATTCAGAAATCACTGCCTTGCACAAAACACATCTGGAACCGAATGGGTCGACCCACATGGGGGTGAGTCGACATAGGCGTTATTTGTGTAAAGCCTTGAGTGTTATTAACCCAAAACAACCTAATAAATAAGAAACATAATTGAAAGGTATATGTAGGGTTATTTCAGAATGTGTAACTTAGTCCAGTCACTAGAACTTGTGTTCTGACCCCCTCCTCATAACACACTCGCAGATTAGGTTTATGACAGAGATATGATAGCTTTGGATACTGGTTAGGCAACATTATTACTTTGGTATGGCTATAGTTGATTATAATATATTTTATTCCATTCCGTTGTAAGAATTTTTCTGAGTTCTGATATATTTTATATCTCTGACTTTTCTGCAAGTTACTAGACAAGCCAACTCGAGTTTCGATAGATTATGATTTTTGAAAAAAAGAAACCGGTCTGTTGGAATTCGGGTTGTTACATCTGGTATCAAAGCTTAGGTTTAGGATTCCTATATAGATAGTGAGTGTACGTATTTGTATTTTTAAAAATATTAATATATCATATGTACACCTAGATCCATAAAGGAACCTACTAAATAGGAAGAATGACATATGGAAAAGGTTGGGATATCTGTTTGTACACTAAAGGAATGGCTATGGAAAACTGAAAATAAGAGGCCCATAGGTGGTTTGGGTCGAAAGTGTACAATGTGTTTTGTCAGGTTAGTGGGTTAGATAGTTGAGCCTTATAAATTGGGAAAACGAAAGAAGGAAAATGAATTAAGAATATATATATATATATATATATGTGTGTGTGTGTGTGTGTGTGTGTGTGTGTGTGTGTGTGTGTGTATGTATATTTGATAGAAACCCACTTTGAGACTAGCCCCATTGTTAACTTTTAAGTACTTTAAAGAAACTAAAAGCTTTTGGGCGATAGTTCATGGTGTTTTTTCAAGTTTTGGCGTTAAAAGTTACAATTTTTAAATATGTACTAGCTAAATTGTGTCAAAAAAATAGAGGTATTTTTGAAGTTTGAAAAAAATATGTAAGGAACATATTTGATAAGTACATAGTGAATGTTGAAGAAAAATAAAATAAAATGGGGTATATTTTGTAAATGATGATTTCTTACGGGATTTTATAAAATGAATTCTTTCAAAAAATTTGCATATTATAGAGCATGTATGGCTCACTAATTTTAAACTATATTGTAAGAAAGAGTTAAATAACAAAGAAAAGAAAATATTGCATTTTTGTTAAAAACTAAAATTTTTGGTAAAGAATGTTTTGAAAATCTCTATTCTTTTGACAATAATTTTTATAATTGTTTTGACATAAGTTTTTGTTGGGTGGACAAATAAGTAGTAAGAATTAAGAATAGAGTAGATGTTTGCACCTAGATGTAAGTTATTGAACTGACATTGTAAACATGAATTGTTGTGAAACTGATAGAGAAGTAGTTGTCCTTGTCTATTCCAGTTTTTGTGATTTAAAAAAAAAGGTTTGCATTTTTTGGGATGACGTGTTTATATGGTTTGGAAAAAAATAAGTTTCAATGAAGAAAAAGAAAAGTTTTAAAACTTTTGAAGGAAATAAATAATAAGGCCAAATCATGTTTTTAAATCGTGGAGTAGGTAAGATTTAGTACCTAGGGAAGACAGGAAACATTTTAAGGCTATAAAGTAAATAGCAAGGACTGTTTTGGAATAATGGTAAGTTCCCGTAGAATGCTTAAGCATTGAAGAGACTAGGTTATTGCTTGGAAAAGACTGTTAGTACACAGAAAGTACTAGTAGTGACTACTAGTTGGTAAAGGGTAAATAAATGTTTAGATCCTTTGGTTTGGAATTTTCTTTGTCCGAGGGGACAATGTCCTAGGATTTTAGCCCTTGGCAGTAGCTTTATAGAGTGCTTGTTTTCCTGTTTTAGTTGAATGATTAGAAGGCTTATTTAAAAACTTTGATCAGTGGATTAAGTTAAATAAGCTAAGAAAGGAGTAATGACATAACTAAAAAGAAAACGACAAATCGAGTAAAGCAACAAACACGACAGTTGAAAAAATATATTTGGATTCTTCCAAAGTAAGTTGGAAAAGAAATTCAATAGCAAAGAAAATTATCTTATGTGAACTGTGCTTGGATAGGAAGATAGGGAATCTTTGTATAATAGTTGCTTAAAAATCTAGGTACAATTAGAGAAGGTACATAAAAGAAAAACGGAAGATGTGAAGTTTTCCATTTTCCACCTTTTTATAACGTAAGAAATCAAATTCAAAAAATTAGATTTTTCTATAATTCGCAAATTTAAAGTTGTCTGGTAGGGTTTGGATGCAAAAATTGGATGGACTACATTCTTGCTCTATAGGACTGTAGGAAAAATTGGATGACAAAGTATTTTGAATTTCGAAATATTGCATTCATATAGAAATGGCCAGTATATTTAGGGTGTGTGCATCATGTTTTCAAAAGATTTTCAAGAAAAAATTGCATTTCTATAAAAGCTTCCTCTAAGGCTATCATTTCATTCATGTATTACCATGTTGAATTACACTTTGCATAAGTGCACAAATGGTTGTAAAAATTGGATGTACACATGATGATTGTGAATTACGCGAGGAATTACTTAATTTTACCCTTACCAAATTTCGGGGATAAAACTTCCTTAGGGTGGGAAATTGTAACACCCCGCACTCTTAATTTAAATAAAATTTTAAAAACTTTTAGAATTAATTTGGTCACGGAATTAGCATCAATACATCCATGGCGATTTTCTGGTCAATTTAAAGATATGGTTTGCAGGAAACGGATTTAAGATGAAAAAGATATCTTTAAAATAAAATATTACAACAAACATGAAAAGAAGGTATAAGAAAAAAATAGTGACCACCATTGTTTTTTGTCTTGTTAACAAAGACCTATGCAGCTCCGTTGGTAATGACATGTCTCTCCTAAGTGAGTGACACAGGTTCGAGTCCCTCTGGTGCTACATTTTTATTTTAGAGGAATGTCTAAAATAATACATATTCTAAGAGGAAAGTATGTATAAACACACATATAAGGAAAATTATACATAAAGGTGAGTACAAAAATATATGTACACATGCATATGTAAATATATGCGTATGTGTGTCCAAAAATGTATACATATGAAAGAGAAGTCCAAAATAAACATGTGATCAATGAAAATAGGTAGGAATTAAAAGACGGCACAATGTCATTAGAATTTTGAAAAAGAAATAAATATTGCGCATATATATATACGCACAAATTTGAATGTTGAGATAAAAAGTACAAGTTAAGAGCAAAATATAATTAATGCATAATAAATGGAAAATGGACAAGAATTAAGCTGCCTTTGAAATTAGAATGCGTTATAAAGAATATAACAAAGCATCATTAATTGCATTGATTAACAGACAAGGAACTGAAAGATTGCATGCATATGTACACGCATAGATTTTAAATTCAAACTTAACCATGGTTTATAACAGTAATAAAATAAATCAAGAGGAGCATACAAAGCAAGTAATTAACATTGTTAATTGTAAGACCTCACGTCCATTAATGTCACTCGCTAAGGGAATGCATTAACTTTCATGGAGTATTATAAGAGTATAGAACAGAGTATCACAAGACAGATATATAAAATGGTACTTAAGAAAATTCAAAATTTATTCATTATAGCGGAAAAGCAAAACATGTTTGGTTACAACATCAAAACCACATACGAGAGTCAAGTACACAAATATCCATCTTATACACAATTATTATCAGAGTACATAAAAGTAAAGCCATAATCCCACTCTAAATAGCCATAATGAAAAATAGATAAAGCTGAGCATTACTTTCAATACTTCCAAGCGCTTCCAGAAGAAAGAAATCCGAGTCAAGTTTCAGTGTTTCCTCCCTAAGAACATAGGGGGGAAATGGAAGAAAAAGAGAGGAAAACAAAAAGGTCAGACATAAAGCCTGGCGAGTCCAGTTACTTTTAGTAGAAAATAAGTAAAGCAGTATGACAGGAATAAACAGGATGAAAAGTATATCCATGACATAAGGTAAAGCTCGATAACAGGATGAATATAAAGGAACGTCTTGTGCGCTTCCCAGATTTCTTACTTAATTTAATTCTCTGCACCACCTACTAGTAACTCTTAACGAAATGATCCCAACCCCGCAATTGGTAGCACTCAAGCGTAACATCTAGTAAGAGGTATTCGCCCCATACAATCCTTGAAAGCCTATTTGCCCATAATAGATACTAGACGTTCCCACACTACCCCTAATCGATCGGCTCCCTAACTTGTAGATACCTATGCGGGTCCCAGCTTAGGGTGTATCACTCCCTAAGTGGCAACCCGTGGTTGCACAGCTTTATACCTACTGATGTACAATGGCTAAATTTTCCAATGCTGAGAAAACCTTGAGCACGCTTAACGAACCCGTTGGAACATGCACTGTTACACCCTTGCTCTTATTTGACCGCTTAACGAACCCGTTGGAGCACGCTCAACGAATCCGAGTCAAATTATGAAATACCGCCTATGAACATGTACAAGGGCTTTTATATTAGATAAGAGATCATCAAAACCACACAGCTCAAAAGAAATGTCATCCAGCCAATCCCCGAAGGACACGTCATCAAAGAACTCTCCAGAATTCTATGCAGATTTTGCCTCGGCATGGGTGCACTTCCCAAGTGCGCCAGTGCATTTTTCTTCTGGCGCACTTCACAAGTACGCTAGTTATCCCAGCTTGTTTTCTGATTTTTCTGCCCATCTTCTAACGTCCATAATTTCTTCATACGGTACCTGTTTTATGCAAACTCGGAATCTATCTCAAGCAGAATTCCGAGACGAACGCAAGCGTAACCCGTTTCACCAAATTATTCTTTTAAAAATTAATTATTCTTTAATTATCTCTTTTGTCATGTTTTAAAATTATAGGGTGTTACATTCTCCCCTCCTTAAAGGATTTCATCCCCGAAATCTTCAAGTTAAGAAGAATGTATCCTACCATCCAATCATCCATCTACTCATCCATCAATCATGGGCGTCCATTATCCTTAAAAGATTTCTAATGCTATATGAACATATGAAAAAGTGTGTGTATATGTTCCTTATCTAATGCAAAGATCAGGTGGTCTAGTGATTCAGTTGACCTCCTTAATGTACAACATGATAGTGCCATGCGTCCATTATGTATGCAAAAGAATCCTAATGATTCATATCATTTCTATATGAGTGCACAACCATTCATTCAAATGCAACATCCATATGATAACACATTCAATATACATCCATTAAATTAAATATGCACACTCATTCATATGCAATATGAAAGTGATTGAGCCGATCTGGTGCCTAATGTGTGTGTAAATGCATCCACGAGCAAACACTTACATCCACTTGCATCCACCAAACATAACATGTCTCAAACACATGTTTACAACCATGGGTTTTCTATTTAAAGATCGAAGATATAATCGAGAGGATACACTAAACGATAGAACAAGTATAAACAAAGCGGTAGATAAAGGAGAAGTTAAGAACATACCCTCAAAAAGGAAAGGGTACGATGCACGTATCTTGTCTTCAGTCTCCCAAGTCGTGTCTCTTTTATCATCTCCCCATTGGACTTTAACCAACTTGACCTCTCGGTTGCGTAACTTCTTGACCTCCAATCCAAGGAAGCATGTAGGAACTCATCTAACTGTGGCATCTCGCTCTACTTCCACTTCTCTAAGCATGCTCGGCTCTACTACTTCCGCGATATTGTGTAAACACTTCCTCAAATGCGACACATGAAATACGTCATGAACACCACTAAGCTTCTCAGGCAACTTCACTCTATAGGCCATCTGTCCAATTCGCTCTGTAATAGGGAATGGCCCTACGAACCTTGGTGTCAATTTCCCTACGGACCCAGAATGAATTACATTTCTCAACGGTGATACTTTAATAAAGACCATGTCTCCAACACTGAACTCAAGATCGGTCCTTCTCTTATCAGCATATGACTTTTGTCGGTCCTGTGTCGTCTTTATGCGTCTTCGAATCAAGTCTATCTTCTCTGGAGTTTCCCTAATCATCTCGGGCCCAAGCAAAATCTTATCCGTATACTCCCACCAACAAGTCGGTGATCGAAAAGGTCGTCCATATAGAGCTTCAAAAGGTGCCATGCTAATACTAGTCTGATAGCTGTTGTTGTAGGCGAACTCTACCAATGGAAGATGTTCCTCCCATATCCCTCCAAAGTCCAAGATACATAACCTCAAAAGATCTTCTAGAATTTGATTTACTCTTTCTGTTTGGCCATCCGTCTGAGGGCGATAGGCGGTGCTCAAACACAATTGTGTTCCTACCGCCTCTTGCAAACTCTTCCAAAACTCACTAGTGAAAATGGGATCTCGGTCGCTCACAATACTGGAAGGTATGCCATGTAGACGAACAATCTCTCGGAGATAAACTGATGCTAACCATGCCACTTTTCTTTTATTCTTAATGGGAATAAAATGGGCGCTCTTTGTAAGTCTATCTACTACTACCCAAATCCCCGTATTACTCTTCCTTGACCTCGGCAACCCGTCGACGAAATCCATGGAAACACTTTCCCATTTCCACTGTGGAACCTCTAGAGGGTGAAGCAAACCACCAGGCTTCTTTTGCTCATCTTTAACTTGCTGGAATACTAAGCATCTAGAAACAAACTCAGCCACATCCTTCTTCATTCCGGCTCAAAAGAAAGCTCGCTTCATGTCCCTATACATTTTGTCTCCACCGGGATGTATGGTCAGCTTAGAACGATGTGCTTCTTCAAGGATTGTCCTCCTCAAACCCTCGTCTCGAGATACGCAAAGTCTCCCATCCCTACGCAACCAACCTTTGTCATCGATGGTATACCTACTAAGATGGCTCGAAAACTCCCCTCTGATGAGCTGGTCTACTACCTCTATCAACTGTGGGTCATCTCGGTGTGCCGCACCTATCTGTCCCAAAAGCGTAGGTCGTACCTCTTAACGATTCCAACAAACCGGGTACATAATTAGAGGGTCTAAAGTCAAAGGTAGAGATATACTATAAACTCTGCTTCTCGACAAACAAAGGACTCAAAGTCAACTTCTTTCTAATCAAGGCATCAGCTACAACGTTACCCTTGCCACGGGTATATGCAATCTCAAAATCGTAGGATGCTAAGAACTCCATCCACCTTTGTTGCCTTAAGTTTAAATCTTTTTGGGAGAACAAGTATTTTAGTGACTTATGGTCTGCATACAACTCAAACCTCTCACCAAGCAAGTAATGGCGCCAAGACTTAAGCGCAAAAACTATGGCAGCTAACTCTAAGTCATGGGTAGGGTAATTCTTCTCATGGACTTTCAACTACCTTCCACCATAGCATATCACCCTTCCCTCTTGCATCAAAACTGCGCCAAGCCCTGTCCCGCAAGCATCGGTATATAGTGTGAACGGTTTACTCCCATCCGGCAAAACTAAAACTGGAGCTGTCGTCAATGCCCTCTTCAAATGTTGAAAAGCATCATCACAGTCAACATCCCAAGCAAAGGTCAAATTCTTTTTCGTCAACCGTGTAAGTGCGGCTAATATTTTAGTAAAGTCCTTGATGAACTTCTTGTAATAGCCCGCCAAACCAAGAAAACGTCTTACTTCTGTTGCATTCTTAGGAACCTTCCAATCTTGGATTGCTACCACCTTCGTGGGATCCACTGCTATCCCTTCCTTAGAGACCACGTGTCCTAAGAAACTTACCTCCTTCCTCCAAAAATAACATTTGGAGAACTTAGCTTTGAGTTGATGTGCTCGAAGGGTCTCTAAGACTTCCCTAAGATATAGGGCATGCTCTTCCTCGCTTCTATAAAATATCAAAATATCATCCACAAAGACCACCACGAACTTGTTTAGAAACTCCCTAAACACCCTACTCGTCAAGTCTACGAAATATGCGGGTGCATTCGTCAAACCAAAAGGCATGACGAGCCATTCAAAGAAACTGTCGGGAGTCCTAAAAGTAGTCTTGTCTATACTATCCTCAGCTACCCTCAACTGATGAAATCCTATAGCTAAGTCCAACTGTGAGAAAACTGAGGCACCAACCAACTGATCGAACAAATCATCTATCCTCGACAATGGGTGTCTGTTCTTCTTCATGAACTTATTCAGCTCCCTATAGTCCACGCACAATCTAAGTGAACCATCAGCTTTCGTAGCAAAAACAACTGGAGCACCCTACTCCGAGATACTTCTTCTTATGAACCCTTTCTCAAGCAACTCTTTCACTTGTTTACTAAGCTTCCTCCCTTCTTTTGGAGTCATGTGGCGCACAGGCAATGCAACTGGCTTTGCTTTGTCCACCAAGTATATACGGAAATCTATCTCGCATTTTGGAGGTAAGCCGTTAACCTCCTCAAAGACATCTGCATACTCACGGACTACTCGAACAGATTGCAAATCATGAATAGATGTGTCAAGAGGTTCTAGGTAGCTAAGCATAACAAAACCCTTAGGTTCGCATGAGATATCGAGAGTATTACCCAAACTAGTCAACAGTCTAACTACCCTCCTTTCACAATCGAGGATGGCACCATACCTAGCTAGCCAATCCATTCCTAGAATCAACCCATAGCCCGTGAAGCCAAGCACATAAGCGTTGCATTCGAACTCAATGCCATACAAAAATATTCTCAAATTCCAACATAACATAGAAAGATGAGTCGTATCCCCAATAGGATTTGAGACTACAATGGGATCCATAACTAAACTAGTATTTAGGTGTAGAGACTCAACAACAGAAGTAGATATAAACGAATGTAAAGCACCAGAATCAAAAAAAGTACGTACAGGATGATTGAAAAGGAAAATCAAACTTTCAATAGAAATGTTTCTACCTCTCTCTTGCGTAGCTGCCATGAGAGCATGAACCTGCCCTCCAGAAGTAGATCCTGTCCTCTGTACTTGTCCTTGCCTCCTTCGGCAGTCCTTAATCATATGTCATGCCTCACCACATCGGAAGCAACCAGTCTTTTTCGCCTTCTTCTTTCTACAATCTTTAGCTATATGACCTGGTGTACCACAGAAATGGCACTTCCTTTTATCTCGGGGTTTCCCACTTGTCTTGGGATCCACTTTCTTGTCCTGCACCTTATCTACCTTTGCACCTTTCCCCTCTTCATGCATCTGCGCCATGTCAACAAGTTTCTCGAAAATAGCCCCCGTAGGAATGTGGGACATAGCCAACCCGTGTAATGGTTCGTTCAGACCCTTGGCAAATCTCAAAGCCTTCTTATGTGGTGTATTAACTAATTCCATACCAAATCTTGCTAACTGGTTAAACTTGTTGACGTACTCCTTCACAGACAAATTCCCTTGTTTCAAAGCCAAGAACCTCTCCATGTATAAACTTACCTCTGCTTGTAAAAGAAAATTCAACTCGAACCTTCGTCTAAAGTTTATCCGCGTCTCCACTGGACATCCTCCATTAGTTACTTCCCACCAAAAGGAAGCTTCGTCCTTCATCAACCAAGTAGCTAGCTGAACTTTCCTTCCATCGTCTATCTCAAATATGACAAACAAGTCCTCCACTTCCTTGAGCCAATTCCGAGCCTCAACAAATGTCTCAGTCCCATGAAACGGTTTTCCGCCCATCGCACAGAAGTCATTGCATATCTTAGAAAAAGCATCTACACGATGAGGAGGAGGAGGAGCTGCAGCTGGGGGAGGAGGAACGTTGGCTGGGCCTGCGGCAGTAGCCATAGCCTCCAGATACCTTCTGAACCAGCCTGGTATTGGTATGCCCTCTGGTATATCGGGTTCCCCAGACATGCTGAAAGCAAAAAGGAAGAGATTCAAAACAGAGAATCGAAAGATAGATATATGGCTTATGGGGATTATGTTTTTCATTAAAACCTTTCTCTTGAAAACACCTTCTTTAAAACATGTTTTCGAAAATACTTCTTTCTAAAAATGCTTTTGAAAACGGTTTTCAAAATCTTTTATCTGTTCTGGTAACCTTCAGCTTTGATACCACATTTAACACCCCACGTCCATTAATGTCACTCAATAAGGGAATGCATTAACTTTCATGGAGTATTATAAGAGTATAGAACAGAATATCACAAGACAGATATATAAAATGCTACTTAAGAAAATTCAAAATTTATTCGTTGTAGTGGAAAAGCAAAACATGTTCAGTTACAACATCAAAACCACATACTAGATTCAAGTACACAGATATCCATCTTGTACATAATTATTATCAGAGTACATAATAATCCCACTCCAAATAGCAATAATGAAAAAGAGATAAAGCTGAGCATTACTTTCAACACTTCCTTGTACTTCTAGAAGAAAGAAATCCGAGTCAAGTTTAAGTGTTTCCTCCCTGAGAACCTGAGGGGGGGACAAAAGAAAAAGAGGCGAAAACAAAAAGGTCAGACATAAAGCCTGGCGAGTCCAGTTATTTTTAGTATGAAAATAAGTAAAGCAATATGACAGGAATAAACAGGATGGAAAGTATAACCATGGCACAAGGTAAAGCTGGATAACAGGATAAATATAAAGGAATGTCTAGTGCGCTTCTCAGATTTCTTAATTTAATTCTCTGCACCACCTACTAGTAACTCTTAACGAAATGACCCTAACTGTAACACTCCGTAATTTTAATATTAATGTTAACTAATTTAAGAATACTTAATGACAAATGTGGGAATTAAGGGAAACGAGTCGCTCCATTGCGTTCGTATTGGAATTCTGCTTGAGATAGAGTCCGAGTTTGCGTAAAACGGATACCGTATGAAGAAGATATGGACGAACGAAGTTAGGCAGAAAAACCAGAAACGGGCCGGAATGCACTGGCGCACTATGGAAGTGCGCCAGAACAAAATTGCACTGGCGCACTTGGGAACTTCACCCATGCAAATTTGCACTGGCGCACTTGGCAGGTGCACCCAGGCCGAGCAGAAACCTGCTTGGTCAGGCCCTGGCTGGCCTGGTCGGGTTCTGGTCGAATTTCTGAGCTCTGGTGTCACTAAGGCTGACTTGTCACTTTCTGTTTGGCTTCTCTTGAGATGCATGGCCTTGATTAACTCTAGCTTCATCTACAGCTCTAATTAGTTTGAAATTCTATATAAACAACCTTAGTCTCAACCTAAATTCACACAAATAAAATAGAGCTAGAGCCGTCATGCTGCTGGAAGGAAGCCAAGAGTAGCCTCCACTTGAAGAAAGCTTAGAGACGTACAAATCTAATTCAAAACTATAAATCAAAGCAATGTTTATCTACCCAAAGGAAAGCATCTCAATTTCAGAACTCAGAATCCAGAATTCAAGGTCGTCGTTTGTTGTAAGTCAGCTACTTTTTAGATTTGAACGTTTAGATCTATTTGTGGCATGAAATTAAATGAATATAAGAATAGGCCTAATCCTTTCATTTGAATCGGCGCCTTTTTATGCCTTTGGATCTAATTAAGAACTATTGTGATTAATTACCGATGAGACTGTGCCTATGCCTATGACGTTGAAACTATTGATGGCCTAAGACTATGACTATGGACATAAGATTATTGCCTATGACTATGAACATAAGACTATGCCTATGCCTATGACTGTGAACATAAGACTATACCTATGACTGTGAACATAAGACTATGCCTATGACTATGAACATAAGGCTATTATCTATGACTATGACAAGGACCATTGTGGCTAATCACCTATGATTCACGACTATGAGATTATTGCCTAGGACTATGACTATGGAATTGGATCTAAGCTTGATTTTCTATTTTAGACCTATTCTTAATTATCCTTGGATCTTAATTTTGGGAATTTTTCTATTAAGTTAGGTCTATCCATGTTCTTGATTATTATTCAAACCTTTTCATGTTCATAATGTTATCAGATCTATACCTGCGATGCTTTAGTCGATTTATTCAGTATATTTATTAGATCTGTAAGTCGTGAATTTGGGATTATTATCTTATGTCTATTCTAATGCCTATCTCTTCATGGTATTCTTGTTTATTCCCTTTTATTTACGAATCTAGATTGACATATAATCTAGACGGAATCACGATTACGCAAACGATGGGAATACGATTTGGGCAGAACATGAAACTAGCATGAATGTGATTGAAAAATTGGAAGATTTGTATAGCATGAAATTCATATAATTTGGCATAATAAATATGTTGGCACGATCTGAATTGGCTATAATAGTGGGTAGTTTGCGTGCATTGGGGGTAACGGTAAATTGTTGACCGCAAAACATGTAGTTGGCATGTGAATCTAGTTTTGGCAAAAATTGTAAACTAGAATATTAAATCTAGTTCTAACAGGAATTGTAAAATTGGATATTTAATCTAGATTGGGTCAAAAATGTAAATAGGAAAATTAAGTCTAGATTAGGCTTAACTATTTATTTGGAACGCCAAATATATGGCGTAGTGATTTTGGGCATGATTATTATGGCGAGTTTAGGAAGATGGGTTATAGCCTATTCTTATTTATAACTTTAAATCGCATGTAATTGTCATGTTTAGCATAATCATGGTTAGTGACACTTAATCTGGTAAAACCTTATAAACATGATTTAGAGGGAAAGTGGATCATAATAGTAATTGTTGATAATGTACAATAGAAGAGTAATTATGGAATAAGTAAATTTGGAATTTGTCCTAAATAAGAAATGTGTACATTATAGAAAATACGAATATGCCTAACCCGAGGTTAGATTGAGTTACGGTATAAGACTGCCCGGAACCGCCCGGCAAATCCCGCAATCGTAACAAAACCTCTCTAATGTGGGTGGTTAGAGCATTGACCCAAAAAGGACCCGAGGTTAGACTGAGTTGCGGTGTAAATCTGCCCGGAACCGACTGGCACATCCAATAACTGCAACAATATTTGTCTAATGTGAGTGGTCGGTGCATTAAAGAATAATTTAAAGCTAATAAACGGTTAAGCTTAAATGGGAGGGTTAAGTCCATAGAAACACTTAACCAACTTAACATGTTAACAAAACGAGACTTGTAGGGGTTAAATAACTGTTATAACATGTTGACTTGACAAGTGGGTAAGGTTAAGGAAAAGTTTAACCGTTATAACATGTTAACCAGGCTAGAAGGTGGGGTTAAATAAAATACACTTAGCCAATTTAACGTGTTAACTAGACTAGAAGGTGGAGTTAAGTAAACTCAGAATACTTAGCCATCAGAGTGTGCCAAATGAACAAGGTTAAGTTAAAACATGAGGGGACAATACTTAACCATTAGACCATGTGAATTAAACAGATGTTAGGGTTAAGTTAACAAAGGGAACACTTAACCTATACAAGATGAAGGGGTGGGGTTAAGGAGTAAGAAATACTTAACCAATATAACTTGATTTGTGTTAGGGTTAAGTCAAGGTGAACTACTGATAATACTTAACATGTTTAACATAACAAATGAATGGGTTAAGTTAACTTGAATTGACTAATGACACTTAACCAATCCAACTTGACGAGGAAAAAAGAACTAAGTAGTAAACCTTAGTTAAGAGGACTAAGTTGTAAACCTTAGTTAAGAAAACGTCGATTCGGGAACTAAGTAGTAAACCTTAGTAAAATACGAGAAGGAGAGAACGTCCATCTGATCTTATGGAAGGCTCCAACGAACTGGGGTACGAAGCACGCAGCTTCGAGGGGACGTGAGGGTACTCTTGGTATCCCTATGTGAGGCTGCAGATGATCCGCCTGGGCTCACAAAGGTTAAGGTATGCGTTATAAGAGCCAAGGGTATGCCTTGGTTGCAATATAAGGAAACCTAAAGACTAGGATGAACCCGCGTGATTCGGCGAGACAGTAGCCCTGTGATAACAACTCGTCGTCTACCTACCATCTTGAGTCAATCGAGATACATGAAGCGGAAAGGCGGAGAACTCCAACAGACCATATACTTGCTATCTAGTTATGGTTGCGGATGGCCATAGGTTAGTGGGGCATGGGGGGCCTGCGTATAGTTCTCATTTTTCAAGGTGTGCCTTTCATTAGTTGAGGGAGGGGTCAGGTGGGACCATAGCCACTGGGAAAACAAACCTTAGCATCTGCATCGGCAGATAGCTGAAAGCTCCCGACCGAGTTCCGTGTTTCTTGGTTTGCCCTGCCACGAGACTCGGGTCACACATATAGAGGACATGTTCATCTAGACAGCGATAACGATCCACGACACATACGTGGGGAAAGTCTAGGAACATATACCGCTCTGGGTATTGTGTCCTAGAGTAGGGGCGTCGTTCGATAGGTAGCATAATCCCTAGTTGGACCAAGGTCGCGTAAACCCTAAAATCCGAGAAGCATTAGATAAGTCGCGTAAACCCTAGTTGAATCTAGGAAGCACTCGATAGAAAAATCCTAGATTAGATCTAGGTAATAGATAATAAATGTACGCCTGTAGGCAACCACAGATTGGGGCACGTTATCATTTTATAAAGATTACTAGTTGGGTCACTTGTTAGGTGGTGCAGAGATATAAACCAGAATAACAGGGTAATCGCGAAGCAGAGAAAGTATGGAAGCATATTTAGTTTACTAGGGTATTCAGCTTGTCTGTAGATCCAGTTTATCAGTACATTCAGTTTTATCTTGGCTTAGCATATCTTGCGTTATCTTGTTAGCCCTATCATCATGGTATTGTCTTATATTCAGTTAAATTCATGTCATGTTGATTTTACCTGTTCACATGCTGAAAGTTACTGAACTTACCAGACTTTATGTCTGACTCTGTTTTCTTTCGCTTTCTTGTCTTCCGTCCCCCCCCCAAGTTCGCAGGGAAGGAATGTTACTACTTAGCTCAGTTTTCTTTCCAAGCTTGAAGATTAGTCGAATTTTTCCTTGGATTCACTTTTCCATTGCTATGGCTAGCTCATACTACATTGGGGAATATAAAAGTTATTTTATGCTTCTTTGACGAATTAATTTAAGAATACTTAAATTAAAATTAATGTTAACTAATTTAAGAAAACTTAATTTCAAATGTGGGAATTAAGGGAAACGGGTCACGCCATTGCGTTTGTCTCGGAATTCTGCTTGAGATAGAGTCCGAGTTTGCGTACGGATACTGTATGAAGAAGACATGGACGAACGAAGTTAGGCAGAAAAACCAGAAACGGGCAAGAATGCACTGGCTCACTTGAGAAGTGCGCTAGCACAAAATTTCACTGGCGCACTTGGGAAGTGCGCCCATGCAAATTTGCACTGGCGCACTTGGCCGGTGCGCCCAGGCCGAGCAGGAACCTGCTTGGTCAGGCCCTGGCTGGCCTGGTCGGGTTCTGGTCGAATTTCTGAGCTCTGGTGTGTCACTAGGGCCTCAATTTCCCAAGTTGCGTCTTCCTCGGCATCGGTCCATTGAACTTTGAAGAGCTTGACTTCGCGGTTGCGTAGCTTTTTGATTTCAGTTCCTACGATTCGAGTTGGAACTCTCCTCACAGTTACTTCGTGTTCCACTTCGGCTTTTTCTAGCATACTTGGCTCCACCACTTCCGTAGATTCATATAGACATTTCTGGAGATGGGAAACGTGAAAGACGTTGTGAATTACAGCCAACCTTTCAGGTAGCTCTACTCTATAAGCCATATTCCCAACCTTCTCGATGATAGGGAATGGTCCTACAAATCTTGGTGCTAACTTTCCTGCGGATCCAAAGCGAACGACGTTCCTTAAAGGAGATACCATTACCAAACATATATTTTTACTTTATTTTGTAAGACAGATACTCTGGTATTGGAAAACAATTGTTGTACAAACTATTTTATTAATAAAGTAAAGTTTTATTTCCCGTTGTTTTAATATTGTCTATGTTGTAATTTATCTGCATCTTTTACCTATAATGCTTCACAGAACTTAGTGCATTCCCTTTGTGAGTTACACTAACGGATGTGGGGTGTTACACGTGGTATCAGAGCTGAAAGTTACCGGATCATATAAAAGATTTGAAGATAAAATTATTTTCAACGGTTTTAAAAGAAGCATTTTCAAAAGAAAAGTTTTATTTTAAAGGCATATTCCCCAAAAGCCATACGCACTATCTTCTGACCCTCTGTTTGAATTCTTGTCCCCTTCTTTCTTGAGTCTTCGGGGCTCCTAGCATTCTGAGAGGTAACCTCATCGCGGCACGGTTCCATAGGCTTGATAAGACTACGATACCTATCGAAGGGCAAAGTAGTGCCCGACTTCCATCTATAGCCATAGTAGTTTCACCTGCAGCTAGTCTTATTTCAAAGCCTTGAAGGGTTTTCTGCGCGATGGAGGCAGCTTTGGAGAAACTTATCAATATGATTACACAGGGATGGTAAAGATGAGGACGAGGGACGGGATTTTCAAAAGGGCGAGTGCATGCTTTCACCACCAGAATACCTGAGAGAGAGATAGTAAAAGTCTCCATTGGAAAAGTTTAGCTCTTCATTTGGATCAACCAGTTAGTATTCCTTTGATCTTAGCACTTCGCATTTATCTACTTCCATAGTTAAGTCTCTGCACCTTAGTACTTGTATAGTAGAAGATCCCATTAGGTCTCAAATCCAATTGGTGGTTCGGCCCGTTCACCTTTGGTTTGTAAGGATTTGAGAATAACTATATTAAGTGTTGAGTTTAAGCGTAATGCTTATGTTCTTGGTTTCATGAATTGATTATAGGCATGGGGGAATTCTGAAAGGAGGGTAGTTAGACTTTTGACTTGCCTTGGAAATACCCTCGAGATTTCGTGTAAAGAATCAGTTAGACTTAGCTAGCTAGAATCGCTTAATGAATTTATCGACGATTTGCAATCCATTAGGGTAGTCCATGAGTACGCATATGTTTTTGATTAGGTTAGGAGTTTACCCCTAAAAGGCGGGATAGACTTCCACATATATCCAGTTGACAATGAAAAGCCATCTATTCGATCAACGACAGTTTTGGAAATGGAGGTCAAGAAGCTTCGCAATTGTGAAGATTAATTAGACAAGGTACAGAATAGTGAAGCTCAAGAAGATGCGACTTAGAAGACTAAAGACTAGATACACGCATCATACCCTTTTTTCTTAAGGGGTACATCCTTGATCTCTTTTTCTAGGAATTTTATGCATACTTTCTAGCTTTTAAGGTATATCCTCTATGGCGTATCATCGATCCTTAGGTAGAAGCCAATGGATGTAAACATGTATTTGAAACATGTTATGATTGATGGTTGCAAATGGTTGCTCGTGGATATATATATACACACCATAAGCGCTAGAACGACTCAGTCACTTTCATATTGCATTCGCATATATGTATTTGCTTAACGGATTTAACTGGATATGTTATCATATGGGTATTGCATATGGATGAATGGCTATGCACACATGCAGTATTTACATAACTAGGGATGCTTGCATACATGATTGGACGCATGTCACTGACATAATTCACATTAAGGAGGTCAACTGAATCAGTAGACCGCTTGATTTTGCATTAAATAAAGACATATACACACACTATGCATATGAACATGAAAGCATTAGAAATCTTTTTAAGGACAATGAATGCCTGTGATTGAATGGTAGAGTAGATGGGTGATTGAATGGTTGAGTAGATGGTTGAGTAGATGCTGATGAACTCGAAGAGTATGGTAGGATATATTCTTCCTAATTTGAAGATTTCGGAAATACCCTCGTGATTGTAAGAAAAGGGTATCTGGATGATCATATGCATGGACTGGTTATCCAGTAATGGTGCCATTCTTGATTGTGAGAAAAGAGTGGTTAGACTCTTGACTCGGCTCGGTAACACTCTAGAAATTTCTTGTAATCCCTTGAATGCTGTTATGCTTAGTTATCTAGAGTCTCTTGATGCTTCTGTTAAGAATTTGCAGTCGATTAGAGTGGTCCGGGAATATCCAGATGTCTTTGAAGAGGTGAAAGGCTTACCTCTGAAGTGGGAAATAGACTTCCGCATACATCTTGTTGATAATGCAAAGCCCGTAGTTCTGCCTGTTAGACACATGGCTCCAAAAGAGAGAAAGGAGCTCAGTAAGCAAATTAAGGAGATTCTCGAGAAGGGGTTTATAAGGAGAAGTATCTCGGAATGGGGTGCTCTAGATGTGTTCGCCACCAAAGCAAATGGTTCATTATGTCTTTGTGTGGACTATAGGGAGCTAAACAAGCTGACTAAAAAGAGTAGACACCCGCTTCCCAGAATAGAAGATTTGTTTGATCAGCTTGTAGGTGCGTCGGTCTTCTCCCAACTTGACCTGGCTACTGGGTTCCATCATCCAATGCTAGCTGAAGATAGCATTGATAAAATGGCATTCAGAACCCCAGACGGTTTCTACGAGTGGCTTGTCATTCCTTTCGGTTTTGACAAACGCACCCGCTTATTTCGTGGACCTAATAAGCAGGGTATTCGGAGAATTCCTCAATAAGTTCGTGGTGGTCTTCGTAGGCGGTATTTTGAAGTTCTCAAAGAATTAGGAAGAACGTGCTCAGCATCTGAAGGAGATCATGGAAACTCTTCGAGTTCATCATCTAAAATCCAAATTCTCAAAGAGCCACTTTTGGAGAGAAGAAGTAAGATTTCTTGGACATATAGTGTCCAAAGAACGGTTAGCTGTGGACCCCGCGAAAGTGGTGGCAGTGCAAGATTGGAAGACACCAAGAAATGCAACCGAAGTCCGAAGCTTTCTTGGGTTAGCTGGTTTTTACCGAAAGTTCATTAGGGATTTCGCGAAAATCTCAGCTCCACTCACAAGGCTAACAAAGAAGAATCTGGCGTTCACTTGGGATTTGGATTGCGAGTTTTCTTTCCAACGATTAAAAAGGGCTCTTACAACAACCCCAGTTCTGACTTTGCCAGATGGAAGGAAGATGTTCACCGTATACACGGATGCTCGTAGGAGGGGGAGAATATAACACCCCATAATTTTAATATTAATGTTAACTAATTTAAAAATACTTAATTTCAAATGTGGGAATTAAGGGAAATGGGTCGTACCATTGCGTTCGTCTCGGAATTCTGCTTGAGATAGAGTCTGAGTTTGCGTAAAACGGATATCGTATGAAGAAGATATGGACGAACGAAGTTAGGCAGAAAAACCAGAAACGGGCCAGAATGCATTGGCGCACTTGGGAAGTGCGTCAGAACAAAATTACATTGGCGTACTTGGGAAGTGCGCCCATAAAAATTTGCACTGGCGCACTTGGCAGGTGCGCTCAGGCCGAGCAGAAACCTGCTTAGTCAGGCCCTGGCTGGTCTGGTTGGGTTCTGGTCGAATTTCTAAGCTTTGGTGTGTCACTAGAGCTTACTTGTCACTTTCTGAATGGCATCTCTTGAGATGGATGGCCTTGATTAACTCTATCTTCATCGACGGATCTAATTAGTTTGAAATTCTATATAAACAACCTTAGTCTCAACCTAAATTCACACAAATAAAATAGAGCTAGAGCCGTCATGCTGCTGGAAGGAAGCCAAGAGTAGCCTCCACTTGAAGAAAGCTTAGAGACGTACAAATCTAATTCAAAACTATAAATCAAAGCAAGGTTTATCTACCAAAAGGAAAGCATCTCAATTCCAGAACTCAGAATCCAGAATTCAAGGTCGTCATTTGTTGTAAGTCAGCTACTTTTTAGATTTGAACGTTTAGATCTATTTGTGGCATGAAATTAAATGAATATAAGAATAGGCCTAATCCTTTCATTTGAATCGGCGCCTGTTTATGCCTTTGGATCTAATTAAGAACTATTGTGATTAATTACCGATGAGACTGTGCCTATGCCTATGACGTTGAAACTATTGATGGCCTAAGACTATGACTATGGACATAAGATTATTGCCTATGACTATGAACATAAGACTATGCCTATGCCTATGACTATGAACATAAGACTATACCTATGACTGTGAACATAAGACTATGCCTATGACTATGAACATAAGGCTATTATCTATGACTATGACAAGGACCATTGTGGCTAATCACCTATGATTCACGACTATGAGATTATTGCCTATGACTATGGAATTGGATCTAAGCTTGATTTTCTATTTTAGACCTATTCTTAATTATCCTTGGATCTTAATTTTGGGAATTTTTCTATTAAGTTAGGTCTATCCATGTTCTTGATTATTATTCAAACCTTTTCATGTTCATAATGTTATCAGATCTATACCTGCGATGCTTTAGTCGATTTATTCAGTATATTTATTAGATCTGTAAGTCGTGAATTTGGGATTATTATCTTTTGTCTATTCTAATGCCTATCTCTTCATGGTATTCTTGTTTATTCCCTTTTATTTACGAATCTAGATTGACCTATAATCTAGACGGAATCACGATTACGCAAACAATGGGAATACGATTTGGGCAGAACATGAAACTAGCATGAATGTGATTGAAAAATTGGAAGATTTGTATAGCATGAAATTCATATAATTTGGCATAATAAATATGTTGGCACGATCTGAATTGGCTATAATAGTGGGTAGTTTGCGTGCATTGGGCGTAACGGTAAATTGTTGACCGCAAAACATGTAGTTGGCATGTGAATCTAGTTTTGGCAAAAATTGTAAACTAGAATATTAAATCTAGTTCTAATAGGATTTGTAAAATTGGATATTTAATCTAGATTGGGTCAAAAATGTAAATAGGAACATTAATCTAGGTAGGCTTAACTATTTATTTGGAACGCCAAATATATGGCGTAGTGATTTTGGGCATGATTATTATGGCGAGTTTAGGAAGATGGGTTATAGCCTATTCTGATTTATAACTTTAAATCACATGTAATTGTCATGTTTAGCATAATCATGGTTAGTGACACTTAATCTGGTAAAACCTTATAAACATGATTTAGAGGGAAAGTGGATCATAATAGTAATTGTTGATAATGTACAATAGAAGAGTAATTATGGCATAAGTAAATTTGGAATTTGTCCTAAATAAGAAATGTGTACATTATAGAAAATACGAATATGCCTAACCCGAGGTTAGATTGAGTTACGGTATAAGACTGCCCGGAACCGCCCGGCAAATCCCGCAATCGTAACAATACCTATCTAATGTGGGTGGTTAGAGCATTGAGCCCAAAAAGGACTTGAGGTTAGACTGAGTTGCGGTGCAAATCTGCCTGGAACCGCCGGCACATCCAGTAACCGCAACAATATCTGTCTAATGTGAGTGGTCGGTGCTTTAAAGAATAATTGAAAGCTAAGAAACGGTTAAGCTAAAATGGGAGGTTAAGTCCATAGGAACACTTAACCAACTTAACATGTTAACAAAACAAGACTTGTAGGGGTTAAATAACCGTTATAACATGTTGACTAGACAAGTGGGTAAGGTTAAGGAAAGGTTTAACCGTTATAACATGTTAACCAGGCTAGAAGGTAGGGTTAATTAAAATACACTTAGCCAAATTAACGTGTTAGCTAGACTAGAAGGTGGAGTTAAGTAAACTCAGAATACTTAGCCATCAGAGTGTGCCAAATGAACAAGGTTAAGTTAAAACATGAAGGGACAATACTTAACCATTAGACCATGTGAATTAAACAGATGTTAGGCTTAAGTTAACAAAGGGAACACTCAACCTATACAAGATGAAGGGGTGGGGTTAAGGAGTAAGAAATACTTAACCAATATAACTTGATTTGTGTTAGGGTTAAGTCAAGGTAAACTACTGATAATACTTAACCAGTTTAACATGACAAATGAATGGGTTAAGTTGACTTGAATTGACTAATGACACTTAACCAATCCAACTTGACGAGAAAAAAAAGAACTAAGTAGTACACCTTAGTTAAGAGGACTAAGTTGTAAACCTTAGTTAAGAAAACGACGATTCAGGAACTAAGTAATAAACCTTAGTAAAATACGAGAAGGAGCGAACGTCCATCTGATCTTAAGGAAGGCTCCAACGAACTGGGGTACGAAGCACGCAGTTTCGAGGGGACGTGAGGGTACTCTTGGTATCCCTCTGTGAGGCTGCAGATGATCCGCCTGGGCTCACAGAGGTTAAGGTCTGCGTTAGAAGAGCCAAGGGTATGCCTTGGTTGCAATATAAGGCAACCTAAAGATAGGATGGACCAGTGTGATTCGGCGAGACCAGTAGCCCTGTTTTAGCAACCCGTCGTCTACCTACCATCTTGAGCCAATCGAGATACGTGAAGCGAAAAGGCAGAGAACTCCAACAGGCCGTATACTTGCTATCTAGTTATGGTTGCGGATGGCCATAGGTTAGTGGGGCATAGGGGGGCCTGCGTATAGTTCTTATTTTTCAAGGTGTGCCTTTCACTAGTTGAGGGTGGGGTCAGGTGGAACCATAGCCACTAGAAAAAACAGACCTTAGCATCTACATCGGCAGATATCTGAAAGCTCCCGACCGAGTTTCGTGTTTCTTGGTTTGCACTGCCAAGAGACTCGGGTTGCACATATAGAGGACATGTGCATCTAGACAGCGATAACGATCCATGACACATACGTGGGGAAAGTCTTGGAACATATACCGCTCTGGGTATTGTGTCCTAGAGTAGGGGCGTTGTTCGATAGGTAGCATAATCCCTAGTTGGACCAAGGTCGCGTAAACCCTAAAATCCGAGAAGCATTAGATAAGTCGCGCAAACCCTAGTTCAATCTAGGAAGCACTCGATAGAAAAACCCTAGATCAGATCTAGGTAATAGATAATAAATGTACGCCTATAGGCAACCACAATTACAAGGATTGGGGCACGTTATCATTTTATAAAGATTACTAGTTGGGTCGCTAGTTAGGTGGTGCAGAGATATAAACCAAAATAACAGGGTAATCGCGAAGCAGAGAAAGTATGGAAGCATATTCAGTTTACTAGTGTATTCAGCTTGTCGGTAGATCCAGTTTATCCGTACATTCAGTTTTATCTTGCCTTAGCATATCTTGCGTTATCTTGTTAGCCCTATCATCATGGTATTGTCTTGTATTCAGTTAAATTCATTTCATGTTGTTTTAACCTGTTCACATGCTGAAAGTTACTGAACTTACCAGACTATGTCTGACTCTGTTTTCTTTCGCTTTCTTGTCTTCCGTCCCCCCCCCCCCCCACCAGGTTCGCAGGGAAGGAATGTTACTACTTAGCTCAGTTTTCTTTCCAAGCTTGAAGATTAGTCGAAGTTTTCCTTGGATTCACTTTTCCATTGCTATGGCTACCTCATACTACATTGGGGAATATAAAAGTTATTTTATGCTTCTTTATTTTGTAAGACAGATACTCTGGTATTGGAAAATAATTGTTGTACAAACTATTTTATCAATAAAGTAAAGTTTTATTTCCCGCTGTTTTAATATTGTCTGTCTTGTAATTTATCTGCATCTTTTACCTATAATGCTTCACAGAACTTAGTGCATTCCCATTGTGAGTGACACTAACGGATGTGGGGTGTTACACTAACCCCGTAATTGGTAGCACTCAGCCATAACATCTAGTATGAGGTATTCGCCCCATAAAATCCTTGAAAGCCTACATGCCCATAATAAATACTAGATGTCCCTATACTACCCCTAATCGATCGGCTCCCTAACTTGTAGATACCTGTCTGGGTCCCAGCTTAGGGTGTATCACTCCCTAAGTGGTAACCCATGGTTGCACAGCTTTATACCTACTGATGTACAGTGGCTAAATCTTCTAATGCTGGGAACACCTTGAGCACGCTTAACGAACCCGTCAGAACCTGCACTGCTACACCCTTGCTCTTATTTGATTGCTTATAATCCTCCCAGTAAGCGTGCCCCAACCTTGCCTAGCTCAGGGTTCCCAATACCTCTATGTGGGTTACTATCTGAAAAGGGTCCCTACCGCTACTAGGTTTTTTCCTCAGGGTTTATCCTAACCCAACCTATATTGGTTAAGCGTTGTCTATCTGCCCAGTTGACTTAACCCCATCCAATTATCAAATCAATATGTATTATTGGTTAAGCTTGCCTTAAACCTATCCACTTTGTTCATGTAATATTGGTTAAGTTGTCATCTCACACAGGTTAACTTAACCCCACCCACCTAACA
Organism: Allium sativum; assembly: GCA_030737875.1. Lineage (NCBI taxonomy): Eukaryota > Viridiplantae > Streptophyta > Magnoliopsida > Asparagales > Amaryllidaceae > Allium > Allium sativum. The sequence goes on from CM060924.1 coordinate 420,020,319, forward strand.
TGTTTTAGGTATCATATTCATCTTTGATCAGCATTAATTAGTTATTAATGCATAGACCTCTCACATTAAGTCGATGGCTTGTGGCTGCTGGATGTGTCGGGCGGTTCCGCGCAGACTTCTACCACAACCAGACTTAACCTCATGTCTGTGCATCTTTTAATTATGCCTACGACCTCTCACATTAGACTGGCCGTTTACGGTTTCTGGTTAGGCTGGTTGGTTCCGGGCAGGCTTCTACCGCAAATGGAGTCTATCCTCGTGTCTCGGCGTGCTTATCTTAGCCAATTTATTTATTTGTAGTTTGTGCCAATTTTAGGTTAATTATGCCAATTACCCAAAATCCCCAATTTCGTATCATGCCCAAAATTTAACATTAATCATGCCCAAATCAACTCAACATATATTATGTCATATTTCCCAACGTTCCCTAGATTACCATTCGTACGTTCATCTATACGAGATTTGGCCTAGGCTCGAAAGTAGCCTGGCTATAAAAATAAAAAAAAGGGAAGGAGGAAGGGAAGAGATACAGAACAGACATAATAACAACAACAAAATAGGCATAAGGATGAACTGATCATAAAGATATGATAAAACTGACAAAAATGATGATAATGTCAACATGGGCATATAAGAATCATGAATCTGATATATAGGCTAAGATAGAAATGATGAGATTAGATCTTATTATCATGTTTAATTTCCAACTCCAATTTACAACATGTCAGAATTGTTTTTGTATTATTTAAATCTAAAAATAATCAATGGACTCACAGAGATTGAACTTAGAAAGAGAATAATTATGAATTTGATTTCTGAATTTGATTAGCTAAACCATTGTTATAGAATTTGATTTTTATCTTCCAATTTGAATACTCTAATTCTGATTTGCTTTGGAGAAGAGAAGAGAGGCTAGTTTTAATTTAGATTAGGGCAGCATGGAGGCGCCATGGATTAGTGTAATAAAATTAGGGTTAGGTCTAGGTGTGTTTTTAAAGATGTATTAGGTGAATTAGGGCCTTTAGATTAGATTAGAGATCATCAGAACCACACAGCTCAAAAGACACGTCATCCAACAAATCCCCGAAGAACACGTCATCAGTGAACTCTCCAGAATTCTGTGCAGATTTTGCATCGGCATGGGCGTACTTCCCAAGTCCTCCAGTGCATTTTTGTTCTGGCGCACTTCGCAAGTGCACCGGTTATCCCAGCCTGTTTTCTGATTTTTCTGCCCAACTTCTATCGTCCATAATTTCTTCATACGATATCCGTTTTACGCAAAATCAGACTCTATCGCAAGCAGAATTCCGAGACGAACGCAATGGTGTAACCCGTTTCACCTAATTCTTCTTTTAAAAATTAATTGTTCTTTAATTATCTCTTATGTCATGTTTTAAAATTACGAGGTGTCACATTAATTAAACGTTAAAATTCAGAAATCACTGCGTCGCAAAAACATGGCTAGACCCGAATGGGTCAACCCATGATCTGCCTGAGTCGACCTATGGGTCGACCCACATTAAGGTGGGTTGACACAGGGGTAAACCCGAACGGGATCTATTTTCTATGACGTGTAATTCTGATATGTATGGTTCGAATTTTAATGGATTAAATCCAATGGTCCAGACTTTCTTGTACACCTATAAATAGACTAGCAAGGCCTAGCTCTAAACTCATATTTTCTGAGATATTGCCTAGGCTCTGCCATTTTCTTCCTCCAAATCTTTTCAGAAATTTAGAATATTAGTTTTAGGATATTTTGGTTTAAGATTTGAAGATAAAAGAATGTAAATCTACAAATAGGTGTTCGGATTTTTGATCAACGTGAGGTAAGTCCTTGAATCTAATTTACTTAGATTTCTCTCTTCCTTTTCCTCTTCTTTTAGTATCAGATTTTTGAATCCGTGGTTGTTTTAATAATAGATTCAGTTAGAGATGCCACGAACAACAAATCTGGACCAAATTCACGGATTGGAAAGCTGTTCGGTGAGTGAATTTAAATTATAACATTTTAAATAATGGTATATTTACCGTTTACATTCCCCGTCATTCTTAATATGTTAAATAACTGTAAGTTGTGATGATTTCGGTACAATTCATTTTCAATTATGTTAAGAATATTACTGTTGTATAAATTTATTTTATGAGTTTGTTAATTGGATTAAAATTTCTGTAATACTGAATTTGTGAGATTTATAATAAAAGTGAATATGTTATAGAAAATATTGTTAATGGCAAATTGGATATGGTAAGTCAAATTACAGTGAAATTAGGAATAACTATGGTAATTGAGATTAAATCTGCGTAGAATATGCTAAGAACATTATTGTTGTAAAAAGCCTATTTCCATTAATCATATGTCTGAATTGGGAATTATTGTAAACACCGTAATTATGGAATTTACAATAAACATGAATATTTTTCTTAAGAGAATTATTATGCCAAAAGGTTGTAAATAGAATTACAGTAAAATTTGGGAATAAAGAAAAAGAATAGATATGGCTAAATGGTATTAAAAAAATTACAGTAATTGGGAAATTGTAAATAACTGCACTAAGACATGATGTTAAGTTCAACTTATGGTAGAAGTTTATGCGTAACAGCCCGACAATTCCAGCATCCACATGTGGTTAGCTTAATGTGATAGGTCTGGTGCATAAATATATATAAAAATATACATATGCAACATATAATAGATAAATATGTAAATGACATTGATCGTAGTCGTTGGAAATAAATGTTATGTGTGAAAATTTATAAGACAATAAAGAGATAAATGTTACAGAAGTAAGAGTTTGGTTAACGTTAAAGAACCAAGGAAAATGTGATGAATGGGGAATATAACCTATTATAATTAATTGCATAAATGAGAATGAAATATAATAGATAGGCTTGTCCTAGGGACAAGTGGAGATTATAACATAGGTCATAATAAATGGAAAGGAAACTTATTAATAAGCCTTAGTTAAGATAATAAGTAAACAACAATAGATTGTGATGACAGTGCAAGAATTATGTTCAAATAAGGACGAGTGAGGTAAACTTATGGAATGAAATAAGTTGTGCTTAATTATATATATTAAGTAACATATTAACAGAAAACATGTGGATTGAGATAAGGTATACATAATTATACATTAAGTAGAATATGTTATTGTAACTTGTAAACATGATACTGGACAATGAATGACATTGTAATAATGTAAAAAAGATTGTAATATACTTTCGTTAATTACAATCTAATAAATAACATGTTATGGACTTATTAATGAACTTAAATGGGTTAAGTTATATCACTAAATTAATAAGTGAGGGTGCTCCATTCCTTAGGGATATAAGGAGCTCATAGAAAACCTAATAACTTGAAAGAAAAGATAATATGTGGATAATCAATCTGATAAGATAAGACAAGCGCAAAATTAAAAGATTAGACATAGGGTCTAATAACATGTTAGCGTGATGCGCTTGGACCAGTCTGCACGTACGAAGGTGAAGAACCTAATGGGGTAGATCATCAAGGTGTCTGGAGGCATGAGAGAAGCACTTCCATCTGATTCTTCTTCCTAATATTATACTTGCTGGCTCTGCGGGAGCCAAAGGAAGCACACAGCTTCCTATGGACGTGGTAGGGTACTCTGTGGTGGTGCTCTGTTGCGGTGCGTGCTCATGCTATACTCATAGAGGTTGGGTATGAGCATTACCACCCGGTGAATATACCTTGACTGTAATGGTAGTTTGGCAGTCAGAAGGCTGTGGCGGTATGGCATTAGGGTGATTCGATGATTTGCCTACAGATAGGTTGGTCAGGACCAAATAAAGGATAGTAATCGTCAGGTACCTGTCATCGACAGTCAGTGTGATGCAGAAGACTAGAGCTAAACCTACAGACCATCGATCTTTCACTATCGAGACTTTAGTTGCCTGACACGCCAATTTGGATGTAGATTGTTTGCTAGGGGCATGTCACTTAGCTCTTATTGTAGTCTTTCATTAATTGAGGGAGGGGTCGAGGTAGGACCATAGTGACCGTGAAAATGCAGACCATAGTTTAGATATATGTATTTTAGGCCCTTTTAGAGGTCCTATACAGATATGGAAAAAGCTCCCGACCGAGTTCCGTGCATTCAGATGCAGCTCTATTACGGGACCCGCGGTACAATAGACAGAACGTACTTGTGTGGGTCTAGGAACATTCACACCGCACCGGGTGGTGTATCATAGACGCTAGGGCATTACACCGTGTTGAGACTGAGCTTGACTGAGGAGTTTAGATATGGCAGTTCATACGATTACGTAGCATGAGGATGATAGTTCTGTGTTGAACGTGGCGTAGTTATACGGAGGTCCGTACGTCGCCCTGGCATAGGATGAAATTTGCATACGCTTCCGTTGCGTGACGGCGAAGACCGTGCGAGAAGGGTATCATATGAAGTACCAGAATATTGGAGGTAGCTACATATATGTCATATTAGGTTAATTCACTGGGAGGTTGATGAGTACGAAGTGTGTGCAAAGTCTTGAGTGCTATTAACCCAAAACAACCTAATAAATAAGAAACATAACTGAATGGTATACGTAGGGTTATTTCGGAATGTGTAATTTAGTCCAGTCACGAGAACTTGTGTTCTGACCCCTCCTCATAACACACTCGTAGGTTAGGTTTATGGTAAAGATGTGATAGGTTTGGATACTGGTTAGGTAGTATTATTACTTTGGTAAAGCTATATTTTATTATATTATATTATATTTCATTCTGTTGTGAGATGTTTTCTGAGCTCTGATATATTTTATATCTCTGTCTTTTTTGCAGGATACTAGACAAGCCAACTCGAGTTTCAATAGATTGGGATTTAAAAAAAAAAGATCTCTTAGAATTTGGGTTATTACAAGGAAATTTAAGCATCTTCTTATAGTCATCTGGATCTTCAAACTGCACTTCAAAATTGTAATCAGGTGAAATATGCATGTGGAAGGCGGTGGACGATTTCCATACACTGGAGATGTAGTCTTTAAGCTTGACAACGGAAAGCCGCAAATTAACTGTTATAAGAACGATGGTGTTAGCCTAGAATTTATCTAATTCATTGAAAATACTTTCTTAAATAAAGACATATTCATAAGGAGGTTCAACATAGTCAAGGGAAGATCAACAATATTTTTAGTAGGCTTGGTGCAGACGGAGCTGGAGAAGGTTGCGGAAGGTCAGACATTGGAGGAGGAAGACGGTTTTGGTGGTTGTGAATGTTGTTGCGAAGGTTTAGGAGGTGGAAATCATGGTTGAGGGGGGAGGGGGTGGGGGGGTGTAAGTACTTTTATCTGCCATTTCAGAAAGAAACGTGGAAATAACGCACTTTTCAACAAGTGTTATAAACTAGCAAATAATTCGGTCAAAAACTGAGAATGTTCTTTTGTGTTCAGTATCGCTTGCCTTACTTATTTGAGCATGCTTTTATTTTTATTGAGCATAAACTTCACGAATCCATACTTGCTTTATATGTGAATTTTATTAGCGGAACTACAAAAAAGATACGCACCTTATTATGCTACTACTTTTCCAAACTACATGCCCTATACTAGGGGTGTTACGGTTACGGCAACAGTTGGTTTTACCTCTAATCATAACCGCAACTGTAGTTGACGGTTAGCAAATTTTAATAATCGTTACCGTAACCGTCTAACCGTTATCGCAACCATTACCATAAATTTACATTGTTATCCATAAATAATTTGAATTCTAACTTTTTTTTTCTTAAGAATTAGTTTGTTTATCAATGAAACAAATCATCCATGTGCACGTTGTCTATAAATTAAAGCGTAAATAATTTATACATATGTTATTTCTCTACCTTAAGTTATTAAAAAACACATATTTTTGTATGAAATACTACAAAAAAAATCATGTGCGGTCGGTATGGTTTACCGCGGTTATCAAAATCCACAACCGTTACCGTTACCGTAGTAGACGGTAACCGTGTATACGGTTGGTACGGTTTGGCGGTTGAAAGTCCAACCGTAACAGCCTTACCCTATACCATATTATCATTTGCTAAAAAGAAATATGCAACTTGCTTATCTCCATGGTCTTAGTAGCTGAATTTGCAAACAATTGTCCATCTCGATTTCCATTTTTCACCAGCAAAGCGTACGGACATAAGCTCTCGTTTTCGGCAAATAGGGTTGAGCGAGGTTTTCTGCAGTATTCCGTCATACATTGGTGACATAGATACAAAATTACCACATAATTTCATATTAGATGGCATACGGATTTTTTAACTACTGCATCAAAACTAGGAACCATCCAATCTGATTCCATTAAAAAGACCTCTTGACTTCATCATTTTCGGATGTTGTCCGTAAACCTCGAGGACTTGACTGACCACGTCAAACACAGTCATCGGGGGTGTTGCCTCGGTACTCCCATCTGGATGTGGTAACCCCTTGAATCTCAATTCGTATAAGATAATATTTGACAAAATTTTGAAAAATCTTTCGACTATTGCACAACAAATTAATTAATTAATTAACTATAACTCAATTAAATTAAAAATCGCAAACTAAAATACTCCACTTAAATACCTTGTATAAAGCTGCAAACACATATATCATTCAACTTCTTACTCTTTTTAAACACCCCATTTAAACACTCTGCTTAATAACTGCGCTTTCGTCACGTGGAAACGCATTCTCAGTGGATGGTATTCGTAAACATCTATGTTGATTATTAGTTAGTAGTTTTTGTTATTCAATATTAGTTATTAAATAATTCAAACTAATATAATTTATTAAATAATAAAAAATAAATATTGCATCTTTATAATAATTATTAAAAATCTATTATTAAATATTAAAAATTATAATTTATTAATTACTTAATAGTGGATACTAGTTATTAAATAATCGATTTTATTTATTATTTAATAATTGTAAATTATTGAATATTAAATATGAACATTAATTATAATTATCAAGTATGTTTTTATGATATTATAACTTGTCTACAAACATGTTTTTCGAAGTGGGCAGAAAATGCTAGTTGTTAAAGACAACAATTGTAAGCGACAAGAAAAGGTTGTTGCTAAAGATATGTTTTTCGGCGACCGGCGGGGAAGCGCAGTTACTAATAGTATATTTTTGGCAAAAGGCTGCGAAACACTATTGCTAAAATTATATTTTTCGCAAATGACCCGGAAGAACAATTGACAAAAACTTGTTTTCAAAAGAGGTTAACAATGCCTGTTTCAAAATCCAATTGATCGTGACTACTATGAAATGCTAGTTGCTAAAGATCATTTATTGCAAATGGCACTACTTGCAAATAACCAGTTGCAATATAGTATTTTCCTTGTAGTGAACAAAAATTTACTGTCTATGTAAATGTACATTATTAATCGTTACTAGTCACTTTCTTATTCAGACCTTGTCTCATATTCTATATTGTTTCCCTCAATGGTCTCAAATGCTTTTAATAATACATTTGGTTTATCGTTTAAAGGTCCAAAATCAGTTTGATTGTCGGTTATTATTATTCAACTATTTTCCTCGATGTATCCTTGGTATGTTTGTTTGACCTCGGTATTTTATCCATCAAATGTATATCTTGCCTTTGTTCTTAGTAATAGGGTATTTTTGATCAAAATGCATCCATGTTTCTCCATTAGCTAGGTGTGTTGACGTACTGACACGACCCGAACTTCCCCGTGAAGGAAAGCATGGATGGCGTTGAGGACAAGACGAATCAGAACGCAAACAGAAGAATATTCCATTGTTATTACAACAATTCCATAAGATACAAGAATATACAGAGTATAAATGAATAAAATACATTCGATGAATATCAGAGATTACAATAAATTACATAGCAGCGGAAAAATATACAAAACACAACTAGAAGAGATACACGGATACAGAGCTTTCCGGATATCGTTCCAACTGTAAATCAAGACCCTGTGAATATAAATCTGCAAAACCAAAACCACAAGCTACCCGTGTGGAAAATAGGGGCACCCAGAGTTTAGGTTAAAACAATAAACTCCAGGTCAGTCATGTGATTGGTGTGAGAACTAAAACAGTTATTCATCTTTATTTTAAAGTTTGGTAAATCAAGGGACCACGCCGTATGACACGGAACAGGTTTCCTCCTAAGAATACCAGTGCATAAAACAAACAGCACAATGCTAAATAAAGAAAGATGAAGCTGTTATAAGACCCAGGTCCCATCACACAATGCAACGCAAGCCGGAGGATAGGGTTTTTACCTTATAACAGCCAAGCATGCTTGATATGTTTAAAACACATTATTTGCTACTATTATAGGTGTATAGTGTCAAAACATTTTTCAATCATAGACAGCATGAGTGCCCCATCCCACTATGTCGCCATACTAGGCTCTACAAATAAAACCGAAATACACGTATTGGAAATTGGATTTCTGTCATGAGTCGAGGCAAGGGGCAAGCTCCTCTCCGATTCGACACACTCTAGCAAATGTCTCAGGACCCCACTATGATCCTTGGATCTTCAGAGCCGGTCCTCTCTTACTTTTGAGGATTGGAAATTCCTGAACACACGTTTCCCGGTCCTTATAGACCTATATCTGAGGCGCCTCGTATCCAACAATCACACAGGTGAAAAGTATATAAATGTCAGGGCTGGTAGGTCACTGACACCAACTTAGCTAGAAAGAAACGTCGTGCTCTCCCTGCAGTCACTATCCCGTTTTTGACTCATACCGAGGTGTGAGGCTCGCGAATCCACGTTATACACAAAGCTACATCACACAGACCGTGCTTTGATCATCAACCACAAGACTTTTCTTTTCAACAGAAGCCTTGATCAATTGCCACTTACGCGTGCCACACTGGCAATTCACTCCATGCGACTGATGTCCATCGATATACAACCTCTGAGCTCGTACGTCTCAGAGAAGGGCGTTAAGCAAGAGAATAAATTCTCCGCCGCCAAACAGATGTATATTTAATAAAGATCAATCAACACAGAATAAATTCCAATGTCAGACACACAATCCATTTACAAGTTCGTTCTGGGTCTAAAAGAAACCGGAGGCACTTTCCTCGCATATCCATCCATCTCCAAGTACGTCTGGACGATCACCAACTGTTTCCCTCATCCTGGGTGTACAGACCAATCGAGATCATCAGTAATCACCCAAACGATGTGAAGACTTCCGGTCTTCAACCACCATCTTCGTCTTCGACGTCTCGTCGAATCGGTTATTCAGAATGGGTATAAACCCAGCCTTTCTGAATAACCCACGTATATGATAAACAAATGTTACACAAACACATAAAACGCTTCATTCCAATTCAGAATATTCTTTTATTCACAAAATCACATTCTTAGGGAAAGGTTCCCATTAATTTTATCCAAGATAAATTCTTCTAAATTTATTCTTTAATCTTCCTTTGGATATCATTTCAAACTAGTCGGGATTAGCGAACCACACCGAAGTAATTATTTATTTTATTTCCCAATCCCAACCTATTCTCCCCTGGAGCAAAATTGGTGATACTCCATATCTAACACCACGGTGTTATCGGTAAAATTAATTACCATTTCACGTTCAAATCTAATTAAAGATTTAACTATCGCTTTGGAGCAAAACTGGTGGTACTCCATTCTCGATCACCTTTCAGATTTGATGATTTAAATTATCAATTCCCATTTCAATCTAATTAAAGATTCATTAAAACTCCACTTAGTTTTAATCTTTTCAAAAATCAACATTCTGCCTTTAACTGGGTTAAAGAACCAATGTCATCTAAAACACGATTCACGATAAACCCAAATCATATTTGATATTAAATACAAGTCTCTGAATAGAAAATATATCGGCTTATATTCAATATCAAATTCTGAAACCAACAAATATTGTATTGGAAATAACGATATGAATATATCTTTCAAATTCCCATAACAATATCTGTATAGTCACGAAATTCAACATCGAAATATTCCGAAGATAATTTCGATTCAACTCCAGTCCAATTCACATATTGGGAATATTGATTATTTTTAAAATCACTTTCAAATTCAATTTATTTATTTCAAAAATAAATTGATTTTAATTCTAGTTCAAAACTAGTTCATTTCGATAAAAATCTATTTTTATCCTTTCAAATGTGGAATTTTTCACCCCGGATCTTTCCAATTCACATATTATGATTTTACACAAATTATTAATATTTTTAATAATTTTATCAAGGCCCGTACAGTCGATTTCCATCAACGGCCATTGAACTGCACTTACAGCGACCTTTTTCAAATTTTATTTGGACATAATTCCAAATCCAACCGTTAGATTTCAAATTTCTAATATTCATTGGAAAGCTCTTTTCGATACGAACCCAACGGTTCTGGTTTTAGGAGAATCCGACGGTCGGATCTCCCGCAACGTCAGTTCAAAGTCAATGGTCGAAATTCACGAACTACCGCGGCGCGACGCGTTCTATTCCGGCCATTATATATAAAATATATATATTTCGTCGATTTCCTTTTTAAAACATACTTTATAAATCGTTTTAAATTCGTTTTCAAACAATTTCAACTCTATATTCAATTTCAAATCAAAATTGAATATTTCATATCATTACTATATAAATGATAATATTTTCAAAACATTATATTTTGAAATCACTTCTTTTCTATATTCATTATAAAAACGAATATAATCGATATAAATATCGTTCACGTCAAAATAGCGCAACTCTAATCAACACGGCTTTATATATTTCTATAAATCCGTTATTCTATTCAACAAATGAATATTTATTCCATTCAACACACGACTAATCTCAACACATGAGTACCGTCGACACACGACTATTTTTGTTATGTAATATATTTTTTAAAATTATGGTATCTATCGTTTGATTTTTAAATCAGACTCCACCGTGAAGTAGTTCTAATTTTAAATATGATGAAGATGTAAATTTTATTATTAAAATATTTTACTCAACACATAAATAATTTCAACACATGAACATCGTCAACACATGACTATTTTTATATTCAACACATGAATTTTCTTTTATAATATTCCTTATTTTCCCGATTGGAATGAGGCCCAATCAATTACCATATATCGTTAATTATATGAATTCCATACAACACATGTATATAATAGCAATGATGAACAATCAACCATCATCCAAGGTGCACCACACAACTACATAAGCATCAAATATAAATAATTAATGCTTACACAGTCTGTCGACCAATCGATCGACATACAATGAAATAATTGGGATTAGTGTACGCCAAATATCATCCCAACACCCGTGTGGGGTATAAAATCAACAAACACAAATTTTTATTTGTGCACTTGGGCGATGTGTAAAATTTATCACCCTAATCAATATCAGTCAAATCAGTGTATATAAACAAATCGGCTGATTTGTTTATAAATATTCATTTATTCACATTCACGTTAAAATTATATTTTTAACGATGATTAATTTATTTCAACCATCTACAATTTATTATCGATTTCACATCAACATCACAAACAAATTTTCACAACACATCAATCAAACAAACAGGCCATCCATGGTCTGTGGACGACGGGTGTCGGGTGCTACTAAGCACCGTCTGCATCCTAGTATATATATATAACTAGAAAAAGAAATTTAGAGTGAGAAGTTCTCACCAAAGCTATCCCAAACGCCTCGACTATTCTTATGTAGAAGTCATCGCTGTTCTCGCCTTTTGTCACTTTCGTCACCCGTAGCCACTACATATATAAAAATCACATTTTTATATTGTTGCTATGTATATAAAAATCACATTTTTATAATCACTCCATATGGATAAAAATTCTATTTTTACATCGCTACTATATAGATAAAAATTCTATTTTTACATTGCTACTATATAGATAAAAATTCTATTTTTTTATAACAGTGTTCATATAATAAAGATTATATTTTTATCATGCTATTCTCTATATAAAAATTATATTTTTATATCGCTCTTCTTCCAATAAAGAATATATTTTTACAACGCTACTCTGTATATAAAAATCGGATTTTTACTTTGCTATAAAAATCACATTTTCTTTTCAACATATACATAATAAAAATTAGATTTTTATTTCGCTACATATATAAAGATAATATTTTTACTATCTACATCATATAAAAATCGTATTTTTATTCTTTCTATAATATAAAAAATATATTTTTAATGCTCTTACATTAATAAAAATCCTATTTTTATACTTTACATTATATAAAAATTATATCTTTAATGTGTTTTATATATATGTAAAACCTGATTTAATAACACGTAAATAAATAAAATTGATTTAAAACAAAAATAAAAACTTACATCAATCACGAAGAGGAGAGAGAAGCAAGGGGGCGCGGTGGGTCTGTGGTGCAGGCGGAGGGGGGTTCGGGTGCGGTTTCAATGGAGGAGGGGAGAGAGGCAGGAGGAACGGAGGAGTCGGGTGCGAAGGGGGGAGGAGGTGTTGACTGCGGTAGTCGCAGGGGGGCTCAGGTGGTTTCAGCGTTGGTTGCGCGGGTGGGCGTTGAGCGCGATCTGGGGGGGGGGGGTCTTCGCGTCGTCGGTCTCTGGTAGAGGAGGGGGGCCCACGACGACGATCGGTAGGGGAGGGGCGCGCTCGATGGTGGCCAACGATGGGGAGGCGGGCCACTTTGATTTGGAGGAGCCTGACCCTTTTTTTTATTTCTGGAGAAATGGAAATCGGGGGAGGGGGGGGGGCTGAGAAGAATTAAGGAGAAGGGAGATTTATTTTTAATTAATTAATTTAATTTCAAAAAGGTTCTTTTATTTTCGAACTCGAAACGGCACCCACCGCCTGTCGTCCATAGCTAATTACCCTCATTCCGAACACAATGGGATATGTTACGAAGGCCAATTCGATCGTTACGATCAGTTTCCGTTGAACTTACATTTAAATCATTATACTGAATTTTAAACGTACATTTCAAATTATCGGGGCCACGTACAACCTCTAAAAATTCCAGAAAAATATTTTCTAGATTTGTATTGATGATACGGTCCTAACAAAACTAATTTCATCGAATTCTGAGACTGTTTGAAAAATGGCCAATTTCCAGTCGATTAAAGTCAACTAAAACTGGTCAGACGCGTTTTCCTTTGCCACGCCCACATATTGATTTGAAAATTACGAAAATTGGAATCTAGTGATAACATGACATCACAGATCCAACAAAAGGGGTTTCATTGAATTCCGAGATCGTTTGCAAAATGGCTATTTTTAAGGGCCTGAATTCCATTGCGACTATTCTGGAATTTCAACTGGACATATCTTTTGACCCCCGCTATGAAATTTTGATTTTTCAGATTCGTTGGAAAGATATCCTCAATTAGATTCAAATAATTTTGGTTTCACTAAAATCCAGTTTATTTTGCACCCGGTATGTTCAATTGAATTTTGAAATCGAATTATCGAACTACCGCGTCATTTTCAATTCCTTTTATAATTATAAATAATTATTTATATTCCGTCGACGATCTATATAACTATATACGTTCGAATTCTCTTCAAAATAAATTTTTCGTCGTTATTATTTAAAATAATTCATTTTAAATATTCAAAATTCGCTAAAATTGCCAAAATAAAAATTTTAAACTGGCTCGCATTTCCGGGTTATTACAATCTCCCCCACTGAAAACTTTTTGTCCCCGAAAAGGAACGAAGCCGAAAGTTGTTTAACTAATCAACTCAACTTCCATTGTTTTCTTTACGGCTTAAGTTCTTCAACTTTTCAGTTACTAAGAACTTTTCAAATTTTTCAAAAAATTTGGCTAATACCCTAAATTGCCGAAAAATTTCGCCATAACCTCCCCTGCACCCGGAGCACCGGGAAAATCCTGAAATTGCCATACAGGCCCTCTGATCTCAAAAAGAAAAAGAAAAAGCCAAGCAGCAAGCCAATCGACTCATAAAATCATCATCACCCAAACAAAACAATAAATTATAGTAAACATGTACCGATATGTCGGGCAAACAAATTTTATTCTTTTGCTCTAGCCTCCTTGCTATGACCTGTTCAATGTAAGTACATGTATATGCAAGCAAATGCGACCAATTTTCAATACAATTCAATATTTTATTCTATTAGGCGTAATGGTTCAAAATTTCAAACAAATAAACAAACAACACAACCATCAATTAGTTGATTAATGTTTCAAATTCATAATTTTTTGATACATATACAGAAAATCATGTTTTTGATGCCAAATCACAACAATAAATCTATATAGTTTTGGTTCTCACACCAGTCTAATGGAAATATATAGAAATCACAACTTCGAAACATGAACATAAGTATTGGTGATGGAGCACCATCATCAAAATCATCTCCGAGCGACTAGAATGTGATTCTATATCTATCCAGTATATTAAAACCTCGAATATACGTTCATGACGCGTATATGCAAAATCTTAATATATTGGATTGTCCAAATTCAAAATAGATAAATATTCAAATACGTATAAAACGATTTAAATTTCAAAACAAAATTGTTTTCACTTTAAAAATATACTCTTCACGCTCGTTCTAGGATACTATTGTTCCTATCTCTAACGAGTCATTCTAATTGGATATTACTAATCCAATATCTGATGAATTCTTTCGTATGGTTCTAATGTGTCTTGTTCTCGAGCTCTGTAAACCAAAGCTCTGATACCAAACTGACACGACCCGAACTTCCCCGTGAAGGAAAGCACGGATGGCGTTGAGGACAAGACGAATCAGAACGCAAACAGAAGAACATTCCATTGTTATTACAACAATTCCATCAGATACAAGAATATACAGAGTATAAATGAATAAAATACATTCGATGAATATCAGAGATTACAATAAATTACATAGCAGCGGAAAAATATACAAAACACAACTAGAAGAGATACACGGATACAGAGCTTTCTGGATATCGTTCCAACTGTAAATCAGGACCCTGTGAATATAAATCTGCAAAACCAAAACTACTAGCTGCCCGTGTGGAAAATAGGGGCACCCAGAGTTTAGGTTAAAACAATAAACTCCAGGTCAGTCATGTGACTGGTGTGAGAACTAAACAGTTATTCATCTTTATATTAAAGTTCGGTAAATCAAGGGACCACGCCGTATGACACGGAACGGGTTTCCTCCCAAGAATACCAGTGCATAAAACAAACAGCGCAATGCTAAATAAAAAAAGATGAAGCTATTATAAGACCCAGGTCCCATCACACAATGCAACGCAAGCCGGAGGATAGGGTTTTTACCTTATAACAGCCAAGCATGCTTGATACATTTAAAACAAATTATTTGCTACTATTATAGGTGTATAGTGTCAAAACAGTTTTCAATCATAAATATCAAACATAGACGACATGAGTGCCCCATCCCACTATGTCTCCATACTAGGCTCTACAAATAAAACCGAAATACATGTATTGGAAATTAAATTTCCGTCATGAGTCTAGGCAAGGGGCAAGCTCCTCTCCGATTCAAGACACTCTAGCAAATGTCTCAGGACCCCACCATGATCCTTGGATCTTCAGGGCCGGTCCTCTCTTACTTTTGAGGATTGGCAATTCCTGAACACACTTTTCTCGGTCCTTACAAACCTATATCCGAGGCGCCTCGTATCCAACAACCACACAGGTGAAAAGTATATAAATGTCAGGGCTGGTAGGTCACTGACACCACCTTAGCTAGAAAGAAACGTCGTTCTCTCCCTGCAGTCACTATCCCGTTTTTGACTCATACCGAGGTGTGAGGCTCGCGAATCCACGTTATACACAAAGCTACGTCACACAGACCGTGCTTTGATCATCAACCACAAGACTTTGCTTTTCAACAGAAGCCTTGATCAATTGCCACTTACGCGTGCCACACTGGCAATTCACTCCATGCGACTGATGTCCATCGATATACAACCTCTGAGCTCGTACGTCTCAGAGAAGGGCGTTAAGCAAGAGAATAAATTCTACGTCGCCAAACAGATGTATATTTAATAAAGATCAATAAACACTGAATAAAATCCAATGTCAGACACACAATCCATTTACAAGTTCGTTCTGGGTCTGAACGAAACCAGAGGCAGTTTCCTCGCATATCCATCCATCTCCAAGTACGTCTGGACGATCACCAACTATTTCCCTCATCTTGGGTGTACAGACCAATCAAGATCATCAGTAATCACCCAAACGATGTGAAGACTTCCGGTCTTCAACCACCGTCTTCATCTTCAACGTCTCATCGAATCGGTTATTCAGAATGGGTATAAACCCAGCCTTTCTGAATAACCCACGTATATGATAAACAAATGTTACACAAACACAACAAACGCTTCATTCCAATTCAGAATATTCTTTTATTCACAAAATCACATTCTTAGGGAAAGGTTCCCATTAATTTTATCCAAGATAAATTCTTCTAAATTTATTCTTTAATCTTCCTTTGGATATCATTTCAAACTAGTCGGGATTAGCGAACCACACCGAAGTAATTATTTATTTTATTTCCCAATCCCAACCTATTCATCCCCTGGAGCAAAATTGGTGATACTCCATATCTAACACCACGGTGTTATCGGTAAAATTAATTACCATTTCACGTTCAAATCTAATTAAAGATTTAACTATCTCTTTGGAGCAAAACTGGTGGTACTTCATTCTCGATCACCTTTCAGATTTAATGATTTAAATTATCAATTCCCATTTCAATCTAATTAAAGATTCATTAAAACTCCACTTAGTTTTAATCTTTTCAAAAATCAACATCCTGCCTTTAACTGGGTTAAAGAACCAATGTCATCTAAAACACGATTCACGATAAACCCAAATCATATTTGATATTAAATACAAGGCTCTAAATAGAAAATATATTGGCTTATATTCAATATCAAATTCTGAAACCAACAAATATCGTATTGGAAATAACGATTTGAATATATCTTTCAAATTCCCATAACAATATCTATATAGTCACGAAATCCAATATCGAAATATTCCGAAGATAATTTCGATTCAACTCCAGTCCAATTCACGTATTGGGAATATTGATTATTTTTAAAATCACTTTCAAATTCAATTTATTTGTTTCAAAAATAAATTGATTTTAATTCTAGTTCAAAACTAGTTCATTTCGATAAAAATCTATTTTTATCCTTTCAAATGTGGAAATTTTCACCCTAGTTCTTTCCAATTCACATATTATGATTTTACACAAATTATTAATATTTTTAATAATTTTATCAAGGCCCGTACAGTCGATTTCCATCAACGGCAATCGAACTGCACTTACAACGACCTTTTTCAAATTTGATTTGGACATAATTCCAAATCCAACTGTTAGATTTCAAATTTCTAATATTCATTGGAAAGCTCTTTTCGATACGAACCCAACGGTTCTGGTTTTAGGAGAATCTGATGGTCGGATCTCCCACAACGTCAGTTCGAAGTCAATGGTCGAAATTCACGAATTGCCGCGGCGCGGCGCGTTCTATTCCGGCCATTATATATATATATAATATATTATATATATTTCATCGTTTTCCTTTTTAAAACGTACTTTATAAATCGTTTTAAATTAGTTTTTAAACAATTTCAACTCTATACTCAATTTCAAATCAAAATTGAATATTTCATATCATTACTATATAAATGATAATATTTTCAAAACATTATATTTTGAAATCACTTCTTTTCTATATTCATTATAAAAACGAATATAATCGATATAAATATCGTTCACGTCAAAATAGCGCAACTATAATCAACACAGCTTTATATATTTCAATAAATCTGTTATTCTATTCAACAAATGAATATTTATTCCATTCAATACACGACTAATCTCAACACATGAGTACTGTCGACACACGACTATTTTTGTTATGTAATATATTTTATAAAATTATGGTATCTATCGTTTGATTTTTAAATCAGACTCCACCGTGAAGTAGTTCTAATTTTAAATATGATGAAGATGTAAATTTTATTATTAAAATATTTTACTCAACACATAAATAGTTTCAACATATGAACATCGTCAACACATGACTATTTTTATATTCAACACATGAATTTTCTTTTATAATATTCCTTATTTTCCCGATTGGAATGAGGCCAAATCAATTACCATATATCGTTAATTATATGGATTCCATACAACACATGTATATGATAGCAACGATAAACAATCAACCATCATCCAAGGTGCACCACACAACTGCATAAGCATCAAATATAAATAATTAATGCTTACACAGTCTGTCGACTAATCGATCGACATACAATGAAATAATTGGGATTAGTGTACGCCAAATATCATCCCAACACCCGTGTGGGGTTTCAAATCAACAAACACAGATTTTTATTTGTGCAGTTGGGCGATGTGTAAAATTTATCATCCCAATCAATATCACTCAAATCAGTGTATATAAACAAATCAGCCGATTTGTTTATAAATATTCATTTATTCACATTCACGTTAAAATTATATTTTTAATGATAATTAATTTATTTCAACCATCTACAATTTATTATTGATTTCACATCAACATGACAAACAAATTTTCACAACACATCAATCAAACAAACAAGCCATCCATGGTCTTTGGACGACAGGTGTCGGGTGCTACTAAGCACCGTCTGCATCCTAGTATATATAAATATAACTAGAAAAAGAAATTTAGAGTGAGAAGTTCTCACCAAAGCTATCCCAAACGCCTCGACTCTTCTTATGTAGAAGTCATCGCTGTTCTCGCCTTTTGTCACTTTCGTCACCCGTTGCCACTACATATATAAAAATCACATTTTTATATTGTTGCTATGTATATAAAAGTCACATTTTTATAATCACTCCATATGGATAAAAATTCAATTATTACATCGCTACTATATAGATAAAAATTCTATTTTTACATCGCTACTATATAGATAAAAATTCTATTTTTTTTAAAACGGTATTCATATAATAAAGATTATATTTTTATCACGCTATTCTCTATATAAAAATTATATTTTTATATAGCTCTTCTTCCAATAAAGAATATATTTTTACAACGCTACTCTATATATAAAAATCAGACTTTTACTTTGCTATAAAAATCACATTTCTTTTCAACATATACGTAATAAAAAATAGATTTTTATTTCGCAACATATATAAAGACAATATTTTTACTATCTACATCATATAAAAATCGTATTTTTATTCTTTCTATAATATAAAAATTATATTTTTAATGCTCTTACATTAATAAAAATCCTATTTTTATACTTTACATTATATAAAAATTACATCTTTAATGTGTTTTATATATATGTAAAACCTGATTTAATAACACGTAAATAAATAAAACTGATTTAAAACAAAAATAAAAACTTACATCAATCATGAAGAGTAGAGAGAAGCAAGGGGGACGCGGAGGGGGGTTCGGGTGCGATTTCAATGGAGGAAGGGAGAGAGGAAGGAGGAACGGCGGTGTCGGGTGCGAAGGGGGGAGGAGGTGGTGACTGCGGTAGTCGTAGGGGGGCTTAGGTGGTTTCCGCGTTGGTTGCGCGGGTGGGCGTCGAGCGCGATCTGGGGGGGGGTCTTCGCGATGTCGGTCTCTGGCAGAGGAGGGGGGCCTACGACGGCGATCGGTAGGGGAGGGGCGCGCTCGATGGTGGCCAACGATGGGGAGGCGCGCCACTTCGATTTGGAGGAGCCCGACCCTTTTTTTCTTTCTTTTTTTATTTCTGGAGAAACGGAAATGGGGGGGGGGGCTGAGAGGAATTAAGGAGAAGGGAGATATTTATTTATTTAATTTAATTTCAAAAAGGTGCTTTTATTTTCGAACTTGAAACGGGACCCACCGCCTGTCGTCCATAGCTAATTACCTCCATTTCGAACACAATGGGATATGTTACGAAGGCCAATTCGATCATTACGATCAGTTTCCGTTGAATTTACATTTAAATCATTATACTGAATTTTAAACGTACATTTCAAATTACCGGGGCCACATACAGCCTCTAAAAATTCCAGAAAAATATTTTTTTGATTCGTATTGACGATACGGTCCTAACAAAACTAATTTCATCGAATTCTGAGACTGTTTGAAAAATGGCCAATTTTCAGTCGACTAAAATCAACTAAAACTGGTCAAACGCGTTTTCCTTTGCCACGCCCACATATTGATTCGAAAAATTACGAAAATTGGAATCTAGCAATAACTTGACATCACGGATCCAACAAAAGTGGTTTCGTCGAATTTCGAGGTCGTTTGCAAAATGGCTATTTAAGGGCCTGAATTCCATAGCGACTATTCTGGAATTTCAACTGGACATATATTTTGACCCCCGCTATGAAATTTTGATTTTTTGGATTCGTTGGAAAGATATCCTCAATTAGATTCAAATATTTTTTGTTTTGCTAAAATCCGGTTTATTTTGCACCCGGTATGTTCAATTGAATTTTGAAATCGAATTATCGAACTTACACGCCATTTTCAATTCCTTCTTTAATTATAAATAATTATTTATATTCCATCGATGATCTATATAACTATATACATTCAAATTCTCTTCAAAATAAATTTTTTTTCGTTATTATTTAAAATGATTCATTTTAAATATTCAAAATTCGCTAAAATTGCCAAAATAAAAATTTTAAACTGGCTCGCATTTCCGGGTTCTTACACTACCTTCTTCATGCGTCCTCACGTTGCATCATCTTGTTGAAATTGGTGATACGCAAATCACAATTTTGGGCAACAAATAATCTTACATATTTTGTGGAGAGATTTGTTATTAGATTTTATGGAGAGATTTGGTGTTAGATTTGATGAAGAGATTTGGTGTTAGATTATATGGAGAGATATTGGTTGCTATATTTGTGGACATTTATTGCAAGGATATTTGGTGCTTAACCAAATAGTTTTATAACATATATGAAGATATTTTGAGATCCATTTTTTCTTGGCATTTTGTCAAGCTTCCGCTGCGCACAATAATCATAACAAATTGGTATCGGAGCCAGATCATCGCATAGCTTGGAGTGTTTGTTGGATTGAAAATTGGAGATGTCAGAGATGATGATGTTTTCAAAAGAATTGGAGTATATGGAAGCCGAAGATGGAGGACATTCTATATCTCAATGATTTGCATGATCCCATTGATGGAGATGGGGGGAAGCCCTCGAATATGGATGAGGGAAAGTGGAAGAAAATGGACAAAAAGGCGATTGCGTTGATTCGCCGATATTTGGATGATTATGTATTCCACCATGTGGCTAGTTGTGAATCCGCGAAGGCGTTGTGGGAAAAATTAGTATCTTTGTATGAGTCGAGGAGTTCTACAAGTAAGGCTTTTCTGGTTCGAAAGTTGGTGCAACTTCGATTAGATGAGGAGAAGTCTGTTGCAGAGCATTTGAATGAGTTTCAAGATGTTATCAATCAATTGGCAAATATGAAGGCCAATGTTGATAATGAGTTGCAGGCTCTTTTGTTAATAACTTCTCTTTCGGAAAGTTGGGAGACTTTGGTTGTTTCATTGAGTTATTCCAATGCTAATGGAACTATCTCTTTAGAAACGGTTCGAAGAAGTCTTTTGAATGGGGAGCTAAGGAGAAAAGGGTCGGAGTTGAAATCAGTTCAAACTGAGGCGATGGTAGCAAGGGACTCGGGGAAAGGTACAAGAAGGAAGAAGAAAGGGACTAATGGTAAAGGTGCTTGTTATTATTGTGGTAAGGAAGATTACAAGCGCAATGATTGCTATTCATATATATGATATATGAAGAAGAAGAAGGCGCAAGGTGAAAATAATAATGATTTGGCACAAGTAGGTTTTGTTGAAGGTACCGAAAGAGGTTCTTCATGTGATGTCCTATTTAGTGTTGTGGAGCCTTGGAAGATGGATTCAGGAGCCAGTTTTCACACATGCCATGACATGAAAAGTTTCTCTTCGTATGAGAAGAGTGTTGGCATGATAAAGACAGCCAATGGAGTAGAGCTACTAATTTGTGGAGTTGGAGCTGTTAGGTTTCGGATGCATGATGGAGTGGTGAGAGAAGTGGCCGGTGTGAGGCACATACCTACTTGTTCGCATAACCTTATATCTCTCGGTCAGTTAGATTGCCGCGGTTGCGCTTATGAGACTCGGGGTGGAGTTTTGAGAGTGAAGAAGGTGGTCGTGTAATGATGCGAGGAGTTTTGGAGGAGGGAAAGGTATATAGTTTGGTCGGTTCGGTGGTTAATAATGAAAGGCGGGTGACGGTTGAAGAACCTAGTCCACATCAAGGTGGAGAAATTGGTTTTGATCACTGCTGAGGATCCGTTGAGGATCATGTCGTCGATTGTTGTCTTCACGTTGATAATTCTCGAGGGATCCATGTAGATGAAGAGGGATCAAGTGGTGGGCGTATATCAATAAAGAGGAGGTGTAATTGAGCCTGGAAATCAATTAGGTAATCTTGTGGCCTGATGAAATCAAGAAGGTGTGATTGAGCCTGTAAATCAATTGAGCTTGGACTTGAAGAGAAGATAGGATGGTTTTATCTCGTAGCTGTTAAAATCGAGATGGTGTTAATTGAGAAAGAAGAGGTTGAAAGTGAGAGCTAAGGGACTATTGTTTGAGTGGAGGAGATGTTGTGATTTGGTATCAAGGTGGAGTGTTGAAATTGGTGATACGCAAATCACAATTTTGGGCAACAAATAATCTTACATATTTTGTGGAGAGATTTGTTTTTAGATTTTATAGAGAGATTTGGTGCTAGATTTGATGAAGAGATCTGGTGCTAGATTTGATGAAGAGATTTGGTGCTAGATTTTGTGGAGAGATATTGGTTGCTATATTTGTGGACATTTATTGCAAGGATATTTGGTGCTTAACCAAATAGTTTTATAACATATATGAAGATATTTTAGGAGCCAAGTTTTCTTGGGCATGAAGCCAAGTTTTTCTTGGGCATGAAGCAATTCTAACTATAAAAAAGGCTAGTTAATCTCTTCACTAGCTATGGAAAATTTGCTATTATTCTTCATTGTCTTTCTCCTCAAATTTTTAGCCATTAGATATTCTCTACCTATTTCTCAATAAGGTTATTGGTTCAAGTTGTAGTTGTTTGTAACAATAGTTGAGATCGTTTGTAAACAATTTTTATTAGTGAATCAATAAAGAGGGTGGTTGGGTGCAACATCGTGTGCTCATATTTCCGATATTGTTTGTGTTGCTGTTTGTTTTTTCAATCACATTCATCTTCAAGTGATTGGGTGATAAAGATCAGTTTTGTTTTTTTGGGTGTTTTGTCAAACTTCCGCTGCGCACAAAAAATCATAACCCATCTCATATAATGTGCAGTTACAAAAGATGCATATAACCTTTGAAACCTAGGAGTAATTGGTAGGTAATGTATTCATTTGTATGAGACTTCCTTTCCCTTCTTCTTGTTTGCTTGTTCCTAGTTACAGGTACTACAATTTCTTAGATTGATATCTTCTTTCCAAAACAATATACGACTATTTAAACGTGTATCTATTTTTTGGAACGGTAATCCGAAAGCTGGCAAAAGTTTTTTAACTTCATAATAATTCTCACAAATTAAATTATCAAGAGACATGTGTCGTTTTGAAGCTTGTACAATAATTTCAAATCCAGCTTCTATAAGGTTGTATTTTGATTTCATTGCAATACATTCTGCAGTTACAGATAACTAGATGTTGCTCGTAAGGTCTTCCCAAAGGGGTTTCTTAGCTGCGTCTAATAAATCATAGATTTTTTCTTCAGTAATCGATTCTTGTTAGGCATTAACATCGTCACCGCCATCAACGGATTGACTTGTAGGAATATGGAACATGTTGCATCTTCATCCATGTCTCTATGAGATTAGTCATAACAATTTCATTACTCACCGCCTCCTATGATTAGATGTTATGAATTCTCCATAACGGTCTCATATTAAATAATTTGGCACAAAACCGTACCAATCCAAATGAATTCTATTTATACCTGATATCAAATGCTTTAACAATTTGTTCCTAGTACATGGATAATGTATTTCTTCGTTGTTTCCATTATTACTCAAAGAAAATTCAATAAGTACATGTATACCATTATAAAAATGTTTGCTTATTGAGCCTCCCACTTCCTTTCATTGAACATCCAGCTCTGACCAGTAAAATAATTGATCATTTCTCCTAATTTAAATAAAACATTAACATTTTATTTTGCAATACAATCATACAGTTTAAATGTTTAATTATTGCTTATAAAATATACTTTTTTAAATTTAGTTTTAGTTCATTTATACAATGTAATATTCCTTTGATCATACTTTAATTAATTTTGAATTATAAATTTTGCGCGTTACATTATGAATATAATATTAATTTTTGATGTTGGTTTCTCACTACCTAATAAACAGTATAAACCAACGGTGGCTCCCAACGACCATGGCGAAACAGCTTCCAACGATATATTTTTTCTAGTTTTTTCTTATGAATATAAAAATATTTACGTTGGAAGCCGTTAGTTTAAGCCCGTTGGTGGCCATTGATAGTCGTTGCTAAGTCACGAGCAAATTGTTAAGGCCTACTTCTTCCTCATTCGGCTTTGCTCGAAAATAAATCCCAAAACCCTCATTCCTTCTCCAAAACCTCCTTCCACGGCCATTCCGCCCTTTCCTAGCCTCTCCAACCCCTGGATAACTCCCTCTCTTCCTCTCTAGCCTCCTAATCTCCTTATAAAAACAGGTATTAAGTCTAAACCATATTTAATTTAATTTGCTAATTCGTGGTTAGTTTATTAGTTTACGTGTTTTTATTATGTATTATATGTATATTGTACTTTATTGAGACGTAATTCTTGTTATTAAGTACTGCAAGTTTATATAGTTTGTATAACAATAGAATTATGTGCATATACGTTAAATATTTAAGCAATTTTAGGCTTGTTCGAGGAGGTTTAGTGTGAATGAGCATAATTTAGTTAATGTTTTAGAAATTTATCGAAAACGATATTTAATTTTATAACGTGTGGTTAGTTTGATTGAGTTTTGAAAATGTGTGTATATGATAAACTCTATATACATACATGTCAAACGCCTATTTTTTTAACAAGTATAAAATAATAATATTATATATTCATAAAACCCTTAGAGTGTTTTTCGGCCTTGTCTGATAAGTATTGTATATGATCGTTATGTAGATATTCGTTTTTTAATAGAACAGATATCTATATTCATCATATACAATATTTTTTGGATATGTCCCTGTATTGGATAAGTTACGAAAATGGTAACATAATTAAATCTTTTAAAGCATTTCATTTTAAACGTTTCTTAAAATTTTGAAAGCACTTCCATTATGTTCCCTATGTATATGCAATTGTGTACTGTTCAGGGAACTAAAGCAAAGTGCTGCCGAAATTTTGTTGAATTGTCTAAATTGGAAAGATTTACGTGATTAATTACCTTATTTTACTTGTAATAGGAGGTGGGATGACTAATCAACATAGTATCAATGATCAACATTAATATAACATTAACCAATAAAATTGTTCTCATAAAATGTCAATGCAAATTTATATCATACTTTTTAATTATCTACTTAGGGTAAATGGACAATTATTTTTTTGATCGGTGTTGTATTTACAAACAACAAAGAGAAACTAGAGGTTCAATAAGTGAACGTTATAATAATGGTATTTTCTTGTTTATGGATATCTCTTTAAGTAATATGGGAAATGCGAAGAAATCTGTTGTCCATGTAGTAGATGCAAAATGTTAAATCATTTGATACCAGGAATGGTTAGAGTTCATTTGCATCGGTATCTTTTCGTATCAAACTATTTGGTTTAGGATCATCATGGAGAACTATTAGTATTTGCTCATATACAAATTGGGGAGGTGGTGAGTAATGAAAATGCTACGATGAATCTCGTAGAACATATGTTCAAAAATGTTGCATGTTCAATGTTCCTTATTCCTCAATTTACTAGTGAAGAAGAACCAAATATTAGGGCAAAAGAAAATGATTTAGTAGATGCACGAAGTAACACCTTTGGGAAGGTTGTACAAGCAGAATCCAGTTATCAGTAATCGCTGAATACATTGCGATGAAATCTAAATACAACCTCATAGAAGTAGGATTTACAGCGTTGTACAAGCTGCGAAACGACATATGCCTCCCTGTAATGTAATGTGCAAAAACCATTATGAAGTAAAAAAAACTACTATCGGCTTTTGGTTTACTATATGAAAAAATAGATACATGTCTAAACGGTTGCATGCTGTTTTGGAAGGAAGATACCAACCTTAGGTATTGTAAAATATATAATTAGAAAAGGTATAAACCAAGAAAGAATAATAGAAAGGAAGCCTTGTATAAATGTATGCATTATTTACCTTTTACTCATAGACTTCAAAAGTTATATGCATCTTCTGTAACCGTGCAACAAATGAGATGGAACGGTATGAGAACACAGGAAGAAGGTACGTTAACACACCTGGCTGATGGGGAGGCATGAAAGCATTTTGATCAAAAATATCCTAATTTTTCATCGAGAGTCGTAATGTTGGACTTGGTTTATGTACAGATGGATTTTCACCATTTTTTCAACATGTTTATAAGTATTAGTCTTGTCCTATAATTCTCACATTTTATAATTTACCTCTGTGGATGTGTATGAAAACTCTCTTTATGTTTCTCGCAGTTATTGTCCCTGAACCTGTTGGTCTGACACAAGGAATCAATGTTTATTTACAACCTCTAATTGAAGAATTAAAAACATTGTGTTATGAAGGAGTGGAGACATATGATATTTCCTAAAAAATAACTTTTTCATGTATGCTTCTTTATTATGGACAATCAGCAATTTTCCTACATATGCTATGTTTTGGGTTTGAGTACGGTTGGTCATCTAGCTTGTCCTTACAGCATGGAAGAAACACAAGAATTTTCTCTTTATCTCATGGAAAGAAAATTTTGTTCTTTGACTGTCATCAATGTTTTATTCATATTAATCATCCTTTTAGAAAAGATAAGAAAAACTTTACAACTAATAGGCATGAAACTTTGAGACCACTTATAGTTTAGTCAAGCGAAGATATTTATGAACTTATAAACAATTATCCTAAGATACATTAAATAGCAGAACAAATTGAAATTCAAGGTAAATCATCGATTCATAATTGGTGCAAGCAAAACATATTTTGATATTTCCTTATTAGAAAAATATCCTGATTCATCATAATATTGACATGGTACACAATGAGAAAAAACGTGTTTGAGAATGTATTTAATACAATTTTGAATGTCAAGAGGAAGACGAAAGATGATTTGAAATCAAAATGTTATATCGAAGTAATATGTTATCATTTTGAGCTTCATATAAAGCCAAATGACAAAAAAAAGCGTGCTATGAGCTAGACAATAATCAAGTTAAAATCTTTTAAAACGGCTGGAAGGATTAAAATTTACGGATCGTATATCTTCTAATCTTCGTAGATGTGTCGACTATAAGAAAAATAAATTTAGCAGGATGAAAAGCCATGATTGTCATGTTAAGATGGAAAATTTGTTGCTCGTCGGTTTTAAAGAACTGTTGCCCATAAAAGTTTGGACTATTGTAGTAGAAAATAGTCTATTTTATAAAGAGCTTTATTCTACTATATTAAAAGTTGATCGTCTATGTAATGTAACACCCCACGTCCATTAATGTCACTCACAAAGGGAATGCATTAACTTCAATGGAGCGTTTTAGGTAAGTATAGAACAGAAACTTAAAAATAGACAGATATAAATAGTACTCAAAGATTTAAAACATTATTTCATTGCAGCGGAAAACACATATGTTTGCTTACATCATCAAAAACCAGAGTCAAAGTACATAATATCCATCTTGACTACCAAAAGTACATAAACTGAAAGACATAATCCCCAATACAAAATAGCCATAAATAAAAGAGAAGATGAACTTTACTTCAGCGATCCAAGTAATCTTTTAAAAGCAGAGAAACGATAGTCCAAGATCAAGCTCCACTGGTGCTAGTCCCAACCTGAGCACCTGAGGGGGAAAGGAAGAAAAGAGGAGGAAACAAACGGGGTCAGACATAAAGTCTGGCGAGGGAGATAATTTTAACAATATAATTAACAAAGTAACTAGGCTAAGGCATAAGTTGGACAGTAAGGAAATGACTATGAACCATTGAATATGGCAGAGTAAATAAGGAAACAAGATGAACAAATTGTTAAAGCGCACCGAACCCACTGTAAGATAATTACCAAGCTACACCAACACTATAGGATAATTTCTATACTGCACCACCACTACTATACTGCACCACCACTAGTCACCCTAAGGTAGATCCCGCCTATAGAACATAATAATGATATTGGTAGTTTCGTGCACCCCTAGCTGCCTTCATAGGTGTCGCCTGCCCCTATCTCCACTAGGTGTACCCACTACCGCCAAGCGATCGACTCCCTAACTCGTAGATACTCGTGTTGGCCCCACAGTAGGGTGTATCACTCCCCAAAGTGGAACCCGATACAACCAACAGTGCACGACTTATACCTACACGATGCAACTACGTCTTACCTACCAGCCCGGGTCCACGCACGCATATGAACCCGTTGGACTTGCGTTGCCACTGCTAACCCAGTTTGGCCTCTTACAATCAAGCCCAGTATGCGTGTCCCGTCCTCGACTTGGGTCGAGCCCACAAAGATACGTTTGGGTTACTGGTTGAAATGGGCCCCCATTACTTGACACAAGCTATCCACCTAAGCTTGGTCCCCTCTAGTACATCCCACTTAACCCACTTCTTATTCATGTTTCGATTTTGGTTAAGTGTTTCTAATCATTTCTCCAAATGCCACCCAAGGCACCCACTAGATTCCACATGCCACCTAAGGCACCCACTTAACCCTCTAATGTCCACTACATGTTTATCTGGTTAAGTGTTTCTTAATTCATTTAAGACCGTAACCTCATAAAGACCTCTCACATTAGACTGACATTTGTGGAAGCTGGATTTGCAGGGCGAGTCCGGGCAGTCTTACACCACAAAAGAGCCTAACCTCGTGTCTTTACAATTGTTACGTATTTAATATATGCCTAACACCTCTCACATTAGACTGGCTTTTGTGGCAGCTGGATTTGCCGGGCGGGTCCGGGCAGTCTTACACCACAAAAGAGCCTAACCTCGTCTCTTAGACGATTAATTACTCCTAATTAATCATTCCCCAATTTGAATTACTTTCCCTATTCAAATTATCAAACAATTCCAAATTTAACGATGTCCATAATTGACTCAATTATGTCCATCCATTTATGGTATGTGAAATCATACCAATTTTCACCACTACTTATTTTATGCCTTTTAAGGCATTTATACCAATTAAGCCTTTTAATATTATCCCCTTTACCCCACGTTGTACGTTTGTTCGTTTAACGTAAAATGTACGTTAGACTCGAATAGTCTAACTTATGGAACAAAGAGAAAACATCACAATATACACATAATAAAAACATAGATCTAAACATAGGGACGAACTTGCATATGTGAATGATGTTCTACATCTGAAACTTGCATAGGCAAAGTTACAACTTTCATAAACAACATATGTCATGGATCCAAATCTAAAGGTGTGAACTTGCATAAATCATGTATGTCATAGATCTACATCTAAAGGTGTAAACTTGCATAGGCAATAACCCTAAACTTGCATAACATGATTCATATCCCAAACTCATATATTTATATAAACTTGCATATGTGATTTATGCATCATAACAATGGTGTAAACTTGCATCTAACATGTAAAATATCATGTAGAATTTATCATATAACTCACACATGTCATAGCCTAACTTTTAATCAAATTTTCACATAAACTAGATGTCATAACCATGTAAGGTCACAAATAATTTTACCCAACTTGTATATGATTCATGTTTACATAAAAAATCTAAACTTGCATACATATGATTTATCATATGAATCGACATAACCAAACTTAGCATATGTACAACATGATGATTCAACTAGACATAGGCTAATCATAGAATTACAACGTGGGTGATAGCATCATAACTTTACATCGTAAATGATAGCATCAAAACATAACGTCATAGAGATTTCAACACAATTCTACAACATAATTACAACATACGATCAATAATTCACATCACATCCATACAATCCGCATCATAACTTAATCCAATTAAATTACTAATTATTTTATTAAAACTATCGAACTCACAACTCAAAAGCGGTCTTGAGTTCTGAATTCTAATTTCTAAAGTTGTATTAGCTCTCCTTTGAAGAAGATTCGTTGTTAGGGTTGAATAGAACTGATTTGGTTTGTTGTTCTTCCTCTCTAATTGGTGGCGGCTGCTCTAGGGTTCAAGACGACAGCATGACGGCCATAGTTTTAGTTTTAATTTTGATTTAGGGTTTGATTCTATGGGTCTTTTTATAGAGTTTTGAATTTATTTACAGCCGTCAGATCACTCTAGAATCCATCTAGTCCTTAGAAACCAAGAAATGGTGTCAACAGACCAACCAGAAATCGCCACCTAAGCCCTAAAACATAAAATTTCATCATAGACCATTTAGGGCCGGCGGGACCAATTCCAAACCTCCTGAGTCGACCCTGGGGTCGACCCAGCAGGCCTTGGGTCGACCCATAAAATAGGCCGGTTTGGTGTTTTGCCTTCCCGCTTCCGCTGTTTTGATTTTTTTTCTTAAATTTTTTCTTAAATTTATGTTGAATTATATATATATATATATATATATATATATATTTCTATATTCCTAATTAACCATTTTCACACTAAACTACTTTTTGAACCGCGTTCACACTAAGCAGCTTTTTAGCCATTCCCCTAAAACAAAAATATGGCGTTGGCGGGGATCGAACTCTGTACCTCTTGTATGCAAGTCACATGTTCCAACCAAATGAGCTACTAAGTCTTTTGCTTACAAACCTTAGAACAATGATAAACATTTATTCTTTAATTTAGTTAATTCGATTATTCAAAAATCCGGGGTGTTACATTCTCCCCTCCTTAAAGGATTTCGCCCCCGAAATCTCCAAGTTAAGGAGAATGCATATCCTAACATGCAAACAACCATCTACTCAACCATCAAGCATGGACATCCATTGTCCTTATAGAATTTCTAATGCTGTATGAACATATGCAAAAAGTGCGTGTATATGTTCCTTATCTAATGCAAAATCAGGCGGTCTACTGATTCAGTTGACCTCCTTAATGCAAACCATGATAGTGCCATGCCTCCATTATGTATGCGAAAGAACCCTATCGATACATATTATTTCTACATGTGTGCACAACCATTCACCAAAATGCAACATCCATATGATAGCACAACCATTATACATCCATTAGCTTAAATATGCACACACATTTATATGCAATATGCAATATGAAGTGACTGAGCCGATCTAGTGCCTAAAGTGTGTGTATATGCATCCACGAGCAACCACTAGCAAACACTTGCATCCACATGCATCCATCATACATAACATGTCTCAAACACATGTTTCAATCATAGGACTACCCTATCTAAAGGTCAAAGGTACTAACGAGAGGACATACTAAAGATAAGATAAGTATAAGGTAGGTGATAAAGGAGAAACTAAAAGACATACCCTCGAAAAGAAAAGGGTATAATGAATGCATCTTCTCTTCCGTCTCCCAAGTAGCGTTGCTCTCATCATCTCCCCATTGCACTTGGACTAGCTTGACCTCTCGATTCCTCAACTTCTTAACCTCCGACCGAAGAATGCACGTAGGATCTCACCGAATCGTCGCATCACACTCTACCTCCACCTCTCTAAGCAAGCTCGGCTCTACCACTTCTGCGGCCTTGTGCAAGCACTTCCTCAAATGTGACACATGGAATACATCGTGTACGTCGCTAAGTCTGTCGGGCAACTCCACTCTATACGCCATCTTCTCAATCCTCTCCATAATAGGAAACGGCCCTACGAACCTTGGTGCTAACTTCCCAACGGACCCAAAGCGAACGACGTTCCGTAATGGAGACACCTTGACAAAGACCATGTCCCCAATATCAAACTCAAGATCTATCCTCCTCTTGTCCGCATTAGATTTCTGCCTATCTTGCGCCGTCTTCATCCTACTTCGAATCAAATCGATCTTTTCCGAAGTCTCTCTAATCATATCGGGCCGAAGTAAAATCTTATCTGTAGACTCCCACCAACATGTAGGCGAACAACCCGGCCGTCCATAAAGAGTCTCGAACGGTGCCATGCCAATGATAGACTGAAAGCTGTTATTATATGTGAACTCCACCAACGGAAGATGTTCCTCCCATGTACCTCCGAAATCTAAGACACACAACCCCAATAGGTCCTCTAGAATACGATTCACCCTCTTGGTTTGGCCGTCCGTCTGAGGATGATATGCGGTGCTCAAACATAACTCAGTCCCTACCGCCTCTTGCAAGCTCTTCCAAATATCGCTAGTAAAGATAGGATCGGGGTCACTCACTATGCTAGAAGGAACACCGTGCAAACGGACTATTTCTTGAATGTATACGGAGGCTAACCATGGAGCATCCTCTTACTCTTCACGGGAATGAAATGGGCGCTCTTAGTAAGTCTGTCTACCATGACCCAAATCCTCGTATTATCCTTCTTCGATCTTGGTAATCCATCAACAAAGTCCATCGAAACACTTTCCCACTTCCATTGTGGGACCGCCAATGGGTGAAGCAATCCACCGGGCTTCTTTTGTTCTTCTTTTACTTGTTGGCACACCAAGCATCTAGTAACAAACTCTGCCACGTCCTTCTTCATGCCGGCCCAAAAGTAAACTCGTCTCATGTCCATGTACATCTTGTCCCCGCCGGGATGGATGGTCATCTTCGAACGATGTGCATCACCAAGAATGGTCTTCCTTAGGTCCTCGTCTTTTGGTACACAAAGCCCACTGTCCCTACGTAACCAACCCTTATCATCTAGGGTATACCTATGGAGATGGCTTGATGACTCCCCTCCTTTGAGCTTCTCTACTAACTCAACCAACTGTCGATCATCTCGCTGTGCCTCACCAATCCGTCCCAAAAGCGTAGGTCTGACCTCCAAGGATGCTAGCAAACCAGGTACAAAGTCAACGGAAGGTTTAAAGTCAAACGTAGAGATGAACTCTAAGCTTCGCCGCTCAACAAACAATGGACTCAAGGACAACTAAGGCGTCTGCCACCACGTTACCCTTGCCAGGGGTATATGCTATCTCGAAATCGTAGGATGCTAAGAATTCCATCCACCTTTGCTGACTTAACTTCAAGTCCTTCTGAGAGAATAAGTATTTTAGCGATTTGTGGTCAGTGAATAATTCGATTTTCTCGCCAAGAAGATAATGACGCCAAGACTTAAGAGCAAAGACAATAGCGGCCAACTCTAGGTCATGTGTAGGGTAATTTCTCTCATGCACTCTCAACTGCCTTCCACCATAGGCTATTACCCTTCCCTCTTGCATTAAGACTGCGCCTAGTCTTGTCCCACAAGCATCGGTATAAACGGTAAATGGCTTACTCCCATCTGGCAACACTAAGACTGGGGTTGTGGTTAAAGCTCTCTTTAGACGTTGGAACGCATCATCACAATCTACGTCCCGTGTGAAAACTAAGTTCTTCTTCATCAAGCGTGTTAATGGGGCTGATATCTTTGCGAAGTCTTTGATAAACTTGCTATAGTAGCCAGCCAACCCTAAGAAACTCCTTACCTCGGTAGCATTTTTAGGAACCTTCCAATCTTGGATGGCCACTACCTTCGCGGGATCCACAGCTATCCCTTCTTTGGAAACCACGTGCCCTAAGAATCACACTTCCTTCCTCCAAAAGTGACATTTAGAAAATTTAGCTTTAAGGCTATGCGCTCGAAGGGTCTCCAATACTTTCCTAAGATGTAGGGCATGCTCTTCCTTGCTCTTAGAAAAGACCAAGATGTCATCAACAAAGACCACCACGAATTTATTAAGGTACTCCCTAAACAACCTACTCATCAATTCAACAAAGTATGCGGGGGCGTTTGTCAAATCGAAGGGCATCACAAGCCACTCGAATAAACCGTCTGGAGTCCTAAAGGAAGTCTTGTCTATGCTATCCTCAGCCACTCTCAACTGATGGAAACCAGTGGCTTAGTCCAATTGTGAAAACACTAAGGCGCCAACTAACTGATCGAAGAGATCGTCAATCCTCGGCAGCGGGTGTCTATTCTTCTTAGTAAGCTTATTAAGTTCACTATAGTCCACACAAAGTCTAAGGGACCCATCCGCCTTCGTGGAAAATACTACTGGAGCACCCTACTCTGATATACTACGTCTGATGAACCCCTTCTCATGCAATTCCTTCACTTGCTTACTGAGTTCTCTTCTCTCTCTTGGAGCCATGTGGCGCACTGGTAATGCAACTGGCTTTGCATTATCTACTAGATATATCCGAAAGTCTATCTCATGTTCTGGTGGTAAACCCTTCACCTCATCGAAGACATCAGCATATTCACGGACTATGGGAACAGAATATAAATCATCATCGGATGCGTCAAGGGATTCTAGGTAGCTAAGTATTACTGGACCTCTAGGGTCACAAGAAATATCAAGGGTCTTTCCAAAACGAGTCAACAATCTTACTACCCATCTTTCACAATCTAAGATGACCCCATATCTAGTTAGGCAATCCATACCTATAATTAAACCGTAGCCCATGAAGCCAAGAACAAAAGTGTTGCACTCAAACTCAACGCCCAAGATAAACACTCTCAAATCCCGACAAATCATAGAAAGATGAGCCGAACCACCGATAGGATTTGAGACTACTAAGGGATCAGTAACTAGACTAGTATCAAGGTGCAGTGTTTCAACTAATGATGCAGAAATAAACGAATGTGATGCGCCAGAATCGAATAAAGTACGGACAGGATGATGAAACAGAAAAACTAAACTTTCAACGAAAATTGCTCTACATCGTTCTTGCAGCGGTGGGACCACGAGAGCCTGAACTTGTCCCCTTGCCTGCCCTGGTGCCATAAGAGCCTGCACCTGTCCTCCCGAGGTAGACCCTGCCCTCTGCCCTTTCTTTGGGCAGTCCTTAATAAGATGTCCTGCCTCGCCACAGTGGAAACAAGCAGTCTTCTTTTTCTTCCTACAATCTTTGCTCAGATGGTCGGGTGTCCCATAGTTAAAGCATCTTTTCTTTCCCTTAGCATTGTTGCCTTTGCCACCTTTCTTGTTCTGTTGTTGCTGCTGCGGCTTCTTTTGATCCCCTTTCTTCTCGGGTGCCTTATTAGCACTGGCGACCTTCTCCTCTTCATGCATGAGTGCCATGTCAACTAGTCTCTCGAAGGTAGCCCCCATGGAATGTGGGTCATAGCTAACCCATGAAGCGGCTCGTTTAAACCCTTAACAAATCTTAGAGCCTTCTTTTCTGGAGTATTCACCAAGTACAAGCCAAATTTTGCCAGTTGGTTGAGTTTGTTGACGTATTCTTTCACCGATAAATTCCCTTGCTTCAGTGCCAAAAACCTTTCCATGTATAGATTCTCTTCAGCCCGCGAGAGAAACTTCGCCTCAAACCTCTGCCTAAAATCTAGCCATGTATCGTTTGGACGTCCCCCATTAGTGACCTCCCACCAAAACGAGGCCTCATCCTTCATTAGACAGGCGGCTAACTGGACCTTTCTTCCATCATCCACTTTAAAGATTCCAAATAATTCTTCCACCTCCTTTAGCCAGTTTTGAGCTTCAACAAATGTCTCCGTTCCGTGAAAAGTTTTTCCACCCATTGCCCGAAAGTCTTTACATATCTTAGCAAAAGTATCGACACGAGGAGGAGGAGGAGGAGCATTTGTTGGACCTGCGGTGGCGGCCCTAGCCTCGAGATATTGACGAAACCAACTGGGTACATGAATACCTTCTGGTATCTCAGATGCTTCAGACATGCCGAAACGAAAAAGGAAAGATTCAATACAAAAGAACCGAAGGAAAGATATATGGCCCTTGCGTTTATGCTTTATAAAATAAGCTTTTCTCTAGAAAATACCTCCCTTAAAACATACTTTTGAAGGCACTTCTTTATAAAATTGTTTTTGAAAAACAACTTTTCAAAATTCATATATGTTCTGGTAACCTTCAGCTGTGATACCATGTGTAACACCCCACGTCCATTAATGTCACTCATAAAGGGAATGCATTAACTTCTATGGAGCGTTTTAGGTAAGTATAGAACAGAAACTTAACAACAAGACAGATATTAATAGTACTCAAAGATTTAAACTTAATTTCATTGCAGCGGAAAACACATATGTTTGCTTACGTCATTAAAAACCAAAGTCAAAGTACATAATATCCATCTTGACTACCAAAAGTACATAAACTGAAAGACATAATCCCCAATACAAAAAAGCCATAAATAAAAGAGAAGCTGAACTTTACTTCAGCGATCCAAGTAATCTTCCAAAAGCAGAGAAACAGCAGTCCAAGATCAAGCTCCATTGGTGCTAGTCCCAACCTGAGCACCTTAGGAAGGGGGGGGGGAGGAAGAAAAGAGGTGGAAACAAAGGGGGTTAGACATAAAGTCTGGCGAGTGCGATAATTTTAACAATATAATTAACAAAGTAACTAGGCTAAGGCATAAGTTGGAAAGTAAGGAAATGACTATGAACCATTGAATATGGCAGAGTAAATAAGGAAACAAGATGAACAACGATATCGTTAAAGCGCACCTAACCCATTGTAAGATAATTACCAAGCTACACCAACACTATAGGATAATTGCTATACAGCACCACCACTAGTATACTGCACCACCACTAGTCACCCTAAGGTTGATCCCGCCCACAGAACTTAATAATGATATTGGTAGTTCCGTGCACCCCTAGCTGCCTTCATAGGTGCCGCCTGCCCCTATCTCCACTAGGTGTACCCATTACCCCCAAGCGATCGGCTCCCTAACTCGTAGATACCCATGCTGGCCCCACAGTGGGGTGTATGACTCCTAAAAGTAGCAACCCGATACAACTAACAATGCACGGCTTATACCTACACGATGCAACAACGTCTTACCAACCAGCCCGGGTCCACACACGCATATGAACCCATTGGACTTGTTGCCACTGCTAACCTGGTTTGGCCTCTTACAATCAAGCCCAGTATGCGTGTCCCGTCCTCGACTTGGGTCGGGCCCACAAAGATACGTATGGGTTACTAGTTGAAATGGGCCCCCATTACTTGACACAAGCTATCCACCTAAGCTTGGTCCCCTCTAGTACATCCCACTTAACCCGCTTCTTATTCATGTTTTAATTACATGTTTCAATTTTGGTTAAGTGTTTCTAATCGTATTTCCAAATGCCACCCAAGGCACCCACTAGATTCCACATGCCACCCAAGGCACCCACTGAACCCCTTCATGTCCACTACATGTTTATCTGGTTAAGTGTTTCTTAATTCATTAAGACCGTAACCTCATAAAGACCTCTCACATTAGACTGACATTTGTGGCAGCTGGATTTGCCGGGCGGGTCCGGGCAGTCTTACACCACAAAAGAGCCTAACCTCGTGTCTTTACAATTGTTATGTATTTAATTTATGCCTAAGACCTCTCACATTAGACTGGCTTTTGTGGCAGCTGGATTTGTCGGGCGGGTCCGGGCAGTCTTACACCACAAAAGAGCCTAACCTCGTGTCTTAAACGATTAATTACTCCTAATTAATCATTCCCCAGTTCGAATTACTTTCCCTATTCAAATTATCAATCAATTCCAAATTTAACGATGTCCATAATTGACTCAATTATGTCCATCCATTTATGGTATGTAAAATCATACCAATATTCACCACAACTCATTTTATGCGTTTTAAGGCATTTATACCAATTAAACCTTTTAATATTATCCCCTTTACCCCACGTTGTACGTTTGTTCGTTTAACGTGAAATATACGTTAGACTCGAATAGTCTAACTTATGGAACAAAAAGAAAACATCACAATATACACATAATGAAAACATTGATCTAAACATAGGGATAAACTTGCTTATGTGAATGATGTTCTACATCTAAAACTTGCATAGGCCAAAGTTACAACTTGCATAAACAAAATATGTCATGGATCCAAATCTAAAGGTGTGAACTTGCATAAATCATGTATGTCATAGATCTACATCTAAAGGTGTAAACTTGCATAGGCAATAACCCTAAACTTGCATAACATGATTCATATCCCAAACTCATATATTTATATAAACTTGCATATGTGATTTATGCATCATAACAATGGTGTAAACTTGCATCTAACATGTAAAATATCATGTAGAATTTATCATATAACTCACACATGTCATAGCCTAACTTTTAATCAAATTTTCACATAAACTAGATGTCATAACCATGTAAGGTCACAAATAATTTTACCCAACTTGTATATGATTCATGTTTACATAAAAAATCTAAACTTGCATACATATGATTTATCATATGAATCGACATAACCAAACTTAGCATATGTACAACATGATGATTCAACTAGACATAGGCTAATCATAGAATTACAACGTGGGTGATAGCATCATAACTTTACATCGTAAATGATAGCATCAAAACATAACGTCATAGAGATTTCAACACAATTCTACAACATAATTACAACATACGATCAATAATTCACATCACATCCATACAATCCGCATCATAACTTAATCCAATTAAATTACTAATTATTTTATCAAAACTATCGAACTCACGACTCAAAAGCGATCTTGAGTTCAGAATTCTGATTTCTGAAGTTGTATTAACTCTCCTTTGAAGAAGATTCGTTGTTAGGGTTGAATAGAACTGATTTGATTTGTTGTTCTTCCTCTCTAATTGGTTGGGGCTGCTCTAGGGTTCAAGACGACAGCATGACGGCCATAGTTTTAGTTTTAATTTTGATTTAGGATTTGAGTCTATGGTTTTTTTTATAGAGTTTTGAATTTATCTACAGCCGTCAGATCACTCTAGAATCCATCTAGGCCTTAGAAACCAAGAAATGATGTCAACAGACTAACCGGAAATCGCCACCTAAGCCCTAAAACATAAAATTTCGTCATAGACCATTTAGGGTCGACGAGACCAATTCCAAACCTCCTGAGTCGACCCTGGGGTTGACCCGAGTGGGTCGACCCATAAAATAAGTCGGTTTGGTGTTTTGCCTTCCCGCTTCCGCTATTTTGAATTTTTTTCTTAAATTTTAGTTTGAATTTTATTTTTTTATATATATATTTCTATCTTCCTAATTAACCATTTTCACACTAAACTACTTTTTGAACCGCGTTCACACTATGCCGCTTTTTAGCCATTCCCCTAAAACAAAAATATGGCGTTAGCAGGGATCGAACTTTGTACCTCTTGTATGCAAGTCACATGTTCCAACCAAATGAGCTACTAAGTTTTTTGGTTACAAACCTTAGAACAATGCTAAACATTTATTCTCTAATTTAGTTAATTCGATTATTCAAAAATCCGGGGTGTTACATGTAAACTTGAGGAAGAAATCCCTATATTGATCTGCAAACTGGAAAAAATATTTCCTTCAGATTTTTTGAATGTTAGGGAGCATTTACCTATTCATCTTCCATTAGAAGTCTTCGAGGGCCTGTGCAATACGGATGGACATATCCATTTGTACACATGCGTAAGAACAAATATGAAGATGTGTATCTTAATCATAATGCAACATTTGTTCTATAATTGCTGTGTTTACGAATCACAACATCCAAATGGCGATATCGGCAAAGAATTCACTATTTGGTTTTCTAATTACGTTTTTTATACAATAAATTGTATTGTAAATGAAGTTTGAAACATGTGTCAAAGGTAGTGATGGTCCAAATGATCATATAAATGGTTTTTATGGCATATTACCTCAGGTTTGTAATTGATATATTTCA
This sequence comes from Allium sativum, assembly GCA_030737875.1. Taxonomy (NCBI): domain Eukaryota; kingdom Viridiplantae; phylum Streptophyta; class Magnoliopsida; order Asparagales; family Amaryllidaceae; genus Allium; species Allium sativum. Next base: position 420,060,284 of record CM060924.1, read on the forward strand.
CATGACCCGCAAAAGAAGTATTTTTGTTTAAATGCAACTAGTTCTGCAACATTCCAGGTACTGCAATCGGCGTGCACCCAAAATATAATCTTATAAAAATTAAACATACTTTGCACTATTATAAATACGATTTTTGTACTTTCCAAACAAGATCTTCAAGCTTATTATGCTCCTTATCCTTCTCTAAGAAGAGATAAAATTGATCGGTCAGCTATTTTTAAAACAAAGGCAAGGTTTACATTTGATGGACGTAATATTCACGACGAAGAAGCCTACCAAGAAGATCTCGAGAAAATTGGAGGAATATAAATAACCAATGATCAAATAGATTTTGGACCTCTAAACGATGAATCAAATGCATTAACTGAAGCATTTGACATTACAAAGGAACAAAATATAGAGTAGAAACGTAGTATGAATCCGAAAGTGACGAGGATTGATCAATAATCCTGATTTTAAGAAGGTAAATTTACATTTTTAAGGTTATACCATTTTCAGTGCAATGATATGTTATGCTAATATGATATATATCGCTAGTCTACTTAGTTATGTTATAATGTATGTTTTACAAAGTCCTTCTATGTTATGCTATAATGTTTGTCTGTAACAGGTACATATATGTCATCACATAGACATACCTCTTCACATTCTCGGTCTCCTTCTACTCGTTAGAAAGGGATAGGTCCTCCATTAGGTAGTGATGGCTGTGGTCCATCACAGGAGCTAGCATATCCTTTAATGTGGCTTCAGACTCAAGCAAATAAAGGGTAATTATTAAGTTTCAAAATTAAATTTTATTTATCCATAATGTATTATAAATATATATAGTAGTCACGACATATTAAATGTTCTTTTCTGTATAAAACAGTGGATTCAAGTTAGAGCCCTCGACTATAGTTCTTAGGATATCGCAACAGACATACATGAGTTGCATGACGTCATGTTGGCCTTAGTGGACCTTAATTCCAAATAACGTGTGATATATCAATTGTTACATTAAGCAGTCATGTGTACTTATTTGTTGTGTATCTTACTTTTTAGGTTTAAATATCAATCATGTTTACAAGGATATGACCAATCCATGTTTATACTATTTCTCAAACGTGCAGGGTTCTGTGGACCTTTAAGATGCTGATATTTCCCTCGTAATGCGTGATTTGAATAGTAAAATTGCATAAAGCTATATAGAAACGATAAATAGCAAAAAAATAGCTGGAAAAAAGCTAATTAGATGAGCGCTAATGTGTGGAATGATTTTGTTACTTGGTGGAGCAACGAGAAGTTTCAGGTAATCATATTTAATTTAAATTTTTTCGCTCAGTTAATATATAAATTAGAACTGTAAGACGTTTTTTTAAACTTGAATTTATGGGAATCCCAGACAAATTCAGCAAATAGGAGTAAGAACCCTATTACATATCGCGATGGTTCCAAGTCATTTCGGCATCACCACGAGGATATATTTATTAAATAAACATTTAAAGATTTATATTTCTAAGTTTTTTAAAAATAGACAATATAACAATATATAATACCTATTTATATATGTGCATATTTCAGGAGAGACAACGCGATGCTTCTATATCGTATTATGATATTTTCATGCATACTCATGTAGTGAGTTAAACCAACGATTCAAACTCAGTTTAATACTCCTAGGACCATGATGAGAAAGCACGTACTACGTACGTAAATAGAAAATAATTAACTTAAACTTATAAGTTAGTTAAGATAGCATTATCTAAATTCAGTTGTATTCTACATAACAACAAAGGTTCCAGCAACAATGGCACAGCTCCACGAGGACACTGGAAGAGCCGATTTGACTGTTGATGAGGAGGACACGATTTTTTTGTGGTTGTCATGGATCTACCAATCCACAATAGACGCTATGGATTTAGGAACCAAGAAAATTTTAAATTAATTATTGTGTTGCATTTTCAAAACTTTTGCACATTCTGATGGATTATAGTGAACATATACTATATTTCCTCTGAAAATTTAATAGAAACTGAAATTTACATGAATTGCAATTATGAACATTGAAGATTTAAAATTGTTTACAGATTAAGATATCTCAAAAGGCATACCAGAGGGTTTAGGACAAATAGGAGAGTGCACAACTATGAGCCCAAATCGATGTACTTGAGGAACGTGACCGCCGGCGTGAAGAACAGATGAAGCAGCCAAACCGGCGTTTGCCGGAGTTCATAACCTAGTACATATAGTTTTCTTCATCTGGTGGTTCTGAAGGAGAGTGATTTGAGGTATGATTTGTTACATTTTATCGTTATATACATATACGCTTCCAAAGGCTACCAATGGAAATTTCCACTTATTTCCAATGACTATCTGATCAATAGTTTATTCCATGCAACCACCTTAGACCTTGCAGGCCTGTTGAAAAAGGTCGTTGAAGGTGTTGGAAAAAATTGATAGCCATTGAAGTGTATACCAACGGGGTTTCCAACAGTCGTCAACGACTTTCCAACGACCCCCAACCGTATGGAACCACTGTTGTTCTTATAATGTCTACTTTATTGTTTAGTCATCCTACTTTCCATTACAAACATGGTAGTAACTACATCTCGTATATCATTTCATTTTAACAATTCAACAAAATTTTGGTGGCACTTCCTCTTTGTTCCCTGAATCGTACGCGAATGCGTGTACATAGGAAACATAAAGGAAGTGCTGTCGAAATTTTGTGAACTACTTAAAATGAAAAGATTTATGAAATGTAATAACTTTATTGTGTTTGTAACTTGCGCAAATCTAATAACTATTGTATACGACAACTATAGATGTTTGTTCTTTGACAAAAACTAGTATTTATATAATAACCATATACAATACTTATCAGACGGGGTAAGAAACTCTTTAAGGGTTTTTTGAATAGGTATAATATATCATATACGATATACTTTATATAAAAACTAATTTTATGCATGGCTAAATTTTAATTAACGAACAAGTTAATTAAATTAAACAATAATACACACACTCTCTCTAACTCAAAACTATTATATGAAATTATTTATCGTTTTCAATGTTTTATGAAACACATAGACTATATCATGAATATCCATAATTACTAACCTAAACTGGCTCTAAATGATCTAATTAATCAACAAGAAGAGCTAATTAATTATTTTTTAAACTAAACAAATTAGTATTCTCAACATTAAAGGGCAATATAGCAACTGACGCTCAACAAACCATAGTAAATAATCATAAATATAAAACAAACATCATAATAGGAAATAAACCCTAATTAACAAAATTAAAATCAACTAGGACTTAGTCAAAATACCTAATTAGAGAAACCTAGGAAGTTGATAGACTGAGTGAGGGGAGTTGGAGATGCGTATGAAGGCTAGGAGATTGTCGGCGGTGATGTGGATGTAAGGGAGGTGCTGATTTTGGGTTTGGAAGAATTAAGGAGAAGTAGAAAATGAAAAGAAGGAGTAAGTCTTGGGATTTTGTAACTTGTTGATCTCTGACGGCTGCCAATAGCAACTGTTGAAACACAACTGATGATTTCTGCCAACTATATATTTTATTTATAAATATACCATGGAAACAAGCAACTATCGCTAGCCATCTGAACAACTGTCGGAGGCCGTCGAAAAACGGCCATTGGAATATACCATATCTCTACTAGTGTAGTAAATACCCTTAACGATGATGAAGCAAATGACGATTGTCATATAAGACAAATATTAAACTCTTACTACGAATTATAAAAAAAATTCCGATCTAAGGTGATGGTGGGAAAAAATAGTGTTGTAATTTTAACTGTATTTGTACGATCCAGAAATTTCAAGTAGTTAAGTAATTAATTTATACCTTGGGAAAATATATTTTTACAAGGTAAAGAAACGATTGCATGCATTAGTAGCATTTGTGTTAAGTGTTATATATGTTATTTATAGCATTTGGTAAGAAATGCTACTTAAGTCATCTCTCTCATGCATGGACAAGTGTAAAAACACATATCCTTATGCATAAAACCAAGCATGCATGAAAGACATGTGTCTTATGGGGTGTCTTCACCTTATGCCTCCCCATCCCTTATAAAAAGACCTTCTACCCTCACTTCTCGTTCATTCTTCTCTTCTCTACATTCTTCTTCCTTCTCTAGCCATGGCTTCCAAAACATTTTTTTCTCCTCCTCACCCTCCTTCCCTCCACTTAATTCGGCAGAGTGCCCTCCTTCCCAACTTCGGCTGTGAGCCTCCCATTCTTAACAACCCGAAAAATCAGAACCAATTAAAAATTTTTATTTTGGCATTTTAGTGAATTTTGAATATTTAAAATGATTTATTTTAAATAATAACGATGAGAAATTTATTTTGAATAGAATTAGAACGCATAAATTCATTTAAATCGAAATTAGAATATAAATATTTATTTTAATAATAAAAGGAATTAGAAATGGCGCGGTAGTTTGAAAATTCGATTTCAAATTTCAAATGAATGTACGAGATTCAAAATAAATCGGATTTTAGTGAAACCCAAAATATTTGAATCTGTTTGAAAATATCTTTCTAAGGGATCTGAAAATTTGAAATTTCATAGCGGGAATAAAAAGTTATGGCCAGTTGAATATTCAGAATAGTCGCTATGGAAAATATAGCCCTTAAAATAGCGATTTTGCAAACGATCTCCGTTTTCGACGAGACCACTTTTGTTGGATCCGAAATGTCAAATTATTGCTGGATTCCAATTTTCATAATTTTTGGAATTAATATGTGAGTGTGACGGATTTAAACATGTTTGGCAATTTAAGTTTGAATTTAATTGACTGGAAAAGGACCGATTTTCAAACGATCTCCAAATTTGATGAAATTAGTTTTGTTAGGACCGTATCTTCAAAACATAACCAGATTTATTTTTCTGGAATTTGTGGAGTTCGTATGTGGTCCTGGTAAATTAAAATGTGCATTCAAATTTAATATATACTGATTTATATTTTAATTTTGATAAAAACTGATCGAAACAGTCGAATCAGCTTACCGGACATGTCCCATTATGTTCGGAATAAGGGTAATTAGCTAGATGCGACAGTCGTTGGAGTTTGTTTGGAATCCGGGAAGTTAAACCATAATTTCACGAATTAAAATGATTAAATATATAAAATTATATAATCTCCATTACTCCCTCTATCTTGGTCAACACTCATTTTTTTTTAAAAAAAGGCTTAACCTAAATAACCCTTTGCCTCTCTCTCTACAGCCGCCATCATCTCCTTCGCCCGCCGCCGATGTTGCTCCCCCCTCTTCTTCCAGTCCACCGCTCCTCCAAGCCCTCCTCCCTCCGTTCAAAAATCCGCACCCCCAAATCCCCTAGACCTCGCTGCTTCGCGCAATTTATCGCGCGCCACCACACCTGGGCCCACCGTCGTCAGAGCTCCGCCACGACCCGTCGCATGCCTCTGATTCGATCAACATCCCCCTTCCTCTCCAATTGCCACTGTAAGTGTTTATTTAAATTTATTTTAAAATAATTTGTTTAAGTTAATCAAAAATAGGATTTTTCTTAGATAAAAATATGATTTTACCTTAGATAAATATATTATAAAAAGTTAAGGTTTTTAATTATAAAAAGGTTAGATTTTTAATTGAAGAAAGATATGATTTTAATTTGAAAAAAAGTTATGATTTTAAAAAAATATAAAGATGAGATTTTTGGAAACAAAAAGATTCAATTTTTTAAAATAAAATGATTGATTTTTATATATATACTAGTGAAATAAAAATATGATTTCTATTTATATGAAGTAGCGATAAAAATACAATTTTTATATGTGACGTAGAGGTATAAAGATGAGATTTTTATATATGAAGTAAAGGTATAAAATATGATTTTTATTATATGAACAATGATATAAAAATGTGATCTTTTATATGTATGAAGTGATATAAAAATATGATTTTTTATTTATAAAGTAGTGTTATAAAAATATGATCTTTATACCATAAACATCGAAATAAAAATATTATCGTTATAATGTAAACATCGTGTTAAAGATGTGATTTTGACTATGAACAACGGGAAAAGATCGCGTTGGAATTTTGGGCAGATCCCAAACTATTCAAAAACAAAGAACGGCGGAGTGGAACCCACGGTGAGAACTTCTCACTTTAATTTTATTTTTTAGTTAAAGTATATAGTAGGACGTAGGCGGTGCTTAGCAACACCTGATACCCGTCGTCCACAGACCATGGATGACTTATTTGGTTTGATTGTGTTGTAGAAATTGATTGTGATTGTATTGTGAAATGGTAAATAAAATATTCATGTGTTGAATAAAATGTATGAACAATAAAAATACCATTTTTATTGAATAAACGAATTATATAAGGTATTCATGTGTTGAATAAATATTTTATAGTTAAAAATATAATTTTTAACGTGTGTATGAATAAAATAACTATTCATTTACAAATCCGAAGGTTTGTTTATGTACACACATTTTATTGATATTGATTGGGACGATATATTTTACACATCGCCCCACTGCACAAAATATAAGTAGTGTTTTTTGTTTGAAAACCCCACACGGGTATTAGAATGATATTGGATATACACTAATCCCAATATTTAGTTGTATGTCAATCGATGGGTTGACAGACTGTTGTAAGCGTTAATTATTTATATTTAATGCTTATACAGTTGTGCAATGCACTTTGGATGATGGTTGATTGTTTATCATTGTTATTATATATATGTGTTGTATGGAATCCATATAATTAACATTATATGGTAATTGATTGAGTCTCATTCCAATTTGGAAAATAAAGAATATTTTAAAATAATATATTCATGTATTGAATAAAATATATTAATGTGTTGAATAGAATAAAATATATTCATGTGTTGAATAGAAAAAAATATATTCATGGGTTGAATAAAATAATATATTCATGTGTTGAATAAAATATATTCATGTGTTGAATAAAAGCAGTGTTGATTAGATTAACGCCATTTTGATGTGAATGATATTCATATAGATTTTATTCATTTTTATAATGAATACCGAAATGGAAGTGATTTCAAAATCTAATGTTTTGAAAATATTGTCATTTATATATTAATGATATGGAATATTCAATTTCGATTTAAAATTGAAATAAAGTTAAAATCGTTTTGAAAACGAATTTAAAACGATTTATAAAATAAGATTTAAATGGAAATCGACGAAATATATATAATATATATTATATATATTTAATGACCTGAATAGAACGCGCCGCACCGCGGTAGTTCGCGAATTTCGACCATTACTTCGAATGGACATTACGGGAGATCCGACCGTCGGATTCTCCTAAAACCGGAACCGTTGGGTTCGTATTGAAAAGAGCTTTTCGACGAATATAAGCGATTTGAAATCTAATGGTTGGATTTGGAATTATGTCCAAACCAAAATTGGAAAAGGTCGCTGTAAGTGTAGTTCGATGACCGTTTATGGAAATTGGCTGTACAGGCCTTGATAAAATTATTAAAAATATCAATAATTTGTGTAAAATCATAGTAATGACTTGGAAAGAATTAGGATGAAAATTTCCATATCTGAAAAGATAAAAAATATTTCTATCAAAATGAACTAGTTATGAACTAGAATTATAATCCAATATTTTTAAATAAATAAATTGAATTTTAAATGGTTTTAAAAATAACTAGAATTTCCAATATATTAATTGGAATGGATTTGAATCGAAATTATCATCAGAATATTTCAATATTGGATGTCGTGATTATACAGATATTGTGGAGGAATTCGGAAGATATATATATCGTTATTCCAAATACGATATTTATTGATTTCAGAATTTGATATTGAATATAAGCCGATATAATTTCTATTCAGAGCCTTTTATTTAATATTGAATTGGATTTTGGGTTTGTCATGAACTATGTTTTAAATGACGCTGTTCTTAAACCCAGTTGAGAAAAGATTAAATCTTTTAAATAAGATTTAGAAGAGTTTACCAATTAATTAATATTAAATTGGAATAGAATAGAATTGGATTTTGGGTTTGTCGTGATTGGTGTCTTTATTAACACCGTTCTTAAACCCCGTGCGAAAAGAATAAATCTTTTAATTAAGATTTAAAGAAGAATTTCCAATTAATTAACATTTAATTGGAATTGAAAATGGAATGTGAATTGAGTTTGTTGTGAATTGTGTTTTTAATGACATTCGTTCTTTAACCCGATTTACAGTGAAATGGGATTTGGAATTTATAAATCTTTTTATTAAGATTTAACGGGAATTTTCCAAAGTAAAGTTTTCCAGTTTAATGTATTAATTTGGAATTGAATGGAATTCGATTTGATAATAATCGAAGTGAACTTCTGTGGAGGAAGACTGTTAATACATATAAAATTCAAAAGGCTTTGTCGTTATTCCATTTATATTATTAGTCGATACGGAAATTGATATTGATTATATATTGATTTGTTTTTCCGTGAAGATTCCATAATTAATGGAATGTGATTTGGGTTTATCATGAACTGTGTCTTAAATGACATTAGTTCTTTAACCCAGTTAAAGGCAGGATTACATGTCTGTCACTGTATTTCGAACTGTATGGTTGATCTCTGCTAAATATATATCTATTTGGTGGCGGAGAATTTATTCCCTTGCTTAACACCCTTCTTTGAGACGTACGAGCTCAGACGTTATATATCGGCAGAAATCAATAGTACAGGGTAGATTTTTGATGCGGCATGTTTGTGTTTCCAAAGTTAAATAATCATTAATATTGATTTTTGGAAAGATTTGAAACCAAGTTGAGTTTTAATGAATCTTTAATTAGATTGAAATGTGAATTGATAATTTAAATTATCAAATTTGGGAAATGATCGAGAGTGGAGTATCACCAGTTTTGCTCCAAGCGATAGTCAAATCTTTAATTAGATTTGAACGGGAAATGGTAATTAAATTTACCGATAACACCGTGGTGCTAGATATGGAGTATGACCAGTTTTGCTCCATGGGATGATTAGGATTAAACAAATGATTACTTCGGTAAGGTGCATTAATCCCGACTAGTTTGGAAAACCTTAATTTGGTTTGAGTTGATATCCAAAGGAAGATTAAAGAATAAATTTTAAAGAATTTATCTTTGATAAAATTAATGGGAACATATCCCTAAAGATGTGGATATTTGAATAAACGAATATTCTGAATTGGAATGAGGCGTATGTTGTGTTTATATAGCACTTGTTTATTATATATGTGAGTTATTCGGAAAGGTCGGGTTTATACCCATTCTGAATAACTGATTCAACGATAAGTCGACGATGAAAACGGTGGTTGAAGACTGGAGGTCTTCATATCATTTGGATGATTACTGATGTCTTGATTGGGCTGTACACCCAAGAGGGTGATCGTCTAGACGTACTTAGAGATCGACCGGATATGCGAGGACCTCTCTCCTGTATTGGACATATGGGATAAGGAATAAGGTGCCTCCGGTTTCGTTTAGACCCAGAACAAACTTGTAAATGGACCGTGTGTCAGACATTGGATTTTATTCTGTGTTGATTGATCTCTATTAAATATATGTATGTTGGCGGTGGAGAATTTATTCTCTTGCTTAACGCCCTTCTCTGAGATGCACGAGCTCAGAGGTTATATATCGGTAGACATCAATCGCATGGCGTGAATTGCCTGTATGGCATGCCTGAGTGGCAAATGATCAAGGCTTCTGTTGAAAAGCGGAGTCTTGTGGTTGATGATCAAAGCACGTCCTGTGTGGCGTAGCTTTGTGTATAGTGTTAATTCGCGAGCCTTACACCTCGGTATGAGTCAAAAACGGGATCGTGGCTGCAGGGAGTGCATGACGTTTCTTTCTAGCTATGGGTAGTGTCAGGGTTTTGCAAGCCCTGACGTTTTTATATTTTTAACTGTGCGGTTGTTGGAATGCAAGGCGCCTCGGATATATCGGTCTCTACGGAGACGATGGATAGGTCCGATAAAATCGGGAAACGTGTGTTCAAGTATAACTAACCCGCTATGTGTGGATCGACCCTAAAGACCCAAGGGTTCGCTAGCGTCCGAACCCTGAGGCATTTGCTAGAGTGTCTCGAAGCCGGCGAGGATGATCCCTTGCCTCGACTCATGATGAAAATCCAATTTCCAATACGTGACATTTCAGTTTTGATTGTAGAGCCTAGTATGTCGAGATAGTGGTATAGGGCACTATGTCGTCTATGATTGATACATTTATATTTGAAGTTGTTTGCATATGCTTTACACTATAATAGTATCAAAATAATTTGTTTTAAATGTACCAAGCATGTTTGGCATTATAAGGGAAAACCCTATCCTCCGGCTTGCGTTGCATTGTGTGATGGTACCTAGGTCTTATAATAGCTTCATTTTTTTTCAAAAAGCATTGCGCTGTTTGTTTTATGCACTGGTATTCTTGGGAGGAAACCCGTTCCGTGTTATATGGCGTGGTCCCTTAATTTACTTTATTTTTAAAGTAAAGATTTAATAACTGTTTGAGTTCTCACACCAGTCACATGACTGACCTGGAGTTTATTGTTTTAACCTAAACTCTGGGTGCCCCTATTTTCCACACGGGCAGCTAGTAGTTTTGGTTTTGCAGATTTATATTCATAGGATCCTAGTTTACAGCCGGAATGATATTCGGAAAGCTCTGTATCCGTTTATCTCTTTCAGTTGTGTTATATACTATTTTCCGCTGCATTGTAATTTGTAAATCTCTGATATTTATCAAATGTATATTATTGTTCATACTTTGTATATTCTTGTACTCTGATGTATATTGTTGTAATAAGTAATGAAATGTTCTTATATTTGTGTTCTGATTTGTCGTGTTCTCAAACAATCTGTTCTTTCTCTTCTGTTTGGAGACCAGGGAAGTTCGGGTCGTTACACCTTCCTTCCCCATTGAAAACCGAACCACCCCCCTCTCCTCCTTCCTCCTCATGCCCCATACCTCCCTTCTCCTCCCACCCATTTCATCCCCACCAAACCCCACCCACTTCGGCCACCTCCCCTCACGCTCACTTCCACCTCTTCCTCGGCCCCACAAGCTCACCAACCCATGACCCAAGCCCCACCCGTCAACACTCTTTTAGAGCTCCTCCAATAAAAAAAATTGTATATACATATGCACACAATATTTTAGGGAAGTCGGTAAAGAAATTCAGGCGGTTCATGGTAGTTTCGATTGCTAGGAAGTCCTATCGTAAAGTTAGATGGAGTGGAACCCCTAAGGTGAGAAACTCTTCACTTGTATTTGTTTTATATGGATGGTATGTTGGTTACTATGAAATTATGCTTAATCAGTTAATTATTGAAATCTAAGCATTAATTATCGAATGCTTATATTGTATTTAAACTATGATGTTGTTTCTATGGATGTTGCTATGGTTGTTATTAGTGATAGTATGATATACTACACATGTTATACCTACCTATTTTTAATTATCATGGTATTGGTTAAGTCTCATACTTATCGGCTAACATAAATGAATATTATATTCACTTAAATTTAGTGTAAAAATAAAAATTGGAATTTTCTACCTAGAACTGGATAGACACGAATTTGAAGTGATTATGAAAAACTTTTGTAAAGGTGGAAATTTGTTTGAACAAGGTTTTGATATAAAAGGTATGTTGAAGTTCAAATCAGTTGAATCGATTTCATTTTTAAACAGAGTTTGAGATAACTACATATATTATGTTTTAAACTCAACTTGAATGTTCCATTAAGCTTATATAATATTTAATTTTAGTTTTGGAAAGTTTGAAGTTCAAAAAGTTTATTTTTGGAAAATATTAATATTTATAAATTAAATAATATTTGTTAAAAATAATGATTTGAATTTTAATTGAAATTTTGAAATATTGTTTTGAAAAAGGCTAATATATGTTTTAAATTGATTTCTAACCTATTTTAAAGTAAATCAGATTAGTTTTGATATAAGTAAAAATACGATTAGAATAGATCATGTCGCGCAGCTGTAATTCGCAAATTTCGACCGTTAACTTCAAATGAGTATAGTGGATGCAATTTAAATCTAATTTTCATAAAATAAAAAATGTTTAATCTCTAATGATAATAGTTTTCAAATGAAAATTGAATTTTCAGATTTCAACGTATAGTTTTCAAGATATATTCAAATCAATTTCAAATAAAAATCGCGGTAGTGTAGTTAGATGACCAAATTTAGAAATGAACTAAAATGACTATTTAAAAATTATTAAAATTATGATAAATCATTTAAATGTTTGGAATGTGACTTGAATTAAAATTATGAAGTTTTTAAGTTATTTTCTTCAAACTAGTTAAATAATTCATTTAGCAACATTTTTAGCGACGCTTTTGCAACACTTTTTATATAATAATTTGATTTGGAAGGTTTAAACATAATAATATTTATAAAAACCTTGTTAAACCTTTTCAAATGAATAATTAAGTGTTTTTAAATATAAATGAGAGTTTCAAGAATGTAATTTAAGTTGAGACTTAATTGAAATCCTATATATCCATATTGATTTAAAATAACGTTTATTATTTGGGAAGGCCGAGATTGGAATTTCTATTCGAAAACCATTCTTAGTAATTATACGACTTAATGGATCAAATAAGGATATTAAAGAAATGATGATGAAAGACCAGGAACCTTTACATTGGAAGGACTGCTCGCTAATGGCCTCAAGTGGATAGCTTCCATCTTGAGATATCTATATTATAGCAATGGTCCGGACGTATTTGGAGAATATTCGGATTTGCAAGGGCTTCTCTCCTATTGGATGAGGAATGTAGCACTTTTAATTTTGTTCAATCCCAACACGAACTTGTATGGATGTGTGTCTTGATTGATCTTCACTAAACATATTTATGTTTGGCAGCGGGCAATCTACTCTCTTAGCTTAACACCCTTCTTTAAGGCATATGAACTCAAAGATGATATTATTAGTAATTATCAGTTGTATGTTACGAAATGACAATGTGGAATGCGTACTATAAAGTGTTGCAGATGATCAAAGCATGGCTTAGTTAAGCGTAGCTTTGTATTTAATCAGACCTCAAGCCTCACAACCCGGTAATGAATTAAAACAATATGAATGCGGCAAGGTTATATTGGTCGTTCCCATTAGGGTATGGTCATTCCCATTTAGATAAAGAATTATACCATGGTATGGAGCCAAGGTATCTCCTTATGTGGAAATTCTATTTTATGTGAATAATGGAAGGCGAGAGCTCAGTAATGACCGGGGAATGTCATATTCGAGTTACGATTTAGCGGGTAGCATATATTGATGGCCCGACCTTGTGTTGGCAGGAGATTCATGAGTTGTTTCTCTGGGCATCCCTCTAGAGATGTTCCCTTTGGATAAGGAAGATCTTTTGCGGTTGTCATTGTTGACATCCAATTCCTAATACGAGCCTTTATGTTTTTGGTTTGTCTAGGCATTAGCCATCAGCATAATATAAGGGTACCTATGCTGGCTAAGATTGATATATTTATTTGCGAAAGGTTTTCAACATTATACGTGAATAATGATATCAAATGATTTGCATATCAAAGGCATTTTTGGTTGTCATAAGGACAAAACTAGTCCAATCTACGCGTTTACATGTGTGTTTTGCGTGGTGAGCCTTATGATAGCTTTATTTTCCAAAAAGCATGCACGATTCTCAGCACTAGTGTTCATAAAGGAAAAATCCGTTCCATGTTTATATGGCGTGGTCTTATGAGTTAACTTATTTTAAATAAAACCATTTTAAGTTTCTCATACCACTCTTATGACTAACTCAGAGTTTATTGTTTTCCCTCTAAAATCTGGGTTCCTTTATTTTCCACATGGAAAAGCTGGTAGTTAGGTAGTTATAGATTGGAGCTATATTTTGGAGCAATACTGGATTTAAGGTGGAGTTGGATTGAAGCATTTTGGACCCTCTGTAGATTTAGTTATTCCACTTTGTACTATGATATGTACTCTGATAAATCAATCTAATATGATGTAAATCATTTTGAAGTAATAAAAGTTCATTTTGTTTATATTCTAATGTGTTATTACCTCAAACAATCTTCCTTTTCGGTAGTTGGGTTTCGGCATATGAATATTATGGATGTATTAAATGTCAACTCTCTAGGGTTGAAAAAGATAAGTCGTTACAATTTGGTATCAGAGTTTTGGTTTACACCAAGCAATAAGGTATAACTCATTAAAATTAGGGTTAGTAATGCCCTAAGGAAACAATAATAAACCTAGGAAATTAAAAGCAAAATAAATCCCTCTCTATTTGTATAATCGTTTGCATATCCCTAAGATATCTAATCTGAATGCCTAAACCATTTTCTTACTATATATAGATAGTATAAGAAGAGGACGAGGCAGGGGATGGGTGAAACACCCCACCTCCATTGAGGTCACTCACAAAGGGAATGCCTTAACTTTGTGGAGTGTTATAGGTACAAGAAACAGAAAAATTTACAAGATAGATAAATATAAGCAGCAGAAATCAAACATTTATTGCATACGTGGTTTAATACAAAAGCATTACAGCAAATTATCTCAAAATAACTTCAAAAACATTACATCATAATTTCTGTCTTGATTATTTAATAAAGAAGCATAAACCATAAATAAAACTGCATAAATCCCTAAGTGTAGTGTCCAAAAGCTATAACCAAGGTAAGAGAGTCCCAATAATACATCTACTTACTTGAAGCTTGCAAAGAGTCTGACTAAGCTGGAGTATTCCCTCCATGTGGACCTGGGGGGAAACGGAAGAAAAGAGGATGAAAGAAAACGGGTCAGACAATAAGTCTGGTAAGTTCAGTGATTACTAGTATTTAAACAAGGAAAGGGATCATGAAAGTAAACAGAACATAGGACAACACCCAAATATAAGATAAGATGAACATGTGATCGCACCCATTACTATAGTCTCTGCACCTACGAACTATTGATTCAACCAGCCCCACGTGTTCATAACGAATGATCCCCTTAATGATCAGCTCCTACTCGCATGCATTCATATCTGTGTCATTCGGCCCCGCTTGACTGTAGATACCTGTGCTGGTCCCACCATGAGGTGTATCAGTCCCTCTGGTGGCAACCCGACACGATTAAAGATGCACAGTGTATACTACTGATGCCCAGTGCCTGCTTTTTCCACTTCGGAGTACGTGCACGCCCGTACTCCGTTGGAACCTACACTGACGCACCAACCGCCGACGTTTTGACCGCTTATAATCAGCCTAGTAATCGTGCCTCACCCTGCCTAGTTTAGGGTACCATGATACATCTATGTGGGTTACTGCTGAAATGGGTCCCCGTTACTAGGGTTTTCTAATCAACATGTTTATATGGTTAAGTGTCCAAGTTTACCTAACCCCACCCATCAGTTTAGTTAACATGTTGAATTGGTTAAATGTTTCCCTAATTGACTTAAGCCTGCCAATCCTGACTTAGCTTTAATTTATTCATTAAAGCACCAACCACTCACATTAGACAGGTCTTGTTGTGGTCACTGGATTTTCCGGTCGGTTCCGGGCAGTTTTACACCACAACTCAGTCTAACCTCGGGTCCTTTTTGGGCTTGATGCACTAACCACCCACATTAGACAGGTCTTGTTTGTGGTCACTAGATGTGCAGGTCGGTTCCGGGCAGTTTTACACCACAAATATACCATTTCATGAACAAATCTATGCCATGAAATTTTCATGTTTTCCCAACGCTACCCCCGTGGTAAGTTCGCATAAATTACATAAAATGTTGGGCTAGTAAATTAGCCCAAACCCATAAACAAAAAGGGTAACAAACGACATGAAATAAGCATACAATAACATACTTTTAACTTATCATGTGCAACTTGGCATAGAAGCATCACTAACTTAATTAAACAGGTAAGGGTGAACTTGTGACTAAGTTGGATCTAATTATCATGTAAACTTGATATAGGTCTAACATGGAGGTTTAACATATAAACACAAATTTTAAACCACAAATTAGCATATTAACTTATGTATGTCAAAACATAAGAAAGCTACTATAAACATATTTGAATCACAACTTAGCATCATAACTTATGTGTGTTAAAACATAAGAGGGCCACAAATCCAATCTTGTAACAAAAATAGATTCAACTTAACATAGTTCTAAATATACATGAATGTTGACCTAACATGTAAGCATGTGATTTAGATCAAAAACTTGCAAGTAACACCAAATTATAACATGACATGTTCATCACTAAGTTGGCGTAATAAGTTCATTACCCAATCACAATAGATTCCAATAACATACAATATGGTATGTTCATCATCACAAACATATAGGCATGATCAATCGTAATGGTAATGAGAATCAAACTTTATTTATCTTATACATAAGCATCATTCTATATTCGAGTTACAACATGTCATGATTTCATTTAAAAGAACGTTTAAATCTACGTAATAACCAACTTACAAACTAAAAGGAATTTTTTATTTTTTGGAATCTGAATTTTGGAGTTGAAATGCTCGCCTTTGATGTAGATCGTTGAATTAGATTAGTTTTAATTTGATTTTGATGTAGGCTTTTATCTTGTCTTTGAATTAAGCGGTGACGGCTACTCCAAGTTCTCTATTGACGGCATGACAGTTTCAGGATTATTTTTGTGTGATTTTTGGTTGAGCATTAGGTTTTTTATATAGTATTCCAACTTAATTAGAGCCGCCGGATGAACCTAGAGTTAATCACAACCATTTAGACCAGATCAGCACTATCCAGAAAACCTAGTGACTCAGCAGCAAGTCATCAGTCGCCAAAATATAGATCGGGCCGTGCGGCAGGTCGACCCCCAAGTTGACCTGTAGGGGGGAGGTCGACACTAGAGTTGACCCCTGGCCGACCTGGGTCCTGGGCGGGAATTTTCCCGCCCAGCCCGCTTCTGACTTCTGTTTTGAATTTTGAACCTGGTTTTGAGCTGTTTGAATTTATTTGAATTTCTGAAACTTCTGAAGGCCATAACTTCTTCATACGAAGTCCAATTCACTCAAACTCGGAATCTATTTCAAGAAGAATTCCGAGACGAACGCAATGGCGTAACCCGTTTCCCTTAATTTTCACATTTGAAATTAAGTATTGATTAATTCGTTACTATAACATTAACAGAAAATATGGGGTGTTACAATGGGAAAGTACTAACCCCTATGGTCAGAATCCCACTACAACAGTTGAGCCAGTTGTCTCAGTTCAATCTCAATCGGATTTGGTAATTCTGAACAAAAAATTCATGAGTTTGGGTGGAAAATAGTTCAAGGGTACATAATCTATTATTGGAGCACAAGCCTGAATTCGATCATGCGAAAAGATATTCAAAGTATTAAAGCTGGATAATTAGCAGAAAAGACTTTTGGCATCATGGCAACTTTAGGATAAAGCTTTAATATCATGGGAAATCTTCTCTTAGGAGAGGCCAAAAGAAGAAATATCATCGGAGCAGTTTAAGAAGGCATTTGAGGAGTAGTATTTGCCTTTAGTGGGAATGTCTCTATTATGCCAAGAATCTATGGATTTGAAGTAGGAAAGTAAGCCTTTGGAGGAATATGTAAGGAAGTATAATGAATTGCCTTGTTTTAGGCCAGAACTGATTAATTCACCATTGAGGAAAAATGAGAGGTTCATTAGAGGTATGGATAAGAAGTATTGGGAAAGGATGATCGCTCATGCAAAAGGAACATTCGAAGAGTTAGTAGATATGGGGTATATCTATGCAGATTTGGATGAGCAGAATCAACAAGAGAGGAAAAGGAAGTTTGCAGAAGAAAGATCGATGAAAAACAAAGGAAAGAGTACAATGGAGGTTACCAGTTATAACCATAAGAAGAAGGGTCATTATGTGAAAGAAGGCGAGAAGAAGCCAAAGAAAGGGGTTAAGGAAAATCATCAAAGAAAGCTACTAGTTACAACTTACTGGGAAAAGGACATTATGCAAGTAATTGCAAGAAATCAGTAAAGATAAAGGAGCAGATTTAAGAACTAAGGATCGTTCCAATTATCAGAAGAAGTATTGTCCTTTAGAGAAGAAAGAAGTAGTGACTGATGTATATGCAATCGAGAATGATCCTTCAACTTCAAAGGAATAAAAGGGAAAAGGAATACTAGAAGGAAGCATTTTCATTGAAGAAATGTTGCGATCTTTCATTTTGGACTTCAGTGGATCATGGGAAGACTATTTATACTTGGATGAATTCTCCCATAATAATAGTTATCAAGCGAGTATAGAGATGGCGTCTTTTAAAGCTCTTTATGTTTTCCCATGCAAATCGTCGGCTTGTTAGATTGAATCTGGTGATAAGCTGGTGCTAGGTCCAGGCATTATTCGTGACGCAACGGAAAATGTTGTGTCGATTAAAAAGAATTTGGAGGCTGCCCAAGGTCACCAAAAGAGTTATGCAGATAGTCGAAGGAGATATTTGTAATTTCAGTTGGAGATGCAATCTTCCTAAAAGTATCTCCAACATGAGGAGTGTTAAGGTTTTGGAAAAATTGGTAAGTTAAGCCTCGGTATATTGGATCCTTCCATATCTTTGAAAGAATTGGGTCGTTAGCTTATAGAGTGCAGTTGCCTGAATAGATGTCTGGTATTCACAATGTTTTTCATGTATCACATCTATGGAAGTATTATCATGATCTTGATTAGATAATTGAAGAGGCTGCTCAACAAGATTCAGAAATCGCCCCAAACTTGGCAGTACAAAGGCAACTATTAAAAATCATTGATCCGGATGAAAAGAGATTAAAAAGGAAGATAGTAAAACTGATTAAAATGCAGTGTAGCGGAGATCTTAATTATTGCACTTGGGAGGCAGAGTAAAGCATGCAGAAGCTTTATCCCGATTGTAGGATTGATATTCCAGCTTAGTTTCAAGAAAGATCTTAAATCTTATATACTAGTTGTTCTCTCTTTTCAATTTCGAGGATGAAATTTTCTAAAGGGGGAAAATGTAACGATCTAGAAATTTCGAGTAGTTAAGTAATTAATTTATAAGTTGGGAAAATATATTTTTACAAGCTAAACAAATGATAACATGCTTTAGTAATATTTGTGTTAAGTGTTATACATGTTATTCATAGAATTTGGAAAGAAATGCTACCTTAAGTCATCTCTCCCATTCATGGACAAGTGTAAAAACACATGTCCTTATGCATTAAACCAAGCATACATGAGAGACATGTGTCTTATGAGGTGTCTCCACCTAATACCCCCCTTTCCCTTATAAAAAGGCCCTTCCTCCTAAATTCACTCATCTCTTCTGTCCATTCTTCTCCTTCTTCTTCCTTCTTTGGGCATTCCTTGTCATTTCGTCTCCTCCTCTCCCTCCTCTTAATTCGACCGAGTTCTGTCCTCCCTTTCCTCCCTACTTCGGCTGTGAGCCTCCCCTTCCTTCCCCCTTGAAAACCGAGCTCACCACTCTCCTTCTCCTTCCTCCTCACATCCCATACTTCCTTCCTCCTCCCAACCACTTCGATCCCACTAAACCGCACCCACTTCGGCCACCTCACCCACCTTCCCTTATGCCCACCTCTTCCTTGGCCCACAAGCTCACCAACCCAAGACCCAAGCTCCACCCATCACCACCCCCTTGCGCCTCCTCCTATAAAAAAAAGATATTGTATACTTACATATATATATACACACACAATATTGTAAGAAATTGATAAAGAAATCTAGGCGGTTCAGGTTAGTTTCAGTTGCTAGGAAGTCCGACCGCAAAGTTAGGTGGAGTGGAACCCCAAAGTGATGAACTCTTAACTTGTATTTGTTTTATATGGATGGTATGTTGGTTATTACGAAATTATGCTTAATCGATTAATTATTGGAATGTAAGCGCAAATGCTTATACCATATTTAAACTATGATATGGTTGAATGGTTGCTATGGATATAGCAATGGTTGTTATTAGTGATAATAAGATATAATACACATGTTATACCCACCTATTTGGAATTATATGGGTATTGGTTAAGTCCCATGCTTATCGGACAATATAAATGAATATTATATTCATTTTAATTTAGTGTAAAAATAAAATTTGAAATTTTCTTTCCAGAACTAGATAGAAATGAAATTTAAGTGATTATGATTTTTTTTGTAAGTATGGAAATTTTGTTTGACCAAGGCTTTGATATAAAACGGTATGTTCAAGTTAAAATCAATTAAATCGATTTTGTTTCAAAATTGAGTTTGAGTTAACTATATATATAATGTTTTAAACTCAAACTAAATGTTCCATTAAGCTTATATAATATTTAATTTGGGCTTTGGAAATTTTAATTTCAAAATGTTGATTTTTGAAAATATTAATATTTTATTAATTAAATAATATTATAATATTTATTAAAAATAAATATTTATATTTTAATCGAAAATTTGAAATATTTTTTTAAAAAGGGTTATATATGTTTTAAATAGATTTCTAACCTACTTTGACGTAAATCAGATTAGTTTTAATATGAAGTTAAAATACAGTTAGAATAGTGCTTGTCGCGCTGCGTCAGTTCGTGAATTTCAACCGTTAACTTCAAATGAGTATATCGGCTGCAATTTAAATCGGATTTTTATTAAAAAAAAAAATTTAACTTTCTAATGATACTAATTTTCAAATGAAAAAGGAATTTTTAAATTTCAATGTACAGTTTTCACGATATATTCAAATT
The DNA here is from genome assembly GCA_030737875.1 of Allium sativum. Taxonomy (NCBI): domain Eukaryota; kingdom Viridiplantae; phylum Streptophyta; class Magnoliopsida; order Asparagales; family Amaryllidaceae; genus Allium; species Allium sativum. The sequence continues at coordinate 420,080,995 of CM060924.1, forward strand.
AATTTCAAATAAAAATCGCAGTAGTGCATTTTGATGACCAAATTTAGAAATCTACTAAAATGGCAATTTAAAAATTATAAAAAATATAGAATTTTTTAAATAAATCATATTAAATGTTTTGAAAGTGATTTGGACTAAAATTATGAAGTTTTGAAATTATTTTGTTCAAACTAGTTAAATAAGCCATTTAGCAACACTTTTTATTTAATAATTTGATTTGGAAGTTTTAAACATAAAAGTCTTTATCCAAAACCTGTTAAACCTTTTCAAATCAGTAATGAAGTTTTTTTAAAAGATAAATGGGAGATTCAAGAATTTAAGTTAAGTTGAGACTTAATTGAAATCATATATATCCATATCGTTTTTATATAAAGCTTATTATTTGGGAAGACCGAAATTGAAATTTCTATCCAAAAACCATTCCGAGTAATAATACGACATAATGGATCAAATAACGATATTAAAGAAATGGTGATTGAACACTGGGAACCTTCACAACGGAAGGACTCGCTGATGGTCTCAAGTGGATAGCTTCCATCATGAGATTAGTTATCTATATTATAGCAATAGTGTGGACGTATTTGGAGAATTTTCGGATTTGCAAAGGCTTCTCTCCTATTGGACGAGGAATAAAGCGCCTTCGTTTTCATTCAGTCCTAGAACGAACTTGTATTGATGTGTGTCTGATATTGTATTTTGTAATGTACTGGTTGATCTTTACTAAACATATTTATGTTTGGTGGCGGAGAATCTACTCTCTTAGTTTATCACCCTCCTTTGAGACGCATGAGCTCAAAGGTGATGCGGTTAGTAATTATCAGTTGTATGTTATGAAATGACAATATGGCATGTGAAGTGTAAAGTGATGTAGATGATCAAAGCATGGCTTAGTTAAGCGTAGCTTTGTGTTTAACGATACCTCAAGCCTCACAACCCGGTAATGACCTAGAACGGAATGAATAAGGGTATGTGGGTCATTCCCATTAGGGTATAGTTATTGCCTTCTAGATAAAGATTTATACTATGGTATGTAGCCTAGGTATCTAGTTATGTGGAAATTTTACATTAAGTGGATGATGGAAGGAGAGCGCTCGGTTAAAGGTCAGTAACGCCCCGTGAATGTCATATTCGAGTTTTTATCTAGTGGGTAGCATATAGAGATGGTCCGACCTTGTGTTGGTAGAAGATTCATGTGTTTTTCTCGTGGGCATCACTCTATAGGTGTTCCCTTCGGACAAAGAAGATCCTTTGTCTTGGTCACTATTGGCATCCAATTCCCAATACGAACCTTTACATTTTGGTTTGTCTAGGCATTAGCCATTGGCAATATATAAGGGTACTTTTGCTGGCTAAGACTAGTATATTTATTTGTGGAATGTTTTCAGCACTATACACGAATAATAATATCAAATGATTTGTGTATCAAATGAATTTTTGGTTGTCATAAGGACAAAACTCATCCAATGTATGCGCTTGCATTGTGTGTTTTGTGTAGCGAGCCTTATTATAGCTTCATTTTCCAAAAAGCCTGCACGCTTTTCTACACTGGTATTCATAAGGTAAAAACTCATTCCACGTTTATACGACGTGGTTTTATGAGTTACCTTATTTTGAAGAAAATCGTTTTAAGTTACTTACACCAGTCTCATGACAGACTCGGAGTTAATTGTTTTCCCCTCTAAATGCTTGGTTCCCTTATTTTCCACACAGGCAGCCTGGTAATTAGGTTGTTATACTTTGGAGTTATATTTTGGAGCAATACTGGATTTAAGCTGGAGTTGGATTGAAGCATTTTGGACCCTCTGTCGGTTTCTGACGACTATATATTATTTACAAATATACTGCAAAAACAACTATCGGTAGCTGTTAGAACAACTGTCGGTGGCCATCGAAATGGACCGTTGGGATACATTATATTTCCTATATAGTAGTAATACCCTTGACAATGATGACGCGAAGGATGATTGTCAAGTATGGCAAATATCAAACGTGTTACTATAAACTACAAAAAGAAAATTCTGATATAAGATGGTGGTGGTAACAAATAGTATTGTAATTTTAACTGTATTTATAATATATTATTTCTGCACTTTATTAGTGTATTTGTTAACTTAAATCAATATGTATATATTTCAGTTTTAATTTGTACTGCTATTTCATTTCAATTGGACACTTTACTGCATAACAAGACAAGCGGTAAATTAATTATAAAACGATTAAATCAAAAATAACAAATTAAAATACTTCGCTTAGATGATCTACTTGAAGTCGTGGTACATATTCCGTTTCACTTCCTACTCCATTTAAATATTTTGTTACCATTTTGCATCGTATGTTTTATTTACATTTACTAAGGTAAAATATTTCAATAAATATGTTCATAATGATTCTAAACCTATACAAGTCGCTTTAACTACCAAGTATATATTAGTTCAAACATCTATTATAAAAACTCTTTTAGGCTCCCGTTAAGACGATAATCTAGTCTTGTCCTTTAAATATTTGTGTAATTCGTATAGAGGTGACTACTTTATTACATAAACAACAAACTAGTTAACTGGGACCGCTTATGCATCAATTTGAGTGGGGCTGCTATGGTAATTATTACCGTTACCATTTAGGAAATACCATTACCGTATCGTTTTTACCGGTAAGTCTAAATTGCTTACTGTTACTACTACCGATCGACCGGTATACCAATAATCTGGTAACCACTACTATGGTAATGATAAACTACCATTTGTCCATCAAAGAGTATATCTTGACATGTTTTTTGTACATAGTGCATCTTTATTATACTATATGTAGTGTTAGTTTATAAAAAACATAAATGAGAAAGAAAATAAATGTACTATGAAATATTTTGCCTAATTATTGAACTAGATATAATCATTTATTTGGTTCTAAATTCATGTAATAAAGCATATCAGATGAATATACACATGTTTTAAATTAACTGGTAAAATTACCGTTACCGCTGGTATTGAAGAAATATTACCGATAATTTACCGTTAAAATGGTAAATTTACAATTACCATACCGTTTTAACTAATATAACAATTTCAACCGAAAATGGCTACCGATCGACAGGTAATGGTATGATAATGGTAAATTTACCGTTACCTTAACAACCCTAATTTTGAGTGTGCTTTCTCTTATAAAAATCAAAATGGGTTATTATTGAGGTTTATCCTTCATGGTAGCTTGTGGAAAAGTTATACTGTTACAATAAAAACATTTTTTTTTAAAATCAAAATGTCAAACTAATATGAATTGCGTGCTAAGAGTTTACCATGTTCATACACTAAGATCAGCCACTTATGTCGTGTTTGCGAACCAGATTAGGTGCACTACAGAGCCGGTTCTGAGGTTTGAAGAACCCAGTGCAAATTACTAAATGATGCCCCATGTTGTAAAATATGCATAGTGATATTGAACGAGATTCATATTTGTAAGCAACCTTAATTATTTTTCAAAAACTCAATACTAGTACGAACTAACATTGGAAAAAACAAATAAGACAAATGAAAATAACAATAGTTATAATGGAAAAAAATTTGAAAAATTGGTTAAATAAAAAATTTGTACATACGAGACTTGAATCACTTAAACTACTAGAAATCATCAGTTGCGTCCTTTGTACCATTGTATATACTAGCACTTCATACATCTTCAATTAAGATGTCGATAACATGGTTATTTTTGAATAATGTAATTATAAAATAAAAGACAATAATATAAGTAAATAGGCAATATGTGAAGACATACCTTTTCATCTTCTTTATACCATGAAAAAAATCAAAATTTAACATTTAAAATCCTTTCTTCTTGAAATTTTAGAAGCAAAAACATCAATGACATCTTCATATTCAATCTTTTTCAAAATATCCTTTTCAATTCATATGATAGCTAGTCCATTAAGTCTGTCTTGATTCATTATTGTTCACAGATATGACTTTAATAACTTCAGTTTAGAAAAACTTTGTTCTGCAGAAGCGACTGTCACAGAAAGAGTTAACAGAGTCCTATATACAATCATCACATTCGATATATATCCATACTCTTCAAAAATTCCATAATTTTGATAGTAGTCCATGGCTTTTCAACGTCGTATGATTCACTGGGCAAAGTAAGTTGTAGTATTTGTAACTCTGAATGTAAATCTTTTACATCAACATCGGTGGCACTTCCATTTGTCAGAGCTAAATCTAGTTTTTCACAACAATTTTTTAGTTCATTGTCATCTAGTGATTTCAATCTCAAGGCATCGAATATAAAACCAAAAATCGACTGCAATGAATGCAACTGCTCAAATCTTTCTTTTAATTCTCAAAGGGCAATTCCATACTCACAATAAAATAATCGGTTCTAAATGATTCTTCAGCAGTTTGTTGCTCCCTTTCAGAATTTGCAGTTCCATCAAGTTGACGTTTCCTACAAATCTGATGTTTCAATGAAAAACTTGGATCAATATTCATTTGAGAAGCAATTGCTCTTGCCTTAATCTTAGCAGAATCAAATCCATTTTCTCAATAGTTTTTGAAAAAAGAAACACGGCCTTCTAGAGATTTTACTGCGACATCGATGCTCATATCCTCAGATTGCAATTTTTTACTGATCATGTTAACTATGACTAGAATTTCATACCAGATAACTAAACTTAAGATGAACTCAAAACTAGATAGCTCTTGATTTGCTAAAATTTCAGCAACTCGACTTAATTTCGCATCATCACTTACTCTTGCTAGTTCAAACAATGCATCTCTAATTTTATCAACTTGATGCAATATAGCTTTGACACTTTCTATATGACTTTTCCAACGTGTAGTAGATAGAGATTTCAATGTAAAATTGTCAACATATTCCAGTAAAACAACCCATCGTTTTGAAGAATTAGCAAAAACAGCATATATGCATTGACATGCTCCGAAAAAAGATTTTGCTCGAATACAAGAGCTCGTCATGTCACAGATAATCAAATTAAGAGATTGACAACCACAAAGCATGTAAAAAGCTCTAGGATTAACGTCAAGTAATCTTTTTTGCACACCTAGATTTTTCCTTTCATACTGGAACCATTATCATAGCCTTGCCCTCTCACGTTATCAATGTCAAGATCAAGCGAGTTTAATGCATTTTTCAATTCTGTAAAAATTCCCAGTCAAGTTGTTTCTTGAACATTTAAAAACTCTACAAAGAACTCTTCGACTTTAATTGGACAATTTGTCACATCTACACATCATCTGATCAAAGTCATTTACTCCTTATTACTTGCATCAGGAGTACAACCAAGAATAAAAGAAAAATATTTTTGTTCTTTTATTTTTGAAACGATTGTGTTTCTTACTTTGGATCCTATTATCTCAATCAACTCATTTTGTATTCCATGGATAATTAAGATAATGAATTAGTATATCTTGAATGAGACGGAAATGATGTTGCATTATCGGATCAAATTCAGCAATCATTTCAACCAAACTCGAAAAATTTCCATTAGAGTTCTCATAAATTTTTTCATTTGATCCACGAAATGCTAAATTATTAACAGCAAGACATTTGACAACAATAATTATTATAAGCATAACTTGTTTCCAATGTTCTTTATCCTTTTGAATAAGATCTTGCGTATTTTTGTCGATTGCATGATTAAACTGTAATCTTCTTTGCAACTCAGCCCATGCAGAAAAGTTAAGATTGTGCTCCTTACTTCTTTCATGTTGTGTAATTTTCTCACCAAGGTGCCTCCAATCCCTAATTCCATCTTTTGCTAGTTGTCTTTTGGAAGCCATTACATTAAACAATTTGTAACAAAAACAAAATACTTTGTCCGTCAATTTGGAATAAACAAGCCACTTTCTATCATGATATTCTCCATTGTTCAATTTTCTTTTGTAATAACTTGCAAAAAATTGTCTAAATTTTCATCTTGAGGGTATGTTAAATTGATTTATAGGACCCTTCTCAACAAGTAGATCTCTCGTATTTGTATAAATATTATCCCAAGTGTTGGATCATATATATTCAAAATTTGTTTCGAAGACATCACTTCTACTTCTTTCAAATGATCTAAAAATGGAATATTGATCTCATTTACTATATGTTGCGGTGAAACTAGGGTATCATGCATATTTTCTTCCGTATTATTAATTTGTTCATCTACTGCGATCTCGTTTTCTTCTATATCATAAAAACTAGTTTCTTTTTCAAAATCACAAGATTGTCCCGAATTACCAACCAAATTTGTCATTTTGGAAAAATATTTATTGAGCGACCCTCTTAATGATTCAGCTATTTCTTCATTTCTTTTTTGTTTTTTCCTATTAGAACTTCCAGACGGTTGTTTTCGTGGAAGCTTTCAATAATTCGATAATCAAAATCCAAAGAAACGATGTATTCAATAATAAATAAATTGTAACTAGTCTATTTCCTTCACTTCGCTAGCACAAGTACAGTGGTGTGTATATAAATATATAAAAATAAAATTTGAGTATAAATAGGTATAGCAAATTTCAATTCAATTTATTGAACAAAAAGAAAAACCACAATCAGATCAGTTTATACTTTCGTCTCCAAAATTTCTAACTGATTTTTTTTTAATGATGTAGAGAAAAAATTAAATTTGTTTCTAAATTCCTACTATTAATTTTTTATGTCAAATAGCACATGTTCCCATCATCTATAAAATTTGTGTACAAATACGTATAGCATGTTTCAAATCAATTTATTGAAAAAAAATACAAAACCACAATCAAATCGGTTTATTCGATATTCTCTAAAATTTCGAACTGAAAAAAAAATCAATTTTTTTAATGAAGTAGAGAAAAATCTAAATTTGTTCCTACTTTTCTAATGTTAATTTTCTATATCAAATAGATGTAATGAAACGGATTTCGCCCGGACCTAATCGATCGCTAAATCGACCAAGACCGTACGAATCCCGTATACGCTAACTCTGGGTATACAACACATCAGAACAAATAACTGAAGACTTTTATAAACATCATAATAATGTTACATCAGAGCACAGAATATCAGAGTATATCGAAATATAATCAATATAGCGGAAGATGATTTTACAATAAATGTAATATAGTGCACAGCGGAAATAAATGAATAACACAGCGGAAGACGATAAACGCACTGGACACAGCTTAAAGCTTTAATCCATAATCCTGCTCATATATCTACAAAATAAACTACTCGACTGCCCGCGTGGAAAATAGGGGCACCCGAGTTCGCAAGGGAAAAAGCAAACAACAGGGCAGTCATGGGACTGGTGTGAGAAACTCTAAACAGTTATAATTAACTTATTTAATCATAGGACAAATCACAGGACCACGCCGCTAACGCGGAACGGGTCTACTCCCATGAATTCCAGTGTATAAACAACAATCGGAAATATAGATATGGATCTACTATGTATCAATCAACATGCAATACCCCAATCTATCTATTTAGATTAATCACCACTTAGATTTTCCAAATCCGATTCAATTTACAGAAATTATTCCTTTGGATTTTATTCCTGATTTCTTATTTCAAATCATTTGAAATACATATCTTACTTTCTATATCAAAGTAGATTTCACTTCGGGATCTCAAATCAAATCGTTTGGAAATATGAATTCCCAAACATAACAATGAATACAAACAAGTATGCAACCAAATATCGTGCTCTCCATCGACAAGGCAAAGGGTACACACCTCGCAACTTGATATATATAAATGTGCACCTACCCCACATAGGAGTAGGCTACACCGATGATGCACCTCCCACACATGGAGAGCATACACTGCCCTCTCACCCATACTTTTAGTCTCAAGGTCACCCGACTCTTTAGCCACATACTAAATCATTTCATATCTTGAAGTAGGGAAAATCATTTCACAACGTAATAATCACAAGTACTTTTAAAATACAGTACTTCACATCAGTCATTCACACATATGATAAGTCACTATTAATCACATAACCTTTGAGCTCGTACGTCTCAAAGAAGGGTGTTAAGCAAGAGAATAAATTCTCCGCCACCAAACAGATACATCATCAATAGAAACTAATCGAATATGCGAGGAACCACAATGTAACATATAATACATTTCTAAATCATTTTAGAAATCATCGGGTTTTGGGCCTCGAAATCCTTTCTGTTTTATAAAACATTCCCTGTCCAAAATCGGGAATACATTTCTTTTCACTTAAGAAAAATATCATTTCACCATCATTCATTAAATTTGAAATGAACACAACATCGCTAAACACCTTATCGTCAAATCGTGAAGTGTTTCACAAGGCGCTAGCACACAGATATTTTCAACCCAACCCAATGCTAAATGTAAAAGCATAATCTGGTCATAAACTGGTCGAGCACAATCCAAACAATCAATCAATCAAATTTTACATTAAATATAAGGTTTTGAATAGAGATAGTACCGACTTATATTCAACAACAAATCCTGAAACCAACAGATATCATATCGGGAATAACGATATCGATATCTTCCAAATTTCCATCCCGATATCTGTATAATCGCGGAATCCAATATCGAAAATGTCCAAAGATAATTTCAATTCAAATCCAATCCAATTTATTTATTTATAACCATTTGATTATTTTTCTAGTTAGTAACTAGTTCTTTTCGATAAAAATATATTTTTGTCTTTTCAAATGTGGAACTTTTCATCCCAATTCTTCACAAATCATTTCTTATGATTTTACACAAATTATCGATATTTTTAATAATTTTATCAAGGCCCTTACAGTCGATTTCCATCAACGGTCATCGAACTGCACTTACAACGACCTTTTCCAAATTTGATTTGGACATAATTCCAAATCCAGCCGTTAGATTTCAAATCTCTAATATTCGTTAGAAAGCTCTTTTCGATATGAACCCAACGGTTCTGGTTTCAGGAGAATCCGATGGTCGGATCTCCCGTAATGTCCGTTCGAAGTTAATGGTCGAAATTCGCGAACTGCCGCAGTGCGGCGCGTTCTATTCAGGCCATTATATTATATATATATAATATATATTTCGTCGATTTCTATTTAAAATGAATTTTATAAATCGTTTTAAATTCGTTTCAAAAACAATTTCAACTTTCATTTCAAATTCAAATCCAAATTGAATTTTCCATATAAATTCGTTTTAAATTCATTTCAATTCAATTTAAATTTCTATTCAATTCAATTCGAATTCATTTTCTATTTAAATTCAATTCGAATTCATTTTCTATTTCAGTTCGTTTTCAATTCGTATATATATCGTTTTCATTTCATATATATATATTATTTCCTCCTTTCATATATATAATATTTTCACTTTCACTATATATTATATTTTCACTTTCAATATATACGATATATTCACTTTCAATACATACGATATATTCACTTTCAATACATACGATATATTCACTTTCAATTCATACGATATTTTCACTTTAACTATATACAATATTTTCACTTTCAATATATACGATATATTCACTTTCAATACATACGATATATTCACTTTCAATACATACGATATATTCACTTTCAATACATACGATATATTCACTGTCCATACATACGATATTTTCACACAGAATACAATAAAATAAACAAGTCGTCCATGGTCTGTGGACGACAGGGAACAGTTCATATATGCAGTTATGAAATAAATAACTGAACAGAAAATTATAGTGCGAGAATTCTCACAGTGGTTTTTATTTCTGAATTTCTGTTCGGATTCGAAATTGCTTGAAATTCCAACGTGCTTTGTTTTGGACGCGATCAGTTTTGTTGCGAAGCTCTCGGCTCCACGATCGCAAGGGATCCAGTTTCGCACGATTACGACCTCGTATGAGAAAGTTATGGGCATTAATGCATTTGAATAATTAAACGAGGTAATTAATTTAATAATTAATAAAAAAACTTAACCCCTTTCTTCCCCGATGACCTATGCCACTGCCAAACCCAACCTCGTCCATTTCTAAGGCTAAAAATCGCAGCCGCCTCAAGCTTCTAGACCCCGATCTGCTGGCGCCACCTGGAGCGGCTACCAGAGGACTCCCCACGCACGAAGATCGAGGCAACTCGGTCAACCCCTCGACGAGCAAAACCGGTCCGAATCCGGCGACTTCACCTCAGGAATTTGAGCAAATCGCCAACCGATTGTTCATCGAAACCGTATAACTTCGAAGGATATGAAATTCTCTAACGTTTTTGCTTTGGGATGGGGTTGAATTCGAATCGAAAGGGAAGATTTTGGAGGATTCAAATCGGAGCAATATCGCCCGTTCGATATCTGCTGGCGGCGGAAACAAAAGAGGGTCTAGGGTTTCATGTGTTGACCCTTTTATAGAAAATATTTTTTATTATTTTAATTACAATAGTTGTTTATCCATCCGAACTACAAATTCTACCCAACAAATGTCGCCCCTAGCCAAATACCCTCATTTCGAACACAATGGGATATGTTTCGTAGGCCCATTCGACTGTTTCAGTCAGTTTTCGCCAAATTTAAAATATAAATCCTTATATATTAAATTCAAACACACATTTTAAATTACCGGTGCCATATACAATCTCTAAAAATTCACGAAAAATTATTTCTAGCTTCGTATTGATGGTACGGTCCTAACAAAACTAATTTCGTCGAATTCTGAGACCGTTGGAAAAATGGCCATTTTCCAGTCGTTAAAAACAACTAAAACTGGTCAAACGCGTTTCCCTTCGCCACACTCACATATTGATTCGAAAAATTATGAAATTTGAAACCTAGAAATAACTTGACATCGCTGATCCAACAAAAGTGGCTTCGTCGAATTCCGAGGTCGTTTGCAAAATGGCCATTTTCACGGACTATATAAATTCCATAGCGACCTTTCTGAAAATTCATTTCGCCATAACTTTTGCTTTCCGCTATGTAACTTTGGTTTTTCAGATTCGTTAGAAAGATATTCACTAATAGATTTAAATATTTTTGGTTTCACTCAAATCCGTTTTGTTTTGCACCCGGTACAGTCAGTCAAAGTTTGAAATGAAATTTCGAAACTACCGCGCCATTTCAGGCCTTGTTTATAATTAGAATTAATTATATTCGTTTTCAAATGTCGGTTCAAACTTACTTTTCATCGCTATTATTTAAAATATTTATTTTAAATATTTAAAATCCACTAAAATAGCCAATTTAAAAAAAAATAGTTCAGATTTTACAGGTTGTTACAATCTCCCCCACTTAAAACTTTTCGTTCTCAAAAAGGAACAAAGTCGAAAGTGGTTTGATTAATCAACTCTACGTTCAATCTGGCTTCTATTCTCCAACTTTTCAGTTTCTGGGAATTTTTCAAATTTTTCAAAAATTGGGCTAACACCCTAAATTTTCGAAAAATTTCGCCATAACCTCCCCTGCACCGGGAGCACCGGGAAAATCCCGAAATTGCCATACAGGCCCTCTGATCTCAAAAAGAAAAAGAAAAGGCCAAGTGGCTAGCCAATCGGCTCATAAAATCATCATCACCCAAACAAAACAGTAAATTATGATAAACATGTACCTATTTGTCGGGCAAAAAATTTTATTCTCTGCTCTAGCCTCCTTGCAATGACCTGTTCAATGTAAGTACATGTATATGCATGCAGTTGCAACCAATTTTCAATACAGTTTACTATTTGGTTCAATTTGTATACAATTTGGCCTAATTGGTTCCTTCAATTCAAATGTTGATTTTATTAGTTAACTAATAATCAAACAACACAACCAACAATCAATTAATTGATTAGATTTTTCAAATATATAACTTTATATATTTAAAATCATATTTTTTTTAAAACCAGATTATATATATAATCACAAATACGTTATTTATAAACAAATAACTCTTGACTCATTCTAGGGCATTTCTAACCCCATCTCTAACGAGTCACTCATTCTAGAATGCTACTGATTCTATCTCTAATGAGGATTCTTTTATAGGACATTACTAGTCCTACCTTTGATGAGTCTTTTGTTCAATTCTAACGAGTTGTACCCCAAAGATTTGAGTTAACCAAAGCTCTGATACCATATGTAATGACATGGATTTCGCCCGGACCTAATCGATCGCTAAATCGACCAAGACCGTACAAATCCCATATATGCTAACTCAGGGTATACAACACATCAGAACAAATAACATAAGACTTTTATAAACATCATAATAATGTTACATCAGAGCACAGAATATCAGAGTATATCGAAATATAATCAATACAGCGGAAGATGATTTTACAATAAATGTAATACAGTGCACAGCGGAAATAAATGAATAACACAGCGGAAGACGATAAACGTACTAGACACAACTTAAAGCTTCAATCCAGAATCCTGCTCATATATCTGCAAAATAAACTACTCGACTGCCCGCGTGGAAAATAGGGGCACCCGAGTTCGCAAGGGAAAAACAAACTACAGGTCAGTCATGAGACTGGTGTGAGAAACTCTAAACAGTTATAATTAACTTATTTAATCATAGGACAAATCACAGGACCACGCCGCTAACACGAAACGGGTCTACCCCCATGAATGCCAGTGTATAAACAACAATCGGAAATATAGATATGGATCTACTATGCATCAATCAACATGCAATATCCCAATCTACCCATTTAGATTAATCACCACTTAGATTTTCCGAATCGGATTCAATTTACAGAAATTATTCCTTTGGATTTTATTCCCGATTTCTTATTTCAAATCATTTGAAATACATATCTTACTTTCTATATCAAAGTATATTTCACTTCGAGATCTCAAATCAAATCATTTGGAAATATGAATTCCAAAACATAACAATGCATACAAACAAGTATGCAACCAAATATCGTGCTCCCCATCGACAAGGCAAAGGGTACGCACCTCGCAACTCGATATATATAAACGCGCACCTACCCCACATAGGAGTAGGCTACACCGACGATGCACCTCCCACACATGGAGAGCATACACCGCCCTCTCACCTATACTTTTAGTCTCAGGGTCACCCGACTCTTTAGCAACATACTAAATCATTTCATATCCCGAAGTAGGGAAAATCATTTCACAACGTAATAATCACAAGTACTTTCAAAATATAGTACTTCACATCAGTAATTCACACATACGATCAGTCACAATTAATCACATAACCTCTGAGCTCGTAGGTCTCAAAGAAGGGTGTTAAGCAAGAGAATAAATTCTCCGCCACCAAACAGATACATCATCAATAGCAACTAATCGAATATGCGAGGAACCACAATGTAACATATAATACATTTCTAAATCATTTTAGAAATCATCGGGTTTTGGGCCTCGAAATCCTTTCTGTTTTATAAAACATTTTTTTATAAAACATTACCTGTCCAAAATGGGGAATACATTTCTTTTCACTTACGAAAAATATCATTTCACCATCATTCATTAAATTTGAAATGAACACAACATCGCTAAACACCTTATCGTCAAATCGTGAAGTGTTTCACAAGGCGTTAGCACACAGATATTTTCAACCCAACCCAATGCTAAATGTAAAAGCATAATCTGCTCATAAACTGGTCGAGCACAATCCAAACAATCAATCAATCAAATTTTACATTAAATATAAGGTTTTGAATAGAGATAGTACCGACTTATATTCAACATCAAATCCTGAAACCAACAGATATCATATCGGGAATAACGATATCGATATCTTCCAAATTCCCATCCCGATATCTGTATAACACGGAATCCAATATCGAAAATATCCAAAGATAATTTCAATTCAAATCCAATCCAGTTTATTTATTTATAACCATTTGATTATTTTTCTAGTTAATAACTAGTTTATTTCGATAAAAATATATTTTTATCTTTTCAAATGTGGAACTTTTCATCCCAATTCTTCACAAATCATTTCTTATGATTTTACACAAATTATCGATATTTTTAATAATTTTATCAAGGCCCGTACAGTCGATTTCCATCAACGGTCATCGAACTGCACTTACAGCGACCTTTTCCAAATTTGATTTGGACATAATTCCAAATCCAGCCGTTAAATTTCAAATCTCTAATATTCGTTAGAAAGCTCTTTTCGATACGAACCCAATGGTTCCGGTTTCAGGAGAATCCGACGGTCGGATCTCCCGTAATGTCCGTTCGAAGTTAATGGTTGAAATTCACGAACTGCCGCAGCGCGGCGCATTCTATTCAGGCCATTATATTATATATATAATATATATTTCGTCGATTTCTATTTAAAACGAATTTTATAAATCGTTTTAAGTTCGTTTCAAAAACAATTTCAACTTTCATTTCATATTCAAATCCAAATTGAATTTTCCATATAAATTCGTTTTAAATTCATTTCAATTCAATTTAAATTTCTATTTAATTCTATTCGAATTCATTTTCTATCTAAATTGAATTCGAATTCATTTTCTATTTCAGTTCGTTTTCAATTCGTATATATATCGTTTTCATTTCATATATATATATATATATTATTTCCACCTTTCATATATATATAATATTTTCACTTTCACTATATATAATATTTTCACTTTCAATATATACGATATATTCACTTTCGATACGTACGATATATTCACTTTCAATACATACGATATATTCACTTTCAATACATATGATATATTCACTTTCACTATATATGATATTTTCACTTTCAATACATACGATATATTCACTTTCAATAAATACGATATATTCACTTTCAATACATACGATATATTCACTTTCCATACAAACGATATTTTCACACAGAATACAATCAAACAAACAAGTCGTCCATGGTCTGTGGACGACGGGGAACAGTTCATATATGCAGTTATGAAATAAATAACTGAACAGAAAATTATAGTGAGAGAATTCTCACAGTGGTTTTTATTTCTGAATTTCTGTTCGGATTCGAAATTGCTTGAAATTCCAACGTGCTCTGTTTTGGACGCGGTCAGTTTTGTTGCGAAGCTCTCGGCTCCACGATCGCAAGGGATCCAGTTTCACGCGATTACGACCTCGTATGAGAAAGTTATGGGCATTAATGCATTTGAATAATTAAATGAGGTAATTAATTTAATAATTAAAAAAAAACTTAACCCCTTTCTTCCTCGATGACCTATGCCGCTGCCAAACCCAACCTCGTCCATTTCTAGGGCTAAAAATTGCAGCCGCCTCAAGCTTCTAGACCCCGATCTGCTGGCGCCACCTGGAGCGGCTACCAGAGGACTCCCCACGCATGAAGATCGAGGCAACTCGGTCAACCCCTCGGCGAGCAAAACCGGCCCGAATCCGGAGACTTCACCTCAGGAATTTGAGCAAACCGCCAACCGATTGTTCATCAAAACCATATAACTTCGAAGGATATGAAAATCTCTAACGTTTTTGCTTTGGGATGGGGTTGAAATCGAATTGAAAGGGAAGATTTTGGAGGATTCAAATCGGAGCAATATCGCCCGTTCGATATCTGCTGGCGGCGGAAACAAAAGAGGTTCTAGGGTTTCATGTGTTGACCCTTTTATAGAAAATATTTTTTTATTATTTTAATTACAAAAGTAGTTGTTTATACATCCGAACTCCAAATCCTACCCAACAAATGTCGCCCCTAGCCAAATACCCTCATTCCGAACACAATGGAATATGTTTCGTAGGCCCATTTGACTGTTTCAGTCAGTTTTCGCCAAATTAAAATATAAATCCTTATATATTAAATTCAAACGCACATTTTAAATTACAGGTGCCACATACAATCTCTAAAAATTCCCGAAAAATTATTTCTAGCTTCGTATTGACGGTACGGTCCTAACAAAACTAATTTCGTCGAATTCTGATACCGTTGGAAAAATGGCCATTTTCCAGTCGATTAAAATCAACTTAAACTGGTCAAACGCGTTTCCATTCGCCACGCTCACATATTGATTCGAAAAATTATGAAATTTGAAACCTAGCAATAACTTGACATCGCGAATCCAATAAAAGTGGTTTCGTCGAATTCCAAGGTCGTTTGCAAAATGGCCATTTTCACGGACTATATAAATCCCATAGCGACCTTTCTGAAAATTCATTTGGCCATAACTTTTGCTTTCCGCTATGTAACTTCGGTTTTTCAGATTCGTTAGAAAGATATTCACTGACATATTTAAATATTTTTGGTTTTACTCAAATCTGTTTTGTTTTGCACCCGGTACAGTCAGTCAAAGTTTGAAATGAAAATTTGAAACTGCCGCGCCATTTCAGGCCTTGTTTATAATTAGAATTAATTATATTCGTTTTCAAATGTCGATTCAAACTTACTTTTCATCGCTATTATTTAAAATATTTATTTTAAATATTTAAAATCCACTAAAATAGCCAATTTAAAAAATTTTAAATTGGTTCAGATTTTACGGGTTGTTACAATAGCACAACGTTTTCTATAAAATTTGAGTATAAATATGTGTACCAAATTTCAAAACAATTTACTGAACAAAAAAAATAAACACAATCAAATCAGTTTGTTCTATAATCTCTAAAATTTCTATTTGAGAAAAGTCAACATGTAAAATATAGAACATATAGCATTTAGAAGTTAGGGTTTCATACTTCCAACCCCAAATCAATTGCAGAATTAAATCAGTTCATTTGTTTTCCCCAAATTTATATCTGAAATAAAACTGAAAATCATGAGGTCGCGGACCCAATTCTTTTTTTTGCTCCGTTTTATTTTGTTTTCTAGGCAAATCAGATTTATTTTGTAGGCATAAAAAACAAACGATTGCATTAGAATTAGGGTTCTTAGTTTTTACATGAACATGAGGAAATCAATCCGTGCTAGAAATCAATCCGCGCTTCTCTCCACGCTTCGCTCTCAGTCTCTACCTCGCTTTCCTATGCGGTTTCGTCTACGTCTTTTTTTTTTCCCTCCCTATCTGGTATGCTAGCGATGATGCCTCATGCGATGGTCCAGGTAGCACTGGGCTAAAGTCATTTCACACTAGGTAGGATTTACGACTTCGGTCGGTTTTCCTTTTAACAAATTTGAAGAAAAAAAAAATGTTGTATTAGCATTTTTCTTCCAAAAACACCTAAACCTATAGAATCTCATTTTAGACCATCAAACACTGAAACTTAATTCAAAATTATCATGTTTCAGAAACGTTAATCAAATACAGTCGTTAAGTATAAGAATGAATGTGTATTAATACAGTCGTTCAACATCTAAGAATTCTATTTTATGACAATTGCTGATAATGTTCGAAATACATATACGCCCGTTGAACATGTGCTATATAATCCGACAATCTCTTGAAGCATGGTCTTCATTATAGTTAATTTTTATTTATAAACAAATTTTCAGTGGTGCACCGATTTTCCCATTCCTTAGAAGATTATTGGCTAAACTCTTCTGTCGCTACTATTTTTTCTTGTATTTCTTCTCACTGTTACGAAAACTGCTCCAGTTGTTAGTTATATCCTCGTAGTGTGGTTTGAATCAAATTCAGTCCAAAATCTCGAAACAAGATTCACCTGCAGATTTTCTATTAATATATTCAAATCATCATAGTTTAATCAACCAGAATAATTAATATACTAAATTAAGTTTACTAGTGTGACACTGAATGGTCTATCGGATATAACGATATTTAAAAAAATTCTGCTGAATTCTTTTTCCCTACTCTCTCAACAGACAAAAAAAATGCCCTTGATACCATATCTTGTTCTTGAAAACCGAGTAATATATGTGAAATGTTTAAGTAGAAATGTCTGGAAAATATGCTCCAAAATATGTAAACTTGAACAAATTCAAACTGTAGTACGAATATACATAACTACAAATGTATATAATTACGCAAAAGCTGTAAATATGTTAATGCTAATAGTAATACAAAGACATGACTATATAGGCAGACATAACTCAACAACCAAATGTAATTTTATGTGGCTTTGAGAAATGCTTGGCTGCAGCAACTATATTTGCTTCTGCTGCAGCAGTAACTGTTGAGGCCACAGAAGCTAACTTGCTCTCTTCACCTGAAATGAGTCTTAGGAACCATGATAATATCATTTTAAAGTAATTAGGATTTGTGTACTTCATCCCTGAATCCATATTTGTTTGAATATGATCTGGATCGAATATATGTTGCTTCAGAAGAGCAAAGATATAAAGACGACAGATTTGCGTTAAATTAACTCAGTGGATTTGTTTTATGTGATTAACTATGATGTTTGTGTGCTGCTTATGTACAAGTCTTATATGCCAAAATTCCGTGATTACCAAGGCAGCATATTGAACGCCAACACTGAAAAGCAGTCAAAATTAAGTTTAGACGACTTGGCCTGCACGCAACTTACTTGTATAGAAATGACACAAATAAGCACATGCCACTAAAATGCTAGTGGCTAATTAGAAATAAGAATCAAATACAACTAAAATAAAATAAAGTAATTAAAGGTAAATTTTACAGTTGGCATAAACTTTCCAAAAGAAACGACAAGGGAAAAAAAATATCACGAATCTAAGGAAAAAAAAAAACGATTATACTACATATGTGAAAACGAACGCTACGACATGCGTACTTATGGTGTGCTTCCATCCATGAATTATTTTTCTACAGACTATATATTACTAACACATTCTGTATAAATGAATTGTAAAAACATTTAGTCGTATTTTTACGACAAAATCTTAATTATGTTGTTGATTTTTTAACTAAAATCTTGGGCTCTTGTCCTAATTCAACACTTTTAAACCATTTACACCTTTATATATCACCTCATTCTCTTGTATCTCTTCATTCTCTTATATCACCACATACACTTATCTCACCTCATACAAAATGTCTTCTTTGCCATCATCCGTAGACTCCGACGAGGAGGCGTATGAAGAGATGAGACTACAAGAGCTCGCGGATGAACTCAACTTCCTACTGGGACTTGAGGAACAATCACCAAGCGAACGGACGAACGTACAACCTCAACATGAAGATCAAGTGCCACAAGTTCAACTCTGGTACGAACAAACGGTCACTCAACCATTGCTCGAAGTTGAGACATATCGAGTACCATATGTTGATCCTTATCCAGTCCGTTGCTATCGCGGTTATACCGTTGAAGTTGCGGTTTGCGCGGAAGGCAACAATATAGGTCGGCGCATGCGGACATGTCCTGCCTATCCAAATGGGTGCAATTACACAGAATGGATAGACGAACCGTTGTGCCTAAGGGCAGTAGTATATGAAAACGAGCTTGAACAAGAGATTCGACGTCTCAAAAATGTTATTGAACAATTAAAGTTAGGGGGGTAATTAGTAGTTTGTTTGTCTCAAGTGCGATGGTGTACTAATTTTAGGTCATTTGAATGGTTGGAATTAACGTATTTGGAATTGTATTGAATGGTTGGAATTAATGTATTTTGAGTTTGTCTTGATTTTTTGAGAAGTGGGCAATTTCGTTTCAGATTGCAGACTAGTCGAGAGCCAAGCCGAAGCCAAATTTATATCCTGGATTCATATTGTAGACAAACAGGGAGCAAAATTGTTCTCGACATCCCTTGGCGCAATCAATAATCGCGCCAAGAGATGTCGAGAGCAAATTCATGTTGCAAACCTCTTGGGGCGCAATCAACATGAATTTGCTCTCGACATCTCTTGGCGCGATTATTGATTGTGCCAAGGGATGTCAAGAACAATTTCATATTGCAAAACCTCCAAGGGTGCAATTAGGGATTGCGCCCCAGGAGGTTTGCAACATGAATTTCACTAACACAAGCACAAAAACAAACATTACCATAAGTCAATTTATATGTCCAACCAATTACAACACAAACAAACAATACCACTGCGAAAAACACAAACAAACAATACAACACAAACAAAACAAACATTACCACAAGCAGACTAACACTAGCATTCAACATAAACAAACAATACCATAAGTCCAACCAATTACAACCAAATCAACATTAGTTCAAACGTGCTATAACCACAAATACTTTCAAAACGATCACCAAATTAGTTTGAAGTACAAGCCAAAATGTAAAGTTAAAACAAATCAAAATGCAACGACTAATTTCATCTTCTCATATGCACTCCTACTTTCCTTCTTGGACTACTGCGAATCGTGGGAGTTGGATCCTACGACTGGGTTGGTTGAGAAGGACCGGGCACGACTTCCGTTTGGGAAGGCTGAGAAGATGAAGCTAAAAGCCTTTTTCCCCTTAGAACAGGTTTACGAGTGGACCTACGAGTGGGAACCGCAGGAGGACGTGCAGATGGAGGCGGTGGAGGTCGTGCAAGCTTGTTCTTCCTTAAAATCATCTGGAGAATGCGTTTGATGCCCAAGCACTTTGACTTCGATGGCTCCGGTACCTCCGCCACTAACTCGGCAACCAACTCGGCCGCATGGTAAATTCCATCAGTCTGTAATACACAAATTAGGAGCATGTTAATTTATATATGGTTTGATGTTAAAAAAAATGTGCATACCAGACTTCGCCCAAGCAGCGCTCTAGGGATGTATGGTTCAGCGCCTTAAGGAACATCTAGAGGCAGGTCTATGGGAATAACAATATGACGACGCGTGATGTTCCAATATCATGTGTAGTATTGCATATCGAATACTGTTGCTGCACTTTGCTCTTGCACATGATCATAGCGATGGTTCCATGTATCGATTGCCGCTTGATAGGCCTCGTTGTCTCCGGCTTCAACCATGTAGTGCGGTGGGTTCTCAGGAATGTGTTGTAGCAAGCCAAACTGTCTCATCACTCTATCCGGTAGATGAGGAGAGACGTCCCGAAAACAAATAAGCGGCACGCGTGCTGTCCAAAGCTGGATAGAAGCAATGCACAATGGAGGTAGATGAGGAAATGCCTCGGTGTAGGGGGGTCCATGAAACAACATCGTAATTGAGTACATCGAACTCGTTACGATAGAACTTAACATTGTGTCTGGGCATCGACAATGAGCACTTCGGGCCGACCCACCTATTAAAAACATTTAAAATTTATTACCGTAATTTAAAAAATAAATATCTGCAATTTATAATTCTAGTAATAGTACCTCGAAGCAAAAGGCAAAGAAAAATCAATTTCCGACCTCTTCATTGTTATTCTCCCAACCGAGAGATACGACCAAGACCAAGTCTGTAAACGAGTATATGTATAATAAAACCTAATATGCATATGTGTATAATAGAACATAAGATGTATATGTGTAATAAAACATAAGATATAATACATGCACCAATATTAGACAACCTCCAATGGAATCGCCCCGCCCTAAAGTCAACCGTGATAGTTCCGCTTGCATGTAGCCAAGCACGGCGCTAACCCAAGCATGTTGTCGACATACATCAAAATCCTCCAAGTAATGTAACCATCTAAGACATACCCGAGATTTTGAATGGTCACATACCAAACGTGACGTGATAATGTGAATTGTAATCGCACGCGCACGCTGCTCCACTTGTACTTGCGAAGCATCCTGTGGAATGTCAGCCGCTAGTTGTGCCCTAAACCACTTCATAGTAATCATCTTGGACCCCCACCACGCATTACCTGGAGGAAATAATCCTAGTGGTCTCTCGCATATCTCGGCATAATCAGCTGGCTTAGGTAGGGTGAATGGATGTCCATCGATTGGTATGCCAAGCAGAACCGCTACGTCCTCCAATGTGATCGACATTTCACCGCATCTGAGGTGAAACGACGATGTCTCAGGTCTCCATCGATCAATCAAAGCCGTTATGAGATGGCGGTCAATTTGTATGGATCCAAGTCAATGTATCAAAAGAAAGCCCGCTCGTTCAAGAAGTGCTGACACACCGGCATGAATTGAAGTGACCGACTTTAACGAAGGCGAGTGCTCTATGGTATCAACAGGGTCTTTGCCCTGCCACACAATAACAAAATTGATTTTTTAACTAGTTTAACACACACAATAACAACGAAAGGATGAGTGCTCTATGCTTACCGACATCAGTTCCACGTTGTTTGAACGATGTTGAGACTGTAAATATAAGACGCTCCCGTCTACCGGTCCGGCCAAAATCTCCGCGTAATCTACGTAAATTCAATGCTAACAAATTTATTATTATGTTTCTCCAAAACAAATACATGAATACAAATCTTCAATTCCACACAAACTCAGTATAATGAAATCATCTAGCAATCTTCAATTCTACAAAACTACCATGACATTTCAATTTTTATGACTACCCAGAACCTTAAACCTAATTTCTTCGAATCTCAATAAAACTATCATGAAATCCACAATTGTATATATTACACAACAATATATCATCATTAACTAGCAATGAATCAACCGTGCACAAAATCCCAAGGATAATTAAAAAACCCTAAATCCAATTTCTGAAAGAACGAGACAAAATTAAAAGAGATTATTACCTAAAGCTTGTTCTTATGTTAAAGAGCTTGCCATTTTAATTGAGAACTTGAATTTAGTTGAAGAAATTTGGATTTTGATTTAATTGAGGTATTGGGTTTTTGAGTTGTAAGTGGAAGAGTTTGAGAAATGAGGAGGAAAGGCTACGTCGACTGTTTTTTTTTTTATAAAAAAAATCTACTGGGCGTAATCATGGATTGCGCCCCAAAGATTTGTTCATATCGGCGCAGTCTTTGATTGCGCCAGCATAAATGATCAGACACAACGTTCTCCTACGTAGCCAAAAGGGCTATATTTGCAATATTTTGCAAAATGAGGCTAAAAGCGGAAAAAAAGGGGGCCAGAAATGAAAAATGCTCTTAAGTTTAGACCAAGGCTTCCACTGCATGCAACTTGCTTGCATAGAAATGACATAAATCAGCACATGCGACTAAAATGCTAGTGGCTAATTAGAAATAAGAATCAAATGCAACTGAAATAAAACAAAGTGGTGAAAGGTAAATTTTACAATTGATATAAACTTTCCAAAAGAAACGACAAGAGGAAAAAAAATATCACAAATCGACGAAAAGAAGAAAAAAACACGTTTACGTCGCTACATATGTGAATACGAACGTTACACGTGCGTGCTTATGGTACGTGTTCCATGCATGAACTATTTTCTATAGACTATATACTACTAATACATTCAGTAGAAATGAATTGTAAAAACATTTAGTCATATTTTTACAACAAAATCTTAATTATGTTGTTGGTTTCAAATTTTATTTCCATATTTTATTTTTTTAATTCTACTTTTAAAGTGAAATTGTGATTTTAGTAGCTGTAGATGAGGGTTTTAAATTTGTAAAAGTTTTTTATTTATCATATAATTTTTTAGTGATTTAAGGTTTGGTAAAATTTATTTGTAGTTCATATTTTTATAGAGACGCTGTTGTTCAAAATGTATTACATAAAAAGTATTGAAATTACTATTAAAGAACAATCAATTAAATATGTTTGTTGCTGCCATTTTTTTCATCTAAAATAAAAGATTTTGAAAAAAAGTTGTTAAAGGGAAACTAATCGTATTGGTATGTGTGCATCTATGTGCATGTATGTGCAACTATGGCCAGTGGAAGTGTTCAGATTGTAACTCTGAGCATGATGCCAAATGCGGTGATATGGCAGAGTTGGAAGCCAAAGGCAGGTTTCCTTAAAAACATTGAACCTGCGCAATAGATGCTAATTGTCATGGTATGCTATATTTTATTTTTTATGTCTGTGAAAATTTCATTTGTTTCAAAGGTTATTTTTTTCTTTTTTTTCCCCTTCCCTTTTTCATTTTTTAAAAATTGTTACTTTTATATACAACTTTGTTGTATATGACATATTACATGATAAGTGGGTTGGACGTAGTTAGACGAAAATCCAATCTGTGAATAGGGTGAGCATTTATTGTTTAAAACCAGTTAAACAAACCAAACCAATTAAGCTTGGTTTATTTGGTTTGGTTTTGTAAGTTAACTGGTTGTTTTTGGTTTTTATTTTTATATTACTTCGGTTTATTGGTCGGGTTTGGTTTTCAGTATATGAAAACCGAGCCAACCAATTAAAGCAAATTAAAAAAATAATTTATTTTATAGTACTTTTTTTTACTAATAATAATATTGTTATTTATAATATTCCATAACAATATTATTCTTCTTTAATTTCATATTCGCGTTTTTAAAAGAAGTGTTTGTTTTCTAAAATGTTTGCATCATATGGACTCGGTTAGTTATTTAAACCGTATGTTAAATCAACAACTAGAAATACATTTAAATCCTATGATAAACCAAATATTATCGGTTCGATTGGTTTTGGTTTCAGAAAAGAACCGTTTGGTTTGGTTCAGGTTATGTTTTTTGAATGGTTATTTTGGTTTCAACATTTTTATCGGTTTCAAATGAACCAACCATTTGCTCACCCCTATCCGTGATCTTTTACACCATATCAAGCGTCTTAACCAGTTTGGATAAGTTATTTTTCCTTGTCTAAACGTTCTTAATAATCAGTAGTAAAATCTTTTTACAAACTAATATAGTTAGAAAAGTGAATATGACAATCTGATGAATCGATGCATATTGTAAAGTATGATATAAAAGAAGATTTAATAGGCTTTTACATGTTCGCTATATCATTTTGTAAATGGGCTTCGGACCCAATGGCGTAGCATCTATATATAAATATATTTTCGTATCATGCTAGCAATTAGGGCTGTCAATAAGTCATGTTGGATCGGGTTCAGGTCGGGTCAAGTTGGGCTTAGGTTGACATATATATAGGTCGGGTCAACCTATTTATTAAATGGGTCATTTTTTTCCAACTCGAACCCGGGCCATTTATAAACGGGTTGACCCGACCTGACCCGTATAATCTGTTTAAATAAACGGATCATGTCGGGTCGTATCGGGTCGAAGTTGGCGGGTCATATGCATAAAAGGCTAACAATATGGAAGAGATACACTTGTTATAAGTAAAATATAACTAGCATCATTTAAGAATAAATTAGTAAAAAAATAACAGTTTACACAAGAATATATGAGAATATTGATTATTGCATACATAAAAGACTAATAGTATGGAAGAGATACAACCTATAACCTGGTTTGACGGGTCAAAATCGTGTTAGCGGGTCAACCCTAAACTCACCCGTTTATAAACGGGTTAAATTCGAGTTGATCCAAAAATGACCCGCCAACTAAATGGGTTGGGTTAACCTGCTAATTTTCATGCTGGTTTTGGGTCATTTAGGAAATTAACAGCCCTACTAGTAATGTAAAGTTTACAAAGTGAAAATATTTTTTCTATACAAATATTTTTTTCTATAATACAATATAAACTCTCTCTATTGCTTCTTCATCAATATTTCATCATTATAGATCAAAAGTATCATTTTATCATGGTATCAAAGCATGTTATTGCCTAACGACAAGATAAGGTTGTGATTAAGAATCAAATGCACTGCTGATACAACGTGTATCTTTCGGTTCCATCAGAAATTTTTCATCATTTGGAAGCTAGATTATCAGAGATTCAAGAATCTCATCATTTGAGTGAAACTTGAATTCAAAATGTAACATGCCAGATTTCCAACGCTCGAATTTCAGCACTAATATATTACGGGTATTCACATGCCAAAACTCAAGTATCAAAATTCCAAAAAGTTAAAAGGAAGAAGTTAGAGGATGGGAAGAAGAAAAAAAGAAATGTTAAAATAGAAGAAGAGGAAAAACACAAACAAATCAGAGCAGAATAGAATCTCATAGTGGAATGAATCAAATATAATATATCAATACTCTTTATACAAAGAGGAAACTGTATATACATGATGACAAAGCAGAGTACACAACTAGATCAGCCTATACAAACTGTTAGTAAAATGTTGATAAATGGAACACACGTAGCATAAATAAATTTATATGAGAAAATACGGAAATATGTCTTGACTTCGACACCTTTCCTGAATCTCCAAGGAAAATCCAATGCAACTTGGAAAATTTACTCAGTCTGACTGAACACATTTTGAGAAAAAACAAAATCACCCGAATGATCAGTCTGGAGTACTTTCAGGGAGAAAACTCACAATACAAACAACTTGCTTAATTTTTTAGAAAATCCTTTGAAAGAATGGACTCTCGTAAGGGATGACCACACATAAACATGACACGTGTTTTTACCTTATGATAACCAAATAAACGTCATTATAAATTCAATGATATTACAATAATGTCTAAAATCCACAATTAAAATAGGAATACAGCCGAAAAGCTTGCAACTCGCTTTTCGACATAGTTGGTTAACATCTAAAATCGTATGAATCGCATTGGGGTTTAGATTTCCATACGTATGTAAGGAACGACCTCCTGATCAGTGTTCCTCTAGAGATAAAAACACTGGGCTCAACATGTAAGGACCCGTAACTTCCCCGTGAAGGAAAGAGCGGATACTTCGAGAACAAGACACAAATCAGAACGCAGACGGAAGAACATTTCATTGTATATTACAACAATACCATCAAAATACAAGAATATACAGAGTATAAACAAATAATATACATCATAAAATATCAGAGATTACAATAAATAACATAGCAGCGGAAAATAATACAATACACAACTAGAAGTAATACGCGGATACAAAGCTTTCCGAGTATCGTTCCAGCTGTAAATCAGGATCCTGTGAATATAAATCTGCAAAACCAAAACTACTAGCTGCCCGTGTCAAAATAAGGGCACCCAGAGTTTAGGTTAAAACAATAAACTCCAGGTCAGTCATGGGACTGGTGTGAGAACTAAAACAGCTATTTAAAACTTTACTTTAAATCAGATATATCAAGGGACCACGCCGTATAACACGGAACGGGTTTCCTCCTAAGAATACCAGTGCATATAACAAAACAGCGCAATGCTTTTTGGAAAAATGAAGCTATTATAAGACCCAGGTCCTATCATACAATGCAACGCAAGCTGGGGGATAGGGTTTTCCCTTATAATAGCCAAACATGCATATTACGTTTAAAACAAATCATTGCTTATTACTATAAGTGTATAGTGTCAAAACAATTTCAAATCATAAGTATCAATCATATACGGCATGGGTACCATATATCATGTCGCCATACTAGTTCTACAATTAAAACCGCAAAATCACGTATTTGGAAATTGGATTTTCATCTGTGAACCGAGGCCCGTCCTCTATCGAATTCGAGACGATCTAGCCCGTGTCTCAGGAACAGCCGCAACTGCCCTTTGGATCGTCAGGGCAGGTCCACCGATGTGGATTATAATGCCTGAACACTGCGTTTCCCCATCCTGTGGGGTGTCATTGAGCCAACAAATGACTCCATCACATAGTCACCGATATATCCGAGGCGCCTCGCAACAGCAACAACCACATAAGTCAAACTCGTCAGGGCGTGTAAAACCACTAACGCCATTTCTAGCTAGAAAGAAACGCATGTCCCCCCTGAGGTCCTCTCCCGTTTTTGGTTCACCACCGGGGTGTGAGGCTCGTGAATCAACGCTACACAAAGCTACGCCACACATGCCGTGCTTTGATCATCAACCACAAGACTCTGCTTTTCAACAAAAGCCTTGATCATTTGCATCTTAGCATGCCACACAGGCAAACCATTCTATGCAACCGATATCAGTCACACAGAATGAAATCCAATCTCAGACACACAGTCCATTTACAAGTCCATCCTGGGTCTGAACGAAACCGGAGGCACCTAGTACCCCGCATATCCATCGATCTCCAAGTACGTCTGGACGATCACCAACTAATTCTCTCCTCTTGGGTGTACGGCCCAATCAAGATCATCAGTAATTATCCAAACGACGTGAAGACCTCTGGTCTTCAACATGCGTCTTCATCTTCGACACCACGTCGAATCAGTTATTCAAAATGGGATAAACCCGGTCTTTCTGAATAAGTCGCATATATAATAAACATGTGTTACACAAACACAACATATGCCTCATTTGAATTCATCAGTCACTAACCGTAAATTTACAAGAGAATAATTCCCCAAATATTAACCCCAAAGGCCGAAACCATCATATCAATACCCAGGAAACCGTTTTACTTAGCTAACCTACAGTTAGTTTCTAAATTTCACATTCTTAGGGAAAGGTTCCCACTAATTTTATCAAAGATAAGTTCCTTTAAATTTATTCTTTAATCATCCTTTGAAAATCAATTCAAACCAAATTTTGGTTTATCCAAACTAGTCGGGATTAACGAACCTTACCGAAGTAATCAATTGTCAAATTTCCCAACCCCAACCTATTCATCCCATGAAGTAAAACTAATACTTCATATCTAACACCACGGTGTTATCGGTAAATTCAACTACCATTTCACGTTCAAATCTAATTAAAGATTTAACTATCGCCTGGAGTAAAACTAGTGATACCCCATTCCCGATCTTTTCAATCTAATTAAAGATTCATTAAAACTCCACTTAGTTTTAATCTTTAACTGGGTTAAAGAATCAGTGTCATCTAAAACACGGTTCACTATAAACCCAAAATCACATTAAATTTCAATCAGTCCCTAACCGTAAACTAGCAAGTGATCAGTTCCCTAAGTATCAACCCCGAAGGCCGAAACCAACATCAGATCAATACCCCAGCCAACTTAACTCATCTCCAGTTAGTTTCTGATTTTCTTATCTCCTTTGGGTCTAAGAACAGTATTATTGAAGATACCATTCACAGCAACCCAAAATCATATTCCATTAATTATCGGGTTAAAGAACAAGTGTCATTTAAATCACTGTTCACGATAAACCCAAAA
The DNA here is from genome assembly GCA_030737875.1 of Allium sativum. Classification (NCBI taxonomy): domain Eukaryota; kingdom Viridiplantae; phylum Streptophyta; class Magnoliopsida; order Asparagales; family Amaryllidaceae; genus Allium; species Allium sativum. The sequence goes on from CM060924.1 coordinate 420,109,701, forward strand.
ATCAATTCATTATTCAATTCCAATTAAATTCCATTAAATTGGTACACTTCATTAAATCTAAATAAAAAGATTTAATCTTTTTCTCAATTGTGCTCAAGAACAGTGTTAATGAAGACACCATTAACGACAAACCCAAATCACATTTGATATTAAATACAAGGCTCTGAATAGAAAATATATCGGCTTATATTCAATATCAAATTCTACGACCAACAAATATCGTATGGGAAATAACGATATAAATATATCTTTCAAATTCCCATCACAATACCTATATCATCACGAAATCCAACATCGAAATATTCCAAAGATAATTTCGATTCAAATCCATTCCAATTCAATTATTGGACATTCTGGTTACTTTTAAAACCCTTTTCAAATTCAATTTATTTATTTAAAAATAAATAGAATTATAATTCTAGTTCAAAACTAGTTCATTTCAATAAAAATCTTCTTTTATCTTTTCTAATATGGAGTTTTTCATCCCAATTCTTCCCAAATCATTTCTTATGATTTTACACAAATTATTACTATTTTTAATAATTTTATTAAGGCCCGTACAGTCGATTTCCATCGACGGCCATCGAACTGCACTTACAGCGACCTTTTCCAAATTTGATTTGGACATAATTCCAAATCCAACCATTAGATTTCTAATTTCTAATATTCGTTAGAAAGCTCTTTTCGATACGAACCCAACGGTTCCGGTTTTAGGAGAATCTAACGGTCGGATCTCCCGTAATATCCGTTCGAAGTCAATGGTCGAAATTCGTGAACTGCCGCGGCGTGGCGCGTTCTATTCAGGCCATTATATATATATATATATAATATATAATATATAATATATACTTCATCGATTTCCTTTTAAAACATATTTTACAAATCGTTTTAAATTCGTTTTCAAAACGATTTCAACTTCCTTTCCAAATTCAAATCAAAATTGAATTTTCCAATATAATTTCGTTTTAAATTCATTTCAATTCAAATCGGTTTCAATTCAAATTAATTTCAGTTCAATTTCAATACGTTTTAAATTCAATTCAAAACGATTTCAATCTAATTCGAATTTCAATTCTATTCAGTTTAATTCGAATTTCATTTCAATTCAATTTAATCCGAATTTCAATTCCTTTCAAAATATCAGATTTTGAAATCACTTTCGATATTCATTGTAAAATGAATAAAATCGATATAAATATCGTTCATGTCAAAATGGCGTTAATCTAATCAACACGTCTTCATATATTTCTATTTTCAAATATTCTATTTCAAATATTTCTTTTTCAAATATTTCTTATTCAAATATTCTATTTCAAAACTAGAATGAGTCCCAATCAATTACCATATAATGTTAATTATATGGATTTTTTACCACACATATATAACAGCAATGATAAATCATCAACCATCAACCAAAGTGTGTTCTACACTGTATAAGCATCAAATATAAATATTTAACGCTTATAACAGTTTGTCAATCGATCGATCGACATACAAACTAACTATTGGGATGAGTGTATGTCATATATTACCCCAATACCCGTGTGGGGTTTCAAACAATCAAACACAAATTTTATTTGTGCAGTTGGGCGATGTGTAAAACTTATCGTCCAAATCAATATCAGTCAAATGTGTGCATATAAACAAATCGTTCGATTTGTTTATATTAATTTATTTTAAATACACGTTAAAAATTCTATTTTCAACTATAAAATATTTTAACTATATAAATATTTTATTTCATTTCACATCACCTCACACAATCAACTACACATCAAAATCAAACAAACAAGCATACAAGCCGTCCATGGTCTATGGACGACGGGTGTCGGGTGCTACTAAACACCGTCTGCATCCTAGTATATATTTTAACTAGAAAATTAAATCAAAAGTGAGAAGTTCTCACCCAAGCTATACCAAACGCCTCGACACTTCTACTGAAGAAAATCTTCATCGTGCCTGCCCTTCATCACTTTCGTCCCGCGTATTCACTACATATATAAAAATCACATCTTTATATCCTCTATTATATAAAAATTCGATTTTTATTCTTCGTCTACATATATAAAAATTTGATTTTTATTCTTCTTCTACATATATAAAAATTGTATTTTTATATTCTCTACCTCATAAAAATTATATTTTTAATCTTCGCATTTAATAAAAATCATATTTTTATGCTTCACATACAATAAAAAATATATTTTTAATCTTCACTTACAATAAAAATTATATTTTTATTCGATTAAAAATTAGATCTTTTATCATATAAAAATCAAGCCTCTTCTAAATTAAAAATCAAAACATTCTATAATTAAAAATCTAAACATTCTTCATATTAAAAATCTTATTTTTATTTCTTCTATAATATAAAAATCATATTTTTATTCTCTATACTATATAAAAATCATATTTTTATTTTTCTGTTCAATATATAAAAACCGAATTTTTACTTTGCTATTCAATATATAAAAATCAAATTTTTACTTTTCTATTCAATATATAAAAATCGAATTTTTACTTTGCTATTCAATATATAAAAATCGAATTTTTACTTTGCTATTCAATATATAAAAATCGAACTTTTACTTTTCTAAAAATCGCTTCTTTCCCTTTGTTATAAATAAAAATCTCTACTTTGCTAAGCTAAAAATCATAGCCTTTCTAGTTTAAAAATCCAATCTTTTCTTTTCATATATAAAGTTCTCGCCTTTTCTAATTTAAAGTTCTCGCCTTTTCTATTTTTAAAGTTCAAACCCTTTTTATCTCATATACATAGCAAACAAGACTGATTTTAATCATGAAAAAAAATGATTTTTCTAGATTTATAAAACTTATTACATAATAAATAAATAAAGAAAACAAATAAAAATAAAACATTAAAAACTTACAGGGGTTTGGGGTCTGAAATCGAGGAGGGAGGAGCCTAAGGGTGCGGTGGGGGTTCGCTGTGGGGGCGTGAGATGTTGGTGGCGGCCTCGAGATGGAGGGAGCGGAGAAGTCGGTCGCGGTTTCGAGATGGAGGGAGCGGAGAGGGTACGAAGTGGTGCGGTGGCCTGTGGGGTGGCAGATCCGTTCATCGGAGGTGGGGAGGTGTCGGCAACGGGGGAAGGTGGCGCGGTGACGGGGGCGAGGAAGAAAGGCGTCGGGGGTTTTTCTGAAAAGGGGCCAATTGTTTTGATCGACAGAATGAATTTGGGGGGGGGGGGTGTTATGTAGAAAAAGGTTTTGTTTTATTTTATTTTATTTATTTTATTATTCATAGAAAAGTTGACTTTTCTTTCGAACTCCGATCGAGACCCAACGACTGTCGCCCCTAGATATTTAACCCCATTTCGAACAAAATGGGATATGTTTCATAAGCCTACATGGATGTTTCAATCAGTTTCCGTCAAAGTCAACATATAACTCTATATATTGAATTTGAATGCGTATCTCAATTTACCGGGGTCACATACTAACTCTAAAAACTCCCAAAAAATATTTTCTAGCTTCGTATTGACGATACGGTCCTAAAAAAACTAATTTCGTCTAATTCTGAGACCGTTTGAAAAATGACCATTTTCCAGTCGATTAAAATCAACTTAAACTGGTCAAACGTGTTTTCCTTTTCCACGCTCGCATATTGAATCGAAAAATTATGAAAATTGGGATCTAGCAATAACTTGACATCACGGACCCAACAAAAGTGGTTTCGTCGAAATCCGAGGTCATTTGCAAAATTCCCATTTTTAAGGGCCAGAATTCCATAGCGACTATTCTGAATTTTCAACTGGACATATCTTTTGATCCCCGCTATGAAATTTCAATTTTTCGGATTCGTTGGAAAGATATTCTCGAATAGATTTGAATATTTTTGGTTTCACTAAAATACGGTTTATTTTGCACCCTGTACATTCATTTGAATTTTGAAATCGAATTATCGAACTACCGCGCCATTTTCAATTCCTTTTATAAATATAAATAAATATTTATATTCCAACGTCGAGCTATATAAATATATACGTTTGAATTCTATTCAAAATAAATTTCTTGTCATTATTATTTAAAATAATTCATTTAAAATAATCAAAACTCGCTAAAATTGCCAAAATAAAATTTTTTAATTGGTTCAGATTTCTGGGTTATTACAATCTCCCCCACTTAAAACTTTTCGCCCCCGAAAAGGAACGAAGCCGAAAGTTGTTTCATTAATCAACTCAACTTTCATTATTTTCATTACGGCTTAAGTTCTTCAACTTTTCAGTTTCTAAGAACTTTTCAAATTTTTCAAAAATTTGGCTAACACCCTAAATTTTCGAAAAATTTCGCCATAACCTCCTCTGCACCGGGAGCACCGGGAAAATCCCGAAATTGCCATACAGGCCTTCTGATCTCAAAAAGAAAAAGAAAAAGCCAAGCGGCTAGCCAATCGGCTCATAAAATCATCATCACCCAAACAAACAGTAAATTATGGTAAACATGTACCTATTTGTAGGGCAAACAATTTTATTCTTCTGCTCTAGCCCCTTTGCTATGACCTAATCAAAGTAAGTACATGTACATGCATGCAAATGCGACAAATTTCCAATACAGTTCACTATTTGATTCAATTTGGCTATATGGTACAAATTTTCAATTAAACAAGCAATAATCAAACAACACAACCAGCAATCAATTAGTTGATTATCGTTTCAAACTCATAATTTTGATGTATAGTCAAAAAATCATATTTTTGATGTCAAATCACAACAATAGGCCCTAACTAGTTTCGGTTCTCACACCAGTCAATTGGAAATATATAGAAATCTCACTTTCGAAACTCGAAAATAAATACTGGCGATGGTGCCCCGTCACCAGAATTATCCCCGGGCGCTAGAGTGTGATTCTATAACTATCCAATACATTAAAACTTCGAATACATGTTTGCAAGACATATATGCAAAATCTCTATATATTGGATTGTCCAAATTCATATAAATAAATAATCAAATACGAATAATTGATTTAAATTTTCAAAACAAAACTTGTTTTCATTTTCAAAGATATACTCTTCACACTCGTTCTAGGATACTACTGATCCCATCTCTAACGAGTCATTCCCATTGGATATTACTAATCCAATTTCTAATGAATTCTTTCATATGGTTCTAATGTGTCTTGTTCTCTGAGCTTTGTAAACCAAAGCTCTAATACCACTGTAAGGACCCGTAACTTCCCCGTGAAGGAAAGAGTGGATACTTCGAGAACAAGACACAAATCAGAACGCAGACGGAAGAACATTTCATTGTATATTACAACAATACCATCAGAATACAAGAATATACAGAGTATAAACAAAGAATATACATCATAAAATATCAGAGATTACAATAAATAACATAGCAGCGGAAAATAATACAATGCACAACTAGAAGTAATACGCGGATACAAATCTTTCCGAGTATCGTTCCAGCTGTAAATCAGGATCCTGTGAATATAAATCTGCAAAACCAAAACCACTAGCAGCCCTTGTCAAAATAAGGGCACCCAGAGTTTAGGTTAAAACAATAAACTCCAGGTCAGTCATGGGACTGGTGTGAGAACTAAAACAGTTATTTAAAACTTTACTTTAAATCAGATATATCAAGGGACCACGCCGTATAATACGGAACGGGTTTCCTCCCAAGAATACCAGTGCATATAACAAAACAGCGCAATTCTTTTTGGAAAAATGAAGCTATTATAAGACCCAGGTCCTATCATACAATGCAACGCAAGCCGGGGGATAGGGTTTTCCCTTATAATAGCCAAACATGCTTATTACGTTTAAAACAAATCATTGCTTATTACTATAAGTGTATAGTGTCAAAAAAATTCAAATCATAAGTATCAATCATAGACGGCATGGGTACCATATATCATGTCGCCATACTAGTTCTACAATTAAAACCGCAAAATCACGTATTTGGAAATTGGATTTCCATCTGTGAACCGAGGCCAGGGATCGTCCTCTACCGAATTCGAGATGCTCTAGCCCGTGTCTCAGGAACAGCCGCAACTGCTCCTTGGATCGTCAGGGCCGGTCCACCGATGTGGGTTATAATGCTTGAACACTGCGTTTCCCCACCCTATGGGGTGTCAATGAGCCAACAAATGACTCCATCGGCTTCACATAGTCACCGATATATCCGAGACGCCTCGCAACAGCAACAACCACATAAGTCGCACTCGTCAGGGCGTGTAAAACCACTGACGCCACTTCTAGCTAGAAAGAAACGCATGTCCCCCCTGAGGTCCTCTCCCGTTTTTGGTTCACCACCGGGGTGTGAAGCTCGCGAATGAACGCTACACAAAGCTACGCCACACAGGCCGTGCTTTGATCATCAACCACAAGACTCTGCTTTTCAACAGAAGCCTTGATCATTTGCATCTTAGCATGCCACACAGGTAAATCATTCTATGCAACTGATATCAGTCACACAGAATGAAATCCAATGTCAGACCCACAGTCCATTTACAAGTCCGTCCTGGGTCTGAACGAAACCGGAGGCACCTAGTACCCCGCATATCCATCGATCTCCAAGTATGTCTGGACGATCACCAACTGATTCTCTCCTCTTGGGTGTACGACCCAATCAAGATCATCAGTAATTATCCAAACGACGTGAACACCTCCGGTCTTCAACCACCGTCTTCATCTTCGACACCACGTCGAATCAGTTATTCAGAATGGGATAAACCCGGTCTTTCTGAGTAAGTCGGGTATATAATAAACATGTGTTACACAAACACAACATACGCCTCATTCCAATTAATCAGTCACTAACCGTAAATTAACAAGAGAATAATTCCCCAAATATTAACCCCGAAGGCCGAAACCAACATCAGATCAATACCCAGGAAACCGTTCTGCTTAGCTAACCTACAGTTAGTTTCTAAATTTCACATTATTAGGGAAAGGTTCCCATTAATTTTATCATAGATAAATTCCTTTAAATTTATTCTTTAATCATCCTTCGAAAATCAATTCAAACCAAATTTTGGTTTATCCAAACTAGTCGGGATTAACAAACCTTACCAATGTAATCAATTGTTAAATTTCCCAACCCCAACCTACTCATCCCATGAAGTAAAACTGGTAATACTTCATATCTAACACCACGGTGTTATCGGTAAATTCAATTACCATTTCACGTTCAAATCTAATTAAAGATTTAACTATCGCCTGGAGTAAAACTGGTGATACCCCATTCTCGGTCTTTTCAATCTAATTAAAGATTCATTAAAACTCCACTTAGTTTTAATCTTTAACTGGGTTAAAGAATCAGTTTCATTTAAAACACGGTTCACTATAAACCCAAAATCACATTACATTTCAATCAGTCCCTAACCGTAAACTAGCAAGTGATCAGTTCCCTAAGTATTAACCCCGAAGGCCGAAACCAACATCAGATCAATACCCCAGAAACCGTTCAACTTAACTCATCTCCAGTTAGTTTCTGATTTTCTTATCTCCTTTGGGTCTAAGAATAGTATTATTGAAGATACCGTTCACAGCAACCCAAAATCACATTCCATTAATTATGGGTTAAAGAACAAGTGTCATTTAAAACACTGTTCGCGATAAACCCAAAAATCAATTCATTATTCAATTCCAATTAAATTCCATTTAATTGGTACACTTCATTAAATCTAAATAAAAAGATTTAATCTTTTTCTCAACTGGCTTAAGAACAGTGTTAATGAAGACACGATTCACGACAAACCCAAATCACATTTGATATTAAATACAAGGCTCTGAATAGTAAATATATCGGCTTATATTCAATATCAAATTCTACGACCAACAAGTATCGTATTGGAAATAACGATATAAATATATCTTTCAAATTCCCATCACAATACCTGTATCATCACGAAACCCAACATCGAAATTTTCCAAAGATAATTTCGATTCAAATCCATTCCAATTAAATTATCGGAAATTCTGGTTACTTTTAAAACCTTTTTCAAATTCAATTTATTATAATTCTAGTTCAAAACTAGTTCATTTGAATAAAAATCTATTTTTATCTTTTCTAATATGGAGTTTTTCATCCCAATTCTTCCCAAATCATTTCTTATGATTTTACACAAATTGTTACTATTTTTAATAATTTATTAAAGCCCGTACAGTCGATTTCCATCGACGACCATCGAACTGCTCTTACAGCGACCTTTTCCAAATTTGATTTGGACATAATTCCCAATCCAACCGTTAGATTTCTAATTTCTAATATTCGTTACAAAGCTCTTTTCGATACAAACCCAATGGTTCCAGTTTTAGGTGAATCCGATAGTCGGATCTCCCATAATATCCGTTCGAAGTCAATGGTCGAAATTCGCGAACTGCCGCGGCGCGGCGCGTTCTATTCAGGCCATTATATTATATATATATATATAATATATATAATATATACTTCGTCGATTTCCATTTAAAACGTATTTTATAAATCATTTTAAATTCGTTTTCAAAACGATTTCAACTTCCTTTTCAAATTCAAATCAAAATTGAATTTTCCAATATAATTTCGTTTTAAATTCATTTCAATTTTATTTCAATTCTATTCTATTTCAATTCAAATCAGTTTCAATTCAAATTAATTTCAGTTCAATTTCAATACGTTTTAAATTCAATTCAAAACGATTTCAATCTAATTCGAATTTCAATTCTATCCAGTTTAATTCAAATTTCATTTCAATTCAATTTAATTCGAATTTCAATTCTTTTCAAAATATCAGATTTTGAAATCACTTTCGATATTCATTGTAAAATGAATAAAATCGATATAAATATCGTTCACGTCAAAATGGCGTCAATCTAATCAACACGACTTTATATATTTCTATTTTCAAATATTCTATTTCAAATATTTCTTTTTCAAATATTTCTTATCCAAATATTCTATTTCAAAACTGGAATGAGTCCCAATCAATTACCATATAATGTTAATTATATGGATTTTCTACCACACGTATATAACAGCAACGATAAATCATCAACCATCATCCAAAGTGTGTTCTACACTATATAAGCATCAAATAAAAATATTTAACGCTTATAACAGTCTGTCAATCGATCGATCGACATACAACTAACTATTGGGATTAGTGTATGTCATATATCACCCCAATACCCGTGTGGAGTTTCAAATAATCAAACGTAGATTTTATTTGTGCAGTTGGGCGATGTGTAAAATTTATCGTCCTAATCAATATCGGTTAAATGTGCGTATATAAACAAATCGTTCGATTTGTTTATATTAATTTATTTTAAATACACGTTAAAAATTCTATTTTCAACTATAAAATATTTTAACTATATAAATATTTTATTTCATTTCACATCACCTCACGCAATCTACTACACATCAAAATCAAACAAACAAGCATACAAGCCGTCCATGGTTTGTGGACGACGGGTGTCGGGTGCTACTAAACACCGTATGCATCCTAGTATATATTTTAACTAGAAAATTAAATTAAAAGTGAGAAGTTCTCACCCAAGCTATACCAAACGCCTCGACACTTCTACTGAAGAAAATCTTCATCGTGCCTGCCCTTCATCAATTTCGTCCCCCGTATTCACTACATATATAAAAATCACATCTTTATATCCTCTATTATATAAAAATTCGATTTTTATTCTTCTTCTACATATATAAAAATATGATTTTTATTCTTCTTCTACATATATAAAAATTGTATTTTTATATTCTCTACATCATAAAAATTATATTTTTAATCTTCGCATATAATAAAAATCATATTTTTATGCTTCACATACAATAAAAATCATATTTTTAGCCTTCACTTACAATAAAAATTATATTTTTATTCGATTAAAAATTAGATCTTTTATCATATAAAAATCAAGCCTCTTCTAAATTAAAAATCAAAACATTCTATAATTAAAAATCTAAACTTTCTTTATATTAAAAATCATATTTTTATTTCTTCTATAATATAAAAATCATATTTTTATTCTCTATACTATATAAAAATCATATTTTTACTTTGCTATTCAATATATAAAAATCGAATTCTTACTTTGCTATTCAATATATAAAAATCGAATTTTTACTTTGCTATTCAATATATATAAATCGAATTTTACTTTGTTATTCAATATATATAAATCGAATTTTTACTTTGATATTCAATATATAAAAATCGAATTTTTACTTTTCTAAAAATCGCTTCTTTCCCTTTGTTACAAATAAAAATCTCAACTTTGCTAAGCTAAAAATCATAGCCTTTCTAGTTTAAAAATCCATTCTTTTCTTTTCATATATAAAGTTCTCGCCTTTTCTAATTTAAAGTTCTCGCCTTTTCTATTTTTAAAGTTCAAACCCTTTTTATCTCATATACATAGCAAACAAGACTGATTTTAATCATGAAAAAAATTATTTTTCTAAATTTATAAAAGCTATTACATAATTAATAAATAAAGAAAACAAATAAAAATAAAAAATTAAAAACTTACAGGGGTTTGGGGTCTAAAATCGAGGAGGGAGGAGCCTAAGGGGGCGGTGGGGGTTCGCTGTGGGGGCGTGAGATGTTGGTGGCGGCCTCGAGATGGAGGGAGCGGAGAAGTCGGTCGCGGTTTCGAGATGGAGGGAGCGGAGAGGGTATGAAGGTGGTGCGGTGGCCTGTGGGGTGGCAGATCCGTTCATCGGAGGTGGGGAGGGGTCGGTAACGGGGGAGGGTGGCGCGGTGACAGGGGCGAGGAAGAAAGGCGTCAGGGGTTTTTCTGAAAAGGGGCCAATTGTTTTGATCGACAGAATGAATTTGGGGAGGGGGGTTATGTAGAAAAAGGTTTTATTTTATTTTATTATTCATAGAAAAGTTGACTTTTCTTTCGAACTCCGATCGAGACCCAACGACTATCTCCCCTTGCTAATTAACCCCATTCCGAACACAATGGGATATGTTTCGTAAGCCAACACGGCTGTTTCGATCAGTTTCCATCAAAGTCAAAATATAACTCTATATATTGAATTTGAACGCGTATTTCAGTTTACTGGGGTCACATACTAACTCTAAAAATTTCCAAAAAAATATTTTCTAGCTTCATATTGACGATACGGTCCTAACAGAACTAATTTTGTCTAATTCTGAGACCGTTTGAAAAATGACCATTTTCCAGTCGATTAAAATTAACTGAAACTGGTCAAACGCGTTTTCCTTTGCCACGCTCACATATTGAATAGAAAAATTATGAAAATTGGAATCTAGCAATAACTTGACATCACGGACCCAACAAAAGTGGTTTCGTCGAAATCCGAGGTCATTTGCAAAATTCCCATTTTTAAGGGCTAGAATTCCATAGCGACTATTCTGAATTTTCAACTGGACATATGTTTTGATCCCCGCTATGAAATTTCAATTTTTCGGATTCGCTGGAAAGATATTCTCGAGTAGATTCGAATATTTTTGGTTTCACTAAAATCCGGTTTATTTTGCATCCTGTACATTCATTTGAATTTTGAAATTGAATTATCGAACTACCGCGTCATTTTCAATTTCTTTTATAAATATAAATAAATATTTATATTCCAACGTCGAGCTATATAAATATATACGTTCGAATTCTATTCAAAATAAATTTCTCGTTGTTATTATTTAAAATAATTCATTTTAAATAATAAAAATTCGCTAAAATTGCCAAAATAATAATTTTAAATTGGTTCAGATTTCCGGGTTATTACAATAAGCATATCTTGCAAGCCGGCTACACAAACTGACCGCTCATTCAACTTAAGTGTACGATTATATCACCACCACGTTTGGGGCCAATCAACGGTGCCCATTTCAAAACATGCAAAAGGGTCAACTGATTTCTCTAGATCAGGTGATGGTATACTCTAATAGGTATGACCTACACAGCTCTGTTGCCTGCCCAATTTCAATCCTTTCCTCGTTGATAAGGCATTAGGCTACGATTATCTTTTTGAGACATCACATTCAACTTTGAATCCCACATTGTCAGATTCGTCAAATCACAAATTGATTTTCACATAGTCACTCTGGGTGTTAAGCAAAAATAAATTGTCTTTTTCTGCCACCATTCTCGGCATATGTAATAACCCGAAAATCTGAGCCAATTTAAAATTTTTATTTTGGCAATTTTAATGAATTTTGATTATTTAAAATGATTTATTTTAAATAATAATGGAGAGAAATTTATTTTGAATAGAATTAGAATGAATATATTTATTTGAATCGTCGTTAGAATATAACTATTTTATTTTAATTATAAAAGGGATTGAAAATAGCGCGGTAGTTTGAAAATTCGATTTCAAATTTCAAATTTCAAATGAACATGCAGGATTCAAAATAAAACGGATTTTGGCGAAACCAAAAATATTAGAATCTATTTGAAAATATCTTTCCAACGAATCCGAAAAATCAAAATTTCATAGCAGGAATAAAAAGAAATGTCCAATTGAAAATTCAGAATAGTTGCTATGGAATTCTGGCCCTTAAAAAGGGGAAATTTTGCGAACGACCTCGGTTTTCGACGAAACCACTTTTGTTGGATCCGGGATGTCTAGTCATTGCTATATTCCAAAATTCGTAATTGCCTGTGTGGGATGCCTAAGTGGCAAATGATCAAGGCTTTTGTTGAAAAGCAAAGTCTTGTGGTTGATGATCAAAGCACCGCCTGTGTGGCATAGCTTTGTGTAACGTTAATTCACGAGCCTCACACCCCAGTTGTGAACCAAAAACGGGAGAGGACGTCAGGGAGGGCATGCATTTCTTTCTAGCTAGGGTGGTGATAGTGACCTACCAGCCCTGACATTTATATTATTTTCACCTGTGTGGTTGTTGCTGTTGCGAGGAGCCTCAGATATATCGGTGACTATGTGGAGCCGATGGAGTCATTTGGCTCATTTACGCCCCATAGGGTGGGAAATGCAGTGTTCAGGGTTTAAGTTTAATCCACATCGGTGGACCGGCCCTGAGGATCCAAGGTACAGTCGCGGCTGTTCCTGAGACATGGTAGGCTAGATTGTCTCGAAGCGGTGAAGACTATCTTTTGCCTCGGTTCACAGATGGAAATCCAGCTTCCAATACATGACTTTGCGGTTTTGATTGTAGAACCTATACATGGCGACATAGTGGTATGAGGCACTTATGCCGTCTATGATTGATACTTATGATTGAAATTGTTTTGACACTATACACTTATAGTAATAATAAAACATGAAATTTCACATACCAAGCATTCTTGGCTATTATAAGGTAAAAACCCTATCCTCCGGCTTGTGTTGCATTGTGTGATGGGACCTGGGTCTTATAATAGCTTCATTGTTCTTTATTTAGCACTGCGCTGTTGTTTTATGCACTGGTATTATTGGGAAGAAACTCGATCCGTGTTATACGACGTGGTCCCTGGATTTACCTAACTTTAAAATAAAGATTAATAACTGTTTTAGTTCTTACACCAGTCACATGACTGACCTGGAGTTTATTGTTTTAACCTAAACTCTAGGTGCCCTTATTTTCCGCACGGGCAGCTATTAGTTTTGGTTTTGCAGATTTATATACAAAGGAACCGAGTTTACAGCTGGAATGATATCCGGAAAGCTCTGTATCCGTATATCTCTTTCAGTTGTGTCTTGTATTATTTTTCCGCTATAGTAATGTATTTAAATCTCTGAATTTTTTTGATGTATAATATTCATTCATACTCTGTATATTCTTGTATTATGATGTAATTGTTGTAATAAACAATGAAATGTTCTTCTGTTTGCGTTCCTATGTGCCTTGTTCTCAATTCAATCTGTGCTTTCCTTACCGGGGAAGTTCGGGTCGTCTCAGCATATTTGTAAAAATCAACATACATGGCCTAAGAAATATAATGTCAGACATCCATCCATGCAAGTTGTCCAAGATTAGGACAAATCGAAGGTACTCTTTAGTACATCTTGTCGGGATAATCCTTAGGATTAATAACAAGATGTCTTCATATCATGCAGAACCCAGAACGTAGGGATTATAGCTACAAGTATAATCCTGAAAGTTAACTAGAGACATCAGCGAGCACCCCTTTTCGCTCTGAAGGTCTACACCTTCAAATCCTCGTAATATGTATAAACATACCTACAAATTTAGTTTTCGAACGCAAAGTCGGTTCAAAGTGGTTTTAGCTCCAGTTCCAATTTCGATTCCTCGAACCAACATGCCACAAGTTAAAAGGGGTATTTATTGATAATCAGTTCTTTAACAATCAAATAGTATAGTTAAGTACATCAGCAGCACATGCCCCTTTAAATAAAACCATTCATTAAAATCATTCGTCGATTCTTAAAAATTGATTCCATATACTTATCTTAACGGAATAAGTATATTCACAAACCTCTTGTTTTCATTACTTCTAGAACCATAGCCATGTACTTATCTCTTAGAATAACTATATTCATAAAACATATTATTTTCACTATTTATATGATAGCTCTATATACTTAACTAAATGGTATAAGTATAATCACAATTCATATCTTCCCAAACGATGTCATGTGATACATTGTTTACTATAAAAACTCAAACAGTTTTATTTAACCTATAAACTTTGAAAATTAAAGTTTATAACATCACGTATGGAAATAATAAATTAATTTCCCAAATTGCTTTCCATTCCTAAACTAATTTTGTCCCACAAATAACAATGAAGTTGTCCAAGTTGGTGTATTTTTATTTACCCCTTAAACTTTGACTCAACAACGTTCTTATTTTCAAGGTAGATGAAAGTCTGTATCCCAAAACTAGGTATCAACTATATATCACAAGCCCTATTCACTATTCAATTTAAATATGGTTTTATAAACCATTCCCTGCATTTGAAAAATATCCTTTCGATTTTAACCACTATTACTTAATTCGTTTATTAGGTAAACCCTTACCAAAACATAAGCCTTTGCTTTAAATCTCTTTAATATAATTTGTTTACAACTCAGATTTATTTTAAAAATCCATTTACCAAATCCTTTACATAAACCCATTCATGTAACCTTCCTTTGCATTTTTGAAAATATCCTTTCAGTTAGAATCATTTTTACTTAATTCAATCATTAAGTAAACGCTTATTTAAAACCATCGAAATAACTTTGAATCTCTTTTATAAACTTTGTTTATAAAACTTTGATTTATTATAAAATCTGTTTATGAAATTCTTTTGTAAAAAATCAACTAACTCTCCTCACTAACTTGATTTCTTTTCCTTTAAAAACTTCAGATTGTATAAATCTTGTTTTAATTTTAAAATCAACCCACTTAAAACTTAAGCTTAAAATCTGTTTAAATCATTTATAAACTTTTTATGAATATTTAACTTCTATGGTATTCTTTTTGAAATCCACTGAGTCGTTTACAACTTCAACAAAATTAGTTATTAAACTTGTTCAAAACAACTGGAATCACTTATAAAGTCATTTACTTATAAAACAGAGTTTTATAACTTCATAAAACTTAGTTAAGTTTTATCACTCGAAATCTCTAATTAAAAAACTTATTTATAACATTGGCATTTGCTGCACAAATCAATTCATATTACTTTTAATGAATTCCATTATAAAATGGCAATTGCTTTAATTATTATTAATTAAAAATAATAATTAACTTCAACATTGGCTAAAGTAAAAGTGATTTACTTCGTTATTAACTATTAAAAATAGAATAGTTAATCTCTTTTAAAAAGTATCAAAATAATAGCTAACTTCATTGATAATTAACAACTCAATAATCATCTTAACACACAATTAATTATGTGATTAATCAACCTTTAAGGAATATATTTAAGTTTAAGCAATTGTTTGTTAAATTATTACTATTAGATTAATTGAAAACAAATTCATTTAATAACCAATTCCAATTAAAAACCTTGGACTTAGCTAACTTAAAAACATAGTTAACTTGTTATTGATTTCAATTAATCCTTCCTTTCAAATTAATATCATAATTAATTTAATATAATCTCACTTGATTGTTTCTTAAAAAATTATTCCAAACTATTAACTCTTAGGTTAATTTCTGACTTACTTGCTTAAAAAAATTATTTAAACGCAGGGATTTGCTACATACATCATTTTATAAGTACTTTACAAACCCAATTATATTGATTTATTAATAAAACCTCTATTTTGTATATTTGTATAAAATAAAATTTAAAACCTTATTCAGTTATAAAAGTAAATTTTATAACTTCAACTTAGTCGCCTAATGGCGAATCAACATCTTAAAAAGATGATTTTTAGGCCATCTACTTCCAAACACTTAATCAATATTGTTTACTAGTTAATAACACATCTTATATTAAATTTTTATTCAAAAATAAACATCTAAAATAGATCTAACGTTACTTAGGTTAAATAGTTCATATTTGAATAATATGAAAACAAGTAACATCTAAACATTTGAGGAATCTCGTTGAATCCCTCCAACCCGTTCTCCTTGCTCACGACTCATAATATCATTTTATATATACATATGAAATGAAAATTTAAATCTAATTCATTTAAGAAGCATTTTCCACTTGACAACAGATAGTATCAAAGGTTATCCATTCGCAGGGATGGGATATATATGCACAACCAACCAATTTAGCAATTAATCATCAACATACAATTTATGCTAATAACAATGAATATTGTTATACGAATAACAATATTCTCCAGTATTCCAGAAAGAATGAGAGTTAACTCACCATCCATTCCAATTCGTTGATTTCGCGTCGTTTTATATAATTTCAAACAAGCATTTGAAATAAGAATAAATTCCAAGCAGCCCTAAATCCAGCCAATCTAGTTCGTAGGCATAGATATCGCCAATACGAATCCAATGCACTTTGTTTCGTTGAAATCAGTTATCATATGAAATAATTATACTTGTTAAGGGTTTTAAACAAATTAAAATAAATTTTTACTAATGACCACATTAGCGGCTAATATCTAGGTTTTCATTAATCACGTGATCTGTGCAGTTAAAGCGCTTAGCGGTTCTATAGCGATGGAGGCACAAAAAGGTATATCAGTGATAAAGCGGGGATATAGCAGGGGATCAACAAAGTACATTAGATGTAAAATTAAGTATTTTAAATTAATTAATTATCATTCTCACATCATTTGTGTAGAATAAACTGATATCTATTAATCTTATATAATAAAATCAAAGAATATCACGGTTACACACATTAGAATTGATGATTATAATAGATTTCTACCATATATTAGAATTTATGTGTTAAAATTATCCTTTTACATTAACTTTATTGATTCGTTTTAAAAGAGAACTAGTCAAATTGAGCTACATATATTAATAATGCTAAAACGGGTGCTACAAATCATTGATATAATGGGTGCAACGGAAAATAATAGGGAATAAAACAGGTATATCTTTTTGGAAAGCCGACGGGGTTGAGTGAACCCTATCACTTTATTGATATACCAAGGACGAATACGTAGAAACAAAGCAAGACACAACAAAAGAAGATAGAGAATACAAGGAATATCATTGCCTATAGGAAACTAACAAAAAGAGAAAAAAAGAAAAAGCGAAAGCTATTGCAAGCCAAAAATTCCGGAATCTTAAGTGAATTTTATGTATTTGAGGTCTTCCCGAATATCATGCCAAATAAGTTGTTTCCATTGGCCATAGTTCATATCACGAGTAGGATCGAAAACTCGCAGACTCCTTTGTTTTCATATTATGGTGGCAACTTTCTTCCAAAAAAAGTTATGCAGTCTTGCTTTCCTGCTTTTACCTCTAGATTTCTTTCTAATGTCTTCCCAGTTATAACATAAGTTACACACATGAGTGCTACCAAAGATCTGCAACTGCGCTTCTTTCCACAATTTCTTGGTGACTTCACAATCAAAGTAGAGATGTTATGGAGTTTCTTGTTTATTCTTGCATAGTGTACAATTCAGCTCAATTTCCTTTCCATGTGTTGCTAGCCTATCTTTGGTGTGTACTGCTCCATTAAGAATCTTCCATGTGCATAAGTTTTCTTTAGCACTATTATCCTTTCTCCAAACAGTTTATACACCTGCAAACATTGAAACCTGATGAACCAAGAAATTCAAGGTATAAACTATTAATGGAGAAGGAATTACCTTTCCACTTCCATATGACAAAATCTTCAGTGTTCATAGACATGTTGCAGTTTTGAATCTTAGTCCAAAGAGCATTGATTATCTAGTTGGAAGTTTTAGGTAATGCAAAATTGGTTGCATTGAAAATACTTGACACACAACATCTCTTTCTAATGTCAGATTGGCATAAATCCAGATATGATATTTCAATTTGAAGAATAATCCCAAAGTCAAGCCATGGATCTAGCCAAAAGTTTATTCTGTGAAAAGCAAGCTTCCCAAACTTAAAGTGTGGGAGGACCAAAAGTCCTTGAGCCTGATCAAACTTTTCCGCACCCAGCTGTGCCGTTGCACTGCGTTAGGTGACCAAAAGCTTTAGTCTTTTAATACATATTTGTATGACCACTCAACCCAAAGGCTTTCCTTTTTATTTAAAATATAATCAATGTTTTTACGCATAGCATCATGATTCCAAATACTGGTCTTAATAATACCAAGACCCCCATTGCTAATAAGCAATTCCAGCTTAACAAAGGAGGTAGGAGACAAATATTTATGGCGCATATTCCCTTTCCAAAAAACCTCATAAATGTAGTTTTTACCATTTTCAACAACTTTTGTGGTACAATAAATGCACGAGCCCAATAAACTTGCATGGCAACAATAATAGACTTGATCGATGTCAATCTGACAGCTTGACTCAACAATCTAGCAGACCAACACGGAAGTTTGTTAGTTATTCTAAAGTGGAAGGCATTGTTGGGTGGTTATTCTCGAAGTTGCCAAAGGAAGACCAAGATAGTTATAGATGAGTCATAGTGTATAAGACCAGTGATGCCTTGAATTAGATTTATGTCCACTAGAAAAACCCAGCAGCCATAATTTCAGTTTTTTCACGATTGACATGAAGACCAATCATCATAAAAAACTTATCAAGAGTGTTCATAATGTTAGCGAATGTGGTGAAACTTGGTTTGCAAAAAATTATGAGATCATCAACGAACATAAGTGAAGTGATCCTGGGACGGGATCTTGCACTTTGGATGCAGGTCAAACTATTTTTTATCAACAAGGGCATCAAGCATTTTAGTTAAAAGCTCCATAGTGACGATAAATATGTATGTAGATATAGGGTCCCCTTGTCTAACTCGTGTTTACGTGAAAAGAAACCCATTGGACTACCATTCACATTCACCAAAAATTTAGCAGTATTATACATGCATAAATCCATGTAGTGAAGTATGGAGGAAAATTCATGTAACTGAATTCTGGTGACAGAAATACACTGAAGGGTATTGCAAGCCTTTCTAATATCTAACTTAAGCATAATTCTAGGTGAAATGTTAGAAGTTCTATAACCTTTTAAAAGTTCATGAGCTAACAAGACGTTGTCAAGTATATTTCTTTTGGGCAGAAATGTAGTTTGGTTCACAGATATTATATATGGCAAAAAAGATTTGAATATACAAGCTAGGATCTTGGCTATGCATTTGTAAATGGTATTGCAACAAGAAATGGGTCTACATGTATTTACATGGTTAGCATTCTTCACTTTAAGAATGAGTGAAATAGTAGTATTATTAAAAGAGTTAATCATATTGCTTTTCTAAAAAACTGAAGGATAGCTTTACAAATATCATCCTTAACAATACCCTAACATTTTTTTTTATAAAACATAGCATTGAACCTATCAGATCCTCCACAAGAGTTTCTATTAAGGGAAAACATAGCTTCCTTAATCACAATTTCAGTAACAGAGGTGCCAAGCTGAAAGTATTGTTCAGGACTTAATGTAGGTAGAACATAGGGTTGATGTCATCAATCAGGGGGTTAAAGTTATCAACATTACCAAAGAGCTCAGAGAAATAATTAACTAATTCAAATTGTATATCATTGTTAGATGTATGTACCTGGCCATGAAGATCAGTAATAGAGTGAATATTTTCTTTGTTTTGTTTCGCTTCCAAAGTAGCATGAATGTAAGCAGAATTCCTATCTCCATCCTCAAGCCATTTAATTCTTTCTTTCCGTTTCTTCATATTAGCTTCCAGAATAAAGTCATTCTAATATTCATTAGAGTAGTCTACCTCAATGCTAGCAAATTTAGTGTTTGTAGGATCAGCTTGCATTTGTATTTGTACTTGTGCAAGTAAACTAAGTCAGTGATAGGATTGACCACCTTCACAACCAAATTTAGATTTAGCCCAAGTTTTTAGAACATTCTTAAGGGATTTTAGTTTCTTATGAAGAATGTACATAGGGTTTCCATAGCAAGTCAACTCCCAATCCTTTTTGACAATATTTCAAGAACTATTGATCATCAACCCAGATATTAAAGAATTTGAAACTCGACCTCCTATTATTCTACCATTCACCAAATGCAAAATTTGGGGAGAATGATCAGATAGATGGAAAGTGGAATTTCATTAAAAAGAGAACGCCATTTATTAAGAGCAACATTATTACAAAATGCATGATCAATCTTAGTAAAGGTACGGGTGCCATATTTTTTGTTATTGTTCCATGTAAATTCAGCACCAAAATAATTAATCTCTATTAGGTCAGAATCATTTAAAGCAATATTGACAGCCCTAATTTCACTGAGACTAATAGAGGACCCACCCACTGTGTCAGAAGTTTTAAGTTATGAATTAAAGTCTCCACACACAATCCAAGGGCATGTGTGCTACCTGAAGGCAGGAGGTTCAGAAGAAAAAAAGTGCTTCTAGCTTGTGCAGAGTTAAGTGCATACACAAAAGTGAAATAATATGATGTTGATGATGGTTTATGAAAATTATGACAATGGATATGTTGGCTTGATGAAGTGATTTGTGCGAATTTGTGAACAGAAAGAACAAATATTAGCATTATTCTACAATAAGTTGCCAATCAGAATTAATATACCTGGCCGCTCTCAATGTAAGCACTTCATCCAGTTTAGTCTCCAAAATTGCAAGAGCAGAGAAGTTGTGCTTACTTATCAATTGTTCACATTGGTCAAGTTTAATATCCAAATGATCCCCTCTAATGTTCCAAACGCAGATGTTTTGCAACATTGTTAAACTCTGGGTTTTGGTTCTTGCCATTTGCCTTTGATCTAGTGATAATCCCTGATGAATCTACTCCTGAAAGATTTGTCATTGCAAGTGGAAAGCCTTTAGTGTTTTTCTTATTTGTTCTTGGAAGTTTGTTACCTATCTTATCTTTAATTTCTTTTGCTATATCACAAAGATGTGATTCATTTGCTGGTTCATTTACTGCTTAAAATATATCTATTGTTCATTGGCAGTAAATAGAAAAATCCAGCGGTTGAAGAACGTTACGGGCAATAAAAGGGATTTTGTGGGGCTTTAGTGGGGATTTAACTACACAGCACGTGATTAACTCATGTTATCACTCACCCTAGGTTCGAATTTCAACCAAAAAACCCTCCTTCGTTTAACCCATTACCACGCCGTCCTCCTTTGGCCGTAGACCATCGCCCCCACACCCAAAGCATCACCGGCCTTCGTTGCTCCACCTCGACCAACACCGGACACCTTCGACGCTCTATACCACTCACAAATCCAAAGAACGAAACCTTACCAAATCTTGTTCATCTCCTCCAAACCCCCAGTTCACCTCCTTCCATCGCCACTCTACCTCCTTCCATCGCCAGGAAGCAAGGCCCTCGGTTCGTCATTACTTCGTCGGAAAACGCGGTTGAACGAAAATCCTTCTACCTCAAAATTCGGTGACCACAGGCCATCGTTCAATGCAAAACTTCGTCCGAGCCTCCACCTCACTACCCTCTACAACTTCCCTTCAGACCCCATCATCAACCAATCGACGACGATGATGAAAACCCAAAGAACGAAATGACTACATCCCCATTCAACCCCACTTTTCGACCATCGCAGGTCATCGAACGCCACCATACTCTGGCCGTAGTTAGTGCTCGACACCCTCGACAACTTTCTCGTTGAGGCCTTCAACAAATTCTTCACGGATTTGAAGATTTAATTATTTGAAAGTGGAGAAGGGTGGCGGCTGTATTTGGGAATTTGGTTTAGTTTAGAGATGTATTTATAGTGAAGATATTTTATAATTATAGTGAATATTAGGCACACATCCCTAAAACCAAACTTAATTAGAGCGGCCTTCCTCCCTAAGTTTCCATGCAAACCCGGTCCCTTTTTTTTATGAGTTACGTGTTTTTGCAAACAAAAAAAAGGCGTTGTGAAGTAAAAAAAATATATTCAAAAATCTGCAAATATTCTCGGAAGACCGCGCCGAGAAAAAAAAAGTTGCATACATGTATGCAACTATTACCATTAGTTGCATTCATGTATGCAACTATTGCAGAAGCTGTTTCCATTGAAAATCTAGACCGAAACTTGCATACATATGTGCAACTATTTGAAATACTTGCATACATATATGCAATTATTGCATGAAGAAAACTTAACAGAAATTTTGCCTGCGGATTGTTGCACACATGTGTGCAACTTTTCTAATTTATTGCACACTGGAATGCAAATAATGTGAACTGATTTGCAGGGCTATGGATTATTGCACATTTTTATGCAAGAATTCTACAATAGTTTCACAGATGTATGCAAGAAAACGAACATAGATGCATAACTGAAATATTTGCACAAATGTATGCAAGAGAATTCAAATATGTGCATACTATTATGCATTTAACTGCAGTTTCGTTGTTTTTTTTGTTTTTTTGGTTTTTAAAGTGTTTTTCAACTGAATTTTTTTATGTTTTCCTGTTTTATTTAAGTATGAATTCAAAATTTTTTTTTTGTTATTTTTTTTATGAAATTTTGAAAAATAGGGACCTAATTTACAATAAGTTTAGGACAGGATGCGAGCCTAATTTTGAAACTTAATAGGGACATGTAACACCCCACACCCGCTAAGGTCACTCATAAGGGAATGCCTTAGTTTTGGTGGAGTATTTTTAGTGAGTATAGAACAGAAAAATTACAACAGGACAGATGTAAGTAATACTTGAAAATTTAAACCATCATTTCAATATCAAAACATGTTTGGTTACATCACAAAACCATAGCAAGAGTCAAATACATAATATCCATCCTGATAAAATAGAAGTACATAATCCCATTACATAGATAATAGCCAAAATAGAAAAGATAAACCGAGCTTTGCTTCTACGGTCCAAGCCCCAAAAGATAGATATAGCGGTCTGGTCCGAGCCCACTAGTGCTAGGCCCACTCTGATAACCTGAGGGTTGGGAAAAAGATAAACAACAACGGGGTCAGACATAAGTCTGAGTGAGTCCTATAACCCTAACAATACAATCATTAAAGTAATTAGGGTATGATATAAACAAGATACAGTACCTCTCGGGATAATGACTACAATAAGTAGCCCACAAAACACAGGATGTACTACGATAACCGAAACGACGTATTTATCCACCCAAGGATAATTACTAGCTTACACCACCCCAGATCTACTCACCCAAGGGTAATTCCTACACTGCACCACACCAGTTCTACCCACCAAGAGTAATTCCTACTTAAAGGTTGATCCCTCCCAAGGACTTAGAAAATTTCCCAAGTAGTTTCGTGTACTCCTAGCCCACTACATAGGTGCCGTCTGCCCCTATCTCCACTAGGTGTACTTAGTAATCTTACCCAGTAGTTTCGTGTACCCCTACATAGGTGCCATCTGCCCCTATCTCTATTAGGTGTACCCACTACTCCCCAACGATCGGCTCCCTACCGTAGATACCCGTGCTGGTCCCACGATTGGGGTGTATCATTCCCCTAAAGTGGCTACCAGATAATATCAACAGTGCACGGCTTTATATCTACACGATGCAACAACGACTTACCAACCAGCCCGGGTCCACACACGCATATGAAACCCGTTGGTCCCGCGTTGCCACCGCTAACCCGTTTTGGCCTCTTATAATCAAGCCCAATATGCGTGTCCCGTCACTCGACATGGGTCGAGCCCACAAAGATACGTTTGGGATATTGGTTGAAATGGGCCCCCACAAGCTACTACTTAAGCTTGTCACTTTTATCTAGTGCATCCCACTTAACCCCTTATGTAGTCATGCCCACTTACATGTTAAGATTTGGTTAAGTCATCAATCATATTTCAATTGCCACATAGGGCACCCACTAGATTTCCACATGCCACCCAAAGCACTTACTTAACCCTTCACCCATGTTTTAATTACATGTTCCACTTTGGTTAAGTATTCTAATCGTATTTTCTCATGCTACCCATGGCACTTACTTAACCCTTTTTATCATGTTTAATTACATGTTCTACTTTGGTTAAGTATTCTAATCGTATTTTTCTATTGCCACCCAAGGCAACCCACTAGTCTCATCATGCCACCCCAAGGCACCCACTTAACCCCTCATGTCCCACTACATGCTAATATGGTTAAGTGTTTCTTAATTCATTAATTAAGATCATGAACTCATAAAGACCTCTCACATTAGACCGTCTTTTATGACTGCTGGATATACCGGTTGGTTCCGGGCAGACTTCTGTCATCAAAAGGGTCTAACCTCGTGTCTTTACTTTAATCATGTATTTAATTTATGACTAAGACCTCTCACATTGGGCCAATCATTTGTAGCCGCTGGATAGCCGGTCGGTTCCGGGCAGACTTCCGCTACAAAAGGGTCCAACCTCGTGTCTTAGTTGATTAATTACACCTAATTAATCACCCCCATATTAATTATCCCTAATTGATATCAAGTTTTCCATAACATGGGTAGACCTAACTCAATAGGTAAATTCCCATGGGGTAGACCTAACTCAATAGGTAAATTCCCACTTATGGTAATTTATTTATTTTATGGTATGCCCAATCATACCCAATCATACTTTATTAACATATTTATTAACCCCATCGTTCCCCACGTAACTCGTTCTCATTTCATAACATAATAAAGGAGAAGATCCATCACAAATAGCATGGGTTTAGCATATAAGGGTGTCATCTTGCATATGTATGCATCACATTTTAAAAGGGTAAACTTACATGTCATGATTTTTGCATAATACCAAACACTTAGCATGCATAAAACCACATACTTAGCATGCATAGAATCAATTACTTATCATGCATAAACACACCACTTAACTTGCATAAACCCACACACTTAGCATGCATACAATCAAATACTTAACATGCATAAAATCAAATACTTAGCATGCATAACACCAAATATTTAGCATGCATAAAATCACATGCATAACTTGCATATCATGTTACATATAACTTGCATATACTCTCACATATAGTTTGCATAACATGTTACATATGCATAAATGTTCAACATAGTGTTACGCATCATAAAACATGGCATTAACCTTGCATATAACATAAATCTTGCAAATCACATATCATACAAACTTGCATAAACACATTTATCCACAAACATAGCCATGTCTTATCACATCCTACCATAATCAATTTAACAATTGATTATTAAAGCCATAGGAACTCACCAAAACTAAGATTAGCAAACTTATGAAGTAAGACTAGTTGCCAAATATGAAGAAGAAGATGATTAGAGGTTGATTAGCTTGCAACTCTCTTCATTGATTTGTGGAGGCCATGATCAAGTTTCATTTTGCCATAGTTTAGTTACAAGATCTAATTATGAATGAATTAGGGTAGGGTTAGGGTCTTATTTATAGGATTAGGTAGTGTTTTAGGCCCTTAGATTAACCCTAGATTAGTTTAGGTCCGTTAGATTTAGGAAATCTCTAGAACCCAGCCCTCCAAGCTAGCCTAGAACCCAACCTGGTGCACCCAGGTTCTCTGGACGCCGCGCCCCTGTCGACAGGCAAGTCGACACCCCTGTCGACAGCCCTGTCGACATGGGTAGGGCGGGAAGCTTCCCGCCTGCCCCCTGCTGGCTCCAATTTGAAATCCGAATTTTAAATCTTTAAATCTGTTTTTAGCTTTAATTTTTCTGTAAACTTCATTGGGCCTTAACTGGGCCATACGGACTCCGATTCTCGAAAACTCGGACTCTATTTCACGTATTTTTCCGAGACGAACGCAACGACGCAGCCCGTTACCCCCAATTCCCACATCTGAGATTATTTATCCTATAATTAGTGAATTTTAGTATTAGCTAAAATTCGGGGTGTTACAGGACATGTGCCAAACAGACCCATTATTATATTCTATTATAATCTCGTATATCATATCATTCATGCATGACCACATATAAGCTCCGATTACTTTGAAATTTGAAATCCTACAATAGTTTAACAATCCGGACCCGATGAAACTGGTTTCACTGAATTCCAAGATTGTTTGTAAAAACACCATTTTAATTTCAAACCGTAAATCAATACGCTTTTATATCGCGCATATTACATAACAACTCCAATTGACACAAAATTGGAAATCTTACAATATTTAACCATTACGGATTTTATAAATTTGGTTTCACTAAAATCGGAGTTCGATTGCAAAATGCTTATTTTCATGTGTTAGTGAAATCAAATAAATAATTAATTGATTCCAAAACACTTACATTCATAGATAATAAATTATTATCGTATATATATTCCACTAGAATTTACATAGTTTCAAACTAAATTAATTTGGATTTTTAATATCAACATTCTCAAATTCAAGTTAAATCGACATCCAAATTCCCATTTAAATTAATTCCAAGTCGTTAACTCTTAAAATTAACCGTTTTAAATATTTAAATTAATTAAATGTTCATTATTGAAAAACTGGGTCATTACATTCTTCCTTCTTAAATGGATTTCTTCCCGAAATAACATGTTAAGAAGATTGTTATAGGCTGATTAATTTACTTTAAAAACGTTTCTAACCAAAAGTTGGTTAAATTTTCTAACACCTGGTATTTTCGAAAAATTTCGATAGCACCTCATTTGCGCGCCTCGATTCGAAAAATCCCTAGTGCCTTGCAGGGCATCACTCAATCCAAAAACAAAATAAAATCTAAGCGACTACCCATATCTGCGACATAAAATCACCCAAAAAAATCATAACATAAACATGTACCTATTTGTCTGGTAATTAAACTCTCATTATGAAACCAAAAGCTATGAGCAAGTTAACTAGATTTTATCACTATATACATGTACGTACTTACATTACCCAAAAGAGAGTTAATAAAATAAACAAGTAATATAACAACGAAGCAATATATGCATAAACGAACGTAGTAATCATAGTGATAACCAAATATGATGCAACTGGCAATAATATTGCAAATCAGCAAACAAAACATATTCAACATAATGTTACATGCAACCAAAATCAATCAACACACATCATTATCATATAGTGTTATAAATACTAAAAATGTTAACTCGAGATTTATTTAGAATATAAATCTTATCACCACACAAGTATGATAAACAACCTGTTAAGCATCACCATTCGCTCAACAGCTTCAGGTTATTACATAACAGATCATTCATGCCACCTTAAGCAACTCAATAATTCAAGTCTAAACTCACTACAAGTTATTATACCAAGAAGGTATATTTTATTAATGGAAATCCCAATTTACTTCACATAAAATTCTTCCATTTTATTAAATTAATCGTTATAGTTTATAAACTACCACACCGCAACTTTTCAAAAAAATTGACTTTAGCATAACTCAAAATCTAAAAGATGAAATATCGAGTTTTCTCTTCCAATAGAAAACTATAAATATTCTTGTTCCAAAGGATTCCGACTTATATTGAATTTTATATCCTGATTCAGAGTTCAAATCATAAACTTATGAACTACCACTACGTGACGAGTTTGTTTTAATTAAATTTGATATACACATTCAAACTTCATTAATTTATTAAATTATAACCATATTCACTTAAGTTCTTAATATAAACTAAGCTAGGGTTTCAAATCTAACTTGAATATTTCAACTATTCAAAATCGTGAATATTCCTTTACAAACATACGAAACATCACATTAAGTTAAATGCACAATCAGATACCTCTAATACTTATAATATAAATGCGTCCACATTATAATTTTGCTGAAAATTTCGAAACCTAACCCCAGATTTTAAAATCACGTCACTTGGATCCAAAACAAAGTTTTATTTTGAATTTCCATGGTAGCAAGTCTTACTTAGAAACTCGGAAATGAACACCGATGATGCTGCAGTCATCATCAGAATTATTTTTCAACGACACGAGCAAGATTTATGCTTTAAAAAATTTATTTATATACATAAACATCTTTAAATAATCATACTATTTCTTTTTGAAAAATCATATTCAAAACTCACTAGCAATTCAGATCCTTCCATTCTCAACTCAAATTCATTTCTTATTTATAAACCTCATTTATAAATTTCACTTATATAGTTCTAGCTCTATATAAAATTGCGTCACATAGGTTCCTCCTAGTTTAATGATATATTAAATGCTTTACTAAGGTTAAATTTTGAACCAACATCATCGTTCAATGCCATATAGTGAAATCGTGAAACTGAATTCACACGGTATTCATTTACAATATTTTTCTAATTTGAAATCTACCCAATCCATGCAAAAGAGTGATAAGATTTTTCTTATCCAAACAAGTAGCTAATACCCATAAACTGGTCGGGCACACTACCAATCAATCAACAATAGTCAATGCTCGAAAAGTGAGCAGGACTTAACAATAAATGATAATAATAGAATATTATCGTTTCCAACAAAACTAATCATCCATAAACTATATTTAGTTTGAAAATTCTTTTATATAAAAAACTTTGTAAAATTATGTCATTTACTAACTCTTTAAAATAATTCTATGTCAATTTGCCTTGTTCAAGTGTTTAGAAACCTCTATCAACAACGTCGGCCAAATGCGTCAATTTGGAATTTATATAGCACTCAACCGATAAAAAAACATAATATTAAATATTTTATAATACTAACAAGTACACTCTCTCATATATTTTCATATACACTCAAACTCAACATAGTGTATTACTAACCTCATCTCTATAAAGTTATGCCACAGAGCTAAGGTTATTACTTATCCTTCAACTTTGATACCAAGTCGCTCGAATTTCGACACTATTTCATTATTTGTATCACTTGCCAAAACTTAAGTATCAAAAACCCAGAAAGTTAAACGAAAGAAGTTAGAGGGTGAGAAGAAGAAAGAAATCTTAGAATAGAAGAAAAGGAAGAACACAAAATACAATCAAATCAGAGCAAAATAGAATCTCACATCGGAATGAATAAAATATAGTATATCAATACTCTTTACACGAAGGGAGACTGTATATGCATGATGAAAAAATCATAGAACACTACTAGATCAACCTATACAAACTATATGTACAATGCAATAATTACTTCATATACATCAAAAATTACTTCACATACACCATCTCTTTTACACGTAAAATAAACTATCATACATCAAAAATTACTACAAATGCACTGTCTCTTTTACAATATTAGCCTTGTTTTATTCTTCATCATCTTCCTTCTTTGAAACTTAAAACTTATTTATAGAAAATAAGAAATTTATAGCATTAAAAAAAGTTTAAGTTTAATAAAATGAATTTCAATTTTTTGAATATATGGTAACCAATTTATTATGCTACAAAAAATTCTTAATTTCAGCAAAAACCTACATATAAATTAAATAATTTTTAAATTTGAGCACTTTCTTGCAGAAGTTCCCGGAATTCAAATTGTAGGTTTCATGTTTAAAACTCATTAAGTTCTTCAATTTTTTTTTACTTATATTTGGTCAATGTCGTTAATTGCAATGTTTTAGTTTGATGAGTTATAATTAAAAAAGTAAGAATGCAATAAAGAAGAAGGGTAATTTGGAACTATTTTTTTAGCAAAATAGTGGTGTACGTTAGGTAATTTTCGGTGTATGAGTAGAATCTGCCTAAATTATAATACGTGTGCTCTTTCTCATAACTTCTCATTTCATTAATAAAAAGATTTGTCCTTCTTCTTCCTCTCTTCTTCCCCATTTTATTTCTTTGTAAAAATGGGAATAAATTTCTTAGTCAAATCCCTCTTTCTTCTCTTAACAAAACTCAAACCTAAACTACAAAAAAGGAAATCAAATCTCCTCTTTATTTCTTATTTCCTAAATCTTTTCACCTTCTCTCTGATGAAAATAATAGTCTCATATCGGAAAATATGCAACTATGATTCTGGATATAAACTAATATATTTTTCATCACATTGCCAATTGGTTTTGTGATAATAAGGGGATTAATAAATTACAACATGGTATCAGAGCTCGAGATTAGAGCCAATGCAAAAAAAATACGTATGTGCTTAACCGTCATACGTTCCCCACTCCATCCAAAATATTATGTTCACGTAGATGGCTCAAAAATACGCCACACGTGAAGGGGGAGTGATGAAAATAATAGTCTCATATTGGAAAATATGCAACTATGATCCTGGATATAAACTAAGATATTCCTAATCACATTGCCAATTGGTTTTGTGATAATAAGGGGATTAAAAAATTACAACATTTCTACCTATTAATGAACCCGAATCCACTTTTTCTTTTTTTTCAAATTGGGTGAAATTGAAATAACTACAATTTTAATGTATGAGTACTTTCTCAAAATTCAAAATCGTCTTTGTTGAAATCGCGATTTGTAACGACCCAGAAAATCTGAACCAATTTAAAATTTTTAAATTGGCTAAAATAATGGATTTTAAATATTTAAAATAAATATTTTAAATAATGGCAATGAAAACTGAGTTTGAATCGACATTTGAAAACGAATATAATTAATTATAATTATATATAGAATTGAAAATGGCGCGGTAGTTCGATAATTCGATTTCAAAATTCAATTGAATATACCGGGTGCAAAACAATCCGTATTTTAGTGAAACCAAAAACATTAGGATCTAATTGGTAATATCTTTCTAACGAATCCGACCAATCGAAATTTGATAGCGGGAATCAAAAGATATGTCCAGTTGAAAATTCTGAATAGTCGCTATGGAATTCAGGCCCTTAAAAATGGACATTTTGCAGATGACCTCGGATTTCGATGAAACCACTTTTGTTGGGTCCGCAGTGTCAAGTTATTGCTAGGTTTCAAATTTCATAATTTTTCGAATCAATATGTGAGCGTGGCAAAAGAAAATGCGTTTGACCAGTTTCTGTTGATTTTAATCGACTGGAAATTGGCCATTTTGCAAACGGTCTCAGAATTCGACGAAACTAGTTTTGTTAGGACCGTATCGTCAATACGAAGCTAGAAAATATTTTTCTGAAATTTTTCTAGTTAGTATGTGGCCCCGGTAATTTGAAACGTGCGTTTAAAATTCAATATAGTGATTTAAATGTAAATTCAACGGAAACTGATTGTAACAATCGAATCAGCTTGCGATACATATCCCATTGTGTTCGGAATGGGGGTGAAACGCTATGGGCGACAGGCGGTGGGCCTCGTTTCGAGGTCATATGTAAAAGTCAACCTTTTGCGAAATTTAATAATTAAATAAAATATATATATATATATATATACTTTCCCTCCTTATCTCCTGCTTGCCCCCCCCCCCCCCTCATTCGATTACAACCAGAATAAAAAAAAAAAAAACCCTAAGCAAGTCACCGCCGCCCCCAGACATCGACGCCACCGCCTATTCCTCCTCCAAGCCCGCCTCCGCCTGAGCCCCCCCCCCAAATCGCACTAGCTCCGACGAAGCCCCCCCCCTCGTCTCGACGTCTGCGAAGACCCCCCCCCCCCCCCCCCAGAAGTGCCGCCGACGACATCTTCATTCCCCCCCCCCTTTCTTCGAAGCACTGTAAGTATTTTATTGTAATTTATTTTTATTTTTAATTCGTTAAAAACTGAAATTGTTTTAAAAATAAAAACTAAAACTGATTTTTTTTTTTTAAAAAAAAAAGAATAAAACTGATTTCTTTAAAAGTAGTAAACTAGATTTTTTTTAAGTATAAAAGTTGATTTTTTTTTTTTAAGTATTAAAACTGAAATGTTTTAAAGAAGAAAAACTGAAATGTTTTAAAGAAGAAAAACTGAAATGTTTTAAAGAAGAAAAACTGAAATGTTTTAAAGAAGAAAAACTGAAATGTTTTAAAGAAGAAAAACTGATATTTTTAAAAGTATAAAAACTGAATATTTTTAAAAGTATAAAACTGATATTTTTAAAAGTATAAAAACTGAATATTTTTAAAGGTATAAAACTGATATTTTTAAAAGTATAAAACTGAAAGTTTTAAAAGTATAAAACTGAAAGTTTTAAAAGTATAAAACAGATTTTTATAAAAGAATTTTTAAAACTGGATTTTTTGTAAAGAAAGTAAAAACTGATTTCTTTTAAAAGAATTTGAAAACTGATTTTAAAAAGCTATAAAAACTGATTTTGTTTTAAAGGAAAAATCATATTTTTATATATTGAAAGTCAAAGTAAAAATCATATTTTTATATGTTGAAAGTCGAAGTAAAAATCATATTTTTATATATTGAATAGCATCGTAAAAATTCGATTTTTACATGTGTAGAGAATACGGGCGAAAGCGACAGAAGGCGAAGATTTCTATAAAGGAAGTGTCGTGCAGATGGATAGCTATTGGTGAGATTTCTGATTTAAAAATATTATATATGTGTGAAATGAAAGTGAGTAGCTATATATAAATTGCTATATATTTATATATATATATATATATATATATATATATATATATATACGCCCCTCGTCCACAAACCATGGACGATATTTATTGGTTGAAATTGTTGTGAAAATTTGATTGATAGCGAATGGTTGTTTGGGATTGTTTGTGATTGATATTGGTTGATTGTGGTTGAAAAATACCCATTGGTGGTTGTGAAATATTTGGTTGAAACCACATAGGATTAGTTTGTGGAAATGAAATAAATATATACATGCCGACTGCGTGCGAACTAGATGCATGAACCCCATTGTCAAAAACCGCGAGGTTTTAAGGTAGAGCGAGGAGCCGTACTAGGGACGGTGCCGGTGTAACTACTCTGCCGTTATGCTGCAGAAATTTTGAATAATATTTGTGTGTTTGAATTATTTTCATATGCTTAAGCTATATTTATTCATTGTATTGAAAACATTCATGTGTTGAATTGATATTCATTCGTTGTTTAGAAATTCATGTGTTGAATGGTATTCATATTTTGAAATAAATTGTTCGATAATAAAAATCACATTTTTTTTCTATATATAAAAACTATTGAAAACATTCATGTGTTGAATTGATATTCATTCGTTGTTTAGAAATTCATGTGTTGAATGGTATTCATATTTTGAAATAAATTGTTCGATAATAAAAATCACATTTTTATCTATATATAAAAACTATTGAAAACATTCATGTGTTGAATTGATATTCATTCGTTGTTTAGAGATTCATGTGTTGAATGGTATTCATATTTTGAAATAAATTGTTTGATAATAAAAATCACAATTTTATCTATATATAGAAACCATAGAAAACATTCATGTGTTGAATTGATATTCATTCGTTGTTTAGAAATTCATGTGTTGAATGGTATTCATATTTTGAAATAAATTGTTTTATGATAAAAATCCTATTTTGTCACCTATATGAACTATATAGAAAAAATAGTGTTTTGAAATGAATTGTTTTACAATAAAAATCACATTTTTATTGTATGCATGAATCGTTGAAATGTGAAGTGTTAAAAATAGCCACTTGTTCAAAATAAACATATATGAGTTGAAATATTCATTAATTAGCTAATGAAATGATTTGCACCTATTTATGTAACATTAGAATGAATGGAGTTTTTAAACCAAATAGAAATCAAATATGAAGTCGAATAGAAATTGATAAATGATAAGAACTGTATATATATGTACATGCAATATTCATTGAACAGGTTATAGCAAAGGGGCTAGAGAAGAGGAATAAAATTTTGTGCCCGACAAATAGGTACACATTTACTGATTTGTTTGGGTGATGATTTTGAGCATATTGGCTAGCCGCTTGGCTTCTTCTTTTTCTTTTTGAGATTAGAAGGACCGGGAACGCTATTTGCGATTTCCCGACGCTCCCGGTGCAGGGGAGGTTATGGCGAAATTTTTCCAAAATTTAAGGTGTTAGAAATTTTTTTGAAGTGAAAACGATATTGAAATTGTTGAATGAACTATATTTATATAAATATATAAATATAAATAAAATTAAAACGAAACGAAGCCGTGCAGTTCGTATTTTGAAACCGTGATTTCAAACGACTAGTGCGGGAAATCCGACCAATGGATTTTCCCGAAACCTCAACCGTCGGGTTCGCCTTGGAATAATCTTTCCAACGGCACCAATCTTGTTAAAATCCAACGGTTGGATTGTCTGGAATGTTTAATTCAAATCTGAAGAAAAACAGCGCCAGAAATGATTATATTTATTTATATATATAAATATAATTATATATTTAATCGAATAACGACGCTGCAGTTCGTAATTTGAAATCGAAAATTCAAACGATTGTACCGGGAGATCCGACCGTCGGATTTTCCCGAAACTGGAACCGTTGGATTCGTTTTGAAAAGACCTTTCTAATGATGTAAATTTTGTGAAGATCCAACGGTTAGATTTTCAGATATGTGTAAATCAAATCTGAAGAAAAACAGCGCCACGGCCGCCTAATGGCCCGAAGCGTCGTTTTGAATAAAATGGCTATTTTAAAATAAATAAAAATAGCGATAAATAGTTATAAAATATCGTAAGCGATATGGAATGGAAATAAACTGAATTTGCTTGATTTATGTGATGTTTGATGGTTAAATGTGTTTGGTGTGAAAACTATATTAAAGAACACAATTGGTGTTGTCGAATAATTTAACCATTGAAATAAATCGATTTGAAATTCTAAATATACGTGAATTATTTGAAAAGGCCGAGTTAATTCTCATTTCGAATAATCGACCGACGATTGAAATTCGAAGATGAAGACGATGGTCGAAGACCGGAGATCTTCACCTCGTTTGGATGGTAACCGAGGTCCTGATTGGGAGGCATCCCGAAATATGGATAATGAGTGGTGATCGTTCAGACGTACGTGTTGATCGAAGGGTTTGCGAGGTATTTAGTGCCTCCGGTTTCGTTCAGACCCAGAACGGACTTGTAAATGGACTGTGTGTCCGACATTGGAATTTGTTCTGAGTGATTGATAGCCATCAGTTGCACGGTGTGAATTGCCTGTGTGGCATGCTAAGATGCAGTGATCAGGGCTTCTGTTGAAAAGCAAAGTCTTGTGGTGATGATCAAAGCACCGCCTGTGTGGCGTAGCTTTGTGTATAACGTGAATTCGTGAGCCTCACACCCCGGTATGAACCTAAAACGGGAGAGGACATCAGGGAGGGTCTGCGTTTCTTTCTAGCTAGGGTGGTGTCAGTGACCTACCAGCCCTTACATTTATATACTTTTCACCTATGTGGTTGTTGCTGTTGCGAGGCGCCTCGGTTTGGTCGGACGATCCGGGTCCGATGGAGTCATTCGTTGGCTCGTTTACGCCCCAAAGGGCGGAGAAACGTAGTGTTCAGGCATAATAATCCACATCGGTGGACCGGCCCTGACGATCTAAAGGGTTGATGCGTTCTGATCCTGAGACATGGGCTAGATTGTCTCGAATTCGGTAAGGACTATCTTTTGCCTTGGTTCATGACGGAAATCCAA
Source organism: Allium sativum (assembly GCA_030737875.1). Lineage (NCBI taxonomy): Eukaryota > Viridiplantae > Streptophyta > Magnoliopsida > Asparagales > Amaryllidaceae > Allium > Allium sativum. The sequence goes on from CM060924.1 coordinate 420,145,481, forward strand.
TTTCCAAATACGTGACGATGCGATTTCGATTGTATATATACATTTGGCGACATAGTGGCATGGGACGCTCATGTCGTATATGATTGATAGTTATGATTTGAAATTGTTTTCAAAACATATAAACACTAGCAATAATATCAAATGCCTTTGTTTTATTCGTATCAAGCATATTTTGGCCGTTATAAGGTAAAAACTCTATCCTCCGGTTTGCGTTGCATTGTGTGATGGGAACTGAGTCTTATAACGGCTTCATTTTTATAAAAAGCATAGCGATGTTTAAAATAAAGATTTGTTTTAAAGCACTGGCAATCCAATGGAGTAAACCCGTTCCACGAAAATGGCGTGGTCCTGTGATTAGCCAATTATATATGTGTTGAGTGGATTTCTCATACCAGTCCCATGACTGACTCGTAGTTTGTTTCACTCTCAAACTCAGGTGCCCCTTTTTCTACACGGGCAGCCTTGTATTCAGGTTTAGCTGGTTCTTTCTGGATAGCTGGAGCTGAAGATGGATTCTATCATTTATTTCTTTTTATGCTGTTCAGCTCCTATTGTACATATTTTGTTTATTTCCGCTGTAGACATTTATGTATAGCTGAACTGTATTTGTACTAAGTAAGATCCTGTATACTGTGTAACTCTGATGATTACTTTTATCCAGTATATTTTGTTGTTCATTCTGGTGTATTTATTTAATTCTGTTCTGTTATTATATGTTTCTGTGTTATATTCCAAAGATAACCTTGTTTCCGTGAGAACGGGAAATCGGGTCGTCTCAACGTGGTATCAGAGCTTTGGTTAAGCTTAGTTCTGGAATATAACATTTGAACGAACTCGTCAGAAATAGAACCAGTAGTGTTCTAGGACGGGTAACTCCATACAGATAGGATCAGTAATATCCTAGTATGAGTAGCAGAAAGAAATAACACCTCGATAGACGCATTTACATTCAAGTATTTGTCTCTATATTTTGAAATATCTTTTCTGTTGACCTGACACTTGATCTGCTATTTGCAGAAGAACTAGAAAATGAGTGCCAGAAACATAAGAAGTAATACTAGCCCGGATATTGAAGCTCTATTCATGAAGTATAGAAATCTGGGTGGAAAGCCGTTCTCGGGCGAAGAATCTATTATGAGAACCCAAGCTTGGATTCGTTCGGTTGAGAAAATATTCGAAGCATTAAAGCTGAGGGATGACCAGAAAAGATTACTGGCCTCCTGGGCACTCGAAGACGAAGCTTTGTTTTGGTGGGATTCAGTTATTAAAGGTAATCCAGAAGGTGATATCACCTGGGATAGATTCAAAGTTATTTTCCTAGAAAAATTTACTCCTCCCGAAGCGACCGAGAGATTATGTGATGAATTTTCTTATCTAATACAAGGTGATATGACCATTCCCGAATATCATAAGAAATTCAACGAACTTGCTCACTTTGCTCCTCATCTAATTCAAAACCCAAAGAGGAAAAATCTGAGATTTATTCATGGGCTTCAAAGGAAATACCGGAATAAAGTATTGGGGCATGTGAAGCTTCCTTTCTCAGAAATGATTTATATGGCTTATCAATACGAAGATCTAGACAAGAAAGGAATGTTGCACGACGAAGAAGAAGTTTGTTGTAGTGACATAGCAGAGTCAGAAACTGATATTCCTGAGGCAAGTACAATGTCTGAGATCAGTAAGAAGCCCAATGCCAATCGAAAAAGGGCTAGATCTGAAAAAGAACCTGCCACGACTGCCATATGCAATAATTGCCATAAGCCAGGGCATTTTCAGGGGAAGTGCAAACCCTCGAAAAAGCGAACAAAGAATGAATCTAAATCCAAAAAGAGATTTCAAGAGAAAAGAGGTTGCAGTAAATGCAAGCAGATTGGTCATCTTGCAAAGGATTGCTGGCTCTTGAGGAAGCCTGAAGTAGTTCAGGTGAATGAATTGGCAGAAACTTCTGATCCCTCAGCAAGTCAAGAAAGGGCTGATGTTTTAGAAGGAATGCTTGCTGTCAAAAACATTCCAGTTAAAGTACTGTTTGACACAGGCGCGTCACGAAGCTTTATTGCAAAGAGTGCAGTCAAGAAGTTAGATTTGAATTTGAAGAAGCTCAAAGAGCCAATGACTGTCCGAAATCCAGTTGGAGGTTCCATCAATCTCAGTTGGGTTTGTGCAGTACCCGTCTCTTTTTCTTGCTATAAATTCCCTATTATCTCTGAAGTCATGAATTTTGATGAATTCGATCTTATTTTGGGATTGGATTGGTTAACCAAATATGAAGCAGAGGTTAGATGCGCCGAGAGAGTCGTTAGAGCTAAGATTAAGTCCGGGGGTTATATAACCATTCCCTGTGAAGGTCAGAATGCAAATAGAAAAGACTTCTGGGCAGCTTTGAATGTTTCTCCAGCCCAAATTGAAAATGTCCCTGAAATCACAGAGAATATTCCTGACCTCATCAAAGACATTCTTGTCGTCAAGAACTATGCGGATGTGTTCGAGGAAGTTGTTCGCTTACCTCCGCAGAGAGAAATAGATTTCAGAATTGCTTTAATTCCAAATGCAAGGCCGGTAGTTCACGCTATTCGAAGAATGTCCTTGAAAGAGAAAGAGGAATTAGACAATCAAACACGACGGCTAGTATGGAAAGGTCTGATCAGGCCTAGTTTCTCTGATTGGGGAGCAGCAGTGGTGTTTGTCCCGAAATCTGACGGTACTCTACGTCTATGTGTGGATTATCGTGATCTGAACAAACAGACAATAAAGAACAAATATCCATTGCCGCGGATTGATGATTTGTTAGATCGATTAAATGGAGCACAAGTATTTTCACGAATGGACCTAGCTACAGGCTTCCATCAACTTCGAATTGCCGAAGAGTGTGTTCCAATGACAGCGTTCAGAGGCCCCGACTTATTCTACGAGTGGTTAGTAATGCCGTTCGGATTATGTAACGCTCCAGCTTATTTCGTCGATCTAATGAACAGAGTATTCAGAGGAGTATTGAACAAATTCGTTCTGGTTTTTATTGATGATATTCTAATCTTCTCTAAATCAAAGGCCGAACATGAAAAGCATCTGGAACAGGTTCTAGAAATCCTCAGAAGGAATGTATTGAAAGCCAAGTTTTCCAAATGTATATTCTGGCAAGATGAAGTGAAATTTCTGGGCCATGTTGTATCGAAAGAAGGAATTGCTATGGATCCAAGTAAAATCACGGCTATTCAAAATTGGAAACAGCCCAGTACTCCCACTGAAGTCCGCAGTTTTCTCGGATTGGCTAGCTATTACCGAAAGTTCGTTAAAAACTTTTCGAAGATATCTGGCCACTTAACGAAGCTTACAAAGAAGCATTCTAAATTCAAATGGACTCAAGAGAGTGAGGAGGCTTTCGAAGAGCTGAAGTTGAGATTAACGACAGCTCCAGTGTTAACCATCATCGATGGCAACCAAGATTTAAAAGTCTGGACTGATGCTTCTAGAGAAGGCCTTGGTGCAGTGTTGATGCAAAGGGGCCAAGTGATTGCTTATGCTAGCCGTCAACTAAAGCCGCACGAGAAAAACTATGTAACTCATGATCTTGAGTTATTGGCTATCATATTCTCTCTGAAAATCTGGAGACACTATCTTCTGGGCGAGAGATTTGAACTGTTTACAGATCACCAGTCGTTAAAGTATCTGTTCACTCAGAAGGACTTGAATTTGAGGCAGCAACGTTGGCTGGAGTTTCTTGCAGCATATGACTTTGAAATTATATATACTCCAGGGAAAGCCAATGTCGTGGCCGATGCGTTAAGCCGAAAAAATGAGATGATCGCCAGTTTCATCATTGCGACTTCGTTGATTGATAAGATATCGGCTCTCCAAGAAGACGACCAATTTATCAAAGGAATAAGTCAGCGAATTCGTGAGGGCAATGCTTTGGATTTCCAGTTAGACAGCGAAGGGATTCTGAGGTTAGAAGGACGCATTTGCGTTCCAGAAATTCCTGAACTAAGAAGAGAAGTGCTTGATGAATGCCACAAATCTAAGCTCAGTATCCATCCAGGTGTGAATAAAATGTATAACGACATCAAACGCACATTCTGGTGGAAGTCGTTAAAAAGAGACATCTCAATATATGTTAGTCGATGCCCTACTTGCCAGCTAGTCAAGAGCGACCAACAGAAATTGGCTGGATTATTACAACCACTGGAAGTTCCTGGTTGGAAGTGGGAGCATATTTCTATGGATTTCATTGATGGTTTGCCCAGAACCAGAAAAGGGAATGACAGTATTTGGGTGATCGTAGATCGTTTCACGAAGACCGCCCATTTCATACCTGTCAAATCAAATAGAACCGCTCAAGGTCTGGCGCAGATATACGTCAGGGAAATAGTTAGACTACATGGAGTGCCGCTCAGTATAGTAAGTGATAGAGATACAATATTCACTAGCAAATTCTGGGAAGCATTTCAAGTCGAGCTAGGGACAAAGTTAAACTTGAGCACCGCTTATCATCCTCAGATAGACGGTCAGACTGAGAGGGTAAATCGCATTTTAGAAGATCTATTGCGGGCTTGTATTCTAGATTTCGGTGGATCATGGGAAGACCATCTGCATTTGGCTGAATTCTCTTATAACAACAGCTACCAGGCGAGTCTGACAATGTCGCCATTCGAAGCATTGTATGGTAGACCTTGCAGATCTCCTGCTTGTTGGGTCGAGCCTGGGAATAGACTTGTGTTGGGTCCCGATATGATTCGAGAAGCGGCCGACAAAGTCGATTTTATTAAGAAGCGATTACTCGCCGCTCAAAGCCGACAAAAGAGCTATGCTGATAAAAGAAGAAGAGATATATCCTTCGAAGTTGGCGACTATGTATATTTGAAAGTATCGCCGATGAGAGGAGTTATCAGGTTCGGTAGAACTGGAAAGTTAGCGCCTAAATTTATTGGTCCGTTTCCTATTCTGGAACGGATTGGGACTCTCGCATATAAAGTTAAATTGCCTGACTGGTTGCCTGGAGTTCATGATGTATTTCATATATCTCAACTTCGAAAGCACGTTCATGATCCAGACTTGATCGTGGAAGAAGCAGCTCAGCAGGATATTGAAATTACTCCAGAATTAGCTGTGAGGCGAGAGCCGCTAAAGATTATCGGCAAAGAAACCAAAGAGCTGAGAAACAAGAAGGTTCACTTAGTCAAAGTGCAATGGAGTGGAGATCCGCGAGATTGTACTTGGGAAACAGAGGAGAGCATTCAGAAAGCTTATCCTAGATGCCGAGTAGATATCTCTGATTGACTCTGGTGCAAGGTACATTTGTCATACTTTGCATTACCATTTAATTCTCTATTCTGTTGCTATTTTCTTCCCATGGATGTGCATTGTTTATTATATACTCTGAATATTAGAAACAAATTGGTTGTTGTATTGTGGGTTTGTAGATTTATCAAACCACTTTCGACTTTGTTCCTTTTCGGGGACGAAAAGTTTTAAGTGGGGGAGATTGTAACGACCCAGAAAATCTAAACCAATTTAAAATTTTTAAATTGGCTAAAATAATGGATTTTAAATATTTAAAATAAATATTTTAAATAATGGCGATGAAAACTGAGTTTGAATCGACATTTGAAAACGAATATAATTAATTATAATTATATATAGAATTGAAAATGGCGCGGTAGTTCGATAATTCGATTTCAAACTTCAATTGAATATACCGGGTGCAAAACAATCCGTATTTTAGTGAAACCAAAAACATTAGGATCTAATTGGTAATATCTTTCTAACGAATCCGACCAATCGAAATTTGATAGCGGGAATCAAAAGATATGTCCAGTTGAAAATTCTGAATAGTCGCTATGGAATTCAGGCCCTTAAAAATGGACATTTTGCAGATGACCTCGGATTTCGACGAAACCACTTTTGTTGGGTCCGCAGTGTCAAGTTATTGCTAGGTTTCAAATTTCATAATTTTTCGAATCAATATGTGAGCGTGGCAAAAGAAAACGCGTTTGACCAGTTTCTGTTGATTTTAATCGACTGGAAATTGGCCATTTTGCAAACGGTCTCAGAATTCGACGAAACTAGTTTTGTTAGGACCGTATCGTCAATACGAAGCTAGAAAATATTTTTCTGAAATTTTTCTAGTTAGTATGTGGCCCCGGTAATTTGAAACGTGCGTTTAAAATTCAATATAGTGATTTAAATGTAAATTCAACGGAAACTGATTGTAACAATCGAATCAGCTTGCGATACATATCCCATTGTGTTCGGAATGAGGGTGAAACGCTATGGGCGACAGGCGGTGGGCCTCGTTTCGAGGTCATATGTAAAAGTCAACCTTTTGCGAAATTTAATAATTAAATAATAAATATATATATATATACTTTCCCTCCTTATCTCCTGCTTGCCCCCCCCCCCCTCATTCGATTACAACCAGAATAAAAAAAAAAAAAAACCCTAAGCAAATCGCCGCCGCCCCCAGACATCGACGCCACCGCCTATTCCTCCTCCAAGCCCGCCTCCGCCTGAGCCCCCCCCCCCCCAAATCGCACTAGCTCCGACGAAGCCCCCCCCCCCCTCGTCTCGACGTCTGCGAAGACCCCCCCCCCCCCCAGAAGTGCCGCCGACGACATCTTCATTCCCCCCCTTTCTTCGAAGCACTGTAAGTATTTTATTGTAATTTATTTTTATTTTTAATTCGTTAAAAACTGAAATTGTTTTAAAAATAAAAACTGAAACTGATTTTTTTTTTTTTTTTAAAAAAAAGAATAAAACTGATTTCTTTAAAAGTAGTAAACTGGATTTTTTTTTTAAGTATAAAAGTTGATTTTTTTTTTTAAGTATTAAAACTGAAATGTTTTAAAGAAGAAAAACTGAAATGTTTTAAAGAAGAAAAACTGAAATGTTTTAAAGAAGAAAAACTGAAATGTTTTAAAGAAGAAAAACTGAAATGTTTTAAAGAAGAAAAACTGATATTTTTAAAAGTATAAAAACTGAATATTTTTAAAAGTATAAAACTGATATTTTTAAAAGTATAAAAACTGAATATTTTTAAAGGTATAAAACTGATATTTTTAAAAGTATAAAACAGAAAGTTTTAAAAGTATAAAACTGAAAGTTTTAAAAGTATAAAACAGATTTTTATAAAAGAATTTTTAAAACTGGATTTTTTGTAAAGAAAGTAAAAACTGATTTCTTTTAAAAGAATTTTAAAACTGATTTTAAAAAGCTATAAAAACTGATTTTGTTTTAAAGGAAAAATCATATTTTTATATATTGAAAGTCAAAGTAAAAATCATATTTTTATATGTTGAAAGTCGAAGTAAAAATCATATTTTTATATATTGAATAGCATCGTAAAAATTCGATTTTTACATGTGTAGAGAATACGGGCGAAAGCGACAGAAGGCGAAGATTTCTATAAAGGAAGTGTCGTGCAGTTGGATAGCTATTGGTGAGATTTCTGATTTAAAAATATTATATATGTGTGAAATGAAAGTGAGTAGCTATATATAAATTGCTATATATTTATATATATATATATATATATATACGCCCCTCGTCCACAAACCATGGACGATATTTATTGGTTGAAATTGTTGTGAAAATTTGATTGATAGCGAATGGTTGTTTGGGATTGTTTGTGATTGATATTGGTTGATTGTGGTTGAAAAATACCCATTGGTGGTTGTGAAATATTTGGTTGAAACCACATAGGATTAGTTTGTGGAAATGAAATAAATATATACATGCCGCCTGCGTGCGAACTAGATGCATGAACCCCATTGTCAAAAACCGCGAGGTTTTAAGGTAGAGCGAGGAGCCGTACTAGGGACGGTGCCGGTGTAACTACCCTGCCGTTATGCTGCCGAAATTTTGAATAATATTTGTGTGTTTGAATTATTTTCATATGCTTAAGCTATATTTATTCATTGTATTGAAAACATTCATGTGTTGAATTGATATTCATTCGTTGTTTAGAAATTCATGTGTTGAATGGTATTCATATTTTGAAATAAATTGTTCGATAATAAAAATCACATTTTTTTTCTATATATAAAAACTATTGAAAACATTCATGTGTTGAATTGATATTCATTCGTTGTTTAGAAATTCATGTGTTGAATGGTATTCATATTTTGAAATAAATTGTTCGATAATAAAAATCACATTTTTATCTATATATAAAAACTATTGAAAACATTCATGTGTTGAATTGATATTCATTCGTTGTTTAGAGATTCATGTGTTGAATGGTATTCATATTTTGAAATAAATTGTTTGATAATAAAAATCACATTTTTATCTATATATAGAAACCATAGAAAACATTCATGTGTTGAATTGATATTCATTCGTTGTTTAGAAATTCATGTGTTGAATGGTATTCATATTTTGAAATAAATTGTTTTATGATAAAAATCCTATTTTGTCACCTATATGAACTATATAGAAAAAATAGTGTTTTGAAATGAATTGTTTTACAATAAAAATCACATTTTTATTGTATGCATGAATCGTTGAAATGTGAAGTGTTAAAAATAGCCACTTGTTCAAAATAAACATATATGAGTTGAAATATTCATTAATTAGCTAATGAAATGATTTGCACCTATTTATGTAACATTAGAATGAATGGAGTTTTTAAACCAAATAGAAATCAAATATGAAGTCGAATAGAAATTGATAAATGATAAGAACTGTATATATATGTACATGCAATATTCATTGAACAGGTTATAGCAAAGGGGCTAGAGAAGAGGAATAAAATTTTGTGCCCGACAAATAGGTACACATTTACTGATTTGTTTGGGTGATGATTTTGAGCCTATTGGCTAGCCGCTTGGCTTCTTCTTTTTCTTTTTGAGATTAGAAGGACCGGGAACGCTATTTGCGATTTCCCGACGCTCCCGGTGCAGGGGAGGTTATGGCGAAATTTTTCCAAAATTTAAGGTGTTAGAAAAAATTTTTGAAGTGGAAACGATATTGAAATTGTTGAATGAACTATATTTATATAAATATATAAATATAAATAAAATTAAAACGAAACGAAGCCGTGCAGTTCGTATTTTGAAACCGTGATTTCAAACGACTAGTGCGGGAAATCCGACCATTGGATTTTCCCGAAACCTCAACCGTCGGGTTCGCCTTGGAATAATCTTTCCAACTGCACCAATCTTGTTAAAATCCAACGGTTGGATTGTCTGGAATGTTTAATTCAAATCTGAAGAAAAATAGCGCCAGAAACGATTATATTTATTTATATATATAAATATAATTATATATTTAATCGAATAACGACGCTGCAGTTCGTAATTTGAAATCGAAAATTCAAACGATTGTACCGGGAGATCCGACCGTCGGATTTTCCCGAAACTGGAACCGTTGGATTCGTTTTGAAAAGACCTTTCTAATGATGTAAATTTTGTGAAGATCCAACGGTTAGATTTTCAGATATGTGTAAATCAAATCTGAAGAAAAACAGCGCCACGGCCGCCTTATGGCCCGAAGCGTCGTTTTGAATAAAATGGCTATTTTAAAATAAATAAAAATAGCGATAAATAGTTATAAAATATCGTAAGCGATATGGAATGGAAATAAACTGAATTTGCTTGATTTATGTGATGTTTGATGGTTAAATGTGTTTGGTGTGAAAACTATATTAAAGAACACAATTGGTGTTGTCGAATAATTTAACCATTGAAATAAATCGATTTGAAATTCTAAATATACGTGAATTATTTGAAAAGGCCGAGTTAATTCTCATTTCGAATAATCGACCGACGATTGAAATTCGAATATGAAGACGATGGTCGAAGACCGGAGATCTTCACCTCGTTTGGATGGTAACCGAGGTCCTGATTGGGAGGCATCCCGAAATATGGATAATGAGTGGTGATCGTTCAGACGTACGTGTTGATCGAAGGGTTTGCGAGGTATTTAGTGCCTCCGGTTTCGTTCAGACCCAGAACGGACTTGTAAATGGACTGTGTGTCCGACATTGGAATTTGTTCTGTGTGATTGATAGCCATCAGTTGCACGGTGTGAATTGCCTGTGTGGCATGCTAAGATGCAGTGATCAGGGCTTCTGTTGAAAAGCAAAGTCTTGTGGTGATGATCAAAGCACCGCCTGTGTGGCGTAGCTTTGTGTATAACGTGAATTCGTGAGCCTCACACCCCGGTATGAACCTAAAACGGGAGAGGACATCAGGGAGGGCCTGCGTTTCTTTCTAGCTAGGGTGGTGTCAGTGACCTACCAGCCCTGACATTTATATACTTTTCACCTATGTGGTTGTTGCTGTTGCGAGGCGCCTCGGTTTGGTCGGACGATCCGGGTCCGATGGAGTCATTCGTTGGCTCGTTTACGCCCCAAAGGGCGGAGAAACGTAGTGTTCAGGCATAATAATCCACATCGGTGGACCGGCCCTGACGATCTAAAGGGTTGATGCGTTCTGATCCTGAGACATGGGCTAGATTGTCTCGAATTCGGTAAGGACTATCTTTTGCCTTGGTTCATGACGGAAATCCAATTTCCAAATACGTGACGATGCGATTTCGATTGTATATATACATTTGGCGACATAGTGGCATCGGACGCTCATGTCGTCTATGATTGATAGTTATGATTTGAAATTGTTTTCAAAACATATAAACACTAGCAATAATATCAAATGCCTTTGTTTTATTCGTATCAAGCATATTTTGGCCGTTATAAGGTAAAAACTCTATCCTCCGGTTTGCGTTGCATTGTGTGATGGGAACTGAGTCTTATAACGGCTTCATTTTTATAAAAAGCATAGCGATGTTTAAAATAAAGATTTGTTTTAAAGCACTGGCAATCCAATGGAGTAAACCCGTTCCACGAAAGTGGCGTGGTCCTGTGATTAGCCAATTATATATGTGTTGAGTGGATTTCTCATACCAGTCCCATGACTGACTCGTAGTTTGTTTCACTCTCAAACTCGGGTGCCCCTTTTTCTACACGGGCAGCCTTGTATTCAGGTTTAGCTGGTTCTTTCTGGATAGCTGGAGCTGAAGATGGATTCTATCATTTATTTCTTTTTATGCTGTTCAGCTCCTATTGTACATATTTTGTTTATTTCCGCTGTAGACATTTATGTATAGCTGAACTGTATTTGTACTAAGTAAGATCCTGTATACTGTGTAACTCTGATGATTACTTTTATCCAGTATATTTTGTTGTTCATTCTGGTGTATTTATTTAATTCTGTTCTGTTATTATATGTTTCTGTGTTATATTCCAAAGATAACCTTGTTTCCGTGAGAACGGGAAATCGGGTCGTCTCACGATTCTTTTAGACACATTTTTAAGCCTAGGTTTCTAACTTGAAAATTTTATCGTCATTGTTTTTGTCGTATCTTCTTCAAAAAACAAGATTTTCATTTTGTTGATTGAAGAGAAAATAATTCGAATTTTTTTCAATTTATTTCTTTTTCAAATTCTGAGGTTAGCTAGTCCAAAAGTAAATTTCAAAATGATCGAAAATTTTGTTCGGCTTTTGCAAATTTTGGTAAAAATCTAAATTCATCTTCCCTAGCCAAAAGCTCTCTACTCCCCACATTTAAATTTCTTAGGACATTTATTTATGGATTTGTTTTGTGCTTGTACCCATAGTTGTGCATCTTGCTTTCTACACCCATGTTCGTGTTAGCTTGCGTCATCATTCTTTTTATTTGCCATGCAGGTGAGAACCCTCGCTCACGATTAACATTTTCGTTTAGTAAATTGACATATCTTGAAATGACATTTGAAACATTAGGATTGCTCTAAATAACATTCTTTGTTTATTATAAACTTATGCATATGCACTACACACACTTTTGATATATATGACCCGAATTATTTGCAAGTGATATTTGATTGTTGTGATATATTATGATGCATGTGTGATATCTGTAGTGTTATTTTTTTTTCATACTGCAAGGTCCATATAGATTTTTAAAATCATCATGGATTGAAATAATACATACCTGAACCACTGTATAGATTTATGAATTAAAAGTGAATTTATTGGGATGTAGGTTGAAATGATCAATTTCGAAAACTAAATATTCAATGGATTGAAATGATATATATAACCATATTACTTAGCCTAGGTATAAAATTATATATGGACACCATTGGTCTATTTTGGAAGTTTTTCCTGAAAATATAAAAATATTCTAATTTAATAAAATTATTTTAAAAATTTAAATTTAGAATTTTATTTAAACTTATACGTTAAATATGTATTGAAATATAAATTTAAGATTTTAAATTATAATATAAATTCAGTTTTTTTTAATAAAACATAAGTATACAAAGGTTTTATAGAAAAGTTAGAAATTTAGTGTTAACTTGATTACTTAAATAACTTAACTGAAAATGAAATTATCAAGTTATGTTGAACTGATCTTTATGGATGTGATTTGAAAAATAATGAATGGGTTTTATACAAATTTGTTATGATGATAAAACTTAGTAAGTTGATTAGATAATAATTTATCAAGTAGATGTTTTAAATCTAAATATAATTGAAGCTAAAATATTTATAATCAATTAAATTGAAGACTTAGATTTAATTGATATGAACTTTATTAAGATATGATTTAAAGGTAACACGGGTCTTTAAGATAGAATCGGATAACTCAACTTAAATACTGTTTTGAAATAAATTGAACTTAAGAATATATTGTTTAGCGTTAAATTGATTGAACTAAGCTTTGAAAATATAATTGATAATTAGTTGAACCTTGAAAATAGGATAAGTGGTTTAGATTGGACTATTTTAAATTATTTGAAATATGAATTGTCATATATTAGACTAATTTAAATTATACTATCTAAACTTAACTATTATTTTATAACTATTTTAATGTAATTATTTTAAATTTAATTAACTATTGTATTTACAATAAATATTTTAATTACACCAATTTTTTCATAAATTTAATTATTTTATATTTTATATTTTCTAAATCAAATTATTTTATACAGGTATATTTTAATACGACTATTTTATATTGTATTAACTATTTTAGAAGAAGGTTGTTTCCAATTCGAACTACTGAATCCGAAATGTCAATACAAATTTTCTTGAAATAATGAAAATTAAGATATAGGAATGTGAAATCAAAACGTAATTTTGTAAATAAAAAATGTTCTAGATATGAAATCTAAATCTTGAACTTAAATCGAGTAATGAATTGAATTGAAATATGATCTATGACATTGAAATATTTGAAGCAATTGTTTAAATATGAAATCTATATTGTTAGTATTTGATTTAAGGTATTTTAAATATGGTTTCAAATATAAATGAACACAGTATGAAATAAGCGTTTGGTTGTTAAATAGACCAGAGTAGGTATTGTCATACTATCTACCAATACCGATATTACTTTAACAACTATGCACATGGTGGAGAATCTAAAATGGTGTAGGTTGGTTTTGAAAAATTACTAGAATGAAGTAAGAGAACGATGATGGATAACTTTGACTTTAGGATCATAATTAAAATGAATAAAACATGAACTATACCATGATTGATGGTGGTACCATTCTTATCGAACACATTTCTTCGATATCATCTATTACTTTGTGACTTGATTACAACCCTTTGATTTTGGGAGCGTTATTCGAGGTGGGCGGTGTTTGCGGCTATGTGTTGCCACCGGTCCGGGCATGCAAAATGGTAGAATGCTACCTTGGGAATTACCTCTTGTGCTTTGTCATATTATCCTGATCAAGGCCCCATGATTTTGAATTAACGTTGTCATATGGCAGTGCATCCCTATCCAACGATCGTTTAACAGGTGTTTTATATGCAATGTTTATGATAATATTTATAAATGATGTAAGGGCAAAAATGGTAATCCCGCTTACGCTATTTTCAATATTATATTTAACTATAGACATTATTATACTAGTGTATTATATCACTACACCAAATCAGTGTATTTTGCAACATTTTATATTTGTCAACTTCTAGCACTTGAAAATGTTATAAGCTAACAATAGTGAAAATGTGTTAGGATACATGAAAAGTGTTAATAAAAATATATATTCCTCTGTACACAATGTTAGTTAAAACTTATGGCACAAATAAGCATTATAATTGTGGAAGAGTACTAAATGATCCATCAGAGAGGAGAGGATTTCGTAATTTGCTTCTTTTTTCTTGTTCTCAGGCCCCATAAAACTTAATTTTACTAGGTTTCAACCGATCTCGCTCAATTTCAATGACTCGGTGCTTCTTGCCCAGGATACATCAACCATGTCTTCCCGTGGTCCCTCTGTTCCAAGCAACATCAACTACAACTCCTCTAATCTACGGATTTACTTCTCATGGCACTTCGCAGTGGCTCAGGACATCATGACTTCAGATTTGATGAGGTTCATCAACAGCTTTTCTTGTATCAAGGTTCGATATTGTATCAAATTTTGATTTTTCGAATGGTTATTTGTTTTCAATAACTTGTAAAATTTGAATATCTTATAGACTCACAAAAGCCCTAAATTGCATAGAATGTTAGAGTGCAATTCATCTGAGCAGTATTTTAATTGTTAAAAGGAGGAGCAAGTGCTTGGATTACGAAGCATTCATCTTGTGGATTCGAAACGAGCAGTGTATCCAGTTCCAGATCTCACTCTCATTCACATTTATAAATTTTCATCTTTTCTCCTAATTTAGTATTATTTCCCTTCTAGATAAAAATTTCTCATTCAAATCTAGGTTCCCTTCTATCACATCTCAAAATCCTTGCACTACAAATTGGAGACTTGGAGCAATTTTTCTCGTCATGAATCTCCATTTTTGGATCTGATGTATAGCAATTTAGGTCTTCCATCACCATACATAAGCAAATTTCAGTTACTGTTGGTAAAATCGAATTTGAAATTATTAAATTGTGTAGAATAAGTTGTATATGGTGGTTTTGATATATTTGGTTATGCTGAAGCTATAGTATTAACAAGAGATTAATAAAATAAACTATATAAACTCATACTTAACATATTACACAGTTATACAATTATTAGTTATTTGAATTTGAAATTGGAGCATTTTTTTTAGAAAACAAGGATTAAGGATGGATAGATATGTATGTGTGTAACTGGACATTCATGTGGAGCTATGAATAAGCAGACATGTAACATTCATGTGACATCTATACATTGATGCATGCCAAAAATAAGTACTCTTAGACATGCAAAACAAGTTCTAGTATTGGCACCAGATAAGAATTCACGCTAGTATATAGAATGCAATCATTGTTACCTATTTAGCGTTCCATATGAACGTACGCTCCAGATTTACTGAAATATTTAGTGTCAAGCTTACCTGCACAGAAAAACAAATCAAAATAAGGAAGAAATTGGAGCATGTTATCTATTACTTAAATTGTAAAGTAGGAAGACGGGGCTTCTTATGTGGACATATTCTTAGCACTTTATTTCAAAATAGAGCTTTGTCATGAAATTCCCCCTTCTCCCTCTCCCTTCGAACTAATTGTCAAATTGCATGATCTAAGTTGATATAATACATAATATTTGATTTTCCCATCTTTTTATGTTCATACTTTGCAGGTTAGGTGGGAAATTAAAGTCCACGGTCATTTTTTCCACTCCAATATATTGCAGGTATGTCTAAACTATGAATGGTCTGTTGTGTTTTACTTGGATACAATTTGTAACTTGTTGGAAGAATGAATAAGTGTTTGAGGCAAACTAAGTCCCACATCGTGGAAATTTGTGCCTTAATTCACTACTTATACTAACCCTTCCTACACTATATCAAAAGAAATGAGGAGAAAGAAGAATTTAAGGGACAAGAGGCTATGTCGGCATGAACATATATTCTATGATTAATATTAAAGGTCAAAGATAGGGCCTTGGGTCTTGGGCCTTGGTGCTCTTGGGGTCTCGTGATCGATTGGGCCTCAGGTTGCCGTCAAGCCTATAGCGTAGAAAAACGACTATTTTTTGAATTATGGTTGTGCAAATGCCAACGGAAGTGTCTGTTGGTAAAGGGTCTCAACCTTACCAACAGTCATAGTCGTTGCAATTCAAACAGACGCGCCTATTCATGAAAGAATGCTTCATTCTAACCTATATATGGGCCTGCGAAAATCAAATCAAAAACAACAGTTTTTCCCTGATTTCTCTTCTCTGTTTATTCCTCTTCCATTGCTCTATTCTGCAATAAACAAATACAGAATCTGCCTTAAGTTCGTCGTCAATTCATGATTACAGCGCAGCATTCACAAATAGGTTCTGTTTCGTCCTTGGGAGACGATTGCTCAACAACCTATCGCGCCGTAGAGGAAGCAATTTTGTTTCAAGGAAACAACACTCATTGGACTTGGACATTAATCGGTACTATTACTCTTGTTTTCTTGAATTCTTAACTATATACTACTACTTCAGACTATTCCGTTGCAGTACTGTGATTGTTTAATTGTTATTACGAACTGCAACTTCATTGAAACAATATTACTAATGCTTAAAGGCGTAACAGTTCATAGAAATAGTTTTCTGCCATTTCTGTTGATTAGTTTCTAATAATCTTGAAACGAAATTGTGATTGTTGCTTCTGTTCGCAGACGACGATGTCGCAAAGTAGCAACAACAAATCTGTGCCGACACAGACTGTGCCACCGATTCTGCCTCTGGTTCCACCAACTGTCCCATATTCACATGGCAAGAGACCTGAAGCAAATATGGAAGATAATTCAGATGATGTTGCAAAGATGGATTTGTGTGCGGTTGTTTCTGAATGCAACCTTGTTGGCAACAACAAGGAGTGGTTTCTAGACATAGGAGCCACTCTTCATATATGTGCCAATAAGTGGATGTTTACAACTTACCAATGATCACGAGCAACTATTCATGGGCAACTCATCCTCTTAAAAGGTGGAAGGCAAGAGAAAGATTGTACTAAAGTTAACTTCTAGAAAGGAACTAAAATTTGATTACGTTCTCCATGTTCCAGAAATCCGCAAGAACCTGATTTCAGGATCGTGGCTCAGCAAGCATGGTTTCAACTGACATTTGTTGCTAATAAGTTTGTAATATCAAAGAACGGAGTGTATGTTGGAAGAGGATATGTATGTGATGGCTTGTTTAAAGCAAATGTAACCACTGTTGTACTAAACAATGATATGAATAAAATTGAATCTTCCCCTTATATTGTTGACTCTTCTAACATATGGCACTCTAGATTAGGGTATGTAAATCTTGATACATGGCGAAAATTGATTAATCTAGAATTTATACCGTAATGCAATATAGATTCCAACTATAAATGTCAAGTTTGTGCAGAAGCAAAATTGACAAGAACCTCATTTAATCACGTTAAACGAAGACCAAACCTCTAGAATTAATACATACTGATGTATGTGATTTGAAAACGTGTCAAACTAGAGGTTGAAAAAGGCACTTTATCACATTCATTGATGATTGTACCATATATTGTCATGTGTATCTCCTTAGAAGTAAGGAAGAAGCATTCGATATGTTTAAACAGTATAATGCAAAAGTTGAGAATCATTTCAACAAGAAAATAAAATCTTTAAGAAGTGATAGAGGAGGAGAATATGAGTCTCCATTTGAGGAATTTTGTATTGAGCTTGGAATTATACATCAAACTACAGCCTCGTATTCACCTCAATCCAACGGTATAGCTGAATGGAAAAATAGAACTTTTAAAGAAATGATGAATGCCTTGCTAATTAGCCCCGGCTTACCAGATAACTTTTTGGGGAGAAGCTATTCTTAGGGCAAATCATATTTTAAAAAAAATACCACAAAAGAAGACATCTAAATCTCTGCATGAACTTTGGAAAAGCAAACCACCATCCTACAAATACTTGAAAGTGTGGGGGTGTCTTGCCAAAGTAGAAATACCAAAACCGAAAAATGTCAAAATTGGACCAAAGACTATAGATTGCATATTCATTGGATATGCTCATAATAGTAGTGCATATCGATTTTTGGTGTACAAATCTGAAATTGATGACATACATGAGAACACCATTATCGAGTCACGAAGTGCTAGATTCTTTAAACACATTTATCCTCTAAAATCCTCTATAGAAACTATTGTTCAAAAGAGATCAAGAGATACATATACTCTTGAGGATAATATTAATCAAAATTCGAGCGAGAGAAATATTGAAACAGAGGTAGAGGAACCTAGAAGGAGCAAACGTCAAAGGACTTCTAAAACCTTTGGACCCGATTTCTATGCATGTATAATAGAAAATGATCCTATTACTTACCAACAAGAAATTTCATCTCCTGAGGCTCCATACTGGAAGGAGGCTGTCAATAGTGAAATAGAATCCATTTTACAAACCCATATATGGAACTAGTGGATCTACCCAAAGGATCAAAACCACTTGGATATAAATGGATATTTAAGAAAAAACTGAAAGCTGATGGCTCAATAGACAAGTATAAAGCGAGACTTGTAATTAAAGGATTTAGACAAAAGGAAGATCTAGATTACTTTGATACGTATTCACCAGTAACTAAAATAACATCGATTATGATGCTTATTGCAATCACATCCGAATTTGGAAATACACCAAATGGATGTGAAAATTGCGTTTTTGTATGGTGAACTAGAAGAAGAAATTTATATGTAGCAACTTGAAGGGTTTCTAAGCCTAGGAATTGAAAATAAGGTGTGAAAGTTAGTAAAATCACTTTATGGCCTTAAACAAGCTCCAAAACAATGGCACGGGAAATTCGATGAAACTATATTATCAAATGGATTCAAAATAAATGAATTAGGTAAATGCGTATACGTAAGATATACAGATATTGGATATGTCATTGTATGTCTTTATGTTGATGATTTGTTAATCCTAGGGAATAATAAGTCCATAATAATATCTACAAAGGATATGTTATACTCTAATTTCAACATGAAAGACTTAGGAGTGGTTGATGTAATCCTAGATGTGAAAATTATAAAAACACCACAAGGATATGCATTATCACAGTCACATTGCATTGCCAAATTACTTGAAAGGCTCAAGCAGTATAATATAACCATTGCAAAATCACCAGTGGATATGCACCAAAATTGGGTAAAGAACACCGGTGATAGAATATATCATCTTGAATACTCTCGTGTACTAGGAAGTATTATGTATGTCATGAATTGTACTTGGCCTGATATTGCATACACTATAAGCAAGTTGAGTAGTTATACCAGTAATCCTGCCAAACATCACTGGAAAGCAATAATCAGGGTCCTAGGATAACTAAAGCACCCACAAAACTATGTGTTGCAATATAAGAAGTATCCTTCAGTGATAGAAGGATATAGTGATGCCAATTGGATAACTGGCTCAAATGACACAAAATCCACAAGTGTATATGTGTTTACATTAGGAAATGGAGCAATCTCATGGAAATAATCCAAAGAGACTTGCATAGCAAGGTCAACAATGGAATCGGAGTTCATTGCTCTATATAAAGCCGCAGAAGAAGCAGATTGACTTAGAAGTTTCTTGGAAGACATTCCAAATTGGGAAAAACATGTACCTCCAATATGTATACATTGTGATAGTCAATTTACTATAGGAAAGGAAAATAGTACATTGTATAATGGTAAGTCTCGACATATTTGTCGTAGACATAAAACCATAAGACAACTTCTGTCTAATGGAGTTAACACTATAGACAATGTAAGGTCAATGGATAACATAGCGGATCCACTAGCCAAAGGCTTGCCAAGAGAGAAAGTTCAAACCTTATCGATGGGAATGGGCTTAAAACCTATAAATTAAAAGTTTTCTAAAATGGATACCCTACCTAGTTGACCAGAGATCCCAAGATCTAGGTTCAAAGGGACAACTAATTTTAAGATAAACTTGACGACACTGTTGAACAGAAACCATCCCTATGATAAGTCTGTGCACAACCTGTCTGAGAATAGGATAAGATTGACTTTTAATGATGTATATACTTTGGTGTTATAAAAAATCAAGTGGGGTATTATGGGATACTCTTTGTAGAATCACCTATGCGAGTGCAAAGGCGCCGCTTCAAGAGGAATTGTAATGTCGAATTCCTCAATTACTCATGAAACCAAGGCGGCGTTCATGGAAAAAACGAACACAAACAGAGAACCAAGGAGTTAAAGAATATTTATCATGTGTTACCTTTATAGACTTATAGAAATGACTTACAGTTCAAAGACAGTCTAGTCCACTGATTCGTCAATTACTTATAACAATAAAACACTAGGAATAGTTCAAGGCCTCTGTGCCACTTTTACCGATATGATAAATGTTACACAAAATCTCAAAACATGTTAGAAAACCACTCATTCATGTGGGGGATTGTTGGAAGAATGAATAAGTGTTTGAGGCAAACTAAGTTCCACTTCAGGGAAATTTGTGCCTTAAATCACTACTTATACTAACACTTCCTATACTATATCACAAAAAATGAGGAGAAAGAGAAATTGAAGGGACAAGAGGCTATGCAAGCATGAACATATATTCTATTATTAATTTTAAAGGTCAAAGATAGGGCCCTGGGGCTCTTGGGCTCTCGTGATTGATTGGGCTTCAAGTTGCCCCCAACCCTACTGTGCAGAAAAACGACTATTTTTTTGAACTATGGCCGCACAAATGCCAATGGAAGTGTGCGTTCGTAAAGGGTTACAACCTTTCCAACAGTCATAGTCGTTGTAATTCAAACAGACGCGCCTATTCGTGAAAGGATGCCTCATTCCAGCCTATATATATGACTGCGAAAATCAAATAAAAAACAACTGTTTTTCTCTGATTTCTCTCCTCTGTTTCTTCCTCTTCCATTGCTCTATTCTGCAATAAACAAATACAGAAACTGCCTTGCGTTCGTCGTCAGTTAGTGATTGCAACACAACATCACAAATAGGTTCTGTTTCATCCTTGGGAGACGATTGCTCGACAACCTATCGTGCCGTAGAGGGAGCAATTTCGTTTCAAGGAAACAACACTCGTTGGACTCGGACATTAATCAGTATTATTACACTTGTTTTCTTGAATTCTAAATTATATACTACTACTTCAGACTATTCCCTTGCAATATTGTGATTGTTCATTGTTGTTGCAAACTGCAACTTCATTGAAACAATATTACTAACGCTTAAAGGCAGAACTGTTCATAGAAACGGTTTCTTGCCGTTTATGTTGATTGGTTTCTAACATAACTAACATACTGAATATAGGAACGATTTTTTATTATTTAGAATACTGATCAATGATAAAAATTTACACTTCTATAGTCTGTACATAAGAAAAAAATTGTAACTTCATTTTTGATTCATGTTAACAGAATACGTTGTTTCATGTGGAACTAAAATTTGATATTTACCTATTAAATTTGTGTATGTTTCATATCAAATGCAGCAAGGTATAGTACCAAGTTACTTTGGAGTTTGTGTTTCAATCCAACCATTGCTAGGAGAAGTACGTTAAAATGAAGTTTGCATTTCAACCAAAGTAAGGTATGCTAATTACCATTGTCTTAATTTCCACAATCTATTAATGTTTGTACACATGGTTAATGATTCAAATCGCATTTTGTCTCTCCACACCGTTAATCAGCATAAAATATATTTTTTGTTCTATCTTGATCTCCAATGCAGGTTATTATTATGTGGTTAACATATCACTCAAATTATTGTTTAAAATATAAGTGTAATGTATTTACCCCTGAAAACAACTGAGGCATAAAACTACTTTTTATGTGGAATTGATATTTTCACAGCATATACTAGGCAATGATTCTAGGTATGAGATGAAATAGACATTGCTTCCTTTCTTTCCATATACATAGCATATAGCAAAGGCATGAGGTAAAATATATACCACTTTACTACATTGTACTATGTAACTTTCATTAAATCTATAAAAAAAATTGTGATGAAAATCTGTGGATACTTTATGTAGTACATAATTTCATATGTCATTAATTAATTAGGTGGAAATTCTAAATGTATTTATCTCAGTACAATTTTGTAAAAGCTAGGCAGGCATATATATATATATATATATATATATATATATATATATATATATATATATATATATATGTTCATGCATCTTTTAAATATAAACATTTTGCACTAATTGCCAGAAAGAACTATAACTTAGATCAAGGTTTTATACAATGTCATGTAATATTTGGTGCATAAATTACAAAATAAACATAAGAAAAAGTAGATACCAGAACAAGTCAATAGAAAAATATAATATATATACGAATATTAAGAAGTTTTATAAGTAAAAGTATAATAAGGAACTTTTATATGTTACCTTTACTGTTACCTGAAGATCAAATTAATTTAGCGATACTAAAGTGAAAACAAGAGGAATGAGGTAATTGATTATTGCAGAAAGTAAAATAAGTATATTACATTGTACAGGCGAGAGCCTTATATTTATATATGCCAAATAGGCCAAATGTAAAGAAAACTGATTAATGGCTGAGCCCATCAATACAATAACGTGGGCTACTGTGTCATATGTAGGCTGCTGCGTTATTATGCTCCCTCACTTTCATCTAGGGTTTTCCCTCTTTCTCTCCGCCTCCATCACAAACACACAAGTCCGACCTCAATCTCAGGAAATTCTTTGACGAGAGAGCTTTAGTCAGTAGATCCGCCTTCTGATAATATGCTGGAACGTGATTCACACACAACTTTCCAGCAGCGGTTAAGTCTCGAACAAAATAGAGATCCACCTCCATATGTTTCGTACGAGCATGCTGTACTGGATTAGCTGATATAGAAACCGCTCCCAAATTGTCACACCAGATAATTGGGGCTTTCATTGAATTAAACCCTAATTCGTGAATCATCGATCTTATCCAGAGAATCTCTGCGGCTGTACTTGCCACTGATCGATACTCCGCTTCTGTACTAGATCGTGAAACAGTGGGTTGCTTCTTCGAGCACCAGGAGATGGGATTTAATCCTAGATACACACAGTATCCTGAAGTTGATCTGCGGTCATCTGGATCCGTCGCCCAATCTGCATCACTGTAAGCCTGAATATGTAATTCCTTACTTGCTTTTAAAATTAATCCATGATTCATCGTGCCTTTTAAATATCTAAGAATTCGCTTGACAGCACACCAGTGTTCATTGAGTGGTTTTTGCATGAATTGAGAGACCTTGTTTACACTATAACATAATTCAGGTCTAGTTACAGTAACATACTGCAATGCCCCGACAATGCTTCTATAGAGTTTTATGTCTTCAATAGGTTCCCCCTTATACTTTGATAACCTTAAGCCACTCGTCATAGGTGTAGGAAGAGGCTTGGCCTTATCCATCTTTGCTCTAACTAATATTTCTGATATGTATCTTTTCTGAGACAGCAGTATTTCTGAGCTAGATCTTGTAATTACTTGCATCCCAAGAAAATAATTTAAGTTTTCCATATCTTTTATAGAGAAAGTTTGACTAAGATAGCCGACTAACTCATTTACTTCAGTACTGTTGCTACCAATGATTAAAATGTCGTCAACATATACAAGAATGTATACTACATCATCCTTGTTTCTTCTGATATGTAGAGAGTTATCGGACTTAGATGTAGTAAAACCAATCTTTTGAAATATTGACTTAAGTTTGTCATACCAAACTCTAGACGCCTGCTTCAGCCCATAAATAGCTTTATGAAGTTTGCATACCAATCCTCTTTCATTATCATTGCAATACCCTAATGGTTGCTGCATGTAAACATCTTCTGGGAAATCACCATTCAAAAATGCATTGTACACGTCCAATTGCCTTATATTCCAATGTTTATGCAAAGCAATTGTGATGATAACTCTAATAGTGGTAGGTTTAACAACTGGGGAAAATGTCTCGTTGAAATCGAAACCAAATTCTTGAGAATACCCTTTAGCCACTAATCTGGCCTTATACTTAAGAACACTTCCATCGGGGTTTTTCTTTAATTTATATGTCCACCTACAACCAATGATGTTTTTGTTTTTAGGTGGTACACAAGGCTCCAGGTCTTATTTTTCATAAGTGCTTCAAACTCTTCATTCATGGCCTTTCTCCAATGTTGATTTTTGATGGCCTCATCATAGTTTATTGGCTCTCTATTATTCAGATCAACTGTGTAGATTTTAGGCTTGAAAATCCCTCTTTTAGCTCTAGTAAGCATATGATGTGTGTTGTTGTTATTGTCATGGCCTTCATCTTTGTCTGAATCTGTTTCTTTAATGCTTCTATCATCTGTTGCATGTGTGTCTGCATTTTCTGGTGTAGAATTGTTGCTGTCTGAATGATAGTCATAATTTGTTGGTCCATTTGAGCTGAAATTAGATTTGGTGCTAGGAATGCTTCTATCATCCGTTGCATGTGTGTCTGCATTTTCTGGTGTAGAACTGTTGCTGTCTGAATGATAGTAATAATTTGTTGATCCATTTGAGCTGAAATTAGATTTGGTGCTAGGAATGCTGGATTTGTCATCAGTGCCTTTGCTATAATCATATTTGTCCACATTAATGATAGTTTCTGATAAACTTGGTGGTGATAGAACAATTGCTTGACTGTTGACTATCTTTTTAGTAGTTTTAATTTCCTTTTCTGCAAAAGGAAAAACATGCTCATTAAATATAACATGTCTAGAGATGTACATTCTACCATTACCACTCAAGCATTTATAACCTTTCTGATTACCAGAGTAGCCCAGAAATGTACAGGGAGTTGATCTGTCATTCAATTTATTTCTATTATATGGTCTAAGACAAGGGAAACATAGGCATCCAAAAACTTTAAGCCCATTATAATCTGGTTTAACTTTATACATCATTTCATGTGGGCTTTTGTCTTTTAAAATTCTAGTAGGCAGTTTATTAATCAGATACACTGATGTAGCAAATGCTTCTGTCCAAAATTTTAGTGGCAGAGATGCTTGCGACATCAGTGTTAAACCTGTCTCTACTATGTGCCTATGTTTTCTTTCTAAAAGACCATTTTGCTCTGAAGTATGAGGACATGTAATTCTGTGTATGATACAATTATTATCAAAAAATGATTTTAATGGTTTAAACTCTGTCCCTCCATCAGTTTGTAAAATTTTAACTATGCAGTTTGTTTGTTTTTCAGCAAACTTAACAAACTGCATAGTTATATTGCATGCCTAAGACTTGGCTTTAAGAAAATAAATCCAAGTATATCTAGTAAATGCATCAACAAAGGAAAGATAATACCTGTATCCATGATCTGATGTAATTGGAGATGGTCCCCACAAGTCAGCTGCTACAAGTTCTAGAGGAGCACTATATACAGTGCTAGAATCAATGAAAGGCAGCTTATGACTCTTGCCAATTTGGCAATGAGTACATATATAAGGTTCAGGTATGTTTTTAATATTTATTTTGTTTTCCTTCATGACAAGTTTGACAGTTCTAATACTTGGATGCCCTAGTTTGTTATGCCAATAGTCAGCAATGTTTATGTTGTGCTCAGCATATTCAGTTTTGCTTGAGTTAATATCATAACAAGTATGATCAGGACAAACATTCAAATTGATATTATTGCAGTCATTCTGGTTACAGTCAGCAATATTTTCAGAACTAGATACATTTTCGGATTTGCCACACATGTGATAATCAGAATTCTTATCTACATTATAACAGAAATTCTTAGCAGTACTGGCATTTCTTGACATAACATTACTGAACTTGTAAAGGCCTTTATCCAGTTTACCCTGTAATAATATATCCTTATTCAGTAAATCTCTAACAAGACAGTATTTTGGGTGAAACTCAATGTACACATGATTATCATTAGCAAACTGAGATACACTCATTAAGTTTTTCTTTATTTTGGGAACTCTAAGTAAATTATTGAGATAGAGTTCTCTTTTACCTTTGATGTATCCATTGCCTATATGTGAGATACTTATTGTTTCACCATTGCGTACAGTAATTGAATTCGTACCTGAGTAGCTTTTATTACCAAGATTCAGATTCTGTAGGTTATTAGTAACATGATTTGATGCACCTGAGTCTGGATACCAATCGTCCAAGCTTATATCATTATTTTTGTTGGGTTCATCTGTGTTTGCATTCTGAGATTTTGTGTAGTCTGCATTATCTCTTGACTGTCCCATTTGAGCAACATTAACATTGGGCCCCCTTTGTCCAGACTGGTTAGATTGATTAACATTGTAATCGCTGTTGAATCTAAAATAGCATCTTCTAGCTATATGACCAAATTTTTCACAAATTTGACACTTCACCCTGTTGTTCGAGTTCCATCTGCCTCCTCTACCTCCGCCACGTTGACCTGTAAAGCTACCTCTCTGATTTTCTTGTCTATTAGCTTGATTATTATTACCTTTTTGAGGGTTCTTATTCTTGAGATTAGCAGCATAGTTAATTGAGTAATCTGGCTGATTCATTTTTCTTTGCTCTACCCTTCCCTCATGAGCAAGAAGGGTTGAGTGAACGTATTGAAGATCGGGTACAGTTCTTTGAGATGCAATAAATGTTACAACAGATTCATACTCCTCATCTAAGCCAGCAGTAATATATAAAACTTGCTCACTTTCGGTAATTTTGTGTCCGGTAGCAGCTAATCTATCACATATAGTTTTTATCTTTGTAAGATATTCGCTCATGGGCATATTGTTCTTCCTCATACTCTGAAGTTGCTGTCTGTAGTGCATGACACGAGCTGCAGATTGCGAGTTGAATATTTGCTCGATAGCATTCCAGATTTCGTATGCTGTATTGCTTCCAATGATATGTGACAACAAATTTGCGCTTATAGATGATATTAGCCAAGATGCTAGCAAACTATCTTGCTTTTGATGTCGAATGTACTCTGGATTACTGATTAATGTGCCTTTATCTGTGATCATTGCAGGAGGAATTGCTATTGTCCCTTTGATGAATTCTTGCAAGCCGTATCCTCTTAAAGCTGTCTCCACCTGATACTTCCACAACATGTAATTATCCTCATCAAGAGGTATAGTAATTACATGGATCTTTGGTTTGATTAGTGTGTGAGTAGGCGAGGAGGTGCCGGTGGCATGTATTCCTGAACTGGCTGAGCTATTTGTATCATCTCCAGCCATATTGAAAAAATAATATGAGAAATCAGATGGCAAGAAAGTGGGAAACTAGAAAAAAAAGAGTGAGAATTGAGGGTAGAAGAGTGGTTCTTGGATGGCAAGAATTGCACAATGTGTGATTCTTGAAACAGAATCACAGCCAAATGAAGATCAATTGATCTGATGGTCGAAAACTGCAGCCAAGGGTGAAAAATGATGAAATTACTCTGATTTCACTCTTCAGGCAAGGCAGAATTCAAAAAGAACTGAAAGAACGGTGAAACACTGATAGAGAGAGGAATTTCTCCAGTGATGAAGATGAATCTGAGGAGAACAAAACAGAATTTCTTTATTGATCAGTGATGATGCCTTCAATCAGGAGCAGAATGATCAGTAGATCTCTAAAGATGCCGTTTGGCAATACTGTGCTCTGATACCATAAAGTGAAAACAAGAGGAATGAGGTAATTGATTATTGCAGAAAGTAAAATAAGTATATTACATTGTACAGGCAAGAGCCTTATATTTATATATGCCAAACAGGCCAAATGTAAAGAAAATTGATTAATGGCTGAGCCCATCAATACAATAACGTGGGCTACTGTGTCATATGTAGGCTGCTGCGTTATTAGATACCATATATAATCCATGTCAATATACTATTTACTTTGCTAATTTTCCAATGTCAGTTGCAAGCTCTTATCTTCTTTATATCAGAAACACATATGGTAAAACAAAGCATATGTAAAAGGTGGAATATATCGATTACTTTTCCAACTTTGCTTTATCCATTTCCTCTTTACTTAATTTTCATCATCAATTCAGATAAGACAACGCTCATGCACTAACGAAACAAATTTGCATCTCCAATGCCGAAGATACTTTTGAAACAAATTTGGCCTTTCATTATTCGTGTCGTAAGTAGAAACACAACTGATTTTCTTTCCCCTAAGTCATTTATGAAAAAGGTCTGCATATATTATAGTTATATGTATAGAAATGGTCACCAATATATATATATATAAATGGTTATGTTCCAAGCAATGAAATGAAGTGGTAAAATTTAAGTATGAAAGAAAAATCAAATGATACTAAAAAGCAAACTTTTCATACTGACCTGCCTTTGCATCTTTGAAAATATGATGGGCCAAAGTTATCTTATTCTTTGATATTTTATATTAAGTTAAAGAGGAAAAAGTACTTAAAGACGATAAATGACCTTTGGCACTTGTCATAAGGTCTTTGTTAATAAAAGGAATTTCATTACTTGTCTTGAAATTGTGCTTCTAAGGTAAAAAAGAAAGCTTAACCAAATTTGTAAAATATTTTCTGTTTCTTACAAACAAAATTTTGTTTCCAGTCTAATTATCTTGTATCTCATATATGGAAGTGATAAATAAAAGATGGAAAGGAACGGAACAAGGTTATATAATTTCCTTGCTACTTTTGTTGCATTCTGTTGGTGTACTCTTCTCTTCTTGATTTCTAAAATTGTTATTTTTGGAAAAAATTTAATAAAATATCTCAATCACAAGATCACATTGCAGGTTTATTTATTTAATCATTTAATGCAAGGTTCAAGTTTTTTATTTCCATTTCCCTTTTTTTACTTATTTGATAGATTTGAAAACACGGTCATTTCTAGAAATCTTTTGTCTTCTATATAATAAATTAACACACATATTTATGTTTAAGGAATAAAATGTTGCACACTTAAAAAATGCTAATTCAGTTGTTGATTGTCACTTTCATTTCTCCTTATTTATCTTAATTTAAGTTGGAAATAATAGAACTATTATGTTTTTTCTTCTTTTTCCCTCAAAACTAATTTGTTTTCCATGCATTTATTGGATTTTCTTTTTAATCTATTTATTTCTAATTCTTCTACGTGTTTACTGCAATTTTCTTTTTTTCTATAATTTTTCTTTTTTTAGTGTTTACAACCAGAGCTAAATTATTATTTGAAGCTGAAACATGGGGTGGATCATCGTGAAACCTAAACCATTCGTTCATTTGAATTTTACTTCATATATAAGTAATTTTATCATGTTGTTTGCTCGAAATATCACAGATTAAATTGTTTCAAAAGTTATTCGTTGTTCTTAATTTATTATATCTATGATTGCCGTTGGTTTTCAGCAAAAATATATATTATTAACCATGTTATAAAGCCTATAATTAATGGTATAAAGCATATAATCCATTGTTCTCTAACAAAAAAATGATAAATGGTAAAATTAACTGAGAATTCCAGTTAAAGCCTATAATTAATATTATTAATTTGTCATTCAAAAAGATAAATTATTGATAATGGGATACTGAATGCTAGTGGCATGTTTCAATGAATGCCAGTGGCATGTTTCAATGTAAACCTGATGTTACATGTATGATAATGGTTTTGACATCAAATGCCACCTACTTGTAACATGTATACCCCAGAAAGTATAATTCCATTATCTATTGGCATCATTCATTTATCCAAATAGTTATGGGCTCCATCTTTCATCAACAACAATTGCCATCTAAGAAAGTGAACCATAGTTTCTTGCTTTGGAAATATTTTGAAAACCATTTTAAATTAAATTTCCAATCAGTGCATTATAAACATGACAGTCATCAATGTTAGATAGGAACACTTGCAAGCAGAAATAGTGTTAGTAACAAAAAATATAAAAAAAAAAATAAGTGAATTATTTTTTTTAGAAGAGAAGAAACAAATAAAACTTAAAAATTTGTTTAATTAGTGATAGTCCGAATCATAGAATATATGAGACTATATTTACTAAAATATAGATTTATTGAAAATGTTGGGTCCTTTGTGCAAACTCAGTTTCAAACTGAGTTTGCAACTCAATTTAGCAAACTAAGCTTGCAAACTCCGTTTCGCAAACTGGGTTGCAGCTCAGTTTCGCAAACTGCGTTGCAGCTCAATTTGGAAAACTGGGTCTGCAGCTCAATTTGGAAAACTGAAATGCAGTTTAGTTTTCGAAGCTGAGATGCAGCTCAGTTTTCGAAGCTGAGATGCAACTCGGTGCAGCTCAGTTTCACAAACTAGGTTGCAGCTTAGTTTCGCAAACTGCGTTGTAGCTCAGTTTGGAAAACTGGGTCTGCAACTCAATTTGGAAAACTAAAATGCAGCTTAGTTTTTGAAGCTGAGATGCAGCTCAGTTTTCGAAGCTGAGATGCAACTCGGTTTTTGAAAATGAATTGCAACTCTATTTTGAAAACTGAGCTTGCAACTTAGCAAAAATTAAAGCATTATTTGATGACTGTCATGTTATAACTTGAAGATATTTTGTATGGTTTCACTTATTTGTTTTGTTTACAACTTTAGCACTTACGAGGTATGGCAATTACATATTATAGACTGTGCTTTATGTGTTTGCAACTCAGTTTTTGAAACTAAGTTATGCAACTCAATTTTGAAAATTTAAAGCATTATTGATAGTGGACTTAGCATGACCAAAGCTGTATGTTTTCCTATTTATTTTTGTCCTCAGCAAAAGTGTATATTCATTTATGGATTATCTTTAAGCTATTTGATTGGTGGATATATGCCTTTATAAGGATTGGGTTTTTATTGTTAATGTATGTATGTATCATCCCAGTGAAAAATGTTTCATTACAACTTTTTTTTTTGCATAAGTGAGTGCATTTATATCTTATAGGCACTCGTGGAGGAATAAAACATAATTTGGAATGTAATGACAATGAGAAAGTAAACATGTATGACCTTGACAATCATCCTGTCTCTGATGTTTTTGGAATGTAATGAGTGCATTTATGTTTTGTAGTTTGGACATGATATTACGGTATTTTGAAATGGGAACCATGTGGCTCATATTTGAGTATTATGGAATTGTGATATTGTTGAATTTGTGATATGGAAGTGTACTAATTATTGGATAGATATGTCACTACACCAGAAATGCAATTTCGCAATGGCTTTGGGCTACTACAAAATGATTTCGCAAAGGTCTAGAGCCATTGTGAAATGGGGAGTAGTAAAAATATAGCAACGTCCCCGAGCTGTTGCAAAAATAGATTTAGCAACGGCTCAAAGCCGTTGCAAATTATGATTTCACAATGACTTAAAGTCGTTGCGAATTTAGGTTTAACAGCATTTATAACCTTTATCAGTTTGCATGTTCTTCAAAAAAATAATGTTAATTTTCAGCACTCTTTAAAGTAACATAATCATTTAATTTTCATTTTCAATACAAACATTTGCAAATCTAACATAATATCACAAAAGAAAGATCACTAAACATAATATTTTATATATATTTAACACACAGACCAAACAAAACAAATTTTAAATTACAACATTTAACAATATTACATTACACTACAAAGTTTAGCAGCAATATTATTACATTATAAAATGCATAGTTTTGCAAGCATATTACAAGTTGCAATGTAGAGATATCCCTTATTGGTAGCTATTTCATTGCCTCGAAGTCTTCAATTAAGTTATGGGGTAGAACTTTTGCGAGGTATGCCCGGTTCACCTGTAAGCTACATCCGATCCGGGGGTCGTTCTTTTTCCGTAATTTCTTCTTCGGTTATAAAAAAAGTAGGCGAATAAAATTTTTGATAATTGCCTCGACGAAATTAAAATACTGGAGGAGTCATATCTAAAAAAATCTGTCCATTCTTTTTTTTTAGGTTTTGGATAGTAAGAACTTTCATTCTCATCCTAGCTGCCTAAGTGAGTTTGCAGAGTATGTATTGGATTGCCTGGATCCGGGCATCCCTCTCTTAGTATCAACCTATCTTAGTCAACAACCGATTGTGTAAGAAAATAGGTTGTTATTGGTCGGTCCGCTGTCACCAACAAAGCTGTGAAGAAAAAACGATTACACATAAAAACTATAAGCAACAATGCATTAATGAATTGTGCTTACATATTAACTCATTTTAACAAAATGTAGTTTGACATTATCTACCATTCATTATTATTAAATATAATGATGCATAAGCAGTCAGTTGAATAAATGATTAATAAAAGGCGACAAAGCACCACAATTCCTTCATAATTAAACTTTGCTGACTCTAAAACCAGCTCTACAAACAAAATGACGTTAAATTCACAAGGAAATTGGGCCAATCTAGATGAACACTTAAACATGGAACAATGCATTTCTTTTCTAATCTTTAATATAATTATGTTATTTAGCGTGCATCACAGCAATACATCGAAGTAAATAATGCAATTTTTTTGGCTGTACATATGCAAGAAGGAAATTTGGACTTGAAAGATAATTCAATTAAAGCAATTTTTTGGCTATACATGTACATCGGTCGTTATACATGTCCAAACAGTTTGTATATATTGAAGAAACAGAGAGTGGTACAGGGAGACTTACATGACTCTATTAACAGGTTGACATGCAGTCCATGTTCTCGGGGACTACAACCTTTCACCTTCATTTTCTGTCCTATCAAAATCATTTTCTGTCCTATCAATTTTTTGGTTGCTTTTCACCGGCTATTCCGACTGGATCCCTAGTGGAAGGCCTTGGATCCTACAGTTGTTATGCAAGGAAACATACGGCTTTAAATAATAAACAATACTACTTCCTATGCTTTCAAAAACTTGAGCGAGAAAAGTGGCGCAATACAATTCAAATTACCACTTATCAATAACTTTGATGCACATACAATGTAAGATCTACTATACATATCCATAACATAAAGAAGATCAAATAGTGATTTTGCATATATGCAGGATGTATGCCGTCAGTGGCGGATATAGAAAGTAAATTCAATGGGGGCAAAAAAAAATTCCATACAAAAAATAATAATAAAGATAATACATAAACTTGTTCACACAAGAGTTAGTTCATACAAATAGTTTATACATAAAATAGTTCATATATTTAAAGTTGTCCAAGATGAGACTTCATGTTCTGAAAACATTGAAGAATTGGTTCAATTGAAATGCTATTAAGTATATTTTTTCCATGCCTACCTATATTAAATTGACAATGATACACTCACACTATCATAAACATATTATTTGTTTTCACATTAAAAAATAAATTAAGTTACATTACATGGTTACAGCATTTTCACAAACATATAGTATGCAGTGTAAATTGATAAATATTGGAGAAAACTTCATAGTGTCATCGTAGCTATAACCAATTATAAAGCAAAAAAAAATGTATCAATGAAAATAAAGATCATACCAATTATAAAATATGTATTTTTTATAGTGTTGGACAACTTGGACTGTTGCCCATGCATGATGTTGGACTGCTGGGAGCATGCCAAAAATAAAGATTCTACCTGCTGTTATTTGCTTTTGGGAGCAAAAAATGATTAGTAAATGAATGCAGCGTGTGTTGAGGTATGTGATGAGTGGAGGCAAACATATCTTATATAGAAAAAAGCGCTTATGTTTTTTTAATTTTATAAATCTCAGTAGGGGGCCACTGCCCCGACTGGTCCCTTCATAGATCCGCCGGTGTATGTCGTGCGCCAAGACTAAACAAAGATGAGTTCAGGCAAATAATAGTGAGAGTGGTAAAGTATGACAACTTCTATGTAGGAGAAGGTGTAAAGGGTGTGTTCCTTTATATATTTGGCGTACCTGTATTACAAATTGAAATCTTTTCAAGAGTCAAGGTGCATGCCGAGCAAAATTTGCGAGTGTTTTTATTACAACTTATGAAAGAATTAAAAAGAATGAAAAATTAAGACTAAACTTTATTTTATCTTCCAAACTTATAAGACAGAGCCCTTATTTTGTCCATCAAAGAAGTTCCAACTTATTGAAGAAAAAAAGGTAATGCTTATCTTAAGCACATTATAAATGTCGAGCAACTGCAATAACATTTCTTTAGTATGAAAAGAATGACAGATTAAAATAGGAAACAGATGATTATTAATTAGTAGCATTCCCTTAAAGGATCTTTAACATTAAAAACCAAGACCATGAAAATAATGGCAATTATCAATTCTACAACAATTACGAAAATTTGACAGAGCAATCTTACCTCCTAAATATGTTATCCTTTCCTTTTAGCCCAAACAATCATCTCCATTTGAAAAACATATCGTTTGCTTACACAGGAGTTCATCACATCTCCAAGAACAGATTTCTGGTAAAGCCTGTATGTTAAGAAAATATGTTGATATTTCATCACATCTCCAAGATTTGATGTCATGATGTAAAAAAGCTCAATTTTGAACTAACGTTATTTTGCACGGCAGCAGCAAACATTTTTCTCATGAGGTTCCATCGTGTACACTGTTACCTCTAACATAACACGGGTTCCGATCACTATATTTGCACCCATCTCAAGTTGCTTCCTGATAAAAAAAGAAAAGAGAAAAGCAGTTAATAATGTCTGTGTTCTTTATATTCCTAAGAAATTTCAGCATTAACTTATGCTAGATAGAAAAATTACCATGTTTCATAAAATAGGTTAAAAACAAATGTGTGTTGGTTGAGAAATAAATTTTAATCAACAACGCCAGTACTACAGTCTTGCATGTATTGTAGGTTTTTATATAATAGTTTAGTTGATACTTATCAAATTCTTACTTGATAAACTTGGCAGACGGTTTTGGCTATAAGAAAGAAAAAAAATAGTGTACGTAGAAAATAATAATCTAAGTAGAATAATCGTTTCTCTTATTTGTTAGTTTATCTTAATATGTGTTCTTTCAAGTTTCTTATAGCACAGTACTTGAACACGCCTACATTAGAGGACCCGATAAGTTTATATTCCAGAGATGGGAAAACTGAAGATATCGTCTCATACATCCAATTCTGAGTA
Source organism: Allium sativum (assembly GCA_030737875.1). Taxonomy (NCBI): domain Eukaryota; kingdom Viridiplantae; phylum Streptophyta; class Magnoliopsida; order Asparagales; family Amaryllidaceae; genus Allium; species Allium sativum. Next base: position 420,180,336 of record CM060924.1, read on the forward strand.
GAATCGGATTCCAAGTCGTTTTCATCTGCCTGTAAAACGCCACTTCCCAAACAATAGAGCTAAAACCCATTAACCTCAGTAACATATTATGTATGGGAAACACCAACAAATAATTCACGTGGTGGAATTATGGTTACAGTAATGTGCTGGTCAAACGATATCAGTCTGTTACGTACATTGCCACTATTTTTGTCACTGAAATTGTTCAGTGGCTGCTAGAAATTATAATAGAGAAACCGTTCCTACTGTTATAGCTCGCAAGTCACTTGCGTTCAAGAATTAATCAATAGCTAGCAATGTCATAACAGCATAGCCTAGATAAAAGATTTTCAGTGCATACACCTCCCCCACTATATCATAATTTGGAAAAATAAAATTATATGGCAATTACTTTTACCTTATAATGGAATGGTCCAATTCAATAAAATTAAATCACCATTCATAACCAATAATTCACAAAACAATAAGCAGCCACTGCTTGACTAAGGCCACAGGTTTATGTAAAAACAACTAAGACCAATTCTTTGAATGTTAAAATCTTTTGGAAGAAAAAGCAGGGAATTTTCTTTTGTTTCTTGTAAAGAAAAGAAGAAAAAATTGGATGTTCTATTTCAAACAATGAAGCATGAGTCGGTTAAAATGGCTGCCCTTCAACATTTTCTGAAAGGAAATGTATTGGTCTAAAATATTCAGCAACAGACCATAACACAAAAATATTTTGCACTTATTATCCATGTACTTTGGTAAAGGTATTCATCCTAGAAAATCCACTTTTATACCACGTAAACATTATCGTACTACGCTGACAAATTAGTTTCGATTTGGAGCCTGTCATTGATGAAATCAACTCATCCAGGAACCTTTTGTCACTTGATATTGAATACCTAACACACGTAACACAAAAGGATTCATTGATTGGGATGAGTTTAGTGTGTATCTTAAAAATTGATATGATCAAGGAATGGAGAAATAAGTGTCATGGCAATTGCTTGCATGCAATCAGGTTACATATTCAATCCCCACGAATGACGAACAGTCCACAATACTCGGTATAGATCCACCATGTTCATATAAAAAATAGCTGGAACACTGAAAATTAGTGAATTATGAATTGATGAGGTACATGCTGCATTGACAATTCATTTAAATCGCCTGTTATGTCATTTTCCGCCAAAACACATATATTCCCTGAAGCCATTGTATATTGACAAAGTTGATCATCACTCAACCATGGAACTTGCATTTACATAAAATGAATTGGGTTGGTGTTGTAGTGTAATTACTTATTCTCCACAGTTATCCTATATTTACTTGGTTTATATTAATTAATTATGAAAACAACTTGGGGTATTAAATGCAGTACCCAGGGCCTAACCATCCATTGAAGTCAGTAAAGCCACTAATTTGTTAATTAATTGAGTAATCCTTTTGCCTTGTCCTACTCCTACCCGCCATACTCAAATTAACAGAACCCAAAAGACACTTCATGCTCACTTCTTCATTAATACAGTGCACGTTCGAATTGTTGACCTATTTTCACTATTTTTGTCAATTTTTTTGTCATTAGAATTGTTCTGTGGCTGCCAGAAAAATAATATATATACCGTTCCTGTTGTTATAGCTCGTATGTTCAAGAATTAGTCAATAACTAGCAATATCATAACATCATAGCGCATATAAAAGAATATTTTAGTGCAATCTTCACTAAAATTCAATAACATCATACCTTGAGTCGATCAACTTCGATTTTGAAACAAGATAATGGAAGATTACGAGATGCTGGCTGATTACGAGATGATGGCCGATTTCGAGTACAGAAGATCAAGGGAGGTCAATTACGATTAGGAGATAGTCGATTTGGATCTGGAAAATTGATCTTAGAAGTTTTTTAGATCTAGGGCCAGCTTCTCTATGTAAACTTAGGAAATTAAAAAAAACGTACTATGTTGGAAATGGGCTTGTACTGAAGGGTGTATTCAATCGTAGAACTGTTCAAAGCTGGAGCAATATCTGGAACGGCTGATGACCGTAATATACGAATTTGCAACGGAAGAAGTCATTGCTATTTCGCGACGACTCTAAGCCATTGTAAATCTTCCGCACTTGGGGGTTCCAAAACTGCTTATATGGTGTAGTGTGTTGAATTATATATGTGATATGAAAATCATAAAAATATGTTATATTCATTTGTTTTGAGAATTTTATTAATAATTGTGTAAATAGAAAAGAACTTAATTTTGTATTGCGATGCTTATAAATGTTACCAATATTATGGATTAGCAACGATTGTAAATGCTGGAAAACTAAAAAGTCAGTAAGGCAATTTATGTATGCCAACATTTATAAGTGCTAGTAGGATTATGATACTGACATTTACAAGTGTTACTATATCTTAAGGTCCCAACATTTACAAGTGTTAGCGATATGAGTATGTTTATAGCACTTGCACGTGTTACAACGTCTTATGGTCTCTACATTTATAAGCATTTGCAATGTGTCTATTTGTAACACTTATAAATGTAACAATGTCTTATGATTCCAACATTTATAAGTATTAGCGATTAGCCTGTTTGTAACACTTATAAGTGTTACAAATTTGGCCGGTTAATTCCCCATAGGCCATTGGTAACACTTAAAAGTGTTATATAAATTATTTGTAACACTTATACCTGTTCCAAAACCCCTGTGTTTTGGTGTAGTGTATTATATAATATCTAGTTTAATGGATCCTTAAAGAATGGAATCCTAAACTTTCTTTACGTTACTTATGCATTTCATTTAAGCATTTCACTTGAGTTGATTTATTATTGAGAATGTTAATCCTGGCTCAAGTGTTTTGTTTTTTTTAACTTGATGCTCGAGTTAGATTGGAAAGCTCAATTTTGGTGATTCATCTTTTGAGAGCTAGAGATCTATTAGAGATTCAGCCTATTATCTATCTGCTATTGCTATCTTGGTTGTTTGGTTATTCCATTTCTATCATTTGATTATATACTAGCCATTTAATTATCTAAGATTTCTAATGTATTAATTTATTACACTAATATTATGTATTTTGATTTTGAGATTTTATGATTAGTAACTTCCTAAACTACTAAGTTATTTATTCCGCTGCGACTTATTCTGCTATTTTGTGTTTATGATCTGATTGTGTTTGGCGATTTGATATAATTAAATCTCTTAGTTTAAACAATTTGTTGTTTTGAGAGATTTGAGTTAGTTTCATATCCGACTTGAATGGAACGAAAAGGAAGGTCGTTACAAAATTGATAAATTGAGTAGGGGGTAGAAGATACATTTGGAGGCTGGAAGAACCGTCGATGGTGACATTGATGCGAGGGAGGTGTTGATTTTGGGCTTGGAAGAATTTGGGTGAAGTAAGAAGTGAGAAGAAGGAGCTGGTCTCGGCTTGCTGCAACCTGTTGATTTTCGATGGCTAGCAACAGTCGCCACTGAAATAAAACTATCCGCTTTTGACGACTATATATTTTATTTACAAATATACCACGAAAACAATTGTCGGTAGCCATCAGAACAACTCTCGGCGACCATCGAAAAAGGACCATTGGAATACACTATATCTCCTGTATAGTAGTAATTCCCTTAACAATGATGACGCGAAGGATGATTGTCTTGTATGACAAATATAAATCATGTTACTACAAACTATAAAAAAATCTGATATAAGATCGTGGCAGAAACAAATAGTATTGTAATTTTAACTGTATTTCTATTATATTATTTCTGCACTTTATTAGTGTATTTGTTAACTTAAATCAATATGTATATATTTCAGTTTTAATTCGTACTGCTATTTCATTTCAATTGTACACTTTACTACATAACAAAACAAGTGGTAAATTAATTATAGAACGATTAAATCAAAAAGAACAAATTAAAATACTGCGCTTAAATGCTCCAAATCCGTTTAAATATTTTGTCACCATTATGCATAAATGCATCATTTACTGAGGTAAAATATTCCAATAAATGTGTTCATAATGATTCTAAACCTATACAAGTCTATATTAGTTCAAACAACTATTATAAAAACCCTTTTAAGCTCCTGTCAAGACGATAATCTAGTCTTGTCCTTTAAATATTTTCCTAATTCGTATAGAGGTGACTACTTAATTACATAAACAACAAACGAGTTAACTGGGACCGCTTATGCATCAATTTGTGTATAACTGTTATGGTAATGATTACAGTTACCATTTAGGAAATACTATTACAGTACCGTTTTTACTGGTAAGTCAAAATTGCTTACTGTTACCGATCGACCGGTATACCGGTAATCTGGTGACTGTTACAATGGTAATGGTAAATTACCGTTTGTCCATCAAAGTTTATATCTTGATATATTTTTTGTACATAATGCATCTTTATTATACTATACGTAGTATTAGTTTATAAAAAAAACATAAATAAGAAATAAAATAAGTGTACTATGAAATATTTCACCTGATTATTGAACTAGATATAATCATTTATTTGGCTCTAAATTCATCTAATAAAGCATATCAGATTAATATATATATGTTTTAAATTAACCGGTAAAACTACTGTTAGCTTTGGTATTGAAGAAATATTATCGATAATTTACCGTTAAAAATGGTAAATTTACTGTTACCATACCGTTTTAACTAGTATACCGATTTCAATCGAAAATGATTACCGATCGACTAGTAATGGTATGGTAATGGTAAAATTACCATTACCATAACAGCCCTAAACTTGAGCGTGCTTTCTCTTATAAAAATCAAAATGGTTTATTATTGAGGTTTCATTTTTCGTTGTTTCTTGTAGAAAAGTTACTGTTACAATAAAAACATTTTTTTAAGTCAAAATGTCAAACTAGTACGAATAGGGGTAGCTGCAGTATTCACAAGGTATTATAGTAAGGTCCCTCGTAAATTTACATCTTCGTAGTACCTAATATATATATACACACACACATACATACATACATACATACATATATATATATATATTGAAAATTGATACCCTTTTTTGCTTATACCAAATATATACTTCATTTATATGCCTCATCAAAACCTTATATCCCCTAATCTAGATGGGTGAGATATAAGGGAAAAGAGCACATATAAAATTCATATACAATACAACCAAAACAATCAAACACCAACCACTATAACAAACACAACCGCTCATCTCATATATATATATATATATATATATATATATATATATATATATATATATATATAGGGGCGGCTATCTGAACACAAAACTAGACACAAAGAGAGAGACACAAGCCTCAACCGATGGTTCTTTTTGTATTTATATGCAGATGTGTAATTCATAGGGTGATCCAATGGTGCAATCAGTTATGTCAAAATTTTGTGTCCCTGTAGACTTCCCCTATATATATATATTCGTTGTAGGGGTAATGCTAGAACGACCGGCGAATTACCGGTGAATATATGCGGATCAAGAAATTTACGGATGTAATTCACGCGACCACATCTATCCTAGGGTTGTTCTTTCTGCTACACTATTTCACAGCTTCATTTCCGGTTGAAGTAGACTAATCGTTGTTGTAGTAGCATTTTTCTTCCAAAAATACCTAAACATATAGAATCTCATTTTGGACCATCAAAGACTGAAATTATATTCAAAATTATCATGTTTCAGAAACGTTAATCAATACAGTCGTTGAGTATATGAATGAACGTGTATTAATACAGTTGTTCAACATATATGAACGTATATTTATTTTACGTCACTTGCTGATAATGTTCTGAATCAAGGTATTAAATTCCGGCCGGCACGCAAGATTTCCAGCCTTCTCGGCCCGGTTCCGGCGTAGACCGGACCAGAATTTGATGGAAAAACCGGATCCGGATTCCCATCACCAAAAAAAGGAAAAAAAATAACTCGTGAGTAAATACATAATAGGAATCGCGGATAGAAGAATGAATTCTCATGAGAAAATATATCAAATCGCCTCTCTGCTCCTTCAACTTGGGATTCTTCTTCAGGCTTCGCAGCATCAGATAACAACTGGAAATGACGATCGGACTGAGGATGCTCATCTGGAACCACGGATATCATTTTTACTTTTGCCACTGCTGATTTTTAGATTCGGAATTGCGAACGTATTATGGGACAGTGCGGTGACGAAGGAGATATTACTGTTAATGGGTCGGGTTTGATACTATTACTATTGAACCGAAATTATCCTTTGTATGAAAGAGGAAACCAAGCTTGCTTGTCCGTTTAACCTTTTTAGCACTTCAAGATACTGAACTCCTAAGGGTCTGCTTGATTTTGAACATGAAAGGTTATTTGGAAGGGGTATTTGAAGGGGAATTGTTGCGAACGGGGAATGGGTTCTTTTTTATGAAAGGGGCATAGTGGAAGGGGAATATTTATTATTTTATTGTTTTTGTATATTTTATTTTTAATTGTTTGTGTTTGTGTGTGTTCATTGTTGAACAGAATAGAACGCATGAGGTAATTGCAGAATTACAATCTCAGAATAAAAATTACATAATACAGACGCGTGGGATACAAATTACATAGACACAAAATACATAAAACAGGCTACTACGGTGGATACTGAAATGGATACTGGGGTGGATACCGGGGAGCATACTGAGGTGGATACTGCGGGGAAGTCATCTGAAACTGTCTGTATCGTAGTGCTTGCTTGCGCACCTCGATTTCTAAACGCAACCAGTTGCATGCTTCGTCATCAGGAAGAACCATGAACGTATCTAGATTTCCTTTAGCTGTAAGAACTGATGTTGCGTGGGGCATGTCAATACCATCAAATGTTCTTGCACGGTCTATTGCCTACTTCACCATCAGAATTTGAGTATAAAGTGGGCTTGCATTAGACGAGGGAGAATTACTAGCATTTGTAGATGGATGTGAATTCGGATTGTCGGAGTCAGAACAAGATTTCTTGCTTAATTGCCTGGAGTCCATCATATCAACAATTTCTTCCACCTTCGAAGAAGTTTCAGTTCTTCCTCTTCTGCCAATACGAGGTCTAGATGAAGAACCTGCTGCCCGTGGCTGGATAGGAGGCTCACGAAACGTTTGTTGAGTCTGAATGTCTTCTAGAGGCACTTGATAATCTTCGAAGAATGTAGGTTGTACAAACTCGGGTGGAGGAGAATGTGGCTCTGGTTGTACATTCTCACTTGTAGAGCCTGGAGTGTAAGCGCCAGAATCTGTTGCAACACTGTTGCCGAAATTTTGCTCTAGTTCGGTCAAATATTCGATTGGGTCAGTCTTGTACTTTAGCACCATAGGGCCGTACTCCTAAATAGACATTTAAACTGTAAGCTTGTAGCTTAAATACAGTGCTGAACATGTAAATTACAACTGCGTAGTTAAATAGAAGTTTTACCGCCACTCGATCACTCCACCAACTTTCGCTTCCACTGACTGTTCCGTATTTAGGATCCCATCCGGCGCCCGTCTTCTCATTCAAATTGCGCCATACAACCTATTTCTTCTTATAAGCATCGTATTTGGTCGTTACTTGTTCAACAAAAACTTGTATCTCGGTCGGTGATGTAGCTAAAGACTCGTTCAGAGCAGCTGCAATCCTCTTATGTATCCCTTTTTTTGTTCTTTCTAGCAGCTTGGTAAGCTTCAACAGCCAAACGGAGAAACTCTGAGGTTGGAAACGAAGACCATACTTTCGGAGGGCGACGAAATGTTGCTTTCGGTCAATTTACTTCAGTGTTCGTCGCCTTAAAATTATGTTTTTGAGTTGTGGATTGTTGAAGAAAATGGTTTGGATTGTTGAAGGGAAGGGGTTGGGAAAAAAGATCCGTTTGCAAATTTTTCTGTTGGCGTCTGACGCCGCGTCGGATGCGTCGAAGGCGTCTAACGCTAAAGCTTGATTTTCAACCGTTTAGCACAACGGGCTATTCTGGTGGGTCCCATGCATGACGCTTCCTACGCGTCAGACGCCATCGCGAACGTAACGGCCCCTTCCAGAAATCAAATGCTACCTTATGTCCTTTTATTTTTTGTCATAATTTATTTTGCATTCTGGCATTATCTATTTTTCAAAATATTTTGAATATAAGTCGAATAATTTAATGTAATCGATAGTATTACGTATATTTATTTGCGTATTTAGAAAAATATATACCAGAATTCTTAAATCGAAATTAAACTGGAATTTTTGGAATTTTCGAAACCGAACCGGAATTTCGAATTTTCTACATGATCGGAACGGAACTAGAATTCGGGTTTTCGAACCTTGTTCCAAATCCATATACCCTGTTGAACATGTGCTATATAATCTAACAATCTCTTGAAGCATGGCCTTCATTATAGTTTAAAAAAAACAAATCTAAACATATTTTCGGTTGTGCACCGATTTTCCCATTTAGTTATATATTCGTAGTGTGGTTTGAATCAAATTCAGTCCAAGTTCTCGAAACAAGATTCACCAGCAGATTTTCTATTAATATATTCGAATCATCATTGTTTAATAAATTAAAATAATTAATATACTAAATTAAGCTTTAGTGTGACACTGAATGGTCTTTTGGATATAATGATATTTACAACTTTTCTAATGAATTCTTTTTACCTTCTCTCTCTCAATAGACAAAATTCCCTTGATATCATACCTTGTTCTTGAAAACTGAGTAATATATGTGAAATATTTAAGTAGAAATGTCAGGAAAATATGCCGTAAAATATGTAAATTTGAACAAATACAAACTGTAATATGAATATACATAATAACTACAAATGTATATAATTACGCACAAGCTGTAAACATGTTAATGCTAATAGTAATACAAAGATGATAAGGCTCTGTTCCTTGCAACTATAAAGACAGACATATCTCAACCGAATCTAATTTTATATGTGGCTTTGAGAAATGCTTGGCTGCTGCAACTATATTTGCTTCTGCAGCAGTAACTGTTGAGGCCACAAAAGTTGTCTTGCTCTCTTCACCTGAAATGAAATTTAGGAACCATGATAATATAATTTTAAAGTAATTAGGATTAGTGTTCTTTATCCCCGAATCCGTATTTGCTTGAATGACCTAGATTGAGTGTATGTTGCTTCAGAAGAACAAAGATATAGAGATGACAGATTTGTGTTTAACTCAATGGATTTATTTCGGGTGTTTTAAGTATGATGTTTATGTCTTGTTTATATGCAAGTCTTATAGGACAAAATTACTTAGTTTCCAAGTTAGCATGTAGAATAACTTCACAGAAAAGCAGTCAAAACTAAGGTTAGACCAAGACTTGCACAGCACATAAATTACTTGTGTGGAAAGGACCTAAATACACACATGCGTTGCGACTTTTTAAAAATACATATTTGTTATAAGTGCTTGGTAGTTCCATACTTCAATGCACAAATTGAAGAATTCAGCTGAAGATTAACTTTCTCAAAGATTAAACGTACAGTCTACCATTGTCATTCTCTTTTTGACCAAAAAAAAGGATTTGGAAAGGAGTTTGTAAAAAGAAAATAGTTTTGAATATTATCTTTGAGTCCTTTTTTCTGGTTAAGAATGAAAATGATCAAACCTTTCTGAAAATACATAAACATTACCAAATTAACCTCTTCATGTGTTGGAATTAATGCACCTCTTCATATTTGCAGCAGCTTTAAATATAGTCAAATGGTTGTTAACATTTCCTATACTATCATTTAAGTTATCAAAAACTGAATTTTCTAGAGTTGTCTATTCGTTTAATATATATATGTAACAACTCTTTAGAGCATGTATGTAACAAAATAAGAAATAAAAACTGAGCTCTACTGTAGCAACTCATCTTTGTGTTAAATACTCATTTTTCTATTCACTGATTCTAACAAATTGGTATCGTAGGAAGGTTCGTTTTTATTTGGGCGTTCTAGTCAATTCACAAAGATGTCTTCGGATGCTAAAGAAAATCCATCAAATTCATACTCTATCATTCCTATTTTTGGAGGAGAAAACTATGATTTTTGGAAAGTGAAGATGAATAGTGATTTGAAGATGAAAGCCAACTTATAAGAGCACAAAGAGACAAGTACGAACCAGATGTTATAAGAGATGCTAAAGCTCTTTCCAAAATTCAAAATGGAGTTACTGTAGACATTTTTCCAAGAATTACAAGAGCCAATACAGCAAAGGAAGCTTGGGAGACATTAGAGAATGAGTTCCAAGGTGATAACAAGGCAAGAACAATCAAGCTCCAGTCATTGCGAAGGGAATTCTACAATTTGAAGATGAAAGAAACCGAATGCATACAAGATTACTTGAGTAGTGTGGCTGAAGTGGTGAATCAAATGAAAACTCTTGGCAGTGAGATCTCAAACCAACATATTGTTGAAAAAATATTAATTAGCTTCCCCGAAAAATATGATGCAGTAGTTGCGGCCATAGAAGAGTCTAAGGATCTCGCCACATTGACCGTTGAACACTTGATGGGTTCTCTAAAGGCTCATGAGCAAAGGAGGCTAAGGCGAAATGAACAATCTATGGAGAGCGCATTTCAATCCAAACTCACTATGAAATCTCAAAAGTCGTACAAGAAAGAGAATGCCCGTGATGATCAACGAGGTGGAGAGCAAAAAAATTGGAGGAAAGGCTAGTCCAGCAAACGAGATGAAAGCAAAACTCATAAAGGTACAAATTTTAAGTCTAGTTGCAAGATCTGTAACAAAACTAATCATGAAATAGAAAGTTGCTATCACCGTGGAAAGCCTAAGTGTCATTATTGTAGCAAATTTGGGCACATTGAAAAGAACTGCAGGTTAAAAAATCCTACTCAAGCAAATTTTGCTAAAGGGAAAGAAGATGTCAATAATGAAGCAAATTTGTTATATGTTGCTCAGTCGTCATGCAACCAAGAAGATATTTGATATGTCGATAGCGGTTGTAGCAACCATTAGACAGCAAATGAAAAATTGTTTGTTGATTTGAACACCACAATCACTCCAAAGAAAAAATTGGGAAATGACTACTATCTTCAACCAAATGGAAGAGGTGCTATTTTAGTCACAACAAAAAATGGAGTAAAATACATTCGTGATGTTTTGCGTGTACCGCAAATAAATCAAAACTTGCTTAGTGTTGGGCAACTTATGCAAAATGGTTATAAACTTATTTTTGATGGTGATAGTTGCACTATCCTAGACAAAAGAGATAATGATCAGCTTGTTGCTACGGTTAAAATGGAGCCAAACCGAAACTTTCCTCTCCAACTTCATTATGGAGTAGAGGTTGCTTTGAAGCTAGATATCATACAAGAAAGCTGGTTGTGGCACAAGAGGTTCTGTCATCTAAATTTTCAAGGGCTGAAGCTACTGCATAAAAAAAAGCATGGTGAATGGATTAGCGAAGATTAAAGAAACAAATGATGCATGTGAAGGGTGTGTCATGGGAAAGCAACATCGCCACTCGTTTCCTAGACAAAGTACATGGCGAGCAAAGGCACCGCTGGAGCTTGTGCACACTGATATTTGCAGCAAATTGTCAACTCCGTCTCTAAGTCAGAACAGGTATTTTCTCACATTCATAGATGATTATTCGAGAATGACGTGGGTTTATTTTTTGAAGGAGAAATCAGATACTTTTGTGATTTTTAAAAATTCAAAGCTTTAGTGGAAAAGCAAAGTGGTTGCAGCATCAAAGTTATTCGCAGTGATCGTGGAGGTGAATACACTTCTCATGAATTCGAGAGTTATTGCAAAGATGAAGGCATTTGGAAGCAAATGACCGCAAGTTACAGCCCTCAACAAAATGGAGTCGCTGAAAGGAAAAATCGTACGATAGTGGAGATGGCAACTTCCATGATGAATGATAAGGGATTACCAAAAAAGTTTTGGACTGAAGCTGTGTTTACAGCTGTGTATATTCTCAATAGGTGTCCAACTAAAGCCGTGAGGAACAAGACTCCATTTGAAACCTGGAGCGGATTCAAACATTCGGTAAGTCATTTCAAAGTATTTGGCTGCATCTGTTATGCTCACATTCCTGCTGAAAAAAGATCTAAGTTTGATGAGAAAACCCAAAAATGCATCATTGTTGGATATAGTTCGAGTACAAAAGGTTACCGGCTTTATAATGTTGAAACTAAGAAGTTAATTGAGAGTAGAGATATTATATTCAATGAAAAAGATAGCTAGGATTGGGATAAGAATAATGTGAGGGAAGTTCCATACGTGTATGTCCAAAAGCAAGATGAAATTTCAAGAGAGCAGCAAGATGATGACGTAATTCCTCAATCTCCGGCTGCTGCAGTATGCAATTCAAATGCTGAAACTGATTCTCCAAATTATTCATCATCAGAAAGTCCTCCATTGAGAACTCGAAGCATGACAGAATTGTATGAAACTTGATATTTTGCTGGTATGGAACCTGAAAACTTTGAAGAAGCTCAAAAGGAAGAAGTATGGATGAATGCAATGAAGGAGGAAATGAGAATGATTGAAAAAAACAAGACTTGGGACCTTGTTAATCATTCAAAGGATCAAGATGTAATTGGAGTAAAATGGATTTTTAAGACAAATTCAATCAAGATGGAAGCATTCAAAATACAAAGCGAGGCTAGTTGCTCATGGTTTCGCTCAAAAGCCCGGTATTGATTTTTCTGAAACTTTCGCCCCTGTTGCTAGACTAGAAATTATTCGAACTTTGATAACAATGGCTGTCCAAAAGAGTTGGTCAATTTATCAACTTGATGTTAAATCTGCATTTTTGAATGGAGTATTGGAGGAAGATGTTTACGTAGAATAACCACAAGGCTTTCTTGTTGAAGGGGGAGAAGACAAAGTTTACAAATAAAAAAAGGCTCTTTACGGGCTAAAGCAAGCGCCACGAACTTGGTATTCTGAAATTGATAAATATTTTTCAAAGGGAGGTTTTCAAAAGAGTCAAAGTGAGCCTACACTCTATGTACTGAAGAAGGGAGTTTCTGTCTTGATTGTGTCTCTGTATGTTGACGACTTGATTTTTACTGGCAATGATGAAGACTTGATACAACAATTCAAAAAAGACATGATGAGTACTTATGAAATGAGTGATCTGGGATTGCTCCATTATTTTTTGGGATTTGAAGTTTCTCAAATGAAAAATGGGATTTTCATCTCTCAAAAGAAATATGCAGAAAATGTGTCACAAATTTTAATATGCTAGGCTGCAAATCTGTAGCTACTCCATTAGTCGCTAATTGCAATATGAAGAAGTTAGATGGTGCAAAGAAGGCAGATACAACAAAGTACAAAAGTTTGATTGGTAGTCTCTTGTATCTCAAGAGCACTAGACCAGATATCATCTTTTCCGCAAGCATGCTTTCAAGATATATAGAAGAGCCAAGTCAAATCCATTATGGAGCTGCAAAAAGGGTGCTGCGATATGTGCAAGGCACGATCGATTATGATATTCTTTACAGTACTGCAGAAAGATCAAGTCTTATTGGCTATACTGATAGCGATTGGGCTGGATGTCAAGATGATATGAAGAGTACATCAGCATATGTGTTCTCTCTTGGCTCAGGGGTATGTTCATGGGCTTCAAAGAAGCAAAATATGGTGGCACTATCTTCTGCTGAAGCAGAATATGTAGCTGCAGCAAAAGCAACTTCTCATGTTGTTTGGCTGCGAAGAATTCTTGAGGACATTGGAGAAAAGCAAGACAAAGCTACTACATTCTACTGTGACAACAAGTCAGCCATTTCCATTGGAAAAAATCTAGTCAGTCATGATCATACGAAGCATATTGCCATCAAGTATCACTTTGTTAAAGAAGCAATTGAGAAAAGGGGAAGTTGAACTCATGTACTGTAGAACAGAGGAGCAGCTTGCAAACCTTCTAACCAAGGCACTCCCAAAGGAGAAATTTTGCTACTTGAGAGAAGTCATTGGAGTTGTGAAGAAAGTGCATTAAGGGGGAGTGTTGGAATTAATGCACCTCTTCGTATTTGCAGCAGCTTTAAATATAGTCAAATGGTTGTTAACATTTTCTAGACTATCATTTAAGTTATCAAAAACTGAATTTTCTTGAGTTGTCTATTCGTTTAATATATATATGTAACAACTCTTTAGAGCATGTATGCAAGAAAGTAAGAAATAAAAACTGAGCTCTACTGTAGCAACTCATCTTTGTGTTATATACTCTTTTTTCTATTCACTGTTTCTAACACTTCACACTTAATATTTTGTATTTACATTCTCATTTTCATGTACTTGTTTTCGTCGAAACCTTCTCTTTTCATCTGTAAAGATGGTTTTCTAATTAGAATAAATTGTTCTTATGAAACAACGAGAGAACACATTCAGCCTCGATCAAACTTTGTATGTGATTCTCTCTAATATTTTGACGTTCCATCATTTCGAACAAGCAGCTACTAAGTGAATCTACACACCCAAACAAATACGAAATGGATCAAAGACTTGAGGGAATGCTTGAAAATGAAGATGATATAACATCAACATGAAATTAGATTTGTAAAACTGTAACAGTAACGCACACCAGTGCACATCAAAATTGTCAGGTGGAGCCTCGACTTTAGCGGGCGGCGCATATAAATAAGCAATACACAATTCGACTTTTATTTCTTTTTGATCCTTAATGGTTACCTGAGGCATGGAGAGATGGAAGACACTGCTATGTATTGAACGTGGGTGATAGTCTATTCTATTACTTACATATAAATACAGGAACCAATATCTTCTTACATGTCCTCATCAAATCTCGAGGTTTCTAAATAACTGACGCATATCTAATAATCTCGGTATTTCTTACTCCCAGACATCAAAGGTGAATCAGTTGGTGGATTCTACACTATTGGAGACAACATAGCATTCCATTGTCGGATGCCTTTCTATATGATGATTCTGTTAACATGATAGGCTCAACAATGGTTCTGTGAAAAATTTCACTCTACTACAAGCACTATCAATGAAGTGATATCAATTTAATTATTATAATTCTACATTGGTTAATTATTTTATTCGGATTATATCTAGGCTACCCCGAGTTTAAGTTGACACAATTTTACATTGTAATGGTGAATAGCTTGAAGTCACCTAATGATTGGCATTATGGTTTAATCAGACTTGAGTATGACGAGTATCTTTGAGGAGTACTACTTACTCCGATTATTTTCTAAGCTTTATGTTTTTAGTACATTAAATGTACCTACTAGGTTAGTTTGCATGATAATTTAGTTGATTTTGCAGGTGCTTCTTGCTTATGTTATTGATTGCTAGGTGCAAACAACCAACTAAGGAAATTAAATTGGACGATTTTTCAAAATAGGCTAAGTTTTAAAACATATAGGAGAAACTGGTTTATTTTAAAAGTATTAGCAAAAATAAGCCAGTTTTTGCCACCTTTGTGATGAGGTGACAATGAGTTTAAAAAAAATAAACGGGGGTGCATGCGCCCTTTAAAATTATAACAGGCACACTTGTCAAGTGCGCCTGTTATAATTTTAACCAAAAAACCAACTTACCTGCTTCTTGGTACCGTCTGTCATTCTGTTTTTTACTATTTCAGGATCAAAAGTACCAAATCGTTACATTCTTCCACTGGCCTCAAAAATCTCTAAAATCTTCATGAAATATCAAAATAAACAAGGGTTATTGATTGGGTTACTTCTATCAGATATTAGACATCAATTTGATGGTATTGATTTAGTTTAAACTCAAACCCTAGCTCTAATTCTTATGTTTCTCAATTATATTCAAACCCTAGGTTTAGTTTTTTTTGCTTTCTTATGTTGCTAATATTTGTGTAACAATTAATTATCTTAATGCCTTGCAAAATTTGCATTCCTATTATTTGATATTTTGATGGGAAGTTGAATTTGAAAGAAAATAATACGTCGGTGTATGTTGGTGGCAAACAAAGGGGTTCAAAGGCCAAATTTTTTTGCTTCTACCATGAATTAAAAGAAACGGTGTATAGGGTTACAAAAATTGATTCACAAAAGTACGATGTAAGATTAGTAAGCAAGTGGGTGACGGATTATGGATCTTCTGCTATCGATGTAAACGACGATGAAGATGTTGATGCAATATTTTCAGTTAATATGAAGGTTATTGAGCAATTCGTAATAAAAGAGGAGCTGAGATATTACGAAGAGGCAATTGATACTAATTTAAACCAGCATTCTACTCAAATTATCGGAATATTCCGAGCTATGTTTATCAAAGTAATCCAAGTCCAATATTTCCTACATTCGTGAATACAAAGTAAGTTTGTAAATTTTACATTTGAGTAGTTAAAATTCATAGTGTTCTGATCTCATACTTTTTTTTAATGGTTATATGGTGCATGCGGGTGGTTCAAGCTCTAGACCAGCAAATGATGATGCAGGTTGTAGCTCACCACATATTGATAGCTTGCAAATTGCTTCAATGGATAATGATATGACATGAATGAAAAATATGGAAGCTAACAATGATCCGCTTGAGTTTGGAATTGGTAATGAGAATGAAAATGAAAATAATGAAGCATCGCTAGTGCAAGAAGATGAAATCAATAACAACGAACAAATAGAATTTGAGATGCCTTTGACAGATGATTTATGTAGTACACAAATTATGGCGGCATCGTTGATTCAAAATGTAGCTCCTATTAGAGACGTATTTACCATAGATTGTGTTGATTCAGGCTTTTACGTGGGAATACAGTTCAAAACCAGGAAATAATTATTCAACAGCTTAGTGAGTGGTCTATTAAGAAATTTATCTCTTTTAAACCTATAAAATCCCACAAAAAAGAGTACACTGCAATTTGTAATGTCGATAATAATTGCAAATGGAGAATACATGCTATTATCCCAAAAAATTCATTGACGCGAAGAAGGGAAGTTAGAAAATATGAAGACAATCATACTTGTATTAATCTGATCATCAATTCTAATCACAAGCAAGCGACAAGTAGACTTGTTGCTAACAAAATACTTCCTTTTGTGAAATCGGATTTGAATACCACTCCCTCTGCGATTCAAGTTTTAATATTGAAAACTTTTTTCATCAAAATAAGCTACTTCAAGGCGTATAAAGCATTACGGAAAACACTTAAGATAATTTTTGGAGATTGGGAAACATCATATTTTGAGTTGCCATAATATTTGGCTACTATAAGAAAACATAATCCGGGAACCATTTTTAAGATTGAATACGAAAGACTTACGAATGAAAAAGTTCTTTTCAAAAGTGCATTTTGGGCATTCGATGCTACTATGATGGTTTTGCGCATTGTCGACCGTTAATTTGCAATGATGGCACACATCTATACGGAAAATACCAAGGTACATTGTTAGTTGTGACTGGAGTTGATGCAAATGAGGGTATATTTCCATTAGCATATGCAATTGTTGACTCTGAATCAAAAGATAATTGGGATTGGTTTCTTATGTGCATGTATTATCTCATACATAGTATTCACAATAGATGTTTGACTTTCATATCCGATCGATATGAAAGGCAATCCGGGAGCATTAGAAAATTGGCCTTAAAAGCAACATCACCGCTTTTGTGCTAGGCATCTCAAAGCTAACTTCCAAGTTGCCGGATTTACTCAAAAAAAAAACTTGGTAAACTAATTCTATTCATGTGCTAGTGCTACAGATGAGTTGCAATACAAAGAGTTAAGAGGCCATTTGAAAACCATTTCGCTGGATGCACATGCTTGGGTTGAAAAGAGTTTGGAATGTGTGGAGGAAAATTGGGCTCTATGCAAGAATAATGGTGGACGATTTATGATGATGACAAAAAATATATCTGAAAGTTTTAATGGAGTTCTAGGAGGTGCATGTGCAGTAGCATTTTTTTTTCAAAAATACCTAGACCTATAAAATCTATTTTGGGCCATCAAACACTGAAATTTATTCAAAATTATCAAGTTTCAGATATTTTAATCAATACAGTCGTTGATTATAAGAATGAATGTGTATTAATGCAGTCGTTCAATATCCATGGAACGCGTATTTATTTACGTCCACTTGCTGGTAATGTATAAATACATATACGCATGTTGAACATCGGCTATATAATCCAACAATCTCTTGTTGCATGGCCATCATTATAGTTAATTTTTATTTCTAAACATATTTTCAGTGGATCACCGAATTTCCCATTCCTTAGAAGATAATTGGCTAAACTCTTTTGTCACTACCATTTTTTTGGGTATTTCTTCTCACTGTTACAAAAACTGCTCCATTTGTAAGTTATATCTTCTTAGTGTGGACTGAACCAAATTCAATCCATGTTCTCGAAACATGATTCACCTGAAGATTTTCTATTAATATATTCACATCATCATTGTTTAATCAACTAAAATAATTAATATAATAAATTAAGTTTACTAGTGCAACACTGAATGGACTTTTGGCAAATTAAATCCTCTGTACCCAAAATCCTCTATCCTTCTATATCCAACCAATCATGACTTCCTAAATTTTACGTTTTTGTAATTTAGATCTTTTCCTCTCTCCAACTTAATTGTAAAAAGTTGAAAAACAAAAATCCTGATAGGTTGTATATAGAAATATAGGGGTTTTGGGTAAAGAGGATTTGCTCTCGTCTTTTCGATATAGCGATATTTACAACTTTTCTAATGAATTCTTTTTACCATCTCTCTCAACGGACAAAATTCCCTTGATATCATACCTTGTTCTTGAAAAGTGAGCAATATATATGAAATATTTAAGTAGAAATGTTAGGAAAATATGCTCCAAAATATGTAAATTTGAACAAATTCAAACTATAATAGGAATATATATAACTATAAATGTATATATAATTACGCACAAGCTGTAAATATGTTAATGCTAATAGTAATACAAAGACATGACTATATTGGCAGATATAGCTCATCCAAATCTAATTTTATGTGGCTTTGAGAAATGCTTGGCTGCAGCAACTATATTTGCTTCTGCAGCAGTAACTGTTGAGGCCACAGAAGCTGACTTGCTCTCTTCACCTGAAATGAAATTTAGGAACCATGATAATATCATTTTAAAATAATTAGGATTTGTGTTCTTCATCCCCGAATCCATATTTGTTTGAATATGATCTGGATCGAATATATGTTGCTTCAGAAGAGCAAAGATATAAAGATGACATATTTGCGTTAAATTAACTCAGTTGATTTGTTTTATGTGATTAACTATGATGTTTGAGTGCTGCTTATGTACAAGTCTTATATGCCAAAATTCCTTGATTACCAAGGTAGCATATAGAACAACAACACTGAAAAGCAGTCAAAATTAAGTTTAGACGACTTGGCCTGCACGCAACTTACTTGCATAGAAATGACACAAATAAGCACATGCCACTAAAATGCTAGTGGCTAATTAGAAATAAGAATCAAATACAACTAAAATAAAATAAAGTAGTGAAAGGTAAATTTTACAGTTGGCATAAACTTTCTAAAAGAAACGACAAGGGAAAAAAATATCACGAATCTAAGAAAAGAAAAATAAAAAACGATTATACTACATATGTGAAAACGAACGCTACGACATGCGTACTTATGGTGTGCATTCCATCCATGAATTATTTTCTACAGACTATATATTACTAACACATTCTGTATAAATGAATTGTAAAAACATTTAGTCGTATTTTTACGACAAAATCTTAATTATGTTGTTGGTTTTTTTTTTTTTTTTTTTTGATTTACTATGTTGGTTTTTTAACTAAAACCTTGGGCTCTTGTCCTAATTCAACACTTTTAAACCATTTACACCTTTATATATCACCTCATTCTCTTATATCACCACATACACTTATCTCACCTCATACAAAATGTCTTCTTTGCCATCATCCGTAGACTCCGACGAGGAGGCGTATGAAGAGATGAGACTACAAGAGCTTGCGGATGAACTCAACTTCCTATGGGGACTTGAGGAACAATCACCGAGCGAACGGGCGAACGTACAACCTCAACATGAAGATCAAGTGCCACAAGTTCAACTCTCGTACGAACAGATGGTCACTCAACCATTGCTCGAAGTTGAGGCATATCGAGTACCATATGTTGATCCTTATCCAGTCCGTTGCTATCGCGATTATACCGTTGAAGTTGAGGTTTGCGCGGAAGGGAACAATATAGGTCGGCGCATGCGGACATGTCCTGCCTATCCAAATGGGTGCAATTACATAGAATGGATAGACGAACCGTTGTTCCCAAGGGCAGTAGTATATGCAAACGAGCTTTAACAAGAGATTCGACGTCTCGAAAATGTTATTGAACAATTGCAATTAGGGGGTAATTAGTAGTTTGTTTGTCTCAAGTGCGATGGTGTACTAATTTTAGGTCATTTGAATGGTTGGAATTAATGTATTTGGAATTGTATTGAATGGTTGGAATTAATGTACTTTGAGTATGCCTTGATTTGTTGAGAAGTAGGCAATTCCATTTCAGATTGTATACGAGTCGAGAGCCAAGCCGAAGCCAAATTTATATCCTGGATTCATATTGTAGACAAACAGGGAGCAAAATTGTTCTCGACATCCCTTGGCGCAATCAATAATCGCGCTAAGAGATGTCGAGAGCAAATTCATGTTGCAAACCTCTTGGGGCGCAATCAAGGATTACGCCCTAGGAGGTTTGCAACATGAATTTTCTCTTTACATCTCTTGGCGCGATTATTGATTGCGCCAAGGGATGTCAAGAACAATTTCATATTGCAAAACCTCCTGGGGTGCAATTAAGGATTGCGCCCCAGGAGGTTTGCAACATGAATTTCACTAACACAAGCACAAAACAAACATTACCATAAGTCAATTTATATGTCCAACCAATTACAACTCAAACAAACAATACCACTGCGAAGCAATACAAACAAACAATACAACACAAACAAATAAACATTACCACAAGCAGACTAACACTAGCATTCAACAAAAACAAACAATACCATAAGTCCAACCAATTACAACCAAATCAACATTAGTTCAAACGTGTTATAACCACAAATACTTTCAAAATGATCACCAAATTAGTTTGAAGTACATGCCAAAATGTAAAGTTAAAACAAATCAAAATGCAACGACTAATTTCATCTTCTCATATGCACTCCTACTTTCCTTCTTGGACTACTGTGAGTCGTGGGAGTTGGATCCTACGACTGGGTTGGCTGAGAAGGACCGGGCACGACTTCCATTTGGGAAGGCTGAGAAGATGAAGCTAAAGCCTTTTCCCCTTACGAACAGGCTTATGAGTGGATCTACGAGTGGGAACCGCAGGAGGACGTGCAGATGGAGTCGGTGGAGGTCGTGCAAGCTTGTTCTTCCTTAAAATCATCTGGTGAATGCGTTTGATGCTCAAGCACTTTGACTTTGATGGCTCCGGCACCTTCGCCACTAACTCGACAACCAACTCGGCCGCATGGTAAATTCCATCAGTCTGTAATACACAAATTATAAGCATGTCAATTTATATATGGTTTGATGTTAAACAAAATGTACATACCAGACTTCGCTCAAGCGGCGCTCTAGGGATGTATGGTTCAGCGCCTTGAGGAACATCTAGAAGCGGGTCTACGGGAATAACAATATAACGATGCGTGATGTTCCAATACCATGTGTAGTATTGCATATCGGATACCGCTGCCGCACTTTGCTCTTACACATGATCATAGCGATGGTTCCATGTACCGATTGCCGCTTGATAGGCCTCGTTGTCTCCGGCTTCAACCATGTAGTGCGGTGGGTTCTCAGGAATGTGTTGTAGCAAGCCAAACTGTCTCATCACTCTATTCGGTAGATGAGGAGAGACGTCCTGAAAACAAATAAGCGGCACGCATGCTATCCAAAGCTGGATAGAAGCAACGCACAATGGAGGTAGATGAGGAAATGTCTCGGTGTAGGGGGTCCATGAAACAACATTGTAATCGAGTACATCGAACTCGTTACGATAGAACTTAACATTGTGTCTGGGCATCGACAATGAGCTCTTCGGGCCGACCCACCTATTAAAAACATTTAAAATTTACTACCGTAATTTAAAAAATAAATATCTGCAATTTATAATTCTAGTAATAGTACCTTGAAGCAAAAGGCAAAGAAAAATCAATTTCTGACCTCTTCATTGTTATTCTCCCAACCGAGAGATACGACCAAGACCAAGTCTGTAAATGAGTATACGTATAATAAAAGCTAATATGCATATGTGTATAATAGAACATAAGATGTATATGTGTAATAAAACATAAAATATAATATCTACAACAATGCTAGACAAGCTCCAATGGAATCGCCCCGCCTTAAAGTCAACCGTGATAATTCCGCATACGTGTAGCCAAGCACGGCGCTACCCCAAGCATGTTGTCGACATACATCAAAATCCTCCAAGTAATGTAACCATCTAAGACACACCCGAGATTTCGAATGGTCACATACCAAACGTGACGTGATAATGTGAATTATAATCGCACGTGCACGCTGCTCCACTTGTACTTGCGAAGCATCCTGTGGAATGTCAGCCACTAGTTGTGCCATAAACCACTTCATAGTAATCATCTCGGACCCCCACCACGCATCTCCTGGAGGAGATAATCTTAGCAGTCTCTCGCACATCTCAGCATAATCAGCTGGCTCAGGTAGGGTGAATGGATGTCCATCGATTGGTATGCCAAGCAAAACCGCTACGTCCTCCAATGTGATCGACAGTTCACCGCATCTGAGGTGAAACGACGATGTCTCAGGTCTCCATCGATCAATCAAAGCCGTTATGAGATGGCGGTCAATTTGTATGGATCCAAATCGATGTATCAAAAGAAAGCCTGCTCGTTCAAGAAGTGCTAACACACCGGCATGATTTGAAGTGACTAACTTTAACGAAGACGGGTGCTCTATGGTATCAACAGGGTCTTTGCCCTTCCACACAATAACAAAATTGATTTTTTAACTAGTTTAACACACACAATAACAACGAAGGGATGAGTGCTCTATGCTTACCGACATCAGTTCCACGTTGTTTGAATGATGTTGAGACTGTAAATATAAGACGCTCCCGTCTACAGGTCCGGCCAAAATCTCCGCGTAATCTACATAATTCAATGCTAACAAATTTAGTATTATGTTTCTCCAAAACAAATACATGAATACAAATCTTCAATTCCACACAAACTCAGTATAATGAAATCATCTAGCAATCTTCAATTTTACAAAACTACCATGACATTTCAATTTCTAGGACTATCCACAACCTTAAACCTAATTTCTTCGAATCTCAATAAAACTATCATGAAATCCACAATTGTATATATTAGACAACAATATATCATCATTAACTAGCAATGAATCAACCGCGCACAAAATCCCAAGGATAATTAAAAACCCCTAAATCCAATTTCTGAAAGAACGAGACAAAATTAAAAGAGATTATTACCTAAAGCTTGTTCTTATGTCGAAGAGCTTCCCATTTTAATTGAGAACTTGAATTTATTTGAAGAAATTTGGGTTTTGATTTAATTGAGGTATTGGGTTTTTGGGTTGTAAGTGGAAGAGTTTGAGAAATGAGGAGGAAAGACTACGTCGGCTGTTTAAAAAAAAAAGCAAATCTACGGGACGCAATCATGGATTGCGCCCCAAAGATTTGTTTATATCGGCGCAGTCTTTGATTGCGCCAGTATAAATGATCAGACATAACGTTCTCCTATATAGCCAAAAGGGGCTATATTTGCAATATTTTGCAAAATGAGGCTAAAAGCGGAAAAAAGGGGGGCAGAAATGAAAAATGCTCTTAAGTTTAGACCAAGGCTTCCACTGCATGCAACTTGCTTGCATACTAATGACATAAATAAGCACATGCGACTAAAATGCCAGTGGCTAATTAGAAATAAGAATCAAATGCAACTGAAATAAAATAAAGTGGTGAAAGGTAAATTTTACAGTTGATATAAACTTTCCAAAAGAAACGACAAGAGGAAAAAAAATGTCACAAATCGAAGAAAAGAAAAATAAAACACGTTTATGTCGCTACATGTGTGAATATGAATGTTACACGTGCGTGCTTATGGTACGCATTCCATGCATGAATTATTTTCTACAGACTATATATTACTAACACATTCAGTAGAAATGAATTGTAAAAACATTTAGTCATATTTTTACAACAAAATCTTAATTATGTTGTTGGTTTCAAATTTTATTTCCATATTTCATTTTTTTAATTCTACTTTTAAAGTGAAAATTGTGTTTTTAGTAGCTGTAGATGAGGGTTTTAAATTTGTAAAAGTTTTTTATTTATCATATAATTTTTAAGTGATTTAAGGTTTGGTAAAATTTATTTGTAGTTCGTATTTTTACAGAGACGCTGATGTTCAAAATGTATAACATAAAAAGTATTGAAATTACAATTAAAGAACAATAAATTAAATATGTTTGTTGCTGCTATTTTTTTCATCTAAAATAAAAGAATTTGAAAAAAAGTTGTTAAAGGGAAACTAATCGTATTGGTATGTGTACATGTGTGCATCTATGTGCATGTATGTGCAACTATGGCCAGTGGAAGTGTTCGGATTGTAACTCTGAGCATGATGCCAAATGCGGTGATATAGCAGAGTTGGAAGGCAAAGGCAAGTTTCCTAAAAAAACATTGAACCTGCGCAATAGATGCTAATTGTCATGGTATGCTATTTTTTATTTGTTATGTCTATGAAAATTTCATTTGTTTCAAAGGTTAGTTTTTTCCTTTTTCCCCTTCCTTTTTTTCATTTTTTAAAAATTGTTACTTTTATATACAACTTTGTTGTATATGACATATTACATTATAAGTGGGTTGGATGTAGTTAGACGAAAACCCAATCCGTGAATAGGGTGAGCAATTATTGTTTAAAACCAGTTAAACAAACCAAACCAATTAAGCTTGTTTTATTTGGTTTGGTTTTGTAAGTTAATTGGTTGTTTTTGGTTTTTATTTTTATATTACTTCGGTTTATTGGTCGGGTTTGGTTTTCAATATATGAAAACCGAGCCAACCAATTAAACCAAATTAAAAAAATAAATTATTTTATAGTACTATTTTTTTACTAATAACAATGTTGTTATTTATAATATTCCATAACAATATTATTACTCTTTAATTTCATACTCGCGTTTTTAGAAGAAGTGTTTGTTTTCTAAAATGTCTGCATCATATGGACTCGTTTAGTTATTTAAATCCTATGTTAAATCAACAACTAGAAATACATTTAAATCCTATGATAAACCAAATATTATCGGTTTGATTGGTTTTGGTTTCAGAAAAGAACCGTTTGGTTTGGTTCAGGTTATGTTTCTTGAATGGTTATTTTGGTTTCAACATTTTTATCCGTTTCAAACGAACCAACCATTTTCTCACCCCTATCCGTGATCTTTTACACCATATCAAGCGTCTTAACTAGTTTGGATAAGTTATTTCTCCTTGTCTAAACGTTCTTAGTAATCAGTAGTAAAATCATTTTACAAACTAATATAGTTCGAAAAGTGAATATGACAATCTGATGAATCGATGCATATTGTAAAGTATGATATACAAGAAGATTTCATAGGCTTTTACCTATTCGCTATATCATTTTGTAAATGGGCTTTGGACCCAATAGCTTAGCATCTGTATATAAATATATTTTCGTATCATGCTACCAATTAGGACTGTCAGTGAGTCATGTTGGATCGGGTTCAGGTCGAGTCAAGTTGGGTTTAGGTTGATATATATACAGGCCGGATCAACGTATTTATTAAATGGGTCATTTTTTCCAACTCGAACCCGGGCCGTTTATAAACGGGTTGGCCCGACCCGACCTGATCCGTATAATCCGTTTAAATAAACGGATCATGTCGGGTCGTACCGGGTCAAATTTGGCGGGTCATATGCATAAAAGACTAACAATATGGAAGAGATACACTTGTGATAAGTAAAATATAACTAGCATCCTTTAAGAATAAATTAGTAAAAAATAACAGTTTACACAAGATTTTTATAAACAAAAAGATTGGATTTTTATTATATGAAAAGCATGATAAAAATGGAATTTTTATATGTAGAGTTAAGTGTTAAAAATCTGATTTATATATATATATCGAAGTGTTAAAAGTCTGGTTTTTATATATAGAGCTAAGTGTTAAAAATATGTTTTTTTTGTATTAGTAAAATATTAAAAATATAATTTTTATATGATGTAAAGAATAAAAATATGATTTTTATTATATGTAGGTATTAAAAAATATGAACTTTATATGAGGAGACGAAATAAAAATGTGATTTTTATATATTTGATAACCATATAAAAATGTGATTTTTATAGAAAAGGTTTAGAATAAAAATATAATCTTTATAATGAAGACATCGTGTTAAAGATGCTATTTTTATCATCTTGAAAACGAAGTAAAAATATGTGATTTTTATATATGTAGTGAATACGGGCAACGAAGGTGACAAAAGGCGAGAACGGCGAAGATTTCCAACATAAGCAGAGCCGCGGTGAATTGGTTTAGCTAGTCGGTGAGAACTCCTCACTTTTATTTTAATTTCTAGTTTGAAATATATACTAGGATGCAGACGGTGCGTAGCAGCACCCGACACTCATCGTCCACAGACCATGGATGACTTGTTTGTTTAATTGATGTGTTGTGAAAGTTGATTGTGTGATTGGATTGGAACAAAATATTTTATAGTTAAAAATACAATTTTTAACGTGTATATAAAATAAATATTTATAAACAAATCAGACGATTTGTTTATATACACACATTTGACTGATATTGATTGGGACGATAAATTTTACACATCGCCCAACTGCACAAATAAAAATTCATTATTTGTTGATTGAAACCCCACACGGGTATTAGGATGATATAGGATATATACTAATCCCAATAATTAGCTGTATGTCGATCGATTGATTGACAGGCTGTTGTAAGCATTGAATATTTATATTTGATGCTTATACAGTGTAGAATGCAATCTGGATGATGGTTGATTATTTATCGTTGCTGCTATATACATGTGTTGTATGGAATCCATATAAATGATATTATATGGTAATTGAGTGGGTCTCATTCCAATTTAGAAAATAAATTATATTCATGTGTTGAATAAACAAAATAGTCATGTGTTGAAAATACTCATGTGTTGATAATACTGGTGTGTTGAGAATATTCATGTGTTGAAAATATAAATTCATGTGTTGAATAATATATATATTCATGTGTTGAATAAAAGAAAATTCATGTGTTGAAGAAAATATTCATTTGTTGAATAGAATAACGAAATTATTGAAATATATAAAGCCGTGTTGATTAGATGGACGCCATTTTGACGTGAACAATATTTATATTGATTATATTCGTTTTTATAAGGAATATAGAAAAGTAAGTGATTTCAAAATGTAACGTTTTGAAAATATTATCATTTATACATAAAAAGATGAAATGGAATATTCAATTTTGATTATAAATTGAATAGGAAGTTGAAATCGTTTTGAAAATGAATTTAAAACGATTTATAAAATACATTTTAAATGGAAATCGATGAAATAAATATTATATATATAATATATATAATATAATGGCCTGAATAGAATGCGTCGCGCTGCGGCAGTTCGCGAATTTCGACCATTGACTTCGAACGGACATTACGGGAGATCCGACCGTCGGATTCTCCTGAAACCGGAATCGTTGGGTTCGTATCAAAAAGAGCTTTCTAAAGAATATTAGAGATTCGAAATCTAATGGTTGGGTTTGGAATTATGTCCAAATAAAATTTGGAAAAGGTCGCTGTAAGTGCAGTTCGATGGCCGTTTATGGAAATCGACTGTACGGGTCTTGATAAAATTATTAAAAATATTTATAATTAGTGTAAAATCATGAGAAATGATTTGGGAAGAATTGGGATGAAAAATTCCATATTTAAAAAGATAAAAATAGATTTTTATCGAAATGAACTGGTTTTGAATTAGAATTAAAATCCATTTATTTTTAAAATAAATAAATTGGATTTGAAAAGGGTTTTAAAAGTAACCAGAATTTCCAATAATTGAATTGGAATGGATTTGAATCGAAATAGTCTTTGGAATATTTCGATGTTGGTTTTCGTGATTTTACCAATATTGTTATGGAAATTTGAAAGATATATTTATATCGTTATTTCCAATACGATATTTGTTAGTCGTAGAATTTGATATTGAATATAAGCCGATATATTTTCTATTCAGAGCCATGTATTTAATATCAAATGGGAATTGGGTTTATCGTGAACTGTGTTTTAATGACATTCGTTCTTTAACCCGATTTATGGTGAAATGTGATTTGGAATTTATAAATCTTTTGTTAAGATTTAAAGGAGATTTTCCAAAGTAAAGTTTTCCAATTTAAAGAAATAAATTGGAATGGAGTGGAATTCGATTTGGTAATAATCGAAGTGAATTTCTGTGGATGAGGACTGCTAATATAAAGGGAATTTAAAAGGCTTTGCCGTTATTCCATTTATATTATTAGTCGGATATGGAAGTTTATATCGATTATATATATCGATTTGTTTTCCATGAAGATTCCATTCTTAATGGAATGTGATTTTGGGTTTTCGTGAATGGTATCTTTAATAATATTGTTCTTAGACCCAACGGAGTTATGAAAATCAGAAACTAACTGGAGATTAATTAAGTTGAATGGTTTCCTGGGTATTGATCTGATGTTGGTTTTGGCCTTCGGGGTTATTACTTAGTGAGTTGTTCACTTGCTAATTTACAGTTAAAGGCTGATGGAATAGAATGTGATTTTGGGTTTATAGTGAACCGTGTTTTAAATGACATTGGTTCTTTAACGCAGTTAAAGACAGGATATGGTTTCCCAAGTTAAACAATCATTAATATTGATTTTTGGGAAGATTAAAACCAAGTGGAGTTTTAATGAATCTTTAATTAGATTGAAATGATCGAGAACGGAGTATCGCCAGTTTTTGCTCCTGGCGATAATTAAATCTTTAATTATATTTGAACATGAAATGGTAATTAAATTTACCGATAACACCGTGGTGTTAGATATGAAGTGTTACCAGTTTTACTTCATGGGATGAATAGGTTGGGATTAGGAAATTTAAAACGAATGATTACTTCGGTAAGGTTCGTTAATCCCGACTAGTTTGGATAAACCATAATTTGGTTTGAATTAATATTCAAAGGAAGATTAAAGAATAAATTTAAAGAATTTATCTTTGATAAAATTAATGGGAACATTTCCCAGAGTATAAGAATATTTGAATAAAAGAATATTCTGAATTGGAATGAGGAGTATGTTGTGTTTGTGTAACACTTGTTTAATATATACACGAGTTATTCAGAAAGACCGGGTTTATCCCATTCTGAATAACTGATTCGACGTGGTGTCGAGGATGAAGACGGTGGTCGAAGACCGGAGGTCTTCACATTGTTTGGATAATTACTGATGATCTTGATTGGGTTGTACACCCAAGAGGAGGGAATCAGTTGATGATCGTCCAGACGTACTTGGAGATCGATGGATATGCGAGGTACAAGGTGCCTCCAGTTTCGTTCAGACCCAGAACGAACTTGTATGGACTGTGTGTCTGACTTTGGATTTTTCTCTGTGTTGATTGATCTCTATTAAATATACTTCTGCCTGGTGAAGGGGAATTCATTCCCTTACTTCACCCTTCTCTGAGACGTACGGGATCAGAGGTTGTATATCGATAGACATCAGTCGCATGGTGTGAATTGCCTGTGTGGCATGCCTAAGTGGAAAATGATCAAGGCTTTAGTTGAAAAGCAAAGTCTTATGGTTTATGATCAAAGCACCGCCTGTGTGGCATAGCTTTGTGTAACATTAATTCGCAAGCCTCACACCCCGGTTGTGAACCAGAAACGGGAGAGGACGTCAGGGAGGGCATGCGTTTTATTCTAGTTAGGGCGGTGTCAGTGACCTACCAGCCCTGACATTCATATTATTTTCACCTGTGTGGTTGGTGATGTTGCGAATATCGGTGACTATGTGGAGCCGATGGAGTCATTTGGCTCATTTACGCCCCATAGGGTGGGGAAACACAGTGTTTAGGGTTTAAGTTTAATCCTCATCGGTGGACCGACCCTGAGGATCCAAGGCGCAGTCGCGGCTGTTCCTGAGACATGGTAGGCTAGATTGTCTCGAAGCGGTGAGGACTATCTTTTGCCTCGGTTCACAGATGGAAATCCAGCTTCCAATACGTGACTTTGCAGTTTTGATTGTAGAACCTATACATGGCGACATAGTGGTATGGGGCACTTATGCCGTCTATGATTGATACTTATGATTGAAATTATTTTGACACTATACACTTATAGTAATAATAAAACCTGAAATTTCACGTACCAAGCATTCTTGGCTATTATAAGGTAAAAACCCTATCCTCTAGCTTGTGTTGCATTGTGTGATGGGACCGGGGTCTTATAATAGCTTCATTGTTCTTTATTTAGCATTGCGTTGTTGTTTTATGCACTGGTATTCTTGGGAGGAAATCCGTTCCGTGTTATACGGCGTGGTCCCTGGATTTACCTAACATTAAAATAAAGATTAACAACTGTTTTAGTTCTCACACCAGTCACATGACTGACCGGAAGTTTATTGTTTTAACCTAAACTCTGGGTGCCCTTATTTTCTGCACGGGCAGCTTGTAGTTTTGGTTTTGTAGATTTATATTCACAGGAACCTAGTTTACAGCTGGAATGATATCCGAAAAGCTCTGTATCCGTATATCTCTTTCAGTTGTGTATTGTATTATATTTCCACGGCAGTAATGTATTTAAATCTCTGAATTTTCCTGATGTATAATGTTCATTCATACTCTGTATATTCTTGTATTCTGATGTAATTGTTGTAATAAACAATGAAATATTCTTCTGTTTGCGTTCCGATGTGGCTTGTTCTCAATTCAATCCGTGTTTTCCTTACCGGGGAAGTTCGGGTCGTCTCATTTTGGTATCAGAGCTTTGGTTTACAAAGCTTAGAGAACAGACACGTTAGAACCGAACGATCAGGGATTGGATTAGTAATATCCAATAAGAATGACTCGTTAGAGATGGTATCAGTAGTATCCAAAACGAGTGTGAAGAGTATATTTTTAAAATGAAAACAATTTTTGTTTTGAAAATTTAAATCAATTATTCGAATTTGATTATTTATTTTATACTGGTTTGGACAATCAAGTATATAAAGATTTTGCATATACGTCTGATCCATGTGTGTTCGAAGTTTTAATATACTGGATGGATATAGAGTCACACCCTAGTCGCCCAGGCATGATTCTGCTGATGACATATGACATCAGTAGTCTGTTTTCGAGTTTCGAAAGTGGGATTTCTATATATTTACAATTGACTGGTGTGAGAACCAAAATTAGATAGGGCATATTGTTGTGATTTGGCACCAAAAATGTGATTTTTTGAGTATCAAAATTATGAATTTGAAAAGCTAATCAACAAACTGATTGCTGATTGTGTTGTTTGATTATTGGTTGATTAATTAAAATTTGAACCATTTAGCCAAATTGTATCAAATAGTGAATTGTATTGAAAATTTGTCGCATTTGCATGCATGTACATGTACTTACATTGAACAGGTCATAGCAAGGAGGCTAGAGAAGAGGAATAAAATTGTTTGCCCGACAAATAGGTACATGTTTATTGTATTTCTTTGGGATTGGATGATTTTATGAGCCGATTGGCTAGCCGCTTGGCCTTTTCTTTTTCTTTTGGATTGGTAAGGCCATGGGAGGCTATTTGAAATATCCCGAAGCTCCCGGTGCAGGGGAGGTTATGGAGAAATTTTTCGAAAATTTAGGGTGTTAGCCAAATTTTTGAAGAACTTGAAGAGTTCTTAAAAACTAAAAAGTTGAAGAACTTAAGCCGTAATGAAAATAATGGAAGTTGAGTTGGTTAGTTAAACAATTTTCAGCTTCGTTCCTTTTCGGGGACGAAAAGTTTTAAGTGGGGGAGATTGCAATAACCCGGAAATCTGAGCCAATTTAATTTTTTTATTTTGGCAATTTTAATGAATTTTGATTGTTTAAAATGATTTATTTTAAATAATAATGAAGAGAAATTTATTTTGAATAGAATTAGTACGAATATATTTATTTGAATCGTCGTTGGAATATAATTATTTTATTTTAATTATAAAAGGAATTGAATATAGCGCGGTACTTTGAAAATTCGATTTCAAATTTCAAATGAATGTACAGGATTCAAAATAAACCGGATTTTGGCCAAACCAAAAATATTAGAATCTATTTGAAAATATCTTTCTTTCCCCAGAGAATAGCTACGAATGACTAGAGGGGAACTCTTATCGAGAGCGGAGGAACCTCTCCCGGGATTCAAGCTATTCCCACCTTCCATTCTCGCTATCTTTAGTAACGAAGAAAGTGCTAATCTCGTAGTAAACTGCTAAGAAGCGCCTGGACGGCGCAAAGTAAATCTCATCTCTTGAACTTCTTTGGCATTTTCTCGACCCCAAAATGTCATTCTTTCCCCCAATTTTGTAGCGTTTCACTCTTAACTTCTTCTATTAGATAGGTTCTTCGCTTTGCATCGAATTAAACCACATGCTCCGGGAACGAGCAACAAGGTAGCGTTGCTCGACGGTCTCTGGACAAGGTAGCGTAGCAGCAACAACAACGGGAACAAGGCAAGCATAACTAACAGAAGGTAGCGTAGCTCGACGCAGGAAGAAGTCGACGCAGCAAGCCGGTCCACGCTCGGGGCTGCTTTCGAAGAAAACTTTCATTTCGCTAGGGACTGCCAAAACAGCAAGAACTATTTGTTCTTATCTAAGGAGCGCTTTTTCTGAATCGGAAGAGAATCCCATTTTTCTTCCCCGCGGGATCTCTGTTTCCCCGGGTCTGAAAGAAGTCTAGCCTGCCAAGCTTCAGGTATTTCTAAAAAACGAAACGTTCAGAATGGCCTCGACAACGAGGAAATCTCGGTTTCTCTTTTTAAAAAGTAATTCAATTCACATAAAATCTAATTAAATTGTAGAAATTCCCGGGAACGAAAAAATCTAATCTCTTTTACATATCCGCCAAGTTTATCAACCTTTTCATAGCTTTAATATTATTACTAACCGGAGGGGAGTTAGACTCTAGATTCTTTCCTTAAAGGCGGCATCAACAACAAAAGCTGCGTTCGGCAGACGAATCCCAAAAATCAAAATTTCATAGCGGAAAAAAAAAAGATATGTCCTATTGAAAATTTAGAATAGTCGCTATGGAATTCTGGCCCTTAAAAATGGAAATTTTGCAAACGACCTTGGTTTTCGACGAAACCACTTTTGTTGGATCTGGGATGTCTAGTTATTGCTATATTCAAAAATTTGTAATTTTCTGAATCAATATGTGAGCGTGGCGAAGGAAAATGTGTTTTGACAGTTTTAGTCAACTTCGATCGACCAGAAAATGGCCATATTTCAGACGATCTCAGAATTTAGAGAATTTTTTTTAGGACGGTATCATCAATATGATGCTAGAAATAATTTTTTGGGAATTTTTAGAGTCAGTATGTGGCCCCGGTAATTTAAAATGTACGTCCAAATTGAATATATACTGATTTATATTTTGATTTTGACGAAAACCGATCAAAACAGCCGAACTGGCTTGCGATAGATATCCCATTGTGTTTGGAATGGGGGTATTTAGCTAGGGACGACAGTTGGTGGGTTAGATTTGAAGACCGAACGAAAAAGTTACTTTTTGAAAATAATTAAATTAAAAATTATATAAACCTATCTCTCCCCCAACCCTAAGTCAACACCCCCATTCCTCAGTCAAAATAAAAAGAGACCATGCCCCTTTTTTCTCCAGACCCCGTCGTTCCCCCAAATGCCCCAACGTCGTCGCCCTGGGTCCAAAGAGCCGCGCCACCAGTACCAAGCCCCCACCGCCGGACCTCGTCGCCCCCCTTTCCCCGTTCATCTCGCGTCTCTCTCCCCTGTCCCCTTCCAATTCGAAATCCACCCCACGAACACCCGAATCGACATCCTCCTCACGTCGTCCCCAGTACCGCGAGCTCCGCTCCACCACCGTCGTCAGCATCTCCTCCATCGTCACGTGAGTTCCTCCAGTCCGCCATCGACTGCTCCAGCATCGCACGCACGACCGGAGCTGCTGCTACCTACCTGCGGCTATAGCGAGCAAACTCCCTTCCTCCTTGAAAGCTGTGAGTGTTTCAGTTTTTTTTATATATATCTTAGTTTAAAAAAAATCTAAAATTTTTATATAAGAAAAGCTTGAATTTTTATATAAGAAAAATCTGAAATTTTTGTATAAGAAAAAGTTTCGATTTTTATAAAGAAAAAGTTTGGTTTTTTGTAAACAAAAAGATTAGATTTTTATAAACAAAAATATTGGATTTTTATTATATGAAAAGCGTGATAAAAATGGAATTTTTATATGTAGAGTTAAGTGTTAAAAATCTGATTTATATATATATATATATATATATATCGAAGTGTTAAAAGTCTGATTTTTATATATAGAGCTAAGTGTTAAAAATATGTTTTTTTGTATTAGTAAAGTATTAAACATATAATTTTTATATGATGTAAAGAATAAAAATATGATTTTTATTATATGTAGGTATTAAAAAATATGATTTTTATATGAGGAGACGAAATAAAAATGTGATTTTTATATATTTGATAACCATATAAAATTGTGAATTTTATAGAAAAGGTTTAGAATAAAACTATAATCTTTATAATGAAGACATCGTGTTAAAGATGCTATTTTTATCATCTTGAAAATAAAGTAAAAATATGTGATTTTTATATATGTAGTGAATACGGGCAACGAAAGTGACAAAAGGCGAGAACGGTGAAGATTTCCTACATATGCAGAGTCGCGGTGAATTGGTTTAGCTAGTCGGTGAGAACTCCTCACTTTAATTTTAATTTCTAGTTTGAAATATATACTAGGATGTAGACGGTGCTTAGCAGCACCCTACACCCGTCGTCCACAAACCATGGATGACATGTTTGTTTATTTGATGTGTTGTGAAAGTTGATCGTGTGATTGGAATGGAATAAAATATTTTATAGTTTAAAATACAATTTTTAACGTGTATATAAAATAAATATTTATAAACGAATTAGATAATTTGTTTATATACACACATTTGACTGATACTGATTGGGACGATAAATTTTACACATCGCCCAACTGCACAAAAAAAAATTCATTATTTGTTTATTGAAACCCCACACGGGTATTGGGATGATATAGGACATACACTATTCCCAATAATTAGCTGTATGTCGATCGATTGATTGACAGGCTGTTATAAGCGTTGAATATTTATATTTGATGATTATACAGTGTAGAATGCACTCTGGATGATGGTTGATTATTTATCGTTGCTGTTATATACGTGTGTTGTATGGAATCCATATAAATGATATTATATGATAATTGAGTGGGTCTCATTCCAATTTAGAAAATAAATTATATTCATGTGTTGAATAAACAAAATAGTCATGTGTTGACAATACTCATGTGTTGAGAATATTCATGTGTTGAAAATATAAATTCATGTGTTGAGTAAAATATATATTCATGTGTTGAATAAAAGAAAATTCATGTGTTGAAGAAAATATTCATTTGTTGAATAGAATAACGAAGTTATTGAACTATATAAAGCCGTGTTGATTAGATGGACGCCATTTTGACGTGAACGATATTTATATTGATTATATTCGTTTTTATAAGGAATATAGAAAAGGAAGTGATTTCAAAATATAACGTTTTGAAAATATTATCATTTATATATATCGATGATATGGAATATTCAATTTTGATTAGAAATCGAATAGGAAGTTAAAATCGTTTTGAAAACGAATTTCAAACGATTTATGAAATACGTTTTAAATGGAAATCAGCGAAATAAATATTATGTATATTATATATATAATATAATGGCCTGAATAGAACGCGCCGCGCTGCGGCAGTTCGCGAATTTCGACCATTGACTTTGAATGGACATTACGGGAGATGCGACCGTCGGATTCTCCTGAAACCGGAACCATTGGGTTCGAATCGAAAAGAGCTTTCTAACGAATATTAGAGATTTGAAATCTAATGGTTCGATTTTGAATTATGTCCAAATCAAATTTGGGAAAGGTCGTTGTAAGTGCAGTTCGATGGCCGTTTATGGAAATCGACTGTACGGGCCTTGATAAAATTATTAAAAATATCATAATTAGTGTAGAATCATAAGAAATGATTTGGGAAGAATTGGGATGAAAAATTCCATATTTAAAAAGATAAAAATAGATTATTATTGAAATGAACTAGTTTTGAATTAGAATTAAAATCCATTTATTTTTAAAATAAATAAATTGGATTTGAAAAGGGTTTTAAAAGTAACCAGAATTTCCAATAATTGAATTGGAATGGATTTGAATCGAAGTAGTCTTTGGAATATTTCGATGTTGGATTTCGTGATTATACCGATATTGTTATGGAAATTTGAAAGATATATTTATATCGTTATTTCCAATACGATATTTGTTAGTCGTAAAATTTGATATTGAATATAAGCCGATATATTTTCTATTTAGAGCCTTGTATTTAATATCAAATGGGAATTGGGTTTATCGTGAACTGCATTTGAATGACATTCGTTCTTTAACCCGATTTACGGTGAAATGTGATTTGGAATTTATAAATCTTTTGTCAAGATTTAAAGGATATTTTCCAAAGTAAAGTTTTCCAATTTAAAGAAATATATTGGAATGGAGTGGAATTTGATTTGGTAATAATCGAAGTGAATTTCTGTGGATGAGGACTGTTAATATATTGGTAACAATTTGATTTGGGTTGTCGTGAATGGTATCTTTAATAATACTATTCTTAGACCTAATGGAGTTAAGAAAATCAGAAACTAACTGGAGATTAATTAAGTTGAATGGTTTTATTGGGTATTGATTTGATGTTGGTTTTGGCCTTCGGGATTATTACTTAGGGAATTGTTCACTTGCTAATTTACGGTTAAAGGCTGA
The DNA here is from genome assembly GCA_030737875.1 of Allium sativum. Lineage (NCBI taxonomy): Eukaryota > Viridiplantae > Streptophyta > Magnoliopsida > Asparagales > Amaryllidaceae > Allium > Allium sativum. Next base: position 420,217,329 of record CM060924.1, read on the forward strand.
TGGAATAGAATGTGATTTTGGGTTTATAGTGAACCGTATTTTAAATGACATTGGTTCTTTAACCCAATTAAAGACAGGATATGGTTTCCCAAGTTAAACAATCATTAATATTTATTTTTGGGAAGATTAAAACCAAGTGGAGTTTTAATGAATCTTTAATTATATTAAAATGATCGAGAACGGAGTATCACCAGTTTTTGCTCCAGGCGATAGTTAAATCTTTAATTATATTTGAACGTGAAATGGTAATTGAATTTACCGATAACACCGTGGTGTTAGATATGAAGTATTACTAGTTTTGCTTCATGGGATGAATAGGTTGGGATCTAGGAAATTTAAAACAAATGATTACTTCGGTAAGGTTCGTTAATCCCGACTAGTTTGGATAAACCATAATTTGGTTTGAATTGATATTTAAAGGAAGATTAAAGAATAAATTTAAAGAATTTATCTTTGATAAAATTAATGGGAACCTTTCCCAAAGTATAAGAATATTTGAATAATAGAATATTCTGAATTGGAATGAGGCGTATGTTGTGTTTGTGTAACACTTGTTTAATATATACGCGAGTTATTCAGAAAGACCGGGTTTATCCCATTCTGAATAACTGATTCGACATGGTGTCGAGGATGAAGACGGTGGTCGAAGACCGGAGGTCTTCACATCATTTGGATAATTACTGATGATCTTGATTGGGTTGTACACCCAAGAGGAGGGAATCAGTTGGTGATCTTCCAGACGTACTTGGAGATCAATGGATATGCTAGGTACAAGGTGCCTCCAGTTTCGTTCAGACCCAGAACAAACTTGTATGGACTGTGTGTCTGAAATTGGATTTTGCTCTGTGTTGATTGATCTCTATTAAATATACATCTGCCTGGTGAAGGGGAATTCATTCCCTTACTTCACCCTTCTCCGAGACGTATGGGATCATAGGTTGTATATCGATAGACATCAGTCGCATGGTGTGAATTGCCTGTGTGGCATGCCTAAGTGGCAAATGATCAAGGCTTTCGTTGAAAAGCAAAGTCTTGTGGTTGATGATCAAAACACTGCCTGTGTGGCATAACTTTGTGTAACGTTAATTCGCGAGCCTCACACCCCGGTTGTGAACCAGAAACGGGAGAGGATGTCAGGGAGGGCATGCGTTTCTTTCAAGCTAGGGTGGTGTCAGTGACCTACCAGCCTTGACATTTATATTATTTCTACCTGTATGGTTGTTGCTGTTGCGAGGCGCCTCAGATATATCGGTGACTATGTGGAGTCGATGGAGTCATTTGGCTCATTTACGCCCCATAGGGTGGGAAAACGCAGTGTTCAGGGTTTAAGTTTAATCCATATCGGTGGACCGGCCCTGAGGATCCAAGGTGCAGTCGCGGCTGTTCCTGAGACATGGTAGGCTAGATTGTCTAGAAGCGGTGAGGACTATCTTTTGCCTCGGTTCACAGATGCAAAACCAGCTTCCAATACGTGACTTTGCGGTTTTGATTGTAGAACCTATACATGGCGACATAGTCCTATGGGGCACTTATGTCGTCTATGATTGATACTTATGATTGAAATTGTTTTGACACTATACACTTATAGTAATAATAATACATGAAATTTCACTTACCAAGCATTCATGGCTATTATAAGGTAAAAACTCTATCCTCCAACTTGTGTTGCATTGTGTGATGGGACCTGGATCTTATAATAGCTTCGTTGTTCTTTATTTAGCATTGCGTTGTTGTTTTATGCACTGGTATTCTTGGGAGGAAACCAGTTCTGTGTTATACGGCGTGGTCCCTGGATTTACTAAATTTAAAATAAAGATTAATAACTGTTTTAGTTCTCACACCAGTCACATGACTGACCTGTAGTTTATTGTTTTAACCTAAACCTTGGGTGCCCTTATTTTCCGTACGGGCAGCTAGTAGTTTTGGTTTTGCAGATTTATATTCACAGGAACCTAGTTTACAGCTAGAATGATATCCGGAAAGCTCTGTATCAATATATCTCTTTCAGTTATGTCTTGTATTATTTTTCCGCTGTAGTAATGTATTTAAATCTCTGAATTTTTCTGATGTATAATATTCATTCATACTCTGTATATTCTTGTATTCTAATGTAATTGTTGTAATAAACAATGAAATGTTCTTCTGTTTGCATTCCGATATGGCTTGTTCTCAATTCAATCCGTGCTTTCCTTACCGAGAAAGTTCGGGTCGTCTCAGCATATTTGTAAAAATCAGCATACATGGCCTAAGAAATATAATGTCAGACATCCATCCATACAAGTTGTCCAAGATTAGGACAAATCGAAGGTACTCTTTAGTACATCTTGTCAGGATAATCCTTAGGATTAATAACAAGATGTCTTCATATCATGCAGAACCCAGAACGTAGGGATTACAACTACAAGTATAATCCTAGAAGTTAACTAGAGACATCAGCGAGCACCCCTTTCCACTTTGAAGGTCTACGCCTTCAAATCCTCGTAATATGTATAAACATACCTACAAATTTAGTTTTCGAACGCAAAGTCGATTCAAAGTGGTTTTTGCTCCAGTTCCAATTTCGGTTCCTCGAACCAACATGCCACAAGTTAAAAAAGGTATTTATTGATAATCAGTTCTTTAACTATCAAATCAAACAGTATAGTTAAGTACAGCAGCAGCACATGCCCCCTTAAATAAAACCATTCATTAAAATCATTCATTGATTCTTAAAAATTGATTCCATATACTTATCTTAACGGAATAAGTATATTCACAAACCTCTTGATTTCATTACTTCTAGAACCATAGCCATGTACTTATCTCTTGGAATAACTATATTCACAAAACATATTATTTTCACTATTTAGAAAATTGCTCTATATACTTAACTAAATGGTATAAGTATAATCACAATTCATATCTTCCCAAACGATGTCATGTGATACATTGTTTACTATAAAAACTCAAACAGTTTTATTTAACCTATAAACTTTGAAAATTAAAGTTTATAACATCACTTATAGAAATAATAAATTAATTTCCCAAATTGCTTTCCATTCCTAAACTAATTTCGTCCCACAAATAATAATGAAGTTGTCCAAGTTGGTGTATTTTTATTTACCCCTCAAACTTTGACTCAACAACGTTCTTATTTTCAAGGTAGATGAAAGTCTGTATCCCAAAATCCGGTATCAACTTTGTATCACAAGCCCTATTCACTATTCAATTTAAATATGGTTTTATAAACCATTCCTTGCATTTGGAAAATCTCCTTTCGATTTTAACCACTATTACTTAATTCGTTTATTAGGTAAACCCCTACCAACATAAGCCTTTGCTTTAAATCTCTTTGATACAATTTGTTTACAACTCAGATTTATTTTAAAAATCCATTTACCAAATCCTTTACATAAACCCATTCACGCAACCTTCCTTTGCATTTTTGAAAATATCCTTTCAATTACAATCATTTTTACTTAATTCAATTATTAAGTAAACGCTTATTTAAAACCATCGAAATAACTTTGAATCTCTTTTATAAACCTTGTTTATAAAACTTTGATTTATTATAAAATCTGTTTATGAAATTCTTTTGTACAAATTCAATTTACTCTCCTCACAAACTTGATTTCCTTTCCTTTAAAAACTTCAGATTGTATAAATCTTGTTTTAATTTTAAAATCAACCCACTTAAAACTTAAGCTTAAAATCAGTTTAAATCATTTATAAACTTTTTATGAATATTTAACTTCTATAGAATTCTTTTTGAAATCCACTGCGTCGTTTACAACTTCAACAAAATTATTTATTAAACTTGTTCAAAACAACTGAAATCACTTATAAAGTCATTTACTTATAAAACATAGTCTTATAACTTCATAAAACTTAGTTAATTTTTATTACTCGAAATCTCTAAATAAAAAGCTTATTTATAACATTGGCATTTGCTGCACAAATCAATTCATATTCCTTTTAATGAATTCCATTATAAAATGGCAATTGCTTTAATTATTATTAATTAAAAATAATAATTAACTTCAACATTGGCTAAAGTAAAAGTGATTTACTTCGTTATTAACTATAAAAAATAGAAAAGTTAATCTCTTTTAAAAAGTATCAAAATAATAGCTAACTTCATTGATAAATAACAACTCGATAATCATCTTAACACACAATTAATTAGGTGATTAATCAACCTTTAAGGAATATTTTTAAGTTCAAGCAATTGTTTGTTAAACTATTACTATTAGATTAATTGAAAACAAATTCATTTAATAACCAAATCCAATTAAAAACCTTTGACTTAGCCAACTTGAAAACATAGTTAACTTGTTATTGATTTCAATTAATCCTTCCTTTCAAATTAATTAATATCATAATTAATTTAATATAATCTCACTTGATTGTTTCTTAAAAAAATATTCCAAACTATTAACCCTTAGGTTAATTTCTGACTTACTTGCTTAAAAAATTTATTTAAACGCAGGAATTTGCTACATACATCATTTTATAAGTACATTACAAACCCAATTATAAATATTGATTTATTTATAAAACCTCTATTTTGTATATTTGTATAAAATAAAATTTAAAACCTTATTTCAGTTATAAAAGTAAATTTTATAACTTCAACTTAGTCAATTCGCCTGACAGCGAATCAACGTCTTAAAAAGATGATTTTTTAGGCCATCTACTTCCAAACACTTAATCAATATTGTTTAATGATTAATAACACATCAAATATTAAATTTTAATTCAAAAATAAACATCTAAAATAGATCTAACGTTACTTAGGTTGAATAGTTCATATTTGAATAATATGAACACAAGTAACATCCAAACATTTGAGGAATCTCGTTGGATCCCTCCAACCCGTTCTCCTTGCGTCACGACTCATAATATCATTTTATATATGCATATGAAATGGAAATTTAAATCTAATTCATTTAAGATGCATTTTCCACTTGACAACAGATAGTATCAAAGGTTATCCGTTCGCAGGGGGGAATATATATCCACAACCAACCAATTTAGCAATAAATCATCCAATCATCCAAACATACAATTTATGCTAACAACAATGAATATTGTTATACGAAAAAACAATATTCTCCAGTATTCCAGAAAGAATGAGAGTTAACTCACCAACCATTCCAATTCGATAATTTCACGTCGTTTTATATAATTTCAAACAAGCATTTGAAATTAGAATAAATTCCAAGCAACCCTAAATCCAGCCAATCCAGTTCGTAGGCATAGATATCGCCAATAAGAATCCAATGCGCTTTGTTTCGTCGAAATCTGTTATCATATGAAATAATTATACTTGTTAAGGGTTTTAAACAAATTAAAATAAATTTTAATTTTACTAATGACCACATTAGCGGCTAATATCTAGGTTTTCACTAATCACGTGATCTGTGCAGTTAAAGCGCTTAGCGGTTCTATAGCGATGGAGGCGCAAAAAGGTATATCGGTGATAAAGTGAGGATATAGCAGGGGATCAAAAAAGTACATTAGATGTAAAATTAAGTATTTTAAATTAATTAATTATCATTCTCACATCATTTGTGTAGAATAAACTGATATCTATTAATCTTATATAATAAAATCAAAGAATATCATGGTTACACACATTAGAATTGATGATTATAATAGATTTCTACCATATATTAGAATTTATGTGTTAAAATTATCCTTTTACACTAACTTTATTGATTCTTTTTAAAAGAGAACTAGTCAAATCGAGCTACATATATTAATAATGCTAAAACGGGTGCTATAAATCATCGATATAGCGGGTGCAACGGAAAATAGCGGGGAATAAAATAGGTATATCTTTTTGGAAAGCCGACAGGGTTGAGTGAACCTTATCACTTTATTGATATACCAAGGACAAATACGTAGAAACAAAGCCAGACACAACAACAAAAGAAGATAGAGAATACAAGGAATATCATTGCCTATAGGAAACTAACAAAAAGAGAAAATAAGAAAAAACAAAAAGCAAAAGCTATTGCAAGCCAAAAATTCCGGGATCTTAAGTGAATTTTATGTATTTGAGGTCTTCTCGAATATCATGCCAAACAAGTTGTTTCCATTGGCCATAGTTCATATCATGAGTAGGATCAAAAACTCGCAGACTCCTTTGTTTTCATATTATGGTGGCAACTTTCTTCCAAAAAAAGTTGTACAGTCTTGCTTTCCTGCTTTTACCTCTAGATTTCTTTCTAATGTCTTCCCAGTTATAACATAAGTCACACACATGAGTGCTACCAAAGATCTGCAACTGCGCTTCTTTCCACAATTTCTTGGTGATTTCACAATCAAAGTAGAGATGTTGTAGAGTTTCTTGTTCATTCTTGCATAGTGTACAATTCATCTCAATTTCCTTTCCATGTGTTGCTAGCTTATCTTTGATGTGTACTGCTCCATTAAGAATCTTCCATGTGCATAAGTTTTCTCTAGCACTATTATCCTTTCTCCAAACAGTTTTATACACCTGCAAACAGTGAAACCTGATGCACCAAGAAATTCAAGGTATAAACTATTAATGGAGAAGGAATTACCTTTCCACTTCCATATGACAAAATCTTCAATGTTCATAGACACGTTGTAGTTTTGAATCTTAGTCCAGAGAGCATTGATTATCTAGTTGGAAGTATTAGGTAATGCAAAATTGGTTCCATTGAAAATACTTGACACGCAACATCTCTTTCTAATGTCAGATTGGCATAAATCCAGATATGATATTTCAATTTGAAGAATAATACCAAAGTCAAGCCATGGATCTAGCCAAAAGTTTATTCTGTGAAAAGCAAGCTTCCCAAACTTGAAGTATGGGAGGATCAAAAGTCCTTGAGCCTGATCAAACTTTTCCACACCCAGCTGTGCCATTGCACTGCATTAAGTGACCAAAACTTTAGTCTTTTAATACATGTTTGTATGACCACCCAACCCAAAGGCTTTCCTTTTTATTAAAAATATAATCAATGTTTTTATGCATAACAGCATGATTCCAAATACTGGTCTTAATAATACCAAGACCCCCATTGCTAATAAGCAATTCCAGCTTAGCAAAGGAGGTAGGAGATAAATATTTATGGAGCATATTCCCTCTCCAAAAAAACCTCATAGATGTAGTTTTTATCATTTTCAACAACTTTTGTGGTACAATAAATGCACGAGCCCAATATACTTGCATGGCAACAACAATAGACTTGATCAATGTCAATCTGACAGCTTGACTCAACAATCTGGTAGACCAACACTCAAGTTTGTTAGTTATTCTACTCAAAAGTGGAAGGCATTGCTGGGTGGTTATTCTCGAAGTTGCCAAAGGAAGACCAAGATAGTTATAGATGAGTCATAGTGTATAAGACCAGTGATGCCTTGAATCAGATTTATGTCTACTAGAAAAACCCAGCAACCATAAATTCAGTTTTTTCACGATTGACATGATGACCAATCATCATAAAAAACTTATCAAGAGTGTTCATAATGTTAGCGAATGTGGTGAAACTTGGTTTGCAAAAAATTATGAGATCATCAACGAACATAAGTGAAGTGATCCTAGGCCGGGATCTTGCACTTTGGATGCAGGTCAAACTATTTTTTATCAACAAGGGCATCAAGCATTTTAGTTAAAAGCTCCATAGTGATGATAAATATGTATGCAAATATTGGGTCACCTTGTCTAACCCTTGTTTACGTGAAAAGAAACCCATTGGACTACCATTCACATTCACCAAAAATTTAGCAGTATTATACATGCATAAATCCATGTAGTGAAGTATGGAGGAAAATTCATGTAACTGAATTCTGGTGACAGAATTACACTGAAGGGTATTGCAAGCCTTTCTAATATCTAACTTAAGAATAGTTCTAGGTGAAATGCTAGAAGTTCTATAACCTTTTAAAAGTTCTTGAGCTAACAAGACGTTGTCAAGTATATTTCTTTTGGGCAGAAATGTAGTTTGGTTCACAGATATTATATATGGCAACATAGATTTGAATATACAAGCAAGGATCTTGGCTATGCATTTGTAAATGGTATTGCAACAAGAAATGGGTCTACATGCATTTACATGGTTAGCATTCTTCACTTTAAGAATGAGTGAAATAGTAGTATTATTAAAAGAGTTAATCATATTGCCTTTTCTAAAAAATTGAAGGATAGCTTTACAAATATCATCCTTAACAATACGCCAACATTTTTTTATAAAACATAGCATTGAACTTACCAGGTCCTCCACAAGAGTTTCTATTAAGGGAAAACATGGCTTCCTTAATCACAATTTCAGTAACAGAGGTGACAAGCTGAAAGTATTGTTCAGGACTTAATGTAGGTAGAACATAGGGTTGATGTCATCAATCAGGGGGTTAAAGTTATCAACATTACCAAAGAGCTCAGAGAAATAATTAACAAATTCAAATTTTATATCATTGTTAGATGTATGTACCTGGCCATGGAGATCAGTAATAGAGTGAATAGTTTCTTTGTTTTGTTTAGCTTCCAAAGCAGCATGAATGTAAGCAGAATTCCTGTCTTCATCCTCAAGCCATTTATTTCTTTCTTTTTGTTTCTTCATATTGGCTTCCAGAATAAAGGCATTCTTATATTCATTAGAGTATTCTACCTCAATGCTAGCAAATTTAGTGTTTGTAGGATCAGCTTGCATTTGTATTTGTACTTGTGCAAGTAAACTAAGTTAGTGATAGGATTGACCAACTTCACAACCAAATTTAGATTTAGTCCAAGTTTTTAGAACATTCTTAAGGGATTTTAGTTTCTTATGAAGAATGTACATAGGGTTTCCATACAAGGCAACTCCCAATCCTTTTTGACAATATTTCAAGAACTATTGATCATCAACCCAGATATTAAAGAATTTGAAACTCGACCTCCTATTATTCTCCCATTCACCAAAATGCAAAATTTGGGGAGAATGATCAGACAGATGGGAAGTGGAATTTCATTAAAAAGAGAAGGCCATTTATTAAGAGCTACATTATTACAAAATGCATGATCAATCTTAGTAAAGGTACGGGTGCCATCTCTTTTGTTATTGTTCCATGTAAATTCAACACCAAAATAATTAATCTCTATTAGGTCAGAATCATTTAAAGCAATATTGACAGCCCTAATTTCACTGAGACTAATAGAGAACCCACCCACTGTGTCAGAAGTGTTAAGTGGTGAATTAAAGAATCCACACACAATCCAAGGGCATGTGTGGTGCCTGAAGGTAGGAGGTTCAGAAGAAAAAAAGTGCTTCTTGCCTGTATAGAGTTAAGTGCATACACAAAAGTGAAATAATATGATGTTGATGATGGTTTATGAAAATTATGACAATGGATATGTTGGCTTGATGAAGTGATTTGTGCGACTTTGTGAACAGAAAGATCAAATATTAGCATTATTCTACAATAAGTTGCCAGTCATAATTAATATACCTGGCTGCTCTCAATGTAAGCACTTCATCCAGTTTAGTCTCCAAAATTGCAAGAGCGGAGAAGTTGTGCTTACTTATCAATTGTTCACATTGGTCAAGTTTAACATCCAAATGATCCCCTCTAATGTTCCAAACGCAGATGTTTTGCAACATTGTTAAACTCTGGGTTTTGGTTCTTGCCATTTGCCTTGGATCTAGTGATAATCCCTGATGAATCTGCTCCTGAAAGATTTGTCATTGCAAGTGGAGAGCCTTTAGTGTTTTGCTTATTTGTTCTTGGTAGTTTGTTACCTATCTTATCTTTAATTTCTTTTGCTATATCACAAAGATGTGATTCATATGCTGGTTCATTTACTGCTTAAAATATATCTATTGTTCATTGGCACTAAATGGAAAAATCCAGCGGTTGAAGAACGTTACGGGCTATAAAAGGGATTTTGTGGGGCTTTAGTGGGGATTTAACTACACAGCACGTGATTAACTCATGTTATCACTCGCCCTAGGTTCGAATTTCAACCAAAAAAACCCTCCTTCGTTTAACCCATCACTGCACCGTCCTCCCTTGGCCGTTGACCACCGCGCCCACACCCATAGCATCACCGGCCTTCGTGTCTCCACCTCGACCAACACCGGACACCTTCGACGCTCTATACCACTCACAAATCCAAAGAACGAAACCTTCCCAAATATTGTTCATCTCCTCCAAACCCCTTGTTCACCTCCTTCCATCGCCACTCCACCTCCTTCCATCGCCAGGAAGCAAGGCTCTCGTTTCGTCATTACTTCGTCGGAAAACGCGGTTGAACGAAAATCCTTCAACCTCAAAATCCGGTGACCACAGGCCATCGTTCAATGCAAAACTTCGTCCGAGCCTCCACTTCGCTACCCTCTACAACTTCCCTTCAGACCCCGTCATCAACCAATCGACGACGATGATGAAAACCCAAAAGAACGAAATGACTACATCCTCGTTCAAACCCACTTTTCGGCCATCATAGGTCATCGAACGCCACCATACTCTAGCCGTAGTTAGTGATCGACACCCTCTACAACTTTCTCGTTGATGCCTTCAACAAATTCTTCACGGATTTGAAGATTTAATTATTTGAAAGTGGAGGAGGGTGGCGGCTATATTTGTGAATTAGGTTTAGTTTAGAGATGTATTTATAGTGATGATATTTTATAATTATAGTGAATATTAGGCACACATCCCTAAAACCAAACTTAATTAGAGCGGCCTTCCTCCCAAAGTTTCCATGAAAACCCGATCCCTTTTTTTATGAGTTACGTGGGCGCTGTGAAGTAAAAAAAAAATTCTAAAATCTGCAAATATTCTCAGAAGACCGCGCCGAAAAAAAAAAGTTGCATACATGTATGCAACTATTGCAGAAGTTGTTCCTACTGAAAATCTAGACCGAAACTTGCATACATATGTGCAACTATTTGAAATACTTGCACACATATATGCAATTATTGCATGAAGGAAACTTAACAGAAATTTTGCCTGCGAATTGTTGCACACATGTGTGCAAATTTTCTGATTTATTGCACACTTGAATGCAAATAAATGTGAACTGATTTGCAGGGCTATGAATTATTGCACATTTTTATGCAAGAATTCTACAATAGTTTCACAGATGTATGCAAGAAAATGAACACAGATGCATAACTGAAATATTTGCACAAATGTATGCAAGAGAATTCAAATATGTGGATTCTATTATGCATTTAACTGCAGTTTCGTTGTTTTTCTGTTTTTTTGGTTTTTAAAGTGTTTTTCGGTGGGTTTTTCAAATGATTTTTTTTATGTTTTCGTGTTTTGTTTAAGTATGAATTCACTTCTTTTTTTGTTATTTTTTAACGAAATTTTGAAAAATAGGAACCTAATTTACAATAAGTTTAGGACCGGATACGAGCCTAATTTTGAAACTTAATAGGGACCTGTGCCAAACAGACCCATTATTATATTCTATTATAATCTCATATAGCATATCATTCATGCATGACCACGTATAAGCTCCGATTACTTTGAAATTTGAAATTTGAAATCCTACAATAGTTTAACAATCCGGACCTGATGAAACTGGTTTCACTGAATTCCAAGACTGTTTGTAAAAACACCATTTTAATTTCAAACCGTAAATCAATACGCTTTTATATCGCGCAAACTACATAACAACTCCAATTGACACAAAATTGGAAATCTTACAATATTTAACCATTACGGATTTTATAAATTTGGTTTCACTGAAATCCGAGTTCGATTGCAAAATGCTTATTTTCATGTGTTAGTGAAATCGAATAAATAATTAATCGATTCCAAAACACTTACATTCATAGATAATAAATTATTATCATATATATATTCCACTAAAATTTACATAGTTTCAAACTAATTTAATTTGGATTTTTAATATCAACATTCTCAAATTCAAGTTAAATCGATATCCAAATTCCCATTTAAATTAATTCCAAGTTGTTAACTCTTAAAATTAATCGTTTTAAATATTTAAATTAATTAAATGTTCATTATTAAAAAACTGGTTCATTACATTCTTCCTTCTTAAATGGATTTCTTCCCAAAATAACATGTTAAGAAGATTGTTATAGGCTGATTAATTTTGCTTTAAAAACGTTTCTTACCAAAAGTTGGTTAAATTTTCTAACACCTGGTATTTTCAGAAAATTTCGATAGCACCTCCTTTGCGTGGCTCGATTCGAAAAATCCCTAGTGCCTTGCAGGGCATCACTCAATCCAAAAACAAAACAAAATCCAAGCAGCTACTCATATCTGGGACATAAAATGATCTAAACAAATCATAACATAAACATATACCTATTTGTCTGGTAATTAAACTCACATTATGAAACCAAAAGCTATGAGCAAGTTAACTAGATTTTTTCTCCATATACATGTACATACTTACATAACCCGAAGGAGAGTTAAGAAAATAATCAAGTAATATAATAATGAATCAATATATGCATAAACAAACGTAGTAATCATAGTAATAACCAAATATGATGCAACTGTAAATAATGATGCAAATCAGCAAAGAACACATATTCAACATAATGTTACATGCAACCAAAATCAATCAACACACATCATTATCATATAGTGTTATAAGTACTAAAAATGTTAACTCGAGATTTATTTAGAATATAAATCCTATCATCACACAAGGATGATAAACAACCTGTTAAGCATCATCGTTCGTTCAACAGCCTCAGGTTATTACTTAACAGATCATTCATGCCACCTTAAGCAACTCAATAATTCAAGTCCAAACTCACTACAAGTTATTATACCAAGAAGGTATATTTTATTAATGGAAATCCCAATTTACTTCACATAAAATTCTTCCATTTTATTAAATAAATAGTTATAGTTTATAAACTACCACACCGCGATTTTTCTAAAAATTTGACTTTAGCATAACTCAAAATCTACAATATGAAATATCGAGTTTTCTCTTCCAATAGAAAACTATAATCCAATAGATCTGAAATATTCTTGTTCCAAAGGATTCCGACTTATATTGAATTTTATATCCTGATTCAAAGTTCAAATCATAAACTTATGAACTAACACTACGTGACGAGTTTGTTTTAATTAAATTTGATTTACGCATTCAAACGTCGTTAATTTATTAAATTATAACCATATTCATTTAATTTCTTAATATAAACTAAGCTAGGTTTTCAAATCTAACTTGAATATTTCAACTATTTAAAATCGTGAATATTCCTTTACAAACCAACGAAACATCACATCAAGTTAAATGCACAATCAGATACCTCTAATACTTATAATATAAATGCATCCACATTATAATTTTGCTGAAAATTTCGAAACCGAACCCCGGATTTTAAAATCACGTCACTTGGATCCAAAACAAAGTTTCATTTTGAATTTCCATGGTAGCAAGTCTTACTTAGAAACTCGAAAATGAACACCGATGACGCTGCAGTCATCATCAGAATTATTTTTCAGCGACACGAGCAAGATTTATGCTTTAAAATTTTTATTTATATACTTAAACATCTTCAAATAATCATACTATTTCTTTTTGAAAAATCATACTCAAAACTCACTGGCAATTCAGATCCTTCCATTCTCAACTCAAATTCATTTCCTATTTATAAACCTCATTTATAAAATTCACTTATATAGTTCTAGCTCTATATAAAATTGCTCCACATAGGTTCCTCCTAGTTTAACGACATATTAAATGCTTTACCAAGGTTAAATTTTGAACCAACATCGTCGTTTAATGCCATATAGTGAAATCGTGAAACTGAATTCACACAATATTCGTTTTCAATATTTTTCTAATTTGAAATCTACCCAATCCATGCAAAAGAGTGATAAGATTTTTCTTATCCAAACAAGTAGCTAATACCCATAAACTGCCCGCTGGCACACTACCAATCAATCAACAATAGTCAATGCTCGAAAAGTGAGCAGGACTTAACAATAAATGATAATAATAGAATATTATTGTTTCCAACAAAACTAATCATCCATAAACTACATTTAGTTTGAAAATTCTTTTATATAAAAAACTTTGTAAAATTATTTCATTTACCAACTCTTTAAAATAATTCTATGTCAATTCACCTTGTTCAAGTGTTTAGAAATCTCTATCAACAACGTCGGCCAAATGCGTCAATTTGGAATTTATATAGCACTCAACCGATAAAAAACATAATATTAAATATTTTAAAATGCTAACAAGTACACTCTCTCATATATTTGCATATACACTCAAACTCAACATAGTGTATTACTAGCCTCATCTCTATAAAGTTATGCCACAGAGCCAAGGTTATTACTTAACCTTCAACTTTGATACCAAGTCGCTCGAATTTCGGCACTATTTCATTATTTGTATCACTTGCCAAAACTTAAGTATCAAAAACCCATAAAGTTAAATGAAAGAAGTTAGAGGGTGAGAAGAAGAAAGAAATCTTAGAATAGAAGAAGAGGAAGAACACAAAATGCAATCAAATCAGAGCAAAATAGAATCTCACAGCGGAATGAACAAAATATAGTATATCAATACTCTTTACACGAAGGGAGACTGTATATGCATGATGGCAAAATCATAGAACACTACTAGATCATCCTATACAAATTATATGTACAATGCAATAATTACTTCATTTACATCAAAAATTACTTCACATACACCATCTCTTTTACACGTAAAATAAACTATCATACATCAAAAATTACTACAAGTGCACCGTCTCTTTTACAATATTAGCCTTGTTTTATTCTTCATCATCTTCCTTCTTTAAAGCTTAAAACTTATTTATAGAAAATAAGAAATTTATAGCATTAAAAAAAGTTTAAGTTTAATAAAATGAATTTCAATTTTTTGAATATATGGTAACCAATTTATTATGCTACAAAAAATTCTTAATTTCACCAAAAACCAACTTCTAAATTAAATAATTTTTAAATTTGAGCACTTTCTTGCAGAAGCTCCCGAAATTCAAATTGTAGGTTTCATGTTTAAAACACATTTAAGTTCTTCAATTTTTTTTACTTATATTCGGTCAATGTCGTTAATTGCAATGTTTTAGTTTGATGAGTTATAATTAAAAAAAGTAAGGATGCAATAAAGAAGAAGAGTAATTTGGAACTATTTTTTTAGCAAAATAGTGGTGTACGTTAGGTAATTTTCGGTGTATGAATAGAATCTGCCTAAATTATAATATGTGTGCTCTTTCTCATAACTTCTCATTTCATTAATAAAAAGATTTCTCCTTCTTCTTCCTCTCTTCTTCCCCATTTTATTTCTTTGTAAAAAAGGGAATAAATTTCTTAGTCAAATCCATCTTTCTTCTCTTAACAAAATTCAAATCCTAAACTACAAAAAAGGAAATCAAATCTCCTCTTTATTTCTTATTTCCTAAATCTTTTCACCTTCTCTCTTCTTCTTCTTCCTCTATAAATTATTCTTCATGAAAATTTCTATGACCTCTACTTCCATCTAGATTCACAAATTATTAAATCTCTAATCCTCTCTCTTAATTCCTAGAAATCTTAAAACCAAGAACTTCTTAATCCTAGATCTTTTTTCTCTTGAAAACCCCTTGTTTCCCTCCTTCCTAGCAACCAACTCTACCACCAACCACCAAGCCATCCACTACCTAGTCTTTTCACCACCTAGTCAGCATTTAGAACCCATTAAGCTTTGCTGCAACCAATGCTCGCACCATGCAACCACAACCCAAACCCAAAATCCTCAAACCCAAACCCTATTACACTTGTTCTATTTTAGATTTTCCCTATCTTCCCACGGCTATAACTACCTATTAATGAATCCGAATCCACTTTTTCTTTTTTTCCAAATTGGGTGAAATTGAAATAAATACAATTTTAATGTATGAATACTTTCTCAAAATTCAAAATCGTCTTTGTTGAAATCGCGATTCTTTTAGACACATTTTTAAGCCTAGGTTTCTAACTTGAAAATTTTCTCGTCACTGTTTTGGTCGTATCTTCTTCAAAAAAAAAGATTTTCATTTTGTTGATTGAAGAGAAAATAATTCGAGTTTTTTTCAATTTATTTCTTTTTCAAATTCTGAGGTTAGCTAGTCCAAAAATAAATTTCAAAATGATCGAAAATTTTGTTCTTCTTTTGCAAATTTTGGTAAAAATCTAAATTCATCTTCCCTAGCCAAAACCTCTCTACTCTCCACATTTAAATTTCTTAGGACATTGATTTATGGATTTGTTCATGTCGTGGTTTTAGAGAGCGCGTAGTTGTGCATATTGCTTTCTACACCCATGTTCGTGTTAGCTAGTGTCATCTTTCTTTTTATTTTCCATGCAAGGTGAGAACCCTCGCTCATGATTAACATTTTCGTTTAGTAAATTGACATATCTTGAAATGACATTTGAAACGTTAGGATTGCTCTAAATAACATTCTTTATTTATTATAAACTTATGCATATGCAATGCACACACTTTTGATATATACGACCCGAATTATTTGCAAGTGATATTTTATTTTTGTGATATATTGTGATACATTTGTGATATCTGTAGTGTTTATTATTTTTTTCATACTGCAAGGTCCATATAGATTTTTAAAATCATCATGGAATGAAATAATACATACCTGAACCATTGTATATATTTATGAATTAAAAGTGAACTTATTGGGATGTAGGTTGAAATGATCAATTTCGAAAACTGAATATTCAATGGATTGAAATGCTATATATAACCATATTACTTAGCCTAGGTATAAAATTATATACGGACACCATTGGTCTATTTTGGAAGTTTTTTCTGAAATTATAAAAATATACTAATTTAATAAAATTACTTTAGAAATTTAAATTTAGACTTTATTTAAACTTATATTTTGATAATTTGATAGAGCTTTAAAATTATATTTTTAAAATAAAAGTATATGTTATAATTTTTTTATATATACGTTAAATATGTATTGAAATATAAATTTAAGATTTTAAATTATAATATAAATTCAGATTTTTTAATAAAACATAAGTATACAAAGGTTTTAAAGAAAAGTTAGTAATTTAGTATTAACTTGATTACTTAAATAACTTAATTGAAAATGAAATTATCAAGTTATGTTAAACTGATCTTTATGGATGTGATTTGAAAAATAATGAATGTGTTTTATACAAATTTATTATGATGATAAAACTTAGTAAATTGATTAGATAATAATTTATCAAGTAGATGTTTTAAATCTAAATATAATTGAAGTTAAAATATTTATAATCAATTAAATTGAAGACTTAGATTTAATTGATATGAACTTCATTAAGATATGATTTAAAGGTAACACAAGTCTTTAAGATAGAATCAGATAACCCAACTTGAATACTGTTTTGAAATAAATTGAACTTAAGAATATATTGTTTAACGTTAAATTGATTGAACTAAGCTTTGAAAATCTAATTGATAATTAGTTCAACCTTGAAAATAGGATAAGTTGTTTGGATTGGACTATTTTAAATTATTTGAAATATGAATTGTCATATATTAGACTAATTTAAATTATACTATCTAAACTTAACTATTATTTTATAATTATTTTAATGTAATTATTTTAAATTTAACTTAACTATTTTATTTACAATAAATATTTTAATTACCCCAATTTTTTCATAAATTTAATTATTTTATATTATATATTTTTTAAATCAAATTATTTTATACAGGTATATTTTAATATGACTATTTTATATTGTATTAACTATTTTAGAAGAAGGTTGTTTCCAATTCGAACTACTGAATCCGAAATGTCAATACAATTTTTTTTGAAATAACGAAAATTGAGATATAGGAATGTGAAATCAAAACGTAATTTTGTAAATAAAAAATGTTCTAGATATGAAATCTGAATCTTGAACTTAAATTAAGTAATGAATTGAATTGAAATATGATCTTTGACATTGAAATATTTGAAGCAATTGTTTAAATATGAAATATATAATGTTAGTATTTGATTTAAGATATTTTAAATATGGTTTCAAATATAAATGAACACAGTATGAAATAAGCGTTTGGTTGTTAAATAGGCCAGAGTCGGTATTGTCATACTATCTACCAATACCAATATTACTTTAACAACTATGCACATGGTGGGGAATCTAAAATGGTGTAGGTTGGTTTGGAAAAATTATTAGAATGAAGTAAGAGAACGATGATGGATAACTTTGACTTTAGGATCATAATAAAAATGAATAAAACATGAACTATACCATGATTAATGGTGGTACCATTCTTATCGAACACATTTCTTCGATATCATCTATTACTTTGTGACTTGATTACAACCCTTTGATTTTGGGAGTGTTGTTCGAGGTGGGCGGTGTTTGCGGCTATGTGTTGCCACCAGTCTGGGCATGCAAAATGGTAGAATGATACCTTGGGAATTACCTCTTGTGCCTTGTCATATTATCCTGATCAAGGCCCCATGATTTTGAATTAACGTTGTCATATGGCAGTGCATCCCTATCCAATGATCGTTTAACAGGTGTTTTATATGCAATGTTTATGCTAATATTTATAAATGATGTAAGGGAAATAATGGTAATCCCGCTTACGCTATTTTCAATATTATATTTAACTATAGACATTATTATTCTAGTGTATTATATCACTACACCAAATCAGTGTATTTGCAACATTTTATATTTGTCAACTTCTAACACTTGTAAATGTTATAAGCTAACAAAAGTGAAAATGTGTTAGGATACATGAAAAGTGTTAATTAAAATATATATTCTTCTGTACACGATATTAGTTAAAACTTATGGCACAAGTAAGCATTATAATTGTGGAAGAGTACTAAATGATCCATCAAAGAGGAGAGGATTTCGTAATTTTCTTCCTTTTTCTTGTTCTCAGGTGGCATAAAACTTAATTTTACTAGATTTCAACCGATCTCGCTCAATTTCAGTGACTCGATGCTTCTTCCCCTGGAGACATCAACCATGTCTTCCCGTGGTCCCTCTATTCCAAGTAACATCGACGACAACTTCTCTAATCTATGGATTTACTTCTCATGGAACTTCGTAGTGGCTCAGGACATCATGACTTCAGATTTGATAAGTTTCATCAACAACTTTTCTTGTATCAAGGTTCGATATTGTATCAAATTTTGATTATTCGAATAGTTATTTGTTTCCAATAACTTGTAAAAGTTGAATCTCTTATAGACTCACAAAATCCCTAAATTGCAGAGAATGTTAGAGTGCAATTCATCTGAGCAGTAGTTTAATTGTTAAAAGGAGGAGCAGGTGCTTGGATTACGAAGCATTCATCTTGTGGATTCGAAACAAGCAGTGTATCCAGTTCCAGATCTCTCTCTTATTCACATTTATAAATTTTCATCTTTTCTCCTAATTTAGTATTATTTCCCTTCTAGATAAAAATTTCTCATTCAAATCTAGGTTCCCTTCTATCACATCTCAAAATCCTTGCACTACAAATTGGTGACTTGGAGAAGTTTTTCTCGTCGTGAATCTCCATTTTTGGATCTGATGTATAGCAGTTTAGGTCTTCCATCACCATACATAAGCAAATTTCATTTACTGTTGGTATAATCTAATTTGAAATTAGTAAATTGTGTAGAATAAATTGCATATGGTAGTTTTGATATATTTGGTTTTGCTGAAGCTATAGTATTAAGAGGAGATTAATAAAATAAACTATATAAACTCATAGTTAACATATTACATAGTTATGCAATAATTAGTTATTTGAATTTGAAATTGGAGCATTTATTTTAGAAAACAAGGATTAAGGATGGATAGATATGTTGGATCTAGATTAACCCTAGAGGGGGGTGAATAGGGTTTATCACAGTTTTTAACTGAATTAAAATTCTAACGAAATAATAAATAGATCACAGATTATAGCAGAAACAGAAATGCAGAAAATAAATCACACACAGATATACCCAGCTTCGGCAAAACCCTGCCTACTGCTGCATTTCTAAGGTTTCTACTAGGTGATAGAATAGATCCAGCATACAAGACCATGTACACTCGCAAACCCTGCTCTTATTCTAACCCAACGCTCAAAAACGTAGACTGATCGATATCCCTTCGATCAGATTTCCCCTGATTACAACTCCGTAACCAGTAACCCAGATTTTACAGACTCTGTCAACTGTCAGTCAACACCCTGACTGATACTCCCCTAGAGTTTTACAGACTCTATGAACTGAATCAAATTTGTTTACGAAAGAAAAAGAAAATACAACAAAAAAAAAACAAAAAAAATAGATTTAAAACACTAGAAACCCTTGTTTAAAAAAAAAAACTCCCCCTTGAGCCCATAAACAAATAAGCCCGAATTAGGATTGGCCCCCTTTTCCTTTGTGTTGCACCCAATTCATTTGGTCCCGTTCACTTTGCTTTTATTCTGGAGAAAATATATGGCGGCGTCGATATAAACTAGGGTTTCTGATATATTCCCAAAAAAACAAATCGATTGCTTGAAGGATTGAATGATTTCTGAAGCTCGAGTCTGATGTGTTCTATTGTCGATTGTTGATGCTCCGATTTGGCCTTGCTCACTCTCTCCCTCGATCGAACTGTGTGAGTAATTTGTTTTTAGTTTTCTGCTTGAAATTGTTTTCTTTGATTTTGTGGGTTTCGATCTGTATGCCTGTGATGTAAAAGGTGTGTACATATAGGGTTAAAAGGAAACCCTAAAACTCTGATTTCGTAATTGATGACTTGGTCTAATTGATTGTGTTGGCTTCCCCTTTTTGATTGCCCTCGATTTTCCTCTGATTTTTCTCAAATGAAAAATGCGTGATTGAATTTGTGGCCTCTTGTAATATTATCACTTGCGTGATTTATTCCGTTGCTCATTTTGAATTTAAACAGCTTCGGCTCTGATTGAATGATTGATGAAACTCTGGAAACAAATTGATGCTCTGGTCCAAAATTAAATACTGTTTCCTTTCCTGATTTGGATTCCTTGAATTTGCTGGAAAGATGTCTAGACTTTGAAATTGATTTCTAATATTTCTTCAATGAATTCTGGAAAGAATTTATTTGATGATTCCTTGAATTTGAATTTGAATTCCTCGGCTTTAATTTGTGTTGCGTGATTGCTGGAAATAGCAATTTGCTGTCTAATTGAATTGTTGCCAGATTTGAGTGATTTCCATCCAATCTTTTCTTTGATCAATTTTCTGGAACCAAAAATTATACTTGCCAAAACAGAATTCAGCAAGGCTTTTAAAAACTTTCCTCAATCAACAACAAATACTTGAAAAGATCTTACGAGATGAACCTGGACAAGAATTAGGTCTTCAAAACAGATTTTCCCTTTTGAAATTGAAAAACTGTTTGCTTTGATTAAGCATGGTAATTCTGGAAATATAAACTTGGCCTTCTAACAGATTCTGGTAGATTAAAATTCCCACTTTGAATACAAATTAACCTCTGATACAAATCTGGAATTGATTGTTGCTTTAAAAAAACTTTTATTCAAAAACTGGAAATATTTGCATGTTGCCCAAAAGTGTGTACTCATTTCTGGAATCTTTATGTCTGTTTTTCATGCTTGTGTATCCTGAACCAATTTGACATGAACCTGTAATTTCAAAACTGATTTTCAAAAAATTTATTCCCTGTTATAAAATACTGGAAAGATATAATCTATCAGTAACAATGTTGCCAAATCATGTGTGCCCCACTTGTATATCCATGCTTTTGAAAGTTAGCTTGCTCTTGTGTAACTGCCATGTTATTGTCTTCGACCATGAATATGTGTGTATATATGATGAACCACCCATATACTTCAGTTCAAACTGTGATGCTCATCCTGACTTGTCAAGCTTGGCTGCACTATGCTTTGCCATGTCATTCTTTGAAACTGCCTTGATCACTGTCTTGATCATTCTTCATGTATTTGCTGCTTGATCACCTCCTTGAACATGTTGCTTTGTGTACTTGTTTGCACTTGTATTACTCTCGACCATGTTTGGCTTGATCTGACCACTTGCTGCACTTGCAACTTGAACACTTGTATATACTTGAGCTTGTGCTTGCTGCTTTGACCATTCTTGTGCACATTGTATTATAACTTGATTGTTATGAAATGCCTTATAGTTGTTCATGTCTCGACAACCTTGGTTTGAACCATTTGAACAGCACACATTTACTTTTGAACCTGCACATGCTTTGCCATGCTATATCACTTATGAGCTATCTCAACCATTTGAGACAATGTTGACATTGCTATTGCATTACTGTGTATACCATATTTACATGCTTGTACTATTGCCCCTCTCACCATTATGCTTCAATGAAATTGCTTACTGTCTTGATAATTGTATAGCTGCACATGTTTGCTGCCATGATCACTCTTACTTTTGAACTTTGTACTTGACCATTTTGGATTTGTATTGATATTTGCACTGAGTCGAGAAGGTCCTTGTGGCTACTCCTCAGTTGCACGCTGATCGGCGTGGCAGTGCACACGTGTATACACGTGTGTACATGCAGCCATCAGACGAGTTGTCCCTGTCCCTGCATTGAAATATATGTGTTGTCTGCCTTGTGGTATTTACAGTGTATCACTGTGAATATCACAAGCTGTCTAGACACAAATTGATGGTTTTATAATTCAGATCAAGTCATGAAAAAATGATGAAAAACACACCAGAAAACTGAGGCAAATTTTTTTTTTTTTAAATAAAATTTATATTTGCGTGCATTAGAATATATTTCTGTTCTGGATACTGTGTGTGTGTTCCTGTGAATGACAGGTATGAAGACTGGACTGACTGGATAACTGGACTGGATTGACTGAGCAGTGAAGACTGGATTGGACTAGCAGAAGGCTATGTATGAGTGAATGAAAAAGTATATCGAGTGTGAATGTTGTAGTGAGTCAGTAGTAAAGGAGCTGTGTATATGAAAGAGATTGTACTGTTTATTTGTAATAAACAAATTTGTCTGAAATAAAATATCATTTTATTGATGTCAAACAAAACTTGTCTATTATATTCTGTTTATATACAAGTACAATATACAGTGAATGTTTAAATAGTGGAGTTATAAAAAGTTGTACTGTTTGAATGTTTGAAATATAATATTCAATTCAAATATTATATTCCTATCTATGTTGTATATATATAAAACAGTACAATAACAAACACATTTATAATAATATATATTTGTTTGTTATCATCAAACCAAAAATCATACAATTGTGTATACAACTGCGTTATATACAACAATCTCCCCCTTTTGATGATGACAAACAAATAAAAGATTTTGATTACAATAAGTGTGTTTGACAGTGAATTCTGAACTCCCACTATTTATTAGCTCCCCCTACAACAGAAACTCCCCCTATAACTGTGCATGAGTGAAATGTATGAATTTTCAAAATTAAAAATATTTATCAAATATTCACTCACAAATCAAAATCTCTATCCATTCTCCCCCTTTTGTTATCATCAAAAAGGATACAGAGTTTAAAATACAAATGAAAAATGACTAAAGATATAATTTCAGCTTAAGAGGAAGAACGATCATCATAAATCTCAATCAGTCAAACAAAAATCATAATATTCTGAGAACAGATGGCATATTTCACATTGTAGAAAATGATGGATTTACGATGAAAAATGGGGAGAAGAAAAAAATGTATTCCAATTTGGACTATAATTAATAATTCAATTTAAGTGACAAAATCGAATAATCTCAAATCCCAATATCTATCAATCAACAAATCATAATACGTCATAATATTTCAACACATTTCACAGATAGAAGATGGATTGATAGGCTGGTTTTTATAAACACCAAGGAGAATTTCATATAAATCTTTATTTTATCCAAATTATTTTCTTTTCTTTTTCTTTTAATTTAAGAGCACACTGACCACGCATAACCAGATCTTGGATTTTTAAATGAGATCAGTTGCAGCTTAAATATAAGTAATCTCGTAACCATGCATAACCAGAGCTTGGATTTTTAAATGAGGTTAGAGAAATACTTATGAACATTATATTATTATCTTTTTCTGTTTCAAAAAGAAAATCTCCTCGATATATAAAATCAATATGGATGATAGAAAAGTGGTAGGTATAGAAATGGACTATGAAATAAATTTCTAAATTAATTATATTATGAAATATGACCAACTGTACCGGGATTATTGAAAATTTTCAATTGACACTAATTCTGAAAAATAACATAACCTCAATTCCATCACAAACATTTTCACTGTTTATTCAAGAAGATTTTTTTTAAAATATTAAGCTCTCCACATTTAAAAATTTTTTATCATGGATGGAAGAATGATGATAGATAATGAGTATGGTCGTGAAATAATTGCCAGTTCAAAGATATTATAATAAATATTCAACCATCATGAAAATCCAGATAAAATCTCCTCTTGTTGTGAAATATATTGCAGTGATAATTCATCACAATTTCAGATTCTGATATATTTTTATGAATTATAAATACAGAACAATTTGGATATTGATTTCAATTTCTGAATGAATAAAAATAAATAACCTTAAAATTGAAAATTAATTACAAGAGAAATATAAAGAGCTATACACAGCACAAGAGGGAAAAGAAAAATATACACATGATGAGAATAAAAAAATTCAGCACTTCCTAATCTGATACCAAATCAAGCAGTCCTCAAAAAAAAAAAAATACAAATCAATTTCTAATAATCAGAGCAGCATGATTCCAAAACAAACATTTTTCAAAACAGTATCAGAGCAGCACAAAATTAGTTTCAAAGCACACTTGTCAAGACATTTCTGATGGCCACAGAATATGATTCACGATCCAATATTAAAAATACCGTTTATTTTAAATCATTTGAAGAAATATGAAAATATCAAGATTTAATAAATCAATCACACCAATTTATAAATTTTTGAATATGCGTGAGATTTAGTAAATCAATAATTTCAACTGATTTTAAACAAACAAATACTTAAATCATATAACCATGAAATAACAGAGAAATTCAAGACCGGATTTTCAAAGAATTTTCACAAGAATTTTCTGACAAGTCCTCAAGAAATTTCAGATCATCAACATCAATTTTGTGAGATATTCATGATCCAAAGAATAAAAATAATTTATTTGAAATCATTTGAATCAATGTCAAATTTTGAGATATAATGAATCAGTCACACAAGGTTAATAATTTCAAATTTAAGTGGTGTGTGAGATTCAAAATATCAGGAATTTCAGATGATTTCAAACTAAACTAATTTCAACCATAATAATCATGAATAAGGATGAAATTCTAGATGTATCACTGATTTAACCCAAATATTTTTCCAGTCAGAAATAATCAAGCCAATCTAAAAATTAATGAGATTATCACAACTGAGAAGTAACAGTGCTGTAATGAGTATAATACTTTAAGTGTTTCCAAAATGAATTGGAAGGGACTCAAAACCGTTTAAGTGTGTGAAATTTCATTAATTATTTAGATCTTCAAAAATTTAGAATTCTAGTTAACAGTGTTCAAGATATGATATGAATGCATCAACACTGTTATGAATTCAAAAATCAGAAAAAAAAACTTCAAAAACAATTGCAGATATATACAAGTTCAAATTCGGGATATGGAAATAATTAACACATGATGATTTTATACAAGTAAGGCAAATTTCCAGAAAATCATTAATTCTTCAACTGGAAGTTTAAGAAGCACAGAATAAACAAAGAGAAATGGAAGTGACAAATCAAATAAAGACAAATAGAAGAAAATAAAAAAGAAAGGGGTAGAAAAAAAATAAAAAAAATATTTACACAGATGAGTTTAGAAATCATACCAGACAGACGATGTAAAACAGAATTTCTAGCTCATCCAATCTTAGACAAGGAACTGTAAAGAATACAAACAAAATGACAGCCTGAAATCAATCTCTTTTCAGCACAGCAGTTCCCCAGCCTTCTTCGGTACCTATCAGTTGAGAGGATCGAGCGGTCTAACAAAATTTGTGAAACCACTCACAGTTTTGTTCAAATCTTTTGGTACCCAAACCTGTTTATATAGCAAACCATTCGAATCAACCTGTGTATCTTTCGGGACCCAAATCTGTTTGAATTTAGTTGAAGTCGTTTTATTTTTATTTGGGATCCAAGATTGTTTAAATGGTTTGTTATAAAACAAATTCACATCATGTTTTTGATTCAAATATCCTTTGGGATTATCAAAATTTGAGTTTTCAAAAAGATTTTTTTCAAAGCATTTTGAAAGATTTTTCAAATCATTTGAATTTTGTTTTCCAAAAACATTATTTTTCCCGAAGCCAAGACCAGATTTATTTCCAATAGAAACTTGGTTTTGTAACAGCATATTCAACGATTTTTCCCCATTAGAAAATTTATCCAAAGTTGATTCTAATCGTTGAATTTTGGATTTTAGATTGCTATTTTCTTTTAATAAATTTGAGCAATTATTTATAGCGATCTTCTGTTCAGCATTGGACTGTTTCAAAACCAAATTCTCATTTTCAAGCAATTTAATTTTGGCTTGGGATTCATCAATTTCAGATTCAAAGAGTTTTTGTTTTTCAAACTCAAATTTCTTGAATTTCTCAATCTCATTTTCCAGCTCTTTTAAAATCAAATCAGATTTCAACAAATTCTCCTTTTCAGCAATTTCAAATTTGGAATATATATCATTCTTAAAAATTTCAAATTCCTTTTGTAAAAAATTATTCAAACTTGATAACTCAATCTTGTTTTCTTTTAAGATCAAAATTTCTTTTTCAAACTTTTGAATATTTTTATTGAGATGAACAAGATTGGTTTTCAGTTTCAAACAATTTTTGCAATCAGAGTTTGAAGGATTTTTGAAATATTCAAGCTGTGATTCCAAATCATCAATTTCGCCGGTCAACTCAGAATTTTTAGATTTTAGACTTTTATTTTTAGATTGTAGTTTATCGACAGACTTAGTTAGATCAGCACACATATAAATTAAATCTTCGTAAGAGAAATTTTCTGTTTCACCATCTGTTGATTCTCCATCGTTTGATCTATCTGTTTCTCCTTTCAAGCGTTGATCTAAATCTGAGTTGATATTTCGGGATTTTGAGTAGTTGTTGTCAATTTGCCCATACTCCGTATTGAGAGCTGTCCAAATTTCCTACGCAGTTAAACAATGGGAAATCAGACTGTATTGATTATCATCAAGATGAGAATAAAGAATATGTGTAGCACGAGAATTAAAAACTTTATCTACCATATCGTACCCATTGATAACAACATCCCAACATTTAATATTAACAGATTTTAAATAAAATTCCATTTTGGATTTCCAGTTTAAAAAATCTGTTCCAGTGAAAATAGTTGGAGATGAACTGGACTGACTCTCGCTATACAGACAACTAGGGTTACCCATGACTCTAGAGTTAAAGAAAAATACCTGCTCTGATACCAATTGTTAGATCTAGATTAACCCTAGAGGGGGGTGAATATGGTTTATCACAGTTTTTAACTGAATTAAAATTCTAACGAAATAATAAATAGATCACAGATTATAGCAGAAACAGAAATGCAGAAAATAAATCACACACAGATATACCCAGCTTCGGCAAAACCCTGCCTACTGCTGCATTTCTAAGGTTTCTACTAGGTGATAGAACAGATCCCGCATACAAGACCATGTACACTCGCAAACCCTGCTCCTATTCTAACCCAACGCTCAAAACCGTAGACTGATCGATATCCCTTTGATCAGATTTCCCCTGATTACAACTCCGTAACCAGTAACCCAGATTTTACAGACTCTGTCAACTGTTAGTCAACACCCTGACTGATACTCCCCTAGAGTTTTACAGACTCTATGAACTGAATCAAATTTGTTTACAAAAGAAAAAGGAAATACAACCAAAAAAAACAAAACAAAATAGATTTAAAACACTAGAAACCCTTGTTTAAAAAAAAAACCCTTGAGCCCATAAACAAATAAGCCCGAATTAGGATTGGCCCCCTTTTCCTTTGTGTTGCACCCAATTCATTTGGTCCCGTTCACTTTGCTTTTATTCTGGAGAAAATATATGGCGGCGTCGATATAAACTAGGGTTTCTGATATATTCCCAAAAAAACAAATCGATTGCTTGAAGGATTGAATGATTTCTGAAGCTCGAGTCTGATGTGTTCTATTGTCGATTGTTGATGCTCCGATTTGGCCTTGCTCACTCTCTCCCTCGATCGAACTGTGTGAGTAATTTGTTTTTGGTTTTCTGCTTGAAATTGTTTTCTTTGATTTTGTGGGTTTCGATCTGTATGCCTGTGATGTAAAAGGTGTGTACATATAGGGTTAAAAGGAAACCCTAAAACTCTGATTTCGTAATTGATGACTTGGTCTAATTGATTGTGTTGGCTTCCCCTTTTTGATTGCCCTCGATTTTCCTCTGATTTTTCTCAAATGAAAAATGCGTGATTGAATTTGTGGCCTCTTGTAATATTATCACTTGCGTGATTTATTCTGTCGCTCATTTTGAATTTAAACAGCTTCGGCTCTGATTGAATGATTGATGAAACTCTGGAAACAAATTGATGCTCTGGTCCAAAATTAAATACTATTTCCTTTCCTGATTTGGATTCCTTGAATTTGCTGGAAAGATGTCTAGACTTTGAAATTGATTTCTAATATTTCTTCAATGAATTCTGGAAAGAATTTATTTGATGATTCCTTGAATTTGAATTTGAATTCCTCGGCTTTAATTTGTGTTGCGTGATTGCTGGAAATAGCAATTTGCTGTCTAATTGAATTGTTGCCAGATTTGAGTGATTTCCATCCAATCTTTTCTTTGATCAATTTTCTGGAACCAAAAATTATACTTGCCAAAACAGAATTCAGCAAGGCTTTTAAAAACTTTCCTCAATCAACAACAAATACTTGAAAAGATCTTACGAGATGAACCTGGACAAGAATTAGGTCTTCAAAACAGATTTTCCCTTTTGAAATTGAAAAACTGTTTTCTTTGATTAAGCATGGTAATTCTGGAAATATAAACTTGGCCTTCTAACAGATTCTGGTAGATTAAAATTCCCACTTTGAATACGAATTAACCTCTGATACAAATCTGGAATTGATTGTTGCTTTAAAAAAACTTTTATTCAAAAACTGGAAATATTTGCATGTTGCCCAAAAGTGTATACTCATTTCTGGAATCTTTATGTCTGTTTTTCATGCTTGTGTATCCTGAACCAATTTGACATGAACCTGTAATTTCAAAACTGATTTTCGAAAAATTTATTCCCTGTTATAAAATACTGGAAAGATATAATCTATCAGTAACAATGTTGCCAAATCATGTGTGCCCCACTTGTATATCCATGCTTTTGAAAGTTAGCTTGCTCTTGTGTAACTGCCATGTTATTGTCTTCGACCATGAATATGTGTGTATATATGATGAACCACCCATATACTTCAGTTCAAACTGTGATGCTCATCCTGACTTGTCAAGCTTGGCTGCACTATGCTTTGCCATGTCATTCTTTGAAACTGCCTTGATCACTGTCTTGATCATTCTTCATGTATTTGCTGCTTGATCACCTCCTTGAACATGTTGCTTTGTGTACTTGTTTGCACTTGTATTACTCTCGACCATGTTTGGCTTGATCTGACCACTTGCTGCACTTGCAACTTGAACACTTGTATATACTTGAGCTTGTGCTTGCTGCTTTGACCATTCTTGTGCACATTGTATTATAACTTGATTGTTATGAAATGCCTTATAGTTTGGTCATGTCTCGACAACCTTGGTTTGAACCATTTGAACAGCACACATTTACTTTTGAACCTGCACATGCTTTGCCATGCTATATCACTTATGAGCTATCTCAACCATTTGAGACAATGTTGACATTGCTATTGCATTACTGTGTATACCATATTTACATGCTTGTACTATTGCCCCTCTCACCATTATGCTTCAATGAAATTGCTTACTGTCTTGATAATTGTATAGCTGCACATGTTTGCTGCCATGATCACTCTTACTTTTGAACTTTGTACTTGACCATTTTGGATTTGTATTGATATTTGCACTGAGTCGAGAAGGTCCTTGTGGCTACTCCTCAGTTGCACGCTGATCGGCGTGGCAGTGCACACGTGTATACACGTGTGTACATGCAGCCATCAGACGAGTTGTCCCTGTCCCTGCATTGAAATATATGTGTTGTCTGCCTTGTGGTATTTACAGTGTATCTCTGTGAATATCACAAGCTGTCTAGACACAAATTGATGGTTTTATAATTCAGATCAAGTCATGAAAAAATGATGAAAAACACACCAGAAAACTGAGGCAAATTTTTTTTTTTAAATAAAATTTATATTTGCGTGCATTAGAATATATTTCTGTTCTGGATACTGTGTGTGTGTTCCTGTGAATGACAGGTATGAAGACTGGACTGACTGGATAACTGGACTGGATTGACTGAGCAGTGAAGACTGGACTGGACTAGCAGAAGGCTATGTATGAGTGAATGAAAAAGTATATCGAGTGTGAATGTTGTAGTGAGTTAGTAGTAAAGGAGCTGTGTATATGAAAGAGATTGTACTGTTTATTTGTAATAAACAAATTTGTCTGAAATAAAATATCATTTTATTGATGTCAAACAAAACTTGTCTATTATATTCTGTTTATATACAAGTACAATTTACAGTGAATGTTTAAATAGTGGAGTTATAAAAAGTTGTACTGTTTGAATGTTTGAAATATAATATTCAATTCAAATATTATATTCCTATCTATGTTGTATATATATAAAACAGTACAATAACAAACACATTTATAATAATATATATTTGTTTGTTATCATCAAACCAAAAATCATACAATTGTGTATACAACTGCGTTATATACAACAAGATATGTATGCGTGTAATGGGACATTCAAGTGGAGCTATGAATAAGCAGACATGTAGTATTCAAGTGACATCTATACATTGATGCATGCCAAAAATAAGTACTCTTAGACATGCAAAACAAGTTCTAATATTGGTACCAGATAAGAATTCACCCTAGTATATAGAATGCAATCATTGTTACCTATTTAGCGTTCCATATGAACGTAAGCTCCAGATTTACTGAAATATTTAGTGTCAAGCTTACCTGTATAGAAAAACAAATCAAAATAAGGAAGAAATTGGAGCATGTTATCTATTACTTAAATTGTAAAGTAGGAAGATGAGACTTCTTATGTGGACATATTCTTATCACTTTATTTTAAAATAGAGCTTTGTCATGAAATTCCCCCTTTTCCCTCTCCCTTCGAACTAATTGTCAAATTGCATGATCTAAGTTGATATAATACATAATATTTGCTTTTCCCATCTTTTTATGTTTATACTTTGCAGGTTAGGTGGGAAATTAAAGTCCACGGTCATTTTTTCCGCTCCAATACATTGCAGGTATGTCTAAACTATGAATGGTCTGTTGTGTTTTACTTGGATACAATTTGTAACTTGTTGGAAGAATGAATAAGTGTTTGAGGCAAACTAAGTCCCACATCGAGGAAATTTGTGCCTTAATTCACTACTTATACTTACTCTTCCTATACTATATCAAAAGAAAGGAGGAGAAAGAAGAATTAAAGGGGCAAGAGGCTATGTCGGCGTGAACATATATTCTATGATTAATATTAAAGGTCAAGGATAGGGCCTTGGGTCTTGGGCCTTGGTGCTCTTGGGGTCTCGTGATCGGTTGAGCCTCAGGTTGCCGTCAAGCCTATAGCGTAGAAAAACGACTATTTTTTGAACTAAGGCCATGCAAATGCCAACGGAAGTGTCTGTTGGTAAAGGGTCTCAACCTTACCAACAGTCATAGTCGTTGCA
Organism: Allium sativum; assembly: GCA_030737875.1. NCBI lineage: Eukaryota > Viridiplantae > Streptophyta > Magnoliopsida > Asparagales > Amaryllidaceae > Allium > Allium sativum. The sequence goes on from CM060924.1 coordinate 420,249,136, forward strand.
ATTCAAACAGACGCGCCTATTCACGAAAGGATGCTTCATTATAGCCTATATATGGGCCTGTGAAAATCAAATCAAAAACAACAGTTTTTCCCTGATTTCTCTTCTCTGTTTATTCCTCTTCCATTGCTCTATTCTGCAATAAACAAATACAGAATCTGCCTTGTATTCGTCGTCAATTCGTGATTACAGCGCAGCATCACAAATAGGTTCTGTTTCGTCCTTGGGAGACGATTGCTCAACAACCTATCGCATCGTAGAGGGAGCAATTTTGTTTCAAGGAAACAACACTCGTTGGACTTGGACATTAATCGGTACTATTACTCTTGTTTTCTTGAATTCTTAATTATATACTACTACTTCATACTATTCCGTTGCAATATTGTAATTGTTCATTGTTATTGCGAACTGCAACTTCATTGAAACGATATTACTAACGCTTAAAGGCGTAACAGTTCATAGAAATAGTTTTCTGCCATTTCTGTTGATTGGTTTCTAATAATCTTGAAACGAAATTGTGATTGTTGCTTCTGTTCGCAGACGACGATATCGCAAAGTAGTAACAACAAATCTGTGCCGACACAGACTGTGCCACCGGCTCCGCCTCTGGTTCCACCAACTGTCCCATATTCACATGGCAAGAGACCTGAAGCAAATATGGCAGATAATTCAGATGATGTTGCAAAAATGGATTTATGTGCGATTGTTTCTGAATGCAACCTTTTTGGCAACAACAAGGAGTGGTTTCTAGACACAGGAGCCACTCATCATATATGTGCCAATAAGTGGATATTTACAACCTACCAATGATCACGAGCAACTATTCATGGGCAACTCATCCGCTTCAAAGGTGGAAGGCAAGAGAAAGATTGTACTAAAGTTAACTTTTGGAAAGGAACTAAAATTGGATGACGTTCTCCACGTTCCAGAAATCCGCAAGAACCTGATTTCAGGATTGTGGCTCAGCAAGCATGGTTTCAACTGACATTTGTTGCTAATAAGTTTGTAATATCAAAGAACGGAGTGTATGTTGGAAGAGGATATGTGTGTGATGGCTTGTTTAAAGCAAATGTAACCACTATTGTACCAAATAATGATATGAATAAAATTGAATCTACTGCTTATATTGTTGACTCTTCTAACATATGGCATTCTAGATTAGGGCATGTAAATTTTGATACATGGCAAAAATTGATTAATCTAGAATTTATACCGAAATGCAATATAGATTCCAACTATAAATGTCAAGTTTGTGCAAAAGCAAAATTGACAAGAACCTCATTTAATCACGTTAAATGAGAGACCAAACCTCTAGAATTAATACATACTGATGTATGCGATTTGAAAATGTGTCAAACTAGAGGTTGAAAAAGGTACTTTATCACATTCATTGATTATTGTACCATATATTGTCATGTGTATCTCCTTAGAAGTAAGGAAGAAGCATTCGATATGTTTAAACAGTATAATGTAGAAGTTGAGAATCAATTCAACATGAAAATAAAATCTTTAAGAAGTGATAGAGGAGGATAATATGAGTCTCCATTTGAGGAATTTTGCATTGAGCATGGAATTATACATCAAACTACAGCCTCGTATTCACCTCAATCCAACGTTATAGCTGAATGGAAAAATAGAACTCTTAAAGAAATGATGAATGCCTTGCTAATTAGCCCCGGCTTACCAGATAACTTTAGGGGAGAAGCTATTCTTTCGGCAAATCATATTTTAAAAAAATACCACAAAAGAAAACATCTAAATCTCCGCATGAACTTTGGAAAAGCAAACCACCATCCTACAAATACTTGAAAGTGTGGGGGCGTCTTGCCAAAGTAGAAATACCAAAGCCGAAAAATGTCAAAATTGGACCAAAGACTATAGATTGCATATTCATTGGATATGCTCATAATAGTAGTGCATATCGATTTTTGGTGTACAAATCAGAAATTGATGACATACACGAAAACACCATTATCGAGTCACGAAGTGTTAGATTCTTTGAACACATTTATCCTCTAAAATCCTCTATTGAAACTATTGTTCAAAAGAGATCAAGAGATATAGATACTCTTGAGGATAATATTAATCAAAATTCAAGCGAGAGAAATATTGAAACAGAGGTAGAGGAACCTAGAAGGAGCAAACGTCAAAGGACTTCTAAAACCTTTGGACCCGATTTCTATGCATGTATAATAGAAAATGATCCTATTACTTACCAACAAGAAATGTCATCTCCTAAGGCTCCATACTGGAAGGAGGCTGTCAATAGTGAAATAGAATCCATTTTACAAACCCTTATGTGCGATCTAGAGGATCTACCCAAAGGATCAAGACCACTTGGATATAAATGGATATTTAAGAAAAAACTGAAAGCTGATGGCTCAATAGACAAGTATAAAGCGAGACTTGTAATTAAAGGATTTAGACAAAAGGAAGATCTAGATTACTTTGATACGTATTCACCATAAATAGAATAACATCGATTAGGATGCTTATTGCAATCGCATCCGAATTTGGAAATGCACCAAATGGATGTGAAAACTGCGTTTTTTGAATGGTGAATTAGAAGAAGAAATATATATGTAGCAACTTGAAGGGTTTCTAAGCCTAGGAAATGATAATAAGGTGTGAAAGTTAGTAAAATCACTTTGTGGCCTTAAACAAGCTCCAAAACAATGACACGGGAAATTCGATGAAACTATGTTATCAAATGGATTCAAAATAAATGAATTAGGTAAATGCGTATACGTAAGATATACAGATATTGGATATGTCATTGTATGTCTTTATGTTGATGATTTGTTAATCCTAGGGAATAATAAGTCCATAATAAAATCTACAAAGGATATGTTATACTCTAGTTTCAACATGAAAGACCTAGGAGTAGTTGATGTAATCCTAGGTGTGAAAATTATAAAAACACCACAAGGATATGCATTATCACAGTCACATTGCATTGCCAAATTACTTGAAAGGTTCAAGAAGCATAATATAACCATTGCAAAATCACCAGTGGATATGCACCAAAATTGGGTAAAGAACACCGGTGATGGAATATATCATCTTGAATACTCTCGTGTACTAGAAAGTATTATATATGTCATGAATTGTACTTGGCCTGATATTGCATACATTATAAGCAAGTTGAGTAGTTATACCAGTAATCCTGCCAAACATCACTTGAAAGCAATAATCAGGGTCCTAGGATATCTAAAGCACCCACAAAACTATGTGTTGCAATATAAGAAGTATCCTTCTGTGATAGAAGGATATAGTGATGCCAATTGGATAACTGGCTCAAATGACACAAAATCCACAAGTGGATATGTGTTTACATTAGGAAATGGAGCAATCTCATGGAAATAATCCAAATAGATTTGCATAGCAAGGTCAACAATGGAATCGGAGTTCATTGCTCTATATAAAGCCGCAGAAGAAGCAGATTGACTTAGAAGTTTCTTGGAAGACATTCCAAATTGGGAAAAACATGTACCTCCAATATGTATACATTGTGATAGTCAATTTACTATAGGAAAGGAAAATAGTACATTGTATAATGGTATGTCTCGACATATTTGTCGTAGACATAAAACCATAAGACAACTTCTGTCTAATGGAGTTATCACTATAGACTATGTAAGGTCAATGGATAACATAGCGGATCCACTAGCCAAAGGCTTGCCAAGAGAGAAAGTTCAAACTTTATCGATGGGAATGGGCTTAAAACCTATAAATTAAAAGTTTTCTAAAACTGATACCCTACCTAGTTGACTGGAGATCTCAAGATCTTGGTTGAAAGGGACAACTAATTTTAAGATAAACTTGACGACACTGTTAAACAGAAACCATTCCTATGATAAGTCTGTGCACAACCTGTTTGAGAATAGGATAAGCTTGACTTTTAATGATGTATATACTGTGGTGTTATAAAAAATCAAGTGGGCTATTACGGGATACTCTTTGTAGAATCACCTATGTAAGTGCGAAGGCGCCGCTTCAAGAAGAATTGTAATGTCGAATTCCTTAAGCACTCATGAAACCAAGGCGGCGTTCATGGCAAAAACGAACACAAACAGAGAACCAAGGAGTTAAACAATCTTTATCATGTGTTACCTTTATAGACTTACAGAAACGACTTACAGTTCAAAGACAGTCTAGTCCACTGATTCGTCAGTTAGTTATAACAATAAAACACTAGGAATAGTTCAAGGCATCTGTGCCACTTTTACCGATGTGACAAATGTTACACAAAATCTCAGAACATATTAGACAACCACTCATTCATGTGGGAGATTGTTGGAAAAATGAATAAGTGTTTGAAGCAAACTAAGTACCACATCGGGGAAATTTGTGCCTTAATTCACTACTTATACTAACTCTTCCTATACTATATCACAAGAAATGACGAGAAAGAGAAATTGAAGGGATAAGAGGCTATGCAAGCATGAACATATATTCTATTATTAATTTTAAAGGTCAAAGATAGGGCCTCGGAGCTCTTGGGCTCTCATGATCGATTGGGCTTCAGGTTGGCCCCAGCCCTGCTGCGCAGAAAAACGACTATTTTTAGAACTATGGCCGCGCAAATGCCAATGGAAGTGTGCATTGGTAAAGGGTCACAATCTTTCCAACAGTCATAGTCGTTGTAATTCAAACAGACGCACCTATTCGTGAAAGGATGCCTCATTCCAGCCTATATATATGACTGCGAAAATCAAATTAAAAAAACTGTTTTTCTCTGATTTCTCTCCTCTGTTTCTTCCCCTTCCATTGCTTTTTTCTGCAATAAACAAATACAGAAACTGCCTTGCGTTCGTCATCAATTAGTGATTGAAACACAACATCGCAAATAGGTTCCGTTTCATCCTTGGGAGATGATTGCTCAACAACCTATCGTGCCGTAGAGGGAGAAATTTCGTTTCAAGGAAACAACACTCGCTGGACTCGGACATTAATCGGTATTATTACACTTGTTTTCTTGAATTCTTAATTATATACTACTACATCAGACTATTCCCTTGCAATATTGTGATTGTTCATTGTTGTTGCGAACTGCAACATCATTGAAACAATATTACTAACGCTTAAAGGCAGAACTGTTCATAGAAACGGTTTCTTGTCGTTTATGTTGATTGGTTTCTAACATAACTAACATACGGAATATAGGAACGATTTTTTTATTTATTTAGAATACTGATCAATAATAAAAATTTACATTTCTATAATCTATATATAAGAAAAAATTGTAACTTCATTTTTGAATCATGTTAACAAAATACGTTGTTTCATGTGGAACTAAAATTAGATATTTACCTATTAAATTTGTGTGTGGTTCATATCAAATGCAGCAAGGTATAGTACCAAGTTACTTTGGAGTTTGTGTTTTAATCCAACCATTGTTAGGAGAAGTACGTTAAAATAAAGTTTGCATTACAACCAAAGTAAGGTATGTTAATTACCATTGTCTTAATTTCCACAATCTATTAATGTTTGTACACATGGTTAATGATTCAAATCGCATTTTGGCTCTCCACACCGTTAATCAACATAAAATATATTTTCTATTCTATCTTGATCTCCAATGCAGGTTATTATTATGTGGTTAACGTATCACTCAAATTATTGTTTAAAATATAAGTGTAATGTATTTACCCCTGAAAACCACTGAGGCATAAAACTACTTTTTATGTGGAATTGATATTTTCACAGCATATACTAGGCAATGATTCTAGGTATGAGATGAAATAGACATTGCTTCCTTTCTTTCCATATACATAGCATATATCAAAGGCATGTGGTAAAATATATACCACTTTACTACATTGTACTGTGTAACTTTCATTAAATCTATAAAAAAAATTGTGATGAAAATCTGTGGATACTTTATGTAGTACATAATTTCATATGTCATTAATTAATTAGGTGGAAATTCTAAATATACTTATCTCAGTACAATTTTGTAAAAGGAAGGTAGGCATATATATATATATATATATATATATATATATATGTTCATGCATCTTTTAAATTTAAACATTTTGCACTAATTGCTAGAAAGAACTATAACTTAGATCAAGGTTTTTTACAATGTCATGTAATATTTGGTGCATAAATTACAAAATAAACATAAGAAAAAGTAGATACCAGAACAAGTCAATAGAAAATATAATATATATATATATACGAATATTAAGAAGTATTATAAGTAAAAGTATAATAAGGAATTTTTATATGTTACCTTTACTGTTACCTGAAGATTAAATTAATTTAGCGATACCATATATAATCCGTGCCAATATACTATTTACTTTGCTAATTTTCCAATGTCAGTTGCAAGCTCTTATCTTCTTTATATCAGAAATACATATGGTAAAACAAAGCATATGTAAAAGGTGGAATATATAAATTACTTTTCCAACTTTGCTTTATCCATTTCCTCTTTACTTAATTTTCATCATCAATTCGGATAGGACAACGCTCATGCACTAACGAAACAAATTTGCATCTCCAGTGCCGAAGATACTTTTGAAACAAATTTGGCCTTTCATTATTCACGTCGTAAGTAGAAACACAACTGATTTTTTCCCTTAAGTCATTTATGAAAAAGGTCTGCATATAGTATAATTATATGTATTGAAATGGTCACCAATATATATAAATGGTTATGTTCCAAGCAATGAAATAAAGTGGTAAAATTAAAGTATGAAAGAAAAATCAAATGATACTAAAAAGCAAACTTTTCATACTGACCTGCCTTTGCATCTTTGAAAATATGATGGGCCAAAGTTATCTTATTCTTTGATATTTTATCTTAAGTTAAAGAGGAAAAAGTACTTAAAGGCGATAAATGACCTTTGGCACTTGTCATAAGGTCTTTGTTAATAAAAGGAATTTCATTATTTGTCTTGAAATTGTGCTTTTAAGGTAAAAAAGAAAGCTTAATCAAATTTGTAAAATATTTTCTGTTTCTTACAAACAAAATTTTGTTTCCAGTGAAGTGATAAATAAAAGATGGAAAGGAACGGAACAAGGTTATATAATTTCCTTGCTACTTTTGTTGCATTCTGTTGGTGTACTCTTCTCTTCTGGATTTCTAAAATTGTTATTTTTGGAAATTTTTTTAATAAAATACTTCAATCACAAGATCACATTGCAGGTTTATTTATTTAATCATTTAATGCAAGGTTCAAGTTTTTTATTTCCATTTCCCTTTTTTTATTTATTTGATAGATTTGAAAACATAGTCATTTTTGGAAATCTTTTGTCTTCTATATAATAAATTAACACACATATTTATGTTTAAGAAATAAAATGTTGCACATTTAAAAAATGCTAATTCAGTTGTTGATTGTCACTTTCTTTTCTCCTTATTTATCTTAATTTAAGTTGGAAAAAATAGAACTATCATGTTTTTTCTTCTTTTTCCCTCAAAACTAATTTGTTTTCCATGCATTTATTGGATTTTCTTTTTAATCTATTTATTTCTAATTCTTCTACATGTTTACTGCAATTTTCTTTTTTTCTATAATTTTTCTTTTTTTAGTGTTTACAACCAGAGCTAAATTATTATATAAAACTGAAACATGGGGTGGATTTCATCCTGATCATCGTGAAACCTAAACCATTCGTTCATTTGAATTTTACTTCATATATAAGTAATTTTATCATGTTGTTTGCTCGAAATATCACAGATTAGATTGTTTCAAAAGTTATCCATTGTTCTTAATTTATTATATCTATGATTGCTGTTGGTTTTCAGCAAAAATATATATTATTAACCATGTTATAAAGCCTATAATTAATGTTATAAAGCATATAATCCATTGTTCTGTAACGAAAAATGATAAATGGTAAAATTAACTGAGAATTCCAGTTAAAGCCTATAATTAATATTATTAACTTGTCATTCAAAAAGATAAATTATTAATAATGGGATACTGAATGCTAGTGGCATGTTTCAATGAATGTCAGTGGCATGTTTCAATCTAAACCTGATGTTACATGTATGATAATGGTTTTGACATCAAATGCCACCTACTTGTAACATGTATACCCCAGAAAGTATAATTGCATTATCTATTGGCATCATTCATTTATCCAAATAGTTATGGGCTCCATCTTTCATCAACAACAATTGCCATATAAGAAAGTGAACCATAGTTTCTTGCTTTGGAAATATTCTGAAAACCATTTTAAATTAAATTTCCAATCAGTGCATTATAAACATGACAGTCATCAATGTTAGATAGGAACACTTGCAAGCAGAAATAGTGTTAGTAACCAAAATTATAAAAAAAAATAAGTGAATTATTTTTTTTAGAAGAGAAGAAACAAATAAAACTTAAAAATATGTGTAATTAGTGATAGTCTGTAATGATCCGCATTTTCAGCGGGATAATAATTAATTAATTTAATTATTTAAAGGTGACTAAAATGATTTAATGGTCGTTGAATTAAATAATGGTGAATATATAATTAAAATAATAAATTAAATAATATATTTAATTCTGAAATAATCAGAATTGGCTGAAATGGCGATATGGTGTGAACTGGATCATCTGTGATATTTAATTCAGCTTGGAACTGAATTTGAATAACGAATATATTATATAAACGACAGTTTGAACGTAGAGTTATAATATAATTAAAATCGAGCTAGAAGTGGAGCTGCAGTTCGTAAATTTGCGATTCGAACCTCAACTGAATGTACAGGATTCGTTTTAAGCCGGATTTCTATGAAACAAGAAACGTGTGGAGCTAGTGGAGTATATCTTTCTAGTGGAAGAGAAAAATTGGGATTTCGTCGTGTAGATTTTGATTTACGTCCAAATCAAATTTTAGAAAAGTCGCTGTGGAATTCCTTTATAATTTAGTTATATTTTATAAAAGAAATTTCATTATAAATCGAATATCAATTTATATCGGGATTGAAATATCGAGTAGAAATTCATATAGGAATATTCTAGAGCTGTGTGATATTCTTTTTTGAATATATACGATAATATAAATTTATTTATATTTAATTTAATTATATTTAAGTATATTTATATATTTAAATGGGTCATTAAGAGCTTTAAAAATAGCCAGTTTTGCAAACGACCTCGGTTTTCGATGAAACCAATTTTGTTGGATCCACAATACTAAAGTATTGTTAGATTTCCAGTTTTGTGATTTTTAGAGTCACTGTGTGGTCGTACGGATTTTTAGAGTGAGAAACATTCAGTACTTCGACGGTTAAAAATACGTTGTGTGAGCATACGAAGTCAGAATTCGACGAAACTAGTTTCGTTGGGACCGTAATGTCGAACTGTAGCTGTATGCCAGTTTTCATGATTTTTGGGTATCGTATGTGGTCACAGGAATTTTAGAGGACAAGTACGAATAGAAAATTGATTTAAAAATGAATAAAATAAATAAAATAAAAATATCTAGATATTTTGATTTGCCTATAAATACTCTTTAACTACCTCCTTACAACCTAATTTCCATCATCTTCAGCAAACACAAAAAATAAGAGGCCGCCACCCTCTTAAATAATTCAAGGAATTTAATCGGATAAAATACTCTACGAAATCGAAGGATGTTGGGCTCGTTGAACTCAGATACTTGTGAGCTTCAAGCTGGTACCACTTGATTGTGGTTCGATGTCTTTTTTACTGGAGCTCGAAATAAGGCAGATGAGCTAGGGCGTGGGTTTGTGGAAGCTACGGTGGTTGATCGGCGAAGGGAAGGTGGCGGTGAGGTTCAGGGTTGCGAGGCACATCGGTTGACGTTGATGAGAGGGAGTCCGGCGGTCAGATGTGAGAAGCGACATTTGTTGAGTCACTTGTGTAGCTACAGGCGGTTTCTGTTTGGGCATTGCGAGCTTGTGACTGAGGTGTCTGACGGAAGCGGTTGGAGGTGAGGAATCCGATGGTGGCGTCGGAGCTGACGTGCGGTGACCAAGGTGGAGGACATGGAAGGTCAAAGTGTGGTCAACGTGGGTTTTTGTTATACACAGAGGAGCAGATTTCTTTGATTTGGGGAAGGAGGAGAGTAACCGGGTATGGGTTTAAAGCAAGGGAACGGGCCGACAATTCGAGATAAAGCCCAAGTCAAAGATAAAGGAAAGTTTAGTAATAAATATTTAAAATGGTACAAAATCTTGTAAATTCAATATCTCGTTCATATATGGTCAGAATTTCGAACGGTCAGATCCTTTGGGATCGTATGGACGAGGGCTACACCATGGAACTAACTGGAGGTGGATTGGAGCCCGTTACAATTTATAGCAAAATGAAATATTCGTCTGAATCAAATCGAGTGATGGTTATCGTTATCAACGATGATCGTCCAATGTGAATAAATCTCACTAAGTCTGAACAGTTTATAATTTCATGTTGTATTTTTTAGAACTGTTAAATATTGGCTGATTGACTGTGTGTTGGCTGTTTGATTGAACTGCTAGTCAGTTAATTGAATTTCTATATTGATTATGTTTATCAGAATATATCATATGGAACTGAAAGTGATACTGATTTTATTGTGTAACATCTGTGGATGCAGGGAAACAGATTGGTGGAATCCGACTGGATTCCTCAACAGTTATTTTATTGTTTTTCATATATTTTGATATATGATGTGAATTATAACCTGTTGTTGATTGTGTGTGTATGGACGATATTGGACATCGTAATTTAATATCTTAAACACCATAACATACCGGGATTGGGAGAAAAGGGGAATTTGTCAAAGTGAAAATAAAAAGAGAATATTTATAAAATCAGAGGATTTTATAAAAGATAATATTTATAAATAAAATATTTATAAATAGGAATATTTATAAATGGAATATTTATAAATAGGAAATACGTTTAAGTGGGGATTATAAATGAAGGAAATCTTTATAAATAGAATATTTGTAAAGTGGATTACTTACTTAGAAAATAAATAGGATAAGATAATGAGATAATTATTTGTTAAATAAATAAGATACAATTAATGGATTATTTATTTGTTAAAGTAATAGGTTAAGATAAAGAGATATTAGCTTAGAAATTTACTACGTTAAACAAAAGGATATTAACTTAGGGATTGAATAAGTTAAACAAAGGATATTAACTTAGGAATTGAATAAGTTAAACAAAGGATATTAACTTAGGGATTGAATAAGTTAAACAAGGATATTAACTTAGGAATTGAATAAGTTAAACAAGGATATTCGAGTTAGGAAATAAAAGTCATATTAAAGATAATATATTTCGGATGTAGGAGATTATAACACCATTGTTATAATCACGTAACCTTGTAAAAGAAGGGGGTTCGTAAATAGAATCTGAGGGTTCGTAAGGAAGAGTTAAAGAGTTAAAAAGGTGAATCTTATCTATTTCGAGATTTGAAAAGTTCAGTTAAGGTCTGAGAGGTAGCTGTACCCCAACTTGATTGACTGCGTTTTTAATTAAGAAATAGTTACGGTTCGAGTGTGAAGTGGTTAAGTGGATTTAGTAATTTAGTATAGTGGTTTGAGTCGTCATTGCAATATAGTTTTAAACACCTGTTTAAATCCCAATTTAGAAGTTTTGGAAATGTTTTCCAAATGAGAATCAGAAATATTTTCTGATAATAGAAAATAAGAATTTAGAATATATGGAAACATGAGATAAGAAAATTTATGAAATAAAGGGATAAATGTTGAATGATGATTGATCGATATAATTTCCTCCTGGAAATAATATCGCTGTTTGCACACCTGTTTTTCTTTGATGGTTAAATCATAGACTATCGAAATTTTGACCATTTTAACGTTGTTAATATGGAGAGACCGGTTGGATTATTATCCAAAGAACCACTCTGTATTGGCATAAGCGTTGCGAATCATATATGCCAAAGATAATTGAAGACGGAGTAAAGTGCAAGGGATATTGTATAAGTCTTAGATAACAGTACCTAAGATGGATGTACTGAATAGTGCCTTCGGTCCATCCTGTTCCTGGATGAATGTCTGACAGAGTATTTCCAGAAAGGTCACGTACATTGATTTCTTCAACTGTACCAAGAGTGGAAGCGGAGAAAGAAACTTCTTTAGCTAACACGTAATGTACTGTTGTAGACGTTAATTAGTGATTTTCGATGGATCTGACAATGTGTCATTCGAAGTGAATCTGATGTGATGATGAAGCGTAACCTCAAGCCTCATCAACCGGTAAATGACAGAAATCGGGCAGGCAGCATGGCTAAGTCGGTCGCTCCCAAGTAGGGTGTATAATCACCTGATCTAGAGTTTCATTTACTTGTAAAAATCTAATGTTGATCCTGTCCCATTCGAGAAACGGTTGTTGATCCCAATCGTTGGTGATATACATTCGATACACTCAAGCGAAATGAGTGGTCGGTCATGTGTGGTCGGGTTGCAAGATGTTCTTGTTGAACCCAGTGTATTCCTCTCTAGAGGTACACTAGCGAAAGGTGGTTCCATACCTTGTCATAGTTGGAAATCCATTACCCAATACGTGCTTGCGGTTTTGATTGTGTGTATATATATATATATATATATATATATATATATATATGTAGAACGTGAGATGGAAGCGTTTCTGCTAGATGATTATTATATTGTGGTTGATAGACATTATTATAATATCAAAAGGTTTTTATATAAAGATATTTTGGATTATCATGAGGGAAAAACCCGTTCCGTTATACGGCGTGGTCTTATGAGATATCATTTACTTGTTCGAACTATTTTAAATTGTTTTACTCATACCAGTCCCATGACTGACCCGGAGTTTATTTTGTTTTGTTTTCCCTAAACTCTTGGGTGCCTAAATTTGTACGGACAGTCAAGTAGTCGGGATTTTACAGATGAACTTAAAGAGCTAGAGCAGGAGGCTTCAGGATCATATAGCTATAGTTTATTTCCTCTGTGTTGTAAGTGTTGTACTCTGATAATGTTATTGTATACATATACTGATTTTATTTCAAGGATATGTTATCTATTATATGTTATTCGCTCCGCTGTGAGGTTCGTGTTACTCTGGTGTTTTGTTCTTCTTCATCTTCTTCTATTCTAAGTTTCTATCTTATCTTTCCTCACCCTCTAATTTCTTTCATTCACCATTCGGTATTTTCGAATCTTGATATTCGATATGTGTTGTATATCGGATAACCAAGATCGCATTTTACCGGGTCGTTACAATTGGTATCAGAGCTTAAGGTTAAGTGAATTACCTTGGCTCTGTGGCGTGACTCAGTAGAGATGGGGTTAGCAATAACCTAGATTGAGTTGAGTGTATATATACTGTTGTATATAACGGTGTTGTATACACAATTATATGATTTTTGTTTGATGATAACGACCAAATATATATTATTTTAAATGTGCTTGTTGTTATACTGTTTCATATATTTTGTCACAGACAGGAATATAATATTTATATTTAAATTGAATACGACTGTACAGACATTCATATATTTATACAGTATTTTATTTAAATTGGATATTATATTTCAAACATTCAAACAGTACAATTATTTACAACTCCACTATTTAAAAACTTCACAGAATACTGTACTTATAAATAAACAGAATAAAATAGACAAGTTCGTTTGACAACAATAAAATAATATTTTATTTCAATCAAACTTGTTTATTACAAACATCAGTACAATTCATATATATATACATAGCTCCTCACTAAAGCACTCGTTCACTCATTCCGTTTACATTTCAATATACATATTTTTTTATTGACACATTCATACAGAGTTTTATACTTTCACCAACACTGTCTCTTCAGTCTTCAGTCTCCACAGCACTTCACTGTCAGTCCAGTCATCATCTTCATACCTGTCACAAACAGAAGCACACACGGTAATCTTGAACAGAAAAATTTCATAATCTAGCAAATATTTTTATTTTAAAAATTTTATTTGCCTCAGTTTTCTGGTGTGTTTCTCATCATTTTTCATGACTTGATCTGATATATTTCTGGTACCCACTGATCAGCCTCGACATAACCATACTGGTTTGCTGATCAGAACCAGCATTAAACTGAGCTGATTCTGACCAGCCCCAACACAGTACAGTCAGTCTGCTGATATGTATCACAGTTGCACATATATACACAATTGTCAAATTTGACACAAGACAGGTCAAAATCACAAAGACAGATGAAAATCAAAATGTGCATCAGCAAAAAAAAAAAAAAAAAAAAAGCAAAAAAGCAAAAATAATCAAGACTTATGCTTCAGCACACAAGTCAACATCATCATATGAATGAAGTGCAAGTGATCAAGCCCTAACAGCAAAGTCAACAAACATGAGTGGTCAAGTTTTGGTACAGCAGAGTGGCTCAAATTCATTACAACAATGTTCATGGTGTGCACATACACAAAGCCAGGGTAGTAAATAGTTACAGCAATACATGGACAAGGCTTCACAGTGGCAAATATCAAACCAGGCAGTTCAAGTATACATGAACTTCATGTTACAATGGATGCAGCAAGTGTGCATAGCAAACAAGTGTGACAAAGCAGATTACAAAGTTCAGTTCAAAGTGTCGAGCAAGTTAACATGACACAAACAAGACACATCAGCAAAGAGCAAGTGCAAACATGATGCATCACAGCTCAAATAAACTAACATGATGAGCAAAGCAGCAAGTTCAAGTCAAATATAAGCAAGTGCCAATTTATATACACTTAACCAAGAAATTTGCATGGTGGTTCATTATAAACAGCATGATTAATCCACTGTGTATAAGAGAGTACATACAGCAAAAATGTGATGTTCACAGTTTTTACAAGGCAGCAACTTTGGAGAAACTCAAGTGTACAGATAGAAGAAGAATGGTCGAGGCAACCAAATGCATACATGTGTATACAAGTAAACAATTAAGTGCAAGGGCCAATTTTACTTCCAGAAATGACAGCATATATGGAAATGCAATTGTGGGAATTATTTAATAGTGAATCCAGATTTTTAGGCAAGTGATTAATTTGCAGAAATCAACTTTTTGAGTCACGACTGGAAAGTGTTTCTAGATAAGAAAATTGAGTCTCCAATCAATTACAGTGGCATATATGGTGGACAAAGAATCATGCAGTTTTATAGAGAATCATTTTGGCAAAAATGAAATCAATCTTTGTCAAGTTCTAGAAGTTTTTTAGACTTCTCAGTAAAGCAAGAATTGGCAAAGAATCAATTAAATTCCCAAAATAAAGTTGTGGATCAAAGGAAACAGTTTGTTTTTGCAATTAATCAAGGTTTCAATCATCATTAGTATTGCAATATGTTTCCTGTTTTACATGGGCATATATGGCAAATGTTTTTCTCAGAAATCAGCATTCAAGCCTCTGAATTCAATTTCAGAAAATCAAGTAATAACTTTTTGACAAAAACAGATTTTTTTGCTTCCCAGAAAATTGAGCAAGCTTTTAAAGATTTCTTGTTTTGACAAACATTTCAATCTGCAGTGTAAATGGAAAATAATATTTGGCAAGGTCTTAAAATGTTTCCTGTTTTTACATGAGCAGATTTTTGGCAAAGAGTCTTTCTTTTCATTTTTCCAAATATTCAGTACAATTTCATATCTCATTTTTGGCAAGAAGAATTTTAAGCAAAAGCCATAAAGATATCTGGAGAATTGTCTCTAAATTTAGACAAGGCAAGAATTTTTTTTTTAGAGATGATTCATTTTCATTCGAGGCAATTTTTAAGGGATAATTACATTCCGGAGATTCATTAAAGTCCAGAGTTACAAGCAGTTTCATTTCAATCGAAGAAAACAAAATGGGAAACACATGAAATTCAGTTCAAGCCGAGGCAATCAAGGTCATGGCATTCAAAGCCAAGATTTTTCATAGTCAAAAAGGGGAAACACGCAATAAATCAGATCGAGCCATTCATACGAAATCAGTGTATTGATTTAGGGTTTCCTAAATCCTATAAGTTCACACCATTTCATCATCGGTAGTAAGAGATAACAAACCCAACATATCAGATCGAATCCAAAAACAACATATTCAAGCTTAGAGTAAATTCAGAAAAACTCACAATTCCTTCTAGATATTCAATCAGCACCAAATTGACCGAAGAAGATAGTGGAAGCTTCAAAGCAATCATCGAAGACAAGGAGAATCGTTTCACAGGCAATCGATTTGGGTGCTATTCAGAAAACCCTAGTTTTTATCTTCAGAGCCGCCGCCAGTTTTAAGTTCCAGAGCAAACGAGAACAGCATCGGGCTAAAGAATAGGAAGGGTGCCGTCCTACATGGAGTAAACTAAGCCAAGCTATTCAAAAGGGGATGACCCTTTGATTTTAAACTCCTAGGGTTGTTTCTATTTTGTGTTTATTTTATTTTTTGTCGTTTAGCTTGTGTTATTTTTCAATTTTTCTTGTCGTTTTATTTTGTATTTTTTTCTGTCTTCTTTGTAAACAAACAGTTCCTAGTGTCTGTAAAATACTAGGGTGATCCAGTCAGGGTGTTGATTGGCAGTTGCTAGAGTCTGTAAAATCTAGGATTTACTGGTTACGGGGTTGTAATCAGGGGGAATCTGATCTAGGGGTTTAGATCAGTCTACGGTTTTGAGCGTAGGGTTAGAATAGGAGCAAGGTTTGCGAGTGTACATGGTCTTGTATGTGGGATCTGTTCTATCGCCTAGTAGAAACCTTAGAAATGCAGTAGTAGGCAGAGTTTTGCCGAAGCTGGGTATATCTGTGTGTGATTTATTTTCTGCATTTCTATTTCTGCTATATTCTGTGATCTGTTTATTATTATATATCTCGTTAGATTTTTAATTCTTGTTAAAAACTGTGATAAAACCTATTCACCCCCCTCTAGGGTTAATCTAGATCCAACAAGTGGTATCAGAGCAGGTATTTCTTTAACCCTAGAATCATGGATCTTAGTTGTCAGTCTTCTGAGAATCAGTACAGTCATATTCCATTTATTTTCAATGGTACATATTTTTTAAATTAGAAACGGAATTATATTTAAAATTTGTTGATATTAAATGTTAGGATACTGTAATAAATGGTTATGATATGGTCAGTAGGAATGATATTGGATTTAATTCTCGTGCTATTCACACATTGTATTCTTATATTGATGATGTCCAATATAACCTCATTTCTCATTGCTTGACTGCGCAGGAAATATGGAACTTTCTCAATACGAAGTATGGAAAGATTAACAACAGCAACTCAAAACCCAAAATGGTCAACTCAGATTCAGATCTATGCTCAGGAGAAGAAACAAATGAAAATTCAAGTAGATCAGACGATGGAGACTCAATAGACAATGAGACTGAAAGCTTCTCATATGAAGAATTGGTTTATACGTGTAATGATTTAACAAAAATCGTTGATAAACTCCATCGTAAAAACAAATCATTAAAATCTAAAAATCACGAGTTAAATAGCAAAATTAACCGTTTGGAGTCAGAATTTACAAATGTCATGAAATTAGAAAATTCTGACTGTGAAAGTTGTTTGAAATTGAAAACCGACCTCGTTTATCTCAATAAAAATATTCACAGGCTTAAAGAGTAAATTTTGATTTTAAAAGATAACGAGGTTGAGCTAAAAGATTCAAATAATTCTTTGCAAAATGAATTAAATAATTTTAAGGCCATCAAAAATTCCAAACATGGAATTGCTGAAAAAGAAAGCTTGTTGAAAAGTGATTTAATTTTAAACAAGCTTGAAAAAGAGATTGAAAATTTCAAGAAACTTGAATTTGAAAAACAAATTAAATTTGAATCTGAAATTTTTGAGTCCAAGACCAAAATCAAACTTCTTGAAAACGAAAATTCGTTTTTGAATCGAAATGATACTGAAAGGAGAAAGATCAGCATTGATCGTTGTTCAAATCTGATAAAAGAAAATTCTGATCTTAAATCCAAAATTCAACGATTAGAATCAACTTTGGATAAATTTTCTAATGGAGAAAAATCATTGAATATGCTGTTACAAAACCAATTTTCAGTTGGTCATAAACGAGGTCTTGGTTTTGGAAAAACATGTGGTTTTGAAAAAGTGAATTCTTGTGATTTTAAAATTCCTTCAAACTGCTTTGAAAATAATTGTTTTGAAAATTTAAACTCTGATAATTTCAACGGTTTTTTAAATCATGAACGAAATAAGATTTTGTTTGATAACAATCTGTTTAATACTTTTTGGACCCCAAAAAGAAATAAAGTGAATTCTTTTAAAGTCAAACAGATTTGGGTTCCTAAGGGTACGAAGGTAAATTCCAGTGGATGTTGTACAAACAAGTCTGGGTACCAAAACATATGAATGCAACTGTGAGTGGTTTTACTAATTTTGTTAGACCACCGATTCCTTGAACAGTTAGGTACCGGAGAAGGCTGAGGAACTGCTAGGCAAAAGAGTTTCGGATTCAAGCTGCTCAATACTTCTGTAATCATTCACAGTTCCTTAGCCAAGACTGATGAGTTAGAAATTCGGATTTTCATCATCTTTCAGATATGATTTCTAAACTCATCTTTGTAAATATTTTTCTTCTTCTTTCACCTCCTTTTGTTTATTTTTTTTGTTTGTTCTGTTTAGATCTATCACTGCAAGATTCTTCTTATTCTGTGCTTTCTTAACTTCCAATTGTAGTACTCATAATCTTGTGGAAACTTGCTTTATTTGAATAAAACTCTGTTGTGTTAATTATTTCTAGATCTTGATGTTAATCTTGTAAATATCTGCAATTGTTTTGAAGTTTATTTTCTAATTTTTGAATTCATAACAGTGTTGATGTATTCTTGCCATATCTTGAACACTATTAATTAGAATTCTAAATTTTTGAAGATTTGAAAATTTGATGAAGTTTCACACACCTCTGCTGTTTTGAGGTTCTACTAATTCATTTTAGAGAAGCTTGAAATATTATACTCATTACAGCACTCTGTTATTTATTAGTTGTGATAATTTCAGAAATTTTCCGATTGGCTTGAATATTGTAAATTGTCTTGAATAAGTGATACATCTTGAAATTCATCTTATTTCATGATTATTGGTGAAATTAGTTTTGTTTGAAATCATCTGTAATACTTGATATTTTGAATATCACACATCACTTGAATTTGAAATTATCAATCTTGTGTGAATAATTCATTATATCTCAAACTTGACATGGTTTCAAGTGATTTCAAATAAATTATTTTGGATGATGAATATCTATCAAATCTGATGTAAATGATTTTTTTCTTTGGGCTTGTCTGAAATATTTTGGAAAAATTCTTTGAAAATTTGGTTCTGAAAATCACTGTTATTTCATGATTATTTGATTTAAATATTTGTTTGTTTTAAAATCATTTGAAATTACTGATTTATGGAATCACACACATATCTTGAATCTGAAACTAATATTTTGGTGTGATCATTCATTGAATCTAGAGTTTTTCATATTCCTCAAATGATTTTAAATAAACGGTATTTTTAATCATTGGATCATGAATCATCTTGTGTGACCAACATCTTAACAAGTCTGATTTGAAACTGTTTCTGTTGTGCTGCTCTGATACTGTTTTCAAATAACTGCCTGCTTTAATCTGACTGCTACTCTGATAATTGTGCCAAATTTGTAATCTTGTCTGTTTGGGCTTTGTATTTGAAATTTCTTTAATCTGAGATATCTAGGGTGTGAATAAGTTCCTCGATAAAGGAAACTACAATTGGTATCAGCTTTTTCATCCATCTGTTTTTGAATTTTCACCATGTATAGACACCATGCACATTTTTTCCCCTTGTATAAATCTGTATACATTCCTCTTGCAATTGTTTTTCAATTTAAAAATTATTTATTGATTATTCATTCAGAAATTGAAATCAATATCCAAATTGGACTGTATTTTTAATTCATCAACATTATTATCAGAATTTGAAATTGTGATGAGTTATGACTGCAATATATTTCACAATAAGAGGAGATTTTATTTAAATTTTCATGATGGTTGAACACTTATTATAATATCTTTGAATTGGCAATTATTTCACGACCATCTCCTTTATCTACCATTATTCTTCCATCCATCATGTTTTTTTTATATCAATGTGGAGAGTTTAATATATTTTTTTAAAAAAAATCATCTTGAATAAACAATGAAAATATTTGTGATGGAATTGTGGTTATGTTATTATTCAGAATTAGTGACAATTGAAATTTTTCAATGATCTCGGTACAGTTGATCATATTTCATAATATTATTAATTTAGAAATTTATTTCACAGTCCATTTCTGTACCTACCACATTTCTATCATTCATATTGGTTTTATATACTGAGGAATTTTTCTTTTGAAGCTGAAAACGATAAATATATAATTAATACATAAGTGTGTCTCTAGCCTCATTTAAAAATCCAAGCTCTGGTCATGCATGGTTATGAGACAACTTAAAATTTAAGCTGCGACTGACCTCATTTAAAAATCCAAGCTCTGGTTATGCATGGTCAGGGTGCTCTTAAATAAAATAAAAAAAGGGAAATATTGTGCTACAAAATGGAATTAATCTGAAATTCCCCTCGGTGTATAAAAATCAACCTATCATTCCATCTTTCTAATCTGTGAAATGTGTTGAAATCTTATGAAGTATTATGATTTGTTGATTGATAGCTATTGGGATTTGAAATTATACGATTTTGTCACTTAAATTGAATTAATAATTATAGTCCAAACCCATCACTGTTTTTGTGCTAAATTTTATAGTAATTCTTTGGAAAATAATTGGAAAATCTTCATATTTTTTTAACTCTCTCCATAATATATAAAATTCATTGTAAATCCGTCATTCTCTACAATGTGAAATATGCCACTAGTTCTTAGTTTATTATGATTTTTGTTTGACTAATTGAGATTTATGATGACCATTCTTCCTCTTAAGCTGAAAGTATATTTTTAGTCAATTTTCATCTATATTTTAATTTCTGAATCCTTTTGATGATAACAAAAGGGGGAGAATGGATTGAGAATTTGATTTATGAGTGGATATTTTATAAATATTCATTTTTTCTTTTCACTCATTCACATTTATAGGGGGAGTTTCTTTTGTAGGGGGAGCTTTCAAATAGGGGGAATTCAGTGCTTCACTGTCAAACACATTTACTGTATACACAATCTTAATATTTGTTTGTCATCATCAAAAGGAGGAGATTGTTGTATATAACGGTGTTGTATACACAATTATATGATTTTTGTTTGATGATAACGACCAAATATATATTATTTTAAATGTGTTTGTTGTTGTACTGTTTGATATATTGTGTCACAGATAGGAATATAATATTTATATTAAAATAGAATACGACTATACAGACATTCATATATTTATACAGTATTTTATTTAAATTGGATATTATATTTCAAACATTCAAATAGTACAGTTATTTACAACTCCACTATTTAAACACTTCACAGAATACTGTACTTATAAATAAATAGAATAAAATAGACAAGTTCGTTTGACAACAATAAAATAATATTTTATTTCAATCAAACTTGTTTATTACAGACATCAGTACAATTCATATATATACACAGCTCCTCACTAAAGCACTCATTCACTCACTCCGTTTACATTTCAATATACATGTTTTTTTATTGACACATTCATACAGAGTTTTATACTTTCACCAACACTGTCTCTTCAGTCTTCAGTCTCAACAGCACTTCACTGTCAGTCCAGTCATCATCTTCATACCTGTCACAAACAGAAGCACACACAGTAATCTTGAACAGAAAAATTTCATACTCTAGCAAATGTTTTTATTTTAAAAATTTTATTTGCCTCAGTTTTCTGGTGTGTTTCTCATTCTTTTTCATGACTTGATCTGATATATTTCTGGTACCCACTGATCAGCCTCGACATAACCATACTGGTTTGCTGATCAGAACCAGCATTAAACTGAGCTGATTCTGACCAGCCCCAACACAGTACAGTCAGTCTGCTGATGTGTATCACAGTTGCACATATATACACAATTGTCAAATTTGACACAAGATAGGTCAAAATCACAAAGACAGATGAAAATCAAAATGTGCATCAGCAAAAAAAAAAAAAAAATCAAACAGCAAAAATGATCAACACTTATGCTTAAGCACACAAGTCAACATCATCACATGAATGAAGTGCAAGTGATCAACCCCTAACAACAAAGTCAAAAAACATGAGTGGTCAAGTTTTGGCATAGCAGAGTAGCTCAAATTCATTACAACAATGTTCATGGTGTGCACATACACAAAGCCAGGGTAGTAAATAGTTACAGCAATACATGGACAAGGCTTCATAGTGGCAAATGTCAAACTAGGGAGTTCAAGTATACATGAACTTCATGTTACAATGGATGCAGCAAGTGTGCAAAGAAAACAAGTATGATAAAGCAGATTACAAAGTTCAGTTCAAAGTGTCGAGCAAGTTAACATGCCACAAACAAGACACAGTAGCAAAGAGCAAGTGTAAACATGATGCATCACAGCTCAAATAAACTAACATGATGAGCAAAGCAGCAAGTTCAAGTCAAATATAAGCAAGTGCCAATTTATATACACTTAACCAAGAAATTTGCATGGTGGTTCATTACAAACAGCATGATTAATTCACTGTGTATAAGAGAGTACATACAGCAAAAATGTGATGTTCACAGTTTTTACAAGGCAACAACTTTGGAGAAACTCAAGTGTACAGATAGAAGCAGAATGGTCGAGGCAACCAAATGCACACATGTGTATACAAGTAAACAATTAAGTGCAAGGGCCAATTTTACTTCCAGAAATGACAGCATATATGGAAATGCAATTGTGGGAATTATTTAATGGTGAATCCAGATTTTTAGGCAAGTGATTAATTTGCAGAAATCAACTTTTTGAGTCACGACTGGAAAGTGTTTCTAGATAAGAAAATTGAGTCTCCAATCAATTACAGTGGCATATATGGTGGACAAAGAATCATGCAGTTTTATAGAGAATCATTTTGGCAAAAATGAAATCAATCTTTGTCAAGTTCTAAAAGTTTTTCAGAATTCTCAGTAAAGCAAGAATTGGCAAAGAATCAATTATATTCCCAAAATAAAGTTGTGGATCAAAGGAAACAGTTTGTTTTGGCAATTAACCAAGGTTTCAATCAGCATAAGTATTGCAATATGTTTCCTGTTCTACATGGGCATATATGGCAAATGTTTTTCTCAGAAATCAGCATTCAAGCCTCTGAATTCAATTTCAGAAAATCAAGTAATAACTTTTTGACAAAAATAGATTTTTTTGCTTCCTAGAAAATTGAGCAAGCTTTTAAAGATTTCCTGTTTTGACAAACATTTCAATCTGCAGTGTAAATGGAAAATAATATTTGGCAAGGTCTTAAAATGTTTCCTGTTTTTACATGAGCAGATTTTTGGCAAAGAGTTTTTCTTTTTATTTTTCCAAATATTCAGTACAATTTCATATCTCATTTTTGGCAAGAAGAATTTCAAGCAAAAGCCATAAAGATATCTGGAGAATTGTTTCTAAATTCAGACAAGGCAAGAAACATTTTTTTAGAGATGATTCATTTTCATTCGAGGCAATTTTTAAGGGATAATTACATTCCGGAGATTCATTAAAGTCCAGAGTTACAACCAGATTCATTTCAATCGAAGAAAACAAAATGGGAAACACACGCAATTCAGTTCAAGCCGAGGCAATCAAGGTCATGGCATTCAAAGCCAAGATTTTTCATAATCAAAAAGGGGAAACACGCAATAAATCAGATCGAGCCATTCATACGAAATCAGTGTATTGATTTAGGGTTTCCTAAATCCTATAAGTTCACACCATTTCATCATCGGCAGTAAGAGATAACGAACCCAACATATCAGATCGAATCCAAAAACAACATATTCAAGCTTAGAGTAAATTCAGAAAAACTCACAATTCCTTCTAGATATTTGATTAGCACCAAATTGACCGAAGAAGATAGTGGAAGCTTCAAAGAAATCATCGAAGACAAGGAGAATCGTTTCAGAGGCAATCGATTTGGGTGCTATTCAGAAAACCCTAGTTGTTATCTTCAGAGCCGCCGCCATTTTTAAGTTCCAGAGCAAACGAGAAAAGCATCGGGCTAAAGAATAGGAAGGGTGCCGGCCTACATGGAGTAAACTAAGCCAAGCTATTCAAAAGGGGATGACCCTTTGATTTTAAACTCCTAGGGTTATTTCTATTTTGTGTTTATTTTATTTTTTGTCATTTAGCTTATGTTATTTTTCAATTTTTCTTGTCGTTTTATTTTGTATTTTTTTCTGTCTTCTTTGTAAATAAACAAACAGTTTCTAGTGTCTGTAAAATACTAGGGTGATCCAGTCAGGGTGTTGACTGGCAGTTGCTAGAGTCTGTAAAATCTAGGATTTACTGGTTACGGGGTTGTAATCAGGGGGAATCTGATCTAGGGGTTTAGATCAGTCTACGGTTTTGAGCTTAGGGTTAGAATAGGAGCAGGGTTTGCGAGTGTACATAGTCTTGTATGCGGGATCTGTTCTATCACCTAGTAGAAACCTTAGAAATGCAGCAGTAGGCAGAGTTTTGCCAAAGCTGGGTATATCTGTGTGTGATTTATTTTCTGCATTTCTATTTCTGCTATATTCTGTGATCTGTTTAATATTATATATCTCGTTTGATTTTTAATTCTTGTTAAAAACTGTGATAAACCCTATTCACCCCCCCTCTAGGGTTAATCTAGATCCAACATATACGAGTGAGCGTATTTGTTATTGATATAAAAATTGTTTTATATTGTGGTGATTTATTGGTTGAGTTGTTTATGAGTTCTGGTCGATCAGTTTGATCCACTGTATCGATAGGGGTTACTAAACACTCGAATACGATGAACCGTCATGGTATGTTTTGAAATGAGGGTAAAACGAAATAATTTTACCCGAATTATATTTTGATTTAAGGGATTTATATTGGTTATAATTAAAATCGAGTAAGATTATGAAAAGTGAAATGGTTATGTAAATAATCAATCAGAATTCATATAAGTGAAATATATGAAATCGAAATGAATTAAATCTGAATTTAAACCAGAAATTGAATTAAAATTCTGGAAAATTGGATAAGTGTTTGTAAATGGATTTGGATTAAAAATAAGAAAAATTTAAGATCCTGGGAGATTTTAAATTGTTTTACAAGCAGTGTGAATTATGTTTTGAAATGAATTTCAAAGTGGAAATGTTTAGAAATGGTTTTATAGTATTGAACTCACTTTGATCGCTGGAAAATAGATTCTGATGATGACAGCTGCATCACCAGTATTCATTTTCAGTTGTAAGCGACGAATTACTACCAAAGATACTATTTTGAATTTTTTTGGGAAAGACAAGTTGTGTTGAATTTCAAAAAGGAAATTTTGATTTTTGAAAAGAGTAAACTGTTTAAAAACTCCAAGGGAAAAACTGTTTGAATTAAAAACAAATTTATCAGAAATTTGTGAAAGCAAATTTGAATTAAAGTAAAGCCAGTAAAGTTGTAACTGAGATTGAATTAGAATGATATCAAGACAAATTGGATTGAGAGATTCAAATTTGAAGTGTAATGTGATAATCAAGTTAAGAGTTGGGAATCGAGAAGAAACTCGAGTTGAAATGATATTTGGCTCGGATATAAACGAATGGTTGTGTTGTGGATAAAAGCAGATTGGAATTTGATTGGGATGACCCTTGTATCTGCTGAATTGACAGCAGGTGAAAGTGATAGAGTTGATATGCCCGACAAAAAGGTACAAGTTTATATTTCTATTGGATATAATATTTATGAGCCAAATTGGCAAGCCACTTGGCTGTTTGATTTTCTTTTGGGTTGGAGATGGCCCAAAGAGGCGAGTTGGAGTTTGACGTATCGATCAGTACAAAGGAGGTGCTGGCGAAATTATTCGAAAAGTTAAGGAGTTAGAATATTTTCAGGATTTTTGAAAATATTAGTTGATAGAATTAAATTAATATTTAATTGAAATTAAATTGGTTCAGTTGAAATTGAAGTTAAGAAGTGAACAAATAAGTTATAACCAATTAATAGGGTTTGACCTCTACCTTAGCAATTTCGAGGACGAAATTATTTTAAGTAGGGAAGAATGTAATGACCCGCATTTTCAGCTGGATAATAATTTATTTATTTAATTATTTAAAAGGTGATTAAAATGATTTAATGGTCGTTGAATTAAATAATGGTGAATATTTAATTAAAATAATAAATTAAATAATATATTTAATTCTGAAATAATCAGAATTGGCTGAAATGGTGATATGGTGTGAACTGGATCATCTGTGATATTTAATTCAGCTTGGAATTGAATTTGAATAACGAATATATTATATAAACGACAGTTTGAACGTAGAGTTATAATATAATTAAAATCGAGCTCGAAATGGCGCTGGAGTTCGTAAATTTGCGATTCGAAATTCAACTGAATGTACAGGATTCGTTTTAAGCCGGATTTCTGTGAAACAAGAAACATATGGAGCTGGTGGAGTATATCTTTCTAGTGGAAGAGAAAATTTGGGATTTCATCATGTAGATTTTGATTTACTTCCAAATCAAATTTTAGAAAAGTTGCCGTGGAATTCTTTTATAATTTAGTTATATTTTATAAAAGAAATTTCATTATAAATCGAATATCAATTTATATCGGGATTGAAATATCGAGTAGAAATTCATATAGGAATATTCTAGAGCTGTGTGATATTCTGTTGTGAATATATACGATAATATAAAATATTTATATTTAATTTAATTATATTTAAGTATAATTATATATTTAAATGGGTCATTCAGAGCTTTAAAAATAGCCAGTTTTGCAAACGACCTCGGTTTTCAACGAAACCAATTTTATTGGATCCACAATACTAAATTATTGTTAGATTTCCAATTTCGTTATTTTTAGAGTCACTGTGTGGTCGTAAGGATTTTTAGAGTGAGAAACAGTCAGTATTTCGATGGTTAAAAATACGTTGTGTGAGCATACGAAGTCGGAATTCGACGAAACTAGTTTCTTTGGGACCGTAATGTCGAACTGTAGCTGTATGCCAGTTTTCATGATTTTTGGGTATCGTATGTGGTCACAGGAATTTTAGAGGACGAGTACGAATAGAAAATAGATTTAAAAATGAATAAAATAAAAATATCTAGATATTTTGATTTGCCTATAAATACTCTTTAACTCCCTTCTTACAACCTAATTTCCACCGTCTTCAGCAACAAAAAAAAGAGAGTCCGCCACCCTCTTAAATAATTCAAGGAATTCAATCGGATAAAATACTCTACGAAATCGAAGGATGTTGGGCTCGTTGAACTCGGATACTTGTGAGCTTCAAGATGGTAACACTTGATTGTGGTTCGATGTCTTTTTTACTGGAGCTCGAAATAAGGCAGATGAGCTAGGGCGTGGGTTTGTGGAAGCTACGGTGGTTGATTGGCGAAGGGAAGGTGGCGGTGAGGTTCAGGGTTGCGAGGCACATCGGTTGACGTTGATGAGGGGGAGTCCGGCAGTCAGATGTGAGAAGCGACATTTGTTGAGTCGCTGGTGTAGCTACAGGCGGTTTATGTTTGGGCGTTGCGAGCTTGTGATTGGGGTGTCTGACGAAAGCGGTTGGAGGTGAGGAATCTGATGGTGGCGTCGGAGCTGACGTGCGGTGACCGAGGTGGAGGACATGGAAGGTCAAAGTGTGGTCAACGTGGGTTTTTGTTATACACAGAGGAGCAGATTTCTTTGATTTGGGGAAGGAGGAGAGTAACCGGGTATGGGTTTAAAGCAAGGGAACGGGCCGACATTTTGGGGTAAAGCCCAAGTCAAAGATAAAGGAAAGTTTAGTAATAATGTAATAACCCGAAAATCTGGGCCAGTTTAAAATTTTTATTTCGGCAATTTTAGCGATTTTGAATATTTAAAATAGATTATTTTAAATAATATCGACGAGAAATTTATTTTGAATATAATTAGAACATATATATTTATATACGTCGTCGTTAGAATATAAATAATTATATATAATTATAAATAGAATTGAAAATGGCGCGGTAGTTCGATAATTCGATTTCAAACTTCAATTGAATGTACCGGGTGCAAAACAATTCGGATTTTAGTGAAACCAAAAATGATAGGATCTAAATAATGATATCTTTCCAACGAATCCGAAAGATCAAGATTTCATAGCGGGAATCAAAAGATATGTCCAGTTGAAAATTCTGAATAGTCGTTATGGAATTCAGGCCCTTAAAAATGGACATTTTGCAAATGACCTCGGATTTCGACGAAACCACTTTTGTTGGGTCCGTGATGTCAAATTATTGCTAGGTTTCAAATTTCATAATTTTTCGAATCAATATGTGAGCGTGGCAAAGGAAAATGCGTTTGACCAGTTTCAGTTGATTTTAATCGACTGGAAAATGGCCATTTTTCCAACGGTCTCAGAATTCGACGAAACTAGTTTTGTTAGGACCGTATCGTCAATACGAAGCTAGAAAATATTTTTCTGGAATTTTTCTAGTTAGTATGTGGCCCCGGTAATTTGAAATGTACGTTTAAAATTCAATATAGTGATTTAAATGTAAATTCAACGGAAACTGATCAAAACAATCAAATCAGCTTGCGATACATATCCCATTGTGTTCGGAATGGGGGTAAAACGCTATGGGCGACAGGCGGTGGGCCTCGTTTAGAGGTCGTATGTGAAAGTCAACTTTTTGAAAAAAGAAAATAATTAAATTAATAAAAAAATTAAATCTCCCCCTTTAATCTCGTTCTGGCCCCCCCTTCTTTTATTCGTTCGATTCAAAGGAAAAAAAAACGAGAGCGACGGGGGGGAAGCCGCCGCCGCATCGCCCCCCCCCCCCCCCCCCGATGGGCCACCGCCGCGCCAAAGGCAGGCGCACCCCCTCCTCTTCTGTAACACCCCACTCCCGCTATGATCACTCACAATGGGAATGCCATAACATCGGTGGAGTATTTTAGTGAATATAGAACAGAAAAATTACAACTAGACAGATATAAATAGTACTTGAAATTTTAAAACATCATTTCATAACAGCGGAAGTAAAACATGTCTGGTTACATCATAAACTCACAATAAAAGTCAAGTACAATATCCATCAAGATAAAGAAGTACATAATCCCACTCTCATACAATAGCCAAAACAAAAGGAAAGATAACTGGATAACTGGAGCTTTACATCTACCCAAGCTCCTAAAGACTGGAACAGCAATCCGATCAAGCTCCACTACTGCTAGGATCCACCACAGGACCTGAGGGTTGGGAAAAAGATAAAGACAACGGGGTCAGACATAAGTCTGAGTGAGTCCTATAACTTTAACAATACAATCGTTAAAGTAACCAGAGAAGACATAACTTGATATACGGTAACATATAGGGATGAACGGCTATACTAAGCAGTTAACTAAACTAAGATAAAGGATAAAGACGCATCTACCCTTCCTAAGGTAAATTACTAAACTGCACCACACCCGTCGTTCCTAACTTAAAGGTTGATCCCACCCAAGGACTTATAAAATTTACTAATTAGTACCTGCGTACCCCTAGGTGACCAAGTAGGCGCCACGGGGCCCTACAATCCACTAGGTGTACACACTACTTCCCATTCGATCGGCTCCCTAACGTAGATACCCGTGCTGGCCCCACCGTGGGATGTATCATTCCCCAATGTGGCAACCTGATGAAACTAAAGGTGCACGGCTTATATCTACTCGATGCAACAACGGCTTACCTACCAGCCCGGGCCCACTCACGCATATGAAGCCCGTTGGACTTGCGTTGCCACCGCTAACCCGTTTGCCTCTTACAGTCAAGCCCAGTATGCGTGTCCCGTCCTCGACATGGGTCGAGCCCACAAAGATACGTATGGGTTACTGGTTGAAATGGGCCTCCACAAGCTACCCACCTAAGCTTGTCCCTTTTTCTAGTATATCCCACTTAACCCTTTAATCATGTTTTAATTACATGTTCTATTTTGGTTAAGTATTCTAATCGTATTTTCTATTGCCACCCAAGGCAACCACTAGATTTTCTCATGCCACCCGAGGCACCCACTTAACCCCTCATGTCCCTCTACATGCTAATGTGGTTAAGTGTTTCTTAATTAATTAATTAAGAACGTAACCTTTGTAAAGACCTCTCACATTAGACTGTCTTTTATGACCGCTGGTTAAGCCGGTTGGGTCCGGGCAGCCTTATGTCATAACAGAGTCTAACCTCGTGTCTTTACATTAATTACGTATTTAGTTTGTGCCTAAGACCTCTCACATTGGGCTAACATTTGTAGCAACTGGTTAAGCCGGTTGGGTCCGGGCAGTTTTACGCTACAACTGAGTCCAACCTCGTGTCTTAGTCAATTAATTACACCTAATTAATCACCCTCATAATTTTATATTAATTATCCCTAATTAATCAAGTTTTCTTAACATGGGTAGACCTAACTTAATAGGTAAATTCCCATGGGGTAGACCTAACTCAATAGGTAAATTCCCAACACATAGTATGGGTACACCTAACCAAATAGGCAAATTCCCATACTATGTTTATTTATTTTGTGTTATGCATAATTATATTAATTTCACACAATCTTATTAACTTATGCATTTAATTACCCCATCGTTCCCACGTAATTTCGTTCATGATATAACACATATAAAAGGTGTCAACTTGCATATGAATGAACATGTTTCAAAGGTGCCATCTTGCATATTAACAAACACATAACTTGCATATGAACTTGCATAACATGTCACATAACTTGCATATAATATGTCACATAACTTACATATTCATTTTGCATAACAAACTTGCATATTAGCTTATAGACTTGCATAATGTGTCATCATGAACTTGCATATTAATAAACATGTAACTTGCATATTTACATACATGTAACTCGCATATTAACAAACATGTAACTTGCATATAAAGAAACATGTAACTTGCATATTTACATACATGTAACTTGCATATTAACAAACATGTAACTTGCATATTAACAAACATGTAACTTGCATATTTACATACATGTAACTTGCATATTAACAAACATGTAACTTGCATATTAACAAACATGTAACTTGCATAGCATATTACCATGAACTTGCATAACATGCATATGATTACATAGCCCACAACTTGCATATTTAGCATCATGCAAACATAACATACATCATATTAAACTTGCATAAGCTTACATACTCAACATGCATAAACATAAGATTAATGCTAACATCATATCATATGATTCAAAGCTCATTAACCCACATACAAAACCATAAATCTCATCACATCTCATCTAATTAGTTTACCAAAAGATCATCAAAGTGATAGAAACTCACTACTAGCAACTTTGAACACCAAATGAAGAAGATTAAGATGCTAAGAAGGGATTAGAAGTTGATTAGAGAGTGATTAGTATGCAACCCTCTTCATAAAATTAGTGGAGGCCATGAGAGCTAGCATTTTGCCATAGTTTAGTCACTAGGTTTAATTATGAATGAATTAGGGTAGGTTAGGGTCTTATTTATAGATTAGGCAAGTGTTTTAGGCCATAGGATTAACCCTAGATTCAATCCAAGCCATCAAAGCATGTCTTGGGGAAGAAGTCAAGTGTAGGAACCATCTAGGGCCTTTAGATTAAAGATGGACCATGAGAACCATTCAAATGCAAAATCTGCACTTGAGCGAATCGGCCCACGGGTTGACAGCCAAACACCCTGGATTAACCCCTAGTCGACCCAGCGGGCTCGGGTCGACTTCAAAAATCGGCCGGTTCGGTTATTCCCCTCTCCCAATTCGCTGTTTTGAGCATTTTTGCATATTTATTTATTAAATTTTCAATTATATATATATATATCAATATATATATATATATATATCTACACAACCCATTTCACTTAATTAAGTATACTTTAATTTGGGAATTTTCGTGAAACTTCGCGAGGCCATATCTTGGTCATACGGACTCCGATTTTCGAAAACTCGGACTCTATTTCGCGTATTTTTCCGAGACGAACACAATGGCATAGCCCGTTTCCCTTGATTCCCATTTTAGAATTAAATTCTGCCTCGATTTATGTTATTACAGGTTATTGAAAATACGGGTTGTTACATTCTCCCCTCCTTAAAGGATTTCGTCCCCGAAATCTTCAAGTTAGGAAGAACGTATCCTACCATCCAATCATCCATCTACTCAAAGCATCATCCACGAGCAATCATTGTCCTTACAAGATTCTAAATGCTGGATGGATATATGCAAAAGTGTGTGTATATGTACTTACCTAATGCGAAAATCAGGCGGTTACTGATACAGTAAACCTCCTTAATGCAAACCATGATAGTGCCATGCATCCAATATGTATGCGAAACCCTATTGACACATACAAATTTCTACATGCGTGCACAACCATACACAAAAATGCATCATCCATATGATAACACAGCCATGATACATCCATCAATCTAACTACCACATCCATTTATGCAATATGCAACATGAAGTGACTGAGCCGATCTAGTGCCTAATGTGTGTGTATATGCATCCACGAGCAACCACTAGCAAACAATTGCATCCATATGCATCCATCAACCATAACATGTTTCAAACACATGTTTCAACCATAGGTTTTACCCTATCTAAAGGTCATAGGTATTAGCGAGAGGATATACTAAAGATAAGATAAGTACTAGACAAGCAATAAAGGAGAAGTTAAAAGACATACTCTCAAAAAGAAATGGATACAAAGAACGCATCTTTGCTTCCGTCTCCCAAGTAGCATTGCTTTCGTCATCTCCCCATTGCACTTTAACTAGCTGAACTTGTCTGTTCCTCAACTTCCTAGTCTCTGACCCAAGGATGCGAGTAGGAGCTCGTCGAATCGTCGCATCACGCTCTACCTCTACATCTCTAAGCAAGCTCGGCTCTACTACCTCTGCGGTCTCATGTAAGCACTTCCTCAAATGTGATACATGGAATACATCATGAACACCACTAAGTCTGTCGGGCAACTCTACCCTATATGCCATCCGTCCAATCCTTTCCTTAATAGGAAATGGTCCAACAAACCTCGGTGCTAACTTCCCAACGGACCCAAAGCGAACAACATTTCTCAATGGAGATACTTTGACAAAAACCATATCCCCAACCTCAAACTCAAGATCCGTCCTTCTCCGATCCGCATAAGATTTCTGTCTATCTTGCGCTGCTTTCATCCTTTTTCGAATTAAATCAATCTTCTCTGAAGTCTCTCTAACCATATCCGGCCCAAGCAAGATCTTATCCGTAGATTCCCACCAACATGTAGGAGATCGACAAGGCCTTCCATAAAGAGCTTCGAAAGGAGCCATACCAATACTGGACTGAAAGCTGTTATTATATGCGAACTCCACCAAAGGAAGATGTTCTTCCCATGTACCTCCAAAATCCAAGATACAAAGCCTCAAAAGATCTTCTAAGATACGGTTCACCCTCTCGGTCTGACCGTCCGTCTGAGGATGATATGCGGTGCTCAAACACAACTGAGTCCCTACCGCCTCTTGCAAACTTCTCCAAAACTCACTAGTGAAAATAGGATCTCGATCACTCACAATGCTGGATGGTACGCCATGCAATCTAACAATCTCTCTAACATAGACTGAAGCAAGCCATGGAGCGGTCCTCTTACTCTTTACGGGTATAAAATGGGCACTCTTGGTAAGTCTGTCTACCACAACCCAAATTCCCGTATTGCCCTTCCTCGATCTCGGTAACCCGTCGATGAAATCCATCGAGACACTATCCCACTTCCACTGTGGAACTTCCAATGGGTGTAGCAACCCACCGGGTTTCCTTTGCTCCACTTTAACTTGTTGGCACACTAAGCATCTAGCCACATACTCGGCCACATCTTCCTTCATACCGGCCCAGAAGAAAACTCTCTTCATGTCTTGGTACATTTTGTCTCCACCGGGATGAATAGTCATTCTTGAACGATGTGCATCATCCAAAATAGCCTTCTTCAAACCCTCATCTTGCGGTACACAAAGTCTACCGTCTCTATGCAACCATCCCTTATCATCTATGGTGTATCTACCCAAATGGCTGGACGACTCCCCTCTTATAAGCTTCTCTACCAACACAACCAACTGTGGGTCGTCTCGCTGAGCCTCGCCAATCCGTCTCAAAAGAGTAGGTCTAACCTCCAAGGATGCCAACAAACCAGGTACAAAATCAACAGAAGGTCTGAAGTCAAACAAAGAAAGAAACTCCAAGCTTCGTCGTTCCACGAACAATGGACTCAAAGATAGCCTTTTTCTACTCAAGGCGTCTGCCACCACGTTACCCTTGCCAGGGGTATACATTATCTCAAAATCATAGGATGCTAAGAACTCCATCCACCTTTGCTGTCTTAAATTTAAATCCTTCTGAGAGAATAAGTACTTCAATGATTTATGGTCAGTGAACAACTCGAATCTCTCACCAAGAAGATAATGGCGCCACGACTTAAGTGCGAAAACAATCGCAGCCAACTCTAGATCATGGGTAGGGTAATTCCTCTCATGCACTCTCAATTGTCTCCCTCCATAGGCTATTACCCTTCCCTCCTGCATCAAGACTGCGCCCAATCCTGTTCCACAAGCATCGGTATAAACAACAAACGGCTTACTCCCATCTGGGAGCACTAAAACTGGAGCGGTGGTCAAAGCTCTCTTTAATCGTCGGAAAGCGTCATCACAATCTACGTCCCATGAGAAAACCAGATTCTTCTTCGTCAAGCGGGTTAATGGGGCTGATATCTTCGCGAAGTCTTTGATGAACTTCCTATAATATCCTGCCAACCCCAAGAAACTTCTTACCTCGGTAGCATTTTTAGGAACTTTCCAATCCTGGATAGATACTATCTTTGCGGGATCCACAGCTATCCCTTCCTTAGAGACCACATGCCCTAAGAATCGCACCTCTCTTCTCCAAAAATGACATTTAGAGAATTTAGCTTTAAGACTATGTGCTCGAAGAGTCTCCAACACTTCTCTGAGATGTAAGGCATGCTCTTCTTCACTCTTGGAAAAGACCAAGATGTCATCCACAAAAACTACTACAAACTTATTCAGATACTCTCTGAACACTCTACTCATGAGATCAACAAAGTATGCGGGGGCGTTTGTCAACCCAAATGGCATCACTAGCCACTCATAAAAACCATCCGGAGTCCGGAAAGCTGTCTTCTCTATACTGTCCTCCGCCACTCTCAACTGATGAAACCCTGTAGCTAAGTCCATTTGCGAAAATACTGAGGCGCCAACCAACTGATCAAAGAGATCATCTATCCTTGGTAAGGGGTGTCTATTCTTCTTCGTGAGCTTATTAAGTTCTCTATAATCCACACAAAGTCTGAGGGACCCATCCGCCTTCGTGGCAAACACTACTGGAGCTCCCCACTCCGATATACTCCGCCTTATGAACCCCTTCTCAAGCAACTCCCCTACTTGCTTATGAAGTTCTCTTCTCTCACGAGGAGCCATGTGGCGCACTGGCAAAGACACTGGTTTGGCATTATCCACCAAATAAATTCTGAAATCTATCTCCCGCTTCGGAGGCAAACCCTTTACTTCTTCAAACACATCCGGATATTCCCGGACCACTCTGACAGAATGCAAACTCTCGACCGAAGCATCGAGCGATTCAAGATAACTTAGCAAAACAGATTCCATGGGATTACAAGAGATCTCGAGAGTATTACCCAAGCGGGTCATAAGCCTGACAACTCTCCTTTCACAATCAAGAACGGCACCATTACTGGATAACCAGTCCATGCCCAAAATCAACCCATAGCCCGTGAAGCCCAATACAAAAGTATCACATCTAAATTCAACGCTAAGTATAGAAATCTTCAAACCCAAACATATCATAGACAGATATATAGAGCCCCCAATTGGGTTTGAAACAACCAAGGGATCATCAACTAGACTGGTGTCTAAGTGCAGTGACTCAACTAACGATGATGAGATAAAAGAATGCGAAGCGCCAGAGTCAAACAAAGTACGAACTGGATGATCAAACAGAAAAACCAGACTTTCAACGGAAATAGTTCTACCTCTCTGCTGAATCGGTGGAACTGAGAGAACCTGAACTTGCCCCCCTGACTGAGGTGGTGCTATAAGAGCTTGCACCTGACCTCCTGAGGTAGACCCCGTCTTCTGTCCCTTCTTTGGGCAGTTTTTCACAAGATGCCCTGCTTCACCACAATGAAAGCAACCGGTCTTCTTCTTTTTGCGACAATCCTTACTAAGGTGTCCTGGTGTTCCACAATTGAAGCACTTCTTCTTCGTCTTCTTTTTGTCACCATTGCCTTTTCCGCCCTTGCCTTGTTGTTGCTGTTGCGGTTTCTTCTGATCCCCCTTTTTCTCTGGTGCCTTAGAATTCTTATCATCCTCATGCATAAGTGCCATGTAGACAAGCTTCTCAAAAGTGGCCCCCATAGGAATGTGAGTCATAGCTATTCCTTGCAATGGTTCGTTCAAGCCTCTAACGAACCTCAAAGCCTTCTTCTCCGGTGTATTCACCAACTCTATGCCAAACCTTGCTAATTGATTGAATTTGTTGACATATTCTTTCACCGTGAGATTCCCTTGCTTCAAATTCAAGAACTTCTCCATAAACAGATTCTCTTCCGCCCTTGAGAGAAACTTAGCCCCAAACCTTTGCTTAAAATCTGCCCAAGAGTCAACAGGGCGTTCTCCATTAGTGACCTCCCACCAGAATGAGGCCTCTCCCTTCATTAACCAAGCCGCCAACTTGACTTTCTTTCCCTCTTCCACTTCAAAGATATCTAGCAACTCTTCCACTTCCTTAAGCCAATCTCTAGCCTCTACGAAAGTCTCTGAACCAAGAAAAGGTTTTCCTCCTATAGCCTTGAACTCCTTGCAAACCTTAGCAAAATTATCCACTCTAGGCTGAGGAGGAGGAGCGGTTGTCTCTGGTGTAGTAGCATTGGCCGGACCCGCAGCCGCGGCCCTAGCCTCTTGCAACCTCCTATACCATAGTGGTATAACTAAACCCTCCGGGATGTTAAGATCTTCAGCCATGCTGAAGCGAAAGAGGAAAGATTCAAAAAGGAGATTCCGAAAGATAAAGATATGGCTATTGGGGATTATGCTTTTCTTTTTCAAAAACTTTTTCTCTTAGAAGACATGCTTTTAAAAATACTTTCTTCGAAAATACTCTTAGAAAGTAGTTTTTCTCAAAAAATTTATCTGTTCTGGTAACCTTAAGCTCTGATACCACGTGTAACACCCCACTCCCGCTATGATCACTCACAATGGGAATGCCATAACATCGGTGGAGTATTTTAGTGAATATAGAACAGAAAAATTACAACTAGACAGATATAAATAGTACTTGAAATTTTAAAACATCATTTCATAACAGCGGAAGTAAAACATGTCTGGTTACATCATAAACTCACAATAAAAGTCAAGTACAATATCCATCAAGATAAAGAAGTACATAATCCCACTCTCATACAATAGCCAAAACAAAAGGAAAGATAACTGGATAACTGGAGCTTTACATCTACCCAAGCTCCTAAAGACTGGAACAGCAATCCGATCAAGCTCCACTACTGCTAGGATCCACCACAGGACCTGAGGGTTGGGAAAAAGATAAAGACAACGGGGTCAGACATAAGTCTGAGTGAGTCCTATAACTTTAACAATACAATCGTTAAAGTAACCAGAGAAGACATAACTTGATATACGGTAACATATAGGGATGAACGGCTATACTAAGCAGTTAACTAAACTAAGATAAAGGATAAAGACGCATCTACCCTTCCTAAGGTAAATTACTAAACTGCACCACACCCGTCGTTCCTAACTTAAAGGTTGATCCCACCCAAGGACTTATAAAATTTACTAATTAGTACCTGCGTACCCCTAGGTGACCAAGTAGGCGCCACGGGGCCCTACAATCCACTAGGTGTACACACTACTTCCCATTCGATCGGCTCCCTAACGTAGATACCCGTGCTGGCCCCACCGTGGGATGTATCATTCCCCAATGTGGCAACCTGATGAAACTAAAGGTGCACGGCTTATATCTACTCGATGCAACAACGGCTTACCTACCAGCCCGGGCCCACTCACGCATATGAAGCCCGTTGGACTTGCGTTGCCACCGCTAACCCGTTTGCCTCTTACAGTCAAGCCCAGTATGCGTGTCCCGTCCTCGACATGGGTCGAGCCCACAAAGATACGTATGGGTTACTGGTTGAAATGGGCCTCCACAAGCTACCCACCTAAGCTTGTCCCTTTTTCTAGTATATCCCACTTAACCCTTTAATCATGTTTTAATTACATGTTCTATTTTGGTTAAGTATTCTAATCGTATTTTCTATTGCCACCCAAGGCAACCACTAGATTTTCTCATGCCACCCGAGGCACCCACTTAACCCCTCATGTCCCTCTACATGCTAATGTGGTTAAGTGTTTCTTAATTAATTAATTAAGAACGTAACCTTTGTAAAGACCTCTCACATTAGACTGTCTTTTATGACCGCTGGTTAAGCCGGTTGGGTCCGGGCAGCCTTATGTCATAACAGAGTCTAACCTCGTGTCTTTACATTAATTACGTATTTAGTTTGTGCCTAAGACCTCTCACATTGGGCTAACATTTGTAGCAACTGGTTAAGCCGGTTGGGTCCGGGCAGTTTTACGCTACAACTGAGTCCAACCTCGTGTCTTAGTCAATTAATTACACCTAATTAATCACCCTCATAATTTTATATTAATTATCCCTAATTAATCAAGTTTTCTTAACATGGGTAGACCTAACTTAATAGGTAAATTCCCATGGGGTAGACCTAACTCAATAGGTAAATTCCCAACACATAGTATGGGTACACCTAACCAAATAGGCAAATTCCCATACTATGTTTATTTATTTTGTGTTATGCATAATTATATTAATTTCACACAATCTTATTAACTTATGCATTTAATTACCCCATCGTTCCCACGTAATTTCGTTCATGATATAACACATATAAAAGGTGTCAACTTGCATATGAATGAACATGTTTCAAAGGTGCCATCTTGCATATTAACAAACACATAACTTGCATATGAACTTGCATAACATGTCACATAACTTGCATATAATATGTCACATAACTTACATATTCATTTTGCATAACAAACTTGCATATTAGCTTATAGACTTGCATAATGTGTCATCATGAACTTGCATATTAATAAACATGTAACTTGCATATTTACATACATGTAACTCGCATATTAACAAACATGTAACTTGCATATAAAGAAACATGTAACTTGCATATTTACATACATGTAACTTGCATATTAACAAACATGTAACTTGCATATTAACAAACATGTAACTTGCATATTTACATACATGTAACTTGCATATTAACAAACATGTAACTTGCATATTAACAAACATGTAACTTGCATAGCATATTACCATGAACTTGCATAACATGCATATGATTACATAGCCCACAACTTGCATATTTAGCATCATGCAAACATAACATACATCATATTAAACTTGCATAAGCTTACATACTCAACATACATAAACATAAGATTAATGCTAACATCATATCATATGATTCAAAGCTCATTAACCCACATACAAAACCATAAATCTCATCACATCTCATCTAATTAGTTTACCAAAAGATCATCAAAGTGATAGAAACTCACTACTAGCAACTTTGAACACCAAATGAAGAAGATTAAGATGCTAAGAAGGGATTAGAAGTTGATTAGAGAGTGATTAGTATGCAACCCTCTTCATAAAATTAGTGGAGGCCATGAGAGCTAGCATTTTGCCATAGTTTAGTCACTAGGTTTAATTATGAATGAATTAGGGTAGGTTAGGGTCTTATTTATAGATTAGGCAAGTGTTTTAGGCCATAGGATTAACCCTAGATTCAATCCAAGCCATCAAAGCATGTCTTGGGGAAGAAGTCAAGTGTAGGAACCATCTAGGGCCTTTAGATTAAAGATGGACCATGAGAACCATTCAAATGCAAAATCTGCACTTGAGCGAATCGGCCCACGGGTTGACAGCCAAACACCCTGGATTAACCCCTAGTCGACCCAGCGGGCTCGGGTCGACTTCAAAAATCGGCCGGTTCGGTTATTCCCCTCTCCCAATTCGCTGTTTTGAGCATTTTTGCATATTTATTTATTAAATTTTCAATTATATATATATATATCAATATATATATATATATATATATATATATATATATATCTACACAACCCATTTCACTTAATTAAGTATACTTTAATTTGGGAATTTTCGTGAAACTTCGCGAGGCCATATCTTGGTCATACGGACTCCGATTTTCGAAAACTCGGACTCTATTTCGCGTATTTTTCCGAGACGAACACAATGGCATAGCCCGTTTCCCTTGATTCCCATTTTAGAATTAAATTCTGCCTCGATTTATGTTATTACAGGTTATTGAAAATACGGGTTGTTACATCTTCTTCCTCCTTCCCCTCCCCTGACGCAACCGAGCCCCCCCCCCTCTACCCAAAACCCGACGACCCTTTAGCCCTAGCCTCCACCGCTTCCCACAGACGTCGACCCCCCCCCCCCAGCTGCTCCGACGTGAAACGCCATCTCCACCCCATAATCCACTGTAAGCTTTCTTCTTTATTTCATTTATTTTATTTAATTATAATACACTTTTATTTTCTGATTTATATTTATATAATTTACTTGTATAAAGATAGCGATTTCTATATATAATACATCTGTTTTAATTTAACAAAGATATGAAATTTTATAAGTAAAGATTCGGTTTTTCTATGAAGTTAGCAAAGAAAAAGATTCGATTTTTAAAATCTAAAAGACGATATTTTTAAATTAGAAAAGATTTGATTTTTAAATAAAGAGAAAGATTGAATTTTTACTAATGAAAAGATAAGGAATTTATTTAGGAAAGGTCGGATTTTTATAAGTAAAGATTCGATTTTTATATATAAGGAAGAGAAGATTTTTATTTTTAAAATTCGGTTTTTAATTTATAAAAAGGTTAAAGATATAACTTTTATATATGAAGAATTAAAAATATGATTTTCGTTTATGTAGAGAATTAGAAATATAATTTTTACATGATAGCAATATTAAAAATAGCATCTTTATATGTGTAGAAAAATAAAAATGTGATTTTTGTAATGATGTATATGAAAAAGTTCAATCTTTACATTTGAAAAGCTAAAATCTTTTTATGTAAAAAGGCGAGATCTTTATATAGAAAATAGAGAAGAAAAATATGATTTTTATATATTGAACTTCGAAATAAAAATATGATTTTTATATATTGAACTTCGAAATAAAAATATGATTTTTATATATTGAACTTCGAAATAAAAATATGATTTTTATATATTGAACTTCGAAATAAAAATATGATTTTTATATATTGAACTTCGAAATAAAAATATGATTTTTATATATTGAATAGCGAAGTAAAAATTCGATTTTTACATATGTAGTGGCTACACCAACGAAGCTGACGAAGATGCGATAGCGATGAAGATTTCTATCAATGAAGTGCAGTGGAGCTAGGATTGCTATATGTGAGAACTTCTCACTTTAAATTCTCTTTTTTTTCTAGTTATATATATATACTAGGATGCAGACGGTGCTTAGTAGCACCCGACACCCGTCATCCACAGACCATGGATGGCTTGTTTGTTAAATTGTTTGGTTGAGTAGTTGGTTAGTTTGTTGGGTTTGAATTGAATTGTTTGGCGAAATGGAATGGATTGATTGATGTGTGAATGGCGTGGGCCTTCACTAGATCGGGGATAAGGCTAGACCTTGTCCCGTTTCTAGTATCGTGCCGTTATGCCGCCGAAATTTTCTAAAATATGTTAGAAAAATAAAAATATCATTTTTATTGTGTAAATGAAATGAATAGAAATTCATGTGTTGAAATAGAATATTTTATCGTTAAAAATATAATTTTTAACGTAGAAGTGAATAAAATAAAATATTCATTTACAAACCGGACGGTTTGTTTATGTACACCTATTTGAAGGACATTGATTGGGACGATAAATTTTACACATCGCCCAACTGCACAAATAAAATCTGTGTTTGATTGTTTGAAACCCCACACGGGTGTTGGGATGAAATTTGAAGTTCACTCATCCTGATTGATTAAATATGTCGATCGATTGATTGACAGGCTGTTATAAGCGTCAAATATCTATATTTGATGCTTATACAGTGTAGTGCACTTTGGTTGATGATTGATTATTTTTCAATGCTATTATATACATGTGTTGTATGGAATCCATATAATTAACATTATATGGTGATTGATTGGGCCTCATTCCAATCGGGAAAACAATGAATATTATAAAAGAAAATTCATGTGTTGATAACAAAAATAGTCATGTGTTGACGATGATCATGTGTTGAAACTATTCATGTGTTGAGTAAAATAT
Organism: Allium sativum; assembly: GCA_030737875.1. Taxonomy (NCBI): domain Eukaryota; kingdom Viridiplantae; phylum Streptophyta; class Magnoliopsida; order Asparagales; family Amaryllidaceae; genus Allium; species Allium sativum. The sequence continues at coordinate 420,291,612 of CM060924.1, forward strand.
TTTAAATAAAATAAATTACATCTTTATCACATTTAAAATTAGAACTACTTCCCAGTAGAAGTCTAATTAAAAATCAAACGATAGATACCATAGTTTTATAAAATATTTTACATAACAAAAATAGTGATGTGTTGACAGTACTCATGTGTTGAGATTAGTCGTGTGTTAAAAGAAATATAGATTCATGTGTTGAATGGGATAAATATTCATTTGTTGGATAGAATATAGAAGTTTTGAAAATATAAATCCGTGTTGATTAGAGATGCGTTATTTTGACGCGAACGATATTTATATCGATTTTATTCGTTGTATAATGAATATTGAAAAGTGATTTCGAAATTAAATAAATTTGAATTGAATTGAAATGAACTGAAATTGAATTGAAATCAATTTGAAACGAATTCGAATTGAATCAAATAGAAGGTAAATTCGAATTGAATTGAATTGAAATGAATTTGAATTTGAATTTGAATTGAATTGAAATGAACTCGAATTGAATTGAAATCAAATCGATTTGAAATTGAAGATGAAGTTGAAATTGTTTTTGAAACGAATTTAAAACGATTTATAAAATACGTTTTAAAAGGAAATCGACGAAATATATATAATATATATATATATATTATATATATAATGGCCTGAATAGAACGCGCCGCGCCGCGGTAGTTCGTGAATTTCGACCATTGACTTCGAATTGACGTTGCGGGAGATCCGACCATCGGATTCTCCTAAAACCGGAACCGTTGGGTTCGTATCTAAAAGAGCATTCCAATAAATGTTAGAAATTTGAAATCTACGGTTGGATTTGGAATTATGTCCAAATCAAATTCGTAAAAAGTCGCTGTAAGTGCAGTTCGATGGCCGTTGTTGGAAATCGACTGTACGGGCCTTGATAAAATTATCAAAAATATCTATAATTTGTGTAAAATTATAATATCTGAATTGGAAAGAACTGGGATGAAGAATTCCACATTTGAAATGATAAAAATAGTTTTTTTTATCGAAATGAACTAGTTTTGAACTAGAATTAAAATCAACTTATTTTTGAAATAAATAAATTGAATTTGAAAGTGATTTTGAAAATAATCGATAATTTCCAATACGTGGATTGGACTGGAGCTGAATCGAAATTATCTTCGGGATATTTCGATGTTGGATTTCGTGACTATACGGATATTGTTATGGGAATTTGAAAGATATATTTTATATCGTTATTTCCAATACGATATTTGTTGGTTTCAGAATTTGGTATTGAATATAAGTCGATATATTTTCTATTCAGAGCCTTGTATTTAATATCAAATGTGATTTGGGTTTATCGTGAATCGTGTTTTAGATGACATTGGTTCTTTAACCCAGTTAAAGACAGGATATTGATTTTTGAAAAGATTAAAGCTAAGTGGAGTTTTAATGAATCTTTAATTAGATTAAAATGTGAATTGATAATTTAAATTATCAAATCTGAAAGGTGATCGAGAATGGAGTACCACCAGTTTTGCTCCAAAGCGATAGTTAAATCTTTAATTAGATTTGAACGTGAAATGGTAATTAATTTTACCGATAACACCGTGGTGTTAGATATGGAGTATCACCAGTTTTGCTCCATGGGATATATAGGTTGGGATTGGGAATAAACTAAATAATTACTTCGGTGTGGTTCGTTAATCCCGACTAGTTTGAGATGATATCCAAAGGAAGATTAAAGAATAAATTTAGAAGAATTTATCTTTGATAAAATTAATGGGAACCTTTCCCTAAGAATGTGATTTTGTGAATAAAAGAATATTCTGAATTGGAATGAGGCGTTCGTTGTGTTTGTGTAACATTTGTTTATCATATACGTGGGTTATTCAGGAAGGCCGGGTTATACCCATTCTGAATAACCGATTCGACGAGATGTCGAAGATGAAGACGGTGCTTGAGGACCGGAAGTCTTCACATCGTTTGGGTGATTACTGATGATCTTGATTGGGCTGTACACCCAGGATGAGGGAATCAGTTGGTGATCGTCCAGACGTACCTGGAGATGGATGGATATGCGAGGAAAGTGCCTCCGGTTTCGTTCAGACCCAGAACGAACTTGTAAATGGATTGTGTGTCTGACACTGGATTTTATTCTGTGTTGATTGATCTCTATTAAATATACATCTGTTTGGCGGCGGAGAATTTATTCTCTTGCTTAACGCCCTTCTCTGAGACGTACGAGCTCAGAGGTTGTATATCGATGGACATCAGTCGCATGGAGTGAATTGCCAGTGTGGCATGCGTAAGTGGCAATTGATCAAGGCTTCTGTTGAAAAGCAAAGTCTTGTGGTTGATGATCAAAGCACGGCCTGTGTGGCGTAGCTTTGTGTATAACGTGAATTCGCGAGCCTCACACCTCGGTATGAGTCAAAAACGGGAGACGGACCCAAGGAGTGCACGACGTTTCTTTCTAGCTAGGGTGGTGTCAGTGACCTACCAGCCCTGACATTTATATACTTTTCACCTGTGTGGTTGTTGGATACGAGACGCCTCGGATATAGGTCTATAAGGACCGGGAAACGTGTGTTCAGGAATAATTAATCCTCAAAAGTAAGAGAGGACCGGCCTTGGAGGTTCCAAAGGATCAGAGTGGGGTCCTGAGGCATTGCTAGAGTGTCTCGAACGCGGAGAGGAGCTTGCCCCTTGCCTCGGCTCATGAGGGAAATCCAATTTCCAATACGTGATGGTGCGGTTTTATTTGTAGAACCTAGTATGGCGACATAGTGGTATGGGTCATTAATGCCGCCTATGATTGAAATTTATGATTGAAATTGTTTTGACACTATACACCTATAATAGTATCAAATAATGTGTTTTAAACGTATCAAGCATACTTTGGCTGTTATAAGGTAAAAACTCTATCCTCCGGCTTGCGTTGCATTGTGTGATGGGACCTGGGTCTTATAACAGCTTCATTTTTCTTTATTTAGCATTGCGCTGTTTGTTTTATGCACTGGTATTCTTGGGAGGAAACCCGTTCCGTGTTATACGGCGTGGTCCCTTGATTTACCGAACTTTAAAATAAAGAATAATAACTGTTTTAGTTCTCACACCAGTCACATGACTGACCTGGAGTTTATTGTTTTAACCTAAACTCTGGGTGCCCCTATTTTCCACACGGGCAGCTAGTAGTTTTGGTTTTGCAGATTTATATTCAAAGGGTCCTGATTTACAGCTGGAACGATGCTCGGAAAGCTCTGTATCCGTGTATCACTTCTAGTTGTGTTTTGTATATTTTCCCGCTGCTATATAATTTATTGTAATCTCTGATATTTGTCGAATGTAATTTAATCATTTATACTCTGTATATTCTTGTATCTGATGGAATTGTTGTAATAACAATGAAATGTTCTTCCGTTTGCATTCTATTTTGTCTTGTACTCAATTCTATCCGTGCTTTCCTTCACGGGGAAGTTCGGGTCGTCTCAGTTTGGTATCAGAGCTTTGGTTTACAGAGCTCGAGAACAAGACACATTAGAACCATACGAAAGAATTCATCAGATATTGGATTAGTAATATCCAATTAGAATTACTCGTTAGAGATAGGATCAGTAGTATCCTAGAACGAGTGTGAAGAGTATATATTTCAAATGAAAACAATTTTGTTTTGAAAATTTAAATCTCTTTATACGTATTTGATTATTTAATTATTTTGAATATGGACAATCGAGTATATATAGATTTCGCGTATACGCGTCATGAACGTATATTCGAAGTTTTAATATACTGGATAGATATAGAATCACATTCTAGACATCCGGGGATAATTCTGATGATGTGGCCACATCATCAGTATTTATGTTCGTATTTCGAAGGTGTGACTTCTATATATTTCCATTAGGCTGGTGTGAGAACCAAAACTTATATAGCTAGAACACATTGTTGTGAATTGGCATCAAAACATGATTTTTTGTATATATGTATCAAAATTATGAATTTGAAACTCTAATTCACTAATTGATTGATGTTTGTGTTGTTTGTTTATTTGTTTGCTAATTTTTAACCATTTAGCCTAATATAATCAAATATTGAATTGTATTGAAAATTGGTCGCATTTGCTTGTATATACATATACTTACATTGAACAGGTCATAGCAAGGAGGCTAGAGCCGAAGAATAAAATTTGTTTTCCCGACAAATAGGTACATGTTTACTACATAATTTACTGTTTTGTTTGGGTGATGATGATTTTATGAGCCTATTGGCTAGCCGCTTAGCTTTTTCTTTTTCTTTTTGAGATCTGAAGGACCGGGGAAGCTATTTGAAATTCCCCGATGCTCCCGGTGCAGGGGAGGTTATGGCGAAATTTAGGGTGTTAGCCAAATTTTTGAATATTTGAAAATTCTCAGAAACTGAAAAGTTGAAGAATGGAAGCCAGATCGAACGTAGAGTTGATTAATCAAACCACTTTCGACTTTGTTCCTTTTCGGGGACGAAAAGTTTTAAGTGGGGGAGATTGTAATAACCCGAAAATCTGGGCCAGTTTAAAATTTTTATTTCGGCAATTTTAGCGATTTTGAATATTTAAAATAGATTATTTTAAATAATATCGACGAGAAATTTATTTTGAATATAATTAGAACGTATATATTTATATACGTCGTCGTTAGAATATAAATAATTATATATAATTATAAATAGAATTGAAAATGGCGCGGTAGTTCGATAATTCGATTTCAAACTTCAATTGAATGTACCGGGTGCAAAACAATCCGGATTTTAGTGAAACCAAAAATGATAGGATCTAAATAATGATATCTTTCCAACGAATCCGAAAGATCAAGATTTCATAGCGGGAATCAAAAGATATGTCCAGTTGAAAATTCTGAATAGTCGTTATGGAATTCAGGCCCTTAAAAATGGACATTTTGCAAATGACCTCGGATTTCGACGAAACCACTTTTGTTGGGTCCGTGATGTCAAATTATTGCTAGGTTTCAAATTTCATAATTTTTCGAATCAATATGTGAGCGTGGCAAAGGAAAACGCGTTTGACCAGTTTCAGTTGATTTTAATCGACTGGAAAATGGCCATTTTTCCAACGGTCTCAGAATTCGACGAAACTAGTTTTGTTAGGACCGCATCATCAATACGAATTCTGGAATTTTTCTAGTTAGTATGTGGCCCCGGTAATTTGAAATGTACGTTTAAAATTCAATATAGTGATTTAAATGTAAATTCAACGGAAACTGATCAAAACAATCAAATCAGCTTGCGATACATATCCCATTGTGTTCGGAATGGGGGTAAAACGCTATGGGCGACAGGCGGTGGGCCTCGTTTAGAGGTCGTATGTGAAAATCAACTTTTTGAAAAAAGAAAATAATTAAATTAATAAAAAAATTAAATCTCCCCCTTTAATCTCGTTCTGGCCCCCCCTTCTTTCATTCGTTCGATTCAAAGGAAAAAAAAAACGAGAGCGACAGGGGGGAAGCCGCCGCCGCCGCATCGCCCCCCCCCCCCCCCCGATGGGCCACCGCCGCGCCAGAGGCGGGCGCACCCCCTCCTCTTCTTCCTCCTTCCTTCTTCCCCTCCCCTGACGCAACCGAGCCCCCCCCCCCCTCTACCCAAAACTTGACGCCCCTTTAGCCCTAGCCTCCACCGCTTCACACAGACGCCGACCCCCCCCCCCCCCCCCAGCTGCTCCGACGTGAAACGCCATCTCCACCCCATAATCCACTGTAAGCTTTCTTCTTTATTTCATTTATTTTATTTAATTATAATACACTTTTATTTTCTGATTTATATTTATATAATTTACTTGTATAAAGATAGCGATTTCTATATATAATACATCTGTTTTAATTTAACAAAGATAGGAAATTTTATAAGTAAAGATTCGGTTTTTCTATAAAGTTAGCAAAGAAAAAGATTCGATTTTTAAAATCTAAAAGACGATATTTTTAAATTAGAAAAGATTTGATTTTTAAATAAAGAGAAAGATTGAATTTTTACTAATGAAAAGATAAGGATTTTATTTAGGAAAGGTCGGATTTTTATAAGTAAAGATTCGATTTTTATATATAAGGAAGAGAAGATTTTTATTTTTAAAATTCGGTTTTTAATTTATAAAAAGGTTAAAGATATAACTTTTATATATGAAGAATTAAAAATGTGATTTTCGTTTATGTAGAGAATTAGAAATATAATTTTTACATGATAGCAATATTAAAAATAGCATCTTTATATGTGTAGAAAAATAAAAATGTGATTTTTGTAATGATGTATATGAAAAAGTTCAATCTTTACATTTGAAAAGCTAAAATCTTTTTATGTAAAAAGGCGAGATCTTTATATAGAAAATAGAGAAGAAAAATATGATTTTTATATATTGAACTTCGAAATAAAAATATGATTTTTATATATTGAACTTCGAAATAAAAATATGATTTTTATATATTGAACTTTGAAATAAAAATATGATTTTTATATATTGAACTTCGAAATAAAAATATGATTTTTATATATTGAACTTCGAAATAAAAATATGATTTTTATATATTGAATAGCGAAGTAAAAATTCGATTTTTACATATGTAGTGGCTACAGCAACGAAGCTGACGAAGATGCGATAGCGATGAAGATTTCTATCAATGAAGTGCAGTGGAGCTAGGATTGCTATATGTGAGAACTTCTCACTCTAAATTCTCTTTTTTTTCTAGTTATATATATATATACTAGGATGCAGACGGTGCTTAGTAGCACCCGACACCCGTCATCCACAGACCATGGATGGCTTGTTTGTTAAATTGTTTGGTTGAGTAGTTGGTTAGTTTGTTTGGTTTGAATTGAATTGTTTGGTGAAATGGAATGGATTGATTGATGTGTGAATGGCGTGGGCCTTCACTAGACCGGGGATAAGGCTAGGCCTTGTCCCGTTTCTAGTATCGTGCCGTTATGCCGCCGAAATTTTCTAAAATATGTTAGAAAAATAAAAATATCATTTTTATTGTGTAAATGAAATGAATAGAAATTCATGTGTTGAAATAGAATATATTATCGTTAAAAATATAATTTTTAACGTGGAAGTGAATAAAATAAAATATTCATTTACAAACCGGACGGTTTGTGTATGTACACCTATTTGAAGGACATTGATTGGGACGATAAATTTTACACATCGCCCAACTGCACAAATAAAATCTGTGTTTGATTGTTTGAAACCCCACACGGGTGTTGGGATGAAATTTGAATTTCACTCATCCTGATTGATTAAATATGTCGATCGATTGATTGACAGGCTGTTATAAGCGTCAAATATCTATATTTGATGCTTATACAGTGTAGTGCACTTTGGTTGATGATTGATTATTTTTCAATGCTATTATATACATGTGTTGTATGGAATCCATATAATTAACATTATATGGTGATTGATTGGGCCTCATTCCAATCGGGAAAACAATGAATATTATAAAAGAAAATTCATGTGTTGATAACAAAAATAGTCATGTGTTGACGATGATCATGTGTTGAAACTATTCATGTGTTGAGTAAAATATTTTAAATAAAATAAATTACATCTTTATCACATTTAAAATTAGAACTACTTCCCAGTAGAAGTCTAATTAAAAATCAAACGATAGATACCATAGTTTTATAAAATATTTTACATAACAAAAATAGTGATGTGTTGACAGTACTCATGTGTTGAGATTAGTCGTGTGTTAAAAGAAATATAGATTCATGTGTTGAATGGGATAAATATTCATTTGTTGGATAGAATATAGAAGTTTTGAAAATATAAATCCGTGTTGATTAGAGATGCGTTATTTTGACGCGAACGATATTTATATCGATTTTATTCGTTGTATAATGAATATTGAAAAGTGATTTCGAAATTAAATAAATTTGAATTGAATTGAAATGAACTGAAATTGAATTGAAATCAATTTGAAACGAATTCGAATTGAATCAAATAGAAGGTAAATTCGAATTGAATTGAATTGAAACGAATTTGAATTTGAATTGAATTGAAATGAACTCGAATTGAATTGAAATCAAATCGATTTGAAATTGAAGATGAAGTTGAAATTGTTTTTGAAACGAATTTAAAACGATTTATAAAATACGTTTTAAAAGGAAATCGACGAAATATATATAATATATATATTTTATATATATAATGGCCTGAATAGAACGCGCCGCGGTAGTTCGTGAATTTCGACCATTGACTTCGAATTGACGTTGCGGGAGATCCGACCGTCGGATTCTCCTAAAACCGGAACCGTTGGGTTCGTATCGAAAAGAGCTTTCCAATAAATGTTAGAAATTTGAAATCTAACGGTTGGATTTGGAATTATGTCCAAATCAAATTCGAAAAAAGTCGCTGTAAGTGCAGTTCGATGGCCGTTGTTGGAAATCGACTGTACGGGCCTTGATAAAATTATCAAAAATATCTATAATTTGTGTAAAATTATAATATGTGAATTGGAAAGAACTGGGATGAAGAATTCCACATTTGAAATGAAAAAAATAGTTTTTTTTATCGAAATGAACTAGTTTTGAACTAGAATTAAAATCAACTTATTTTTGAAATAATTAAATTGAATTTGAAAGTGATTTTGAAAATAATCGATAATTTCCAATACGTGGATTGGACTGGAGCTGAATCGAAATTATCTTCGGGATATTTCGATGTTGGATTTCGTGACTATACGGATATTGTTATGGGAATTTGAAAGATATATTTTATATCGTTATTTCCAATATGATATTTGTTGGTTTCAGAATTTGGTATTGAATATAAGTTGATATATTTTATATTCAGAGCCTTGTATTTAATATCAAATGTGATTTGGGTTTATCGTGAATCGTGTTTTAGATGACATTGGTTCTTTAACCCAGTTAAAGATAGGATATTGATTTTTGAAAAGATTAAAGCTAAGTGGAGTTTTAATGAATCTTTAATTAGATTAAAATGTGAATTGATAATTTAAATTATCAAATCTGAAAGGTGATCGAGAATGGAGTACCACCAGTTTTGCTCCAAAGCGATAGTTAAATCTTTAATTAGATTTGAACGTGAAATGGTAATTAATTTTACCGATAACACCGTGGTGTTAGATATGGAGTATCACCAGTTTTGCTCCATGGGATATATAGGTTGGGATTGGGAATAAACTAAATAATTACTTCGGTGTGGTTCGTTAATCCCGACTAGTTTGAGATGATATCCAAAGGAAGATTAAAGAATAAATTTAGAAGAATTTATCTTTGATAAAATTAATGGGAACCTTTCCCTAAGAATGTGATTTTGTGAATAAAAGAATATTCTGAATTGGAATGAGGCGTTCGTTGTGTTTGTGTAACATTTGTTTATCATATACGTGGGTTATTCAGGAAGGCCGGGTTATACCCATTCTGAATAACCGATTCGACGAGATGTCGAAGATGAAGACGGTGGTTGAAGACCGGAAGTCTTCACATCGTTTGGGTGATTACTGATGATCTTGATTGGGCTGTACACCCAGGATGAGGGAATCAGTTGGTGATCGTCCAGACGTACCTGGAGATGGATGGATATGCGAGGAAAGTGCCTCCGGTTTCGTTCAGACCCAGAACGAACTTGTAAATGGATTGTGTGTCTGACACTGGATTTTATTCTATGTTGATTGATCTCTATTAAATATACATCTGTTTGGCGGCGGAGAATTTATTCTCTTGCTTAACGCCCTTCTCTGAGACGTACGAGCTCAGAGGTTGTATATCGATGGACATCAGTCGCATGGAGTGAATTGCCAGTGTGGCATGCGTAAGTGGCAATTGATCAAGGCTTCTGTTGAAAAGCAAAGTCTTGTGGTTGATGATCAAAGCACGGCCTGTGTGGCGTAGCTTTGTGTATAACGTGAATTCGCGAGCCTCACACCTCGGTATGAGTCAAAAACGGGAGACGGACCCAAGGAGTGCACGACGTTTCTTTCTAGCTAGGGTGGTGTCAGTGACCTACCAGCCCTGACATTTATATACTTTTCACCTGTGTGGTTGTTGGATACGAGGCGCCTCGGATATAGGTCTGTAAGGACCGGGAAACGTGTGTTCAGGAATAATTAATCCTCAAAAGTAAGAGAGGACCAGCCTTGGAGGTTCCAAAGGATCAGAGTTGGGTCCCGAGGCATTGCTAGAGTGTCTCGAATGCGGAGAGGAGCTTGCCCCTTGTCTCGGCTCATGACGGAAATCCAATTTCCAATACGTGATGGTGCGGTTTTATTTGTAGAACCTAGTATGGCGACATAGTGGTATGGGTCATTAATGCCGCCTATGATTGATATTTATGATTGAAATTGTTTTGACACTATACACCTATAATAGTATCAAATAATGTGTTTTAAACGTATCAAGCATGCTTTGGCTGTTATAAGGTAAAAACTCTATCCCCCGGCTTGCGTTGCATTGTGTGATGGGACCTGGGTCTTATAACAGCTTCATTTTTCTTTATTTAGCATTGCGCTGTTTGTTTTATGCACTGGTATTCTTGGGAGGAAACCCGTTCCGTGTTATACGGCGTGGTCCCTTGATTTAGCGAACTTTAAAATAAAGAATAATAACTGTTTTAGTTCTCACACCAGTCACATGACTGACCTGGAGTTTATTGTTTTAACCTAAACTCTGGGTGCCCCTATTTTCCACACGGGCAGCTAGTAGTTTTGGTTTTGCAGATTTATATTCACAGTGTCCTGATTTACAGCTGGAACGATGCTCGGAAAGCTCTGTATCCGTGTATCACTTCTAGTTGTGTTTTGTATATTTTCCCGCTGCTATATAATTTATTGTAATCTCTGATATTTGTCGAATGTAATTTAATCATTTATACTCTGTATATTCTTGTATCTGATGGAATTGTTGTAATAACAATGAAATGTTCTTCCGTTTGCGTTCTATTTTGTCTTGTACTCAATTCTATCCGTGCTTTCCTTCACGGGGAAGTTCGGGTCGTCTCAAATAAATATTTAAAATGGTATAAAATCTTGTAAATTCAATATCTCTTTCGTATATGGTCAGAATTTCGAACGGTCAGATCCGTTGGGATCGCATGGACGAGGGCTACACTATGGAACTGACTGGAGATGGATTGGAGCCCGTTACAATTTATAGCAAAATAAATTATTCGTCTGAATCAAATTGAGCGATGGTTATCGTTATCAACGATGATCGTCCAATGTGAGTAAATCTCACTAACTCTGAACAGTTTATAATTTCATGTTGTATTTTTAGAACTGTTAAATATTGACTGATTGGCTATGTGTTGACTGTTTGATTGAACTGCTAGTCAGTTAGTTGAATTTCTATATTGATTATGTTTATCAGAATATATCATATGGAACTGAAAGTGATATTGATTTTATTGTGTAACATCTGTGGATGCAGGGAAACAGATTGGAGGAATCCGACTGGATTCCTCAACAGTTATTTTATTGTTTTTCATATATTTTGATATATGATGTGAATTATAACTTGTTGTTGATTGTGTGTGTATGGACGATATTGGACATCGTAATTTGATATGTTAAACACCATAACATACCGGGATTTGGAGGAAAGGGGAATTTGTCAAAGTGAAAATAAAAAGAGAATATTTATAAAATCAGAGGATTTTCTAAAAGATAATATTTATAAATAAAATATTTATAAATAGGAATATTTATAAATGGAATATTTATAAATAGGAAATACGTTTAAGTGGGAATTATAAATGAAGGAAATCTTTATAAATAGAATATTTATAAAGTGGATTACTTACTTAGAAAATAAATAGGATAAGATAATGAGATATTTATTTGTTAAATAAATAAGATACGATTAATGGATTATTTATTTGTTAAAGTAATAGGTTAAGATAAAGAGATATTAGCTTAGAAATTTACTAAGTTAAACAAAAGGATATTAACTTAGGGATTGAATAAGTTAAAAAAAGGATATTAACTTAGGAATTGAATAAGTTAAACAAAGGATATTAACTTAGGGATTGAATAAGTTAAACAAGGATATTAACTTAGGAATTGAATAAGTTAAACAAGGATTTTCGAGTTAGGAAATAAAAGTCATATTAAAGATAATATATTTCGGTGTTTGCACACCTGTTTTTCTTTGATGGTTAAATCACAGACTATCGATGTTTTGACCATTTTAACGTTGTTAATATGGAGAGACCGGTTGGATTATTATCCAAAGAACCACTCTGTATTGGCATAAGCGTTGCGAATCATATATGCCAAAGATAATTGAAGATGGAGTAAAGTGCAAGGGCTATTGTATAAGTCTTAGATAACAGTACCTAAGATGGATGTACTGAATAGTGCCTTCGGTCCATCATGTTCCTGGATGACTTGTATGGATGAATGTCTGACAGAGTATTTCCAGAAAGGTCGCGTACATTGATTTCTTCAACTGTACCAAGAGTGGAAGTGGAGAAGGAAACTTCTTTAGCTAACACGTAATGTACTGTTGTAGACGTCAATTAATGATTTTCGATGGATCTGACAATGTGGCATTCGAAGTGAATCTGATGTGATGATGAAGCGTAACCTCAAGCCTCATCAACCGGTAAATAACAGAAATCGGGCAGGCAGCATGGCTAAGTCGGTCGCTCCGAAGTAGGGTGTATAATCACCTGATCTAGAGTTTCATTTACTTCTAAAAATCAATTGTTGATGCTGTCCCATTCGGGAAACGGTTGCTGATCCCAACCGTTGGTGATATACATTCGATACACTCAAACGAAATGAGTGGTCGGTCATATGTGGCCGGGTTGCAAGATGTTCTTGTTGAACCCAGTGTATTCCTCTCTAGAGGTACACTAGCGAAAGGTGGTTCCATACCTTGTCATAGTTGGAAATCCATTACCCAATACGTGCTTGCGGTTTTGATTTTATATATATATGTAGAACGTGAGATGGAAGCGTTTCTGCTAGATGATTATTATATTGTGGTTGATAGACATTATTATAATATCAAAAGGTTTTTATATAAAGATATTTTGGATTCTCATGAGGGAAAAACCCGTTCCGTTATACGGCGTGGTCTTATGAGATATCATTTACTTGTTCGAACTGTTTTAAACTGTTTTACTCATACCAGTCCCATGACTGACCCGGAGTTTATTTTGTTTTGTTTTCCCTAAACTCTTGGGTGCCTAAATTTGTACGGGCAGTCAAGTAGTCGAGATTTTACAGATGAACTTGAAGAGCTGGAGCAGGAGGCTTTAGGATCATATAGCTATTGTTTATTTCCGCTGTGTTGTAAGTGTTGTACTCTGATAATGTTATTGTATACATATACTGATTTTATTTCAAGGATATGTTATCTATTATATGTTATTCGTTCCGCTGTGAGGTTCGTGTTACTCTGATGTTGTGTTCTTCTTCTTCTTCTATTCTAAGTTTCTATCTTATCTTTCCTCACCCTCTAATTTCTTTCATTAATCATTCGGTATTTTCGACTCTTGATGTTCGATATGTGTTGTATATTGGATAACCAAGATCGCATTTTTCCGGGTCGTTAAATAGTCCCAATCATAGAATATATGAGACTATATTAACTAAAATATAGATTTATTGAAAATGTTGGGTCCTTTGTGCAAACTCAATTTCAAACTGAGTTTGCAACTCAATTTAGCAAACTAAGCTTGCAAACTTCGTTTTGCAAACTAGGTTGCAGCTCAGTTTCGCAAACTGCGTTGCAGCTCAGTTTGGAAAACTGGGTCTGCAGCTCAATTTGGAAAACTGAAATGCAGCTTCGTTTTCGAAGCTGAGATGCAGCTCAGTTTTCGAAGCTGAGATGCAACTTGGTGCAGCTCAGTTTCACAAACTGGGTTGCAGCTCAGTTTCGCAAACTGCATTGCAGCTCAGTTTGGAAAACTGGGTCTGCAGCTCAATTTGGAAAACTGAAATGCAGCTTAGTTTTTGAAGCTGAGATGCAGCTCAGTTTTCGAAGCTGAGATGCAACTCGGTTTTTGAAAATGAATTGCAACTCTGTTTTGAAAACTGAGCTTGCAACTTAGCAAAAATTAAAGCATTATTTGATGACTGTCATGTTATAACTTGAAGATATTTTGTATGGTTTCACTTATTTGTTTTTATTTACAACTTTAGCACTTACGAGGGAAGGCAATTACATATTATAGACTGTGCTTTGTGTGTTTGCAACTCAGTTATGCAACTCAGTTTTGAAATTTTAAAGCATTATTGACAGTGGACTTATCATGGCCAAAGCTGTATGTTTTCCTATTTATTTTTGTCCTCGGCAAAAGTGTCTATTTATTTATGGGTTATCTTTAAGCTATTTGATTGGTGGATATACGCCTTTATAAGGATTGGGTTTTTATTGTTAATGTATGTATGTATCATCCCAGTGGAAAATGTTCCATTACAACTTTTTTTTTTCCTTTTTTTTTTGCATAAATGAGTGCATTTATATCTTATAGGCACTCGTGGAGGAATAAAACATAATTTGGAATGTAATGACAATGAGAAAGTAAACATGTATGACCTTGACAATCATCCTGTCTCTAAAGTTTTTGGAATGTAATGAGTGCATTTATGTTTTGTAGTTTGGACATGATATTACGGTATTTTGAAATGGGAAGCATGTAGCTCATATTTGAGTGTTATGGAATTGTGATATTGTTGAATTTGAGATATGGAAGTGTACTAATTATTGAATAGATATGTCACTACACCAGAAATGCAATTTCGCAATGGCTTTGGGCTGTGAAGAAAAAAAGATTACACATAAAAACTATAAGCAACAATGCATTGATGAATTGTGCTTACATATTAACTCATTTTAACAAAATGTAGTTTGACATTATCTACCATTCATTATTATTAAATATAATGATGTATAAGCAGTCAGTTGAATAAATGATTAATAAAAGGCGACAAAGCACCACAATTCCTTCATGATTAAACTTTGCTGACTCTAAAACCAGCTCTACAAACAAAATGACGTTAAATTCAAAAGGAAATTAGGCCAACCCAGATGAACACTTAAACATGGAACAATGCATTTCTTTTCTAATCTTTAATATACTTATGTTATTTAGCGTGCATCACAGCAATACATCGGAGTAAATAATGCAATTTTTTTGGCTGTACATATGCAAGAAGGAAATTTGGACTTGAAAGATAATGCAAATAGTGCAATTTATTGGCTATACATGTGCATCGGTCGTTATACATGTCCAAACAGTTTGTATATATTGAATAAACAGAGAGTGGTACAGGGAGACTTACATGACTCTATTAACAGGTTGACATGCAGTCCATGTTCTCGAGGACTACATCCTTTCACTTTCATTTTCTGTCCTATCAAAATCGTTTTGCTGGCGTCGTGCTCCTTATACGTGTAAACAACCAAAGTGGCGGAAGCTAATTTGCAAATACAGTAAAACTGCAACATCCAAACAGAAGCATAGAACATTAAACATGCAGTTACTAGGCCATAGTCATCTAAACCAAGCGCAAAACATGCATTTCAAACAATTTCATGCCAGTTTCGGTGCTTGAAAGATGCAGTTGCACCTTAAATGAGTAACATTCGCAAATAAAAACTAGGAAAATAAGTCAGGACTTAAAGTGAACAAGAGTGGGAATTTCAAGTCTTCGTTATATAGATCAGCCTGATCCGAGGATTGTTATAGGTTCGTGTCAAATTTAAGGAGCATAAGTATTATAATTACCATACCGATAAATAATTTTACGGATTAAAATTAAGTTATAGAGCATCACCAATGCACGAGTCGAAATTACCACCAATTATCAAACAAGAATAATAATGTATAAATGGTTTCAAAAGGTATAAAGATAATAAACATACAGGAGGACAAACTTGTCACCGCATTTTTGTCGGCTTTTCACCAGCTTTTCCTACTGGATCCCTACTGGAACGCCTTGGATCCTACAGTTGTTATGCAAGGAAAACATACATCTTTATATAATAAACAATACTACTTCCTATGGTTTCAAAAACTTGAGGGAGAAAAGTAGCGCAATGCAATTCAAATTACCACTTATCAATGATCTTGATGCAACATACAATGTAAGATCTACTATACATATCCATAACATAGAGAAGATCAAATACTGATTTTGCTTATATGCAGGATGTATGTCGTCAGTGGCGGATATAGAAAGTAAATTCAACGGGGGCAAAAAAAAAAATTCCATACAAAAACTAATAATAAAGATAATACATAAACTTGTTCACACAAGAATTAGTTCATAAAAAAATTAGTTCATACATACAATAGTTCATATATTTAAAGTTGTCCTCGACGAGACTTCATGTTCTTAAAACGTTGAAGAATTGGTTCAATTGAAATGCTATTGAATATATCTTTTCCATGCCTACCTATAGTAAATTGACAATGATACACTCACACTATCATACACATATTATTTATTTTCACATTAAAAAACAAATTAAGTTACATTAAATGGTAATGGCATTCTCACGAACATATAGTATGCAGTGTAACTTGATAAAAATTGGAGAAAACTTCATAGTGTCATCGCAGCTATAACCAATTATAAAGCAAAAAATAAATGTATCAATGAAAATAAAGATCATACCAGTTATTAAATATCTATTTTTATAGTGTTGGACAACTTGGACTGTTGCCCATGCTTGCTGTTGGACTGTTGGGAGCATGCCAAAAATAAAGATTCTACCTGCTGTTATTTGCTTTTGGGAGCAAAAAATGAATAGTAAATGAATGCAGCGTGTGTTGAGGTATGTGATGAGTGGAGGCAAACATATCTCATATAGAAAAAAGCGATTATGTTTTTTTAATTTTATAAATCTCAGTGGGGGCCACTGCCCCGACTGGTCCCTTATCAGCCAGTGTATGTCGTGCGCCAAGACTAAACAAAGATGAGCTCAGTCAAATAATAGTGAGAGTGGTAAAGTACGACAGCTTCTATGTAGGAGGAGGTGTAAAGGGTGTGTTCCTTTATATATTTGGCGTACCTGTATTACAAATTGAAATCTTTTCAAGAGTCAAGGTGCATGCCGAGCAAAATTTGCGAGTGTTTTTATTACAACTTATGAAAGAATCAAAAAAATGAAAAATTAAGACAAAACTTTATTTTATCTTCCAAACTTATAAGACAGAGCCCTTATTTTGTCCATTAAAGAAGTTCCAACTAATTGAAGAAAAAAAGGTAATGTTTATCTTAATTTAAAAACAAAAACACATTATAAATGTAGAGCAACAACAATAATATTTCTTTAGTATGAAAAGAATGACAGGTTAAAATAGGAAACAAAGGATTATTAATTAGTAGCATTCTCTTAAAGGATCTTTAACATTAAAAAGCCAAGACCATGAATATAATGGCAATTACCGATTCTATAACAATTACGAATATTTGACAGAGCAATCTTACCTCCTTTCCTTTTAGCCCAAACAATTATCTCCATTTGAAAAACATATCTTTTGCTTACACATGAGTTCATCACATCTCCAAGAACAGATTTCTGATAAAGCCTGTATGTTAAGAAAATATGTTGATATCCAATGGCATATCCAAGATTTGATGTCATGATGTAAAAAAGCTCAATTTCGAACTGACGTTGTTGCATGGCAGCAGCAAACGTTTTTCTATAATAACCTGATGTACTCAAACTTTATGTTAGCCACTGGTAATGATAAAATAGTACACATATATCAAACATACCAAAAAAAATTCTTTACGATCTGACACACCAGGCCATAGAAGTGTGTGTGCTAGTACATTTTCTTCCCTACCGGTAAGTTTTCTCTTGAGGTTCCATTGTGTACATTGTTACCTCTAACATAACGGGTTCCGATCACTATATTTGCACCCATCTCAAGTTGCTTCCTGATAAAACAAAAAAAGAGAAAAGCAGTTAACAATGTCTGTGTTCTTTATATTCCTAAGAAATTTCAGCATTAACTTACGCTAGATAGAATAATCACCCTGTTGCGCAAAATAGGTTAAAAACAAATGTGTGTTGGTTGAGAAATAAATTTTAATCAACAACGCCAGTACTACAGTCTTGCATGTATTGTAGGTTTTTATATAATAGTTCAGTTGACACTTATCAAATTCTTACTTGATAAACTTGGCAGACGTTTTTGGGTATAAGAAAGAAAAAAATAGTATACGTAGAAAATAATAATCTAAGTAGAATAATCGTTTCTCTTATTTGTTAGTTTATCTTAATATGTGTTCTTTCGAATTTCTTATAGCACAGTACTTGAACACGCCTACGTTAGAGGACCCAATAAGTTTATATTCCCGAGATGGGAAAACTGAAGATATCGTCTCATACATCCAATTCTGAGTAGAATCGGATTCCAAGTCGTTTTCATCTGCCTGTAAAACGCCACTTCCCAAACAATAGAGCTAAAACCCATTAACCTCAGTAACATGTTATGTATGGGAAACACCAACAAATAATTCACGTGGTGGAATTATGGTTACAGTAATGTGCTGGTCAAACGATATCAGTCTGTTACGTACATTGCCACTATTTTTGTCATTGAAATTGTTCAGTGGCTGCTAGAAATTATAATAGAGAAACTATTCCTACTGTTATAGCTCGCAAGTCACTTGTGTTCAAGAATTAATCAATAGCTAGCAATGTCACAACAGCATAGCGTAGATAAAAGATTTTCAGTGCATACACCTCCCCCACTATATCATAATTTGGAAAAATAAAATTATATGGCAATTACTTTTACCTTATAATGGAATGGTCCAATTCAATAAAATTAAATCACCATTCATAACCAATAATTCACAAAACAATAAGCAGCCACTGCTTGACTAAGGCTATAGGTTTATGTAAAAACAACTAAGACCAATTCTTTGAATGTTAAAATCTTTTGGAAGAAAAAGCAGGGAATTTTCTTTTGTTTCTTGTAAAGAAAAGAAGAAAAAATTGGATGTTCTATTTCAAACAATGAAGCATGAGTCGGTTAAAATGGCTGCCCTTTAACATAACACAAAAATATTTTGCACTTATTATCCATGTACTTTGTAAAGGTATTCATCCTAGAAAATCCACTTTTATACCACGTAAGCATTATCGTACTACGCTGACAAATTAGTTTCGATTTGGAGCCTGTCATTGATGAAATCAACTCATCCAGGAACCTTTCGTCACTTGATATTGAATACCTAACACACGTAACACAAAAGGATTCATTGATTGGGATGAGTTAAGTGTGTATCTTAAAAATTGATATGATCAAGGAATGGAGAAATAAGTGTCATGGCAATTGCTTGCATGCAGTCAGGTTACATATTCAATCCCCACGAATGACGAACAGTCCACAATACTCGGTATAGATCCACCATGTTCATTTAGATCGCCTGTTATGTCATTTTCCGCCAGAACACATATATTCCCTGAAGCCATTGTATATTGACAAAGTTTATCATCACTCAGCCATGGAACTTGCATTTACATAAAATGAATTGGGTTGGTGTTGTAGTGTAATTACTTATTCTCCACAGTTATCCTATATTTACTTGTTTTATATTAATTAATTATGAAAACAACTTGGGGTATTAAATACAATGCCCAGGGCCTAACCATCCATTGAAGTCAATAAAGCCACTAATTTGTTAATTAATTGAGTAATCCTTTTGCCTTGTCCTACTCCTACCCGCCATACTCAAATCAACAGAACCCAAAAGACACTACATGCTCACTTCTTCATTAATACAGTGCACGTTCGAATTGTTGACCTATTTTTACAATTTTTGTCAATTTTTTTGTCATTAGAATTGTTCTTGGTTGCCATAAAAATAATATATATATCGTTCCTGTTGTTATAGCTTGTATGTTCAAGAATTAATCAATAAGTAACAATATCATAATATCATAGCGCATATAAAAGAATATTTCAGTGCAATCTTTACTAAAATTCTATAACATCATACCTTGAGTAGATCAACTTCGATTTCGAGGCAAGATAATGGCAGATTACGAGATGCTGGCTGATTACGAGATGATGGCCGATTTCGAGTGCAGAATATCAAGGGAGGTCAATTACGATTAGGAGATAGTCGATTTGGATCTGGAAAATGGATCTTAGAAGTTTTTTAGATCTAGGGCAAGCTTCTCTATGTAAACTTAGGAAATGAAAAAAAAAACGTACTATGTTGGAAACGGGCTTGTACTGAAGGGTGTATTCAATTGTAGAACGGTTCAAAGCTGGAGCAATATCTAGAACGGCTGACGACCGTAATATATGAATTTGCAACGAACAACAGCCGTTCGCAACGGCTCTAAGTCGTTGTAAATCTTCCGCACTTGGGGGTTGCAAAACTGCCTGTATGGTGTAGTGTGTTGAATTATATATGTGATATGAAAATCATAAAAATATGTTATACTCATTTGTTTTGAGAATTTTAATATTAATTGTGTAAACAGAAAAGAACTTAATTTTGTATTGCGATGCTTATAAGTGTTACCAATATTATGGATTAGCAACGATTGTAAATGCTGGAAAACTAAAAAGTCAGCACGGCAATTTATGTATGCCAACATTTATAAGTGCTAGTAGGATTATGATACTGACATTTATAAGTGTTACTATATCTTAAGGTTCCAACATTTACAAGTTTTAGCGATATGAGTATGTTTATAGCACTTGCACGTGTTACAACGTCTTATGATCTCTACATTTATAAGCATTTGCAATGTGTCTATTTGTAACACTTATAAATGTTACAATGTCTTATGATTCCAACATTTATAAGTATTAGCGATTAGCATGTTTGTAACACTTATAAGTGTTACAAATTTGGCCGGTCAATTCCCCACAGGCCATTGGTAACACTTAAAAGTGTTATATAAATTATTTGTAACACTTATACTCGTTCCAAAACCCCTGTTTTGGTGTAGTGTATTATATAATATCTAGTTTAATGGATCCTTAAAGAATGGAATCTTAAACTTTCTTTACGTTACTTATGCATTTCATTTAAGCATTTCACTTGAGTTGATTTATTATTGAGAATGTTAATCCTGGCTCAACTGTTTTGTTTTTTTAACTTGATGCTCGAGTTAGATTGAAGAGCTCAATTTTGGTGATTCATCTTTTGAGAGCTAGAGATCTATTAGAGATTCAGCCTATTATTTATCTGCTATCGCTATCTTGGTTGTTTGGTTATTCCATTTCTATCATTTGATTATGTACTAGCCATTTATTTATCTAAGATTTCTAATGTATTAATTTATTACACTAATATTATGTATTTTGATTTTGAGATTTTATGATTAGTAACTTCCTAAACTACTAAGTTATTTATTCCGCTGCGACTTATTCTGCTATTTTGTGTTTATGATCTGACTGTGTTTGGCGATTTGATTTAATTAAATCTCTTAGTTTAAACAATTTGTTGTTTTGAGAGATTTGAGTTAGTTTCATATCCGACTTGAATGGAACGAAAAGGAAGGTCGTTACAAAATTGATAAATTGAGTAGGGGGTAGAAGATACGTTTGGAGGCTGGAAGAACCGTCGACGGTGACATTGATGTGAGGGAGGTGTTGATTTTGGGTTTGGAAGAATTTGGGTGAAGTAAGAAATGAGAAGAAGGAGCAGGTCTCGGCTTGCTGTAACCTGTTGATTTTCGATGGCTAGCAACAGTCGCCATTGAAATAAAACTATCCGCTTTTGACGACTATATATTTTATTTACAAATATACCACGAAAACAACTGTCGGTAGCCGTCAGAACAACTCTCGGGGACCATCGAAAAAGGACCATCGGAATACACTATATCTCATGTATAGTAGTAAGGATGATTGTCTTGTATGACAAATATAAAACGTGTTACTACAAACTATAAAAAGATTCTGATATAAGATCGTGGCGGAAACAAATAGTATTGTAATTTTAACTGTATTTCTATTATATTATTTCTGCACTTTATTAGTGTATTTGTTAACTTAAATCAATATGTATATATTTCAGTTTTAATTCGTATTGCTATTTCATTTCAATTGTACACTTTACTACATAACAAAACAAGCGGTAAATTAATTATAAAACGATTAAATCAAAAAGAACAAATTAAAATACCACGCTTAAATGCTCTGCTTGAAGCCGTAGGTACATATCCTATTTCACTTCCAAATCCATTTAAATATTTTGTTACCATTATGCATAAATGCATCATTTACTAAGGTAAAATGTTCCAATAAATGTGTTCATAATGATTCTAAACCTATACAAGTCTATATTAGTTCAAACATCTATTATAAAAACCCTTTTAAGCTCCTGTCAAGACGATAATCTAGTCTTGTCCTTTAAATATTTGCCTAATTCGTATAGAGGTGACTACTTAATTACATAAACAACAATTGAGTTAACTGGGACCGCTTATGCATCAACTTGTGTATAACTGTTATGGTAATGATTACAGTTACCATTTAGGAAATACTGTTACAGTACCGTTTTTACCAGTAAGTCAAAATTGCATACTGTTACCGATTGACCGGTATACCGGTAATCTGGTGACTGTTACAATGGTAATGGTAAATTACCATTTGTCCATCAAAGTTTATATCTTGACATATTTTTTGTACATAATGCATCTTTATTATACTATATGAAGTGTTAGTTTATAAAAAAACATAAATGAGAAATAAAATAAGTGTACTATGAAATATTTAACCTGATTATTGAACTAGATATAATCATTTATTTGGCTCTAAATTCATCTAATAAAGCATATCAGATTAATATACATATGTTTTAAATTAACCGGTAAAACTACTGTTAGCTCTGGTATTGAAGAAATATTACCGATAATTTACCATAAAAAATGGTAAATTTACCATTACCATACCGTTTTAACTAGTATACCGATTTCAATCGAAAATGATTATCGATCGACTAGTAATGGTATGGTAACGGTAAATTTACCATTACCATAACAACCCTAAACTTGAGCGTGCTTTCTCTTATAAAAATCAAAATAGTTTATTATTGAGGTTTCATTTTTCGTTGTTTCTTGTAGAAAAGTTACTATTACAATAAAAACATTTTTTTAAGTCAAAATGTCAAACTAGTATGAATGGGGGAAGCTGCAGTATTCACAAGGTATTATAGTAAGGTCCCTCGTAAATTTACATCTTCGTAGTACCTAATACACACACACATACATACATAAATATATATATTTGAAAATAGATACTCTTTATTGCTTATACCAATCATATACTTCATTTATATGCCTCATCAAAACCTTATATCCCCTAACCTAGATGGTGAGATATAAGGGAAAAGAGCACATATAAAATTCATATACAATACAACCAAAACAATCAAACACCAACCACTATAACAAACACAACCGCTCATCTCATATATATTTATATAGGGGCGGCTATCTGAACACAAAACTAGACACAAAGAGAGAGACACAAGCCTCAACCGATGGATCTTTTTGTCTTTATATGCAGATGTGTAATTCATAGGGTGATCCAATGGTGCAATCAGTTATGTCAAAATTTTGTGTCCCTGTAGACTTCCCCTATATATATATATATATATATATATATATATATATATATATATATATATATATATATATATATATATATATATATATATATTCGTTGTAGGGGTAATGTTAGAACGACCGGCGAATTATCGGGTGAATATACGCGGATCAAGAAATTCACAGATGTAATTCACGCGGCCACATCTATCCTAGGGTTGTTCTTTGTGCCGCATTATTTCACAGCTTCATTTCCGGTTGAAGTAGATTAATCATTGTTGTAGTAGCATTTTTCTTCCAAAAATACCTAAACATATAGAATCTCATTTTGGACCATCAAACATTGAAATTATATTCAAAATTATCATGTTTCAGAAACGTTAATCAATACAGTCATTGAGTATATGAATGAACGTGTATTAATACAGTTGTTCAACATATATGAACGTATATTTATTTTACGTCACTTGCTGATAATGTTCCAAATCAAGGTATTAAATTCCGGCCGACACGCCAGATTTCCGGCCATTTCGGCCCGGTTCCGGCGTAGACCGAACCGGAATTTGATGGAAAAACCGGATCCGTATTACCATCACCACAAAAAAAGAAAAAAAATAACTCGTGAGTAAATACAGAATAGGAATCACGGATAGAAGAATGAATTCTCATGAGAAAATATATCAGATCGACTCTCTGCTCCTTCAACTCGGGATTCTTCTTCAGGCTTCGCAGCATCAGACAACAACTGGAAATGATGATCAGACCGAGGCTGCTCATCTGGAACCACGGATTATCATTTTTATTTTTGCCACCGCTGATTTTGAGATTCGGAATTGCGAACGAATTAGGAGCAGTGCGGTGACAAAGGAGATATTACTGTTAATGGGTCGGGTTTGATACTATTAGTACTGAACCGAAATTATCTTTTGTATGAAATAGGAAACCAAGCTTGCTTGTGCGTTTAACCTTTTTAGCACTTCAAGATACTGAACTCCTAAGGGTCCGTTTGATTTTGAACGGGAAGGGTTATTTGGAAGGGGTATTTGAAGGGGAATTGTTGTGAACGGGGAATGGGTTCTTTTTTATGAAAGGGGCATATTGGAAGGGGAATATTTATTATTTTATTGTTTTTGTATATTTTATTTTTAATTGTTTGTGTTTGCGTGTGTTCATTGTTGAACAGAATAGAACGCATGAGGTAATTGCAGAATTACAATCTCAGAATAAAAATTACATAATATAGACGTGTGGGATACAAATTACATAGACACAAAATACATAAAACAAGCTACTACGGTGGATACTGAAATGGATACTGGGGTGGATACTGGGGAGCATACTGAGGTGGATACTGCAGGGAAGTCATCTGAAACTGTCTGTATCATAGTTCTTGCTTGCGCACCTCGATTTCTAAATGCAACCAGTTGCATGCTTCGTCATCAGGAAGAACCATGAACGTATCTTGATTTTCTTTAGCTGTAAGAACTGATGTTGCATGGGCCATGTCAATACAATCAAATGTTCTTGCACGGTCTATTGCCTGCTTCACCATCAGAATTTGAGTATAAAGTGGGCTTGCATTAGACGAGGGAGAATTACTAGCATTTGTAGATGGATGTGAATTCGGACTGTCGGAGTCAGAACGAGATTTCTTGCTCGATTGCCTGGAGTCTATCATATCAACAATTTCTTCCACCTTCGAAGAAGTTTCAGTTCTTCCTCTTCTGCCAGTACGAGGTCTAGATGAAGAACCTGCAGCCCGTGGCTGGATAGGAGGCTCACGAAATGTTTGTTGAGTCTGAATGTCTTCTAGTGGCACTTGATAATCTTCGAAGAATGTAGGTTGTACAAACTCAGGTGGAGGAGAACGTGGCTCTGGTTGTACATTCTGACTTGTAGAGCCTGGATTGTAAGCGCCAGAATCTGTTGCAACACTGTTGCCGAAAATTTACTCCAGTTCGGTCAAATATTCAATTGGGTCTGTCTTGTACTTTAGCACCATAGGTCCGTACTCCTAAATAGACGTTTAAACTGTAAACATGTAGCTTAAATATAGTATTGAACATGTAAATTACAACTGCATAGTTAAACAGAAGTTTTACCGCCACTCGATCACTCCACCAACTTTCGCTTCCACTGACTGTTCCGTATTTAGGATCCTATCCTGCGCCCGTCATCTCATTCAAATTGCGCTATACATCCCATTTCTTCTTATAAGCATCATATTTGGCCGTTACTTGTTCAATAGAAACTTGTATCTCGGTCGGTGATGTAGCTAAAGACTCGTTCAGAGCAGTTACAGTCCTCTTATGTATCCCTTTTTTTGTTCTTTCCAGCAGCTTGGTAAGCTTCAACAGCTAAACGAAGAAACTCTGAGGTTAGAAACGAAGACCACACTTTCGGAGGGCGACGAAATGTTGCTTTCGGTCGATTTACTTCAGCGATCGTCACTTGAAAATTATGTTTTTGAGTTGTGGATTATTGAATAAAATGGTGTGGATTGTTGAAGGGAAGGGGTTGGGAAAAAATATCCATTTGCAAATTTTTTTGTTGGCGTCCGACGCCGTGTCGGACGCGTCGAAGGCGTCTGATGCTAAAGCTTGAAGTTCAACCGTTTAGCTCAACAGGCTATTCTGGTGGGTCCCATGCATGATGCGTTCGACGCCAACGCGAACGTAACTGCCCCTTCCAGAATTCAAATGCTACCTTCTGTCCTTTTATTTTTTTGTCATAATTTATTTTGCATTCTGTCATTATCTATTTTTCAATACATTTTGAATATAAGTCGAATAATTTAACGTAATCGATAGTATTACATATATTTATTTGTGTATTTAGAAAAATATATATCGGAATTCTTAAATCGAAATTAAACTGGAATTTTTGGAATTTCCGAAACGGAACCGGAATTTCGAATTTTCTACATGACCGGAACGGAACCAAAATTCGGATTTTCGAACCTTGTTCCATATCCATATACACCTGTTGAACATGTGCTATATAATATAACAATCTCTTGAAGCATGGCCTTCATTATAGTTTAAAAAAAAATCTAAACATATTTTCAGTTGTGCACCAATTTTCCCATTTAGTTATATAATCGTAGTGTGGTTTGAATCAAATTCAATCCAAGTTATAGAAACAAGATTCACCTGCAGATTTTCTATTAATATCTTCAAATCATCATTGTTTAATAAACTAAAACAATTAATATACTAAATTAAGCTTTAGTGTGACATTGAATGGTCTTTTGGATATAACGAGATTTACAACTTTTCTAATGAATTCTTTTTACTTTCTCTCTCTCAACAGACAAAATTCCCTTGATATCATACCTTGTTCTTGAAAACTGAGTAATATATGTGAAATATTTAAGTAGAAATGTCAGGAAAATATGCCCCAAAATATGTAAATTTGAACAAATACAAACTGTAATATGGATATACATAGTAACTGCAAATGTATATAATTACGCACAAGCTGTAAACATGTTAATGCTAATAGTAATACAAAGACGATAAGGCTTTGTTCCTTGCAACTATAAAGACAGACATATCTCAACCGAATCTAATTTTATATGTGGCTTTGAGAAATGCTTGGCTGCTACAACTATATTTGCTTCTGCAGCAGTAACGGTTGAGGCCACAGAAGTTGTCTTGCTCTCTTCACCTGAAATGAAATTTAGGAACCATGATAATATCATTTTAAAGTAATTAGGACTTGTGTTCTTTATCCCCGAATCCGTATTTTCTTGAATGACCTAGATTGAGTGTATGTTGCTTCAGAAGAGTAAAGATACAGAGATACAGATTTGTGTTTAACTCAATGGATTTGTTTTGGGTGTTTTAAGTATGATGTTTGTGTGTCTTACTTGTATGCAAGTCTTATAGGACAAAATTACTTTGTTTCCAAGTTAGCATGTAGAATAACTTCACAGAAAAGAAGCCAAAACTAAGGTTAGACCAAGACTTGCACAGCACATAAATTACTTGTATGAAAATGACCTAAATAAACACATGCCTTGCGACTTTTAAAAAAATACATGTGTGTTTAGTGCTTGGTTGTTCCACATTTTAAACCACAAATTGAAGAATTCAGCTGAAGATTAACTTTCTCAAAGATTAAACGTACAGTCCACTGTTGTCATTCTCTTTTTGACCCAAAAAAAATAAAATGGAAAGGTGTTTGAAAAAAGAAAATAGTTTTGAATATTATTTTTAAGTCCTTTTTTCTGGATAAGAATGAAAATGATCAAACCTCTCTGAAAATACATAAACATTACCAAATTAACCTCTTCATGTTGGAATTAATGCACCTCTTCGTATTTGCAGCAGCTTTAAATATAGTTAAATGGTTGTTAACATTTCCTATACTATCATTTAAGTTATCAAAAACTGAATTTTCTAGAGTTGTCTATTCTTTTAATATATATATATATATATGTAACAACTCTTCAGAGCATGTATGCAAGAAAGTAAGAAATAAAAACTGAGCTTTGCTGTAGCAACTCATCTTTGTGTTAAATACTCTTTTTTCTATTCATTGGTTCTAACAAATTGGTATCGGAGCAAGGTTCGTTCTTATTTGGGCGTTCCAGTCAATTCAGAAAGATGTCTTCGGATGCTACAGAAAATCCGTCAAATTCATACTTAATCATTCATATTTTTGGAGGAGAAAACTATGATTTTTGGAAAGTGAAGATGATGACTTTTCTTCGGTCAGAAGGACTTTGGAGCACCGTCTTAAAAGGATTCGAGCGATTTGAAGATGAAAGCCAACTTGCAAGAGCACAAAGAGATAAGTATGAAGCAGATGTTATAAAAGATGCTAAAGCTCTTTCCAAAATTCAAAATGGAGTTACTGTAGACATTTTTCCAAGAATTACAAGATCCAATACAGCAAAGGAAGCTTGGGTGACATTAAAGAATGAGTTCCAGGGTGATATCAAGGCAAGAACAATCAAGCTCCAGTCATTGCAAAGGGAATTCTACAATTTGAAGATGAAAGAAACCGAATGCATACAAGATTACTCGAGTAGAGTGGCTGAAGTGGTGAATCAAATTAAAACTCTTGGCAGTGAGATCTCAAACCAACAGATTGTTGAAAAAATATTAATTAGCTTGCCCAAAAAATATGATGCAGTAGTTGCGGCCATATAAGAGTTTAAGGATCTCGTCACATTGACCGTTGAACACTTGATGGGTTCTCTAAAGGCTCATGAGAAAAGGAGGCTAAGGCGAAATGAACAATTTATGGAGAGCGCATTTCAATCCAAACTCACTATGAAATCTCAAAAGTAATACAAGAAAGAGAATGCCCGTGATGATCAATGAGGTGGAGAGCAAAAAAATTGGAGGAAAGGCGAGTCCAGCTAACGAGATGAAAGCAAAACTCATAAAGTTACAAATTTTAAGTCTAGTTGCAAGATCTGTAACAAAACTAATCATGAAACAGAAAGTTGCTATCACCGTGGAAAGCCTAAGTGTCATTATTGTAGCAAATTTGGGCACATTGAAAAGAACTGCAGGTTAAAAAAAATCCTACTCAAGCAAATTTTGCTGAAGGGAAAGAAGATGTCAATAAAGAAGCAAATTTGTTCTATGCTGCTCAGTCGTCATGCAACCAAGAAGATATTTGGTATGTCGATAGCGGCTGTAGCAACCATATGACAGCAAATGAAAAATAATTTGAACACCATAATCACTCCAAAAATAAAAATGGGAAATGACTACTATCTTCAAGCAAATGGAAGAGGTACTATTTTAGTCACAACAAAAAATGGAGTAAAATACATTCATGATGTTTTGTGTGTACCGCAAATAAATCAAAACTTGCTTAGTGTTGGGCAACTTATGCAAAATGGTCATAAACTTATTTTTGATGGTGATAGTTTCACTATCCTAGATAAAAGAGATAATGATCAGCTTGTTGCTACGGTTAAAATGGAGCCAAAACGAAACTTCCCTCTCCAACTTCATTATGGAGTAGAGGTTGCTTTGAAGCTAGATATCATACAAGAAAGCTGGTTGTGGCACAAGTGGTTCTGTCATCTAAATTTTCAAGGGTTGAAGCTACCGCATAAAAAAAGCATGGTGAATGGATTACCGAAGATTAAAGAAACAAATGATGCATATGAAGGGTGTGTCATGGGAAAGCAACATCGCCACTCGTTTCCTAGAAAAGTACATGGTGAGCAAAGGCACCGCTGGAGCTTGTGCACACTGATATTTGTGGAAAAATGTCAACTCCGTCTCTAAGTCAGAACAGGTATTTTCTCACATTCATATATGATTATTCGAGAATGACGTGGGTTTATTTTTTGAAGGAGAAATCAGGTACTTTTGTGATTTTTAAAAATTCAAAGCTTTAGTAGAAAAGCAAAGTGGTTGCAGCATCAAAGTTATTCGCAGTGATCGTGGAGGTGAATACACTTCTCATGAATTCGAGAGTTATTGCAAAGATAAAGGCATTTGGAAGCAAATGGCTGCAAGTTACAGCCCTCAACAAAATGGAGTCGCTGAAAGGAAAAATCGTACGATAGTGGAGATGGAAACTTCCATGATGAATGAGAAGGGATTACCAAAAAGGTTTTGGGCTGAAGCTGTGTTTACAGCTGTGTATATTCTCAATAGGTGTCCAACTAAAGCCATAAGGAACAGGACTCCATTTGAAGCCTGGAGCGGATTCAAACCTTCGGTAAGTCATTTCAAAGTATTTGGCTGCATCTGTTATGCTCACATTCCTGCTGAAAAAAGATCTAAGTTTGATGAGAAAAGCCAAAAATGCATCTTAGTTGGATATAGTTCGAGTACCAAAGGTTACCAGCTTTATAATGTTGAAACTAAGAAGTTAATTGAGAGTGGAGATGTTATATTCAATGAAAAAGCTAGCTGGGATTGGGATAAGAATAATGTGAGGGAAGTTCCATACGTGTATGTGCAAAAGCAAGATGAAATTCCATGAGAGCAGCAAGATGATGATGTAATTCCTCAATCTTCGGCTGCTGCAGTATGCAATTCAAATGCTGAAACTGAATCTCCAAATTATTCATCATCAGAAAGTCCTCCATTGAGAACTCGAAGCATGAGAGAATTGTATGAAACTTGCAATTTTGCTAGTATGGAACCTGAAAACTTTGAAGAAGCTCAAAAGAAGAAGTATGGATGAATGCAATGAAGGAGGAAATGAGAATGATTGAAAAAAACAAGACTTGGGAGCTTGTTGATCATCCAAAGGATCGAGATGTAATTGGAGTAAAATGGATTTTTAAGATAAAGTTCAATCAAGATGGAAGCATTCAAAAATACAAAGCGAGGCTAGTTGCTCGAGGTTTCACTCAAAAGCCCGTATTGATTTTTCTGAAACTTTCGCCCCTGTTGCTAGACTAGAAACTCTTCGAACTTTGATAGCAATGGCTGCCCAAAAGAGTTGGTCAATTTATCAACTTGATGTTAAATCTGCATTTTTGAATGGAGTATTGGAGGAAGATGTTTACGTGGAACAACCACAAGGCTTTCTTGTTGAAGGGGGAGAAGACATAGTTTACAAACTAAAAAAGGCTATTTACGGGCTAGAGCAAGCGCCACGAACTTGGTATTCTGAGATTGATAAATATTTTTCAAAGAGAGGTTTTCAAAAGAGTCAAAGTGAGCCTACACTCTATGTACTGAAGAAGGGAGTTTCTGTCTTGATTGCGTCTCTGTATGTTGATGACTTGATTTTTACGGGCAATGATGAAGACTTAATACAACAATTCAAAAAAGACATGATGAGTACTTATGAAATGAGTGATCTGGGATTGCTCCATTATTTTTTGGGATTTGAAGCTTCTCAAATGAAAAATGGGATTTTCATCCCTCAAATGAAATATGCAGAAAATGTGCTCACAAAGTTTAATATGCTAGGCTGCAAATCTGTGGCTACTCCATTAGTCGCTAATTGCAATATGAAGAAGTTAGATGGTGCAAAGAAGGCAGATGCAACAAAGTACAGAAGTTTGATTGGTAGTCTCTTGTATCTCACAAGCACTAGACCAGATATCATGTTTTCCGCAAGCATGCTTTCAAGATATATGGAAGAGCGAAGTCAAATCAATTATGGAGCTGCAAAAAGGGTGCTGCGATATGTGCAAGGCACGATCGATTATGGTATTCTTTACAGTACTGCAGAAAGATCAAGTCTTATTGGCTATACCGATAGCGATTGGGCTGGATGTCAAGATGATATGAAGAGTACATCAGCATATGTGTTCTCTCTTGGCTCAGGGGTATGTTCATGGGCTTCAAAAAGCAAAATGTGGTGGCACAATCTTCTGCTGAAGCAGAATATGTGGCTGCAGCAAAAGCAACTTCTCAAGCTATTTGGCTTTGAAGAATTCTTGAGGACATTGGAGAAAAGAAAGACAAAGCTACTACAGTCTACTATGACAACAAGTCAGCCATTTCCATTGGAAAAAATCCAGTCAGTCATGATCGTACGAAGCATATTGCCATCAAGTATCACTTTGTTAAAGAAGCAATTGAGAAAGGGGAAGTTGAACTCATGTACTGCAGAACAGAGGAGCAGCTTGCAGACCTTCTAACCAAGGCACTCCCAAAGGAGAAATTTTGCTACCTGAGAGAAGTCATTGGAGTTGTGAAGAAAGTGCATTAAGGGGGAATGTTGGAATTAATGCACCTCTTCGTATTTGCAGCAGCTTTAAATATAGTCAAATGGTTGTTAACATTTCCTAGACTATCATTTAAGTTATC
Source organism: Allium sativum (assembly GCA_030737875.1). Classification (NCBI taxonomy): domain Eukaryota; kingdom Viridiplantae; phylum Streptophyta; class Magnoliopsida; order Asparagales; family Amaryllidaceae; genus Allium; species Allium sativum. The sequence goes on from CM060924.1 coordinate 420,323,873, forward strand.
AAAAACTGAATTTTCTAGAGTTGTCTATTCGTTTAATATATATATATATGTAACAACTCTTTAGAGCATGTATGCAAGAAAGTAAGAAATAAAAACTGAGCTCTGCTGTAGCAACTCGTCTTTGTGTTAAATACTCTTTTTTCTATTCGCTGTTTCTAACACTTCACACTTAATATTTTGTGTTTACATTCTCATTTTCATGTATTTGTTTTCGTCGAAACCTTCTCTTTTCATCTGTAAAGATGGTTTTCTAATTAGAATAAACTGTTTTTATGAAACAACGAGAGAACACATTCAGCCTCGATCAAACTTTTTATGTGATTCTCTCTAATATTTTGACGTTCCATCATTTCAAACAAGAAGCTACTAAGTGAATCTACACACCCAAACAAATATGAAATGGATCAAAGACTTGAAGGAATGCTTGAAATGAAGATGATACAACATCAACATGAAATTAGATTTGTAAAACTGTAACAGTAACGCACACCAGTGCACATCAAAATTGTTAGGTGGAGCCTCGACTTTAGCTGGCAGCGCATATAAATAAGCAATGCACAATTCGACTTTTACTTCTTCTTGATCCTTAATGGTTACCTGAGGCGTGGCGAGATGGAAGACACTGCTATGTATTGAACGTGGGTGATAGTCTATTCTATTACTTACATGTCCTCATCAAATCTCGAGGTTTCTAAATAACTGACGCATATCTAATAATCTCGGTATTTCTTACTCCCAGACATCAAAGGTGGATCAGTTGGTGGATTCTACACTGTTGGAGACAACATAGCATTCCATTGTCGTATGCCTTTCTATATGATGATTCTGTTAACATGATAGGCTCAACAATGGTTCTGTGAAAAATTTCACTCTACTACAAGCACTATCAATGAAGTGATATCAATTTAATTATTATAATTCTACGTCGATTAATTATTTTATTCGGATCATATCTAGGCTACCCCGAGTTTAGGTTGACACAATTTTACATTGTAATGTTGAATAGCTTGAAGTCACCTAATGATTGGCATTATGGTTTAATCAGACTTGAGTATGATGAGTATCTTTGAGGAGTACTACTTACTCCGATTATTTTTTAAGCTTTATGTTTTTAGTACATCAAATGTACCTATTAGGTTAGTTTGCATGATAATTTTGTTGATTTTGCAGGTGCTTCTTGCTTATGTGATTGATTGCTAGGTGCAAACAACCAACTAAAGAAATTAAATTGGACGAATTTTCAAAATAGGCTAAGTTTTAAAACATATAGCAGAAACAGGTTTGTTTTAAAAGTATTAACAAAAATAAGCCAGTTTTTGCCACCTTAGTGATGAGGTGACAATGAGTTTAAAAAAAATAAACGAGGGCGCACTTGGCAAGTGTGCCCTTTAAAATTATAACAGGAACACTTGTCAAGTGTGCCTGTTATAATTTTAACCATAAAACCAACTTACCTGCTTCTTGGTATTGTCTGTCATTCTGTTTTTTACTATTTCAGGATCAAAAGTACCAAATCGTTACATTCTTCCACTGGCCTCAAAAATCTCTAAAATCTTCATGAAATATCAAAATAAACAAGGGTTATTGATTGGGTTACTTCTATCAGCTATTAGACATCAATTTGATGGTATTGATTTAGTTTAAACTCAAACCCTAGCTCTAATTCTTATGTTTCTCAATTACATTCAAACCCTAGGTTTAGTTTTTTTGCTTTCTTATGTTGCTAATATTTGTGTAACAATTAATTATCCTAATGCCTTGCAAAATTTCCATTCCTATTATTTGATATTTTGATGGGAAGTTGAATTTGAAAGAAAATAATACGTCGGTGTATGCTGGTGGAAAACAAAGGGGTTCAAAGGCAAAAAAATTTTGCTTCTACCATGAATTAAATGAAACGGTGTATAGGGTTACAAAAATTGATTCACAAAAGTACGATGTAAGATTAGTAAGCAAGTGGGTGACGGATTCTGGATCTTCTGCAATCGATGTAAACGACGATGAAGATGTCAATGCAATGTTTTCAGTTAATATGAAGGTTATTGAGTTATTCGTAATAAAAGAGGAGTCGAGACATTACGAAGAGGCAATTGATACTAATTTAAACCAGCATTCTACTCAAATTATCAGAATATTCCGAGTTATGTTTATCAAAGCAATCCAAGTCCAATATTTTCCACATTCGTGAATACAAAGTAAGTTTGTAAATTTTACATTTGAGTAGTTAAAATTCATAGTGTTCTGATCTCGTACTTTTTTTAATGGTTAAATGGTGCATGGGGGGTGGTTCAAGCTCTAGACCAGCAAATGATGATGCAGGTTGTAGCTCACCACATATTGATAGCATGCAAATTGCTTCAATGGATAATGATATGGCATGGATGAAAAATATGGAAGCTAACAATGATCCGCTTGAGTTTGGAATTGGTAATGAGAATGAAAATGAAAATAATGAAGCATCGCTAGTGCAAGAAGATGAAGTCAATAACAACGAACAAATAGAATTTGAGATGTATTGACAGATGATTTATGTAGTACACAAATTATGGCAGCATCGTTGATTCAAAATGTAGCTCCTATTAGAGACGTATTTACCGTAGATTGTGTTGATTCAGGTTTTTACGTGGGAATGCAGTTCAAAACAAGGAAATAATTATTCAACAGCTTAGTGAGTGGTCTATTAAGAATTTTATCTCTTTTAAACCTATAAAATCCCACAAAAAAGAGTACATTGCAATTTGTAATGTCGACAATAATTGCAAATGGAGAATACATGCTATTGTCCCGAAAAAATCATTGGCGCGAAGGTGGGAAGTTAGGAAATATGTAGACAATCATACTTGTATTAATCTGATCATCAATTCTAATCACAAGCAAGCGACAAGTAGATTTGTTGCTAACAAAATACTTCCTTTTGTGAAATCGGATTTGAATACCACTCCCTCTGCGATTCAAGTTTTAATATCAAAAACCTTTTTCATCAAAATAAGCTATTTCAAGGCGTATAAAGCATTAAGAAAAGCACTTAAGACAGTTTTTGGAGATTGGAAAACATCATATTTTGAGTTGCCATAATATTTGGCTACTATAAAAAAACATAATCCGAGAACCATTTTTAAGATTGAATACGAAAGACTTACGAATGAAAAAGTTCTTTTCAAAAGTGCATTTTGGGCATTCGATGCTACTATGATGGTTTTGCGCATTGTCGACCGTTAATTTGCAATGGTGGCACACATCTATACGGAAAATACCAAGGTACGTTGTTAGTTGTGACTGGAGTTGATGCAAATGACAGTATATTTCCATTAGCATATGCAATTGTTGACTCTGAATCAAAAGATAATTGGGTTTGGTTTCTTATGTGTATGTATTATCTCATACATAGTATTCACAATAGATGTTTGACTTTCATATTCGATCGATATGAAAGGCATTCCGAGAGCATTAGAAAATTGGCCTCAAAAGCAACATCACCGCTTTTGTGCTAGGCATCTCAAAGCTAACTTCCAAGTTGCTGGATTTACTCAAAAAAAAACTTCATAAACTTATTCTATTCATGTGCTAGTGCTACAGATGAGTTGCAATACAAAGAGTTAAGAGGCCATTTGAAAACCATTTCGCCGGATGCACATGCTTCGGTTGAAAAGAGTTTGCGATGTGTAGAGGAAAATTGGCCTCCATGCAAGGATAACGGTGGACGATTTATGATGATGACAAAAAATATATCCGAAAGTTTTAATGGAGTTCTACGAGGTGCATGTGCTACACCTCAACATGACCCAGCTCAATCGCAGGCGGCATGACCTTCTCAACCTCCCCCTACTCAAGATTAAACTTCACCATGAACGTTTTTATAATTGTTGTATTAGCGTATGATTGTAAGCGAACCATGTGCACATTGGATTTATGATCAAATTTTATTTGGATTCGTGTTTATGTTTGTAATTGAATATTAAAGTTGTTATTACGTATTTATGTTTGAAGTTGATACATATAAGTGTTTATGTTTTATTTGGGTTAGCGTATGTTTGAAGTCGATTCAATATAAATGATCAAATTAGTAGAAAAACTGTTGTGAAACAGCAGGGTAGATGAAGACAGGTTGTTGTTAAGCAGTAGGTAGTAGAGGCGCACCTTATAGGTGCGCCTTCAAAAGTTCTTAACAAGCACACTTAATAAGCGCGTCCGTTTATGAACACAAGGGATATAAATATTAACATAAAAGGACTAGAGAATGTACAAAAGGAAAAATACACAACTATAAAACATGAATAGACTTCCTTCCCTTGTTTCAGAATTAATAATTTTACTTTGCCAGAAAGAGAACATGCTGGTGAAGGGATTAATCTTAGCCATCTAACATGAATAGCCCCATGATACCCAATCGTACAGCTTGAGTTTAGGTTTTTCAAGTGTGCAGACTTTCGGGTAAAGTAGCAACGTCCTATAAGAATGCCTTTTTCTATGTCATTTTCAAGATATTTCACATTGCTACAACAGAAAACGTCAAGGACAAAGTTACGAGTTTTTTTAGCCAGAAGAACAGTTAATTGAAATTTTATTTTAAATGATAGAGCAAAGTATTTTAGATATTATTTTTACAATGTGCATGGCATCACAATTTGACTACCAGTTTTCAAGTATCAGTCTTACAGTGTGTGGTATCAAAATTCAGCTACCAGTTTTTAAGTATCAGTTTTACGGTATGTATGGTATCGGTTTTACGGTGTGTATTGTCCTTGAAAATAATTTTTTTGTGGGTTATCCTTAAACTAGAAAAGTTATGAAGTTTGTCCTTAACAATAAAATATCCTTGCTACAAACCGCCTATAAAAAAAATCGTATGCCATCAGAAAATCCAACCCATTTCCCCTAAGTTCACCAACGGTTTTTAACCTAATTAACATTTACCCTCTATTTTGTCTCATCCATTATTTTTCCATCCTTCTCCAATACACATGAATAATATTGTTCACCACTGCCAGAACTATTGGGGTTGCCAAATGCTCGTTTGAAATGGATAGCATTCTCTCAAATGTGCAAAAAGGGTAAAAATGTCTAAGCTAGTGGTTAATTATACTTAGTTACCCAGAAATTTTGTTCGTCCGTTTTAATCCAACATACACAACATCATGCCACATCATCCTATTGATTGTTTAATTATTGTGTAATTTGTTGTTGTTGGAGTTAAAATGAACTGAACGAAATATAATATTGCCCTACATCGCCAAAATTAGAAAAAGTATTCAAGTATACGAATAGCATTCTCTTGATAAGGTTGTGTGACACCCCCACGTCCGCTAATGTCACTCGTTAAGAGAATGCATTAAGTTTCTTGAAGCGTTATAGGTAAACAGAAACAGAAACATTACAAGAAAGATATAAAATAGTAGCAGAATTAAAAACAAACTTTATTAATTATAAAGCAACGTGGTTCAAAACATCATATGTCTGAATTACACAAAAACCAGTACATCATAAAAAATTCTGTCTTGCACTTAAACATAAGAGTACAAAATAAAAGAAGCATAATCCCCAAACAAAACATAGCCATGGTAGCAAAGATAGGAGCTTGAGCAATACATCTAAGCAGCTCTAGCAAAATGACAGCAGAATCCTGATCAATCTTGAGTATTCCTACCTTGAGAACCTGGGGGGGAAACGGAAGATAGAAGAGGAAGCAAAAAGGGTCAGACATAAAGTCTGGCGAGTCCAGTTACTTTTAGCAAGTAAATAAATAAAAGAATCATGACAGGCATAATAAAGTGGATAAGAGAGATAACATCACAAAAGGTGACAAGGTAAACATGATAGGGTGAATACCCTTCTCTAAAGATTACTCCGCACTGATACTAGTATAACCAGAATGAGGTGATCCCAATAACTAAAAGATGGTAGACTTAGGCGTACTTCTGGTGAGAGGTTTCAACCCCATAAAATACACAGGCAGCCCAATCCTATCAGGCTCCTAAACTTTTTACCAGAGTCTAGGCATACCCTAACTAATACCCTAATCAGTCGACTCCCTGCTCTGTTGATACCCTGTGCCGACCCCACGGTAAGAGGTATCACTTTCTAAAGTGGCAACCCTTCGTTGATGTGCACAACCATATCTATTGGTGTCACGATTGTCTTATCCCCTTCTACCCGGACATGCAAACACATGCTCCGGTCGGTTTGCGCAGCCCACACCGTCCTTCACATCTAGATCTCGTACAATCATCCCAATAAGCATGTCCCTACTCCGACCTAGGGCGGAGTCCACGTTTTGGTACTGTTATATGGGTTACGGACTGAAACGGGTCGCTTACACAAGATGATACAAGCTTTCCTCCTTGTCTTGTATCCGCACTACAATTTCCATGGGTTATGTATACCTATTGGTGTCTTTAATTACACAACCCCCTCAGGTTAAGTTTATGGGCCTATATATAAATATTACCCCCTCCCCCCCTTAGATTTACTTAACCCACCCACTGTTTCAACCAAGTTTACTTAACCCCTGTTCAAATTTATGTTCATACAATCCCTAAGGATTCAAACTAGGTTAAGTATTCAAATTTATTACCATATATTCATTTATGGTTATCTTATGCCAGACCTCCCACATTAAGCCTACGACTAGTTGATGCTGGATATACCGGGCAGACTTATTCCACATTTCGGGCTTAACCTCATGTCTTAGCACATCTCGTATTTGTGCACCTAGACCCCTTACATTAGATTCACTGCTTGTGGTCGTTGGATATGTCCGGCGGTTCCGAGCGGACTTCCACCACAAGCGTAATCTAACCTCGTGCCTAGGCGCAATTATAGTTTCTAATTACTGTAATCCTAGGCATTTCATTATTAACCAAATTTACCTATGCCATTATAGGTTTTCATGCCCCCTTTCCCCCAATTATACTGATGATGAATTACATGCTGTCAATTCATATTCATACATTTTATTCAGGTTATTCCTCAAATTCCCAATTACAAATTATGCCCAATTTCAATGCTTTCCCCTCGGTCCTCGTTTAACGCGTTCGCATATTTCAGCAGCGTGCCTAGGCTCGAAATTAGCCTGGCTATATAAAATAAAAAGGGAAAGATGAAGGGAAGATGACAGAAATGATTATACTAACAAGATTGTCATAAACACATAGTGGCATAATGATAGGTGACATATAGGGATAGATCTGATGAACATAATAGAATTGATTCTAACATAATAGGGATGTCATAACAGGCATGATAAGATCTAAACAATAATTTAGATGTCCAACTACTAATAGATCCAATTTAACATGATAGGCATAAGGCGATTTAAACAGTGAATTAGATCTATAATCAAAGGTAGATCTGACACGATAAAGGTTAATTATGCTAGAATTTCCTAGATTCTCAAGTTATTACAAATCTGATATGATTCAAGCATTCACAGGCATAGATCCAAATTACAGTCTTATCTTGTTCTACTTTTTAATTATTTAAACCTAAAAGTAACTCAAACTCACAGTGTTTGGATCTACAAAGATAAAAGAAAAATAGCAGAGGTTGAATCATAGATCTACACTTGAATAACTTGATTAACCTGGTTGTAGAAGAAGGAAAAAGTCTGATTCAGTCTGGGCAGCTGCAGCATCTAGTCCTTTATTGATTTAGGATGGTGAAAACAAGAGAAATGGGGTCTTATTTATAGCCTAGAACCAACGAACCAGGTCTAAAAAGAAGTCCAGGTACACAAGAACGAATTCTGCCCAGATATGCTTGGGGGGCGGGGGGTCGACCCAGGGGTCGATACCCTACTTAAGCCTGGGCGGGAGAATTCCCGCTTCCCCAAATTTGCGCGATTTTGAAATTTGAACTGAAATTTTTAATTCTTGGACCCTATATGTATGTATGTATGTATGTATGTATGTATGTATGTATGTATGTATTCTCTTGCACGTATACAAACTTCAAACCCTCATAACTTCTTCATACGTTGTCCGTTTTATGCAAACCAGATGTCTATCTTGACCAGAATTTCGAGACGGTCGCAATGGCGCAGTCTGTTTCCCTTAATTCTAAATATTAAATTAAATATTCTTTAATTTATCATATTTAGTGTTGTTAATATTACGGGGTGTTACATTCTTCCCTACTCAAAGGATTTCGTCCCTGAAATCTCCAAGCTAAGAAGAATGTATATCCAACCATCTACTCATCCACCAATCACTGACATCCATTGTCTTTAAAAGATTTCTAATGCTTATATGAAAATATGCAAAGGTGTGTATATGTCCTAATGCTAATGCAAAAGATCCAGCGGTCTACTGATTCAGTCGACCTCCTTAATGCAATGTATGTTAGTGCCATGAGTCCAACATGTATGCAACAATCCTAGCGTAACATTTAAGTTCTATTTGTGTGCACAATCCTCCGTCCAAGTGCAACACCATATGATGATACATTTATTTCCATCCATAAAAATTCAAAATGCACACATATCCATATGCAATATGAGAGTTATTGAGCCGATCTAGTGCCTAACGTGTGTGTATATGCATCCACGAGCCGCCACTAGCAAACACTTGCATCCACTTGCATCCATCAAAACATAACATGTCTCAAGCACATGTTAACAATCATGGGATTCCCTACCTAAAGCTCGAAGCTTCGATAGATAGGATACACTAAATTATAGATACAAGCATAAATAAAAGCTTAGGAAAGGAAGTTAAGAACATACCCTCGAAAAGAAAAGGGTACGAAGCGCGAATCATGTCTTCGGTCTCCCAGGTTGCATCCTCTGGGTTATCTCCCCACTGAACCTTCATCAACTTGTCCTCTCTATTGCGTAACTTCTTACCTTCCAATCCAAGAATACGGGTAAGAACTCGTCTGACCGTCGCCTCCCGTTCTACTTCTACTTTTTCCAATATACTTGGCTCAACTACTTTTGCGGTATCATGTAAGCACTTCCGTAAATGAGAAATGTGGAAAACATCATGAACGCCGGATATTCTTTCGGGTATCTTTACTCTATATGCCATTTGGCTAATCCTTTCTGTTATGGGAAATGGCCCTACAAATTTTGGCGCCAGCTTCCCTACAGATCCGAAGCGAACCACATTCCTCAAAGGTGATAACTTAATGAAAACCATGCCTCCTACTTCAAATTCAATGTCATTCCTTCTCTTGTCTGCATAGGATTTCTACCTATCTTGGGCGGTCTTCATTCGTATGTGAATAAGATCAATTTTCTCGGACGTTTCTCTAACCATATCTGGTCCAAGTAACAGTCTTTCTATGGATTCCCACCAACAAGTTGGTGATTTACAGGGTCGTCCGTACAATTCTTCGAATGGTGCCATATCAATGCTAGCTTGATAACTGTTGTTGTAGGCAAACTCTACTAAAGGAAGATGCTCTTCCCATGTCCCTCCGAAGTCTAGGATACACAGTCTCAAAAGATCTTCAAGAACTCAGTTCACCTTCCCCTTCTGTCCATCAATCTGAGGATGATAGGCGGTGCTCAAACACAACTTTGTACAATGCTTCTTGCAAACTCCTCCAAAACTCACTAGTGAAAATGGGGTCACGATCACTACGATGCTGGAAGGTACTCCATGAAGACGGACTATCTCACGAACGTAAATCGCTGCCAACCATGCTGCCGTCCTCTTGCTCTTAATCGGAATGAAATGAGCGCTCTTAGTAAGTTTATCCATCACAACCCAAATGCTGGTATTGCCTTTCTTTGATCTAGGCAAACCATATATGAAATCCATAAAGACGCTCTCCCACTTCCACTGTGGAACCTCCAAAGGATGAAGTAAACCACCGAGCTTCTTTTGTTCAACTTTGACTTGCTGACAAACCAAACGTTGGGAAACAAACTCTGCCGCATCTCTTTATCCCAGCCCAAAAGAAAACCCTCTTCATATCCCTGTACATCTTATCACCACCTAGACGAATAGTCAACTAAGAATGATGGGCTTCCTCTAGGAATGCCTTTATCAAACTTCCAGTTTGGGGAACACAAAGCCTTCCATATCGTATCAACCACCCTTTATCGTTAATGGAATAACTACTGAGTTGACTAGAAGTCTCCCCTTTACTGAGTCTATCCAAGATGTCCGAAATCTGTGGATCATCTCGCTGTGAAGCTCCTATCTGATCCTGTTAGACCCAAAAGTGGTTCTAACACCCAAATTGATTAAAAGCAAGATGAAATGAGACAAAAATAAAAATGAACACGCAGGATTTATAGTGGTTCGGCGAAGAAATGCCTACGTCCACTTATCTTTCACTATATTCAATAATTCAGTTGCAAGTACAATGTAAGATTCACTCAATTCCACTCACAACTCACTTATGTTCACTCAATTGACTAAAACAAAAAATGAAAGATGATTTGGATTCTCTGGGAGTAATGGAGTTCGGATTATGGAGGTGGTTCAATTCTCAAAGTGCTCAAAAAAAAAAGATCCTTCTCTTTGTCTCCAGACGGGGTATTTATAGGTGTGAATTTGCTTGAAACTTGATCCGGGTCGGGGCCACATGTCGTCCATCCCACTATCTTCGGGTTCGGATGAACTATTATGTTGACAGCGCATCAAAGGATCGAATGTTATGGGTAGGAACTGGTCATAGACGGTCCGGATATCCAGGCGATTTTGCAGGAGAGTAACATGGAGCATGGGTTCGGGTCGGAGACGCGCAGATAAGGGGTTCGGATCGGGATACCCGATCCGAACCGGATTGGCTTAGATGCGATGCTCTCTTCTTCTCTAATCTGCTCCGCTCCGATCCATTTTCGTGGCAAACAGGTGGCTTTCCGATCCAATCGAGATTTAGTTGCCCTCCGATCCGATTAGATATGCCTTACCAATTTACTCAGTAGGAGTTCACCAATCCGAACAGAGGACTCTATCCGACCCGAACCGATAGGTTGCTCTGACCCGATCCGAACAGCTGCTGCTATCTAATCTAGGTTGTAGTGTCTTCTCCAATCCGAACCGAAGTCTTCTAATTAGAAATGCTCTTCAATGTTTGGTTTCTTGATTTTGTGTTGCCTAGTTCACAAAGTAGGCTAACATTTTGCCCCCTCAAAGGATGCTTCTGTTGTATACGAAGCGTGCTTTGATGTCGTTTGAAATGCTAGTCCTTGAATCAGAACCGTCAGAAAGTCACTTCTGTTCGTTTGTGAAGATGCGTTGCTTTATGAAGACATGTCTCTTATTGCTTATATATATGTCGTGAAATACTTGATTCACTTTCTTCATTTTTGAGTCAAGTTCAGAAGTTCTTCTCGACATATAGTATTCTTCTCAGGTATGTTCTTTCCTAGTTTTTTTTTAAAATCCAATTCGAATGCTAGAGGAATGCACAGATTTCTACCCGGTTCGGTGTCCGACTCGAGCACCTATTCTTCCTGTCTCGCTTTGCACTGGGTTGATGGGCCGGAAGATGTGGGCTGGCTTGGACTCGGTCCGAACGGAGTAAAATACGGGGAATACCAAGAGCCATCTCACGTCTTATATAAACTCAACCACCCAAACTCTTCTACCTTTTTTACTCCCACAATTCTTATTCTCCCAGCTTTATACCGAAACCCTATTTCTTAAAAATCCAAAAACTCCAAAACTTCTCGTTTCATTCTTCGAAGAAAACATCTAGGTATTTTAAATCTCCGATTATTTATGTAATAACTGATTTCAACTAGAATTTGCGGTTAAATCGAACGATTGGAGTGTGGTATTTGTTGAACTCCGACGCCTCGATCTCCTCCACCGTTTGTCATCGTCCTTGATGGCGTCTTCGCCGTCTCGAGGTAGCAACGGGGGTCATTGGGATCCAGCGTTAAACATTCAAGCATATAAACGCTTAACTTCATTTGGGTCTAGTGAAATTTGAAGACGAGAAAGGGGAGAATAGGAACTGGGTTCGGTTCGGGTAAGGAAGTGCTGAAGCAGCGGAGGGGAGGACAAGTTCATATGTTAGGATCGGGTCGGAACGACTAGAGGAAAAGATAGAGAAAGGAAAAGGACGTATGGATCCTTTTGTTTGCTAAACCACTCCAAATGCTTATTCCGATCCGGTTTTAAACTGCCAAATGTGAATGTCTTCTCCGAACCGAACAATGCGCAGACCCGAGCCGATCCCAGCTATATGCACATCCGATCCGAACCCAACAATAAGCACGCCCTACCCGAACTGAATGATATGCATATTCCGACTCAAAGCACAAGACTTTATCCAACCAGGGTTAATCAATGCTTGACATAATCTTCAACTTAATGAACAGTTAGGGTAGTGCCTTATGAACGTAAACGATCATCAAGATTTATTCTGAACATCGCCGCTCCGTTAGAACTTCGCATTATGCTTTTAAGTATTTTTCTTCTCATGTTTTGCGCACACCACACACACTTTAGCTCACACATATGCACAGGGGGGCACGGGATAATTTACTCTAATCCGTGCTATTGCTTCTTCAATAGTTCTATGACAATGAGGCCCAGACGCTCTTCCCGTCTAGCTGAGAGGAAAGAAGCCCTGGAAACTTCTAACAAAATCACTCTTGAGGATATATCTTCTTCGTCTGATCCAGAATGGGACAGTGAGGGTCCAGACTACGGGGTTGGAGATCGAGAAAGCAACGAGGCGTCTTCGGAGAACGAGGTATCTCTGGGTTTTGAGGAGGAAGGAGGGATCGGTGACAACCGAGCCCCTGACGAATTTGAAACAGCCATCATATTGGAATCACCTTCGGACTCCGTTGAATCAACAATTGACAACGATCGACTTGTCCGAATTTGCCTAAAATACGGGATAATGAAAAGGGACACTCTAGTGCCTTCATGCTCTGACCGTCCCCACAACCCTCCAGAAGGATATATGACGGTCACTCGATTGATGTGCATGGTTGGTGCCATTCCTCCATTATCTCCATTCATTGTTGATTTTTTTAAAGCAAATGCAGATTGACCCCATGCAATTGCATCCCAATTCATATGCCTATTTGCACACCTTGTACATAGCATATCGTGAAATCCTAGGCATAGAGCTCACGTTCGATGACGTTCACTTCTTCTATAATTTCAAGCATCGGACTCGAGAAACTCCATCCTTCTGCTACTTTGAATCAGTTCCAAAGAGGAAGATAATCTCTGCACCATTTAGCAGTAAAGCTGGAGATTCCAGACTAGAATGGTTCTATGTGAAGCAACAGCCTGGATGCGCCAGGAGATGGACAAAATCAAGTAAAGCGTTGATTTTCTGAACCCGGACTCTATACACTTGAATCATCACCCTGACCTGTTTTCCTTTTTGTTTGCAGTCGACAATCCCAAACAGATATCAGATCAGGTGTTCTTCGATCGGATGCACCGACTTCTTAATGGCGATCAAAAATTCTTGACTATCGACGAGGTCCTTAAAGATGAATACCTTCACTTTCATGGGCTGCTATCCGTTTTTCGTAGCATCGGCCATGGGACGGTCCCTTACGCATACATTCCTCCAGTGGAGATAGTTCCAGAGACAGGAGAAGGCTCGGGAATTCCTACAGCGCCTCTTCAAACTTCACCTTCTCCATCTTCCACACAAGATGATGAATTGGCTAATCTGGCCGAAAAGCATCGTGAAGGGTATATTGCCCCCGAGGAAACTACTTCTCTAGACAAGTCAAAATCCTCCCAAGAGTCGCCACTTCATGCTTCCGAAGGGGATGTTCCTAGTACCGATGAGCACATATTTCAGGGTTTGGGGGATCTCCCCTTACCTGAGACTATATATACTTCAGAGGATTTCAGGAAGGATCCTTTAGTCTTCACCTCTTCTGAAGAAACCACTCCCGCTAAGGCCAAAGAGCCTGCCCGCACTAGTCTAGCTTCAGACTCGGGTTGGTTGGGGGGAAACACACCACTTAGGATACACTTTACACCACAACATTAGCATTCATTGCACTTCTTTCTCTATGAATCCACTAATTCTAAACTTCGTTTATTTTATCGTGCAGGTACAATGTCTCGATCCTACTACGATATAAGAAAACTTCGTCGCAGCATGTCCAATCCTCCTCAGGATGTCGAGTATGATCGCCGGGATGATCGTGGTAGGGAGGAGAGAAGACCTTATGATCCCTATCGTTCTCGACCCTCACGCTCCCGCTCACCAGTTTGATCGGAACAAGAGAAATATAAAGGTTACCAAAGCCATAGAGAGGAGGACAGACCACAATCCAAAGACTCCTCCTCTTCCTATGAGAAACGCAGTAGAGAGAAAAGTCCTCCAAAGGAAACCGGGTCTCGAAGTAAGCAAAAGGTCCCTGCTACTAAACGACCAAGGACAGACAAAGAGACTACAGAATCCTCTTCGGGAAGGGACACCGAATTGACAATCCTCGCTCCTCCCCCACCAGATGCGGGAACTGCAATAAAGCGGGCATATTTGAAAGAGCAATTTCCCGAACACTACTTCGAAACTCTGACTTTTTTACCTGCCCTTGAACCTATTTCGTCTAATTGGGAAGATGAGGCCAAAGCAAAGATTGATGCGATGCAAAAACAATATACTGAGATGTTCAAATATTCGCGCAATCTTTCTAAAATCATCCGCACTCTAATCACAAATACTGATTCAATGCAAAAGACTGCGGAGGAGGATACTAAGGCCTTAAAAGCTCTAGGAAAAGATTTGGAAGACACTCAAGCTCAGCTAGCGGTCGCTCAAAGGGACGCTTCTAATTTCAAACAACAATTCGAGGACATGCAAAAACGCTATCATGATTTGCTTGAATCTCATACTCAGGAGCGTTCTGAATTAAAAAAGCAAGCTGACGAGGCCAAGTCAGAGGCTGCTAAGACACGCATTGCTTATGCTGAGCTTGAGCGGAAAAACGCCGAGTTAGCAAAGAGGAGCGCTGAATTAGAAAAGAAGAACGCTGACTTGGCTTCAAAGTTGTTGGAGGCAGAGAACAGGGCTGCTCTGGCCGAGGGCAATGTGGAGTGTGCTATTAAATCTGCGGAGGATGCCCGCAAGCAACTATCAGAGGCGGAGGCTGATATTCAGGGCTTCGGCGAGCTAATGATTGAATTCTTCGCACACATTATTCGTCGTCGAAACATTTCTTGGATCGAGGACTATCCATCCACTCTGGTTCAAGTATGGAATCAAATCGTTGAGTGGGAAAAAGAAGAACTTAAGGTCGATTCTCTTGATGAAGATAAACTGATGGAGAAATACTTGAGAGATGATGAACCGGAGCGTCTAGCTGAAGGGCGCCGCCTCATTGCTGAGGCCATGGAAGAAGAGAGACGGAAGTCTAAACAAAAAACCATTCTCAAAGCTGGTTCCTCTTCTTCTGCCCCTGCAACCTCCGAAGTAGAAGGGTATGATCCCGAAAATCCGGGAATTCCTCGAACAACCCTGCTATCCCCTATTCCTGAACTAACCCCGCTGATAAGTCTTCGGAAGGTATCGCTATCTTTTCTCCTCAATTTGCCAAAGCTATTTCTACCTTTCGCCATGTGATTGAACAATCGATGAGAGACCATTTGTTTTCGCCTGAGTTGATAACCGTTGCTTCTCATTCTGTAGGTGTTGAATCATCCAAAAAGACAGATGTAGCTCAAGGAGCTGTCGCTGGGACAAAGCCCGCTGATAGGGCCAAAGAAGGGGAAGACAAGGCTGCTTCTATAGACTTGGGGGAAGGAAGTGAGCCAACTAAGGTCACCACTCCCCATGATGAAGAAATGATAGCAGCTTTAAAGGACGACGGAGGAGACGGGGGGCATGAAGAGGAACCGGAAGTTGCAATAACTGGGGAGTCGAAAAGCGCTGATGACGTTACCTTGGCTGCCATGAAGGCTGATCAAGATAAGCGCTTGCAATTAAAGGCCGAAGAACTAGACCCTGAGGTCCTCAAGCCCCTCGCAGTTGTGGATGCGGGATCAAGGTTAGTTGTTAAGCTCTCAACTAGATCTATTACAGAAGAACTTGCTAAAAAATCTTCTCTTGATTCCAGTGCCCCGCCCTCCGGGAAGAAGTCTACTGGCTCCAGTACCGCATCTTCAGGGAAAAAGAAATCGAAGCGAATCTAGACCGAAGCCGAGAAAGAAGCAAAGGATGCAGAGAAAGCCACCAAGAAATCCAAGGCTCATTCCAAATCTAAATAGTGGATTGCCCTGTATCTTTTTAGTATTTTTGTGAACCAATAATTGTTGCTACAAAAGCAGCTCCTGCACTTTCTTTTCTAGCTATTTCCCTGTACAAATTCATTCATCTGTAAATAAAAATAATTCACTTTTTGCAATGTTTATTTGTTAGTAGTTCTGCACTTATGTAAAAATGTCTGTCTATAGTTATGAAACGAAGTTGTGGAGGGGGGAAATATGTGTATGCATACGTGTCCCCGATTAACTCCCACAAATTATTTAATATGCTTAATCAAGCAATCTGAATGCTCCCAATTCTCTGACGGGATAGCACTTCATGTGTCGTCAGTACCTGTCATTTTTTCTGGCATTTCTTTTATACTCTCCCTCTTTCTCTTGAGAGTTAGAGTTCGAGTTCAGTCATCTGTTTATTCCCCGGTCGTTCAACGGGGAAAGATTTCTTTCTCGGCGCTCAGTCGGAGACGCCTTTATACTCTCTTTCTCTCTGGAAAGTTAGAGTTAGGAGGAGAATTTCTTTTTCAGCGCTCAGTCGGAGACGCTTTTATACTCTCTCTCTTTCTCTGGAGAGTTAGAGTTAGGAAGAGAATTTCTTTTTCAGCGCTCAGTCGGAGACGCTTTTATACTCTCTCTCTTTCTCTGGAGAGTTAGAGTTAAGAATGTCATTTTCTCATTCTTTTATGTCTTATTGCACAAATAATCGTTGTGCTTCTTTTTATGTCTAAACTGTTTTCAACCTTTTTAGGCTCTGAGTTATCCTGTATTTTATAATCACAACAGAATAACTGATGAATGTAAATGCATAAAAGTAAATAACATACAATATTTTTATAGTGGTTCAGCTAAGTCGTAGCCTACATCCACTTTATAGTCCTTTATTCATATCATCAGATTTTTCCAAGGCAAGGCGTGCCTTATTACAGAGTTCATAAGAAAAATAACACAAAGTACAGTGTTTTTAATCCAAATATCGCATTAAGTGTTGGGCATTCCATGCTCTGGGGACTTCTTCGCCATCCACGGTCGTTAACTTGAAGGTTCCTTTTTCAAGTTTCCGTTGAATGACAAAGGGTCCTTCCCATTTCGGACCAAGGTGAGGAAGGGACGGAAAGACTCTCTTTAGCACCAAATCTCCTGGTTCAAAAGTTCTGAGGCGAACCTTTTTGTCGTAATAGCGTGCCATCTGACGCCGATGCCTTGCTGCATGCAAATCCGCTTCGTCCCTTTTCTCTTCGACTTCATCAAGAGACTCAAGTAAAAGCGCCCGATTTGTCATCGGGTCATAATATGTCACCCTGTGGGAAGGAACTTCTAGTTCAACTGGAATTACAGCTTCTGAGCCAAAGGAGAGAGAGAAAGGGGTATGACCGGTGGCCGTTTTAAATGTTGTTCGATATGCCCACAAAGCTAGGGGTAATTCATCAACCCACTTTGCCTTTGCACGCTCTAATCGCTTCTTGAGGATGGATTTTATTACCTTGTTTATTGCCTCTACTTGCCCATTCGATTGCGGATAGGCAACTGTAGTATATCGTTTGTCTATCTTATACTTCTGGCAAAAATTTCTGAATTCAGTGCTATCAAATTGGGTCCCATTGTCAGTTATAATCGTCCTTGGGATCCCGAATCGGCATATAATATTTCTGACCACAAAACTTATCACCTTTCTTGCTGTGATCTTAGTCAAGGGCTCAGCTTCCACCCACTTCGTAAAATAGTCCACGGCTACTATTGCATACTTAGCTCCTCCTTTAGCAATTGGTAAAACTCCAATGATATCAATTCCCCATGTGGCAAATGGCCAAGGACTCACCATCGATTTAAGCTGGGTTGACGGTGCCCTGGGGATTTTGGCGAATCTCTGGCACTTATCGCAGCGTCGTGAATAATCAGCTGCATCTTTGTTGATCGTAGGCCAGAAGTATCCGTACCGCAATATTTTCTTTGCTAAAGTTTGACCTCCTGTATGATCTCCACACTCACCTTCGTGTACTTCTCTTAGTACACGCTTGATGTCGTCGTGTGCTATACATCGTAACAGGGGCATAGAAAATCCTTGTCTATAGAGAGTATCATCTTGTATGACATATCTGGTAGCTTTGCGAACTACAGCTCTTTTCTCACTCTTCTTTGATGGGAGTGTCCCATTCTTAAGGAAATTCTTAATTGGAGTCATCCATGACTCCTTCTCTGGTTCCGCTTCAAAAGCGAATTCAATTTCCATTGACTCAAAGCTTGGCGACTCTAACGTTTCAATTGGAATTACTTCAGTCTCTTCTGGATTGTCGGAACTAGCCAGCTTTGCCAGTCTATCCGCTTTCTGGTTTTCAACTCTGGGAATATGTGTTATGTTGTACCGCTCTAAGCTATTCAATAGCTCTTTCACTTTCTTGAGGTAGGCGATAAGTCGAGGTCCTCGAGCCACGAATTCCTCTCGCACTTGACAAACAACAATTTTAGAGTCACAAAATATGTCTATCATTTTTACTCCGAGGTCTTTAGCAAGCTTCAGCCCGGCGATCAGGGCTTCATATTCGGAGTCATTGTTAGTTGCCGAAAATTCTAATCGCAGGGCGTAATATAACGACCGTCCCTCGGGAGTAACTAAGACAATTCCAGCTCCGGACCTTCGGTCATTCTTGTCTCCATCTGTATATAATTTCCACGGATTCATTTTTAGCTCATCCTCGGACTTAACCACTCTGTCATTGATTATTTCCTCCTCTGGAATGGTGAACTCCGCAATAAAGTCTGCTAGAGCTTGCCCCCTGATTGACTTTCGTGGTTGAAAATTCAAATCAAACTGACTTAGTTCTATATTCCATTTGATCAACCTTCCCGATGCTTCGGGTCTCTGCAACACCTGCCTTAAGGGCTGGTCAGTGTATATGGTTATTGGATGGGCTTGGAAATAGTGACGAAGTTTTCGGGATGCGATCAGGAGGCTGTAAGCGAGCTTCTCAATTTTTGGGTAGTTGCGCTCTGCCGCTGCTAATTTCTTACTTACATAATACACCGGCCTTTGTACTTTGTCTTCTTCTCGAACCAGGGCTGTGCTGACAGCGTGAGCCGAGACTGCCAAATAAACAAATAATTCTTCGTGATCTACGGGCTTTGATAAAATCGGCGGTTTCTCTAGCAGTTCCAACAGATTTTGAAAGGCCTCAACACAATCCGGAGTCCACTGGAAGTTTCTCTTTCCCCTTTTTATCAAATCAAAAAACGGAACACATTTATCTGTGGCTTTGGAGATGAATCTACTCAGCGCTGCTACTTTTCCTGCAAGACTTTGGACATCTTTAATTCTCCTCGGTTCTTCGATGTTTCTAATCGCTGCTATCTGGCTAGGGTTGATTTCAATTCCTCGGGAACTTACAATGAAGCCAAGGAACTTTCCCGATGCCACTCCAAATGAGCATTTCAGAGGATTCAATTTCATCCGGTACTTTCGCAAGATACCAAACATTTCCGCTAAGTCTTGCGTATGGCTGGAAGACTGCTTTGATTTGACAAGCATATCATCCACATAAACTTCCATAGTTTTTCCTATTTGATCATAAAACATTCTATTTACCAAGCGCTGATAAGTAGCTCCAGCGTTTTTTAGTCCGAATGGCATTACAACATAACAATATAACCCCAAATTCGTAATGAAGCTCGTATGCTCTTGGTCTGGTACGTGCATAGGAATTTGGTTGTATCCAGAATATGCGTCCATGAAAGAGAGAAGTTCATGACCTGCTGTCGAATCTACAAGCTGGTCAATCCTGGGAAGTGGGAAACTATCTTTCGGGCAAGCCTTATTTAAATCTGAAAAATCAATGCAAGTCCGCCACTTTCCGTTTGGCTTCTTTACTAAGACGGGATTCGATATCCAGTCGGGATATGTCGAATCTCGAATAAATCCATTCTGCTTCAACTTCTCTACTTCCTCTTTGAGAGCAGCCGACCTCTCTGGGCCCAGCATGCGTCTCTTTTGCTTCACAGGCGGATGCTTCGGATCTACATTCAATTTGTGACTTATAATGGATGGTGATATCCCACACATGTCAGCATGGGTCCGGGCGAACACGTCTAAGTTTGCCTTCAAGAAGTCCGTTAGTTCTTCAGCACGACGTGGATCCAATTGAGAACCAATCTTCAAAACTTTCGTCGGATCAGCTTTATCAATGGGAATTTCCACTGTCGCTTCATTAGGAGTTGCATTCCTAGCCTCTGGTTCCTCGTCTTTTCTAGGATCCAGGTCTTCAGGCGTTCCTTTGGGCAACTCCCTCGGGGTCAATCTCTCTAATTGCTATGCCGAGTCCCCCTTTGAGGGAGACGAGGCATCCTTACTCTCAACATTAAATCCTTTCATCAACATCTTTAGTTCGGCCACATAGCAGGCCCGTCCGGTAACTTGATCCCCTCTCATTACTCCAATTCCGGCTTCGGTTGGGAACTTGAGTAACAAGCACCAAGGGGCGATACAAACTCTAAATTCAGCGAGGGCAGGTCTCCCCAAAAATGCGTTATAAGGCGAATCTACGTCCAACACCACGAACTGAAGCATTCGCACTCTTCTACGTTCTCCTTGCCCCAGGGTCACGGGCAACTCTATGTATCCCATGGGAGCTGTCGTCGCCCCGTTGAAGCCTCTAATCCATCCTTCACAAGGTTTCAGATCTTCGGACTCAAGCTTCATCTGATCAAATGACTTCTTGAACAAAATATTAACGGAACTTCCATTGTCTACTAATACCTTATGGACCAAGGCCGGCCCAATGGTGGTAGTAATAACCAACGGATCATTGGTGGGTGATTGTATCCCAGTATTGTCTCGACTGCGAAATACCACGTCGTCGAACATGGTCATCTGTTGTTTTATGGGGGTGACATCTTCCAAATCATCACCTTCATTCACGTCTAGATGCTTGGCAGCATTCACATATTGATCCATTGATCTGAAACTTCGGATTGCCGGGTGAGGTCCGCCTACTATGGAGTTGATAACAATTCCTTTACCTTTCTGCTGCGCTGTAGGCTTGGGAGCAGGTAGAATCTGTTTTGGAGCCTGCTCACCTTGCCCCCTGTCTCTCGGGGCGACCTTGTACTCATCCAACTTTCCTTCACGCAACAGTTTCTCAATCACATCCCTCAAATGCCGACATTCATTAGTTGAATGCCCGTGAGTTCCGTGAAACAAGCAAAATTTCCCTGTCGCCATTTCTTTCTCGGTCGAATCACGAGGTGGCGGTCTTTTGTACTGCAACACATTGTACGTATCCAGGTAAATATTTTCCAGGGTGTCGTTCAATGGTGTATAATTCTCGTAGTTCTGGAACCGGGGTCTTTTGTTAGGATCACTGCCCCTATTTCTGTTTCTTCTGTTACCGTTTGGATTACGATTATTGTTGTTGTTACCCCCACTTCCAGCATTGCTGTTTCCACCCTTGTTTCCTACATTTACTTCAACCTTGCCAGAACTTTCCCCAGACTGCTTTACGGCGATGTTACTCTGCACATTCTCCTTTGAAGCCGTCTCAGACTTTCTCTTTCGGTTTGCCCTGGCCTCCTCTCGTCTTAGATAAATATCGGCTTTTTCGTAGAATATCTCTCTTGTGGAGGGTGTTTTCCCAGAAAGGTAGTCTCCAAACTCAGATTCAGGATCGACTCCTTCCTTCAACGCCATCAGAATAGTGGGCTCATGCGGGTCACTGACCTCAGTTACAGCTTGGTTAAAACGATCAAGATATGCCCTTAAAGATTCTCCTGGTGCCTGCTTGATTCTCGATAGTTCAATAACACTTTTGGACTTTCGGGCATGTAGTCAGAACTGGTTCATGAAACGCTCGCTTAGTTCCTTGTAATTCGAAATCGAACGAGGAGGAAGTCGGGTAAACCAGAACAAGGCCACATCTTCTAAGTAGATTGGGAATGCTTTGCACTTCACTTCATCAGGGGCAGCAGCAGCATTCATGAGCCACGAATACCGCATCAAATGCTGTCCCGGATCAGTCCTTCCGTTGTACTTGTCCATTTGTGGCAAGTTAAAGCGGGAAATTGGAAGTCGAGGATATCGTCGGTGAAGGGAGTATGGCTTCGTTCAATGCCATAGTCTTCATTTGTATAATTCCGGCTCTCAGACATAATTTGGCGAACCATTGCCTGTACATCAGCATTAGTTAGGGGCCGCTCAGGTTCCCTGGCCCTAGTATCCGAGTTCCTTCTGGGCTCTTGCTCAGGAGATGCCCTTCTTCTTCGAGCTGCCTCTGCTCGATTCCGTTCCCTGCGTTCCCGGTCGATCTCGGGAGGAGGGGACTGGAGTCTTTGCCCCCGAGTGGGGTCATTGTTTCCTAATGCTCGTGCGATATCCTCACGAGATCCCAAAGATCCAAATGTCAGCTGCTCCACGTTCTGAGGTTGTTCGAGTGGCCTTCGTTCACGGGGCCTCTCTTCCTCGGAAGATGAAGATTGATCTACTGGTGTGTGACGAACCGGTGATGGAGTTCTCTGTCGACGGAGTTCACTAATCTCCCGACTCATGAGCCTCATATTTTCCTGCATCATGAGATTAGTGCGCTCGTGAACTTTCGTGGCCTCCCTCGTGCTCTCAAGCATGTCAAGCAAGCGCGAGAAATATCCTTGGGTGATGGGCGCAGATGGATTGACCTGATCACCAACCCTGGTGGCTGGAATTGGAGCATTCGTAGGGACTCGAGTAGAGGTTCCAGCTTCACCAAGCATCGGGTCGGATCGGAGGTAGGAAGTCGGATCAGTTCGGAGCTGGGGAGCCTGGTCGGATCGGTGCGTGGCAAGCAGCTCGGGTCGGTTCAGATTGGGGGAATGCACTGCTTCAGAATCTCCTACCCGGATCGGATCGGAGCTCTCCCCCTGCTGGCGGCTCGGATTTTCTGCATTGGTTCTTCCTGCTGCTGAACTCTGCCCCCGAGACCTTGTTACAACAGCATTTTGCTGATCTTCGCCAGCTCCATTTCCTCGAAAAGGTTGAACTTCCTTGCCTTTTCCTTTGGCCATGAGTTTTTGACAATCACTTCAACGAATATAAAAAAGCGGAGAAACTTAAGGATTCACTTCTTTGAACTCAACGGTCCAAAAAGTAGAAAGAGATCCCGGAAAATAGAGAATTTAGATGAGAACTCTCAATGAAAGCACCAAAATGTTAGACCCAAAAGTGGTTCTAACACCCAAATTGATTAAAAGCAAGATGAAATGAGACAAAAATAAAAATGAACACGCAGGATTTATAGTGGTTCGGCGAAGAAATGCCTACGTCCACTTATCTTTCACTATATTCAATAATTCAGTTGCAAGTACAATGTAAGATTCACTCAATTCCACTCACAACTCACTTATGTTCACTCAATTGACTAAAACAAAAAATGAAAGATGATTTGGATTCTCCGGGAGTAATGGAGTTCGGATTATGGAGGTGGTACAATTCTCAAATTGCTCAAAAAAAAAGATCCTTCTCTTTGTCTCCAGACGGGGTATTTATAGGTGTGAATTTGCTTGAAACTTGATCCGGGTCGGGGCCACATGTCGTCCATCCCACTATCTTCGGGTTCGGATGAACTATTATGTTGACAGCGCATCAAAGGAACGAACGTTATGGGTAGGAACTGGTCATAGCCGGTCCGTATATCCAGGCGATTTTGCAGGAGAGTAACATGGAGCATGGGTTCGGGTCGGAGACGCGCAGATAAGGGGTTCGGATCGAGATACCCGATCCGAACCGGATTGGCTTAGATGCGATGCTCTCTTCTTCTCTAATCTGGTCCGCTCCGATCCATTTTCGTGGCAAATAGGTGGCTTTCCGATCCAATCGAGATTTAGTTGCCCTCCGATCCGATTAGATATGCCTTACCAATTTACTCAGTAGGAGTTCACCGATCCGAACAGAGGACTCTATCCGACCCGAACCGATAGGTTGCTCTGACCCGACCCGAACAGCTGCTGCTATCTAATCTAGGTTGTAGTGTCTTCTCCAATCCGAACTGAAGTCTTCTAATTAGAAATGCTCTTCAATGTCTGGTTTCTTGATTTTGTGTTGCCTAGTTCACAAAGTAGGCTAACAGATCCATAAGGGTAGGTCGTATCTCTAGCGATGCAAACAAACCATGTAATAATTCGATGGAGGTTCTAAAATCAAAAGTCGATATGAACTCCAAGCTTTTCCTTTCCACAAACAGAGGACTTAAGGTCATCCTATGCCTATTCAGTGCGTCCGCCACCACATTACCCTTGACAGGGGTATAAGAAATCTCAAAATAATAAGTAGCTAGGAACTCCATCCGCCTTTGTTGCCTTAAATTAAGATCCTTCTGCGAGAACAAGTGCTTGAGAGATTTATGATCAATGTACAACTCGAACTTCTCTCCAAGCAAATAATGATGCCACATCTTAAGCGCGAATACTATGGAATCCAGCTCTAAATCATGGGTACGGTAGTTCTTCTCATGAACTCCTAGCTGTCTACCCCCATAACACAATACCTTTCCTTCTTGCATCAAAACCGCACCAAGCCCTGTACCACATGCATTGGTGTATACTGTAAACACTTTATTCCCATCGGGCAAGGTCAAGACTGGGACTGTTGTTAGAGCATTCTTCAACCGTTGGAAAGCAACATCACAATCTACATCCCATGAAAACGCCAAATTCTTCTTTGTCAGCCTGGTGAGTGGGGCTGATATCTTTGCGAAGTCCTTAATGAACTTCCAATAATAGCCTGCTAATCCTAGAAAGCTTCTCACCTCTGTTGCATTCTTTGGAATATACCAATCTTGAACTACAACCACATTTGCGGGATCTACTACTATCCCTTCTTTGGAGACCACATGCCTTAGAAATCTTACCTCTTTTCTCCAAAAATGGCACTTGGAGAATTTTTCCTTAAGCTGATGCGCATGGAGAGTTTTCAAAACTTCTCTCAAATGTTGGGCATGCTCTTCTTCACTCTTTGAGAAGATCAAGATATCATCGACAAAGACTACAACAAATTTATTTAGAAACTCCCAAAGCACCCTACTCATCAGATTAAAAAATTAGGAGGGTGCATTCATCAACCCAAAAGGCATACCTAGCCATTCAAAGAAACCATCTGGATTCCTAAAAGCGGTCTTGTCTATACAATCCTCAACCACCCTCAACTGATGAAACCCCGTGGCCAAGTCTAATTGAGAGAATACTAATGCACCAACAAGCTGGTCAAACAAGTCATCTATCCTTGGGAGTGGGTATCTGTTCTTCTCAGTGAGTTTATTCAACTCCCTATAGTCTACACACAAGCGAGACGAACCATCCGCCTTAGTCGCAAATACTACAGGATCACCCCATTCAGATTTGCTTCGCCTAATAAACTCTTTCTCAAGCAGCTCCCCAACTTGCTAACTATGCTCCCTCCTTTCCCTTGGAGCCATATGGCGCACAGGTAATGCAACTGGCTTTGCATTGTCCACCAAATATATACAAAAATCAATCACACGCCTCGGAGGTAAGCCCTGTACCTCATCAAAAACATCAGAATAATCACGATCTACTAGAACAAATTGTGAATCATCGATAGATGCATCAAGAGACTCAAGGAAACTAAGCATAACAGACCCTTGTGGGTCACAAGAAATCTCGAGGGTCCTCCCATGACAAGTCAGAAGCCTAAGACCCTCCTCTCATAATCCATAATGGCACCATACATGGCTAGCCAATCCATCCCTAGAATCAAACCGTAGTCCATAAAACCAAGCACATGCGCGTCGCACTCAAATTCGATGCCTAAGACAGATATTCTCAAACCCCAACGAATCATGGACAAATGAGAAGAATCACCAATGGGGTTTGAGATAATTACGGGATCCACTACCATATTAGTATTTAAGTGCAGAGATTCAACCACAGAACCAGATATAAATGAATGTGAAGCGCCAGAACCAAAAAGTGTTCTAATAGGATGACTGGAAAGAGAAATCAAACCTTCCACAGAAATTTTCCTACCTTTATCTGGAGCACTGGTCGCAAGAGCATGCACTTGCCTCCAAAAGCTCATGCCCTTTGACCTTGTCCCTGTATCTTCGCGCACTCCCTAGCAAAGTGTCCTATCTCTCCACAATTGAAGCAAGAATTCTTCCTTCTTTTGTTGTCCTTCACCAAGTGACCCTCACGTCCACAACTATGACACTTCCTCTTATCCTTAGCCTTGTCATTCTTTCCGCCCTTCTTTTGCAGTTGTTGTTGTTGTCCTTTCTTGGGCCACACTTTCTTGTTTTGCATTGTTTCATCAGCCTTAACTTCCTTCTTTTCTCGATCCCTTGTCTTCCTCATGCATCAAAGCCATATCAACAAGCCTTTCAAAAGTAGCTCCCATTGGAATGTGGGATAAAGCTAACCCATGAAGGGGTTCATTTAACCCTTTAGCAAACCATAAAGCTTTCTTATGCTGAGTATCCACCGGTTCCAATCCAAACCTTGCTAACCGGTTGAATTTGTTCACATATTCTTTAACAGTCAAGCTTCTTTGCTTCAATGCCACAAACCTCTCCATTTGCATGCCCTGCTCAGCTTGAGATAGAAACTTCATTTCAATCTTTTGCCGAAAATCAACCCAAGTCTCCACTGGACGCCCTGCTTGCGTCACTTCCCACCAGAACGAAGCTTCATCTTTCAGTAGCCAAGCGGCTAACTGAACGTTCCTATGATCATCAACTTCGAAAATTCCAAACAAGTCCTCCATTTATTTCAGCCAATTTCTTGCCTCCACGAAAGTCTTAGTTCCATTGAATGGTTTTCCGCCCACAACACGGAAGTCTTTACATATCTTAGAGAAATTATCAGCACGCGGAGGAGGAGGAACGACTGGTGCAGCTGGGGGAGGAATGTTTCCTTGGTCTTTGGCAGGCTTCGTAGCCTCAAGATACCTACGGAACCAGCCAGGTATCTGAACGCCCTCAGGAATATTAGGTTCCCTAGACATGCTGAAAAGAAAAGGAAAGAGATTCAGACAAAGGATCAAAAGATATTACATATGGATTTAGGGGGGATTTGTTTTTCAAGATATACTTTTTCTTTTGAAAATGCTTCCTTTTAGAAACCTTTTTGAAAATAATTTTCAAAAACTTTTATTTGATCTAGTAACCTTCAACTATGATACCAAGTGTGATACACCACGTCAATTAATGTCATCATTAAGAGAATACATTAAGTTTTGTGAAGCGTTATTGGTAAATAGAAACATCATAAGATAAATATAAAATAGCAACGGAATTAAAAACAAACTTTATTAATCATAAAGCATCGTGGTTCAAAACATCATATGTCTGAATTACATAAAAACCAGTACATCTTAAAAACTTCTACCTTGCACTTAAACATCATAGTACAAAATAAAATAAGCATAATCCCCAAATAAAACATTGCCATAGTAGTAAAGATAGGAGCTTGAGCAATGCATATAAGCAACTCCAGCAAAATGACAGCAGAATCCTTATCAAGCTTGAGTATTCCCACCCTAAGAACCTGGGGGGGAAATGAAAGAAAGAAAAGGAAACAAAAAGGGTCAGACATGAAGTCTGGTGAGTACAGTTACTTTTAGAAAGTAAATAAATAAAAGTATCATGATAGGCATAATAACGTCACAAAAGATAGGAATGACAAGGTAAAAATGATAGGATGAATATGCTTCTCTAAAGATTACTCTGCACTAATACTAGTATAACCAGAATGAAATGATCCCAACAACTAAAAGATGGTAAACTTAGGCATACTTTTGGTGAGAGGTTTTAACCCCATGCAATCCGCAGGCAGCCCAATATTATCAGGCTCCCAAACTTTTTACCAGAGTCTAGGCGTACCCTAACTACTACCCTAATCGATCGGCTCCCTACTATGTAGATACCCTGTGCTGGCCTCAGAGTAGGAGGTATCACTTTCTAAAGTGGCAACCCTTCATTGATGTGCATAAACATATCTACTGGTGTCGCGGTCGTCTTATCTCCTTCTGCTCGGACATGCACGCACATGCTCCAGTTGGTTTGCACTGCCCAGACCATCCTTCACGTTTGGATCTCTTACAATCAGCCTAGTAAGTGTGTCCCTACTCCGAACTAAGGCGGAGTCCTTGTTTTGATACCGTTATATGGGTTATTGACTGAAACAGCTCCCACACACAAGATGATACAAGCTCTCCCCCTTGTCTTGTATCCCCACTAGGATTTCCATAGGTTATGTATACCTATTGGTGTCTTTAATACACAATCCCCTCAGGTTAAGTTTGTGGGCCTATATATAAATATTACCCCCCCCCCCCTCAGACTTACTTAACCCACCACTATTTCAACCAAGTTTACTTAGCCCATGTTCAATTTTATGTTCATACAATCCCTAAGGATTCAACTAGGTTAAGTATTCAACTTTATTACCATATATTCATTTATGATTATCTTATGCCAGACCGCCCACATTAAGCCTACGACTAGTGGATGCTGGATATGTCGGGCAGGTCCGGGTAGACTTATTCCACAATTCGGGCTTAACGTCGTGTCTTAGAACATCTTGTATTTGTGCACCTAGATCCCTCACATTAGATTCACCACTTGTGGTCGCTGGATATGTTGGGCGGTTCTGGGCAGACTTCCACCAAAAGCATAATCTAACCTTGTATCTAGGCGCAATTACAGTTTCTAATTACTATAATCCTAGGCATTTCATTATTAACCAAATTTACCTATGCCGTTATAGGTTTTCATGCCCCTATTTTCCCTAATTATACTCATAATGAATTATATGCTCTCAATTCATATTCGTACATTTTATTCAGGTTAGTCCTCAAAATCCCAATTACAAATTATGCCCAATTTCAATGCTTTTCTCCTCGTTCCCCGTTTAACGCGTTCACATATTTCAGCAGCATGCCTAGGCTCGAAAGTAGCCTTGATATATAAAATAAAAAGGGAAAGATGAAGGGAAGATGACAGAAATGATTATACTAACAAGATTGTTAGAAACACATAGTGGCATAATGATAGGTGACATATAAGGACAGATCTGATGAACATAATAGAACTGATTCTAACATAATAGGGATGTCATAACAGGCACGATAAGATTTAAACAATAATTTGGATGTCCAACTACTAACAGATCCAATTTAACATGATAGGCATAAGGTTATCTAAACAGTGAATTATATCTATAATCAAAGGTAGATCTGATATGATAATGGTTAAGATCCAAGTCATAATTATGCCAGAATTTCCTATATTCACAAGTTATTACAGATCTGATATGATTCAATCAGTCACAGGCATAGACCAAATTACAGTCATATCTTGTTTTACTTTCTAATTATTCAAACCTAAAAGTAACTTAAAATCACAGTGTGTGGATCTAGAAAGATAGAAGAAGAATAGCAGAGGCTGAATCATAGATCTACGCTTGATTAACTTGGTTGCAGAAGACGGAAAAAGTTTGATTCAGTCTAGGCAGCGGCAGCATCTAGTCCTCCATTGAATTAGGATGGAGAAAACAAGAGAATTGAAGTCTTATTTATAGCCTAGAACCAAACAACCAGGTCCAGAAAGAAGTCCAGAAACATAAGAACGAATTCTGCCTAGATCTGCTCGAGGGGGGTCGACCCACCCATTAGGGGGTCGACCTATGTGTCGACCGACCCCTTAAGGGGTCGACACCCCCGTTAAGGGGCCGACACCCCTGGGCGGGAGAATTCTCGCTTCCCCAAATTTGCACGATTTTGAAATTTGAACTGAAATTTTGAATTCTTGGACCCTATATATATATATATATATATATATATATATATATACACACACACACACACACACACACACACACACATACACATACATATATTCTCATGTGCATATACAAACTTCAAACCTTCATAACTTCTTCATACGGAGTCCGTTTTATGCAAACCAAATGTCAATCTTGACCAGAATTTCAAGACGGTCGCAATGGCGCAGTCCTTTTCCCCTAATTCTGAATATTGAATTAATTATTCTTTAATTTATTGTATTTAGTGTTGTTAAAATTACGATGTGTTACAGGTTGGGCCTTTTTCTCCCAAATGTGTGCTTTGCTTTGAGGAGGGAAGTCATGCATCACCACTACAAGCGCGTGCAACCACCGCCAACAGACCTATTTTTTCTTGACTGTTCAAATGGTGATGAATAAAATATAAATAGAGAAGAATACTGATCACATTCTATATCTGATTTTTTTTCTTCCTTCTTCCTTCTCTCTTCTTCGCTATAACCGCTGCCTCTAATATAAATCATATTGTAACACCCCACGTCCGTTAATGTCACTCACAAAGGGAATGAATTAAGTTTCATGGAGCATTATGAGTAAACAGAACAGAATATTACAAGATAGATACATAAAGTAGTACTTGAAAATTTTATAACTTTATTGCAGCGAAAACAAAAATAAAGTTGGGTTACATCTTCAAATATCAAAACCAAGTACATAATATCAGTCTTGTACAAAAGCCTTCAGAGTGCATAATTTTAGAGCCATAATCTCCAACAAAAACCCTTAAATAGGTAGAATCAAAGCCAAGCAGTTCTTCAAGAACTTCTAGTACCTCAAGCAGAGAGAAATCTGAATCAAACTTGAATATTTCCTCCCTAAAAACCTTGGGGGGGGGGGGGAACGGAAGAAAAGAGGCGAAAACAAACGAGGTCAGACATAAAGTCTGGCGAGTCCAATAAGTTTAACAATATAATTATTAAAGTAATATGACAAGACATAAACTAGAAAATAAGGAATGACTGTGAAACAAGCAGGCATGACCAGGTAAGAAAGATGAATAAGACAATGTTAATTGCGCTTCTAATCACTATAGGATAAATACTACACCGCACCAATACTAGTCACTCTAGGAGTTGATCCCGCCTACTGAACATAATAATCATAATAATGGTAATGGTAGTCTCATGTACCCCTAACTGTCTTCATAGGTGTCGTCTGCTCCTATCTCCACTAGTTGTACCCACTACCCTCCCCATTCTAATTACAACATTTATTCATAATATGGTAGTCGTACTCCTAGCTGTCTTCATAGGTGCTGCCTGCTCCTATCTCCGCTAGTCGTACCCACTACCTTCCTCATTCGATCGGCTCCCTAACTTGTAGATACCCGTGCTGGTCCCACAGTTGGGTGTATCACCCCATAAAGTGGCAACCCGATATGACTGAAATGCACGGCTTATACCTACACGATGCAACAACGTCTTACCTACCAGCCCGGGCCCACGCATGCACATGGCCCCGTTGGACTTGCGTTGCCACCGCTAACCCGTTTTGACCTCTTACCATCAATCCAGTAAGCGTGTCCCGTCCTCGACTTAGATCGAGCTCACTTGGATACAAAATGGGTTACTGGTTGAAAAGGGTTCCCACACTTGACACAAGCTTTCCACCTATGCTTGGTCGCCACTAGGATTTCCCACTTAACCCCCTCTTATTCATGTCTTCTTACATGTTTCAACTTGGTTAAGTGTTTATAATTATATCCCATATATCACTCATGTTTCCCACTTATCAAATCAACATGTATTATTGGTTAAGTTTGTCTTAACCCTGTCCACTTATCAGATCAATATATATATATATATATATATATATATATTATTGGTTAAGTTGTTCTTAACACTACCCACTTATCATATTAATATATATTATTGGTTAAGCTGGTCTTAACCCTACCACTTATCAAATTAATATTATTGGTTAAGCTGGTCTTAACCCTAACCACTTATCAGATTAATATACATATTATTGGTTAAGCTGGCTTTAACCCTACCCACTTATCAGATTAATATATATTATTGGTTAAGCTAGTCTTAACCCTACCCACCTAACATGTTTTATGTATCATATATATATATATATATATCGTATAACATGTTTTACTTAATTTATGATTAAGTATATCTTAGTTCACAGATACATTGGTTAAGAGAATAACTCCCTAAGTATCAGACCGAAATCAACATCAGATCGATACTCAGAGAACTACTCAACTCAACCAATATTTTGTTTGTCATTCATACTCGTCTTTGATCAGAATTAATTAATTATTAATGCACAGACCTCTCACATTAAGTCGATTGCTTGTGGTCACTGGATATGCTGGGAGGTTCCAGGCAGACTTCCACAACAAGCCAGACTTAACCTTGTGTCTAAGCATCTTTTAATTATGCCTACGACCTCTCACATTAGACTGCCGTTTGCGGTTGCTGGATGTGCCGGGCGGGTCCGGGCAGTCTTATAACACAAATGAATCTAACCTCGTGACTTAGGCATTTATTACGCAATTAATTTATGCCTTTGACCTCTCACATCAGACTACCGTTTGGGGTTGCTGGATTTGCTGGGCAGGTCCGGGCAGTCTTAGACACAAACGAGTCTAACCTCGTGTGTAACACCCCGTATTTTCTATTAACATTGAAGTTACAAAATAAACTGTAATTAATCTCAAATGTAAGAATTGAGGGAAACGGGTTACGCCGTTGCATTCGTCTCGGAATTCATCTTGAGATAGAGTCCGAGTTTGCATAAATCGGATTTCGTATGAAGGAGTTATGCCCTTCAGAAGTTTAATAAAAAATCAAAACAGCTTAGTCCAGATTCAAATTTCAAAATCAGAAGAGGAAGCGGGTTGGGCGGGAAAATTCCCGCCCAGGGATCAGGTCGACTAGGGGGTTGACCCTAGTGTCGACCTCCCCTATACAGGTCGACCTTAGTGTCGACCTAGGGGTCGACCTACCTCGCTTCGGGCAGATCTATTTTCCAGCCAATTTCGACTCACCGCTGAGTCATTAGGGCTGAGCTGGCTGTTCTGGATAACTATATCTTGTCTTAATGGTCTTGGTTGATTCTTAGATGATCTGACGGCTCCTATTCATTCAAATCTCTATAAAAGCAACCTAATACCTCAACCCTAAATCATATTGAAATTAAACCAAGAGTCGTCATACTGCTATTAGACAACCTAGAGTAGCCGCCACTTGAAGCTAACAAAGAGACGAACCAAACTAAATTAAATCAACGATTGTCTACACCAAAGGCGAGCATTTCAACTTCAGAACACAGATTCCAGAAATCAAGATCTTCGTTTGTAGTAAGTGTAGTTATCTTTTAGATGTAAATAAATTTAAGACGTGATTTGATATAAAGTGAAAAATAGAATTATACCATGTTGTATAATATTGACGATGCTAATTCATGTTTGTTTCTTTTGATGATTTTATCATGAATTGTCTTGGAATGTTTGTGGCTTATTGGACTTGGTGTTGGATCTATTAAGAATTGAGAATGAAACTATCAATATCATACGCAAGTTATATGTTTCATGTTAAGATCTACATATATATGTTTACATGAATAATGCAAGTTGTATGTATTATATTAGATCCAAGTCAAGATCTACATATATATATTTATATTCATATGCTTTATGTTAGATCCATATGCCTATATATATATATATGTTCATATGTTCATATGCAAAGTTTTATGTTGGATCCATGTCAAGATCAATCTAGGTTCATATGATTAATGCAAATTATATGTTTTATGATAGATCCAAGTCACGATCTAATTATACATATGTTCATATGCAAGTTACATGTTAGATCCAAAACTAGATCTATATTTATATGCATGTTTGTAAAGTGAACTTATGCAAGTTCACCTTGTTGGATCTAGTTCATACCTATATGTTAATGTTAAAATTATACATGCATTGCGATTGGACATGTCATGATTATGTCATATGCTAGTTTATATTTGAGGTTATGTTCACACATGCCTAGATCTACATATTAACATGTCTTAGGCTTATGATTATCTAAGTCTAAATTATATGCAAGTTCATGTGACATGTTAAATTATATGAATAAAGTTTTATGCAAAATTTACATGTTTGGTATAATCTATATTATGCATATTCCCTTCTTTACCTCTTGTGTATAAATTGGGCTAATATGCGGGCCCATTGACTTTATGTGATTAATACGAACGAACAAACGGGGGTAACATTGGGATAGTTATTAAATCAAAACATGTTAATAAAGTAGGTGGGCCCAAAACCATGTAAATGGTTAAGGCCATGAATGGTATAATTTATACCATTAGTCTTGGACATAATTAAAATATGTGACATGAAACACTTGTAGAAAATTTACATATATAAAATGTAAAAGATGAATATGCCTAACCGGAGGTTAGACTGAGTTGTGGTGTAAACCTGCCCGGAACCGACCGGCACATCCAGTAACCACAGCAATACCTGTCTAATGTGAGAGGTTAGTGAATCAAGTCCAGAAAGACCCGAGGTTAGACTGAGTTATGGTGTAAAACTGCCCGGAACCGACCGGCACATCCAGTAACCACAACAACACCTGTCTAATGTGAGTGGTTGGTGCTTTAATTGATTTATTAATTAAAGCTCATGAACAATCAAGCTAGAAATGGTGAGGTTAAGTAATTAAGGAAACATTTAACCAACTTAACATGTTAACAAGACAAGATTGGTGGGGTTAAGTAATTGAGAAAACACTTAGCCAACTCAACATGTTAACAAGACAAGATTGGTGGGGTTAAGTAATTGAGAAAACACATAGCCAACTCAACATGTTAACTAGACAAGATTGATAAAGTCAAACCAAGGACACTTAACCAATTTAGCATGTTGACTAGAAAAACCCTAGTAACGGGGACCCGTTTCAGCAGTAACCCACATGGATGTATCAAGGTACCCTGAACTAGGCAGGGTGAAGCACGATTACTGGGCTGAATATAAGCGGTCAAAAGGACGGCGGTTAGGTGTGTCAGTGTAGGTTCCGACGGAGTACGGGCGTGCACGGGCTCCTGAGTGGAAAAAGCAGGCACTGGGCACCAGGCGTACACTTGTGCATCTTTGAATTGTGTCAGGGTTGCCATTATAGGAATTGATACACCCTATACTGGAACCAGCACGAGTACTTAAAAATCACATGGGGCCGCATGACACCGGGAATACATGAATGCGAGTAGGAGCCGATCAATACATGAATGGGATCAATTTATCATGAACATAAATTGCTAGTTAAACAGATCTTAGTGGGTGCAGAGAAGTAAAAGTGGATGCGATAGCCAAATCTAGTTAAATCTTACCTTACCTCGTTTTAGGTCTACCCTATCCTTGTGGTATCATTCTAAGTTCAGTTCATTCATGTCATAGTCTTTTACTTGTTTACATGCTATTAAATAACTGGGCTTACCAGACTTATGTCTGACCCATTTTCCTTTC
Organism: Allium sativum; assembly: GCA_030737875.1. Classification (NCBI taxonomy): domain Eukaryota; kingdom Viridiplantae; phylum Streptophyta; class Magnoliopsida; order Asparagales; family Amaryllidaceae; genus Allium; species Allium sativum. Next base: position 420,359,336 of record CM060924.1, read on the forward strand.
GCTTCTTTTCTTCCGTTTCCCCCCCAGGTTTGAAGGGAGGAAACACTTCTGCTTAGTCCAGGTTAGTTAAAGTTTGAAGACCGTAGATGTAAGGCTTGGACTTTCCTTTTTGAGCTATGGCTATGGTCAAGCACTTGTTGGGGATTTATGTCATTTTATTTTCAGTATTGATTCTTTATGTTTTTCAAGATAGATGAAAAGTTGTAAAAATTTGGAAGGTTGAAACAGTTGTTGAATTGTTGTGTTGATCAAGTATTTATGAAATAATATCGATCTTTTTCCGCTGCTTAAATTTTCTGTCTTATAATTTATTAGCATCTTGTACCTTAAAACGCTCCACCGAAGTTAAGGCATTCCCTTTGAGTGTGACCTTAACGGAGGTGGGGTGTTACATCGTGTCTTAGGCATTTATTATTACACATTATTATTCAACCCCAATTTGAATTAATATCCCTATTTCAAATTTCCAATAACTTCCAATTTTAATCCATGTCCATAATTGTCACCTAAATTATGTCCATAATTTCTATGCATATAAATTGGGCCAATTAATGTCTCAAATTAATTATATGCTTTTAAGCCATTTTATGCCAATTCACAATATTAATATTTAATATTTTCCCATTGCCCCCACGTCGTTCGTACGTTTAATATGAAACATGTTATACTCGCAAATAGTCTAACTCATAAAAAAAAAGAAACATCACAACTTGCATAACACATAAAGTAGATCTAACTTGCAAATAAGAATAGGCTAGCATGGATGAAAAATTGAATGATTATAATTTATATAATCATAAATTTGCATAATCAATAACTTGCATAGGCAATAGGCATAATTTGCATAAACTACAAACTGGCATGGATCAAATTATATAAGATATGACTTGCATAGATCTATACATATAAAGGTAAACTTGCATATATGAACATGGTTTTCCATAAACTTGCATATGATCTACATACAAACTCGTATTAAACTTGCATATATGCAATTTAGACATGTAAACTAAGACGTACATATGATTCACATGCAATCTTACATATAAACTAGCATATGATTCACATCCAGACTTATATATAAACTTGCATATATAATTTAGACATGTAAATTAAGATTTACATTTACACTTGCATATGATTTAGACATGTAGATTAATGTCACAAAATGAATCAAATCTAGCATATGTGTTTAGACATATGAACCAACATCATGAATTTAAACATGTAAACTAATATCACACGTTTTACACATAAATTCACATGTGTGTGTGTATATATATATATATATATATACTTGATTCACATGTAAACTTGTGTATAATTCGCATACAGACTTGCATATAAACTGATGTCATAAAATGAATCAAGTTAAACATATGTGATTGGACATATGAAATAGATCTACTAACATAAGTTAACAAAACTTTCATATGTTCACAAACAGAAGATAACAAAATCAAGTAACGTCACATGATTCAACATGCATGTTCTCATAATTCCAATTATAACTCATCATAATTAATTTATTAACTATTTTGTGAAAGAAATTGTTCTCATAAAGACAATTAGAGAAGAGAATAATTCGTTCGTCGTTCATATTAGAATTCTGACTTGCAAATCCCTAAGCTTTAGGAAGAAGAACTATCCTAGCAGCAGCATGGAGGCTAAGAGACTAATTTAGTTTAGGTTTTGGGCTTGAGCCTATGAGTGCTTATATAGAAGTTTAATTCAACATAAGCCGTTAGATATTAGGTTTTTAATCCGCACCGTACACCTAGTGCTGAGTCAGCAAATGTATTTTATATATATTAATAACCTTCTATTTTTCTTCCCTTAAAGTAATGTGAATTGAACTTGACATCTAATTGCATGTTTTCTTCGATTAGCATATTCTTCTTAATTGATGTCAATTAACATTGAATAACAATTTTACTATATTCCTCAAATTAACATATTCTGCTTAATGTTAATTGACATAAGTGACAAATTAGCATAAGCATTTATACAAATTAAGATAATTACATTGTTTCCTAACAATACCCTATTAACATGTTTACAATTTGATGTCAAATAACATGCTTTTAAAAATGAACATAAATGCCCAATTAACATATTTTCTTCAATTACTACCAATTAATATGAATGACAAATTAGCACAAACACATATATAAACTAAGGTCAATTACATATTTTTAAATCAATGTCATATTAACACACATCTACAAATTAATTTCAATCTATTCATGTTTACATATTCTTCCTTTACTGTATACATTAATTGCCGATATATATATATATATATATATATATATATATATATATATATATATATATACACGCATCTATTCATGAATTCTAATAAAAGTGGAAATCGAGTATATAATTTAATTCCCCTTTTTTTCTACTTTCCTCGTAACATACAGAGTCAATGCATAATGAAGTTACCTATATACATATATATCTATTTATACATGCATAAATCTTTCTTTTTATTGCATGCATCCACACATTTCCTTCCGTTTTTTGTATTAATTGCATTAATTTTTCTTTTACTATAGCATAATTAATTCTCATGCATTTTTTTCAGTGCACATTTTTAAACTTGTACCTTCTTAACATAATTGCATATATATATATAAATATTTATTTTTTTATTTTTCTTCATTAATTAATTAATCCTTTAATTAATTATCTTTACAGTATAGTATATCTAATTTTGGGGTGTTACACAGATAGTTGATATACTCATTACAATCTCGTGTAGAAATACTATTATATCTTGGAAAACTTTACAAATAAAAGTTTTAAGGAAATTGCTATGCAAGCCTCATTATTCCGTTTATTTAATTAGTAACGACAAATCACTGCGATTTTTCTGTTACTATACAACAATCTTTATACATGCTATTATATTAGTTCCCCATTTCTAATGATCTTGAAAAGTTTAGAAAATTCAAAGAATTTTCATGAAAATAGAAAGTTGCGAACTTTTTGACTGCGCTTTGTTTGCTGCTAGATATTTGTTATTTCAAATTCATATTTCCTAACTTGTATTATACTATAGGAAATGACAATAGTTGAAATATCAAACAAAAGGAACAACAGGCCCAATCCTTTTAAAGGAGATGGTGACAATTTTCTAACATGAAGGAATTAGATGTTTTATCTCACCACACTCGCTTTGTAAAGGTATCTCGAAGAGGGGGAACTAGTACTTGCACCAGGTAAGGAAACAGATAAGGATGCAATTCTCTCGATTATTACTTGGAGACATGCTTTGTAGAAACTACATTCCAAATTGTCTTGATAAGGTGTTATACAATCAGCCTCTAAAGATAGAAAAGACACTCTGGAATACACTTGCCATGAAGTACAAGACGCGGAATATCAGTCTTGAAAAATTCATTGTAGACAAACTGTAACACCCCACACCCGCTATGGTCACTCTCTAAGGGAATGCCATAACATCGGCGGAGTATTTTAGTGAATATAGAATAGAGAAATTACAGCAAGACAGATATAAGTAATACTGGAGAATTTAAAACAACATTTCATTGCAGCGGAAAGTAAAACATGTCTGGTTACATCACAAAACCATAATAAGAGTTAAGTACAAATCCATTCTTGTTAAATAAAAATACATAATCCCAATACATGAACTGATAGCCATAAAAGAAAAGGGTAAGCTGAGCTCTACATCTAGGGTCCAAGCTCCAAGAGAGTAATAAAAGCAACCTGATCAAAGCCCACTCGTACTGGGCCCACTTTGAGAACCTAAGGGTTGGGAAAAAGATAAAAACAACGGGGTCAGACATAAGTCTGAGCGAGTCCTATAACTTTAACAATACAATTATTAAAGTAACCAGAGAAGACATAAACCTGATATACGGTAATGTCTGGGGATGAATGGCTACACTAAGCAGCTTGGTAGACTTAGGATAAACCAAGATAACCGTAAAGACGCATTTTCCCACCCAAGGATAATTACTGCACCACACCAGTCATTCCTACTTAAAGGTTGATCCCTCCCAAGGACTTAGAAAATTTACCCAGTAGTTTCGTATACCCCTAGCTGACTACATAGGTGCCGTCTGCCCCTATCCCCACTAGGTGTAACCACTACTCCCAAGTGATCGGCTCCCTACCGTAGATACCTGTGCCGGCCCCACAGTGGGGTGTATCACTCCCCAAAGTGGCAACCCGATATAATTAACGGTGCACAGCTTATATCTACACGATGCAACAACGTCTTACCTACCAGCCCGGGTCCACACACGCATATGAAACCCGTTGGACTTGCGTTGCCACCGCTAACCCGTTTTGGCCTCTTATAGTCAAACCCAGTACGCGTGTCCCGTCCTCGACATGGGTCGAGCCCGATAAGATACATATGGGTTACTGGTTGAAATGGGCCCCCACACAAGCTACCCACCTGAGCTTGTCCCTTTTCCTAGTGCATCCCACTTAACCCTTTAATCATATTTAATTACATGTTCCACTTGGTTAAGTATTCTAATCGTATTTACTATTGCCACCCAAGGCAACCACTAGATTTCCACATGCCACCCAAGGCATCCACTTAACCCCTCATGTCCCTCTACATGCTAATATGGTTAAGTGTTTCTTAATTAATTAATTAAGAACATGACCTCATAAAGACCTCTCACATTAGACCGTCTTTTATGACTGCTGGATATGCCGGTTGGTTCCGGGCAGACTTCTGTCATCAAAAGGGTCTAACCTCGTGTCTTTACTTTAATCACGTATTTAATTTATGACTAAGACCTCTCACATTGGGCCAATCATTTGTAGCTGCTGGATTTGCCGGTTGGTTCCGGGCAGACTTCCGCTACAAAAGGGTCCAACCTCGTGTCTTAGTTGATTAATTACACCTAATTAATCATCCCCATAATTTGTATTAATTATCCCTAATTAATTACACATTTTTAAGAATATGGGTAGACCTAACTCAATAGGTAAATTCCCAATTCCATAGTATGGGTAGACATAACTTAATAGGTAAATTCCCAACTCCATAATATGGGTAGACCTAACTTAATAGGTAAATTCCCAATTATGTCCATTCATTTTATGTTATACACATTTTTATTAACATGCATATTAACCCCATCGTTTCCCACGTAATTCGTTTTCATAACATGCCATATAAATGGGAAGATTCACTATAAATGTAATGGGTTCAATCTTAGCACAACGTTGGCTTTTACATGGGTTTAAAAGGTGTCAACTTGCATCATGATATTAAACCCAACTAGCATCGTTAAATAACCCAACTTGCATGTGTACGCATATGTCATATAAAGGTAACTTGCATAAGTGTTCATAGGTTACACACAAGGGTGAACTTGCATATGTGACTTGCATCATAAAATAGGGTAAACATGCATATGTATGCATAGCATACAAAGGTATCATCTTGCATATGTATGCATCTTATTTAAAAAGGGTAAACTTGCATGTCATAAGGTATGCATAAAACCAACCACTTAGCATGCATGAAATCAAGTACTTAGCATGCATAAACCCAAACACTTATCATGCATAAAATCAAATACTTAGCATGCATAAAATCAAATACTTAGCATGCATAAAATCAAATACTTAGCATGCATAAAATCCACCACTTAACTTGCATAAACCCACATACTTAACTTGCATAAACCCACATACTTAACTTGCATAAACCCACATACATAACTTGCATAAACCCACATACATAACTTGCATAAACCCACATACATAACTTGCATAAACATAGGGTTAACATCAAACATAGATTAACAAACTAACATCATATCATATGACTTAAAACCCACTAATCCGCATACAAAACCGCATGATCTCATCATATCTCATCTACTTAATTTAGCAATTGGTTATTAAAGTGATAGAAACTCACCAAAACCAAGATTAGCAAACTTATGAAGTAGAACTAGTTGCTATATTTGAAGAAGATAATGATTAGAGGTTGATTAGCTTGCAACTTCCTTCATAAACTAGTGGAGGCTCCTCTTAAGTTTGATTTTGGCGGCATGATGGCATCATTTCTATTTTTAGTATGGATTAGGCTTGCATTAGGGTGTATTTATAGGATTAGGGTGTGTTTTAGACCATAGGATTAGCCCTAGGTTAGATTAGGTCCGTCAGATTTAGGAAATCTCTAGAACCCAGCCCAGCCCTAGCCAGAAAACCAGACCTGGTGCACCCAGGCCCTCTGGCTCGACACGCCGTGTCGACAGGCAAGTCGACCCCCCAGTCGACAGGCCTGTCGATAGCCCTGTCGACATGGCTAGGGCGGGAACTTTCCTGCCTGGCCCCGCTGGTTCTATTTTAAAATCTGAATTTGAATTTTTAAATCTGTTTTTAGCTTTGAATTTTCTGCAAACTTCATTGGGCCTTAACTGGGCCATACGGACTCCGATTTACAAAATTTCGGACTCTATTCTGCGTATTTTTCCGACACGAACAAAATGACGCAGTCCGTTTCCCCCAATTCTCATATCTGAGATTATTTATTCTGCAATTAGTGAATTTTAGCATTAACCGAAATTCGGGGTGTTACATTCTCCCCTACTTAAAGGATTTCGTCCCCGAAATCTTTAAGCTAAGGAGAATGCATATCCTACCATCCAAACAACCATCTACTCAAACCATCAACCACGGGCATCCATTGTCCTTAAAACAATTTCTAATGATGTATGAGCATATGCAAAAAGTGTGTGTATATGTTCCCTATCTAATGTATGAACATATGCAAACCATGATAGTGCCATGCATCCATTATGTATGCGAGAGAATCCTACCGACACATACAATATCTACATGAGTGCATAATTATTCACCAAAATGCATCATCCATATGATAACACAATCATTATACATCCATAAATATAACTTCCTACACACAATTTTTATGCAATATGCAATATGAAGTGATTGAGCCGATCTAGTGCCTTGACTGTGTGTATATGCATCCACGAGCAACCACTAGCAAACACTTGCATCCATCAACCATAACATGTCTCAAACACATGTTTCAACCATAGGTTTACCCTATCTAAAGGTCAAACAGTACTAACGAGAGGACATACTAAAGATAAGATAAGTACTAGACAACGATAGAGGAGGAATTAAAGACATACCCTTAAAAAGAAATGGGTACAATGAACGCATCTTTGCTTCCGTCTCCCAAGTTGCGTTGCTCTCATCTTCTCCCCACTGCAATTTGACTAGTTGAACCTCTCTGTTTCTCAACTTCCTAGTCTCTGACCCAAGGATGCGAGTAGGAGCTCGTCGAATCGTTGCATCACGCTCTACTTCCACTTCTCTAAGCAAGCTTGGCTCTACCACCTCTGCAGTCTCATGTAGGCACTTCCTCAAATGCGACACGTGGAATACATCATGTACCCCACTAAGTCTGTCGGGCAACTCCACTCTATATGCCATTCATCCAATCCTTTCCTTAATAGGAAACGGCCCTACGAACCTTGGTGCTAACTTCCCAACAGATCCAAAGCGAACCACATTTCGTAACGGAGACACTTTAACAAAGACCATGTCCCCAACTTCAAACTCAAGATCCGTCCTTCTCTTGTCCGCATAAGATTTTTGCCTATCTTGCGTTGCTTTCATCCTTCTCCGAATCAAGTCAATCTTCTCAGAAGTCTCCCTAACCATATCAGGCCCAAGCAAAATCTTATCCGTAGATTCCCACCAACATGTAGGTGATCGACAAGGCCTTCCATAGAGAGCTTCGAAAGGAGCCATACAAATACTGGACTGAAAGCTGTTATTATACGCGAACTCCACCAATGGAAGATGCTCTTCCCATGTACCTCCAAAATCTAAGATACAAAGCCTCAAAAGGTCTTCTAGGACACGATTCACCCTCTCGGTCTGGCCGTCCGTCTGAGGATGATATGCGGTGCCCAGACACAATTGAGTCCCCACTGCTTCTTGCAAACTTTTCCAGAACTCGCTAGTGAAGATAGGATCTCGATCACTCACTATGCTAGAGGGTACCCCAGGCAATCGAACTATCTCTCGAAGATATACTGAAGCTAGCCATGGAGCAGTCCTCTTGCTCTTTACAGGTATGAAATGGGCGCTTTTAGTAACTCTGTCTACCACAACCCAAATTCCCGTATTACCCTTTCTTGATCTGGGTAACCCGTCAATAAAATCCATCGAGACGCTATCCCACTTCCATTGCGGAACTTCCAATGGGTGAAGCAAGCAACCCACCTGGTTTCTTTTGCTCCGCTTTCACCTGTTGGTAGACCAAGCATCGAGCGACATATTCGGCCAGATCTTTCTTCATACCGGCCCAGAAGAAAGCCTGCTTCATATCTTGGTACATCTTGTCCCCACCGGTATGAATGGTCATTCTAGAACGGTGTGCATCATCAAGAATAGCCTTCCTCAAACCCTCGTCTTGCGGTACACAAAGTCTACCTTCTCTACGCAAGCACCCCTTATCATCTAGGGTGTACCTACTCAAATGGCTGGACGACTCCCCCCTTATGAGCTTCTCTACCATCTCAACCAACTGTGGGTCGTCCCTCTGTGCTTCTCCAATCCGCCCCAAAAGAGTAGGTCTGACCTCCAAGGATGCTACCAAACCGGGTATATAGTCAATGGAAGGTCTGAAATCAAACATCGAGATAAATTCCAAGCTTCGTCGTTCCACGAACAATGGACTCAAGGACAACCTCTTTCTGCTCAAGGCGTCCGCCACCACGTTACCCTTGCCAGGGGTATACGCTATCTCGAAATCATAGGATGCTAAGAACTCCATCCACCTTTGCTGTCTCAAATTCAAATCCTTCTGAGAAAACAAGTACTTCAATGATTTGTGGTCAGTGAACAGTTCGAATCTCTCGCCAAGAAGATAATGGCGCCAAATCTTAAGCGCAAAAACAATAGCGGCCAATTCTAAATCATGGGTAGGGTAATTTTTCTCATGCACTCTCAACTGCCTTCCACCATAGGCTATTACCCTTCCCTCTTGCATTAAGACTGCGCCTAATCCTGTCCCACAAGCATCGGTATAGACAACAAATGGCTTGCTCCCATCTGGCAACACTAAAACTAGAGCAGTGGTTAAAGCTCTCTTTAACCGTCGGAACGCATCATCACAATCTACGTCCCATGTGAAAACAAGATTCTTCTTCGTTAAGCGGGTTAATGGGGCTGATATCTTCGCGAAGTCTTTGATAAACTTCCTATAATAACCCGCCAAACCCAAGAAACTTCTTACTTCGGTAGCATTCTTTGGAACCTTCCAATCCTGAATTGATACTACCTTCGCGGGATCCACAGCTATCCCTTCCTTGGAGACCACGTGCCCCAAGAACCGCACTTCCTTCCTCCAGAAGTGACATTTAGAGAATTTCGCCTTAAGGCTATGTGCTCGAAGAGTCTTCAACACCTCCCCAAGATGTAGGGCATGCTCTTCTTCACTCTTAGAAAATACTAAGATATCATCCACAAAGACCACCATGAACTTATTAAGGAACTCCCTGAACACCCTACTCATCAAATAAACAAAATACGCAGGGGCGTTCGTCAACCCAAATGGCATCACCAGCCACTCATAGAAACCATCTGGAGTCCTAAAGGCAGTCTTGTCTATGCTATCCTCAGCCACCCTCAACTGATGAAATCCCGTGGCCAAGTCCAATTGAGAAAATACTGAAGCGCCAACCAACTGATCGAAAAGATCATCAATCCTCAGCAATGGGTGTCTATTCTTCTTTGTGAGCTTGTTGAGTTCTCTATAGTCTGCACAAAGTCTGAGGGACCCATCCGCCTTCGTAGCAAAAACTACTGGAGCACCCCACTCCGATATACTTCGCCTTATGAACCCCTTCTCAAGCAACTCCCCTACTTGCTTATGGAGTTCCCTCCTCTCACGAGGAGCCATGTGGTGCACTGGTAAAGATACAGGTTTAGCATTATCCACCAGATATATTCGGAAGTCAATCTCCCGCTTCGGAGGTAAGCCCTTCACCTCCTCAAACACATCCGAGTATTCCCGGACCACTCTAGCAGATTGCAAACTCTCGACCGAAGCGTCAAGCGATTCAAGATAACTTAGCATAACAGAATCCATGGGATTACAAGAGATCTCGAGAGTGTTACCCAAACGGGTCATGAGCCTAACAACTCTCCTTTCGCAATCAAGAACAGCACCATTACTGGATAACATGTCCATGCCCAAAATCAACCCATAGCCCGTGAAGCCCAACACAAAAGCATCACATCTAAACTCAATGCTAAGTATAGAAATCTTCAAACCCAAACATATCATGGACAAATAAGTGGAGCCCCCAATTGGGTTTGAAACAACCAAGGGATCATCTACCAGACTGGTGTCTAAGTGCAGTGACTCAACTAATGATGATGAGATAAACAAATGCGATGCGCCAGAATCAAACAATGTACAGACAGGATGATCAAATAGAAAAACCAGACTTTCAACGGAAATAATTCTACCTCTTTCCTGAATCGATGGAACCGCGAGATCCTGTACTTGCCCCCTAGCCTGACCCGGTGCCATAAGAGCTTGCACCTGTCCTCCTGAGGTAGACCCCGTCCTTTGCCCTTTCTTAGGACAGTCTTTCACTAGATGCCCTGCTTCGCCACAGTGGAAGCAGCCAGTTTTCTTCTTCTTGCGACAATCCTTGCTTAGGTGGCCAGGTGTCCCACAATTGAAACACTTTTTCTTCTTGCCCTTGCCACCATTGCCTTTCCCACCTTTGTTTTGCTGTTGTTGCTGAGGTCTCTTTTGATCTCCCTTCTTCTCAGGTGCCTTATTAGCATTGGGACCCTTCTCTTCTTCATGCATGAGTGCCATGTCAACTAGCTTCTCAAAGGTGGCCCCTATAGGGATATGAGTCATAGCCAACCCATGCATCGGTTCATTCAAGCCTTTCACGAACCTCAAAGCCTTCTTCTCCGGTGTATTCACCATGTCTAGGCCAAACCTTGCCAATTGATTAAACTTGTTGACATATTCCTTCACTGAGAGATTTCCTTGCTTTAGAGTCAAGAATCTTTCCATATACAAGTTTTCCTCCGCCCTTGAGAGGAACTTTGCCACAAATCTTTGCCTAAAATCCGCCCAAGAGTCAACGGGGCGTTCTCCATGACCTCCCACCAGAATGAGGCCTCTCCTTTCATTAACCAAGCAGCTAACTTGACTTTCTTTCCTTCTTCCATCTCAAAGATATCTATCAACTCTTCCACCTCCTTAAGCCAATCTCTAGCCTCCACAAAAGTTTCAGATCCTTGAAAAGGTTTCCCTCCCATAGCTTTAAATTCCTTGCAAGTCTTAGCAAAAGTATCCGTGCGAGGAGGAGGGGGAGGAGGAAGATCGGGTGCTACGGTTGGTGGAGGAATATTTGCTGGACCCGCAGTGGTGGCCCTAGCCTCCATCAATCTCCTATACCAAACTGGTACCGTCACACCCTCCGGAAAGTTAAGATCCTCAGCCATGCTGAAACGAAAATGGAAAGATTCAAAACGGTGAATTCGAAAGATAAAGATATGGCTATTGGGGATTATGCTTTTCTTTCAAAAACTTTTCTCTTTAAAGACATGTTTTTGAAAATATCTCTTCCAAAAATGTTTTTTAAAAAATAGTTTTCTAAAAATTTTATCTGTTCCGGTAACCTGGCTCTGATACCACGTGTAACACCCCACACCCGCTATGGTCACTCTCTAAGGGAATGCCATAACATCGGCGGAGTATTTTAGTGAATATAGAACAGAGAAATTACAGCAAGACAGATATAAGTAATACTGGAGAATTTAAAACAACATTTCATTGCAGCGGAAAGTAAAACATGTCTGGTTACATCACAAAACCATAATAAGAGTTAAGTACAAATCCATTCTTGCTAAATAAAAATACATAATCCCAATACATGAACTGATAGCCATAAAAGAAAAGGGTAAGTTGAGCTCTACATCTAGGGTCCAAGCTCCAAGAGAGTAATAAAAGCAGCCTGATCAAAGCCCACTCGTACTGGGCCCACTCTGAGAACCTGAGGGTTGGGAAAAAGATAAAAACAACGGGGTCAGACATAAGTCTGAGCGAGTCCTATAACTTTAACAATACAATTATTAAAGTAACCAGAGAAGACATAAACTTGATATACGGTAATGTCTGGGGATGAATGGCTACACTAAGCAGCTTGGTAGACTTAGGATAAACCAAGATAACCGTAAAGACGCATTTTCCCACCCAAGGATAATTACTGCACCACACCAGTCATTCCTACTTAAAGGTTGATCCCTCCCAAGGACTTAGAAAATTTACCCAGTAGTTTCGTATACCCCTAGCTGACTACATAGGTGCCGTCTGCCCCTATCTCCACTAGGTGTAACCACTACTCCCAAGTGATCGGCTCCCTACCGTAGATACCCGTGCCGGCCCCACAGTGGGGTGTATCACTCCCCAAAGTGGCAACCCGATATAATTAACGGTGTACGGCTTATATCTACACGATGCAACAACGTCTTACCTACCAGCCCGGGTCCACACACACATATGAAACCCGTTGGACTTGCGTTGCCACCGCTAACCCGTTTTGGCCTCTTATAGTCAAACCCAGTACGCGTGTCCCGTCCTCGACATGGGTCGAGCCCGATAAGATACATATGGGTTACTGGTTGAAATGGGCCCCCACACAAGCTACCCACCTGAGCTTGTCCCTTTTCCTAGTGCATCCCACTTAACCCTTTAATCATATTTAATTACATGTTCCACTTGGTTAAGTATTCTAATCGTATTTACTATTGCCACCCAAGGCAACCACTAGATTTCCACATGCCACCCAAGGCATCCACTTAACCCCTCATGTCCCTCTACATGCTAATATGGTTAAGTGTTTCTTAATTAATTAATTAAGAACATGACCTCATAAAGACCTCTCACATTATACCGTCTTTTATGACTGCTGGATATGCCGGTTGGTTCCGGGCAGACTTCTGTCATCAAAAGGGTCTAACCTCGTGTCTTTACTTTAATCACGTATTTAATTTATGACTAAGACCTCTCACATTGGGCCAATCATTTGTAGCTGCTGGATTTGCCGGTTGGTTCCGGGCAGACTTCCGCTACAAAAGGGTCCAACCTCGTGTCTTAGTTGATTAATTACACCTAATTAATCATCCCCATAATTTGTATTAATTATCCCTAATTAATTACACATTTTTAAGAATATGGGTAGACCTAACTCAATAGGTAAATTCCCAATTCCATAGTATGGGTAGACATAACTTAATAGGTAAATTCCCAACTCCATAATATGGGTAGACCTAACTTAATAGGTAAATTCCCAATTATGTCCATTCATTTTATGTTATACACATTTTTATTAACATGCATATTAACCCCATCGTTTCCCACGTAATTCGTTTTCATAACATGCCATATAAATGGGAAGATTCACTATAAATGTAATGGGTTCAATCTTAGCACAACGTTGGCTTTTACATGGGTTTAAAAGGTGTCAACTTGCATCATGATATTAAACCCAACTAGCATCGTTAAATAACCCAACTTGCATGTGTACGCATATGTCATATAAAGGTAACTTGCATAAGTGTTCATAGGTTACACACAAGGGTGAACTTGCATATGTGACTTGCATCATAAAATAGGGTAAACATGCATATGTATGCATAGCATACAAAGGTATCATCTTGCATATGTATGCATCTTATTTAAAAAGGGTAAACTTGCATGTCATAAGGTATGCATAAAACCAACCACTTAGCGTGCATGAAATCAAGTACTTAGCATGCATAAACCCAAACACTTATCATGCATAAAATCAAATACTTAGCATGCATAAAATCAAATACTTAGCATGCATAAAATCAAATACTTAGCATGCATAAAATCAAATACTTAGCATGCATAAAATCCACCACTTAACTTGCATAAACCCACATACTTAACTTGCATAAACCCACATACTTAACTTGCATAAACCCACATACATAACTTGCATAAACCCACATACATAACTTGCATAAACCCACATACATAACTTGCATAAACCCACATACATAACTTGCATAAACCCACATACATAACTTGCATAAACATAGGGTTAACATCAAACATAGATTAACAAACTAACATCATATCATATGACTTAAAACCCACTAATCCGCATACAAAACCGCATGATCTCATCATATCTCATCTACTTAATTTAGCAAATGGTTATTAAAGTGATAGAAACTCACCAAAACCAAGATTAGCAAACTTATGAAGTAGAACTAGTTGCTATATTTGAAGAAGATAATGATTAGAGGTTGATTAGCTTGCAACTTCCTTCATAAACTAGTGGAGGCTCCTCTTAAGTTTGATTTTGGCGGCATGATGGCATCATTTCTATTTTTAGTATGGATTAGGCTTGCATTAGGCTGTATTTATAGGATTAGGGTGTGTTTTAGACCATAGGATTAGCCCTAGGTTAGATTAGGTCCGTCAGATTTAGGAAATCTCTAGAACCCAGCCCAGCCCTAGCCAGAAAACCAGACCTGGTGCACCCAGGCCCTCTGGCTCGACACGCCGTGTCGACAGGCAAGTCGACAGGCAAGTCGACCCCCCAGTCGACAGGCCTGTCGACAGCCCTGTCGACATGGCTAGGGCGGGAACTTTCCCGCCTAGCCCCGCTGGTTCTATTTTAAAATCTTAATTTGAATTTTTAAATCTGTTTTTAGCTTTGAATTTTCTACAAACTTCATTAGGCCTTAACTGGGCCATACGGACTCCGATTTACAAAATTTCGGACTCTATTCTGCGTATTTTCCGAGATGAACAAAATGACGCAGCCCGTTTCCCCCAATTCTCATATCTGAGATTATTTATTCTACAATTAGTGAATTTTAGCATTAACCGAAATTCGGGGTGTTACACAAACATATGGACTAAAAGATGGTTGACTCTAAATCGGTGACTGCTCAACTGCTTGAACTTCATATTATCATTCATGAACTCGAATAAGAAGGTCATAATGTTGAAGAACCTTTTTTGGTTGAAGACATCACAGAGAAACTGCCTCCACCATGGAGAGATTACCATAACTATCTAAAGCATAATAAGAAGGAAATCTCTCTACAGGACCTCATAGTTCGACTTAAGATTGAGGCAGATAACCAACTAGTTACAAAACAAAGCGAGAAGGTATTTCTGGCTGAAGGGTCAAAGACCAAAAACAAAAAGAAGAATTTCCAGAAGAAAAGGAAGCTCCCGGTCCAAAAATAAGAAACAAACTAAGAAGTTTTAATGGCAAGTGTTGGGTTTGTGGAAAAATAGGACATGCCACTAGAGATTGCAAACACAAAAAGGAACGCAACTCAAAGGCAAATATGGTGGACAACATAGAAGTAAAAGAATTTAACTTGTTGTATCTGAATGCAATTTGGTTCAGAATCCTACACAATGGTGGGTAGACACAGGCGCTACTCGTCATGTTTGCTCTGACAAATCCATGTTTTCTACATACTAGAAATTCAGTCAAGAAGAAAAACCCTATATATATAATTTTGCAATTACCAAGATCGAAGGCAGTGGCATAGTAGCCCTCAAATTTACTTCTAGAAAAGCCGTCAAGTTGAATGATGTCCTTCACATTCCAAACATGCGCAAGAATATCATCTTTGGTTCAGCGCTATTAAAGAAAGGATTCAAAATGGTCTTCGAGCCAGACAAAATGGTTCTGTTCAAAGCTGGGATGTACATAAAAAGTGGATATTTATATGGTGGCCTATTTTAGGAGGATGTAGTCGTAGTCAGCAAAAAAAACTATGTATTCTAATTGTGTTATTAATAAAATTAAAGTTTCTTATCTTCTTGAACATGAAGTTTTATTATGACATGATTGATTAGGACACATAAATTTTTGAAAAATGAAAAAGCTAGCAAACTTGGGATTAATTCCTAAATTCCAAGAAGGTAAAAACAACAAATGTGAGACATGTGTAGAAGCAAAAATGGTCAAGAAACCATTTTATATTATTGATAGAAGCACCGAACCACTAGGTTTGATTCATACAAATTTATGTGATTTTAAATCATTACCTACAAGAGGTAGGAAAAAGTACTTTATTACTTTTGTTAACGATTATACATGATTTTGCTACGTATATCTTTTGAATGGTAAAGATGAAGTAATCACATCGTTTATAAAGTAAAAGGTTGAGGTAGAAAATCAATTAAATGAGAAGATCAAGATGTTGAAATCTGATCGAGGTGAAGAATATGAATCTCCATTTGAACACTTCTATGCAGAAAATGGAATAATTCATCAAACTACAGCTCCATATTCATCATAACAAAAGGTGTTGTTGAGAGAAAGAATATAACATTAAAATATATGATTAATGTGATGTTGTCGACCTTTGGCTTACCGACGACCTTGTGGGAGGAAGCTCTAAACATGTCTAATCACATTTTAAATAAGGTTCCTCACAATAAAATAGGAAGAATTCCATTAGAGCTATGGAAAGGATATAAATAAAGTTTAAATACCTAAAAGTGTGGGGGTACTTGCCAAAAATTTCAGTTTCACCTCTCAAGTAAGTCAAACTTGGACCAAAAACTATAGATTGTTACTACCTAGGGGAAGCCAAAAATAGCTTTTCCTACAGATTTTTGGTATTCAAGTCTGAGATAGCCGATATCAATGTAAATACAATCATTGAATCAAGAAATGCCCCTATAACAACCCATAATTTTAAAATATGACATAAGGGATATTTAAAGAATACTTAATATTTATAAGAAGAATTAAGGGAAATGGGTTGCGCCATCACGTTCTTCTCTGAATTCTGCTTGGAATAGAGTCTGAGTGTGCGTAAATCGGATAACATATGAAGAAGTTGCGAAGCTTAGAAGATTTCAGTTTAAAGAAGAATTTAAATTAAATTAATAATTAAAAATCAAAAACGAGATCTAAAATCAAAATTAGAAAATCTAGGGCAGTAGGAAATCTCCCGCTCTAGGGTGCCGACCCCCCTAGGGGAGTCGACATCGGTGTCGACCCCCTATAGCGGTGTCGACATGGGTTTCAACCCCATCGGCCTAGATTTGGGCGTTACATGTTTTGGTTGACTAGGGCTGATGTGGCCTTCTGGGGTTGGTTGGGTGGTGTGTTTTTGTGGTCTGGATGATTCAGATGGATCCTGATCTAATCTAAAGGTCCTAATTCACTAGAGCATCTATAAAATACCCCTAAACCTAACCCTAATCTCATTGTCATTCAACTATGGCGCCTCCATGTTGCTCTAGTCTAAATTAACCTAGCCTCCACCAAAGCAAATCAGAATTAGAGTATTCAAATAGGAAGATAAGAATCAAATTCTACAACAACGGTTTAGCTAATCAGATTCAGATCTATTCTCTCTTCTTAATCCTGTCGCTGTGAGTCTATGTTACTTTCACATGTAATTAATTTAAAAGTGATTATTATAGGATTGTAAATTGGATGTTATGAACATGCTTATAAGATGAATCATATCAAGTTTGTATATTCTTATCTTTCAGATTCATACCCCAAATCACTGTTATCATATGCCTAATTGGATCTATTTTATTGTTCTATGCCAGTTCATGTTTCATATGTTTGTTTTATGCCAGTTTTGATGTCATAATTCTCTTTCCCGTCTTCTTTTCCTTTTTGTTCTTTATGAGATTAGGCTAACTTCGAGCCTAACATATTACATTGAGATTTGCGTACGAATAACGTTGGAACAATTAGGAAAAGTTTGGGAAAATATTGAATAATATGTAATTGGGCATAAATTGATTTGTAATCATGTAATTGATTTGAGGCATGAATTGGTACAATTTATATACGTGGAATTATAGGCATGACTTGGACTAGAATTATAAATATAACTTGAATTGGAAATTAGGGCAATTGGAATATGTTTTATAATTCAGAACTTGAAATTGGGTTTGAGTAGAAGAAGAGATAATGAACACCTAAGACACGAGGTTAGACTTGGTTTGCGGTATAAGCCTGCCCAAAACCGCTCGGCATATCGCAATCGCAAACGGCAGTCTAATGTGAGAGGTCAAAGACAGAAATTAAATTCGTAATAATGCAAAGACACGATGTTAGATTCAGATTGCAGTATAGGCCTATCCGGAATCGCCCGACAAATCCAGCAACTGCAAAACAGTAATCTAATGTGGGAGGTCTTGCAAGATTACGGTTATAATGAACTAATGAACACTTAACCAAGATAAGACATGGGGACGATAAAGGGTTAAGTGGGTGACATGGGTAGCATGTGAAACATAATTAAAACATTTAACCAAGATGAGACATGTGATTAGACATGGGGATAAAGAGGGGTTAAGTGGGAATTCCTAGTGGGGACCAAGCTTAGGAGAGAAGCTTGTGTCAAGTGTGGGGACCCTTTTCAACCAGTAACCCATTTAGTATCTATGTGAGATCGAACTAGGTCGAGGACAGGACATGCATACTGGATTTGATTGTAAGAGGTCAATAAAGAGTTAGCGGCAAAGGAGTCATGTGTGTGCGTGAGTCCGGGCTGGTAGGTAAGACGTTGTTGCATCGTGTAGGTATAATCCGTGCATTCTAGTAGTATCGGGTTGCCACTTTAAGGAGTGATACACCCTACTATGGGACCAGCACGGGCATCTACGAGTTAGGGAGCCGATCGAATGGGGAGGGTAGTGGGTACAACTAGTGAAGATAGGAGTAGGCGACACCTATGACAGCAGCTAGGAGTACACGAAACTACCATCATTATTATTATTATTATGTTGAGTAAAAGCGATCAACTTTCAGTATGGAACTAGCATTTGTGTGGTGTAGGAATTATCTTATAGTGATTAGAAGCGCAGTCAACATTACATCTTGTTCACCTTGTTACCTTGTCACATCTTCTTATGTTACAGTCACCTCTTGTATTCAATTTATGTTCTTATCTTGTTACTTTACTGATTATATTATTAAAGTCACTAGACTCGCTAGACATATGTCTGACCCTTTTTTGTTTCGTCTCTTTTCTTTCTTCCCCCCCCCCCCCAGGTCCTCAGTGTGGGAATAGTGAAGCTTGACTTGGATTCCTTTCTTCTTGAAGTGCTTGGAAGTGTTGAAAGTAATGCTCAACTTTATCTCTTTTTCATTATGGCTATTTGGAGTGGGGTTATGGTTTTAATTTTATGTACTCTGATAATAATTTTGTACAAGATGGATATTTGTGTACTTGACTCTAGTATGTGGTTTTGATGTTGTAACCAAACATGTTTTGCTTTTCCACTACAATGAATAAATTTTGAATTTTCTTAAGTATCATTCTATATATATGTCTTGTGATGTTCTGTTCTATACTCTTATAATACTCCATGAAAGTTAATGCATTCCCTTATTGAGTGACATTAATGGACGTGGGGTGTTACACGTGGTATCAGAGCTGAAGGTTACCAGAACAGATAAATGATTTTGAAAAATGTTTGCAAAAGCATTTTTAGAAAGAAGTATTTTCAAAGTTTTAAAGAGAATATTATCAAGAGGAAAGTTTATTATGAAAAACATAATCTCCAAAAGCCATATATCTATCTTTCGATTCTCTGTTTTGAATCTCTTCCTTTTTCCTTTTAGCATTTCTGGGGAACCCGTTATACCCGAGGGCGTACAGATACCAAGTTTGTTCAGAAGGTATCTGGAAGCTAGGGCTACTGCCGCAGGCCCAACAGACGTTCCTCCTCCCCCAGCTATAGCCGCTCCTCCTCCTCCCCGTGTAGACGCTTTTTCTAAGATATGCGAAGACTTCCGTGTGATGGGCGAAAAGCCTTTTCATTGGACTGAGACATTTGTTGAGGCTCCAAATTGGCTCAAGAAAGTAAAGGATTTGTTTGGTATCTTTGAGATAGACGAAGGAAGGAAAGTTCAGCTAGCTTCTTGGTTAATGAAGGATAAATCTTCCTTTTGGTGGGAAGTAACTAATGGAGGACGTGCAGTGGATACGTGGGTGGATTTTAGGCGAAGGTTCGAGTTGAAAAATATTTCACAAGTGGAGGAGAGTTTATATATGGAGAGGTTCTTGGCTTTGAAACAAGGGAATTTGTCTGTGAAGGAGTACGTTAACAGGTTTAAGCAGTTAACAAGATGTGGTATGGAATTAGTTAATACACCACATAAGAAGGCTTTGAGATTTGCCAAGGGTCTGAATGAACCATTACACGGGTTGGCTATGCCCCACATTCCTATGGGGGCTACTTTCGAGAAACTTGTTGACATGGCGTTGATGCATGAAGAGGAGAGAGGTGCTAATGTAGATAAGGCACAGGATAAGAAAGGGGGTCCAAAGAAGGCACAACAGTAGCAAAAGAAAGGCGGCAAGGATAATAAGGGCCAAGGGAAGAAAAGATGTTTTAATTGAGGAACACCTGGCCACTTAAGCAAGGACTGTAGGAAGAAGAAGACGGGTTGCTTCCAATGTGGTGAGGTAGGACATATGATTAAAGACTGCCCGAGGAGGCAAGGAAAAGGGCAAGGACAGAGGACATGATCTACTTCTGGAGGGCAGGTTCATGCTCTCTTGGCACCTAGACAAGAGAGGGGTAGAAAGATTTCTGTTGAAAGTTTGATTTTCCTTTTTGATCATCCTGTTCATACTTTGTTTGATTCTGGCACTTCGCATTCGTTTATATCTGCTTCGTTAGTTGAAACACTGCACCTAAATGCTAGTCTAGTTATGGATCCCATTGCTGTCTCAAATCCTATTGGGGGTACGACTCATCTTTCAATGTTATGTCGGGATTTGAGAATATATGTGTATGGCGTTGAGTTCGAATGCAACGCTTATGTACTTGGCTTCACGGGCTATGGGTTGATTCTAGGAATGGATTGGCTAACCAGGTATGGTGCCATTCTCGACTGTGAAAAGAGGGTAGTTAGATTGTTGACTAGTTTGGGTAATAATCTCGATATTTCATGCAACCCTAAGGGTTCTGTTATGCTTAGCTACCTAGAATCTCTTGACACATCTACTGACAATTTGTAATCTGTTCGAGTAGACCGTGAGTATGCAGATGTCTTTGAGGAGGTTAGGGGCTTACCTCCAAAATATGAGATAGATTTCCGTATATACTTGGTGGACAATGCAAAGCCGGTTGCATTGCCAGTGCGCCACATGGCTCCAAGAGAAAGGAGGGAGCTTAGTAAACAGGTGGAAGAGTTGCTTGAGAAAGTATTCATAAGGAGAAGTATCTTGAAGTGGGGTGATTCAGTTGTTTTTTCCACGAAGGCTGATGGTTCGCTTAGATTGTGCATGGACTATAGGGAGCTGAATAAGCTCACGAAGAAAAACAGACACCCATTGCCGAGGATAGATAATTTGTTCGATCAGTTGGTTGGTGCTTCAGTTTTCTCGCAGTTGGACTTAGCTACAGGATTTCATCAGTTGAAGGTAGCTGAGGATAGTATAGATAAGACTGCCTTTATGACTCCCGACGGTTTCTTCGAATGGTTCGTCATGCCTTTTGGTTTGACAAATGCACCCGCATATTTCATAGACTTGATGAGTAGGGTGTTTAGGGAGTTTCTAAACAAGTTCATAGTAGTCTTTGTGGATGATATTTTGATATTCTCTAGAAGCGAGGAAGAGCATTCCCTATATCTTAGGGAAGTCTTAGAGACCCTTCGAGCACATCAACTCAAAGCTAAGTTCTCCAAATGTCATTTTTGGAGGAAGGAAGTGAGGTTCTTAGGACACGTGGTCTCCAAGGAAGGGACAGCTGTGGATCCTGCGAAGGTGGATTGGAAGGTTCCTAAGAATGCAACAGAAGAAAGAAGTTTTCTTGGTTTGGCGCGCTATTACAGAAAGTTCATCAAGGACGTTGCTAAAATATTAGACCCACTTACACAGTTGACGAAAAAGAATTTGACCTTTTCTTGGGATGTTGACTGTGACGATGCTTTCCAGCGTTCGAAGAGGGCATTGACGACAGCTCCAGTTTTAGTTTTGCCTATTGGGAGTAAATCATTCACAGTGTATACTGATGCTTGCGGAACAGAGCTTGATGCAGTTTTGATGCAAGAGGGAAGGGTGATATGCTATGGTGGATGGTAGCTAAAGGCCCATGAGAAGAATTACCCTACCCATGACTTAGTGTTAGCTACCATAGTTTTTACGCTTAAGTCTTGGCGCCATTACTTGCTTGGTGAGAGGTTTGAGTTGTATACAGGCCATAAGTCACTAAATTACTTGTTCTCCCAAACAGATTTAAACTTAAGGGAATAGAGGTGGATGGAGTTCTTAGCATCGTATGATTTTGAGATTGCATATAACCCTGGCAAGGGTAACGTTGTAGCTAACGCCTTAAGTAAAAAGAAGTCGAATTTGAGTCCTTTGTTTGTCGAGCGGCAGAGTTTAGAGTATATCTCTACCTTTGACTTTAGACCCTCCAATGATTATGTACCTGGTTTGTTGGCATCGTTAGAGGTACGACCTATGCTTTTGGGACAGATAGGTGTGGCACAGCGAGATGACCCACAGTTGATAGAGATAGTAGACAAGCTCATAAGAGGGGAGTCTTCAAGCCATCTTAGTAGGTATACTATCGATGACAAAGGTTGGTTGCGTAGGGATGAGAGACTTTGCGTATCTCAAGACGAGAGTTTGAGAAAGACATTCTTAGAAGAAGCACATCGTTCTAAGCTGACCATACATCCCGGTGGAGACAAGATGTATAAGGACATGAAGCGAGTTTTCTTTTGGGCTGGAATGAAGAAGGATGTGGCTGAATTCGTTTCTAGATGCTTAGTATGCCAGCAAGTCAAGGATGAGCAAAAGAAGCCTGGTTGTTTGCTTCACCCTTTAGAGGTTCCACAGTGGAAATGGGAAAGTGTTTCCATGGATTTCGTCGACGGGCTGCCGAGGTCAAGGAAAGGTAATACAGGGATTTGTGTAGTAGTGGATAGACTTACCAAGAGTGCACATTTCATTTCCGTCAAGAGTAAAAGAACAGCGGCATGGTTAACATCTATTTATCTCCGAGAGATAGTTCGTCTACATGACATACCTTCTAGTATCGTAAGTGATCGAGATCCCATTTTCACTAGTGAGTTTTAGAAGAGCTTGCGAGAGGCGGTAGGAACGCAATTGTGTATCACCCTCAGACAGACGGCCAAATAGAAAGAGTGAATCAGATTCTAGAAGATCTTTTGAGGTTATGCATCTTGGACTTTGGAGGGACATGGGAGGAACATCTTCCAATAGTAGAGTTTGCCTACAACAACAGCTATCAGACTAGTATTGGCATGGCACCTTTTGAAGCTCTATGTGGACGAACTTTCTGATCACCGAGTTGTTGGTAGGAGTCTACGGATAAGATTTTGCTTGGGCCCGAGATGATTAGGGAAACTTCGTAGAAGATAGGCTTGATTCAAAGACGCATGAAGACGGCATAGAACCGGCAAAATTCATACGCTGATAAGAGAAGGACCGATCTTGAGTTCAGTATTGGAGATATGGTATTTATTAAAGTATCACTGTTGAGGAATGTAATTCGTTTTGGGTCTGTAGGGAAATTGGCACCGAGGTTCGTAGGGCCATTCCCCATTATAGAGCGAATTGGACAGATGGCCTACAAAGTAAAGTTGACTGAGAAGCTTAGTGGTGTCCATGACGTATTTCATGTATCGAATTTGAGGAAATGTTTACATGATACTGTGGAAGTAGTAGAGCCGAGCATGCTTATAGAAGTGGAAGTAGAGCGAGATGCCATGATCAGACAAGCTCCTACATGCATCCTTGGATCGGAGGTCAAAAAATTACGCAACCGAGAGATGGTTAAAGTCCAATGGGGAGATGATCAAGGAGACATGACTTGGGAGACTGAAGACAAGATACACACGTCAGACCCTTTCCTTTTTAAGGGTATGTTCTTAACTTCTCCTTTTTCTACCACTTTGTTTATACTTGTTCTATAGTTTAGTGTATCCTCTCGATTATATCTTCGACCCTTAGGGAGAAAATCCTATGGCTGAAAATGTGTGTTTGAGACATGTTATGTTTGGTGGATGCAAGTGGATGTAAATGTTTGCTAGTGGTTGCTCGTGGATGCATTTACACACACATTAGGCACTAGATCGGCTCAATCACTTTCATATTGCATATGAATGAGTGTGCATATTTAAATTAATGGATGCATATTGAATGTGTTATCATATGAATGTTGCATTTGAATGAATGGTTATGCACTCATATAGAAATGATATGTATCTCTAGGATTCTTTTGCATACATAATGGATGCATGACACTATCATGTTTTGCATTAAGGAGGTCAACTGAATCAGTAGACCGCCTAATCTTTGCATTAGATAGGGAACATATACACACACTTTTGCATATGTTCAGATAGCATTAGAAATCTTTAAGGACGATGGATGCTTGTGGATGATGGATGAGTAGATGGATGATTTGATGGTAGGATACATTCTTCTTAACTTGAAGATTTCGGGGTCGAAATCCTTTAAGGAGGGGAGAATGTAACAACCTGTAATTTTAAAACATGACATAAGGGATAATTAAAGAATACTTAATATTTATAAGAAGAATTAAGGGAAATAGGTTGCACCATCGCGTTCGTCTCGGAATTCTGCTTGGAATAGAGTCCGAGTTTATGAAGAAGTTATGAAGCTTAGAAGATTTCAGTTTAAAGCAGAATTTGAATTAAAATAATAATTAAAAATCAAAAACGAGTTCAAAAATCAAAATCAGAAAATCTGGGTATGCGGGAAATCTCCCGCTTTAGGGTGTCGACCCCCCTAGGGAAGTCGACATAGTTGTCAACCCTGCTATAGGGGTGTCGACCCCATTGGCCCAGATCTGGACGTGACCTGTTTTGGTTGATTAGGGCTGACGTGGCCTTCTGTGGTTGGCTGGGTGATGTGTTTTTGTGGTCTGGATGGATCCTAATCTAATCTAAAGGTCCTAATTCACCTATATCATCTATAAAATACCCATAAACCTAACCCTAATCTCATTATCATTCATCCATGGCGCCTCCATGATGCTCTAGTCTAAATTAACATAGCCTCCACTAAAGCAAATCAGAAGTAGAGTATTCAAATTGGAAGATAAGAATCAAATTCTACAACAACAATTTAGCAAATCAAATTCAGAAATCAGATTTAGATCTATTCTCTCTTCTTAATCCTGTCGCTGTGAGTCTATGTTACTTTCACATGTAATTAATTAAAAAGTGATTGTGATAGGATTGTAAATTGGATTTTATGAACATGCCTGTAAGATGAATCATATCAAGTTTGTATATTCTTATCTTTAAGAATCATACCCCAAATCACTGTTATCATATGCCTAATTGGATCTGTTTTATTGTTCTATGCCAGTTCATGTTTCATTTGCCTATTTTATGCCAGTTTTGATGTCATAATTCTCTTTCCCTTCTTCTTTTCCTTTTTGTTCTTTATGAGATTAGGCTAACTTCGAGCCTAACATATTACGTTGAGATTTGCGTATGAATAATGTTGGAACGATTGGGAAAAGTTTGGGAAAATACTGAATAATATGTAACTGGGCATAAATTGATTTGTAATCATGTAATTGATTTGAGGCATGAATTGGTACAATTTATATACGTGGAATTATGGGCATGACTTGGACTGGAATTATAAATGTAACTTGAATTGGAAATTAGGGAAATTGGAATATGTGTTATAATTCAGAACTTGAAATTGGGTTTGAGTAGAAGAAGAGGTAATGAATGCCTAACACACAAGGTTAGACTTGGTATGTAGTATAAGCCTGCCCGGAACCGTCCGGCATTTCCAGCAACCAAAAATGACAGTCTTATATGAGGTCAAAGGCAGAAATTAAATGCGTAATAATGCAAAGACACGAGGTTAGATTCAGATTGCGGTATAATCCTGCCCGGAACCGCCCAGCAAATCCAGCAACCGCAAAATGGTAATCTAATGTGGGAGGTCTTGCAAGATTACGGTTATAATGAATTAATGAACACACAACCAAGATAAGACATGTGATTAGACATGGGGATGATAAAGGGTTAAGTGGGTGACATGGGTAGCATGTGAAACATAATTAAAACACTAAACCAAGATGAGACATGTGATTAGACATCGGGATAAAGAGGGGTTAAGTGGGAATTCCTAGTGGGGACCAAGCTTAGGAGGGAAGCTTGTGCCAAGTGTGTGGACCCTTTTCAACCAGTAACCCATTTAGTTTCTATGTGAGCTCAAACTAGGTCGAGGACGGGACATGCTTATTGGTTTTGATTGTAAGAGGTCAATAAAGAATTAGCGGTGGCAATGCGAGTCCAACGGAGTCATGTGCATTCGTGGGTCCGAGCTGGTAGAAAGACGTTGTTACATCGTGTAGGTATAAGCCGTGCATTCTATTAGTATCAGGTTGCCACTTTAGGGAGTGATACACCCTACTGTGGGACTAGCACGGGTATCTACGAGTTTGGGAGCCGATCGAATGGGGAGGTAGTGTGTACAACTATTGGAGATAGGAGCAGGCGGCACCTGTGAAAGCAGATAGGAGTACATGAAACTACCATCATTATTATTATTATATTTAGTATGAGGGATCAACTTTCAGTATGGAACTAGCATTTGTGCGGTGTAGGAATTATCTTATAGTGATTAGAAGCGCAGTCAACGTTACATCTTGTTCACCTTATTACCTTGTCATATCTGCTTATGCTACAGTCACCTCTTGTATTCAGTTTATGTACTTATCCTGTTACTTTACTGATTATATTGTTAAAGTCACTAGACTTGCCAGACGTATGTCTGACCCCTTTTTGTTTTGCCTATTTTCTTTCCCTCCTCCCCCCAGGTCCTCAGGGTGGGAATAGCGAAGCTTGACTTGGATTCCTTTCTTCTTGAAGTGCTTGGAAGTGTTGAAAGTAATGCTCAGCTTTATCTCTTTTTCATTATGGCTATTTGGAGTGGAGTTATGGTTTTTCTTTTATGTACTCTGATAATAATTTTGTACAAGATGGATATTTGTGTACTTGACTCTAGTA
This sequence comes from Allium sativum, assembly GCA_030737875.1. Lineage (NCBI taxonomy): Eukaryota > Viridiplantae > Streptophyta > Magnoliopsida > Asparagales > Amaryllidaceae > Allium > Allium sativum. The sequence goes on from CM060924.1 coordinate 420,386,443, forward strand.
TGTGGTTTTGATGTTGTAACCAAACATGTTTTGCTTTTCCACTGCAATAAATAAATTTAGAATTTTCTTAAGTACCATTTTATATATCTGTCTTGTCATGTTTTGTTCTATACTCTTATAATACTCCATGAAAGTTAATGCATTCCCTTAGTGAGTGACATTAATGGACGTGGGGTGTTACAACCCCATTCTTTGAAAATGTGTTTTCTCTCAAATGGAGCGAAGGAAATAATGTCCATAAAAGGACAAGAGAAGAATCAAGCAATTCACATGAAGACAAAACTCATGAAATTGAGGGTCTTGAACCTAGAAGAAGTATAAGAGCTAAAACTTTCAAGACATTCGGTTCGAATTCTTAACATACATGTTAAAACATGAATACCAAACATACAAGAATGTAATGGCATCTTCTCAATTTGCATGTTAGACAGAAGCAATCTAAAGAGAAATTGATTCAATTCTAAGTAATAAAACTCGAAAAATAGTTGATCTTCCATCAGGAATAAAACCAATTGGTTGTAAATGGATTTTCAAGAAGAAAATGAAAGCATATGGCTCTATTGACAAGTATAAAGCCAGATTAGTTGCCAAAGTATATCTTCAAAAAAAAAATAAGGTGTATATTTCTTTGATACATATTCACTAGTAACACAAATAATTTCTACAAGAATGCTAATAGAAATTGCATAAAGAGAGCATTCTTAAATAGAGATCTTGATAAGGAGATTTACATGGAGCAACTCAAAGGTTTTATTTCCAAAGGAAATGAAAACAAAGTCTGTATATTAGTAAAATCGTTATACCGACTAAAACTAGTTCCAAAACAATGGCACCCAAAATTTGACAGTATCATAATGAAAAATGGTATTCATATAAATGAATGTGATAAATATGTTTGTTATAAAAAATTTGGATAATAATATGTATTGATTTGTCTATATGTGGACGATATATTAAATTTTCGTCTAAATACTAAGGTAATAAAGACCATAAAGAAATGTTAATCAACAATTTCGATATGAAATATTTAGGAGTGCAGATGTTAATTTGGGAATCAAAATAATACGAACACCTATTAGAATTGAATTATCTCAGTCACACTATGTAAACAAAGTGATTGAAAGATTTCATAATTTTGGAATTAAAGAAATACAAACACCTTTTAATCCATCGGAAGCACTGCATAAAAACACTAATGAGAATTTAATGCAACTGGAATACTTTCATGTAGTAGGATGTCTAATGTATCTCATGAATTGAACATGGCTAGATATAACTTATGCATTAAGTCGATTAAGCAGGTATACAACCAACCCAGGGAAGGAGCACTAAATATCACTAATGAAAGTGCTTGGATATTTAAAAAATACCACAAACTATTCCTTAAATTATATAAAATATCCTACTGTCTTAAAAGGATATAGTGATGCAAACTGGACCGTGGATTCAGAAGAATCAAAATCAACTAGTGGTTTTGTCTTCATCTTAGCAGCAATAACAGTGTCATGGAAATCTACTAAACAAACATAGATAGCTCGATCCACTAAGGAATCAAAGTTCATCGTTTTAGATAAAGCAGGAAATGAAGCAGAATGACTTCGTCGTTTTTTTAGAAGATATTCCGTTTTGGCCTAAACCTATATCAGTCATATGTATACATTGTGATAACCAATAAGCGTTAAGTAGAGCACAACTTTGCTTATAAGGGAAAGTCACGACACATTCATAGACGCCAGAACATAGTTAGGAAGTTACTCTCAAATGGAACTATTTCCATAGATTTTGTGAGAACAAGTGATAACCTAGCGGATCCATTTACTAAAGGTTTAGCAAGAGAGAAATTTGACTATACTTCGAAGGAAATAGATTTAAAAGCCTAAACCAACAAGAGTTATCTTATACGAAAACCTATCCTAGCGACTGATGATCTCACAGACTAGGATAAATTGACAAACCAGTTATGAATAACTCAAGACATAATGCATTTATTTGGACATAGTCCTACTTCATTCCTATAGTGCACAATATAAATGCGCGCCTACAGAAGTATTAAAAGGTTAAAACTACGTTTTTAATGATGACCATATATTAAAAATTACAAGTGAGGGTATAATAAGATAATCTTAATGGTTGCGATCACCTATGTTAGTGTGAGCTAGTTCGGCTCTATGAGAATAGTAAACACTTAAATTTTCTATAACATCCGCATAACCAAAAAGTGTTCAGGACCAAAATAAACTCAGCCATGAGATTGGATGAGAAGCGAATCAATGCTTCGTAAAGATTATTGTCTATATATACAATAAAGGCTGATGGTTCAAGATGAAATAATTCACCGATTAGCCAAGTAAATCCGATAAGTTTTAACTAGGGAAAGTTCAAAGTGAAATATCTACTTATCCATGATAAATCATATTTCATGTGTACTTTGTTATATTCCACTTTGTATGGGGGAAAGTATATTATCATTCATGTAGAGGTCAGTTGAAGTTAACATGACTTGAATAAAATATTTTATTGTCCCACGTCGCCAAAATTAGAAAAAGTGTTCAAGTACATGAATAGTATTCTCATGAGAAGGTTGGACCCTTGGGGGTCCCAAATGTGTAACACCCCGCATTTTTAAGTACAATTAAAAATGAAATAAAATATATGAAAATATGCTTATGATAGGTAAATAATGGTGGTGCATAAGAAGAATTAATTAATACATGAAAGAAAAGAAAAATTAGTTCAATAACGGTGTGTGTAACGGAAAAGATAGTAAAATGAGGATAATTAATTTAAGAATCAGGAATTAGGTAAAATGGACATCACCATTGCGTTCCTCTCGAAATTTTACATGAAATAGAGTCCGAGTTTTCGAAAATCGGAGTCCGGTTGAAGAAGTTATGGCATGTAGAAGATTCAGAAGGTTTCGGTCAGCACAGAACTGGGCAGGTCGACCTGGTGGTCGACCTGGGGGTCGACCTTGGGGCCAGGTCGACCAGGGGGTCGACCTGGGGCCAGCTCGACCAGGGGGTCGACCTGGGGGCCAGGTCGACCAGGGGGTCGATCTCCCCCATGGGGGTCGACTATAGTGTCGACCCCCCCTGCAGGTCGACCTTGTCAACCTGTTTCGGTCCAGAACACGTTTTTGAAGCCCGGGTATGATTTTTGATGGTCCGGATTGGTTTTAGGGTTAATCTGATGGCTGAAATGAGTTCCCACACCTATAAATACACCCTAAGACCTAGCCTCCTCTACACACAATTCTATTCTTCTTCTTCTCTGCCTCTGTTCTATATAAAAATAAAAATGGCGTCGCTACTCTGCTGGAATCAAAACTAGAAGCTAATCAACATCAACCTAAGCAACTCAATTCAAATTAGAGATTAAAGCTTCTGCAACGATTCTACAACAACTAAAGTTCTTTCTTTAATCCAACCAAGGCAAGTGCAGTTATTTTCCGATATAAACTTTAATCATAATTGTGACATGATTGTAAATCTGAATTTGAGATTGTGTATGTTCTGTTCTGATCTATTTTATTCTGTATCTCTTCTTCTTTCTATTCTATAGCCAGGCTACTACGAGCCTGCGCCAATCTCCTAAGAGATTAACGCACGAACGCTAAAATGTTTGGGACAAATAATGAATGTGGAATAATTGGACATGGATAATCTATGACTGATTTAAGAAAAAGGACATAGGTTGTAAACTAGATTTAGATCTATGCATGTTCTGTGAATTGGAAGAAGAGGAACCATGGTATGTTAACATATGACTTGAGACAAAGAAAATATGGCTTAGGTATAAAAATTTACATTAAGGTAGGACATCTATTAAATGTAAATAAACACCTAAGTAAGGGATCTTTGGGATATATGACATGCATAGTAATCGATGGTTATATTTGGTATATGATCATAGTGTGAATCATGACAATTATTTAGGCATGCTTAGGCCAAATTTAAAATTAGGCAAGATATGTTTGTGAAACTTTAAGGAATGATTAAATCTGTTATATTTGCCTAATCTGCTAGTTCTGCTATATTGCTTAATCTGCTAGTTCTGTTATATTGCTTAATCTGCTAGTTCTGCTCTACTACCTAGTCTGCTAGATTTGTTCATCTGCCAAATCTGTCATCTGCTAAGTCTGTTGAAAATGCTAGATCTGCTAGTTTGCTTAATCTGCTAAATCCGTTAAGTCGCCTAATCTAAAAAATCTGTTATCTGCAATATCTGTTGAGTTGATATAATTAGTCCGTTATTGACATAATCTGAATTGGCTATAGTTATGAATAATTGACATGTATATTAGGCGTGGGTATAAATGGTAAATCATTAATTAATTGGCTGCAAAGATAAACATGGCTAACTCAAGGTTAGAATGAGTTTGCGGCGTAATTCTGCCCGGAACCGCCCGGCATATCCAGTGGCCGCAAACAATAGGTTCTAATGTGAGAAGTTAGTCATAACGTGCTTGAAACCCGAGGTTAGACTCAGTTTGCGACAGAAACCTGCCCGGAACCAACCGGCTTAACCAGTAGCCGCAAACTGTCATTCTAATGTGAGAGGTCTGGGCATTAATAATTAATTAATGAAAATCTGAGATAAATATGATGTCTAAAACGTGTTGGGTAAGGTTAAACCAATTGGACCAATGAATCTGATAAACCCGTTTCGTGAATCCGTAGGCCCAATACAAAGTAGATAATCTGTAACCAGCTAATCTGTAAGTCTGTTAATCCGAACATCTGATCTGTTAGTCTGAAAACCTTTTGACTTGATTGTCTGATCTGTGAACTAGTTGGTCTAAACTCTGTATGTCTGAATTTGTAAACAAGCTAATCTGAAATCTGTTAGTCTGGGGATACAAGGTTAGGAGGAGAATTACTTGTGTCATCTGTTGTTTGGGACCCATATTAGTCAGTATCCCTTTCTGGTATCAAAACTTTGACCCAACAGTAGGTAGGGTCCGGGCACGCTTACTGAACTAATTATAAGCGGTTCATTCTGATAATGGCGAGGGGTGTTGATGGTGCGTTCCAACCGGGTCATGTGCGTGCATGGATCCCGGTCTGCCTCTGAGGATGTAAGACGCCGTGACATATGTAAATAGGTTTGTGCCAATTGGTTGTCACTTTAGGGAGTGATACACCCTACTGTGGGGCCGACACAGGATATTTATGTATTAGGGAGCCGATCGCTTGGGGTAGGGTTTTAGGGTACACTTAGTTCTGTCTATTTCTGCTTGGTACCGTCTGTTTCTGTTGGGTGGTAACACCTGTCTATTTCTGCGTGGTACCGTCTGTTCGGGTGGTAAAGGCCCATTACTAGTGTACACCTAATTCTACATTCTGTTTCCGTAGGGATTAATCTATTTCTGCTTCTGTCTGTTTCTGATCGGGTAGTAAAGGCCCATTATTAGCATTTTGTTTCTGTTAAATTATTCTGTACCCGTTTCTGTTTCAGTTTAGACATTAGGGTGACACCTAATTCTGTTATACTAGTATTAGTGCAGAGAAGTGTAAAGAAATAGCTTATGTCATTCTGTTCTCCTGTAATATCCACTACACCTGTTACTGTTATCTCTCATCCAGTTTTATTTTCATGTCATGTTATTATTATCTGTTCATAACTGAAAATCACTGAACTTGCCAGACTTTTTGTCTGACCCTTGTTGTTTCACCTCCTTTCTTCCGTTTCCCCCCCCAGGTTTTGTAGAAGGGAGTACTCTAGCTCGATCCAGATTTCTTCCGCTTGAAGTGCTTAAAGTATGGCTTGTCTTCTTCTGTGGGGATTATGATTTTAAACTATGCATTCTGAAGGCTTTTGTACAAGACTGATATTTTGTACTTGAATTCTGATATTGTGATTTGAAAGGATGTAACCAAGCTTTTTTCGGTTTCTGTTGTAATAAAGTTATAAATTTTTTTTCAAGTACTGTTTTATCTGTCTTGTAAGTTTCCGTTCTGTTTACTAAAATGCTCCACCAAAATTAAGGCATTCCCTTTGTGAGTGACCTTAACGGAGGTGGGGTGTTACAAAATGTGTGCTTTGTTGTGAGGAGAGAAGTCATGCATCACCATCACACACGCACCGTTGTCACCGTCCGCCCATCCGAATGAACTGAACCTAACTGGATTCGGGTTAGAATATAATTTTACATTATTTTTTGCTTCGAAAAAACTGGGTTGTGTTTTTAACCATTGCAAGCTTCGAACAAAAACATGGCCAGGCTTGGATTTGTTCAGTAGCGGAAAAAGGGGCAGGTGCGGACTGTTCGAGAAAGGAAGCGACAGTCTGAAGAGGTGCGACTTCCAGAAGCGGATGCCCTTTTTTGCGAATGGCAGCGACAAGCGAGTGCAAACCATTAATGCGGCAATGAAAAAATAACGAGTAGGTGCAACCTGTTATGCGGACGCGACTGTTCGAAGGGGTGGAGAAGAAAATATAAATAGGGGAGAATTGATCACATTCTCTGTAAGACCCAGATATTTGAGTCATTTAAATTTGAATATTAAAATCTCTTTTAAATATTTTATTAGATATATTAATGGATATTATATAGAATTTATTATTAAATGAAGTTTAAATGTATAAATTATATTTAAATTAAAATGAGCTCGCAATAGCTTGGTAGTTTTTTTTTGAAGAAGATACAAATATATATAACAAAAGGGAGAATCTAACCATTCTCCAACAGCTCACAAAAATAGATTATGTAGAGATGGCTACATATCTTGCACACAGACACAAACAAAATAATACAAGAAAAACAACGGACGAACACAAGAATACAAGGAGCTAAAGACTTAAACAACCGAATAGGGGAGCCAAAGTCAAGCGAACCCTCTAAAGTCGCCAAACCAAACGCCGATGAAGACCTAAAGCCTCCACAAACCTAGTGGCCAAGGAATGTGGTAAAAGATAAACTAGACGAATAAGACAAGGTGCAAAGCCACATAGTTGAAATCATCTTCCTCTTGCTAACTGTCTAAGCCCAACTGAAAAATCCAGCTCCTAATCCTAAGCTCCAGCTCAAGGATGCTCCAGATAAGTTTCTTTGGCTGACCGCAAGCCCAGTGAGATACCATCAAAAGAACCTAAAATCCAAGATTTGCAGCAATAGCAAACAACATAAGAGCTAAGAAAGGGGTATAGGTGTGGGTGTTGATAGTAGAGTGGGTAAACCACCCCAGGTCCTCGAATTAGAGCGGATTTAGTTGATCCCTGCCCTAGAAGAAGGCGGAATAGTGGAAACAGACAAAACACCCGCCAGCCTCCATGAGTGGGAGCCCACCATTCCCTTAAACGACCTACCACGGAAAGCAAGGAAAACATCGTTCCTTACCCTCTGTATGATGGAAGGGGGATCCATAGGAATTTCATCAAATATTGCCTTGTTCCGCGAGCACCAGATATGCTAGCATATAAGGCAAGGTATCAAACGAAAAACGATCGACCGAATAGATTTACCTGAGATTCCATCCCACCAGTATCTCAGTAAATCAGATAAAGAAGTGGCATTAAAACAAAGACCAACTAGATTCCCATAGTAATTCCATATAGCAGTAGTCGAGTAGCTACGGAAAAACAAGTGAGTCAATGAGTCTGTCTCACCTGATCCACAGCATCTGCAATGAGACACGATAGGTATGTCAATTCTTTGAAGGTTCATGTTCATGTGTTTCCAAAAAGGATTTAATGGATTGCATGCGTTTCAACATCTCACTAGCGTAGGATGGGGAACCAATGTAATTAGCGCTTGAAAGCCTGTGGTACTTAGCATGAAGGAACGTAGCCACAAGAAATCATTCGCTTCAAACCATACCTACAACTTGCAAGCAAAGGCAGTGAAGAGATCCTTCAGATTCCCAAGGCCCAATCCCCTTTGTGTTTGGGATGACAAATGACGTCCTAAGAAATACAATGGTGGCAATGAACGTTGTCCTTCGTACCCGAGAAAAAAGACGAAGCCAACGAACGATAAGAACGGAAGTAGGAGGAACTAAGACTCATAGCACCAAAAACATGCGATCCTATTAAGTCAAATACATACTTTATGTGAACCATTCTTCCATCTTGAGAAAGAAAAGTTGCATTCCAACGAATGATCTTGCCCCTTGCTTTGTCATTCAAAGGTTCGAAAATGACATTGAGCTTCCTACCTCTGTATAAAACTATACCAAGGTAAGGAAAGGAGAGGGAGGCGGCCTTGAAACGGGTTATGGTTTCGATCCAAAAAGATCTAACAAGAGACAAGTCTTTCGCCGGAACGAAGCAGCTTTTAGCTGAATTAACGAGTTGGCCTGAACACCTCTCATACTACTGAATGAGGCTAGAAAGACGACGAATAGAACGAGAACTACCATTAGTGAAAATGATAATATCATCCGCAAAAGATAAGTAGGAAATAAGAGGGAAACCAGAAGGAATGCCAAATCTCTTAATCTGACTAGCTATTGTAAGGGAATGCAACCCTCACACAAAAGCCTTAGCAGCGATGACAAGTTGAAAGGGAATCTCCATGACGCAGTCCCCTTCCCACCTTAAAATACCAATTGACTGATCCTAAATAAGAATGGAAAACCAACAGTTGGAGATGAGCCTCCAAATAAGATCGATAAGGGGTTCCGAAAACCCAAAAGCCCATAGAATCTTAACAATAAAAAACCAAGACATGCAGTCGTAAGCCTTAGCCATGTCCAACTTAAGGACCAAATTCAAATCTCTGACCTTCCGATCAATCTGGGAAACAGGCTCCTGGGATAAACGTACATTGTCCATGATCAATCATCCTTTATCAAACCCGGCCTGAGAAGAAGAGATAATACGTTTCAGAAATGGTGCTAGCCCAGTGGGCAGAACCTTAGATATGACCTTATTAGAGAAGTTACATAAGATGATCTGAAGAAAATCCACGCATGAGCGAGGATTCTTGCACTTGGGAATAAGAACCAAATTGATGGACGTCCATCCCTTAGGTAGAGTACCATTGGAGAAGAAAGACTAAATAGCCAGATAAAAATCCGCCTGGATAATAGGCCAAACACTACAGTAAAAGACCCTGTTGAAACCGTCAGGCCTACTAGCACTATCTTTACTGAGTGCAAAGATGCAAGCACACATCTCTTCCGTGGACGGAGGTAAAACAAGGTCCACACTCTCAAAATGGAGAACAAATCTGGGGATGAAAGCTAACAGGGATGTATAAGAAACGGACACTGAAGGAGCTCCCATAAAGGTTTGGAAATGGGAAGAATGGTTTTTTGACTTCCTCCAGCACGGAAGCCAAACAAAGATCGGGGGAGGATCTGGCGAATCACAAGAAGACTATTATTCTTATGGATAGAGGAGTGGAAAAAACTGGAATTCGTATCACCATCAACTAACCACTTGATCCTTGCCTTCTGGCAAAGATAATAGTTTTCAATACGAAGTTTCAACGAGAAAGCAAGTTGAGCAAACGCCCAGACCTCCTTATTAGCCAGCGAAGGATCCTCACTGAAAGACCCTTCAGCTAAGATAAGTTGTTCTTCAGCTGCTCCAATGCGATCGAAGTTGTTCTTGAAAATTTGCACGTTCCAAGTGTTGAATCAAGGAATTCACGGCGTTTTGATTAAATGATAAGGAGAAGTTCAAGATCGACAAAAAAAAAAAGATTAAATGGTATTTAATATTAGAGGTTGATTATTTAGAGTTTTAGTTAGGTTGTAAATGTTAAAATCTATCCTCAAATAATCATATACCTCAATGGTTTGAATATATTTATGTATGCACATTCATTGTGCATACTATCAGAAACCGGTCGACCGGTTTCATTCTGGGCGGTCGACCGTTTCTGGGCAGAAATGCATAATGAACGTGCATACATGTATATAATGTACATATATTCAAATACCAGTCCACTGGTCATTTTTAACTAGTCTACTGGTCTACGAACTGAAACAACTTTTCGAATAGACACTCTTATTTATCAAGGGTTGTTTCCTTTTCTCTTCGCCAAAAATCATCTCTATTCGTTGCTTCTCTTCACCAATGATTACAACTCTCCATCCTCTGTAAAAGCAACATGAAATCACCATTTTAATAACAACAATTCTTTCTATTCTTGCTATCTAATTGCTGATTTCATTCTTGCTCTCTAAAAGCATTCAAAAGCTCATAATTCTCACATATCGTTATTTGAATCCTTGAATCTATATATTATTCTTTAGATTCAAACAACGATATCATCTTCCAAATCTTCATAATCACAAGATCATATTTGAGGATAAGATTATAGGAAGGGTGTACAAGAATTGACAAATTCTTGTTATTGAGAACACACATTGTCAAATTACAAGTTTAATTATCTTGTCTGAAGTCCTCGGTGTTGTAAGAGGCAAGTTGTGAAGTCCTCGTGTTGATAGAGGCGTGAAATCCCGTTCGGCTACTCGGGTGTTCTGAACCTGTTCCTCCGGGTGAAGTGAGGTACTTGTTTAGTGAAATTCCAGATAGGAGATCTGGGACTGGAAGTAGGACGGTGCTCCGAACCAGTATAAAAATCCCTGGTGTGATTTTTCTATTACTGCACTTACTTATCTGTGATATTGCTTCTGTGAGATCGTTTTATAATAAATATTTACGTGCATAACTATTGTAAATATACAAGTTAGTATATCACATACTTTCCGCTTATCCATATTACTGATCCTGCCTAAGTCGTATATCGACACTTACAATTGGTATCAGAGCAAGGTCATCACATAACCGTAACACAGTTATTCGATATATTCTAGTAATATGGCAAATAACCCAAGTAGTAGCACTAACACTACTTACACAGAAGGTCAATCGACGCAAAGACCTCCTTTCTTTAATGGTCTTAACTATAGTTATTGGGCAACACGTATGCCTTTTTACATGCAATCAACTAACTATGATGCTTGGAATGCTACTCAGAAAGAAATAGTCAATCCAACGACTAAGTATGCAGAATAGACAGCTGCTGAGAAAAACGCAGCTGCTGTAAATGCAAAAGCAATTAATATGTTGTTTTGTGCATTAGATCAAAACGAATATAACCGTGTTAGTATCTGCACTACTGCTTACCAAATTTGGCAAACGCTAAAAACCACTCATGAAGGTACTAACAAGGTTAAACAAGCAAAAATAGCTTTGTTGAAAAGTCAATTTCAAAATTTCAAAATGAAACCAAATGAAACTATCAATGAGATGTATTCAAGGTTTCAAACCATTCATCATGCACTTACCGGATTAGGACAAAATATTCTGATTTTGATGTAGTTTCAACAGTCCTACATTCTCTGACTAACGAATGGGAAGGAAAAGTATTAGCAATAGAAGAAGCTAATGATCTTTCCGCCATGAAGCCAGATGAATTGATAGGAAATCTTATGTCCTATGAAGCTAACTTGCAGGCTTGAAAAGAATAAAAAGAATAAAAGAAAATTGTAGCTTTTCATGCCGAGAAAGATGAAGACATCTCAGATTCCGAAGATGAGGATATAGCATTCATTGCAAAAGGATTCAAGAAATTCTTAAAGCAACGAAAAGCTAGTCGATACAACAAAAAGAAGTTCGGATCAAATAAACCATCATCTTCAAATATAGAATGCTTTAACTGTCACAAAAAGGGACACATACAAAAAAATTGTCCGAAGCAAAAGAAGAAGTCAGAAAATGAAAAATTCAAACACAAGAAGGACAAGTCAAAGAAACGAGCATTCTCAGTGACATGGGATGATTCAGACTCATCTTCATCTGATGGTGAAAGTGACTCAGATGATGAACAAGAAAATATATGTTTTATGGCTAAAAAAGATGAGGTACAAATTCCTTCTTTTAATAAGTTCTTGATATAAATGCTGAATTAATATATAAATTTAAAGATATGAAACGACAATGCAAACAAGCTCAAGCTGATTTAAGTAGAGCTGAATTTGTACGAGATATGCTAAAAGATGAGAAGAAAATATTAGAGGAAGAACATGAAAAGCTCAAGAATCATCATCTAATATTGATTCTCAACTATCTCTTTTGAGTCAAGAAAATGAAACTCAAAAAAGGAAAAATGATGCTCTTATTACCGAAAATCATGAGCTTAAGGCAAAAGTCAAAATGTTAGACCTTGAAAAAGCTAGTTTACAAACAAAGTTAGACGACATTACTCAAAATGTTTCTAATTTTAACAAAGGTCGAGAAAATTTGACAAAAATTATTGAAAGTTCACAATATGCTACAAATAAACATGGCTTGGGATATAAGAAACAAGTTATCAAGAAACATCTTGGTAATAAAAGAAAAAAGAAAAATAAGGTAGTACAAGAAACTGAAGATAAGAAAAATCTTAGTTTATTATATTCCAAACCAAAACCGGTTGTGAAATTTCAAAAGAAGAATGTCAAGTCTATAAAAATATGGGTTCCTAAAACAAATAACAATTTGATTAGGAACAAGTACATTAAAAAAAATTGAATTCTGTGCATCACAATCCAAATTATATGTATAAAGGGGATACCGGACCCGTATGGGTTTGGACTCCTAAGACCTAACTCTTAGGACCCTATAAAAAAGTGGGTACCATGGAATTAATTTTATTTTTTGCAGGTCCCACTCAAGAAAAGAGGAAAGTGGATACTGGATAGTGGTTGCTCGAAGCATATAACTGGATACAAGAGCTTATTAACAAATATCACTTACTCAGATGGTGGCTCAGTCACTTTTGGAGATAATTCAAAAGGATATATCATCGGCAAAGGCGATGTGAGCACTTATGGTACATCTAACTTACCTCTTATTACTAATGTCATGCTAGTTATAAATTTGAAACATAATTTACTAAGTATCAGTCAATTGTGCAACAAAGGTTTTACTATTTCCTTTTCGGACAATAATTGTAGTATCTTAGATAAAGATCGAAATCTAGTTTTTGAAGGTTATAGAGACAGAAATACCTATATTCTGAATATGAATATCAATCATAACTCAGATATGTGTCTTGTAGCAAATGATAATGATCCATGGCTATGGCACAAACGTTTCTATCACATAAACTTCAGAACTATTGACAAGCTAGCTAAAAATGATCTAGTTAAAGGACAACCCAAAATTAGTTTTACGGTTAATAATCTTTGTGATGCATGTCAATTAGGAAAATTGACTAAATCGTCTTTCATATCCAAGAAAGTCATATCAACGTTACAACCACTTGAGCTATTACATATGGATTTATTTGGACCAACACAGGTTCAGTCAATAAAACATAATCGCTATGTGTTTGTAATAGTTGACGATTACTCTCGTTATACATGGGTGATTTTCTTGAAAAACAAAAGTGACACTTTCAAACATTTCAAATCCTTCATTAAGAGAATTCAAAAGTCAAAAGGACTTAAGGTTAAAAATATAAGAAGTGATCATGGCGGAGAGTTCGAAAATAATGAATTTGAACATTTTTGTACAAAAAAAGGTATAAATCATAATTTTTCATTTCCTAGAACTCCACAACAAAACGGAGTTGTAGAAAAGAAAATTCGAACTTTACAAGAATGTGCAAGAACATTATTAAATGGATCCACTCTACCAAAACATTTTTGGGCAGAAGCTGTTGTAACTGCGTGTTGTGTTTTGAATCGTGTATCCATTCGACCTCTGACCAAGAATACATCCTATGAGCTATTCAATTAAATAAAGCCAAATATCTTATATTTCAAAGTTTTCGGTTCCAAATGCTTTATTTTGAATACGAAAGACCATCTTGGAAAATTTTGATTCGAAATCCGATGATGGTATATTTGTCGGATATTCGGAAAGAAGCAAGGCCTATCGTATATTTAACAAGAGAACTAAAACTATTGAAGAATCACTTCATGTCTCTTTTGATGAATTCTATAAACCATCTCATATCATATCAGATAACGAAGAGAACATAGTCACTAATAATCCTATCATCACAAATAATGACTCTGACTCAGAAATTGTTGAAAATATTCCTCAACCTGCTGTGGTACCTTCTCCACTAAGATTTAGATCTCCTCCTAGAATTCTAAGAGATCATCCGGTTCAAAATGTTATTGGAGAAGTAGCATCACAAATAAGAACAAGGAGTCAACTAAATCAAATGGGTCATGTCGCATTTCTCTCAAATATCGAACCTAAGAATCCTAAAGAAGCTGCTACTGATGATTACTGGATCATTGCCATGCAGGAAGAACTAAATCAGTTCGAACGCAATGATGTCTGGGAACTTGTTCAAAGACCGACTGATCAGTCAGTCATTGGTACGAAATGGGTTTATAAAAATAAAGCCGACGAACAAGGAAATATAATCAGAAATAAGGCAAGATTAGTAGCACAAGGATATAATCAGGAAGACGGTATCGATTATGAAGAAACCTTTGCACCCGTAGCTCGATTAGAAGCTATTCGAATCTTACTGTCCTTTGCTTGTCATCATAATTTTAAACTTTATCAAATGGATGTCAAAAGTGCATTCTTAAATGGGTTTATCAAAGAGAATGTATATGTTGAACAACCTCCCTTGTTCGTACATGAGAAATATCCTGATCACGTATATAAACATAAGAAAGCTTTATATGGATTAAAACAAGCACCTCGTGCTTGGTACGAACGATTACGAAGCTATCTTATTGATTCTGGTTTTCAAATTGGTAAAGTTGATCAGACTCTATTCATAAAACATTCTCGAAAAGATATATTAGTTATCCAGATATATGTAGACGATATTATCTTTGGTTCAACAAACGATAAACTCTGCAAAGAGTTTGCAAATATTATGACCAAAGAATTTGAAATGTCTCATATGGGAGAACTATCGTATTTCCTTGGTCTTCAAATGAAACAGCTTTCTAATGGTATTTTTATTAGTCAAGAGAAGTACTGCAGAAATCTAGTCAAACGTTTCGGTTTAGAAAATACCTCTGGTAAACCAACTCCTATGAGTACGAACACACATCTTGAAAAAGATGAACATGGTAAGAATGTTGACCAGAATTTATATCGAAGCATGATTGGTTCTCTCCTGTACCTTACCGCAAGTCATCCAGATATTATGATGAGTGTTTGTTTCTGTGCAAGGTTTCAAGCTATTCCTAAAGAATCACATTTACGAAGTGTAAAACGTATAATACGATATCTTAATAAAACCAAAGATTTTGGTCTTTTCTACCCAAAAGATTGTTCATTCAAACTAGTATCATATAGTGATGCTGATTTCGGTGGCTCTCGCACGGATAGAAAGAGTACAAGTAGTACATGCCATTTTATTGGAAAATCACTTGTCTCTTGGTTTAGTAAGAAACAAAATTGCGTTTCACTCTCGACATGTGAAGCTGAGTACATATCAACAGCTTTAGCTTGTACTCAAGTATTATATATGCAACAAACACTTCGAAATTTTGATATACATTTATCAAACTCCATCATATACTGTGATAACACAAGCGCAATCAATTTATCGAAAAACCCAGTCAATCATTCCCGGACAAAGCACATTGATATTCGACATCATTTCTTAAGAGACAATATTGAAAAAGGAACAATATGTCTCGAATATGTCCAGACTGACAACCAACTAGCAGACATTTTTACTAAGCCTCTCCTCGAATCTAGTTTTATTTCTTTACGTAGAGAGCTCGGCTTAATTTCTAGAACTGAACTCGATGTATAATATACACTATAATGTTGAGTTCTTATCTAGACGACACATATATTCTTATTAACTTAGCCGGTTAATAGCTTTTTGCTATTATTAGCAAATAATTGTGAGCTTTACAATCTTTTAGTGGCTTATATTCTCTGGGTGTTTTAACCATTGCTTTAAAATTTCGTAAATCTTATATATACATACTCCTTTCCTATTGTTTTCTACATCTCCATCCTTAAACAATTGTATACAAGTTCATAATTTCTTTATATAGTTGCACACATATGCGACGAATGTGCACAACGATCACATATCTCGGTCACTAGTTCCGAACCAGAAGAATACTACTCTCCGGAAACACCAAAGAGTAGACCGGAATGTTCGCATGCCCCCAGGGATACACCAAAACCCAAACGTGCTAAGAAAGCATTATTCTGTTCTCCACTAACAAGAGAGAAGATTAGTGAAATTCATCACTACACTAAACATCATTTAGATCTCCAGTGTCAACTTCATTATGAACAAAAACTCACATCTGATCGTTTAACTCTCTTAGAACGAATGGCATCATTTTTCTGTAGCACGGATAGACATGGGGTTCACGAACCAATGCCACCTCCTCCATCTACATCTCGAAGTCCTAACTCATGGGATCGTAGTTACGCGAGAAATGATGGTGCAAGAGAAAATTGGTTGCCATGGACACCGAGAGTTACGAATATTAAAGAAACATCCGAAGACAAGTCATCCACCTCTCATTAATTTATATCGTTTTTGTTGCATAATAAGTTTTTGTTTTAATTCTTATTTTTTGGTTTTTCATGTATTTTGTTTTTCAAATCCATGTTGAGTTGAAATAAAATTTATATAATTTTTTTAAGCACTCATAAATCTAGAAAAACAAATATATACAGAAACGGTCGACCATCAGGAATGGACCTGTCGACCAATCAAGTCTCTGGAAATATTTATATTTTGGAACCGGTCGACCGCCAGAAAAATTACCCATCGACCGTTCAACTCTCTGGAAATTTTTCAACTCAAAAGTAAACCAGTCGACCGGTCTATATCCCACCAGTCGACCGGCTATCTTTTTTGGAAATTTTTGTTTCAGATACAAGTCGACCAGTATAATTCAACTAGTCGACCGGTAAAGTTCTCTAGATTTAAAACTTCCAGATACCAGTCGACCGTTCCAACCCTAACGGTCGACCGGTTACGCGTTTTTCAGTTTTTTCAACTACAAATTCACACGTCGATTCATATATCCCACCTCTTCACTCATTATTTATTTATCTCCTTTCTCTCAAATCCATGAAAAACAAACACCCCCAAATCAATTTCTCTATAATCGATGGCACCACCTCAAAAGAAACACAAGAAATCAAGTTCCACTTCACTCCAACCCATAGATTCTAACATCAAACAATGGCTTATGGATCCTATTGCAGCAAAACGTTGGAATGCTATGAAGTATTACACCATTCACGAAGGTTCTTTTATAAATCTCTCTGCTTTTATCCTCTATGATGTTGAAGAACTACTGGATAAGACTCGTATTAAATCATTCCTTACCTTTGATAAGAACGACATTGAAATTAATCATATTATGATTCGGTTGTTCTATGCCAATCTTAACCTACCAAAATTCAAACCAGAGAATTCTGCCAATTGTCTTTGGTCTGTAGTTTGTGGTCAGCATGTTTTCATTTCAAAGGAATGAATGGCCATGGTTCTTAATTCGCCAAATAGTGGAAAAGAATTTTCTTCAGATTTCTGCACTATCCATATTCGTGATAAAATCAGTCATCTTTTTATCGAGATCATAATACTAGCACTAAGTCGATTAACTTACGGCCTACAGCTCGTGTTTTACATCATGCCATCACACGCTCTTTATTGCCGAGGGTTGGTAATTTTGATGCCGTCTATAAAGAAAACTTCAAGGCATTATGTGCGATTTATGGGGATATTGAGATAAATTGGATAAATATGATTTTCGATGAAATTTTGCTTGTCAACGAACGCACAAGGCCACACATTTTCTACAATGAATATGTTATGAGGCTTTTACTCGACTGTGGTGTCAAATCTTATGAGTCTAAAATCACCTAGCCAAAGTGCATCGATAAAGCAACGAGAAAAAGAATGAAGCTTCCAGATCCTTGTGTGAATATCATTCCTTTTGAACATTACCAAAAGCAAGGTCCTCAAGAAACCACTTCTTCTACGACTCCTAAGCCTAAACCGGAAGAAGTCAAACTCCATCAACCTTCCTCGTCAACTATGGATTCACTAGCACAAATTGCACGGAACTAATTTATCCTCGAAGCGAGACTTAATAGTACCGACACCGAACTCGAGAGTTTGGATAAAAAGCTCGACAAACGATTTTCAAAACTTAAGTCTTTCTTAGGTATTATTTGGGATGCAATTTCATATGCATCATCATCTTCCTCTACCCAAATACAAGACCCGGTAAAACGTCTCATGCCTCCTACATTTACGTGGTCATCATCTGACGAAGGCACCACTTCAGGAACCAATATAGGACGTGGTTGTGGGGAATATGAGACCGAGGAGGAAGACGAAGGAAACAACGATGAGGAAGAGGTTCCATAAGAAGGAGACAAGGAAGAAGGAGGGAACGAACAAATTGAGTGGGGCACCACTGAATCCAAATCGTCATCACATTGGTTTGTTTTTCATCCACGTTTTATGATACTATGTTTTATATTGTTATGCAAAACTTCAAACCGACACTTGTATGTAAATAGTACTGTATTTATTTTGGGTTTGTACGTCTTAAGCTATTAGGTACATGACTTGCTTGTGGTATGTTTGGTGTATATTATATGCTACAATCTTAAAGTTCCTCTTAAGCTATTTGTGTGTTCACTACTCCTTTTTGTCAATGACAAAGGGGGAGAAAATATTACTAACATTATGTTTTGCAGATTTTTTTAGTATGTATTTCAGGGGGAGCATATATTCAGAGGGAGTTAAAAACAATTTCAGAGCTATGTTGTCATCAATCAAAAAGGGGGAGAATGTTGAATCAAGGAATTCACGGCGTTTTGATTAAATGACAAGGAGAAGTTCAAGATCGACAAAAAGAAGAGATTCAATGGTATTTAATATTAGAGGTTGATTATTTAGAGTTTTAGTTGGGTTATAAATGTTAAAATCTATCCTCAAATAATCCTATACCTCAATAGTTTGAATATATATATGTATATATATGTATGCACATTCATTGTGCATACTATCAGAAACCGGTCGACCGGTTTCATTCTGGGCGGTCGACCGTTTCTGGGCAGAAATGCACAATGAACGTGCACACATGTATCTAACGGACATATATTCAAATACCAGTCTACTGGTCATTTTTAACCAGTCGACTGGTCTACGAACTGAAACAACTTTTCGAATAGACACTCTTATTTATCAAGGGTTGTTTCCATTTCTCTTCGCCAAAAATCATCTCTATTCGTTGCTTCTCTTCACCAATGATTACAACTCTCCATCCACTATAAAAGCAACATGAAATCACCATTTTAATAACAACAATTCTTTCTATTCTTGCTATCTAATTGCTGATTTCATTCTTGCTCTCTAAAAGCATTCAAAAGCTCATAATTCTCACATATCGTTATTTGAATCCTTGAATCTATATATTATTCTTTATATTCAAACAACGATATCATCTTCCAAATCTTCATAATCACAAGATCATATTTAAGGATAAGATTATAGGAAGTTTGTACAAGAATTGACAAATTCGTGTTATTGAGAACACACATTGTCAAATTACAAGTTTAATTATCTTGTCTGAAGTCCTCGGTGTTGTAAGAGGCAAGTTGTGAAGTCCTCGTGTTGATAGAGGCGTGAAATCCCATTCGACGGCTCGGGCGTTGTAAACCTTTTCCTCCGGGTGAAGTGAGGTAGTTGTTTAGTGAAATTCCAGATAGGAGATCTGGGACTGGATGTAGGACGATGCTCCGAACCAGTATAAAAATCCCTGGTGTGATATTTCTATTACTGCACTTACTTATCTGTGATATTGCTTCTGTGAGATCGTTTTATAATAAATATTTACCTACATAACTATTGTAAATATACAAGTTAGTATATCACATACTTTCCGCTTATCCATATTACTGATCCTGCCTAAGTCGTATATCGACACTTTCACCAAGCCTTAAGGCAAGCCTTGAGACAATTCATCTTACGAACACGGCTGTAGGAGAGCCAACAGCAGTGGAGTTCCAAGAATCTTCAACTACTCGATGGAAAGAGTGGTGCGATCTCCTCATATTCTGGAACTGAAAAGAAGAAGTACAAGAAAGAGACAAGGGAGAGCAATGGAAAATCATAGGCACATTATCCGAAAAGGTATGATGAAGATGGAAGACTGCGTATGTGAACAGAAGGTTAAACCAACCTTCCGATCCGAATACTCTGTCAAGCCTGGATATAATCCAATTAGGCCTTTCTGGTTTTTACACTAGGTAAAGAAAGAACCTACAAAGGAGACTCTACAAAGTCCCGAGTTGACGATGAAGGCATTGGAATCTGCAACCGCTGCGTGGTTAACAGCATTGCCTCCCCATTTCTCTTCTTGGCAGGCGACTATATTAAAGTTGCCTTCTAGAACTAAGACCCCAAAACCCAAGTCATACAGCGAGATGTTGTCGGACCAGAGGCTTAACCTCTCATAATGTAGACCACAGAAAAAGGAAGGAAGAGATGATGGATGGAGTTGAAACGAACACCGAAAGAAGCTAGTCAGAGTCAAACACCCATTGAACGACAACTTATTTGGACTAAAGGATCCAAATATTGGCCGAGATATTGAATATGGCTCCACTAAACCCTATGGATAAAAAACATTGTTGACAGCTTCTGGACCTAAGAAAGGCTCCATAACGATGCACTTTAGTCTAGCCGTCGACCTATAGTTACTGATACCACGAACATTCCAAAAAAGGAAATTCACGATCCAGAGACAGAGCTATAAAAACAAAAGACCGCTAAAAACAGAAAAACACCCAAGCACAAATCAAATAAGATAAAGCATATGAAGAGTGGATCTGAGGATCTGCTCAGATGCCTCTATAAAGCGTGTGCAAATGGTGCGAGGAGTGTGATGAGCCGCTCTCGGTCAACGACATGAAGTGCGAACTGGGACGTCAGAAGGACAAGAAGAAGCCTCATAGGTTTTGGGGGATCCAAAAGACACCCCATAACCGTGAGAAGAAGGACAAGGTAAGGAGACTCCGGACCTCGAGGGATAAGAGTTCTTAGTGAGACGAGGTAGATGATTGTTAATCATTGCCACCTCGTCCTTACTAAGAAAAGAAGAAGATATAGAGCAACCACTAGGGGGGACACAAAGGAACAAAGGTGTCAGTGTGATAATGTGAAAATATTGTGTTGCCAAGAGGTATGCATGGTAGTTTGTAATATTGAGTTCTGAACTTCAGTTGAACATACAGAATCAATTATAAGTCGAAATTCTATAAAACAAGAAATGTCTGAATCTAGTTGATTATAATTTTCTATTGAAAGAGAAAAAATCGAGATTTTATCTTATATATTGTATGTTATGTCTAAATCAAATTTTCAAATAGTCGTTGTAAAATCATTTATAAACTATAACATTTATTTAATAAATATAATAACGATTTTTTTGGCAAAGCTGACGGGGTTGAGTGGACCCCTACCACTTTTATTGATATGCTAAGACGAGTACAAGGCAACATAGAAAGAAGATAACCAAAAGAATACAAGCGTACCAACAACTAATCTATAAGAAAAAACACATATTTACAAACAACAAGCTAAATTGGTAGCTCAAAAATCCCCAGATCATAAGTAAATTTGAGAAATATCAACCAATTCTTGATGTCTTGCCACAACATCCTCTTCCAATGTGTGTGATTTAGCACATGCGCGGCTTCAAAAACACACGTATTCCTCTCCTTCCAAATACTATACATAACTTTTTAGAGTAAAAAATTGATCAACCTTGGTCTTGTCCTTCTTGTTTCTGTCTTTCTCTTGAAGTAATTCCATTGTTCTTTACTTGAAGTTGGGAAGTAAGTGCAGCCAATTTGCATGAGAACATCACTCATAAGGTTCTGGATAATTACACACTCGAAGAATAAGCACCGAACACTTTCTGAAGTAGCACTACAAAGAACACACACAGAGTCCCAATTTGCATCGCATAGCAGGCGAGTTTGTCCTTCATAAGTAAAGCTTGGCTGATCATCTTCCACACATGCAAGTTATCCTTCGCACTGTTGTCCATATTCCATACACGTTTATACCATCTGCAAAAAAGAATGAAGCATCGTATAAAACAAGGTACATAGATTTTATATTGAAACTCTCACCTTGCCAATTCCAAAGTGTTACGTTTTTAGATGCTGAAAGGCTATTGCTTGCTTCAAATCTATACCATAGCAGTTGCACATTTCGTATAGTGACAATCGGCATGCGTAGATGATCACGCACAAGTAAATCACCCACCGTACTGTTTTGGTGGATACCAGAGCACTGTTTTTGTAACACCCCATATTTTCTATGAACATAAAGTAAAAAAAGGATAATTAATTTGTAAAAGAAGAATTAGGTGAAACGGGTTGCGCCATTGCGTTCATCTCAGAATTCTGCTTGAGATAGAGTCCGAGTTTGCGTAAATTGGACTCCGTATGAAGTTATTGCCTTCAGAAGTTTCAGGAATTTAAAATAAAAACCAGCCCGAATTCAAATTTCAAAAGTTCGAAATTCAAAACACACACACTGGCTGGGTGGGAAATTTCCCACCCTGGACCAAGGTCGACCAGGGGGTTGACCTGTGGGTCGACCTGGGTCAAATAGGTCGACTAAGGGGTCGACCTCCCCTTATTTCCAGATCCGAGGACTGGTTCGTTTTTCTGCATTTGGGTGCCCGTTCTGACCAGATTCGTTGCTCCTAAACTATTTAAACACCCCCAAACCTCACTTTCTCTCCACACAAAATCATTGTAACGCTATGTTGCCTCAATTCTAATTAAAATAAATCAATGGCGTCGCTACTCTGCTGAAACCTAAGCTAGAACTAGTTCTCCTTCTCCTTCTAATCTAAATAGAATTAAAAGAGAACAACTACAACCCCTTTTACTTTTAGAATCCAACCAAGGTGAGTACAGTTATTTTCAGATATGAAATTTAATTATGATCTTGACATGGTTGTAAATCTGAATCTGAGATTATGCATATTCTTGTTTATCAGATCTGTTTTTCAGTGTAGATCTATCTTATTAATATTATAGTAACTATTCTGTATCTCTTCATTCCTTCTCTTCTATAGCCAGGCTACCATGAGCGTGAGCCAAATCTTATAAGAGATTGACACACGAACGTTAAATTTGGGGAAAATAGTGAATGATGCATAATTGGACATGACTGATTTGTGAGTGATTTGAGAAAAGAACACATTTTGTAATCTAGATCACGCATACTATATATGATAGTATGTGATTTGGAAGAAGGAGAATTATTGTGTATGTGACTTAGGCGCAAAGATCTATATTATAATAGAATTACTATTAAATGTGAATACGCCTAAATGAGGATTTATGTGTTTGGCATATGCTGAAATCAAAGGCTATAATTTGGCATAATTCGTATTGTGTATCTTGATTTGGGGTTTTTGGAGAATATTCTGTACTGTGTAAATTTAACTAAAATTTGGGGCATATGTTATATTGTGAATTATGACCATAATTTGGGCATGTAAAATTAGGCTTAATTTTATGATTAGGCGAGGTATATCAATGGAACTTTGAGGGATGATTAAATATGTTAAATTGCCTAATCTGCTAAATCTGTTGAAACTGAATACGGTAATTTAGGGTATGAAAATCTGTAGGCTCGATCTAAAATTGAGCAAAACAAGTTAATAGAACTTTGAATAATCTGCTATAACTTGTAAAGAAGTTTAATTTGTGAATTGGCATAATTAGTCTGATATTGGCATATCTATGAATGTATACTTTAGCTAAAAATAAGAATGTTGAGACACAAGGTTAGACTCTATTTGCGGTAGAAGCCTGCCCGGACGCAACCGGCTTAACCAACAACCGCAAACTGCCAGTCTAATGTGAGAGGTCGTAGGTATAACCAAATGATGCTTAGACAGGAGGTTAAGTTTGGCTTGTGGCAGAAGTCTGCTCGGAACCGCCCGGCACATCCAGCGGCCATAAGCTACCGACCTAATGTGAGGGGTCTGTGCATTAATATTTAATTAATGTAAATCTAAGATAAATGTAAAGCCTAAAACGTGTTGGGTGGATAGGGTTGAATCAACAGGACGGATGAATCTAATAAACCCGTTTCGTAAATCTGTAAGCCGAACACAAGGTTAGGTGAAACGATCTGTAAGTTTGTTAATCTGTAAATCTGATCCGTTAGTCTGAAAACTTGTTAACCTGTATGTCAGATCTGAGAACTAGTTAATCTGAACTTTGTACATCTGAAAATCTATAAGTAAGAAATCTGTTAGTTTGGGGACACAAGGTTAGGAGGAGTAATTACTTGTGTCATATGTTGTTTGGGACCCATATTAGTCAGTAACCCTTTTTTGGTATCAAAACTATGACCCAACACTAAGACGGGTCCGGGCACGCTTACTGAACTAATTATAAGAGGTTCACTCTGATAATGGCGAGGGGTGTTGATGGCGCATTCCAACCGGGTCATGTGCGTGCATGGATCCGTTCTGCTCTGAGGATGTAAGACGTCGTGACATCTGCAAATAGGTCTGTGTCTTTCTGTAGGTTGCCACTTTAGGGAGTGATACACCCTACTGTGGGGCCGACACAGGATATTTATGTATTAGGGAGCCAATCGCTTCGGGTAGAATTTAGGGTACACCTAATTCTGTCTGTTTCAGTACCTTTTGTCTCTGTTGGGGAGGTAAAATCCCATTACTAGCATTCTGTTTCTGTACCTTCTGTCTCTGTTGGGGTGGTAAAGGCCCATTAGTTGGGGTGGTAAAGGCCCATTCTTAGCACTCTATTTCTGTACCTTCTATCTCTGTTGGGGTGGTAAAGGCCTATTACTAGCATTCTGTTTCTGTAGAGATTATTCTGTTTCCGTTTCTGTTTCAGTTTAGATATTAGGTAACACCTAATCCTGTTATGCTAGTATTAGTGCAGAGAAGTAAGATATATGTAAGAAGCATAACTTGATCTATATCATTCTGTTTCTTCTGTTTAACTTAAGCATACCTGCTACTCCTATTGTTGTTATCTCTCATCTAGCTTTACTTACATGTCATGATACTGTTAACTGTTTATATGCTGAAATTCACTGGACTCGCCAGACTTTATGTCTGACCTCGTTTGTTTTCGCCCCTTTTCTTTCCGTTTCCTCCCCCCAGGTGCACAGGGTGGGAACATAGGGGCTTGATTCAGATTTTATGTGCTTGAAGTGCTTGAAGTATTGCTTGGCTTTGACTCAACCTTTTTATGGCAGTTTATGTTGGGGATTATGGCTTTAAAATTATGCATTCTGAAGGATTTTGTATAAGACTGATATTTGTGTACTTGGGTTGATGTAACAAAACTTATTTCTATTTCTGCTGTAATAAAAGTTATAAAATTTTCAAGTACTACTTTATGTATCTGTCTTGTAATATTCTGTTCTGTTTACTTATAATGCTTCATGGACGTTAATGCATTCCCTTTGCGAGTGACATTAACAGACATAGGGTGTTACACTTGGTATCAGAGCTGAAGGTTACCAAATTTGATAAAAAGCTTTTGAAAACTATTTTCAAAAAGTTTTTAAAAAGGAAGTATTTTCAAAAATAAAGTTTATTTTGAAAAACATAATCCCCAAAAGCCATATATCTAACTTTTGATTCTCTGTTTTGAATCTCTTTTCTTACATTTCAGCATGTCTGGAGAACAAAACATCCCTTATATCCCAGAGGGAGTCACCATACCCGGATGGTTCCGTAGATATTTGGAGGCCACGACATCGGCCGAAGGCCAAGGAAACGTTCCTCCAGCAGTACCCATCGCCCATCCTCCTCCTTCTCCGTGCGTGAATACTTTCCCGAAGACATGTAGATACTTTCGAGCTATGGGCGGAAAGAACTTTAATGGGACTGAATCATTCGTGGAAGCAAAAAACTGGCTCAAGGAAATAGAAGATTTGTTCGTTATCTTCGAAGTGGACGATAGGAAGAAAGATACAGTTGGTTGTATGGTTACTTAAGGACAAAGCCTCATTCTGGTGGGAGATCACAAATGGAGAAAGAGCGGTGGAGACATGGATGGATTTCATGCGTAGGTTCGAGAAGATATTTCTCTCACGAGCAGAAGAGAATTTATACATGGAGAGGTACTTGGTGTTGAAGCAAGGGAATTTATCAGTGAAGGAGTACATCAACAAGTTCAATCAGTTGGCGAGATTTGGCTTAGACTTGGTGAACACACCTGAGAAGAAGGCCCTGAGATTCGTTAAAGGTTTGAATGAGCCACTACATGGGTTGGCTATGACCCACATTCCTATGGGGGCTACGTTCGAGAAATTGGTTGACATGGCATTAATGCATGAAGAGGAAACCAAATGTGAGAATAAAGAAGAAAAGCTCGAAGGACTACAGAACAAGAAAGCGGGGCCCAAAAAGGAAACACAAAAGAAGGATGAAAAGTCTGAAGACAAGAAGGAGAAAAAGTGCTTTACTTGTGGAAGCTTGACTCATCTGAACAAGGATTGCAGAAAGAGGAATTGCGCTTGTTTCAACTATGGTGAAATGGGACACTTCATGGGACTGCCCGAAGAAATGGGGGCAAGGGCAAAGGACAGGACCTATTTCTGGAGGGCAGGCGAATGCTATCGTGGATGATGGATAGGATAGAGATAGGAAAATTTCTGTAGAAGGTTTAATTTCCTTATCTGATTATGGAGTTAAAACTCTTTTTGATTCTGGCATTTTGATTCTGTAATTGAGACTCTACACTTTAATACTATTCTTGTTTCTGATCCCGCTATAGTCTCAAACCCCATAAGGGTTACGACTCATCTGTTTGTGATAGGTTGGGGTTTGAGGGTATCTGTGTTGGGTGTTAAGTTGACTATGATGCATACATTCTGGGTTTTGTGGAATATGGTGGGGTTTTATCATGCTTAGTTTCCTAAGAATCATTTGATAATCTAATCTGTACCAGTATTTTGTAAGTATCTGAATATTTCTGAAAAGGTTAGGGGTTTTTACTCGAAGCGTGAAGTAGATTTCCAGTTTTGACATTGTTTAATGGGAGTAATTCTCTGAGTGTCAATCTAATAATGATTTCGGTCATCGGGGTTGATACTTCGGGATTTATTCTCTTAACCGATGTCTAATGAGAACATAACTTTTGTTTTAATTGTACTTGCTTCTATCACTCGGCTGTATCTTATCGATTGAGTCTTCGACCTTTAGGTAGAAACTAATGGGTGTAAACACGTGTTTGAGACATGTTATGTTTGATGGTTGCAAGTGGATGCAAGTGGTTGCTAGTAGTTGCTCGTGGATGCATATACACACACTAGGCACCAGATCAGCTCAAAAACACTCTCATACTGCATATGGATGTGTGTGCATTTTTCATTTTTTGTGGATGCAAAATGATTGACTCATCACACGGATGTTGCATTTGGATGAATGGTTATGCACTCATATAGAAATGAGGTGTATCAAATAGGATTTCTTGCATACTTATTGGACGCATGACACTATCATGATTTGCATTAAGGAGGTCAACTGAATCAGTAGACCGCCTGATTTGGCATTAGATAAGAAACATACACACACACTCTGCATATGTTCATACAACATTAGAAGTTTTCTAAGGACAATGGATGCTTGTGGATGACAGTTGAGTAGAAGAGTTATTGGATGGTAGGACACCTTCTTCTTAACTTGAAGATTTCGGGGACGAAATCCTTTAAGGAGGGGAGAATGTAACACCCCGTATTTTCCATAAACATAAAGTAACAAAACAAAGAATAATTAATTTGTAAAAGAAAAATTAGGTGAAACGGGTTGCGCCATTGCGTTCGTATCGGAATTCTTCTTGAGATAGAGTCCGAGTTTGCGTAAATTGGACTCTGTATGAAGAAGTTATGGCCTTCAGAAGTTTCAGGAATTTAAAATAAAAACCAGCCCGAATTCAAATTTCAAAAGTTTGAAATTCAAAACACACACCCAGGATGGGCGGGAAATTTCCCGCTCAGGACCCAGGTCGATCAGGAGGTTGACCCGGGTCACATAGGTCGACCAGGGGTTCGACCTTTCTCCTATTTCCAGATCTGAGGACTGGTTCGTTTTTCTGCATTTGGACGCCCGTTCTGACTAGATTCGTTGCTCCTAAGCTATTTAAACACCCCCAAACCTCACTTTCTCTCCACACAAAACCATTGTAATGCTATGCTGCCTCAATTCTAATTAAAATAAATCAATGGCGTCGCTACTCTACTGAAATCTAAGCTAGAACTAGTGCTCCTTCTTCTTCCAATCTGAATAGGATTAAAAGAGAACAACTACAACCCCTTTTTCTTTTAGAATCCAACCAAGGTGAGTACAGTTATTTTCAGATATGAAATTTAATTATGATCTTAACATGGTTGTAAATCTGAATCTGAGATTATGCATATTTTTGTTTATCAGATCTGTTTTTCTGTGTAGATCTATCTTATTAATGTTATTGTAACTATTATGTATCTCTTCCTTCCTTCTGTTCTATACCCGGGCTACCACGAGCCTGAGCCAAATCTCATGAGAGATTGACGCACGAACGCTAAATTTGGGGAAAATAGTGAATGATGCATAATTGGACATGACTGATTTGTGACTGATTTGAGAAAAGGACACATTTTGTAATCTAGATCTGGCATACATAATAGTCTGTTATTTGGAAGAAGGAGAATTATCGTGTATGTGACTTAGGTGCAATGATCTATATTATAATATAATAATTATTAAATGTGAATACGCCTAAATGGGGATTTTGGTATTTGGCATACGCTGAAATCAAAGGCTATAATTTGGCATAATTCGTATTGTATATCATGATTTGGGGTTTTTGGAGAATATTCTGTGCTGCGTAAATTTAACTAAAATTTGGGGTATATGTTATATTGTGAATTATGACCATAATTTGGGCATGTAAAATTAGGCCTAATTTTATGATTAGGCGAGGTATGTCAATGGAACTTTAAGGGATGATTAAATCTGTTAAATTGCCTAATCTGCTAAATTTGTTGAAACTGAATACGGTAATTTGGGGTATGAAAATCTGTAGGCTCGATCTAAAATTGAGCAAAACAAGTTAATAGAACTTTGAATAATCTTCTGTAACTTGTAAAGAAGTTTAATTTGTGAATTGGCATAATTAGTCTAATATTGGCATATTTGTGAATGCCTAATTTAGTTAAAAATAAGAATGCTGAGACACGAGGTTAAACTCTATTTGCGGTAGATGCCTTCCCAGACCCAACCGGCTTAACCAGCAAACGCAAACTGCCAGTCTAATGTGAGAAGTCATAGGCATAACCAAAAGATGCTTGGACACGAGGTTAGTTCAGGCTTGTGGCAGAATTCTGCCCGGAACCGCCCGGCACATCCAGCGGCCACAAGCTACCGACCTAATGTGAGGGGTCTATGCATTAATATTTAATTAATGCAAATCTAAGATAAATGTAAAGCCTAAAACGTGTTGGGTGGATAGGGTTAAATCAATTGGACAGATGAATCTAATAAACCAGTTTCGTAAATCTGTAGGCCCAACACAAGGTTAGGTGAAATGGTCTGTAATTCTGTTAATCTGTACGTCTGATCCGTTAGTCTAAAAACTTGTTAACCTGTATGTCTGATCTGAGAACTAGTTAATTTGAACTTTGTACATCTGAAAATATGTAAGTAAGAAATCTGTTAGTCTGGGGACACAAGGTTAGGAGGGGTAATTACTTGTGTCATCTGTTGTTTGGGACCCATATTAGTCAATAACCCTTTTCTGGTATCAGAACTATGACCCAACACTAGGAGGGGTCCAGGCACGCTTACTGAACTAATTGTAAGAGGTTCACTCTGATAATGGCGAGGGGTGTTGATGGCACATTCCAACTTGGTCATGTTCGTGCATGGATCCGGTCTGCTCTGAGGATGTAAGACACCGTGACTTCTGTAAATAGGTTTGTGTCTCTCTGTAGGTTGCCACTTTAGGGAGTGATACACCCTACTATGGGGCCGACACAGGATATTTATGTATTTGGGAGCCGGTTGCTTAGGGTAGAATTTAGGGTACACCTAGTTCTGTCTGTTTCTGTACCTTCTCTCTCTGTTGGGGAGGTAAAGGCCCATTGCTAGCATTCTGTTTCTGTACCTTCTATTTCTGTTGGGGTGGTAAAGGCCCATTAGTTGGGGTTAGTAAAGGCCCATTCCTAGCACTCTGTTTCTGTACCTTCTGTCTCTGTTGGGGTGGTAAAGCCCCATTACTAGCATTCTGTTTCTATAGAGATTATTCAGTTTCTGTTTCAGTTTAGATATTAGGGTAACACCTAATCCTGTTATACTAGTATTAGTGCAGAGAAGTAATATATAAGTAAGAAGCATAACTTGGTCTATATCATTCTGTTTCTTCTGTTTAACTTAAGCATACCTGCTACTCCTGTTGCTGTTATCTCTCATCCAGCTTTACTTACATGTCATGATACTGTTATCTGTTTATATGCTGAAAGTCACTGGACTCGCCAGACTTTATGTCTGACCTCGTTTGTTTTCTCCGCTTTTCTTTCCGTTCCCCCTCCCCAGGTGCTCAGGGTGGGAACATAGGAGCTTGATTCAGATTTTCTCTGCTTGAAGTACTTGAAGTTTTGCTTGGCTTTGACTCTACCTTTTTATGGCAGTTTATGTTGGGGATTATGGATTTAAAATTATGCATTCTGAAGGATTTTGTATAAGAATGATATTTTTGTAATTGGGTATTGGTATTGTGATTTAGAAGGATGTAACAAAACTTATTTATGTTTCTGCTATAATAAAAGTAGTAAAATTTTCAAGTACTACTTTATGTATCTGTCTTGTAATATTCTGTTCTGTTTACTTATAATGCTTCATGGAAGTTAATGCATTCCCTTTGCGAGTGACATTAACGTACATGAGGTATTACAGTTTTTCAAAGTATGTCGAATTGTCATTAATAATGAAACTATGATCTAACCATGGATCCTCCCAAAACTTGATACGATCATAGGCAACTTGCCAAATTTGAAACGAGGAAGAAATAAATGATTCATCTAAATAATATTATTCCAACTAAAATTTTGACGAGTTCTCAAGGACCATAGGCTAGTGTCTTTAAGAACATGCCTAACTGACCATAAAACCCAAAGACTACATTTAATATTGAGAATGTCATTAACATGCCTGGCTATGGCAGATGTATTCCAGGTTTTCATATTGATAATGCCAATCCCACCTCTGTTAATGGGTCTAGCAAGCTTATCAAAAGATATAGGTGCAAGATACTTCGTGTGTATGCTACCTTTCCAAAGGAATTTCATGCAAGCAGATTTAATCATGTTATGCAACTTACTAGGAAGTAAATATGTGTGTGACCAATATATTTGCATAGAAATGATAACCCATTTGATTAGAGTTAATCTACCATCTTGACTGAGTAAATTGGTAGACCAACAATTCATTCTGTTCGTGATCCTGCCACACAGTGGAAGACATTGTAATGTTGTAATTCTAGAAGTTGCCATAGGAAAACCCAGATACGACATGTTGATTCACTGCAGGTTAAGCTAGTATAACTTTGAATATGTTGCTTACGTGCCTCGTTCACACCAGCAAGCATGATACTGGATTTCTTGTAATTTATTTTAGATCCGTAAGCAAATAAAATTTATCAAGTGTTCCCATTATACTTGTAACGACCCGCCCTTTTTGCCCAGTTCTTGTCGGTAATTAAACCGACTTAAACCGTTCATAAAGACGAATTGTTATGGGTGCATACATATATTGAACAAAATAACAGAACTTTTGAAAATGAAGCTATCATAAGCTTGACCCACATGACACAATGCAAGCGCACACCAGATGGGCGAGGTTTATCTTATGACAACCAAATATGCTTTCATATGAAAAATCCTCTTTCAATGCCATAATATATATATAGTGCGGAAAACATTTCACAAATAATGTATTAATCCTAGATGGCATAATACCCCAACCTATTATGTCACCATATATATATATATACACACACACACACACACAAAAACCAAAACCGTGTGGCACGTACTGGAGATTTGGGTTTCCAACTTGTGATTCCTAGCACGAAATATCAATCGGAACACAAACGAAATGTAATCACGAGTTTTTCATCCAAACGCGGAAACCAATACAAATCACGAAGTAGATCAACGGTTTTCGACCAGACACGGCCCCCCGAACATACCCTATTCCATAAGTCATAAGTGTTTCCCACTGCTGCAGCGGTCATCATCAATTCAAATATATATACACAACCTAACCGCTAGTTTCTCATCATCTGGGGTGTGAGGTTTGTCGATGTCACGTCATACACAAAGCTATGCTTCGATAAGCCATGTTTTGATCATCACTAGCTCGTTTCATAACCCAAGTATTACACATTGACAATTCATGACATATCATTGATTTTCAATCAATGCATACCCTCTAAGTTCATATGACTTAGAGATGAAGATTATATATTGCCACAAATCTGATATATATTTACAGAAATCAGTACTATGCGGTCAATTTCAATGTCAGACACCCATCCATACAAATCCGTTCTGGGTCTGAACAGAACAACAACCCGACAATATTCAAATATGTTCAGGTCTCATGTCATTCATAACCTCGTAACGGGTGGCCTACCCAACCGAGACATCAAATCAGCAATAAATCTAAACAATTCAAATATTCCCGGTCTTTATTCGTTGTTACCAAGTTTTGAATTGCTTCATAACGTCGTATTATTACTTGGAATGGTTTTCGAACATGTAACACCCCACCTCCGCTAGGGTCACTCACAAAGGGAATGCCCTAGTTTTGGAGAGGTATTATCGAGATAACATCTCAGAATTATCACAAGACATAACATAAATAAATAATTAAGTAAACAGCGGAAGAATTTCTGAGCAAAACAGAACTTCATTTCATTCCAAATTAAACCATGTCTTTTACAAACATTTCAAGTAACCTCATTACAACTGTCTTGTAATAATAGCCAAAAAAGCAGTAATTTAAAAACAGTAAAACAGCTTATTCCCCAAGTGCAGTCAAAAGAAGCAGCCATAGCAAACCGTACATGCTGAGCCAAAGCAAGTGATATCCAAGCTAAGAGCTAGTTATTCCTCCCTGAGAACCTGGGGGGGGGGGGGGGACGAAAGAAAAAGAGGCGAAAGGAAAAGGGTCAGTCATAAAGACTGAGTAAGTTCTAGTGACTTTCAGTGTAAAAACGGTTAAAACAACCCGTCATGTATGAACTGGAACTAGACTTAAGAATAGTGTCAAGGTGAACAAGATAGACTAAGGTGATCAGGATAAGTCAAGACAAGTCAAGTAAAGCATCACATGTTCGAGATCCGTTGCATCGACTTCACTAGTATACTAAGCCCGTGTCACAAGTTAATCACGAAATAAATCCCACGGCCCAATATCATGAAATGACCCTGAAACGGGGTCTGACCCAAGTACGGGGTCCTACGGAGCGATTATCTAGTCGATCGGCTCCCTACAAGTTCTAGCTCGTCAAGTGTCCATGTCATACGGCTAATCACGAATGTAGTCACCTGTGCTGGGTCCACCTTCGGGTGTATCAGCCCTAAGGTGTCAACCCCTGACATGATTCAAGATGCACAGATAAATCTACGGATACCCAGTGTCTGCCCCGGATACGTGCACGATCGTAGTCCGCCGAACCTACACTGGCGTACCCCACTGCCGCCGTTCACCTCTTACAATCAGCCCAGTAATCGTGCCCCCACCCGG
This sequence comes from Allium sativum, assembly GCA_030737875.1. NCBI lineage: Eukaryota > Viridiplantae > Streptophyta > Magnoliopsida > Asparagales > Amaryllidaceae > Allium > Allium sativum. The sequence goes on from CM060924.1 coordinate 420,420,171, forward strand.
CCTAGCCCCAGGGTACCTTGATACATCTAGAGGGTTACTGCTGAAAGGGGTTGTGTCTAGGGTTTCGCCTAATAGATTAGGTCATGTAATTCGTGACCCAACCCGCCTAACAGATTAAGTCATGTAATTCGTGACTCAATCCTTTTCTAGTCTAGTCATGTCAAGATGGTTAAGCATGTCATTTCAGTTCGCGACTTAACCCGCCTACGTGTCATGTCAAGTTGGCTAAGTGTCGTCGTTTTCAAGTTTATGACTTAGCCCTTCAAATCGTTTTCAAGTTGGTTAAGTTGTCTTTTCATGTTCATGACTTAACCCTACTTGGCATTAATTGATTCGTTAATGCACCGAACCACTCACATTGGATCCTGTTGTTCGTAGCCACTGGATTGCCGGGCGGTTCCGGGCAGGTTTACACTACGAACTCAACCCAACCTCGGGTTTCAAGCGCGATGTGACCAACTACCCACATTGGATCCTATTGTTTGTAGCAACTGGATTTGCCGGGCGGTTCCGGGCAGATTTACGCTACAAACTCAACCCAACCTCGAGTTGGCCACTTTCTTGTTTTCTAAAGTCATGCCCATGTTCTTAGCAGATTTTGATATCATGTTCATATGTCAACCTCGTGCCCAACTAAGGCATGTTTAAAGTCAAGTTATGGCATGTTCAAGTCAAGTTTTTCGTGCCATATTTCATGTTCTACTTATGCCAAATTTCATAGTTTATGCTTATAATTAATTCAAGTTTTGCCTATTCTACCCAATCGTATCCCCAACGTATATAAATGTACTTCGTTCACAAGTATAAACAGTTCAAGAGATAAAGGGGAATAATACCAAACATGTGATAGGCATATGTGACAGTTATAACATTACTTGCATAATAAATAGGCTATAACATATCACGTAGTTGCAATACTAGTATGGTGATAACTTGGCATAGTGATGATTCCAACTTAATTTAACATGATGTTTTCAACTTTGCATCATAGGCATAATAATCATTGCGGCATCATAAAATTTTTATTATAAACATGAAACATTAAAGGCATAGTAATCCTAATAGGCATAGTGGATTCCAATTTAGCATTTTTAACATAATGATTCTCATAGACATAATAATTCCAATTTATCATAATGATTCTCATCTAATATTATAAACATAATGGTTCCAACTTAGCATTATTAACATAATGATTCTCAACTAACATGATAGACATAATGATCCCAATTTAGCGTTTTTAACATAATTAACATGATAGACATAATGATTCCAATTTAGCGTTTTTAACATAATTAACATGATAGACATAATGATTCCAACTTAGCGTTTTTAACATATCTAACATTATAACAATATCAACTTTTCATCATAGCCTAGCAATACCCTATTTTTCATAAATCATGATGGGTATAATAACACCACAGGCATAATTCCATCAATATTCATAGCCATGGTCTAATTAGCATCATAGGCATGGTTTAATCAACATAAATATTTCAATAAACATAGCGATTTCATGGACATGTATTAGTCTAACTTGCCAAACAATTAAGCCCAAGTGATTCATAACAACATCAAAATCATGACAAGTTTAACTTGCAACGTTGCCATAGCAATATCCCCAAATTATAATTCAACGATAAATAATATAAACAATGGATTAGCAATAGTTCATAAATTCGGTTTCAATTCATCGCATGTCCATATTGTTTTAGCGTTTTTGCCTAAAAAGTAACATAGAACTTACAATATGAAGCAATTAAAAATCCCAAATCAATTAGTCTCGAATTCGTTGTCTAAAGCGTTGTAGTTGTTGTAGCTTCTAGTTGTAGCCTTCAAGAATCGTCCTCCATCTTCTATAATTTTATTCTTTATATTTTTAATTCAGAGCTCTAGGTTTAATGGCGGCGGCCTGAGGCTAAAATGAAATAGTATGATTTAGGCTAGGTCTTAGGTCCTTTTTATAATGTTTGTGAGTTGTTTTAGACCGTCGATGGAGCTTGATTCAACAATAGCCGTTCAGTCAGGATAGAGTTATCCTATTGACTCAGCCATGAGTCAGAAATGACTCAGCATTGACTCAGCGATGAGTCAGAAATGACTCAGCGTATTAAATGTTCACCAATTCAAACGTAAATACGTATTTAATAGATACATTTTCCCCTTTACCGTATTAATTACCCATATATAAATATTTATTTATATATGAATAAATATTTTCTTACCTTTAATTTGTTATAATTAAAAATTGGAGAAGGCCAAAAAAAGAAAAAAAAAACCATCCTTGACAACCAAAAATGCGCAACGTACGCTACATGATGCGTACACGTCATATATATATATATATATATATATATATATATGCGTATATGTATATATATATCATATATATATTCATTTTTTTCTCTATCTTCCCAATTACCCATTTTCACACTAAACCACTTTTTGAACTGCGTTCACACTAGGCTATTTTAAGCCATTCCCCTAAAACAAAAATAGGGCGCTGGCGGGGATCGAACTCTGTACCTCTTGTATGCAAGTCATGTGTTCCAACCAAATGAGCTACTAAGTCTTTTGCTTACAAACCCTAGAACAATGCTAAACATTATTCGTTTCCCATTCTTTTTTTTTTTTTCATGTTTTGCTGCGATATTTAAATTAAAGATATCTTCTTCACACGTTATCCGTTTTGCGTAAACTCGGACTCTATCTTAAGCAGAATTTCGAGGCGAATGCAATGGCGTAACCCGTTTCCCTTAATTCTTTGATTTGAAATTAATTATACTTTAATTTGACAATCTCACTGTTATAGAATACACGGGGTGTTACATTCTCCCCCACTTAAAAGGATTTCGTCCCCGAAATCTTCAAGTTAGGAGGAATGTATATCCTAACATCCAAACATCCATCTACTCATCCATCAAACACGAGTATCCATTGTCCTTAAAAGACTTCTAATGCTTTATGATCATATGCGAAGTGTGTGTATATGTTCCTTAGCAAATGCTAATGACCAGGCCTGATTGATCTTCTAAATGCAAAATATGTTTAGTGAAATGAATCCAATATGTATGCAAATTTTTCCTACTATAATTCACAATTTCTACATGAGTGCTCAAACATTCAATCATATGCAACAACCAAATGATAGCACAACCAAGTTTCCAAAATAAACACTCATGCATATGCAATATGTAAATGTGCCTGAGCCGATCTAGTGCCTAATGTGTATTCATGCATCCACGAGCAACCACTTGCGACCACTTGCAACCATTTCGCAATCATAACATGTTTCAATTACATGTTTACATCCAAAAAGATTCTACCTATGGTTCTCAAGATAGGATCAAAGAGATAACAAAACAAACATGGATAGCAAGAGAAATGTATGTAAACCTATAGGAAAAATAGATCTAGAATGTACCCTAAAAAGAAATGGGTATAGCGCGCTTAGCTTTTCTTAAATTTCCCAAGTTGCGTCTTATAGGGCTTCACCCCACTATATTTTAACTAGCTTGACTTCTTGATTCCTTAGCTCCTAGATCTCCGTTCCTAAGACACGAATCAGAACTCGCCTCAATGTTTCCACTTTTACGCCTTCAAGGATGCTTGGCTCAATCACTCCGGAAGACTCATCCACCTTATCTTTATCCTTATCACTCATACCTATCCTATATAACATGTTAACAAGCCTCACGAAAACTATCTCCATCATACGGGAAAACCCTCTACGAAGCTAGAAAGAAGATTAGCCGCAGGTAAAGCTACAGTGACTACAGATGGAGAAAAGAAAGGGAAAGAGATTCAAACAAGGAAACAAAGGATAGTGCTAATGGCTTTTGGGGAATAGCCTTTAAAAACTTTTTCTTGGAAAATGCTTCTTTGTAAATGGTTTTGAAAAAAAATTCAAAAAGGTTTTCAAAACTTTTGCCCAGTCTTGGTAACCTTCTGCTCTGATACCAAGTGTAACACCCCACCTCCGCTAGGGTCACTCACAAAGGGAATGCCCTAGTTTTGGAGAGGTATTATCGAGATAACATCACAGAATTATCACAAGACAGAACATAAATAAATAATTAAGTACACAGCAGAAGAATTTCTGAGCAAAACAGAACTTCATTTCATTCCAAATTAAACCATGTCTTTTACAAACATTTCAAGTAACCTCATTACAACTGTCTTGTAATAATAGCCAAAGAAGCGGTAATTTAAAAACAGTAAAACAGCTTATTCCCCAAGTGCAGTCAAAAGAAGCAGCCATAGCAAACCGTACATGCTGAGCCAAAGCAAGTGATATCTAAGCTAAGAGCTAGTTATTCCTCCCTGAGAACCTGGGGGGGGGGGGGACGAAAGAAAAAGAGGCGAAAGGAAAAGGGTCAGTCATAAAGACTGAGTAAGTTCTAGTGACTTTCAGTGTAAAAACGGTTAAAACAACCCATCATGTATGAACTGGAACTAGACTTAAGAATAGTGTCAAGGTGAACAAGATAGACTAAGGTGATCAGGATAAGTCAAGACAAGTCAAGTAAAGCATCACATGTTCGAGATCCGTTGCATCGACTTCACTAGTATACTAAGCCCATGTCACAAGTTAATCACGAAATAAATCTGAAACGACCCGCAAATCCGTGCTATCCGAGTTGACTAAATACACCACACGTCCAACCCAAATAACACAGAAATACGAACCATTAATAGAAAGAAGTTAGAAGGTGAGAGTAGATAAGATAGAACTAATCGAATAGAAGAAGAAGAACACAACTGAGCATAATCAAAGTAAACACGAATCTCACAGCGGAACGAAAAAATATATTATATCATATACTTTTGTAATACAAAATTTCTGTATACATGTACATTCAGAATCAGAGGTCAACACTTACAATACAGCGGAAAATAACACTAGGTAACTAACGCTGAAGCCTCCTGCTCCAAGCTCCTCCAATGGTATCTGTAAACACCTGAGCTACTTGACTGCCCGTACAAATTTGGGCACCCAAGAGTTTAGGGAAAACAAAACAAAATAAACTCTGGGTCAGTCATGGGACTGGTGTGAGTAAACTCCAACCACTTGTTTAACTTTTAAAAAATCCTTTCGAAAGAAAAGATAATAGTAAGACCAATCCACACATAAACATGGACGGTTTTTTACCTTACTATAACCCAAAACACTTGATATCAAATCCAATGATATTATAATAATGCCTACATCAAGTAAATAACCAAATAGCAGAACGCTTGCATCTCACGTTCCACATTTATATGATAAAATCAAAAACCGCATGGCGCTTATTGGAGATTGGATTTCTAACATGACAAGGTATGGGACCACCTTCCGCTAGTGTATCTCTAGAGAGGAATACACTGGGTTCAACAAGAACATCTTGCAACCCGACCCACACATGACCGACCACTCATTTCGCTTGAGTGTATCGAATGTACATCACCAACGGTTGGGCTCAAACCACCGTTTCCCGAATGGGAAGAATCGATAGATTTAGAAACAAAAGGAATTTCTCTAGATAGGTGATTATACACCCTAATGGGTGCGACCCACATAGCCATGCTGCCTGCCCGATTTTTGTCCTTTCCCGGTTGTTGAGGCCTGAGGCTACGCATACTTACCATTCATTGATAACACAATCACTTTGAATGCCACATCGTCAGATCCGTTAATCACTAGTTGAGTTTGCACAAATATTCTGGATATTATGCTAAGGGATAAATCCGTTGCAACCATATACATTTATACAGACCAACCCATTTGATCATTGGAAATACTCTGTCAGACATTCGTCCATTTACGTTCGTTCTGGGATTGAACGAAACCGAAGGCACTATTTCTATTAGTAGAAAAAGCCCTTGCACTTCACTCCGTCTTCAATATATTCAGCATACTTGGTTCGCAACGCTTATGCCGATACGGAGTGGTTCTTCGGATAATAATCCAACCGGTCTCTCCATATTGACAACGATGGTCAAAAACTTCGATAGTCTGTGATTTAACTATCGAATAAAAACAAGTGTTCATCCAACATATCAAACAAATCACTGGGCTCTTTAATTAATATTTCATTAATTAAATCTCTTCTCCATTTCCTTATCAATATTTGTTATCCAAATATTTCAATAACCATATTGGCCTTTTATGCCATTTGGAAAACGTTTCCAAATATCAACTTCTTTTATTTCTATATATTAGAAAAATCTCTATTTGCAATTGAAAACAATTCCAATCGCTTATCTCTACCCCCTTTTGTTTACAACATTCGATTTTTATATTCACTTTACTATCGAATTCAATACGTCGATACAATGATTTCAAATTATCAAAATATCTTAAAAATATTCTAACTCCTTAAATTCCCGGAAAATTTCGCCATAACCTCCCCTGTATCGGGAGCATCGGGAAATTTCAAATAGCTTTCCCGGTCCTTCTAATCTCAAAAAGAAAAAGAAGAAGCCAAGCGGCTTGCCGATACGGCGCATAAATCTCATATATGAATTAAACATGTACCTTTTTGTCGAGCACATAAATTTAAATCTTCATATGCTTCATAACAAACCTGCTTACACATGTTCACCTGTTTTCAATTCAATTCAACTCAATCCATTCGTTTGAATTCAAATTTGAATCGTTTGAATTCGGTTTCGCTTAATTATTCTTTAATTAGCCCTTTTGCCTATTTCACTTCTTTGTTTGAACATAACATGTTCAAATAAAATATTTAACTCGTTCATAACCAAATTGAATTTCAATTTCAATTCTAGTTCTCTTTTCTATTTCGAATATAAATTCTCAAATCGAATTCACTTATTTAAAGCTCAATATTCATTCGAAATCTCATTAACTAATTTCTATTCGAATTAGTTAACTCTATTCAATAAATCAAAATCTGATTTCTATTTCAGAAATCAACTCATTACTCCACTGGAGTTCACATATATTTTATAACTCACATCTGGATTTTTCTAAATAGAAATTTCGATTTTTATTTGCTTAAAATCCTTTAATATCATTAAATAAACCGTTATGGTTTTATAATGGTTCTGGCGCTGTTTTTCTGAAAATTTGATTTTGACATAACTCAAAATCTATACGACGAAATTCAGATTTTTCTCTTTCATTAGAAAACTATTATCAAACTGGTCCTGACGTTTCTTGTTTCGAAGAATTCCGACTTCAATTGAGTCTTGTATATTCGATTGAAGTTCGAATCGCTATTTTATGAACTGCAGCGCTGCGGCGAGTTCGTTTTAATTATATATATATATAAACTTTTAAACTTCTTTAAATGAATTCAACTTCATTTAACTCTGCTTGATTCAAATTCAAATCTCACTTTTATTTGAATTCTAAATTCAAATTCAAATTCCAATTCCTTTTCTATTTGGTATTCAAATTCAATATTTGAATTTCTATTTGAATTCCCTTATTCAAATTCTATATTTAAATTCCATTTGAACTTTCTGTATTCCAATTTCTATATTTGAATTCTATTGGAATTCAAATATTCAAACTCCTTTTAAATTCTATATTCAAAATTCCATAGTTTAAAACCCATTTGAATTTCATATTCAAATCCCATAGATTAAATCCTATTTGAATTCAATTTGAATCTCTTATATTCAATTTCATTTTTCATTTCCGACCCTATTTGAAATTCTAATATTCAAATTCATTTTCAACACCATTTGAATTTCTAATATTCAAATTCATTTTCAACACCATTTGAATTTCTATTATTCAAATTCATTTGAATTCCCTTGAATTCAAATTCCATTTCAAACTATTTGGATTTCCTATTTTGAAATCCTATTTCAAATTCTATTTCCAATTCGACTTTGAAATCCTATTTCAAAGTCTATTTCAAATTCTATTTTGAAATCTCATATTCAAATTTCTACTTGAATTTCTGTATTCAATTCCATGTTCAAATTCAACACTTGAATTTCTATTTCAAATCTCTATTCAAATTTCATATTTAAATTCCATTCAAAGCTCTATTCAAATTTCACATTTGAATTCTTCCTTGAAATACTATATTTCAAATTCTATTCAATTCCTCTTTGAAATTCTATATTTCAAATTCTATTTTGAAATTCTACATTCAAATCTCTATTCAAATTTCTTTATTCGAATTCCTTTGAATTCAAATTTTATTTTAATTCCTTGAATAAAAATTCTATTTTTCATTCTAATTTCATCTATTCAAATTCTATTTGAACTTCTTATTTGAATTTCTAGTATTCAATCCCCTTTTAAAATTCAAATATTTAACTCCCTTTTAAAATTCAAATGTTATACTCAAATTTCATTTGAGTTATATATATTTAAAAATTTCATTTCACATCCTATTTTGAAATTTTATTTCAAATTCCAGTTTCACACTTGTACTTCTATTTCTGAATTATCAAATGATAATTCTTTTTACTTCATTTATAACTTCGTTATAAAAGAACTGTTTATAAACTTCGTTTATAAAGAAACTACTTGTTTTATTTTTCAAAAACAAGTTTATATTTTTATTTCCATTTAAAAATTTAAATTCTATTTAAAAATAGAATTTTCCCTTTTTTAAATCTCCAATATCCTTTTTACGATATTTTTAAATATCATTACTTAAGCCAGTGATATTTAAACACACAAAGCAACGAATTATTTATTTTTCTAACACATCATATATAACACAATATATATGCAAACAAATAAACAAACAGATACTATATTTTTGAGGAATCCAGTTGGATTCCTCCAACCTGTTTTCCTGCATCCACAGATGTTAGCACATAAATAATACCAATTCTGCTTCGTGGCAGAATATCGCGGTATAGAAGGTCATCCACTAATCATAGCGTGGGGCGTATAGGGTAATCATCCGCTATGGTACCGCGGGCATCCGCTAATGAGACTGCGGGAATCCAACCAATCAATCAACCCAATATATATATATATAGCCTAAATAACTAATATATATAAAACAACCATAAAACATGCACACAAGCAACAGACAATTATTTTTAATGAAATAAAAATAATTCTAAAGGTGAGTGAGATTTACTCACCGCAATTTCCTTTGCTGAATGTCTCGTGGAAATTCAGATCTTACGGCTTCGAATCGCCTCGAATGAGTTTTACCGTGCTCCTATGAATATTTATTTAACGATCAACATTTCAATTAACGCATAAATAAATGTCTTATATATATATATATATATATATCCATTTTCTCATTTAATTAAATCATCAAATTGTTTTCATTAAATATCCAACTTCTTTTATTTATCTTGAGTTTGAAATCTGAATCAAACTAATATGGTTTAAATAAAAGAATCAAAACTAGCTAATTTATTTTCTATAAACTAATTATATATAAATTTATTTTCTTTTTATATCACTAATCCCTCATAATAAATTCCTAGCTGCCATATTTATTTTTCAAATAAATAAAAACTAAATCTAAAAAGGAAAAAAAATACCTTAATCCTGTTAAATTTTTTCTTCTTCCTCAATACATCACTGCCGAACAAAGACTCCCCTCCCAAGAACTAGAACCGCAAGCTACACTTTCATCGATGAACTTCAGGGAGCAAATCGCGATCCCTAGAATACACAAACCACCACCTTCACGCTGCTCCACCGAACACCGCTCCTCCTGATCCCACGAGTTTGCCAACATCGCACCTTCCCAGACATCGAATCCCCCCTCCAGATTGAAATCAACAATCGCGACAAAGACCACTAGAACCCATTTCGCAGTCGAGCTCTCAGGGGATTATCACGGATTTGATTCGAGAAAAGGGGAAGTCACGGTTCCCTTTTGATTTTAATTGAGGATATAAGATCGGCATATTCGATTTGCAGAAAAAAAAGGGTAGCGGCTTGATTTATAGAGGATGATAGGGAACCAGAAGTATGAACCCATTAATTTGTTATCTGTTCGATGTTGAGGATGGGAGACAATTTTATCATCTCGAAGAAAGAATAGCTGCGACATGAAAACATTTAGGTCGGCTGATGTATCTTTATTTTTATTTTATTTTTGTTTTGATTAAAAAGCTAAATATCTTGTGGTCCTTTAAATTAAAACCCTGAACCGTTATTCTAACGCAACCATTGTTATTTGAGCAGTTTAACACTGTTCTGAACTAACCGAATATATTTTATATTTAATTTAAACATATATAGAATAATTATTTTATAAAGATATTAAATTATTTAAATTTATAAACAAATAATTTCTTGATAATATATCATTACCATTATCGATTACATTCACATAGAATTCGTTTTGATTCAATTCTAACTTCGGATTCGATATATCTCGTATTACGGTAATTGGATCTATAATTCAATATGAAAATTGATTTATATTATCAGCTCTATATTAAAAATAATATTAAATATTTAAAATAAACCGACCAGAAAAATCTGGGTCGTTACATTCTTCCCCCCTTAAAATAATTTCGTCCTCGAAATTGCTAAGGTAGGAAAAAGGGTACAAATCCATTAATTTTCAACATCTCTCTTATGTTGAAACTCAACTCCTCATATTTCTATGACTTTAATTTCAACCAAAATTTTTGGTCTTCCTTTATTTGATTCGAATGATCTACGATCAATCCATTTATATCCAATCTATATGCCATTAAATCTATTCAAATCGATTCTAGTTAATTGATTCACTTCATTCCATTTAACTAGCTTAAGTTAAATTCCAATTCCAGAATCCAAATCCCAGGATTTTCATTTCAAATCCTTTTGAAATCACTTAAATATATACATGTATATTTATTTCCATATCAAATTCAAAACATTTGAATTTTCAAACTACTTGTTTTCTTTCAAACAAATTTCCATCAAAACTTTCTAAGGTAGCAACCTATCACTTAGAAACTCGGAAATGAACACTGATGATGTTGCAATCATCATCAGAATTATTTCCCAGCCACTGAAGTGAGTTCAGTGCTTTAACAATTTCAAAATCCATCTAAAATGATTTCCTTTCAAATCCTTTGAAAACAAAGCTATATTGTTCTAATATACTTCCAAAAATATTTCAAACTTCCCAGGATTTTGAATTCTTAACTCTGGTTTGAATTTAATTCTAATTCATCTCATTTGTATATTTAATTCTTATACAAATTCTATTTGGTTATAAATAACCATTCTAATTTTATAAGCTCATTTGATTATAAAATCAACATCCAACACATCCATATAATAATAATTCTAGAAAATTATTCTTTCTATATCAAAAATAGAAATTTGGATAAAATTATTTCATTTACCCTCTTTAAAACAATATTGTGTCGAATTTCTCTGTCCAAGTGTTTAGAAATTCCGATCGACTTCGTGGCGTCCCACGATTCGACCAGAATTCATAAACCACTCAACAGACTAGTCAACACAATATAAAATAGCTTTTATATCAAATAACAAATACGCTCTCTCGTATATACACTCAACTCATTATAGGGTACTACTGACCCTATCTCTAATGAGCACATGCCACACAAGCCTAGGTGTTTGCTCAACCTGGCTCTGATACCAACTGAAACGACCCGCAAATCCGTGCTATCCGAGTTGACTAAATACACCACACGTCCAACCCAAATAACACAGAAATACGAACCATTAATAGAAAGAAGTTAGAAGGTGAGAGTAGATAAGATAGAACTAATCGAATAGAAGAAGAAGAACACAACTGAGCATAATCAAAGTAAACACGAATCTCACAGCGGAACGAAAAAATATATTATATCATATACTTTTGTAATACAAAATTTCTGTATACATGTACATTCAGAATCAGAGGTCAACACTTACAATACAGCGGAAAATAACACTAGGTAACTAACGCTGAAGCCTCCTGCTCCAAGCTCCTCCAATGGTATCTGTAAACACCTGAACTACTTGACTGCCCGTACAAATTTGGGCACCCAAGAGTTTAGGGAAAACAAAACAAAATAAACTCTGGGTCAGTCATGGGACTGGTGTGAGTAAACTCCAACCACTTGTTTAACTTTTAAAAAATCCTTTCGAAAGAAAAGATAATAGTAAGACCAATCCACACATAAACATGGACGGTTTTTTACCTTACTATAACCCAAAACACTTGATATCAAATCCAATGATATTATAATAATGCCTACATCAAGTAAATAACCAAATAGCAGAACGCTTGCATCTCACGTTCCACATATATATGATAAAATCAAAAACCGCATGGCGCTTATTGGAGATTGGATTTCTAACATGACAAGGTATGGGACCACCTTCCGCTAGTGTATCTCTAGAGAGGAATACACTGGGTTCAACAAGAACATCTTGCAACCCGGCCCACACATGACCGACCACTCATTTCGCTTGAGTGTATCGAATGTACATCACCAACGGTTGGGCTCAAACCACCGTTTCCCGAATGGGCAGAATCGATAGATTTAGAAACAAAAGGAATTTCTCTAGATAGGTGATTATACACCCTAATGGGTGCGACCCACATAGCAATGCTGCCTGCCCGATTTTTGTCCTTTCCCGGTTGTTGAGGCCTGAGGCTATGCATACTTACCATTCATTGATAACACAATCACTTTGAATGCCACATCGTCAGATCCGTTAATCACTAGTTGAGTTTGCACAAATATTCTGGATATTATGCTAAGGGATAAATCCGTTGCAACCATATACATTTATACAGACCAACCCATTTGATCATTGGAAATACTCTGTCAGACATTCGTCCATTTACGTTCGTTCTGGGATTGAACGAAACCGAAGGCACTATTTCTATTAGTAGAAAAAGCCCTTGCACTTCACTCCGTCTTCAATATATTCAGCATACTTGGTTCGCAACGCTTATGCCGATACGGAGTGGTTCTTCGGATAATAATCCAACCGGTCTCTCCATATTGACAACGATGGTCAAAAACTTCGATAGTCTGTGATTTAACTATCGAATAAAAACAAGTGTTCATCCAACATATCAAACAAATCACTGGGCTCTTTAATTAATATTTCATTAATTAAATCTCTTCTCCATTTCCTTATCAATATTTGTTATCCAAATATTTCAATAACCATATTGGCCTTTTATGCCATTTGGAAAACGTTTCCAAATATCAACTTCTTTTATTTCTATATATTAGAAAAATCTCTATTTGCAATTGAAAACAATTCCAATCGCTTATCTCTACCCCCTTTTGTTTACAACATTCGATTTTTATATTCACTTTACTATCGAATTCAATACGTCGATACAATGATTTCAAATTATCAAAATATCTTAAAAATATTCTAACTCCTTAAATTCCCGGAAAATTTCGCCATAACCTCCCCTGTATCGGGAGCATCGGGAAATTTCAAATAGCTTTCCCGGTCCTTCTAATCTCAAAAAGAAAAAGAAGAAGCCAAGCGGCTTGCCGATACGGCGCATAAATCTCATATATGAATTAAACATGTACCTTTTTGTCGAGCACATAAATTTAAATCTTCATATGCTTCATAACAAACCTGCTTACACATGTTCACCTGTTTTCAATTCAATTCAACTCAATCCATTCGTTTGAATTCAAATTTGAATCGTTTGAATTCGGTTTCGCTTAATTATTCTTTAATTAGCCCTTTTGCCTATTTCACTTCTTTGTTTGAACATAACATGTTCAAATAAAATATTTAACTCGTTCATAACCAAATTGAATTTCAATTTCAATTCTAGTTCTCTTTTCTATTTCGAATATAAATTCTCAAATCGAATTCACTTATTTAAAGCTCAATATTCATTCGAAATCTCATTAACTAATTTCTATTCGAATTAGTTAACTCTATTCAATAAATCAAAATATGATTTCTATTTCAGAAATCAACTCATTACTCCACTGGAGTTCACATATATTTTATAACTCACATCTGGATTTTTCTAAATAGAAATTTCGATTTTTATTTGCTTAAAATCCTTTAATATCATTAAATAAACCGTTATGGTTTTATAATGGTTCTGGCGCTGTTTTTCTGAAAATTTGATTTTGACATAACTCAAAATCTATACGACGAAATTCAGATTTTTCTCTTTCATTAGAAAACTATTATCAAACTGGTCCTGACGTTTCTTGTTTCGAAGAATTCCGACTTCAATTGAGTCCTGTATATTCGATTGAAGTTCGAATCGCTATTTTACGAACTGCAGCGCTGCGGCGAGTTCGTTTTAATTATATATATATATAAACTTTTAAACTTCTTTAAATGAATTCAACTTCATTTAACTCTGCTTGATTCAAATTCAAATCTCACTTTTATTTGAATTCTAAATTCAAATTCCAATTCCTTTTCTATTTGGTATTCAAATTCAATATTTGAATTTCTATTTGAATTCCCTTATTCAAATTCTATATTTAAATTCCATTTGAACTTTCTATATTCCAATTTCTATATTTGAATTCTATTGGAATTCAAATATTCAAACTCCTTTTAAATTCTATATTCAAAATTCCATAGTTTAAAACCCATTTGAATTTCATATTCAAATCCCATAGATTAAATCCTATTTGAATTCAATTTGAATCTCTTATATTCAATTTCATTTTTCATTTCCGACCCTATTTGAATTTCTAATATTCAAATTCATTTTCAACACCATTTGAATTTCTAATATTCAAATTCATTTTCAACACCATTTGAATTTCTATTATTCAAATTCATTTGAATTCCCTTGAATTCACATTCCATTTCAAACTATTTGGATTTCCTATTTTGAAATCCTATTTCAAATTCTATTTCCAATTCGACTTTGAAATCCTATTTCAAAGTCTATTTCAAATTCTATTTTGAAATCTCATATTCAAATTTCTACTTGAATTTCTGTATTCAATTCCATGTTCAAATTCAACACTTGAATTTCTATTTCAAATCTCTATTCAAATTTCATATTTAAATTCCATTCAAAGCTCTATTCAAATTTCACATTTGAATTCTTCCTTGAAATACTATATTTCAAATTCTATTCAATTCCTCTTTGAAATTCTATATTTCAAATTCTATTTTGAAATTCTACATTCAAATCTCTATTCAAATTTCTTTATTCGAATTCCTTTGAATTCAAATTTTATTTTAATTCCTTGAATAAAAATTCTATTTTTCATTCTAATTTCATCTATTCAAATTCTATTTGAACTTCTTATTTGAATTTCTAATATTCAATCCCCTTTTAAAATTCAAATATTTAACTCCCTTTTAAAATTCAAATGTTATACTCAAATTTCATTTGAGTTATATATATTTAAAAATTTCATT
Source organism: Allium sativum (assembly GCA_030737875.1). Lineage (NCBI taxonomy): Eukaryota > Viridiplantae > Streptophyta > Magnoliopsida > Asparagales > Amaryllidaceae > Allium > Allium sativum. The sequence goes on from CM060924.1 coordinate 420,435,463, forward strand.
TCACATCCTATTTTGAAATTTTATTTCAAATTCCAGTTTCACACTTGTACTTCTATTTCTGAATTATCAAATGATAATTCTTTTTACTTCATTTATAACTTCGTTATAAAAGAACTGTTTATAAACTTCGTTTATAAAGAAACTACTTGTTTTATTTTTCAAAAACAAGTTTATATTTTTATTTCCATTTAAAAATTTAAATTCTATTTAAAAATAGAATTTTCCCTTTTTTAAATTTCCAATATCCTTTTTACGATATTTTTAAATATCATTACTTAAGCCAGTGATATTTAAACACACAAAGCAACGAATTATTTATTTTTCTAACACATCATATATAACAATATATATGCAAACAAATAAACAAACAGATACTATATTTTTGAGGAATCCAGTTGGATTCCTCCAACCTGTTTTCCTGCATCCACAGATGTTAGCACATAAATAATACCAATTCTGCTTCGTGGCAGAATATCGCGGTATAGAAGGTCATCCACTAATCATAGCGTGGGGCGTATAGGGTAATCATCCGCTATGGTACCGCGGGCATCCGCTAATGAGACTGCGGGAATCCAACCAATCAATCAACCCAATATATATATATATAGCCTAAATAACTAATATATATAAAACAACCATAAAACATGCACACAAGCAACAGACAATTATTTTTAATGAAATAAAAATAATTCTAAAGGTGAGTGAGATTTACTCACCGCAATTTCCTTTGCTGAATGTCTCGTGGAAATTCAGATCTTACGGCTTCGAATCGCCTCGAATGAGTTTTACCGTGCTCCTATGAATATTTATTTAACGATCAACATTTCAATTAACGCATAAATAAATGTCTTATATATATATATCCATTTTCTCATTTAATTAAATCATCAAATTGTTTTCATTAAATATCCAACTTCTTTTATTTATCTTGAGTTTGAAATCTGAATCAAACTAATATGGTTTAAATAAAAGAATCAAAACTAACTAATTTATTTTCTATAAACTAATTATATATAAATTTATTTGCTTTTTATATCACTAATCCCTCATAATAAATTCCTAGCTGCCATATTTATTTTTCAAATAAATAAAAACTAAATCTAAAAAGGAAAAAAAATACCTTAATCCTGTTAAATTTTTTCTTCTTCCTCAATACATCACTGTCGAACAAAGACTCCCCTCCCAAGAACTAGAACCGCAAGCTACACTTTCATCGATGAACTTCAGGGAGCAAATCGCGATCCCTAGAATACACAAACCACCACCTTCACGCTGCTCCACCGAACACCGCTCCTCCTGATCCCACGAGTTTGCCAACATCGCACCTTCCCAGACATCGAATCCCCCCTCCAGATTGAAATCAACAATCGCGACAAAGACCACTAGAACCCATTTCGCAGTCGAGCTCTCAGGGGATTATCACGGATTTGATTCGAGAAAAGGGGAAGTCACGGTTCCCTTTTGATTTTAATTGAGGATATAAGATCGGCATATTCGATTTGCAGAAAAAAAAAGGGTAGCGGCTCGATTTATAGAGGATGATAGGGAACCAGAAGTACGAACCCATTAATTTGTTGTCTGTTCGATGTTGAGGATGGGAGACAATTTTATCAGCTCGAAGAAAGAATAGCTGCGACATGAAAACATTTAGGTCGGCTGATGTATCTTTATTTTTATTTTATTTTTGTTTTGATTAAAAAGCTAAATATCTTGTGGTCCTTTAAATTAAAACCCTGAACCGTTATTCTAACGCAACCATTGTTATTTGAACAGTTTAACACTGTTCTGAACTAACCGAATATATTTTATATTTAATTTAAACGTATATAGAATAATTATTTTATAAAGATATTAAATTATTTAAATTTATAAACAAATAATTTCTTGATAATATATCATTACCATTATCGATTACATTCACATAGAATTCGTTTTGATTCAATTCTAACTTCGGATTCAATATATCTCGTATTACGGTAATTGGATCTATAATTCAATATGAAAATTGATTTATATTATCAGCTCTATATTAAAAATAATATTAAATATTTAAAATAAACCGACCAGAAAAATCTGGGTCGTTACAAAATCCCACGGCCCAATATCATGAAATGACCCTGAAACGGGGTCTGACCCAAGTACGGGGTCCTACGGAGCGATTATCTAGTCGATCGGCTCCCTACAAGTTCTAGCTCGTCAAGTGTCCGTGTCATACGGCTAATCACGAATGTAGTCACCTGTGCTGGGTCCACCTTCGGGTGTATCAGCCCTAAGGTGTCAACCCCTGACACGATTCAAGATGCACAGATAAATCTACGGATACCCAGTGTCTGCCCCGGATACGTGCACGATCGTAGTCCGCCGAACCTACACTGGCGTACCCCACTGCCGCCGTTCACCTCTTACAATCAGCCCAGTAATCGTGCCCCCACCCAGCCTAGCCCCAGGGTACCTTGATACATCTAGAGGGTTACTGCTGAAAGGGGTTGTGTCTAGGGTTTCGATTAATAGATTAGGTCATGTAATTCGTGACCCAACCCGCCTAACAGATTAAGTCATGTAATTCATGACTCAATCCTTTTCTAGTCTAGTCATGTCAAGATGGTTAAGCATGTCATTTCAGTTCGCGACTTAACCCGCCTACATGTCATGTCAAGTTGGCTAAGTGTCGTCGTTTTCAAGTTCATGACTTAGCCCTTCAAATCGTGTTCAAGTTGGTTAAGTTGTCTTTTCATGTTCATGACTTAACCCTACTTGGCATTAATTGATTCGTTAATGCACCGAAGCAGTCACATTGGATCCTGTTGTTCGTAGCCACTGGATTTGCCGGGCGGTTCCGGGCAGGTTTACACTACGAACTCAACCCAACCTCGGGTTTCAAGCGCGATGTGACCAACTACCCACATTGGATCCTATTGTTTGTAGCAACTGGATTTGCCGGGTGGTTCCGGGCAGATTTACACTACAAACTCAACCCAACCTCGAGTTGGCCACTTTCTTGTTTTCTAAAGTCATGCCCATGTTCTTAGCAGATTTTGATATCATGTTCATATGTCAACCTCGTGCCCAACTAAGGCATGTATAAAGTCAAGTTATGGCATGTTCAAGTCAAGTTTTTCGTGCCATATTTCATGTTCTACTTATGCCAAATTTCATAGTTTATGCTTATAATTAATTCAAGTTTTGCCTATTCTACCCAATCGTATCCCCAACGTATATAAACGTACTTCGTTCACAAGTATAAACAGTTCAAGAGATAAAGGGGAATAATACCAAACATGTGATAGGCATATGTGACAGTTATAACATTACTTGCATAATAAACAGGCTATAACATATCACGTAATTGCAATACTAGTATGGTGATAACTTGGCATAGTGATGATTCCAACTTAATTTAACATGATGTTTTCAACTTTGCATCATAGGCATAATAATCATTGCGGCATCATAAAATTTTTATTATAAACATGAAACATTAAAGGCATAGTAATCCTAATGGGCATAGTGGATTCCAATTTAGCATTTTTAACATAATGATTCTCATAGACATAATAATTCCAATTTATCATAATGATTCTCATCTAATATTATAAACATAATGGTTCCAACTTAGCATTATTAACATAATGATTCTCAACTAACATGATAGACATAATGATCCCAATTTAGCGTTTTTAACATAATTAACATTATAGACATAATGATTCCAATTTAGCGTTTTTAACATAATTAACATGATAGACATAATGATTCCAACTTAGTGTTTTTAACATATCTAACATTATAACAATTTCAACTTTTCATCATAGCCTAGCAATACCCTATTTTTCATAAATCATGATGGGTATAATAACACCACAGGCATAATTCCATCAATATTCATAGCCATGGTCTAATTAGCATCATAGGCATGGTTTAATCAACATAAATATTTCAATAAACATAGCGATTTCATGGACATGTATTAGTCTAACTTGCCAAACAATTAAGCCCAAGTGATTCATAACAACATCAAAATCATGACAAGTTTAACTTGCAACGTTGCCATAGCAATATCCCCAAATTATAATTCAACGATAAATAATATAAACAATGGATTAGCAATAGTTCATAAATTCGGTTTCAATTCATCGCATGTCCATATTGTTTTAGCGTTTTTGCCTAAAAAGTAACATAGAACTTACAATATGAAGCAATTAAAAATCCCAAATCAATTAGTCTCGAATTCGTTGTCTAAAGCATCGTAGTTGTTGTAGCTTCTAGTTGTAGCCTTCAAGAATCGTCCTCCATCTTCTATAATTTTATTCTTTATATTTTTAATTCAGAGCTCTAGGTTTAATGGCGGCGGCCTGAGGCTAAAATGAAATAGTATGATTTAGGCTAGGTCTTAGGTCCTTTTTATAATGTTTGTGAGTTGTTTTAGACCGTCGATGGAGCTTGATTCAACAATAGCCGTTCAGTCAGGATAGAGTTATCCTATTGACTCAGCCATGAGTCAGAAATGACTCAGCATTGACTCAGCGATGAGTCAGAAATGACTCAGCGTATTAAATGTTCACCAATTCAAACGTAAATACGTATTTAATAGATACATTTTCCCCTTTACCGTATTAATTACCCATATATAAATATTTATTTATATATGAATAAATATTTTCTTACCTTTAATTTGTTATAATTAAAAATTGGAGAAGGCCAAAAAAAGAAGAAAAAAAACCATCCTTGACAACCAAAAATGCGCAACGTACGCTACATGATGCGTACACGTCATATATATATATATATATGCGTATATGTATATATATATCATATATATATTCATTTTTTTTCTCTATCTTCCCAATTACCCATTTTCACACTAAACCACTTTTTAAACTGCGTTCACACTAGGCTATTTTAAGCCATTCCCCTAAAACAAAAATAGGGCGCTGGCGGGGATCGAACTCTGTACCTCTTGTATGTAAGTCATGTGTTCCAACCAAATGAGCTACTAAGTCTTTTGCTTACAAACCCTAGAACAATGCTAAACATTATTCGTTTCCCATTCTTTTTTTTTTTTCATGTTTTGCTGCGATATTTAAATTAAAGATATCTTCTTCACACGTTATCCGTTTTGCGTAAACTCGGACTCTATCTTAAGCAGAATTTCGAGGCGAATGCAATGGCGTAACCCGTTTCCCTTAATTCTTTGATTTGAAATTAATTATACTTTAATTTGAGAATCTCACTGTTATAGAATACACGGGGTGTTACAGAACATATACTTGATCCCGGTCTTTCCAAGTAATAAGCGTACTTTAAAACAATAGCTACGGTTCACAGAGGGTTTTCAATTCAAATCTCCTTCCAAATAGTTATCAATTCATTTACGACTCAAGATTTGAATTACTATAAATTTCATACATCTCATTATCATATTAACTCTTCTTTGAAATCAAAGATTACCTTCGCTTCAATTTCTTACTTTAATTTCCTCAAATCAAAGATTTGATTAAATACCCAATTACGATATGAATTTCCACAACTCCATCTCATTGGGTTTCAAGAACAATATTATTGAAGATACGATTCACGACAAAACCCAAATAAAATTGATTTTGAATCATAAGTTACACAGAAATTGTATCCACTTATATTCAATATAAATTCTCATAATCAACGAATACTGTATGTGGAATAACGATATAATAATATCTTCCAAATTCCTCTAATAGTATACATTTACATCATGGAATTTTATATCAAATATAGAAGATTATTTCTATCTAACTTATTTTAATCAGGTTGAGAAACCCGTATCTTAATAAAAAGATTTATTCAACTCTATGACATTAGATCTGGATAGAAATACCATCAACTTATCTTCAATATTAATTTCCGTATTCAACTCATATTATAAGCGGAATAACGGTGAATTACCTTTTAAATTCCTCAATTAATAAGTGTTTTCATTTTACCAAATTATTATCAACATCTGAAGATTTATCTCTAACCATATCCAAATTTTTAGAATTGGAAAGCCCATTTCAATTCCATATAAAATATTTCCAATACTTTAGTAACCTTCGAAACTATTTTATAAATCATTCTTATATTCAAATAATAGTTCACCCTTATAAATTTCAAAACAACATTTGGAAATGTTACCAAAAGTACTACTATTAAAAATAGCCATTTGAAAATTTAAATCAATATTCATAAACTGCCGTTTCGTAGCGCATTCTATTCACTTCATATAACGATATAAATATAAATCGTTCAAATCTTTCCCAAATGGATTTATATTTTCATTTCATTTCCAATACATCGCTATCTCAAAACCCTATTCAAATCTTCATATTTAATTAAATTGAATACTTAACAAATATATTTCCCAAAACTCGTTATATATAACGGTTAAAAAATCATGTTAAATACATGATTCAAATCTTATTCCAGAACCGTCTCATGTTATACGAATATAGTTTATTCAATTTAATAGTTCAAATTAAATTTCCAATTATGATTTAATATATTTCTCCCAAATTTGTTCAATCATTTCAAAATTTAATGGATAATCGTTATAAATAATAAGATCAACTGCTTATATAAAATAAATGTTTGAATATATAACTCGAATCAATTTTCGGAATAAATTTCAATTCAAAGGTTAGTAACTTATAAATAGTTGAAAATATTTTCTAAACAGCCTCTTTTTTTCGAATATCAATCGTAATTATCTAAATTTTCAAATAGTTTTGATATAGAAATTCAAACTTAAATTTTAAATATTATTTAATAATTAAATAATAAAAATCATATACACATAGGAAGGAGATTTTAATCGATCACCCTTAATTTCCACAACCACGGTGTGTGTGTGTGTGTGTGTAATATCATGCAATGCAATCATATTTATCCAAATGAACCACATGATCAGATGGATACAAATTCATTCATCATAACAAACATTTTAACTGTGCACAAGCGTTACTATCAACAATGCTTACCAGTGTTCAGTGTATTATCTAATTTCATGAACAATCATTCAAACATCAACATCCATCACACAATTATTATTAACTAATTATAATTAATCTGATCTAATCATAATTAACTAATTTAAATAATATTTAAATTAGGAGTTCTCACCATACTAGCACCAACATCTCCATTATTAGGACGATCAAGCCAACGAACATTTCCACCATCACTCGTATTGCTTTCAATCCATTTTAATTAGCAATTGATATTTTTTGCTAATTATATATATATAAATTCTATTAATAACGACGCTCGTTATATATATATCATTATATATAAGGACATTCATTTTATTTTTATATAAATTTATACTTAACAAAAATTGCCAAATTTATACATCATCGTGTTCTATTTTCCGATATGGTTCTAACGGACCTAACGGTAAGTAAATCGGGTTTAAAATGAGTGAGTTACGAGTGTTTAAAGTTTGCAAACTAATGTAACTTGAATTAAAATAAATCATACCTATAATCTTGGCCCAAAGCCCAATTTCTCCAATCCAACCCCGTGCTCCTCTCTTCTCCTTCTTCTTTCCTTCTTGCGTTAATTCCCTGAACCCACCATACCGTGCACACGGTGGTGCATATGCACACACCAATCTTTCCACTAAACTCCGATTCGAGAACACCAACAAGTCCCTTTTCATCTCCTCTACCTTCTGCACCAACTCGCCGTCCACCCGGAACCCTTCAACAAAATCCGCACCGAAACCATGTCGAGACTGGAACCGCAACAGAAATGCATGCATCCCCTTAAACATCGACACAAAATGCACCGGATTCCACCAAAACACACAGCGTCGAAGCTCTTTCCTTCCTCACCGCAACTCCACACTCCGATTCAAACATCGTCACTCCTTTCTCCCATTATCTCCAAACCTAGTTTTGAACTTTCCAAATCATCATCATGGAATCGAACCAATTTCGCATGAAAAATACTACACTCTCTGCTGATCGTAACGGCGTAGACGACATGATCTGATTATCTCTGGATTGGGAGATTTTATTTTTCGAAATCTACCCATTCTTCCATTTTACTGTAAATCCGCGATCTCTCTCTCTCTCGTTTATCAGCTAAATTCCAATCCATCAATTTCTGAAAATCACAAACGATGATACGAACATTATCCGCGTTGAAGATGGAGGCTAATACATGGTAGTTTGAGAGTTATGGATTTTTGAGTGGAAAGAAATGTACATTTTCATTTACAGTAAATAAAACAGAGGACTTCAATATGAAGAAATAGATTTTACGTGAGATTGTGTTTGATGTTTGAGGGATACCGATGCTTATATAGGCATTACAAAAGGGCAAAATGGTAAATTTCCTCATGGACACATATCCTTTCTCTAGATCAAACTACATGCAACATTACACATATGTGATTACTTGGCTATACCATGAAGTCCTTTGCATGCATGATGACACTTAAGGGGACACCTAACCTCCATCCTTATCATAAGAAATTTTTATTTAAATTAGAAACAAAGTTGTAACACTTATGAATGTAGCCAAATTTAGTTATACTCATAAATGCAACATTTATAGATCTTATCTATATCAAAATCATAAGTTATCATATTTTAAATTAGTTATTCCAAAATACTTATCAAATATATGTACATATAATTTATAAAAATCTATATTAACAAATGGTTGAAAATAAATACTTATCAAATATGGAAATCCTCAAAAATCTTAAATATAGTCTCAAATAAATACATAAAAATCTTTATACAATTTATAAATACCATTATAATTTATCAAAATAAATAAAATAATAATAATCATTATTGTAAAATCATAAAATAAATTATCCTTTACCAAATTTATATTTTACAAATCAATATTATCAAAATTAGAAAATATCATTACTTAACATAAATCTTATAAATTAAATATAATTTTTTTTCAAAATAAGTTTTTCTTATAAAAAAGCATATTTAATAAAACAAAATACTTATTCAAAGTTAAAATTTATATTCAATCCTTATAAAAATCAATTTATATTCAGAAAATCAAAAATTATATAAATAAAAATCTAAATCACACTTAGTTAAAATTTTGGGATGTTACAATATTGGTTAACGTCTTATCATTCGGGATGCAGAACACAACTAAATCATCCACGAACATTAAAGATGTAATTCGAGGTTTAGTGCATTTAGGATGCAAATTAAAAAGATTAGAATTAACAAGATCATCTAACATTCTAGTTAACATTTCCATGACAGTGAAAAAAAAAATATAGGAAGAGATAGGATCACCTTGACTAATTCCTTGCTTGCTCTCAAAAAATCCTACAGGAGATCCATTAATATTAATAGAGAAATGCGCAGTACTGATACAAGCATATACCCAAGCAGTAAAACAAGTAGGAAATTTCATATAGCTACGAATCCTAATAATAAATGACCACTGCAATGTGTCAAAAGCTTTCCTAATATCAAGTTTTAAAATAGCTCTATCGGTAATACTGTGAGTAATATATCCCTTGATTAATTCGTGTGCAAGTAAAACATTGCCTAGAATATTTCTATTAGGTAGAAATGTTGAATGGCTAGAAGATATGATGATGGAAGAACATGTTTGAATCTACTAGATATAATTTTGGTGATGCATTTGTAAATGGTGTTGCAACATGAAATAGGTCTAAAAGCATTCACAGTGTTAGCATTCTTCACTTTAGGGATAAGTGCAATAATAGTGTTATTAAATGAAACATATGACCCTTTTAGAGAAAAAAATTATAGCATTACACACATCTTTGCTAACTACATTCCAACAAGTAGTATAGAATACAACATTATCTCCATCGGGTCCCCCGCATGAATGTTTGTTAAGGGAAAACATTGCTACCTTGATTTCCTCATCAGTGATTGTTTTACACAAGTAATCTTTCATTACACTGCCGATTTTAGGTAATAACATAGGATTAATATCCTCACTTTGAGGAATGAAGTTATCATTGTTACCAAAAAGATCCAAAAAATACTTTATAAAAGCTTGCTGAATAGAATTTTGAGTAGAGTGTACCTGACCTTGCAAATCAATGACGGAATGTATCTTTTCTTTGACTTGTTTAGCCTTGAGAGCTGCATGAAAGTAAGCCGAGTTTCGTTCGCCATCTCCGAACCATTTGATCCTAGATTTTTTCTTTATCATCAACGATTCCAAGTGCAAAGATTCTTTGTGTTGACATGAGATATCGTACCCAACCGCAGAGAGTGAACTATTGAGAGGATCGTTTTTCATTGCAACCTGGACATGTTCCAGTTGTCTCTCCAGAGTGAGGGATTTTAGGCTCTCGGTTCCAAAAAATTTGGAAGGTCGGTCTTTCAAACTATTCTTGAGAGCCTTTTGCTTTTTGTACATAATAAACATCGGGTTTCCGTGACATGGGAGATCCTAAGCATGTTTAACAATTTCATGAAAAACATGCTACTTGGTCCATATGTCAAAAAATCTAAATGCAGGTTTTCTTTCAATCATGTGCTCATTCAAGTGTATAACTTGAGGAGAATGATCAGAAAGAATAGGCATAGCAATCTCATTCGAAATACATGTCCATGTGTTAAGTGCAATGTCGTTACAAAATGAACGATCAATTTTTGAAAAGGTGTGTATTCCTTTTCTGTTGCAGCTAGTCCATGTGAATTCAGGACCATATGAATTTATTTCAACAAGTTCTGAATTCAATATAGCCAAATTTATTTGTTTAATTTCATTTAATGAAACTAGGGATCCACTTATCTAATCAATTAATTTGAGAGGAGAGTTGAAATTCCCACAAATTAACCATGGATCCATCGGTTGTTTCAAAGTGGGTATAACATGTAATAGGTTTCCTCTAGCTGTCGAAGTATTATGCGCATAAACAAAAGTAATAAAATATGAAATAGAAGATAGTCTATGCAAGTTACGGCAATGTACAAATTGACTAGACGAACTGATCTTAGTTAAGTGATGTATAGAAGGGTCAAACATAACTAAGATCCTATCTTAATTGGCATCCTCTAAATTATCTAACATTTACCAATTAGGATTAACATATCTGGTAGCTCTGGTAGAAAGATCTTTATTAAGCTTAGTTTCTAACAGAGCAATGGTAGAGAGATTGTATTTCATTATTAAAAGCTTGCATCTGTCCATCTTAATATCCATGTGAGCTCCTTTTATATTCCAAATACATTAGTTATGTATCATAATTAAACTCGGTATATTTTTTGGAACTCCTTGTCATAGATCTGGTTTTGAACTTATTTGGATCTGCACCACGTAGAGTACCAGATGCCTTGGGAGAATCAAACTATTAGGGAATGTGGAATGGATCGTTAAGGCAAAACAAACAATACAGGTGGGTGAATAGTGTTTGTGAGAATTTAAATAAAATCTAAAACTTATGTAAACTACAGGATGAATCAAACACCACAAACACAATCACAGACACAGATTTAAACACAGAAGCAAAATAAACAGAAATAAAGATGTAGAAAAGGAAAGAACACACCGGATTTTATACTGGTTCGGATTGCTCCTACATCCAGTCCCACGTAATGCTGGATTGCGCAGAGTTTTATTACTATATCAAAATCCAATTACAACCTCCTTGATTTCACGGCTACAAGGGATGTCGCTGATTCCAACCTCCTTGATTTCACAGCTACAAGGGATACCACCGATTACCCGTCTTTGATTTCATGGCTATAAGGGATACCACCGATTACTTTACTCAACCCAAACAATTACAAACACCCCTATAATTCTTTTATAGCAATTGATTCTAAAAGAGATGAGAAGAGAGTGTAGAGAGAAGTTTGATCAAAACAGAATTTAATTCGGTAGAGCATAAGTGTAGAAATCATAAAAATGATTAAGAATGATTATATAATGAAAGCGAATGAAAGCGGAGAAGAAGATATGTTTAAAAAGTCAGTTTTAACTCCTTTTCATAGTGTGTGAAAGGTTCCAACATTTCTGAATCGTTTCAAATAGTGAAAAGCACTTCCTTTCAAAATTGAAAGGTGACAATTACATGTCAACATGGTATTTTTGGTATGTCGGCATACCCTAGTATATTTTTGAAATTTTAAAGCATTTTTCAAGTGATTTGATATTAATATAATTCTTGAAATTATTGAATCAAGATATAGTATTGTAAATTAATTTTATTAAGTAGAAAATCATATTAAAACATAAATTTAAACTATATAAATATATTTATAATATTATAAGGTTTTAAACGATATAAAGTATAAGAACATAAATATATAAAATTTATGTTTGAAAATCACAGAAGAATAAGAAAGGAGAAAATAAAATAGAGAGGATTGAGGATAAAAATTGAAAATCAAAATTTGAAAATTAGAATTAGAATTAGAACCTGGGGTGCTATTTAGAGTCTTGCATAATCTAGACTCTATAACTATATTAATCTTGAACTCTTGAAATCATGAAATCTTGAGTACTCATGAGTCTTGAATGTTCTCTGATCTTTGAATCTCTATCATCTTTAAAACTGTATAGTCTTTAGTAAAATTTCCTGTATATAATTCCTGCATGTGTGTGTGTGTGTATATATTCTATACAAAAAGTGTTAGTTTATATTTTATAATCATTGATAATTGAAATAAGGTTGTTGTCATCAAAACACCATTCTCCAACAATCTCCCCCTTTTTGAGGATGACAACCTTAGTTTATAAAATATCATACTTGTATATACCTGTTGATGATGATCCTTCTAATACTCCCCCTGTCGATAAGAATTCTACAAACTATTCCTATATTTTATTATTTCTCCATCTTTGGCTTTATCAAGAAGAAATTCTAAAGATACTCCCCCTAAATTAGATGACTATCTGAATATAACTTAAGTAACTAACTCAATAACACTACTCCCCCCTTAATCCATTAACTAATTCTAAGTAGAATACTCCCCCTAATCTATTCAAACCTATAATATGATGATTAAATACAAACTAATCCAAGTAATTATAATTACATATGTTTGTTGGTACAAACCAAACCAAATCAAATCACACCATATGTCTTAATATATACAAGTTTCAAACAATAGAATCCAAATCATACCACACCATATGTCTTAGAATATTTAAACAAATTAATCAAATTGTACCAAAACAAAACTTTTCTTAGAACTTCAACCCAACTATCTTCTCCAAAGATAGGATCCTTCTTAATAACTTCCCAATCTTCATCTTCTTTGGTTACCAGAGCCTTTGCGACATTTTTATCTTCATCTCTGAAAAGAGAAGAGATTAACCATCGCATTGCATCAAAATGCTTCTCATGTTGTTCGAACATCTTTATTAGACTTAGTTCGAGTTGACGTTGATTTCGTAGAATAATAGAGAGAATATTTTGAATGAATTCAAGGTTTCTTATAGATTTTCACTAAGAATATGAATAGGATTTGCCATGGATTTGATAAGAAATGAATAAGAAAGAAGGAGAAACAGAATAACGATTTTTTTTGGAAGAAATAGACTTAAATATGGTCTGGAATTCGTTGGATTTTGAATGGACATGAGCAGTTATTTTAATTTTAAAATTTGAAACAATTTGAAATTTTGTCAGTTATATGTCGACACACTCTTTTTGTCATGTCGACATACTATAGTGTTATATATAAAAATTTGAAATTTTGAATTCTTTTGAACTCTATTATATTATAATTAGTTTTATAGTTTTTCAAGAAACATAAAGATGATTATATCATAAATAAAACTCCATTCATTACTCAATAAAAGCAAATACATCCAACTAATCAAGACACACTTTAAATACGAGATTCGAAAGCAAATACAAGGAAATACATAAAGGTAGATTAAACTAGATGGCCTAGTTTTCGGAAGATGGCGAGGAAGATGAAATTCCAAGCTTTCTTCCTATCTTGACCATGAATTTGGATATTTTGGAGAGTCTCTTATTAAGCTTCTTTGGATTGTTGACGATTTTCACTTAATTTTGAACAATCATATCTTTGTAAATACGCTTAGAGGTTGGATACTCAATACTTTCCATGGAAGCCTCTTCTTCTTCGACTTCCATTGGCTCTTGTTCTTGTTGCATTCGAGCTTGTTTGGCCTTGAATGTCTCGTATGGTTTAAAAGTGAGAGGAATTTGCATGAGATGAATGTTTGATGCGTCAGACACTTTTCTAGGCATAAATTCTTCTCCATGAAGATCAACATTAAAGTGTTTGAAAATGCGAGTGAGATAAACACCATAGTAGAGAGTGTTTTCACTTGTAGATAAATCTATGGGCTTAATTTCATTTAGAATCATTTCGACCCAATTTGATAATATATCCACCAATAATAGCAAAGAGAGCCTTTTGAACTTTGAGAGCTGGATTGTTGAAATTTCCGAAATAGGGAGTGATGGTATGTTGGAGGAGAAGGTTGACAATTTTTGTTTTTGGGTGTAAGAAACGATTTTTGAATTCCATTGGAGCACCATCTTCGGAAATATCGTGATAGGTTTCCAAATCGGTTTCTTCGTTAGAAAATTTTGAAAAATATGAGCCCACGCTTCTACAATTTAGAATAGTGCCTAAGAGTTCAGCATCGAGAACAATTTGAGTGCCTTTGACACTACTCCAAATTTGATTTTCGTTGCCTTCGTAAAATCCGCGATTGAGATTTGCATAGAACATCTTCACGAGTTTGGGATAACATACTTCATTGTTATCACGAGAGTTAATTAGACTCAATACTTCAATGTGTTGGAAAAGAGAGACAAGATCATAAGAGGGAGAGTCGCTAAAGACGGCGAAGGCACCCGTGTTAACTTTAGCATTTTCTAAATAGTTACCATAGGTTTTGATGGCCTCTTTGTCATTGTAAAGATAACCTTTAATGGTTTTGGTTATCTTCAATTTTTGAGATGAACTAGAGGAAGCCATAGAAATGATAATTTTGAAGACAATAAATATGAAGAATATAGTTTTGAGTTGTGAATGAAAGGTAGAAAGAATATATATATATATATATATATATATATATATATATATATATATATATATATATATATTGAACGGATATGAATTGAATGGATATGAATTAAATAGGCAGAACTTTTCAGATTGAAATGACACCTTTTCAGACCTTTGGATTTGGTGAAAATATTGGAGGGAAGTTTGAAAGTTTAAATTTTTAAAATTCAAAATTTAAATTTCAAAACTGGTTAGATATGTCAATATATACTTTTCTGTATGTCAACATACTTGACTTATTTCAAAGGAAATTGGATTTTTATGTTTTGAAATATATTATCGATTTATATTTCAGATTTAACGATTTCCTGAAATAATTCTAATCCTAATAAATACTCAAACTATTTTATTTTATTAATTTATTGGTTATTTAATATTATAATTTTATTTTGAATTCCAAATTTGAATTTCTAATTTTAAAATTTTGTTTTTAAAGTTTTAAATTCAAACCAAAACGAACAAACAAACAAACAAAGCAACCATTCAACCAAATAAAATTTAAAATTTAATTAATGTAGTACCCGGTTTTTTGATCCTTTTCTTCATGATTTTCTAAACTCTGAATTGTCGTAAAGCATATATCCATATTTCCTGTTTTTGGTTCTTCATCACTTGGTGATGAATCTGAATCATCTAATGTTGTTGAGTATGCTTTCTTTCTTTTCCTTGACGAATTACTGTTGTCCGTTTGTTGAGTCGATTTATCTGGATATGGGCACATTTTCTTTATATGGCCTGGTTTGTTGAAGTTAAAACATCGACCATCATTCATTTTTGAATTCCCTTGATTACAACTCTTCCTTCTATATCTTAGAAATCTTCTAAAATGATTTGTCATAAGCGTTGTTTCTTCATCATCTTCACTACTCGAGTCAAAGTCATTTGTTGTTGCTTTAAGTGCAATAGATTTCTTTTCAGTTGATCTATTTTCTTTTCTTTTCTATAATTAGACTTTATAAGACATCAAATTTCCAATTAACTCTTCAATCTTCATTTCATTGCCATCATAGGCTTCTTCAATAGCCAAAGTCTTCTGATCCCATTCTGAAGTTATTGAATTTAATATTTTTCTAACTTGATCTGCTTCAGAATAAGGTTTTCCAAGTGTTGTTAGCGAATGCATTATCTCTTAAAATCTGCAATACATATCTGAAATAGACTCATTCTCGTTCATTTTAAATAATTCAAACTGATAAACTAACATGGCTATCTTAGTCTGTTCAACTTTACTAGTTCCTTCATGAGTAACTTATAAAGTTTTCCAGATTTCACAAGCAGTTTTACATACTGATACTCTATTAAACTCATTCCTATCTAATGAACAAAATAACATATTCATGGTTTTAGAATTGCTCTGTGCAGCAGCCTTTTATTCATTTGTCCATTGTGCAAATGCAGTTGTGGATTCAACATGCTCATTTTGTGTACCATTCCATGTGTCTAAAACTACTGACTATAAATAAATTTTCATTCTACATGCCTAATATGAATAATTACTACCATTAAACAATGGTGGTCTAACAGTGGATTGACCCTCTATAAAAGAACTATTATTCTACCAGTGTTGGTTGCCATTATCATTATTTTCAAAACTCAGATTATGAATTTTTTGAAAGACCTTGCTCTGGTACCAATTGTTAATGCGGAATGGATCGTTAAGGCAAAACAAACACTAGAGGGGGGTGAATAGTTTTTGTGATAATTTAAATAAAATCTAAAACTTATATAAACTACAGAATGAATCAAACACCACAAACGTAATAACATGCACAGATTCAAACACGAAGCAAAATAAACAAAAATAAAGATGCAGAAAAGGGAAGAACACATCGGATTTTATTCTGGTTTGGATTGCTCCTATGTCCAGTCCCACGCAATGTTGGATTACGCAGAGTTTTATTACTATATCAAAATCCAATTACAACCTCCTTGATTTCACGGCTACAAGGGATACCACCGATTCCAACCTCCTTGATTTCACGGCTACAAGTGATACCAACGATTACCCGTCCTTGGTTTCACGGCTACAAGGGATACCACCGAGTACTTTACTTAACCCAAACAATTATAAACACCCTATAACTCTTCAATAGCACTTGATTTTGAGAGAGATGAGAAGAGAGTGTAGAGAGAAGAAGTTTGACCAAAACATAATTGAATTCAGTAGAGCATAAGTGTAGAAATCATAAAAATGATTAAAAATGATTATATAATGAAAGAGGATGAAAGTGGAGAAGAAGATATGTTTAAAAATTCGGTTTTAACCCCTTTTTATAGTGTGTGAAAGGTTGCAACGTTTCTGAATCGTTTCAAATAGTGAAAAGACACTTCCTTTCAAAATTGAAAAGGTGACAGTTTATGTCGACATGGTGCTTTTGTTATGTCGACATACCCTAGTGAATTTTTGAATTTTAAAGCATTTTTCAAGTGTTTTGATATTAATATAATTCTGGAAATTCTTGAATCAAAATGTAGTATTGTAAATTAATATTATAAAATAGAAAATCATATGAAAACATAAATTTAAACTATATAAACATATTTATAAAATTACAAGTTTTTAAACTATATAAAGTATAAGAATATAAATATATAAAGTTTAAGTTTGAAAATCAAAGAAGAATAAGAAAGGAGAAAATTTCATAGAGTGGATTGAGGATAGAATTGAAAATCAGAATTTGAAAATTAACATTTGGATTTGAACCAGGAGTGCTATTTAGAGTCTTACACAATCTAGACTTTATAACTATATTAATCTTGAACTTTTGCATTCTTGAAATCTTGAGTACTCATGAGTATTGAAATTTCTCTAATCTTTGAATCTCTATTATCTATAAAACTGTACAGTCTTTAATAAAATTTCCTATATATAATTCCTGTATATGTGTGTGTGTGTGTATTCTAGACAAAAAGTGTTAGTATATATTTTATAATCAATGATAATTGAAATAAGGTTGTTGTCATCAAAACTCCATTTTCCAACACAAACTTGTTTTGTTTGTTTCCCTTGTTCATTTTGGTGTTCTGAATTTCACTGTTATTCTTGTTAGCTTCATAGAGATGAGAATATTCTAATTCTTTATGTCTTGGTGGTAGGGGGATTTTGTTATATATATTCTCAGCCTGTTTACTTCCAATGTTAATATCTGCATCACTTTCATTAAATGAAGTTTTGACTTTGTCTTGAATATCATGTTCACCTTCATTAGCTTCAACACTGTCATTCAAGGTGCATATATTCATGGTATTCAACTCCGGCATTAGCTGAAGTATGCCAGACTCAAAGTTAGTGTCAGTAAACACATATGCATCGTCAATAATACTAGAGAAAGAAGATCCAACCACTATGCTTGGTAAAGAAGTTACATTTTCTTCCTTTTCATTATTGATAATTGCCATATCCATTTTTTTTGTACTTTCCGTAGAAACAACTATTATTTTAGGTGAATGCTAGCAATTATCAGAAAAATAAACATTGTCATTTGGTGGATCTCTTGCCTTGGACTCTTCGACCATGTCAGACAGTGATTTCTTTGTAATTGCAACTTCAAGATGAGGTGATAGCTGACAAATACCAGAACTGCATACATTGACTTTAGGCAGTTCATTTGCTATAGATTCTTCATTCATGTTTTACAGAGCATTCTTAGTAAGAAGTGGGTCATGAAGAATGAAATTGTTGCTTTCCTTAGGCATAACAATGTCTGCATGTTACTCTAGAGAGCTCGAGTTAGCATGATTATTTTGAGAGCTCGTATCAACATGTTGCATGGTGGTAGGGATCTTTTTTATGGCATCTGTCGTGCTCTCATTAGCTTTAACAGGTTCCATAACATCGGAAGATTCTCCTATGTTAAGCAATGTATTGAAGCTATTCTTTTTTATAAGTGAGGTCATTGCCATTGCCATTGTTGCTTTGTTTTGTTATAAGTTTATCCACCTGTTTTTTGTGAGTTCTTTTTTTCTATAATTTCACCTTCTTCTGTTATGCAGTCCGCAAGACAAATTTCTTTCCTTTTATATGAAGTTCTTTGCGGAAAGTTGGTTTTAACCTTGTATGGATATCTTTGAGTTTTGAATGCAACTTTTCCCTTGTTTCTTTCAACTTTGTGCCATGTTGTATCTTGCTGAGCTTGTTCTTTTCTCATTTATTTTAAGTCCTTCTTATACACAGGTTGTTTGTTAGAAGCATTGGTTTTCTCTTTGCCCTTATCTGTTCCAGATAACTTTGCTTGTTCTAGTGCCTTGTTTTGGGGTTCTTTGTAGTTATTTCCTTGTGTAGAGATTTTTTCATTACCTATGTCATAGTCATCATTCTTGTGTCTAAAGACACATCATTTGGTGCAAAGCAGTGGTCTCCATAAATAAGTCACTTTTACTCGTTGTGTTCCCGCACCCGGCAATGTAACCAAAAACTCATCAACTAGGATTTTGCCTAGTTTTATTTTTATTAAGCATTTGGCATAGTGAAGTCTCTCTAGCCTTTCAGTTGATTCATCTAAGCAAATAAGTTTTCCAAGTCTACAAGCTAGCCAATTTATACCGGTGTGTGACCACGAAAATAGTGGAATATTCGAAAATTGTACCCAAATAAGAATAGATCTAACCACACCACACACATTACTAACATTCGGATCATACAGCTTTATAATGAAAAGCTTACTTTGCATGATAATCGACTCTCCCATAAGTGCTTTTTCTTTGTCTTCTTCACACACAAATTGGAATAAGAATAGCACACCATCAGGTTTGATATTCAGGTCACCCTTAGGCTTCTAAACAGATCTGCATTTCTGAACGACTATGCATGAAAGTGGTTTATCAAGGAAAAAACCAACTAAATATCCCTCTAAACTCCAGTACCAGTGTCAACTACTAGTTTTGTATGTTTCATAGCTTCTTCGAAGTAGATAGGTTGCATATCAATGGATTTGTACTTCTCGGTGTTGTGAGGCAAACGCAGAATCAAGGAAGTCCAAACACATTGATTTAACAATTATGGGTTAATTTGAGTAACTACCGATGAAGTGCTAGCTCGATTTGGCATGAGAGACACTTGTGGTTTGGCTGAAGATAGAGGGTTGCTGGAAGATAATGGCGGTAGTGAGTTGGTGGGTTGTGGCGGATCAGAAGGAGCTGGCGGTGGGTCAATTTTAGGCGGAAGGGAGGCGGTCGATTGATTTGATGGCAAGAAGAGGGAACCAGATTTTGAGGAGAGAGGGGTGGTTCAGCCACTTATTCGACCGTTTTAATTTTTATGTCACAAATGATATCCAACGAAATTAAAACTAACATTATATAATAAAGATTATTATATAATTTGGATATCGTTCAACCTAAAATTATATAATGTTGAGTTTCAAAATTTTATTGGTTTATATTTGGAGCTATATATATTCAATTTTGTTATATCTGATAATAATAATTTATTATTATTTAATTGAACTTTTTTGGAACTTAATTATATTTTATCGATATTATATAATCCATAGAAATAGAAATTTTCCAAACAACCTCTATTTTCGATGAACGAATTTTATTGGAAAGCATATAGCTAATTATTATAGGATTTCAGATTTGGAGCCAAACGGAGTTGTTTTCAGAGCGGACGAAAAATAAATATGAACGAACTAACAAATTAAAATTAAAATAGCGCCATTTTTGCAAACGTAGTCGGATTTCGATCAAACAAAATTAATTGGGACCGGAACGTCAAGATGCAGCGGTATGTCCATTTTCGTTGTATTTGGGGTTTGTGAATGTTGGAACAAATATTAAACGACCAACGTAAAAAGCAGCAAGTATCGGTAAGTAAAATAACCGTATATGAATAATATAATATTAATAGCTTAAGATCTAAGTAAAATAAATAAATACATGTGCATGCCAACACCTTATTCCACCTACCTATACTAACGAATGGTACAAACATTCCTAGTTTCACCTAACTAAGTGTAAAAGTACAATCGTGCACCCTATAAATTTAATTACCATATGCCTCACACATACCCTACAGTTATATTCCTTCCTTGTTAAGTTTTTATAAAACTTATGTCAAGAATCTATTCTACATGCCTAGTTTAAATTTTATATGGTTAGCATTGTCTCATCGAATTTAAGCACAACTATCCCACTTCTGCGTGCCTACCTAACATTCATCTATCCCACTTCTGCATGCCTAAGCACAGCTAAATGCACATACTACATTGTGAGATAACTTTGATCATATCCACCAATTTACACCTATAAATATATATATATATATATATATATATATATATATATATATATAGTAATACAATCTGTATTCATTCCTTTGTTTCCAAACAGCAGGCAAGAAAACGAGAGTTTTCCCTCCCCATTAAAACCAAACTTCCATTTACTACTTAGATTCAAACTCCCTACACCATTCGAATTAGTGTTGATGTTCAAAGACATATCGAAAGGGAGGCGTGGAGCGAAGCAATGCGGGTGGTGAAGCATGTGTTGATGGAAAAAGTAGGCGTGGGAAACCGCGGTTGTAGGGTAGCAAGCTGAATAGAAAATAAATTTGGGAAGTTGCTTTCGAAGGTGGAATTAACAGGTGGAAGCTCGCATATATGGAAACAGTAGGTGATGAGAATGGAAGAAAGCAACTTAAAATATGCCTAATCCTAATACTTAAATATGCCTAATTTTGCTTATAGCCGCCTAATCATATTATAAACGTGGCTTCATTTTTTCATGCCCAAGTAGATGTATTATGTGGTCAGATTTTTTTTAAACATGCCTAATCTTATACCAACGTGGCCAACGTTTAATTTATAACGTGATTTACTTTTAGGGTGCCTAATCATATGTGTAACTTGACCATTTTATTTAACTCACATTCCTAAGAAATTAAAATATATATATAGGCATAAGCGTTTAAATTTAAGTTACTGGAGTGATCGTGTTATAATATTATAACCTATACTAGAAATGATTGGGGTAGTCTTCAATGATGTTTACTCACTTCGGATGTTCGTGATATTAAATTTGTTAAGTGGATTGTTACTGCTAATAAATTATTTATCAACTTGGTGATGACCAAGTTTATTGCTATCGTTTAACCGATATTTTAACCAATGTTCCTAAGTATCTACATCAACTATTGATAACGTTCGGGTGATCTTTATAGTTAAATTAACCATAATTGGGAACGCATTTGGATATGCTTAAGAAATTAAAGTGCATAATCATGTTTTAACGTGTCGGTTATTTATCTAAGGGTAGAATTAATTAATAAATTATAATTTTAGTTAAAGTTTAGTTAATTTAATTTAACCCATAACTGTATAAATTTTGTTTTCTTATGTTATCAGAATTCGATAAGATCGGAAGCATTGGAGCTATATCGGTAAGCACGATATTATGGAACTGGTTTGAACAAAGTTGGGCACAACTGGAAGTTTCAATTAAGTTAAACGCTTGTTTAATTTAATTAGAACAAACCGTTTTGATGACAAATGAAAAACCAAGGTGAGTAAAACTCACTTAGTTGTCCCACTTATATTTTATATAAGCCCGGTTTATAATTTGTATGCTATGGTTGTTGATTGTTGTATGTGTTAACTATATATATTCATATATTGACTGATTTGATGAAGTTAAACGTTTGTTTAATTTCAGTGAAAAACCAAATCGTTATTTAAACGATTGGACCCAATCGAGGTAACTTACCTTATTGGTCACGTTTATATTTACATAAACGTGTTAAATAAAATGGATGATATTAAATTATTGTTGTTGACTGTTATAAAAATCATAAGTTTAATTAAATTGAATGACCTTATTTGAGGTAACCTATTTGGATGCAAGGATTAACAGGTTGGAGGAATCCAACTAGATTCCTCACCTGTAGCAAAATTTTATATATTATAATATATGTGAAACATGAATTTGTGATGCAGGAAATGACAGGTTGAAGGAATCCAACAGGATTCCTCATTAATATTAACATTTATCAGTGTAATTAGATGTGTGTGATTTGATGTGAAATTAGTTAACATTGCATGGGTTTTGGTACTCTAGTGGATATTTGCCTCTTTAGTACCATTGATAAAATAAAAGCTTTTTGGAATCAATGATAATTCTATTCTGAACCTTTTTCAAAGTTATATTTATACATTTGAAATAAGACGTTTATTTTAAATGACGAATTGTTTATTTATGTTTTTTTACAATTATTTAAACTACAAATTAATGGAAATTCTAAGATATTAATAAATAAATGGTTAAGCTGTATAAACTAAATGGGAATGTTAAAAATGATTGCGAAGAAGGGCTTAAGTTGCGTAAATGGAACTTTTAAAAGATTTTATAATGTTGAAATGGATTAATGAAATTTATTTAAAAGAATTAGAAAGTTTTATTTTTTAATTGATGAATGTTTTTAGAAATGTTGTTTATAAGTATACGAAATATAATTGAATGGGTTTTCCATGAATGAGATTAGCAAATAATAGGAAATACGTATAAACTAAGTTATATGGAAAGAGTTGAATTTATATTTGCAAATATGAAGGAATTTATGAATGAAAAGAAGGAATTTATAAATGAAAGGTTAAGGAATTTATGACTGGAAGGTTAAGAGTTTTGTAAATGAAAAGTTAAAGATTTTGTAAATGAAAGGTGAATGGTTTTTTAGATGGAATCTGTGATATTTGTTTATAGAGGTTAATTTGAACTACTTTAGTTAATTTTATGAAATGATGTTTAAAATAAAGTGGGAAATGATTGGTGAGATTATAAAGGAATATAATTGTTTTAAAAATGGTAAGAAGGAATACGAGGTGGGTTTTAAGAAACTAAAATCTGTTGTACGCTGGTTGAGTAGAGTAAGTTTCAAGGTGTCAATCTAATGTTAGTTTAGGCCTTCAGGGTTGTATACTTAGAGATTTATTCACTTACCAATTTACAATGGAAAGCAAATGAAGTAGAGGTGAAATGATAACTGAATATTCTTATATTAAAAAAGAAAAAGGAAATGTTTTCTTGATACGGTAAAAATTACAGGTTTTAATATTTAATTAACAACTGGTTAATTAAAGAGGCTGAATGATGCTAGGTATTGAATCAGGAAATTTGTTTTCTTTTTATAAATTATTATTTATTTGATAGTTAAATAACCGACTATCAAATCTTACCTATATGATTGTTGGTACAAAAAGACCGAGATCGAATTTATATTCGAAAATCATCCTGAACCAACAAATATGTGGAAGATGCTGATTGAAAATGGAGCAATTGAAGACCATTGATCTACATAAGCGGAAGCGCTAATTGATAAATTTCTATGATTTGCAACCAGAGAGTTTTGATGGTAATTCGGTCGTGGTTGGAATTTGCGGATTTGCAAGGACTACTCGCTATTGATCCATAGGGTAATTCAAGGATATCGTAGGAGTGTGCTTTCGGTTCATCATGTTCTTGGATGACGTGTATGGACGAATGTCTGACAGAGTATTTCCAGAACGATAGCGTACGTTGACTTCCTAAAGCATACCATAATTGGGCAGAGAAGGGCACCTCCTTTAGCCTAACAACTATAGTATTTCTATGTAAATCAATTACTGATTTCTAGCAGATCTGATGATGTGACGTTCAAAGTGAAATAGTGCCCAGAAGTTCCAAAAAGGAATTATAACCTCAAGTCTCATCAATTGGGAAATGACCAAAATCGGGCAGGCAGCACGGCTATATGGGTCGCTCCCATCTGGGTGTATTGTCACCATCTAGAGAAAATTCATATTTGTTCTTCTTTCGTTTCTGTATCTTTTAGGAATTATGGTGGTCGCACTGTTGGGTGACCATATATTCGGTACACTCAAAGGAATGAGTGGTCGTGGTCATATATGGCTGGGTTGCAAGATGTTCTTGTTAAACTTTAGTGTATCCTCTCTAGAGTACACTGATCTTAAGGTGGTCCCATAACTTGTCGTAGTCGGAATCCATTATCCAATAAGAGCCCCCGATTTTTGATTATATACTATGTATGTAGAGCATGAGATGCAAGCGTTCTGCTAGATGGTTATTTATTTGATATAGACACTATTATAATATCAAAATAAATATGATTTCAAAATATTTTGGGTTATCGTAAGATAAAAATTGTCCATGTTTATGTGTGGATTGTTCTTACGATTATCCTTTTCTTTCGAAAATATTTTACTTTAAAATCAAGTTGGATGTTATTTATAAACTTAGTGGATTTTCTCACGCTAGTTCACCAGACCGATTCTGGCGTCTGCAACAATATTTTTTTTTTCACCTCTGCCCAATAGTCTCTACACATCAATCTACAAAGCGCAACTCAAAACTTAATCACAGTGCCAATCTCTATAAACACAACATACTGCCATTAGCATCACCACCCTATATAACTCAATCAAATACCCCTGCAAATTCCTGTTAAAAACACAAACTGTGCTTATCAAATACCTTACCATAACTCAATACCATCACCTGCATTTCCCAAAAGTCGCCATTTTCTACTGCCAAACAAACACAACATCAAGCCACTAACAAAACCATTCACAGCTAGACATTCATCCACCATCTCATTATCTACCTTATATGCACACTCTTCTAGACCATACTCCCCTACATCACTCCAAACTCACCCACTCAAAACAACAACCTAATCATCGTCCATTCACCAAAACTGATGTTGCACCATCACTCACCATCATTCGCCCTCTACATGCTACTCAAAACCAATGCATTTCACACAAAAAACAGTCTACTCTTCCACTTCTGTCCACAAACAACAAGCATCACTTTTACTTTCTGCCTAGCAACCATCCTCCTTTCTTACAAATTTCAAATTCTAACCCATACACTACCGCAAAGCCAAAATCTATCCAACTATAGGCAGCTTACAAGTTTGCCATACAATCCTTACCTGACCTCAAAATCACCCTCCTTGCCTCCCAACTTCAACATAACATCAATACCCAAACCAACAAACAAACCCAAACATAATCCTTGCTCCATCATGCCAAACATTCACCGTCAAAACCAAATCAAACTCGCAAAAATTCCATCCATCCGAACACCTGAAAACCTGACAACCGAAGTCCACCTAGCTAAATCTGAATACCTTCCCCCTCGCCCAAAAAATAATTCCCACACCTGAATCCTCTTGCTCCAACAGCAAACCAGTAAGCTACCCCACGAGCCATCCCAATCATCGAAAAGGAACTCGGATTTTATTTGAAAGCCTTTTTCAAATTTGAGTCTAAATTTTTATCTTCAATTTTTTTTCTTCTCTTTTCCCAATTTTCAAGAGACATAAGAACACCGGGTCCTTCAGGAAATATATAGTGTGGCAAATTTTGTTAGTGGGCTTGGGAAAGGTCGTTTGGTAATTTTTGTATTCAGTTTTAATTAATCTATTTTGGGTCGGGTCTGGATACTTTATGAGTGTTTAATCTGGTCTAGTTGAAAATCTGTCTTAAAAAAGCCTTGTTTATGTCCTTTGTTTTCATCTGAGTTCTACTCTACTTGTTAAAAAATAAGTCCTTTTGTTTTCCTTCTCTTAAAAAAAAGGTTTGCTTGCCATTGCTTTATTTTTTATATTTCACTTCTTTTCAGGTTGCTGAAAATCAAGAAAGCGACGTGCTATCTTTTCCCTAGAATTGCATTACTCAGCTTTGCTAAAAATTGCGCTACTTTTCTTGCATTAAAAAACATTGCTTAAAAAAGAAAATTGCTAATAAATTTTTCATGCTCAGATATCGTGTTTTAACCACTTTATTTTAATCGCATTGTTGGTTGCTTGCATTTGCATAAAAAAAATCCAAAAACAAAATAAAAATTCATTCCTAGGTGCATTATTAATACACGTTTAATTTCTATTTTGCATTCATCTCATATTATTTTCTTTTCTTAAGGGCACACCCAAATTCACATAAGGCGGGGAGTTCATTACCCTTCCTTAGCCCAAAAATTGCATTTCATTTTAGAATTTGACTAATAATAACGGTTAGACGTTGGACTTAAGGGAGTCGCGGGCTCACCTAGGGGTTAATTATATTTTGATAGTTGACATATTTGGAACGAATTATTTCTTGGCGTCTAGAGTACGGTAGAGAAATAACTATTTATAAATATTACGGTGATTCGTAAATATTATATCGGTTTTTCCTCTAAGGTACTTAAACCTTCGGCTGCATTTCTAGATGATTCCTGGTGCACCGATAACTTTTGTCCATTAACTGTTTGAGAAATCTTTAGTTTTAATTAATCATACGTG
The DNA here is from genome assembly GCA_030737875.1 of Allium sativum. NCBI lineage: Eukaryota > Viridiplantae > Streptophyta > Magnoliopsida > Asparagales > Amaryllidaceae > Allium > Allium sativum. The sequence goes on from CM060924.1 coordinate 420,462,784, forward strand.
TCAATATATAACTTTGGGATAGGAGCCACTAATGACAGAATTTTTTTAGTTAATCCTTGCATTCATTTAGTTGCATTAGGTTTATGCATATATAAAACAAAAAAATATAAAAATTAGGAAAAAAATATAAAAAATCATTTTGTAAAAATCAACTTTCCTTTCTCCTTAAAATCCAAAAAAAAAAGGAAAATCCTTTTATAAATTCCTTTTACATCTCTTTCCTTTTTTGTTTAAAAAAAATCCAAAAAATTTTAAAATTCAAAAAAAAAAAAAGAATTTCAAAACTGTAACAACCCGAAAATCCTTACAATTTGAGCTGACTGAATACAGCATACACCCAACCCAAATTGCATGAAAATACAAATCATTAATTGAAAGAAGTTAGAAGATGAGAAATAGAAAGAAAGAAAATTAGAATAGAAGAAAATAGATAGGAGATAGAACTGAACAATAGCACCGAATCTCACAATCGCAGCGGAACAAAATATAATATATATCATAACTTTTGGTATACAAAACTGTATTTTTCTTACATATATCATCAGAGTACATCATGTGTACAACACAGCAGAAATATACTCTAAATAATTAACGTTGAAGCCTCCTGCTCTAAGCTCCTCCAGATAAATATGTGAAATCCTGAACTACTTGACTGTCTGTACAAATTTGGGCACCCAAGAGTTTAAGGGAAAAAATGAAAAATAAACTATGGGTCAATCATGGGACTAGTATGAGTAAACTATTTAAAATAAATTGATAGATAAAAGATATCTAATAAGACCACACCATATAATCATAGAACGGGTTTTTCCTTACAAGAACCTAGAATAATTGGTTTAACTTTTCAAAAAAAAAAACATTTTGAAAAAAAAGATAATCGTAAGACCGATCATACATAACAATGGATGGTTTTTACTTTAGGATAACCCAAAATATCATTATCGCAAAACTCTTATGATATTACAATAGTGTCTAAATCAAATATATAGTAATCTAGCAGAACGCTTGCATCTCACAATCTACATATATGGTATACAAACAAAACCGCGAGCGCTTAACGGATAATGGATTTCCAACTATGACAAGGTATGGAACCACCTTCCCATAGCGTATCTTTAGAATGGAATACACTGGGTTCAACAAGAACATCTTGCAACCCGGCCACACATGACCGACCACTCATATCTCTTGAGTGTATCGAATATATTTTCACCTTACGATTGCTAGCAGGATAACTGTTCCCGGGAGATATAGAAGTGAAAGAAGAACAAATAGGAATTTCTCTAGATGGTGACAATACAACCTAATTGGGAGCGACCCACTTAGCCATGCTACTTGACCATTTTTTGTCATTTCTCGGTTGTGAGGCTTGAGACTGAACATATCTTCAGATATAACATGTCTTCATTCACTTAGAATGTCACATCGTCAAACCCGCCAAATCACAAATTGATTTCCTCAAAAATACCACGGGTATAAAGCTAAGAGAAACAAATGTCTCTGCCACCAAACATAAATATGTTTGAAGAGATCATCTTACATACTTATTAGGAATACTCTGTCAGACATTCGTCCATATAAGTTGTCCTAGGACTGGACATACCAAACACACTACCCTGTAAATTCATCTTAAGCAATTTCTACCTAGGATCGGCATAACAGCCCTTGCATAAACTCCGTCTTCGATAGTCTTTAATAATCTATGATTTGCGATGTGTATATCGTATCGAAGTGGAATTTAGATTCCGATCTCTTCGAAAACAATAACGAAAAGGTCCAGATTTGATAATCGGTTATTTCGCTATCAAATATAAAATGAAATAAATAGATTTATTTCCATTAGACCTGTTAAGCCTTATTTAATTAATCTTCAATTATTTACATTCAAATATTAACTTTGTATATATATATAAATTTGAAAACATAATTATCAATTAAACAACAAAACCCTTATTACCAACTGACACGACCCGAACTTCCCTGTGAAGGAAAGCCCGGATGGCGTTGAGAACAACACACATCGGGACGCAAACAGATGAACATTTCATTGTTATTACGACAATTCCATCAGAATACAAGAGTATACAGAGTATGAATAAATATTATACATTCGATAAATATCAGAGATTACAATAAATTACATAGCAGCGGAAAACAATATAAAACACAACTGAAAGTAATGCACGGATACAGAGCTTTCCGAGCATCGTTCCAGCTGTAAATCAGGATCCTGTGAATAAAAATCTGCTAAACCAAAACTACTAGTTGTTCGTGTCAAAAATAAGGGCACCCAGAGTTTAGGTTAAAACAATAAACTTCAGGTCAGTCATGTGACTGGTGTGAGAACTAAAACAGTTATTTAAAACTTTACTTTAAAAGAGAGTAATTAAAGGGACCACGCCGTATAACACGGAACGGGTTTCCTCCCAAGAATACTAGTGCATATAAATAAACAGCGCAATGCTTTTCGAAAAATGAAGTTATTATAAGACCCAGGTCCCATCACACAATGCAACGCAAGCTGGAGGATAGGGTTTTCACCTATAATAGCCAAACATGCTTGGTACGTTTAAAACAAATCATTTGATAATAGTGTCAAAACAATTCAAATCATAAATATCAATCATAGGCGACATGGGTACCATATATCATGTCGTCATACTAGGCTCTACAAATAAAACCGAAATATCACGTATTGGAAATTGGATTTCCGTCATGAGTCGAGGCAAGGGGCAAGCTCCTCTCCGCTTGGATACACTCTAGAAAATGTCTCAGGACTACACACTCTGGGTAACCCTTGGATGCTTCAGGGCTAGTCCACACTTATGTTAGTGGATTAGTATTCCTGAACACACGTTTCCCGGTCCTAACAGACCTAAAATTGAGGCGCCTCATTCCAACAACCACATAGGTAAAAATATATATATATATGTCAGCCAGTTTAAGCACTGACACCACCCATAGCTAGAAAGAAACGTCGTGCTCTACCTGCAGTCCTTATCCCGTTTTTGACTCATACTGAGGTGTGAGGCTCACGAATTCACGTTATACACAAAGCTACCACGTAGGTCGTGCTTTGATCATCAACCACAAGACTTTTCTTTTCAACAGAAGCCTTGATCATTTGCCACTTAGGCATGCCACACAAGCAATTCACTCCATGCGATTGATGTCCATCGATATACAACCTCTGAGCTCGTACGTCTCAGAGAAGGGCGTTAAGCAAGAGAATAAATTCTCCGCCGCCAAACAGATGTATATTTAATAGAGATCAATCAGCACAGAATAAAATCCAATGTCAGACACACAGTCCATTTACAAGTTCGTTCTAGGTCTGAATGAAACCGGAGGCACTTTCATCGCATATCCATCGATCTCCAAGTACGTCTGGACGATCACCAACTGACTCTCTCATCTTGGGTGTACAGCCCAATCAAGATCATCAGTAATCATCAAAACGATGTGAAGACTTCCGGTCTTCAACCACCATCTTCATGTTCGACATATCGTCGAATCGGTTATTCAGAATGGGTATAAACCCGGCCTTTCCGAATAACACGCGTATATAATAAACACGTGTTACACAATCACAACATATGCCTCATTCCAATTCAGAATATTCTTTTATTCAAATTTTCACACTCTTAGGGAAAGGTTCCCATTAATTTTATCAAAGATAAATTCTTCTAAATTTATTCTTTAATCTTCCTTTGGATAGCATTTCAAACCATATTATGGTTTTCCAAACTAGTCGGGATTAGCGAACCACACCGAAGTAATTATTTATTTTATTTCCCAATCCCAACCTATTCATCCCATGAAGCAAAACTGGTAATACTCCATATCTAACACCACGGTGTTATCGGTAAAATTAATTACCATTTCACGTTCAAATCTAAAGATTTAACTATCGCTTTGCAGCAAAACTGGTGATACTCCATTCTCGATCACTTTTCTCTAATCAAAGATTCATTAAAATTCCACTTAGTTTTAACTTCTCAAAAATCAATATAATGTCTTTAACTGGGTTAAAGAACCAATGTCATCTAAAACACGATTCACGATAAACCCAAAATCACTTTCTATTGTTAATCGGGTTAAAGAACAGGTGTTATTCGAAGCAGCGCTCACGATAAACCCAAGAACCAATTTATATTCAACTCCAATTAATATTATTTAATTGGTACACTTCATTAAATCTAAATAGAAAGATTTAATCCTTTTCTCAATTGGGCTTAAGAACAGTGTTAATGAAGACACCATTCACGACAAACCCAAATCACATTTGATATTAAATACAAGGCTCTGAATAGAAAATATATCGACTTATATTCAATATCAAATTCTATGACTAACAAATATCGTATTGGAAATAACGATATAAATATATCTTCCAAATTCACATAACAATATCTATATAATCACGAAATCCAACATCGAAATATTCCAAATATAATTTCGATTCAAATCCATCCCAATTCACGTATTAGAAATTCTTATTATTTTCAAAACCACTTCAAATTCAATTTATTTATTTCAAAAATAAATTGATTGTAATTCTAGTTCAAAACTAATTCATTTCGATAAAAATCTATTTTTATCCTTTCAAACGTGGAATTTTTCATCCCAGTTCTTCACAAATCATTTCTTATGATTTTATACAAATTATCATTATTTTTAATAATTTTATCAAGGCCCGTACAGTCGATTTCCACCAATGGCCATCGAACTGCACTTACAGCGACATTTTCCAAATTTGATTTGGATATAATTCCAAATCCAACCGTTAGATTTCAAATTTCTAATATTCATTGGAAAGCTCTTTTCGATACGAACCCAACGGTTCCAGTTTCTGGAGAATCCGACGGTCGGATCTCCCGTAATGTCCATTCGAAGTCAATGGTCGAAATTCACGAGCGGCGCGTTCTATTCAGGCCATTATAATATATATATATATATATATATATTATATATATTTCGTCGATTTCCTTTCAAAACGTATTTTATAAATTGTTTAAAATTCGTTTTCGAAACGATTTCAACTTCATATTCAATTTCGAATCAAAATTGAATATTTCATATCATTAATATATAAATGATAATATTTTCAAAATAATATATTTTGAAATCACTTTCTTTTCGATATTCGAATAAAATCGATATAAATATCATTCGCGTCAAAATGGCGCATCTCTAATCAACATGGCTTTATATATTTCAATAACTTTGTTATTCTATTCAACAAATGAATATTTATTCTATTCAACACCCGAATCTATATTTCTTTCAACACATGAATATTCTCAACACATGAGCGTCGTCAACACATGACTATTTTTATTATTTAATATATTTTATAAAATTATGATAAAGATGTAAATTTTATTGTTAAAATATTTCGTTCAACACATGAATCTATATTTTTTTATTGTTTATTTTCCTAATTGGAATGAGGCCCAATCAATTACCATATAATGTTAATTATATGGATTCCATACAACACATGCATATAATAGCAACGATAAATAATCAACCATCATCCAAAGTGCACCACACAACTGCATAAGCATTAAATATAAATAATTGACGCTTACACAGTCTGTCGACCAATCGATCGACATACAACTATATAATTGGGATTAGTGTACGCCAAATATCATCCCAACACCCGTGTGGGGATTCAATCCACAAACACTGAATATTATTTGTGCAGTTGGGCGACGTGTAAAATTTATCATCCCAATCAATATCCTTCAAATAGGTGTACATAAACAAACCATCCGGTTTGTAAATGAATATTTATTTGTTCAATAAAATTATATTTTTATTTTTCTAACTTATTTTAGAAAATTTCGGCGGCATAACGGCACGATACTAGAAACGGGACAAGGCCTAGCCTTATCCCCGGTCTAATAATGGCCCACGCCATACACATACCAATTTAATCAATCCCATTTCACATCCCAAACAAATTCAATCCAATTAATCAATCAAACAAATAAATCAATCACCAAAAAAATCAACTAAACAAACAAGCCGTCCATGGTCTGTGGACAACGGATGTTAGGTGCTACTAAGCACCGTCTGCATCCTAGTATATATTTTTAACTAGAAAAGAAGAGTTAAAGTGAGAAGTTCTCACCCATAAGCTAAACCAATTCATCGTGATTCTTCTAATGTAGAAAATCTTTGTCGCCGCGCTCGCTTTTGTCGTTCTCCGCACTCGAATTCGCCTCTTTGGCTCTAGAACTTGCATATAGCCTCCAAACTTCACCAAACTTGGTCACTAGCCTAAACGTGCCATTCCGGACAACTTTGGTCTAGGGGACTTTCTTCCAAAACTGCAACAATTCACCGGAAATCGCCAAAAACAGCAGCAGGTCCATCAACTTCGGACGTGTTTTCCGGACAGCTCCGCAATCCAAAATGTGACTTCCATATAGCCAAATCAAAGAGGAAAGAGTGCTCTTCGACTTTGGTCTACACGAGTTTTGGCTAAAAATGCACGGTTTGGGAGTTATTGGCGAAATAGTGACAGGGTGTTATTTGCAAAACGGTATTTTTGGTGAAAATGAATTTTTGGGTGTAGCGGGGCCCACGACCGGAGTTGGGCTGGGGGGTGGGCGGCGTCGGACCTGATTGGAGGTGGGGAGGTGGCTAAGGGGCAGCGGCAGTGGTAATGGGGCCCTTGGTGGTGGTGGTGGCTCCTAGGGTTTAGGTTTGTGAAGGGAGAGAGAGAAAGAGAAGAGGAGGAGGAGGAGGGTGGCCGGAGGGGAGGAGGAGCGGCGGCGGTGGGCGGTGGCAGCGGGAGGAGGGGCGGCAGCGACAAGGAGGAGGCGGGGGCCATTAAAGAGGAAAATGAAAAAAAGAGGAAGGAGAAAATAATGAATTAGAAAAAGAGGAAAAGTGATTATATGCTAATTTCTCCCGTATCGCCTGAACGCTAATGATCTCCAATCGCCCCGGATTTCGGACAAGAGATAGTAGACGTGAAGGCGAGTCCAACGAAACAAGTTTCGTTGAATTCCGAGTTTGTTTGACCGTCCATTAAAATTCTCAAAAATGCTCTGATAAGCTCTAAAAATGCGATTTTAGCGCACCATTTCTTCTTGCACGCTCACAAGCTAACTCCAAAAATCATGCCCTTTTGGATTTAACCATTATTAGACGATACAAATCCAAAAACAACAAAATCGAATTCTGAGGTCATATCAATAACGTTCCCTTGTAAAATGACTGTCTGTTTTACCCTGAACTGTTTTAGCTCGCACGGCCACATACTAACTCCTTTCTACGCGTCCTTTGGAACTCAACAATGATTTGTCATTATGAATCCAGAAAAATTTATCTCGTCGAATTCTGAGCTCATATGCAAAATTTCACTTTTTAAGGGCTATGTATTGATAACCGAAAACCCCATCCCATTGCCACTATTCCGGAACTCGGAACATATCGAAGCTTATACTTTTCAGAGTTGTAAACGGCATTTTGAACTCAATGGAAGTGGTTTCAAGTCCAAATTCATCAGTATGCAAAATTTCCGTTTTTAAGGGCCAGAATTCCATAACGACTATTCTGAATTTTCAACTAGGCATAACTTTTTGTTCCCGCTATGAAATTTTGATTTTTCGGATTCGTTGGAAAGATATTTTCAAATAGATCCTAATATTTTTGGTTTCGCCAAAATCCGTTTTATTTTGAATCCTGTACATCCATTTGAAATTAGAAATCGAATTTTCAAACTACCACGCCATTTTCAATTCCTTTTATAATTTAAAATAAAATATTTATATTCTAACGACGCTCTATATAAATATATACGTTCGAATTCTTTTCAAAATAAATTTCTTGTCGTTAATATTTAAAATAATTCATTTTTAATATTCAAATTTCATTAAATTTGCCAAAATAAAAATTTTAAATTGGCTCAGATTTTTGGGTTATTACAATCTCCCCCACTTAAAACTTTTCGTCCCCGAAAAGGAAAGAAGCTGAAAGTTGTTTAACTAATCAACTCAATTTTCACTATTTTCTTTATGGTTTAAGTTCTTTAACTTTTCAGTTTCTAGGAACTTTTCCAATTTTTCAAAAATTTGGCTAACACCCTAAATTTTCGAAAAATTTCGCCATAAACTCCCTTGCATCGGGGACTTCGGGATATTTAAAATAGCCTCCCATGGCCCTCATCAATCCAAAAAGAAAAAGAAACAGCCAAGCGGCTAGCCAATCGGCTCATAAAATCATCCAACCCTAGAAATACAATAAACATACCTATTTGTCGAGCAAACAATTTTATTCTCTACTCTAGCCTCCTTGCTATGACCTGTTCAATGTAAGTGCATGTATATGCATGCATTTGTGATTATTTTCAATACAATTCATTATTCGGTTCAATTAGGCATAAATGGTTGAAAATATCAAACCAATAATCAAATAACACAATCATCAATCAATTAGTTGATTATCATTTCAAATTCATAATTTTGATATATATACAGAAAATCATGTTTTTGATGCCAAATCACAACAACAAACCTATCTACCTTTGGTTCTCACACCAGTCTAATGGAAATATATAGAAATCACACCTTCGATACTCGAAAATAAATACTGATAACGCTGCAGCCTTATCAGAATCATCCCCGGGCAACTAGAGTGTGATTCTATATCTATCCGGTATATTAAAACTTCGAATATACATTCATGACGCGTATATGCAAAATCTTTATATATTGGATTGTCCAAATTCAATACAAATAAAATATTCAAATACATATAAACTGGTTTAAATTTTCAAAACAATATTGTTTTATTTAAAAAATATACTCTTCACACTCGTTCTAGGATACTACTGATCCTATCTCTAATGAGTTATTCTCATTGGATATTACTAATCCAATATCTGAAGAATTCTTTCGTTTGGTTCTAATATGTCTTGTTCTCGAGCTCTGTAAACCAAAGCTCTGATACCTAACTGACACGACCCGAACTTCCCCGTGAAGGAAAGCCCGGATGGCGTTGAGAACAACACACATCGGGACACAAAAAGAAGAACATTTCATTGTTATTACGACAATTCCATCAGAATACAAGAATATACAGAGTATGAATAAATATTATACATTCGATAAATATCAAAGATTACAATAAATTACATAGCAGCGGAAAACAATATAAAACACAACTGAAAGTAATACACGGATACAGAGCTTTCTGTGCATTGTTCCAGCTGTAAATTAGGATCCTGTAAATAAAAATCTGCAAAACCAAAACTACTAGCTGCCCATGTCGAAAATAAGGCACCCAGAGTTTAGGTTAAAACAATAAACTCCAGGTCAGTTATGTGACTGGTGTGAGAACTAAAACAGTTATTTAAAACTTTACTTTAAAAGAGAGTAATTCAAGGGACCACGCCGTATAACACGGAACGGGTTTCCTTCCAAGAATACCAGTGCATATAAATAAACAACGCAATGCTTTTTGAAAAATGAAGTTATTATAAGACCCAGGTCCTATCACACAATGCAACGCAAGCCAGAGGATAGGGTTTTCCCTTATAATAGCCAAACATGCTTGGTACGTTTAAAACAAATCATTTGATACTATTATAAGTGTATAGTGTCAAAACAATTCAAATCATAAATATCAATCATAAGCGGCATGGGTACCATATATCATGTCGCCATACTAGGCTCTACAAATAAAACCGAAATATCACGTATTGGAATTGGGTTTCCGTCATGAGTCGAGGCAAGGGGCAAGCTCCTTTCCGCTTCGAGACACTCTAGCAAATGTCTCAGGACTACACACTCTGGGTAACCCTTGGATGCTTCAGGGCCGGTCCACACTTACGTTAGTGGATTAGTATTCCTGAACACACGTTTCCCGGTCCTAACAGAACTAAAATCGAGGCGCTCATTCCAATAACCACATAGGTAAAAATATATATAAATGTCAGCCAGTTTAAGCACTGACACCACCCACAGCTTGAAAGAAACGTCGTGCTCTTCCTGTAGTCCTTATCCCGTTTTTGACTCATATCGAGGTGTGAGGCTTGTGAATTCATGTTATACACAAAGATGCCACGTAGGCCGTGCTTTGATCGTCAACCACAAGACTTTGCTTTTCAACAGAAGCCTTGATCATTTGCCACTTAGGCATGCCACACAGGCAATTTACTCCATGCGATTAATGTCCATCGATATACAACCTCTGAGATCGTACGTCTCAGAGAAGGGCGTTAAGCAAGAGAATAAATTCTCCGCCGCCAAACAGATGTATATTTAATAGAGATCAATCAGCACAGAATAAAATCCAATGTCAGACACACAGTCCATTTACAAGTTCGTTCTAGGTCTGAACGAAACCGGTGGCACTTTCCTCACATATCCATCGATCTCCAAGTATGTCTGGACGATCACCAACTGACTCTCTCATCTTGGGTGTACAGCCCAACCAAGATCATCAGTAATCACCCAAACGATGTGAAGACTTCCGGTCTTCAACCACAGTCATCATCTTCGACATATCGTCGAATCGGTTATTCAGAATGGGTATAAACCCTGCCTTTCCGAATAACCCGTGTATATAATAAACACGTGTTACACAAACACAACATACGCCTCATTCCAATTCAGAATATTCTTTTATTCAAATTTTCACACTCTTAGGGAAAGGTTCCCATTAATTTTATCAAAGATAAATTCTTCTAAATTTATTCTTTAATCTTCCTTTGGATAGCATTTCAAACCACATTATGGTTTTCCAAACTAGTCGGGATTAGCGAACAACACCAAAGTAATTATTTATTTTATTTCCCAATCCCAACCTATTCATCCCATGAAGCAAAACTGGTAATACTCCATATCTAACACCATGGTTTTATCGGTAAAATTAATTACCATTTCACGTTCAAATCTAGTTAAAGATTTAACTATCGCTTTGGAGGAAAACTGGTGATACTCCATTCTCGATCACTTTTCTCTAATAAAAAATTCATTAAAACTCCACTTAGTTTTAATCTTCTTAAAAATCAATATCCTGTCTTTAACTGGGTTAAAGAACCAATGTCATCTAAAACACGATTCACGATAAACCCAAAATCACTTTCTATTGTTAATCGGGTTAAAGAACAGGTGTTATTCAAAGCACCGCTCACGATAAACCCAAGAACCAATTTATATTCAACTCCAATTAATATTATTTAATGGGTACACTTCATTAAATCTAAATAGAAAGATTTAATCCTTTTCTCAACTGGGCTTAAGAACAGTGTTAATGAAGACACCATTCACGACAAACCCAAATCACATTTGATATTAAATACAAGGCTCTGAATAGGAAATATATCGGCTTATATTCAATATCAAATTCTACGACTAACAAATATCGTATTGGAAATAACGATATAAATATATCTTTCAAATTCCCATAACAATATCTGTATAATCACAAAATCCAACATCGAAATATTCCAAAGATAATTTCGATTCAAATCCATCCCAATTTACGTATTGGAAATTCTGATTATTTTCAAAACCACTTCAAATTCAATTTATTTATTTCAAAAATAAATTGATTTTAATTCCAGTTCAAAACTATTTCATTTCGATACAAATCTATTTTTATCCTTTCAAATGTGGAATTTTTCATCCCAGTTCTTGACAAATCATTTCTTATGATTTTACACAAATTATCATTATTTTTAATAATTTTATCAAGGCCCGTACAGTCGATTTCCACCAATGGCCATTGAACTGCACTTACAGCGACATTTTCCAAATTTGATTTGGACATAATTCCAAATCCAACTATTAGATTTCAAATTTCTAATATTCATTGGAAAGCACTTTTCGATACGAACCCAATTGTTCCAGTTTCAGGAGAATCCGACTGTCGGATCTCCCGTAATATCCATTCGAAGTCAATGGTCGAAATTCACGAACTGCCGTAGCGCGGCGCGTTCTATTCATGCCATTATATATATATTATATATATTTCGTCAATTTCCTTTTAAAACGTACTTTATAAATCGTTTTAAATTCGTTTTCGAAGCGATTTCAACTTCATATTCAATTTCGAATCAAAATTGAATATTCCCTATCATTAATATATAAATGATAAAATTTTCAAAATATTATATTTTGAAATCACTTTCTTTTCGATATTCAAATAAAATCGATATAAATATCGTTCGCGTCAAAATGGCGCATCTCTAATCAACACGGCTTTATATATTTCAATAACTTCGTTATTCTGTTCAACAAATGAATATTTATCGAATATCCAACTCTTACGTGATAAACTCATTATCGAATATCCATTTCATAACTGAAAACGATATTCAACTCTAACACTTATTATGAATACAAACTGATACGATCTATCGGATAATAGTGAAATCAATCAAGTTGGGGTATTTTAATTACCTCTCAGTCATTCTTATCGTTAAGATTGTAGAAGTTTGATATCAAAAATATTCGACAAACCAGAATTTGTAAATCCAATTTGATTTCCAAATCTCAAACCATTTCAAACAACGTTGTTGTTTGAACCACTTATCAAGTTTACTTTAAATATAAAATCGAGGAATTTAATCCAAATGATCAACTTGTTATTTTATTTCCCAATCCCTACCTATTCATCCCATGAAGCAAAACTGGTAATACTCCATATCTAACACCACGGTTTTATCGGTAAAATTAATTACCATTTCACGTTCAAATCTAGTTAAAGATTTAACTATCGCTTTGGAGGAAAACTGGTGATACTCCATTCTCGATCACTTTTCTCTAATCAAAGATTCATTAAAACTCCACTTAGTTTTAATCTTCTTAAAAATAAATATCATGTCTTTAACTGGGTTAAAGAACCAATGTCATCTAAAACACGATTCACGATAAACCCAAAATCACTTTCTATTGTTAATCGGGTTAAAGAACAGGTGTTATTCAAAGCACCGCTCACGATAAACCCAAGAACCAATTTATATTCAACTCCAATTAATATTATTTAATGGGTACACTTCATTAAATCTAAATAGAAAGATTTAATCCTTTTCTCAACTGGGCTTAAGAACAGTGTTAATGAAGACACCATTCATGACAAACCCAAATCACAATTGATATTAAATACAAGGCTCTGAATAGGAAATATATCGGCTTATATTCAATATCAAATTCTACGACTAACAAATATCGTATTGGAAATAACGATATAAATATATCTATCAAATTCCGATAACAATATCTGTATAATCACGAAATCCAACATTGAAATATTCCAAAGATAATTTCGATTCAAATCCATCCCAATTCACGTATTGGAAATTCTGATTATTTTCAAAACCACTTCAAATTCAATTTATTTATTTCAAAAATAAATTGATTTTAATTCTAGTTCAAAACTAGTTCATTTCGATACAAATCTATTTTTATCCTTTCAAATGTGGAATTTTTCATCCCAGTTCTTGACAAATCATTTCTTATGATTTTACACAAATTATCATTATTTTTAATAATTTTATCAAGGCCCGTACAGTCGATTTCCACCAGTGGCCATTGAACTGCACTTACAGCGACATTTTCCAAATTTGATTTGGATATAATTCCAAATCCAATTGTTAGATTTCAAATTTCTAATATTCATTGGAAAGCTCTTTTTGATACGAACCCAATGGTTCCGGTTTCAGGAGAATCCGACTGTCGGATCTCCCGTAATATCCATTCGATGTCAATGGTCGAAATTCATGAACTGCCGCAGCGCGGCGCGTTCTATTCATGCCATTATATATATATAATATATATATATATTATATATTTCATCAATTTCCTTTTAAAACGTATTTTATAAATCGTTTTAAATTCGTTTTCGAAACGATTTCAACTTCATATTCAATTTTGAATCAAAATTGAATATTCCCTATCATTAATATATAAATGATAAAATTTTCAAAATATTATATTTTGAAATCACTTTCTTTTCGATATTCGAATAAAATCGATATAAATATCGTTCGCGTCAAAATGGCGCATTTCTAATCAACACCGCTTTATATATTTCAATAACTTCGTTATTCTATTCAACAAATGAATATTTATCGAATATCTAACTCTTACGTGATAAACTCATTATCGAATATCCATTTCATAACTAAAAACGATATTCAACTCTAACACTTATTCTGAACACAAACTGATACGATCTATCGGATAATAGTGAAATCAATCAAGTTGGGGTATTTTAATTACCTCTCAGTCATTCTTATCGTTAAGATTATAGAAGTTTGATATCAAAAATATTCGACAAACCAGAATTTGTAAATCCAATTTGATTTCCAAATCTCAAACCATTTCAAACAACGTTGTTGTTTGAACCACTTATCAAGTTTACTTTAAATATAAAATCGAGGAATTTAATCCAAATGATCAACTTGTTTTCCTTTTTCCTTTAAATTCTATCTTTAAAACTTACTTAATTAAAAGATTTATTAAGTTAAAAACATTATCTTATTAAATTTTAATTTCTATATTTAACGGCACCATTATCCTACCCAACCTGTTAATATAAAACATTATCAAGTCTTTAAACCACCATTTATTAAAAACCACTTCTATTGAATTAATTGAAAACCAATTAATTTAATAATCGATTCCCATTTAAACTGGTGATTTAAATCAATCCTAAACAACCTGATTAGCTGATTATAATTGATCTTTCCTTTTTAAATAAGTTAATAATATAATTAATTTAAATAATCCATCTAATTGTTTCTTAAAATAATTTATATCCAATTAAAAACTTACATTCAAGTCGTTAACCCAATTAGCACAAACAATCATATAAATACAATTCAATATTATCAATAAAATATCTCAACATCATTTATTAACTAATAAAATATATCAAACTGATATAATGGCAGAGCGGTGTTTATTTCTGCTAATAGGATGTTCAAACAATTCAGTCAATCATATATATTGGGGAATGGTGTTTTATTTCCACTAACAGATGTCAATATACATATTTAATTATGAACAACGTAAATAAATACTACTTAATTAATAAATTAATTAATTCAACAACTAATTCAGAATTTATTGAATACAGATTATTACAGATCAATAGTTTATATGTTAATTCAGTTCACGACTAAATTTACGTTCGTTTAATTTTTAATGATGTCTAGTATTAAAATTACTTTTAAATTATTAAACCAGTTTGTTTTAAATTAAATTTTATAAACTCGATAACATTTGTCGAGTTACGCATCATCGATCAATTCGACTACGAGCCAAACTATCGGACCATATCTTCTCGATCTAACTCATATATATATACACACACACACACATATACATATACATCAATATATATATATATATAATAAATATTTAAAATAGGTTTAATTTATATTAAATTTTTTACTGGTTTAATCTCCTTTCTTTTTCCTTTCATCTTAATTGGGCCAAACCCAACTAAACAGCCCAATGCACCTCCTATACTTGCTTAACATTATCAAGAGATATGTATACATTTATATATTTAACTTTAAGGACATTAAACTTCATTTTATTTGTGTTTATTAAAATTTTAAAATATTGGGCTCAGCCCAGGGCACGTGCATCATATGACTCACGCATACCCTAATTGATGTATCCATTACAACCAGTAGCCCTTCTTATCTGCCTACTCCAGGAAAACTTACCTCACTTCTCCCTCTTATCTTGGAAAATGCTTTCTTCTTTGGTTTTGTTTTGATTTTGATTTTTTCTAAATCAAGCCCAGGCCTAAAGCCCATTAACCTATGCAAAACAAAGAAAAACGTTGTGCCCTTCTTTATTTCTTTATGCTATTAGTTCTTCTTCTTTCCTGTTGAACACCACACAGTGCACCATCGTGCACTTATGGACCTGCACCAATGATTCATTCATCGGGAAGCCACTGTCACCACGTCCACACATACGCCACCACCCAGTATCATCATTGATCAACTATCCCAACCCCAAACCATTTCCACCTCGAAAATGCCTTTCCACCGTTATACTCGAAATACTGTGTTCCAGGTCATCCCAAAAACCCACTCCCGATGTCATCTCCGCCCACTTGTCCACCCAGGCCGGCGCAATACAATATGCTTCCCTAGGTAAAGTTGAAAGGAAATTTAGCAAAACACAAAACTGGGTTAAAATCAAAGCAGTCAGAGAGACTCAATCCCAGGCTGTTGGATAACAAGCCAAACACCATACCCTCCCCTCAAACTTTAATGTATCGTTGCCCTATATTAATAATTCAAGAATATATATGAAATCATACTGGCCAATTTGTTGCCCTCCTCAACTGCTTCGAGCGGTACTGCTATAACGACCCGAACTTCCCCGATCTCCGAAGAGAAGAGAGAGAACGGATTGTCTGAGAACACAACAAATCAGAACACAAACAGAAGAACATTTCATTGCTTATTACAACAATTACATCAGAGTACAAGAATATAACAGAGTATGAGTAATTAATATACATCAAAAAAATATCATAGATTTAAATTACATAGCAGCGGAAAATAATACATAACACAACTGAAAGAAATACACGAATACAGAGTGTTTCGAATATAGCTCCAACTATAAACCAGGATCCTGTAAATATAATATCTGCAAAACCCAAACTACTAGCTGCCCGTGTGGAAAATAGGGGCACCCAGAGTTTAGGTTAAAATAATAAACTCCAGGTCAGTCAGGTGACTGGTGTGAGAACTAAAACATTTATTATATCTTTACTTTAAAAATAAATTAAATCAAGGGACCACGCCATATAACATGGAACGGGTTTCATCCTAAGATACCAGTGCATAAAACAAACAACGCAACGCTTTTTGGAAAAATGAAGCTATTATAAGACCCAGGTCCCATCACACAATGCAACGCAAGCCGGAGGACAGGGTTTTACCTTATAATAACTAAACATGCTTGGTACGTTTAAAACAAATCATTTTGATACTATTATAGTGTAAAGTGTATGAAAACAACTTCAAATATAAATGTATCAATCATAGACGGCATAGTATCCCATGCAACTATGTCGCTATATAGGTTTACAACTAAAACTGAAATGTCACGTATTGGAAATTGGATTTCTGTCATGAATCTAGGCAAGGGATGTACTCCTTTCCGCTTCGAGACACTCTAGCAAATGTCTCAGGACTGCACACTCTGGGCAACCCTTGGATGCTTCAGGGACGGTCCTCTCTTAGGTTTGAGGATTGGTTATTCTTGAACACACGTTTCTTGGACCTATCAGACCTATCCATCGGCTCCGTAGTAACCGATATATCTGAGGTGTCTCGCAATCCATCAACCACATATGTAAAAATATAATGATTGTCTGGGCTCTATACCATGACACCACCCATAGCTAGAAAGAAACGTCGTGCTCTCCCTGCAGCCCCTATCCCGTTTTTAACTCATAACGAGGTGTGAGGTTCGCAAATTAACGCCATACACAAAGCTATGCTATATTAAAGTCGTGCTTTGATCATCAGCCACAAGCTCTGCTTTTCAACAGAAGCCTTGATCACTTGCATCTCAGCATGCCACACTGACAATTCACGCCATGGAACTGATGTGTATCGATATATAACCTCTGAGCTCGTACGTCGCAGAGAAGGGCGTTGAATAAGAGAATAAATTCTCCGCTGCCAAATAGATATATATTTAATGGACATCAATCAACACAGAATAAAATCCAATGTCAGACACACATCCATTTACTAATTTGTTCTGGGTCTGAACGAAACCGGAGGCACCTTATTCCTCGTCCCATATGTCCAATACAGAAGAGAGGTCCTCGCGTATCCGATCGATCTCCAAGTACGTCTAGACGATCACCACTTAGTGCCTTGTCTTGGGTGTACAGCCCAATCAAGACATCAGTAATCATCCAAACGATGTGAAGACCTTCGATCTTTAACCGCCGTCTTCATCTTGACTTATCATCGAATCAGTTATTCGAAATGGGTATAAACCCGGCCTTTTCGAATAACTCACGTATATAATAAACAAGTACTATAAAAACACAACATAAGCCTCATTCCAATTCTGAATATTCTTTTATTTAAATATTCTTATCCTTTGGGAAATGTTCCCATTAATTTTATCACAGATAAATTCTTTAAATTTATTCTTTAATCTTCCTTTGGATATTAATTCAAACCAAATTAAGGTTTATCCAAACTAGTCGGGATTAGCACCCCTTACCGAAGTAATCATTTCTTTTATTTCATAATCCCAACCTATTCATCCCGTGGAGAAAAACCGGTAATACTCCATATCTAACACCACAGTGTTATCGGTAAATTTAATTAACATTTCACGTTCAAATCTAATTGAAGATTTAACTATTGCTAGGAGCAAAACTGGTGATACTCCATTCTCGATCATTTACCAAATTTAATAATTTAAATTGTCAATTCACATTTCAATCTAATTAAAGATTCATTAAAACTCCATTTAGTTTTAATCTTCCCAAAAATCAATATTAATGATTATTTAACTTTGGAAACACAAACATGCCGCATTGACAATCTACACCGTACTATTAATTTCTGCCGATATATAACCTCTAAGCTCGTACATCTTAGAGAAGGGTGTTAAGCAAGAGAATAAATTCTCTGCCACCAAACAGATATATATTTAGCAGAGATCAACCGTACAGTTCGAAATACAATGTTAGACATGTAATCATGTCTTTAACTGGGTTAAAGAACTGGTGTCATTTAAAACACAGTTCACGAAAAACCAAATCACATTCCATTAATTATGGAATCTTCACGGAAAATAAATCAGTATATAATCGATATCAATTTCTGTATCCGACTAATAATATGAATGGAATAACGACAAAGCCTTTTAAATTCCATATATATTAACAGTCTTCCTCCACAGAAGGTCACTTCGATCATTATCAATCGAATTCCATTCAATTCCAATTTAATATATTAAATTGGAAAACATTACTTTGGGAAATTCCTGTTAAAACTTAATAAAAAGATTTAAAAATTCCAAATCACATTTCACTGTAAATCGGGTTAAAGAACGAATGTCGTTAAAAACACAGTTCATAATAATTCCAATTCACATTCCATTTTCAATTCCAATTAAATGTTAATTAAATGTTAATTCTTCTTTAAATCTTAATTAAAAGAATTATTCTTTCCACACGGGGTTTAAGAATAGTGTTATTTAAGACACCATTCACGACAAACCTAAAATCCCATTTCTTTTATTCAGCCCCAATCAAATATTAATTAATTGGAAAAACACTTTACTAAATCTTAATTAAAGATTTATTCTTTTCTCAATTGGGTTTAAGAACAGTGTTATTTAAGACACCATTCACGACAAACCCAAAATCCCATTTTTTTATTCAATTCCAATTAAATATTAATTAATTGGAAAAAAACTTCACTAAATCTTAATTAAAGATTTATTCTTTTCTCAACTGGGTTTAAGAACAGTGTAATTTAAGACATCATTCTCAACAAACCCAAAATCCAATTCAATATTAAATACAAGGCCTTGAATAGAAATTATATCGGCTTATATTCAATATCAAATTCTTAAATCAACACATATCGTATTGGGAATAACGATTTATATATCTTCCAAATTCCTCCACAATATCCGTATAATCATGAAATCCAATATTGAAATATTCCGAAGATAATTTCGATTCAAATCCATTCCAATTCATATATTATAAATTCTGGTTATTTTTAAAACCATTTCAAATTCAATTTATTTATTTAAAAATATTGGATTATAAATATAGTTCGTAACTAGTTCATTTTGATAAAAATATATTTTTATCTTTTCAAATATGGAATTTTTCATCCCAATTCTTTCCAAATCATTTATTATGATTTTACACAAATTATTAATATTTTTAGTAATTTTATCAAGGCCCATACAGTCGATTTCCATAAACGGTCATCGAACTGCACTTACAACGACCTTTCCCAATTTTGATTTGGACAGAATTCCAATCCAACCGTTAGATTTCAAATCTCTTATATCCGTTGGAAAGCTATTTTCGATACGAACCCAACGGTTTCGGTTTTAGGAGAATCTGACGGTTGGATCTCCCGTAATATCAATTCGAAGTCAATGGTCGAAATTCGCGAACTGCGCGGCGCGTTCTATTCGGGCCATTAAATAAATTAATAAATAAATAAATATATGTTATATAGATTACTTATATATATTTCATCGATTTCCATTTAAAACGTATTTTATAAATCGTTTATAAATTCGTTTTAAAATGATTTCAACTTCATATTCAATTTTAAATCAAAATTGAATATTCCATATCATTAATATATAAATGATAATATTTTCAAAACATTAGTTCTTGAAATCACTTCCTTTTTGATATTCATTATATAAATGAATAAAATCGATATAAATATCGTTCACTTCAAAATGGCGCATCTCTAATCAACACGGCTTCATAAATTTTAATATTTCCGTGTCCATCCCAAATCAGACATCAAAATCATATTTTGATCCATTACTGAATATTATTTTAAAATATTAGTTATTTTAAAATATTCATTATTCGCCATTTTAAAATATTCGTTATTTTAAAATATTTGTTCTTTCTAAATTGGAATCAGACACAGTCAATTACCATATAATTTTATTTATATGGATTTCATACACACATGTACACAACGATGATCAAATAAAGTCGACCATCATCCAGAGTGCATTACACAACTGCATAAGCGTTAAATATAAATAATTAATGCTTACAACAGTCTGTCAACCCATCGATTGACATACAACTAAATATTGGGATTTGTGTATATCCAATATCATCCCAATACCCGCGTGGGGTTTTCAAACAACAAACACTGATTATTATTTGTGCAGTTGGGCGATGTGTAAAATATATCATCCCAATCCATATTAGTCAAATGTGTGTACATAAAAAATATTCCGATTTGTAAATGAATATTTATTTTATTCATATACATGTTAAAAATTATATTTTTAACTATAAAATATTTATTTCCACTCATGAATATTTTATACAGTTCATTTATACAATAAAAAATGATATTTTTACTGTTCTAACATTTTTAGAAAATTTTGGCAGCCTAACGGCGCGATACTAGAACCGGAATAAAGTCTAGCCTTATCCCTCGCCTAATAATGGCTCATGCCATATACAAACCAATTCTAATCAATTCATTTCAATTCCCAAACCAAATTCAAACAAATAAACCAAACAACCAAACAAACATGATTTCAAACAAAGGTGTCGGGTGCTATTAAGCACCGTCAGCATCCTAGTATATATATTTAACTAGAAACAAGAGTAGAGTGAAAAGTTCTCACTTTTGAGATCCACTCCTCCATTCTATATTTCTGAACGGTTCAGATTTGGATTTGTTTTCCACCAATTCCATCGCAATCTGTTTCACATGACCTTTATATTAAAAATCACATTTTTATTCTGTTACTACATAAATAAAAATCATATTTTTATTCTAACGTTATATATATAAAAATCATACTTTTATAACAACGCTAAATGGATAAAAATCACATTTTTAAAATGAAGTTATTTAAATAAAAATCATATTTTTACTTTGCTACATGATAATAAAAATCACATTTTTAAACCGCTATTATATTGTAAAAATCATATTTTTATAATGCTACTTCATATATAAAAAGTATATTTTTATATCGCTACTCGTATAATTAAAATTATATTTTTGTTATGCTATTGTATAAATAAAAATCATATTTTTATTTTGCTATTCAAATAATAAAGATCCAATTTTTACATGCTTTTCATATAAATATAAATCGTATTTTTTGTTTGTCATTTTCATATTAAAAATCATATCTTTACCGTGTTAAAAATCATATCCTTTTATTTATAAAAATCATATCTTTTTATTTATAAAAATCAAATCTTTTATTTATAAAATTAAAATCTTTTTCAATATAAAAATCAAATCTTTTATTTATAAAAATCAAACCTTTTTCAATATAAAAATCAAATCTTTTTCAATATAAAAATCAGATTTTTTTTCAATATAAAAATCAGATTTTTTTTTCATCGAAGAAAATAAATAAAATCATGTAAATAAAAACTTACATTTACTGCTGCAGGAGGGGGGGTTTCACTGCCGGAGGGGTGGTCGGAGGAGTGGCTGATGTGCGCAGGGGGGTTGGAGGCGTTGGAGGTGGGGCAGCAGGCTTCTGGCAGCGGCTCTGGCTGATTTGGGTCAAGAGGGTGCGGATTTTCATTGGTGGACGAGGAGAGAGGTAGGGGAGGTGGAGGAAGAAGGGGGTTGGTCGGAGGGGGTCTGGGGTGGTGCGGCGCAGCGATGGGCCCCCAGGGCGACTGCAGCGTGAACGATTTGGGGGGTGTAAGTTTTTAATTCGATCTCCAAATCGAACCCACCGACTGTCGTCCCTAACCAAATACCCCCATCCTGAACACAATGGGATATGTCCGGTAAGCCAATTCAACCTTTTCTATTAGTTTCCGTTAAATTTAAAATATAAATCAATATATTTTAAATTCAAACGCACATTTTAATTTACTGGGGGCACTTACTGACTCCAAAAATTCCAGAAAAATAAATCTGGCTATGTTTTGATGATACGGTCCTAACAAAACTAATTTCGTCGAATTTGGAGACCGTTTGAAAAATAGTCATTTTTCAGTCGATTAAATTCAAACTAAATTGACCAAACACGTTTAAATTTACCATGCTCACATATTAATTCCAAAAATTATGAATTTTGGAATCTAACAATAATTTGACATTCCGGATCCAACAAAAGTGGTATCGCCAAAAGCGGAGGTCGTTTGCAAAATCGTTATTTTTAAGGGCTATATATTATATAAATTCCATAACGACTATTCTGAATTTTCAACTGGTCGTAACTTTTTATTCCTGTTATGAAATATGGATTTTTCACATCCGTTGGAAAGATATTTTCAAACAGATTCAAATACTTCTAGTTTTACTAAAATCGCGTTTATTTTGAATCCTGTACACTCATTTGAAATTTGAAATCGAATTTTCAAACTACTGCGCCATTTTGAATTCCTTTTATAATTAAAATAAATATTTATATTCTAACTTCGATTTAAATAAATTTATACACTCTAACACTATTCAAATAAATTTCTAGTCATTATTATTTAAAATAAATCATTTTAAATATTCAAAATTCATTAAAATCGCTAAAATAAAAATTTTAAATTGGTTCTGATTTTTCGGGTTGTTACAATCTCCCCCACTTACAATCTTTTCGTCCTCGAAAAGGAAGGGAGCAGAAAGTTGTTTAACTATCTAACCCAACTTTCAGTTTGGCTTTCATTCTTCAACTTTTCAGTTTTCAAGAATTTCTAATTTTTCAAACATTTGGCTAACACCCTAAATTTTCGAAAAATTTCGCCATAACCTCCGTTGTACGGGGAGACATTTAAAACCACAACTAGCCACGTAGGACTCTCATCATCCAAAAAGAAAAAGAAAAAGCCTAGCGGCTAGCCAATCGTCTCATAAAATCATCCAAACCCAATAAATTAGTAAACATGTACCTATTTGTCGGGCTTATAATTTTATTCCTCTTCTCTAGCCTCCTTGCAATGACCTGTTCACACATATATACGTACATGCATGCATTTGCAATCAATTTTCAGGTCAGTTCAACATTTGATTCAATTTGGCTTAATTGTTCAAAATTTTAATTAGTCAACCAATAATCAAACAACACAACCAGCAATCAATTAGTTGACTATCTTTTCAAATTCATAATTTATATATATATAAAAATCCATTTTTGATGCCAAGTCACAACAATAGACCCTATCAAGTTTTGGTTCTCACACCAGTCAATTGGAAATATATAGATATCCCACTTTCGAAGCTCGAAAATAACACCGATGATGGGGCCCCATCATCAGAATCATTCCCGGGCGACTAGAGTCTATATCTATCCAGTATATTAAAACTTCGAATATACCTTTGCAAGGCGTACATGCAAAATCTTTATATATTCGATTGTCCAAATTCAATATAAAATAAATATTCAAATGCGTACAAAATGGTTTTAAATTTTCAAAACAAAATTTGTTTTTATAAATAATACTCTTTTAACTCATTCTAGGATATTACTTATCCTATCTCTAACGAGTCATTCCCATTGGATATTACTAATCTAATCTCTGATGAATTTTTTCGTTCATTTCTAATGTATCTTGTTCTCGAGCTCTGTAAACCAAAGCTCTGATACCAAAATATAACGACCCGAGCTTCCGCGGTCTCCGAAGAGAAGTGAGAGAACGGATTGTCTGAGAACACGACAAATCAGAACACAAACAGAAGAACATTTCATTGCTTATCACAAAAATTACATCAGAGTACAATAATATAACAGAGTATGAATAATTAATATACATCAGAAAAATATCAGAGATTTAAATTACATAGCAGCGGAAAATAATACATAACCCAACTGAAAGAGATACACGGATACAGAGCGTTCCAAATATAGTTCCAGCTGTAAAGCAGGATCCTGTGAATATAATATCTACAAAACCAAAACTACTAGCTGCCCGTGAGGAAAATAGGATCACCCAGAGTTTAGGTTAAAACAATAAACTCCAGGTCAGTCAGGTGACTGGTGTGAGAACTAAAACAGTTAATAAATCTTTACTTTAAAAATAAAGTAAATCAAGGGACCACGTCATATAACATGGAACGGGTTTCCTTCCAAGAATACCAGTGCATAAATAAACATCGCAATGCTTTTTGGAAAAATGAAGCTATTATAATACCCAGGTCCCATCACACAATGCAACGCAAGCCGGAGGATAGGGTTTTACCTTATAATAGCCAAACATGCTTGGTACGTTTAAAACAAATCATTTTGATACTATTACAGTGTAAAGTGTATGAAAACAACTTCAAATATAAATGTATCAATCATAGACGGCATAGTATCCCATGCTACTATGTCGCCATATAGGTTTACAACTAAAACCGAAATGTCACGTATTGGAAATTGTATTTCCGTCATGAGTTTAGGCAAGGGATGTACTCCTTTCCGCTTCGAGACACTCTAGCAAATGTCTCAGGACTCCACACTCTGGGCAACCCTTGGATGCTTCAGGGTCGGTCCTCTCTTACGTTTGAGGATTGTTTATTCCTGAACACACGTTTCCCAGTCCTATCGGACCTATCCATCAGCTCCGTAGTAACCGATATATCTGAGACGCCTCGCAATCCAACAACCACATAGGTAAAAATATAATAAATGTCTGGACTCCATACCATGACACCACCCATAGCTAGAAAGAAACATCGTGCTCTCCCTGCAGTCCATTATCCCGTTTTTGATTCTTACCGAGGTGTGAGGCTCACGAATTAACGCCATACACAAAGCTATGCTATATTAAAGTCGTGCTTTGATCATCAACCACAAGACTCTGCTTTTCAACAGAAGCCTTGATCACTTGCATCTCAGCATGCCACACTGACAATTCACGCCATGCAACTGATGTGTATCGATACATAACCTCTGAGCTTATACGTCTCAGATAAGGGCATTAAGCAAGAGAATAAATTCTCCGCCACCAAACAGATATATATTTAATAGAAATCAATCAACACAGAATAAAATCCAATGTCAGACACAAATCCTTTACTAGTTCGTTCTGGGTCTGAACGAAACAGGAGGCACCTTATTCCTCGTCTCATATATCCAATACATGAGAGAGGTCCTCGCATATCCGATCGATCTCCAAGTACGTCTAGACGATCACCACTTATTGCCTTGTCTTGGGTGTACAGCCCAATCAAGACATCAGTAATCATCCAAATGATGTGAAGACCTCTGATCTTCAACCATCATCTTCATCGTCGACTTATCGTTGAATCAGTTATTCGGAATGGGTATAAACCCGGCCTTTCCAAATAACTCACGTATATAATAAACAAGTGCTATAAAAACACAACATACGCCTCATTCCAATTCTAAATAATCTTATCCTTTGGGAAAGGTTCCCACTAATTTTATCAAAGATAAATTCTTTAAATTTATTCTTTAATCTTCCTTTGGATATCAATTCAAACCAAATTAAGGTTTATCCAAAATAGTCGGGATTAACGCCCCGTACCGAATTAATCATTTCTTTTATTTCCCAATCCCAACCTATTAATCCCATGGAGCAAAACTGGTAATACTCCATATCTAACACCACGGTGTTATTGGTAAATTTAATTACCATTTCACGTTCAAATCTAATTAAAGATTTAACTATCGCTAGGAGCAAAACTGGTGATACTCCATTCTCGATCATTTCCCAAATTTGATAATTTAAATTATCAATTCACATTTCAATCTAATTAAAGATTCATTAAAACTCCACTTAGTTTTAATCTTCCCAAAAATCAATATTAATGATTATTTAACTTTGGAAACACAAACATGTTGCGTTGACAATCTACACCGTACTATTGATTTCTGCCAATATATAACATTTAAGCTCGTACGTCTTAGAGAAGGGTGTTAAGCAAGAGATTAAATTCTCCGACACCAAACAGATATATATTTAGCAGAGATCAACCATACAGTTTCAAATACAATGTTAGACATGTAATCATGTCTTTAACTGGGTCAAAGAACTGGTGTCATTTAAAACACAGTTCACGATAAACCCAAATCGCATTCCATTAATTATGGAATCTTCACGGAAAATAGATCAATATATAATTGATATCAATTTCCGTATCCGACTAATAATATAAATGAAATAATGACAAAGCCTTTTAAATTCCATATATATTAACAGTCTTCCTCTACAGAAGCTCACTCCGATTACTACCAATCGAATTCCATTCAATTCCAATTTAATATATTAAATTGAAAAACTTTACTTTGGGAAATTCCCGTTAAATTTTAATAAAAAGATTTATAAATTTCAAATCACATTTCATTGTAAATCGGGTTAAAGAACGAATGTCATTAAAAACACAGTTCACAATAAACCTAATTAACATTCCATTTTTAATTCCAATTAAATGTTAATTAATTGGTAATTCTTCTTTAAATCTTAATTAAAAGAATTATTCTTTTCACACGGGTTTAAGAACAGTGTTATTCAAGACACCATTCACGACAAACCCAAAATCCCATTTCTTTTATTCAATTCCAATTAAATATTATATAATTGGAAAAAATTCACTAAATCTTAATTGAAGATTTGTTCTTTCCTTAACTGTGTTTAAGAATAGTGTTATTTAAGATACCATTCACGACAAACCCAAATCCCATTTCTTTTATTCAATTCCAAGTAAATATTAATTAATTGGAAAAAAACTTCTCTAAATCTTAATTAAAGATTTATTCTTTTCTCAACTGGGTTTAAGAACAGTGTTATTTAAGACACCATTCATGACAAACCCAAAATCCAATTCAATATTTAATACAAGGCTCTGAATAGAAATTATATCGGCTTATATTCAATATCAAATTATGAAATCGACAAATATCGTATTAGGAATAACAATATTCCAAATTCCTCCACAATATCCGTATAATCACGGAATCCAATATCGAAATATTCCGAAGATAATTTCGATTCAAATCCATTCCAATTCATATATTGGAAATTCTGGTTATTTTTAAAACCATTTCAAATCCAATTTATATATTTAAAAATATTGGATTATAAATCTAGTTCATAACTAGTTCATTTTGATAAAAAAAAATATTTTTATCTTTTCAAATATGGAATTTTTCATCCTAATTCTTTCCAAATCATTTATTATGATTTCACACAAATTATTAATATTTTTAATAATTTTATCAAGGCCCGTACAGTCGATTTCCATAAACGGTCATCGAACTACACTTACATCGACCTTTTCCAATTTTGATTTGGACAAAATTCCAAATCCAACCGTTAGATTTCAAATCTCTTATATCCATTGGAAAGATCTTTTCGATACGAAACCAACGGTTCCGGTTCTAGGAGAATCGGACGATTGGATCTCCCGTAATGTCAATTCAAAGTTAATGATCGAAATTCACGAACTGCGCGGCGTTGAACGTTCTATTCAGGCCATTTAAAATATATATATATATAATATTATATATATTTCGTTGATTTCCATTTAAAATGTATTTTATAACTTTTTTATAAATTCGTTTTAAAATGATATCAAATACATATTCAATTTTAAATCAAAATTGAATGTTCCATATCATTAATATATAAATGATAATATTTTCAAAACATTAGATTTTGAAATCACTTCCTTTTCGATATTCATTAGATAAATGAATAAAATCGATATAAATATCGTTCACATCAAAAATGCGCATCTCTAGCTAACACGGCTTCATAAATTTTTAATATTTCCGTGTCCATCCCAAATCGGACATCAAAATCATATTTTGATCCATTACTGAATATTATTTTAAAATATTAGTTATTTTAAAATATTCATTATTAACCATTTTAAAATATTCGTCATTTTAAAATATTTGTTCTTTCCGAATTGGAATCAGACACAGTCAATTACCATATAATTTTATTTATATGGATTTCATACACACATGTACACAACGATAAACAAACACAGTCAACCATCATCCAGAGTGCATTACACAACTGCATAAGCGTTAAATATAAATAATTAACCCTTACAACAGTCTGTCAACCCATCGATTGACATACAACTAAATATTGGGATTAGTGTATGTCCAATATCATCTCAATACCCGTGTGGGGTTTTCAAACAACAAACACTGATTATTATTTGTGCAGTTGAGCGATGTGTAAAATATATCATCCCAATCTATATCAGTCAAATGTGTATACATAAACAAATTGTCTGATTTGTAAATGAATATTTATTTCATTCATATACACGTTAAAAATTAAATTTTTAACTATAAAATATTTATTTACACTCATGAATATTTTATACAGTTCATTTATACAATAAAAATGATATTTTTATTATTCTAACATTTTTAGAAAATTTCGGTAGCATAACGACGCGATACTAGAACCGGAATAAGTTCTAGCTTTATTCCTCGCCTAATAATGGCTCGTGCCATATACAAACCAATTCTAATCAATTCATTTCAATTCCCAAGCCAAATTCAAACAAATAAACCGGTCAACCAAACAACTAAACAAATATGGTTTCAGACAAAGGTGTCGGGTGTTACTAAGCACCGTCTGCATCCTAGTATATATATTTAACTAGAAACAATATTAGAGTGAAAAGTTCTCACCTTTGGGATCCACTCATCCATTCTATATTTCTGAACGGTTCAGATTTGGATTTATTCTCCACCAGTTCCATCGCAATCAGTTTCCTACGATTTTTATATTAAAAATAACATTTTTATTCTGTTACTACATAAATAAAAATGACATTTTTATTCTAATGTTATATATATAAAAATCAAATTTTTATAACAACGCTAAATGGGTAAAAATCACATTTTTAAAATGAAATTATTTAAATAAAAATCATATTTTTACTTCGCTACATGATAGTAAAAATCACATTTTTAAACCACTATTATATTATAAAAATCATATTTTTATAATGCTACTTTATATATAAAAAGTATATTTTTATATCGCTACTCGTATAATAAAAATTATATTTTTATTATGCTATCAATAAAAAACATATTATTATTTTGCTATTCAAATAATAAAGATCCAATTTTTACATGCCACCCATATAAATAAAAATCGTATTTTTTATTTGCCATTTTCATATTAAAAATCATATCTTTACCGTGTTAAAAATCATATCCTCTTATTTATAAAAGTCATATCTTTTTATTTATAAAAATCAAATCTTTTATTTATAAAAATCAAATCTTTTTCAATATAAAAATCATATCTTTTATTTATAAAAATCAAATCTTTTTCAATATAAAAATCAAATCTTTTTCAATATAAAAATCAAATCTTTTTCAATATAAAAATCAGATTTTTCATCGAAGAAAATAAATAAAATCACAAAAATAAAAACTTACATTTACTATTGCAGGAGGAGGGGTTCACAGTCAGAGGGGTGGTCGGAGGAGAGGGTGAGGAACACATGGGGGTCGTAAGCGTTGGAGGTGGGGCAGCAGGCCTCTGGCTGCGGCTCCAGCTGATTTGGGTTGGGAGGGTGGGGGTTTTCATTGGTGGACAAGGAGAGAGGCAGGGGAGGTGGAGGAGGAAGGGGGCTGGTTGGAGGGGGTCTGGGGGGTGCGGTGTGCCAATGGGCCCCCAAGGAGACGGCGGCGTGAACGATTTGGGGGGGGGGATATCGAGGTTAGGGCAGCGGTTTTTTTCTGATTTGAGATTAGAGAGAGGGTGGAGAGGGTATATTTATATTTTATTATATTATTTTATCCATAAAAGTAAGTTTTTCATTCGATCTCCAAATCGAACCCACCGATTGTCGTCCCCAACCAAATACCCTCATCCCAACACAATGGGATATGTCCGGTAAGCCGATTCAACTGTTTCTGTTAGTTTTCTTTAAATTCAAAATATAAATCAATATATTTTAAATTCAAACGCACATTTTAATTTACCGGGGCCACATACTGACTCCAAAAATTCTGAAAAAACAAATCTGGCTAGGTTTTGATGATATTGTCCTAACAAAACTAATTTCGTTGAATTTAGAGACCATTTGAAAAATGGTCATTTTCCAGTCGATTAAATTCAAACTGAATTGACCAAACATGCTTAAATTTACCACGCTCACATATTAATTCCAAAAATTATGAATTTTGGAATCTAGCAATAATTTGACATTCCAGATCCAACAGAAGTGGTCTCGTCAAAAATGGAGGTCGTTTGCAAAATCGCTATTTTTAAGGGCTATATATTATATAAATTCCATAGTGACTATTCTGAATTTTCAACTGGACATAACATTTTATTCCCGTTATGAAATCTGGATTTTTCACATCCGTTGGAAAGATATTTTCAAACAGATTCAAATATTTTTGGTTTTACTAAAATCCGGTTTATTTTGAATCCTGTGCAATCATTTGAAATTTGAAATCGAATTTTCAAACTACGACGCCATTTTCAATTCCTTGTATAATTAAAATAAATATTTATATTCTAACTTCGATTTAAATAAATTTATACGCTCTAACTCTATCCAAAATAAATTTCTAGTCGTTATTATTTAAAATTAATCATTTTAAATATTCAAAATTCATTAAAATCTCTAAAATAAAATTTTAAATTGGTTCTGATATTCCGGGTTGTTACAGCTGCCTTAGGCGATGGCCTAGCCCTCCTACCCCTTGGGCTGGGCCTGTGTCCACCGTCCACCACCGTCGATCGGTAGGCCATCCCCGAGCCTTCCTCTCCACAGAAACTTATCACACTTGATCTACCCATTCCCCTACACAATCCACTTAAACCCATAACCACAGCAGTTTACCCAAAACCTAAACTTCCTTCGTTCGTCCATCTCTGATCACCAGTGCTCACCGAACTTCGCCCACTTATTCCCCGACCTTTGCGAAGCTCCCCTATGCACAGTTTCCAATTATCATTGCCAAGCTTCAAGAATTAAATTATTTTATCCCAACCAAACTTTCCAATTTTTCTCACACTATAGGTTTGTAAAAATTCTGATTATTGTTTTTAAAAAAACCATGTTTTTCGATTATAGATAAATCCATTTTCTTGAGTTCAATATGATGATTAATTTTTTTGAGTTAAAACCCCTTTTGTTGTAATATATATATATATATATATATATATATATATATATATATATAGGGACTTTCTCAAGGTGGAATGATGTTTAAACTAATATATACTTACTGTTGACAAATCTTGTGTTGAAATCAAATTCTTAAATACCCTAGATTTTTAGTTATGGGAATTTCTTCTCCTAGGCAATAGTTATGAGAGGAACAGAGCTTTGTTTAGGCTTTATAAATTTCAAGATTTCTTCCCATGTTTTCGTTCATGATGATCACAACTTTTTAAACATATTACATACAGGTATATGTATATATCGTATGGTTTACTTCTTTATATATATTCCCAGGTTCTAGATTTTGTGTTCTTTTCCTTACTCTGGTTTTTCCTAGATTTTGTTTAGTTTTAATTCCAGCATGAGACCCATATCAACATACTGATATATGCACCGCATATATAGATGCATGATCAAATAACAAAGGGGAATTTTCCCTCCTAATTTAATCCTCTAGTTTTAGCATATAAGTTCCAAGCTTCTACTCTTTATGCTCATTGATTTTAGCATTTCCAGGTTCCACTCAAATTATGCTCTAGTACCATGTTAGTTGTCTGCCATTGCTTTAGTTCTAGTTTGTTTTTTAACTTCAGATTTATGTGAGGGGGTATACAAATGTATTTATAAATGAATAACTAGTAAGATATAGCTTGGTGCATAGGCTTTAGATAGTGCACAGAATGAATGGTAATAGGTTGTTATAAGTTAATTGAAAGGAAATGCTTAGTTTAGTCAGTTTCCATTTATAATCTTCCATGATTTTCCCATCATGGCCATGTGCAAAAACTGACTCTATTCTTAAGCAAATTCGTGTTTTAAAAAGGTATGCAGGGTGTACTAACCAATGCTACGGCTATACATTAGAAACTAATGGAGAAGTAAATATTCCACTGCTGGTTGCCATGGTTCTTGCTATTATGAGCAACATGTCATGTTCTTGGATGTAATTTTTATCCTCTTGTTCATAATATTCCTGGTCGTTGGGCTTGGTGAAATAATGATTTGGATGCTTCTGCAGCGAATATGGAATCGTGCCTTGTTGGTGAATAGTATTGATGGTAAGGGACTCATTCCCTTACTGTGTATCGCTGCTTTCCTTGGGAGGCATATGATGTTGTACCTTGTTATTTGTACAATGTCAAATGTAAATGCCTACGTAAATGGTCTGTTCACCCCCCTTGCGTGGTGTGCTAAGAACTCCATGGTAGTCTAGTATTTTAGCTAGCTCTTGTATTATAATCTAGAATAGAAATAGTGGATGGCTCACTATAAATGTCGCATCCAGTGGACGATCCTTTTAAAAACCGAAACAGTAATCTGGCAATCAAACTCCAGTAACTATTGTAATTATTATTTGTTATAATAACAAGTATTGCAGATCACTCTAAAAACCTGTCGGCTATGCCAAAAAAAACAGCTCAATAATTACCTTTAGACACCGTTAATTAACAGATTAAATAACTTTAAGAAATTTTGTTAAGTTTAAACAACTATTTTGTTAAAAATATATCTATTAGATTAATTGAAAACAAATTATTTTAATATAAATTTCGATTAAAACAGTTGACTTAGTCAAGTTGAAACCTCATTTAACTTGTTAACTGATATCAGTTCATCCTTCCTTTTGAAATTAATTAATGAGTTAATTAATTTAATATAATCCCACATATTTGTTTATAAAAAACAAATTCCTTAGGTTAATTTTTGATTTACTCGGTTATAAAACTTATTCAAACATAAAAATTTGGTACATAAAATATTTTATAATACTTACTAAAATCCAATTATAAACATGGTTTTATTTATGAAACCTTTTATTTTAAATAACTTATATAAATTAAAATTTAAAACCTTGCTTCATTTATAAAAATAATTTTTATAACTTCAATTTCGTCAATTCGCCTAATGGTGAATCAATGTCTTAAAACGATGGATTTTTAGGCTATCTGCTTCTAATCACTTAATTAATACTGTTTATTGATTAATAACACATCAAATGTTGAACTTAATTCAACAACCAACATACAAACCAAATTAAACATTATTTGGGTTAAACAGTTCCTATATTAATAACATGAAATTAAGTAACATTCAAAATCTTTGAGGAATCCAGTTGGATACCTCCAACCTAATCTCCCTGCATCACAGCTCATAATATCATTATTTAATTGCATATGAAATAGAAATTTTAATCTAATTTATTTAAAATGTATAAATTTCATTAATCAACAACAAAACAACAATCATCAAAAGCATCCAAACAGACAATTTATACTAACAATGATGAATACTATGATTATATGAATTTTACCATATCACAATATTTCAGAAATCATGAGAGTTAACTCACGTTTCGTTTTCAATTGATGATTACTTGTCGATTTATATAATTTCGAACTAGTGTTTAAAATAATATAAAAAACCAATTGGCTCCAAATCACTTCCATCTAACTTGTAAGCGTTGTACACGTTTATACGATCCCAACAGATCTTGTTTCGCTAGAATATGACCACGTATGAATAAATTACACGTGTTATAAGTTATACTCGAATTAAAATAAATTTAAATTTCATTAACAAACTTAATTACTTTTATTAATTCCTTAATCCTCTTACTCATCGCTTCCTCTCCCGATTTAAATGTTGTCCCTCTAGTATCTAAACCCAAATATCTATGTCCTTCTCTCCTCCCCCTCTTTATCTTCTAACCACCAAATTCGATGAGGCCACCACCATTCACTTCCTTCTCGCTAGAGCTTTCGCCTCCACCACCAAGATGTCCAACTCACAACGCATTCGGCACTTCCTTACTACATCACCAATAAAGTTGTGATACCTTTAAGCATCAATCCTTGCTAAACTCCGCCTCCAACCCAGAAGTCCAATGCTAACCACTGTTCCGCCCAACTCCTCCCACGTCGACGAAAAACTCTAACCCTAGGTCTTGACAATAACATGCCGAGCTTCGTAAAATATGCTCGAGCCAATAGAAAAGTATATCTGCGTGAAGCCCTTAATCATACGATCATAACATATCCGATTTCACATGATTTCATTAAGGATTTTATTTTATACAATTTTTAGAAGAATTATGTTGGTGGTGGCTCGTTTTGCAGTTATAGACAATAGTTAACTAGGTTTTTAGCAGAAGGAGATGTGTTTATAGAGGAAGATATTAATATTTTATTTGATTATAATATCGTCAAGCGTTCTAGCCTTGCATGAACACTCGAACCGTTTGATTATCACAAAAATTGACGCCCTGCTATATTTCAATATTCCGGACACTATGAAACTAGCTTCATCGAATTTCGAGACCATTTGAAAAATGCCTATTTTAGTTTCAAAGTGTAAATTATTATGCCTTTATATCGCGCACGATCACACAATAACGCCAAATGTCCCAAAACTAGAAATAATAATTAACTATTACGGATTATATAAAATTAGTTTCGTTGAAATCCGAGGTCATTTGAAAATTGGCTATTTTCACATTTCAAATTAAATCAATTTCAAAACTATCAAATCCAGTGATAATAAATTATTATCGTATATACTCAAATAGAATTTATATTAATTGTTAGAATCATTTTCGATTCATTTTAACTTAGAATTCAATTATTTCTCATTTCCGTACTACGATAACTATCTATATCCAAAATTAATTCGCATTCCGCTTATTAAATCGTTCAAATCCATATTAAAATCCATTTATATTTCCAATTCAACATTTAAAATAAAATTTAAATGTTTAAAACTAAATGGCTAAAAATCCAGGTCGTTACATTTGTACTCCTATATAGTATTCTGTTTTATTACTGAAAATAGAATTGTTTAATGTGATACTCTCTTTTTATGTGTTTATGATGATCATTAGAAAAGAATAATGACAAAGGATATTGTAAATAAAATTATAGTAGAAGTAAAAAATAAATAACTAAAATAAGAACAAACAAAATTGATAGAAAGCAACAAATGTGGTAACTGCAATGAACGAGAATAAAAAGAGAAAATAAATTCTTCCAAAATAAGTTTAGGGAATTGAAAATGAAATTATTCTTATATAAACTATTCTTATAAAAGAAAATAGTAATTTTCATTGAGTAGCGATTGAACGTTTCAAGTACGAGGGGAATGGTGCATAAAACTAAAGTGGAAAATATAGGATTTTCCATTTTCTACCTATAACATGAGAAATCAAATTCGAAAAATTAGATTTTTTGAAATTTGTAAATTTGAAGAAGGTTGGTCGGGTTTGGATACAAAAATAGGATGAATTATGCCATTATCCAGTAAGGGTTTGGGAAATATTAGATGAATTTTTTTTTTTAAAATTATTGCATTCATATAGAAACTAGCAATATATTTAGGTTGTGTGCATCATGTTTTTGAAAATTTAAAAAAAATTGCATTCATATAGGAGGTACCTCTTAGACATCCACTGCATTCATGAATTTTTACAATGTATTGCACTTTGCACTACTAGACGGATGATTGCAAAATTAGGCATACACATGATGATTGTAAATTGCGCGAGCAATTACTTAATTTCACCGTTACTAATTTTCAAGGGAGAAATTTCTTAAAAGATAGGGGAATGTAACACCCCACATTTTGAATAATAAAATCATCAAAATAATTGCAGGAGTATTATGTGTTTGAAATTCAAAAACAAGTGCGTGTGCAAAAAAGGATTAAATCAAGAATGGGAAAGAAATTAGCATTAAATTGCAACATTTTTTAATTGATAATGCACGTTATTAATGACTTTAAAAGAGAAATAAATGGAAATAACGTCAGAGTTGAAAGTAGACAATAAACTTTAGAATTGCAACACGCATGTGAACACACATGTTTTTATATTTATTCCTATATAGACATAAAGTTCAGAAGTAACATGCGTTTGAATTTAAAAAAAGGCATGTCGTAAACAAAATTAAATCATAAAGTAAAGGAAATTTATTAACGTTAACATATTAGTAAAGTTGACGTTACCAAGAAATTAATACAAAGTAGCACAATCGGCTATAGGGCAAAACTCTAGATCTACGAATAGCCGCGGGCCCGCACCTTTAACAAGAAAGTAGCTAGCTTCCACCTTACAGCAAGGTGTGAAAGCCTTCGCCTATAGCTTCTACTTAGCAGCCAAAATAAAGTACTTCTGTCCAGGGTTGAGCCTTGGGATTTGACGGCGAACTTGAAAAGCCACCTACGTAGGCTTTACGCCCAATCATTCCAGATAACGCTTGCATCCTCTGTCTTACCGTGGCAGCTGGCACAGAGTTAGCCGAAGATTTAAGCTTGTGGGATAGGATGAATATAGCAGACCAGCGGATCTGGTGGTCGATAATCGTTCGAACTTGGTAAAGGTTGTCGCGGCACCTGTAGTAGAACAGAGGACTTATAGCGATGCCCGCAGACCGATTTACTATGTCTCCATTGCTGACGTTCATAAAAGAGGCCATATGGATTGGCCTGGGTCTTCTTCGGCTAATGAGACCTCGATCCCGAAGCCTTCGGAGTATCTTTTTGATAGGTGCCTCTATCTGTATGTGAAACTCGCTGCTAAAAGATCCCGCCCAGTGTCCCCCTCTTTCCCCCGCCGCCTTCCGACTTGCGGGAGTATATAATGAAAACTTCCGGATACTCATGCCCGTCGCCCGCCTGGAGTTGGATTGAATCAATTTCGTCTTCTTCCCTTAAATGAATCCCATTAAAGTCATGATAAGAGGACGGTACCCCTTACCTTACTCAAGAAAGAAAGTCATGTTGATCAATAGTAGTGTCTAAGAGGAAGGGTTGGCGCTTTGACTATTTTTTGTGATCAAATTCGAAACTTATCTTCTCCATAGATTCTCGGAAGAAAGCAATCAACTTTGCCCAAGTTGCAATGACAATACAGTATGTTAATTGGAGTCGATGAAGAATGTTTCGAAAGCAGCCTCCCGCTCACAATGAATATACCTCCCCAATTAATATACTACGGACGAAAGTGGACCTCTAGAAGAAACGATATTTTTATCCTTACCAACTGGATCTTGTTGCACCGGGTAACAAACACGCATGAACTATTTCTCGAAGTACATGTCCGAATAGTCCAAAATCTCAATAGTTAGCTCTAGGTCTTCCAGTCAAAAAATAACGTCGATGAAGACGTATAGATGCACTATTATGTGGTAAGGATTGCAATTTTCCATTAATTTCACGTATTGATCTTTACGTATGCCATCTCGAACCATCCTACCTATACTATTCCATATCTATAGGCGTAATCCGTTCCACATAGTGCAAGCTCGACCAAAGGTAGCGAAGCTGTGCTCCAAAGAGCGCATCGGGAGGAGTGCTCCAAATAGTACTCTGAGGGAGAGTAGCGGTGGTGCCGTAACGGCCTGAGACCTGGCTTTTGTCCTAATCTACTGATCTGATCGACATAAAAATAGTATTTTGCTTATTTTGACGATCTACAATATAGAAGAAACAGTTCGTGAATTACTAAATATGGGACCGTAGAGGTGGAATCAAACATAAAAAAAGAAGAATTGATTGAGTATCGAGGAGTAAAAGAATTTAGTCCAAAATAAAAAATGAAAGTGGATCCATTTTTTTATTCCTGAAGATCACATTTTCCAGTCGAAAAGATGATCTCGACAAAGAATCATCTTGAAAACGCTCCTCACCCCAGAGCCGTGTATTGTAAGTGAACCGAACCTGTCAGGAGCCCTTAGAGGCAAGTGAAGTTGGTGAGCCATATGATGGGCAACTATCTCCTGCTTCGGCTGCTTATGCTTCATCTCAGAATGATGGCGTTTGGGACCTTTCTTGGTGGAGTGACTAGGGAGCTAATTCCAGATCATAGTTTGATGACTGGAAAGACTAATTCTTATTAGGCTCGACGATTTCACACTCGACCAAACGGAAAGAGAAAGACAACTTATTCAACTAGTTTCAGTAGAAACTACGTATGCTTCCATAAATAGTTACTACTAGATTAACTTAACCTTACCTTTCACTTGTTAGTGTTAAGCATCACTCTAGCGAAAGAAAGAGAAGGCAAATATTTTCTATATACCGTGTTTTTTGTCAAGATTTCGTTGGTTTTGAGGGAGATTTCAAAATGACCTATTATAGTAAATTCATGATTTTGCGTAGGTAGTATAGATATCATTATAGGAGAAGTTGATCGTTGAAATGATAATTGATATGACAGAAACGGAAGTACAGGCTATAAATTCTTTTTCTAAATCGGAATCTTTAAAAGAAGTTTATGAACTCATATAGATCTTTGTTCTTATTTTCACCCTTATATTGGGAATAACAATAGGGGTACTAATAATTGTGTGGTTAGAAAGAGAAATATCTGCAGCAAAACAACAATGCATTGGGCCTGAATATGCCGGTCCATTGGGAATTCTTCAAGATACAGCAGATGGAACCAAATTAGTTTTTAAAGAGGATCTCCTCCCATAAAATTCTTGAAATAACTGCGTTTAAAATTGAAATTAGACGCGTTTTAGAAGTACTAATAAAATTTAATAAAACTGAAAATAAAAATCATTTTGAATAACGGTCACAAGATTTAACACATACGAATTGAAAACATAAACGCTAATTGTAACGACCCGGATTTTCAGCCGTTGAATTCTGAATATTTAAATTTGTTATTTGGATTATATACAGGAATTTATTTAATAAAACGATATTTAAACGTATAATTTATAATTATATTTAAATCGAGCTCGTAACGGCGCGGTAGTTCATAATTTGGCGATTCGAACTTTAAATGAATAAACAGAATTCGTTATAAGTCGGATTTCTGTGAAACAAGAAACATTTGAACCGTATTGATAATAATTTTCATATGAAAGAGAAAAATTCAGATTTCGTGTTATAATTTGTTAGTTATGGCCAAATCAAATTTTGAAATAATCGCTGTGGAAATCGTTATTAAAATATACGCGTTAAAATAGCCGTTTTGCAAACGGACTCAGATTTTGACGAAATCAGTTTCATTGGGACCTTAGCGTTAAATTATTGTACGGTGTTGAATTGCGTGGCAAACCGATGTCGTATGTGACCACGGTAGCCGTAAACGCCCGTTTATTTTCTATAACGCGTAATTAATTTAATAAAGGGTTATTTGAGTATAACTTGAACAGACGATCGAATTAGGCGACGAAAGAAGTCCCGTTGAGTTCGTATCGTCGATTAGAGTCAGGATAGGTATATAGTTTGTTATTTTTAGAGACCGACAAATTTGGTGTTCAAAATGGCATCGCAGTGCACGTAAAAATAGCCTACTGGGGAAACAGTCTCATAATGCGACGAAACTGGTGCTGTTGGGTTCGTATCGATTAATTATTACTAGATTTCAAAGTTTCAAGTTGTTTCGATTTATCTGGTGATCGTGAAAAATTTAAACGCGTATTTATTTCTGGTTTTATAAAGGAAATTTTTTCAAATGACCTCGGATTTCGACGAAACTTGTCCCATTGGGTCCAGAATACCTTTTTACACCAAGATTAGCTTTTTTTATCAGTAAACATAAGTCGACTGTGATTAGTTTTAACTGATACTTCACCGCGAAGTTTCGTTATAATATAAAATAATGATAATAAACTCAGTGCTTCATTTTTCTTCTTTTATGTCTGAACCCGTATCTTAATCTTCTTCCATTCAAAACAGTACCTCATCACTGATCTCTACATATATCTGATCGAATATCCTGTAAGCCTTGTCTACACTCAGTATACCCGTTCTTTTCAAATCCAACGCAAGATCTGGCTCAAAGATTTTCGACTGATCACCTTGTGGCTTTGTTCTGTCATCAGCAAGTATAATATGAAAACCAATCTATTTCAATCCGTATCAAATCTGAAAAAAATCCCAAGCAAACCATATTTAATTTCTGCCAAAATCTTAGATAAGATTATATTGTATTTTCGGCTAAAACATCAATCTCTTTCGGAACAACCTGTACAAAATAAAGTCTTCTATTCCTTTCATTACAATGCAAGCTTTTACTAACTATATACATATAAATAAACATGTCTGTCCCCAAACACTGGCTGATACCATCACATTCTTTTCCATTTTCAAGTGTCCCCGTACTTCTTTCTGATGTAATATCTGCAAGTATCTAATGAGGCACATGTTTAGTTTAATCAAACAGAAACCTACGTTGAATTTTTTTACATCTACCCTATTCTACAAACGTGGCGGCCAAGGTGTTAAATTCTATATAAACCTGCCTGTTCATTCTTGGACCAGCAGAACAAACCCAATTCTCATATTATTTGTTTCTTTCTAAACTAACAGTGAGAGAAAGAGAAAAAAGGGGGAAACAACAATTCGTATACATCCTACAAACCACTAAAACTCAAATATATAGACTTCCGGTGTATTGTTTCTTCTTCGCATACAGGTTCTCATACACTCGAAGTACACTGGTTCACTGTCTCATACACAGTGCCGAACTAAGGAGGTGTTGCAAGTGGATCAAGTGATGTTGGTTTACGAATCAGTGGAGTCTCGGGTCAGTACGAAGTGGGGAAAATGGGTGACTTGGTCATTGTAAATACGGTGGTGCATAGTGAAGGGGAAGGGGTCGCCGAGAGGAATACAATGAAGGGACTGGTGCGTTTCCAGTTGAGATGGAGGGGATAGGGTTTGAGGATGTACGGCTGAATGGGAT
The DNA here is from genome assembly GCA_030737875.1 of Allium sativum. Taxonomy (NCBI): domain Eukaryota; kingdom Viridiplantae; phylum Streptophyta; class Magnoliopsida; order Asparagales; family Amaryllidaceae; genus Allium; species Allium sativum. Next base: position 420,504,318 of record CM060924.1, read on the forward strand.
TGTGAGCGTGGGTACTAACACCAGGAGGAAGAAGTATTACATGCAGCTAATACGTGATTAACATGGCAAAAACTGGATTATTGGTTGGATGCTGAGAAGATACTGAGGAACAAATTGTGGTAGTAATCAAATAAGTTTTACATAAATTAATATTTCCAGCGTACTTAAATATATATATATATAAAGGATTTTTATCACAAACTAACAATGGAATTTCATGTTGTACTAATTCATCAACATGTTGTACTGATTTATCAACCAACCTGTATATAACTTTAATTAATGAAGTAGGAAAACCCATGCTACTAGCTTAATTCATCTTTGACAACCATAGTAATAATGGTTAAAACACGATTAGAGTTATTAATTAATTTAAAGATTTACCGCTAATAATGTTTACTCAAGTCAAGTCTTATAATGTCAATATATCGTTCATTCGCAAACAGAATTGAACGCGACGAGACCTATGTTGTGGAGCTGACAAGGCCGATAACAGAGCTACTAGAATTTCGTAGAAAAGTTTAAATGCCTGTTTCATTTTAAATGAAACAAAAGCAGCACCGTCAACGGTAGAACAAGGTGAGTAAACTCACTAACTCTGTCTCGTTTTATTTTTAATATAAACGAGTTTTAAATTTTACACTGTGTGATGGTTGCTTGGTTGAATAATTGATAAAGTTAGTTGATAGGATTACATCATGGATCAATTATTAGTTCTGCTATTTCATATTGATGTGAAATAATATTATTGATGTTATTAACATCTGTGGATGCAGGGAAACAGGTTGGAGGGATCCAAATGGATTCCTCAACAGTTATATTATTGTTTGTTATTTACTATGATATATACTGTGATTGATATGTTGTGTTTGATTTACCCTGGCCCTAGAAACTTGGTATATTAGATACCGTAAAATATTTTCGAATATGGGAAAGAAATTCGAGATTTTAAAAAGGAGATCCATTTCGAAAAAATAGGAATTTAACTTCAAATGGTCTTGAAAGATAAGAAACTTGTTTTAAATGAATAAAACAAGAAGTGCTTATAACGGCGGCTATAAATCTAGTAAATTATTTATCTTGGGATAAATTGAAATATAAAGTCAAGTTTGAATATATATATAGGAGGTGGAAATGGGTTTAAAACTGATATTTGTAAATTGTTTAACACTTAGTGATTTTAAATGAAATTCTTAACGAGATTTTAAATGGATAAAATAAAAAAACAAATTTTGTGAATGATTAGCAGTTAATAAAGGAGAAATTTGATTCAAAGGAATGAATCAAATGGACTTGATTATATAAAAGGGAATATTATTCATGACTGAAGTGAATAACGTTTTAAAGTGAAATTATTCATAAAAGGGATTTGAATTTGGAAATATAAATTCAAATGGAAATTTGAATGAAAGGGAAAAAGGAAGTTCGCTTTCAAAGAGATTTGAAAGGAAATCCAAACAAAGTTTGGAAGGTATTTTAAACCAAGGTGATGGTTCTAAAACAATTACTTAAGAATTGAATGAAACATTAAAGTAAGGTCTTTAATGGAAAAGAGATAAGGAAGAATTTTGATTGAAAAATATGTTTATATAAGGATATAAGCTTATAGTTATGTTTTATAAATTTAAACAGCGATTTTAATGCTGTCGTTATAATAGGTATTTTGTAAATTCTAAAGCAGTGATTTTTAACGTTGCCATTATAACGCGATCTTAACACTATGGTTATAATAAATGTTCTAAAATTCTAAACAACGATTGTAATGCTATTGTTAAAAGCAATGTTTAGAAATCAAATATTTGGAAACAACGATTATAACGCTACCGTTATAATCAATATTTTTCTTTAAAAGAAGTGTGTTCTTAGATCGGATCCGAGAGTCGTGTAAGGGACATTTTGTTAAAGTTGTGAGCTTTGACTATTTCAAAGTTGAGAATGTTGTTCAATTAAGGTCTGGGAGGTAATTATACCCCAACTTGATTGACCTCATGATTGATGGAGGAATGGTTAAGATTCGATGGTGGAATTTGGTTAAGCAATATGGTCAGCTAATAAATGATTAGTGGGTTGAGTTATAATAACGATGTTTTATAACATCGCGTTAATTTGAAATGTTTTCTCAAATAAAATGAGAGATATTTTCTATACATAGAAAATGAAATGAATTGTTAATGAGGAATTCAGAAAAGGGAATTGGAAATAATAATTAAATAAGAAAAAAAGGGCCCAGTGTTGTTTGATGCTTGATCGGTAGAATTTCCAATTGGAAATATGACCGTTGATTGTATGGGTGTTTCTTTGATAGTTAAATCACCGACTATCAAAGTTTTATTATATTTTATACCTTCGTTATCAATATGGAGAGACCGGGATCAGATTGAATATCTGAAAACCACTCTGTATTGGTATAAGCGTTATAAAGCAACTTATGTTGAAGATAAATTGAAGACGGAGTAAAGTGCAAGGGCTGTTCTGTTAATCCTAGGTATAAATTGCCCATGATGGATTTATAGAACAGTGCCTTCGGTTTGTCCAGACCCAGGACAACTTGTATGGATGAGTGTCTGACAGAGTATTTCCAAAGGATTACGTACGTTGATTCCTTCAAACGTACGAAGTTGGTGGCATAGAAGGGAAACTTCTTTAGCCTAACAATCTGAGTATTTTTGTGGGAATCAATTAGTGATTTCCGATGGATCTGACAATGTGGCATTCAAAGTGAATGATGGCCAGATGTTCTAGAAGATAATTCAAACCTCAAGCCTCACAACCAGGAATTGACAAAAATTGGGCAGGCAGCATGGCTATGTGGGTCGCACCCATTAGGATGTATAATCACCTATCTAGAGAAATTCCATTTGTTCTTGAATCTATCGATGTTGTCCCTTTCGGGAAACGGTTGCTGATCCCAACCGTTGGTGATATACATTCGATACACTCAAGCGAAATGAGTGGTCGGTCATGTGAGGGCCGGGTTGCAAGACGTTCTTGTTGAACCCAGTGTATTTGTCTCTAGAGATACACTATCGGAAGGTGGTCCCATACCTTGTCATGTTGGAAATCCAATCTCCAATAAGCGCCCTGCGGTTTTCGATTTTATATTATATATGGAGCGTGAGATGCAAGCGTTCCGCTAGATTCTATTTATTTGATGTAGACATTATGATAATATCACCAGATTTTGATATCAAAATATTTTGGTTATCGTAAGGTAAAAACCATCCGTGTTTATGTGTGGATCGGTCTTACGATTATCATTTTCTTTCGAAAGAAATTTGAAAGTTAAACAAATGGTTGGAGTTTACTCACACCAGTCCCATGACTGACCCATAGTTTATTTTGTGTGTTTTCCCTAAACTCTTGGGTGCCCAAATTTGTACGGGCAGTCAAATAGTTAGGATTTTTCAGATTCACTTGGAGGAGCTCGAAGCAAGAGGCTTCACCCGCTAGCTATAGCTATCATATTTTCCACTTTGTATTTTGTTGTATCTGGAAACAGGTGTTTTATAGCTGTTCCAGAGATAACTGCTGTGCTCTGATGATGGTATGTATATATATACAGTTACTGATTTGTATTTCAAAAATTATGTCATATAATATATTTTATTCATTCCGCTGTGAGTTGTGATCTTCGTTTTCTTCTATTGTAATATTTCTTTCATTCTATTTCTCATCCTCTAACTTCTTTCTAATAATGATTTGTATTTCTGTGTCATTTGGGTTGGACGTGTGTTGTATTTAGTCGACTCAAAGGGTACGGATTTGTGGGTCGTTTCAGTTGGTATCAGAGCTTAAGGTTGAGTAGTAACCTTAGCTCTGTGGCGTATCTCAATAGAGATGGGGTTAGTAACACTCTAGGTTGAGTTTGAGTGTATATATATATGAGCGCGTATTTGTAAATTTGATATAAAATTGTTTTATATTATGTTGACTGGTTTGTTGAGTGGTTTATGAATTCTGGTCGATGCAGGATGTACAACTGTATCGATAGGTGTTTCTAAACTCTCGGACAGAACAATTCGACGCAGTATTGATTTAAAATTGGTAAATGAAATAATTTTGCCCAAAGGATATTTTTGATATAAAAGTGATAATTTCTGAAATATTATACTATCTAGATTTGTTGATTGTTATTACAATCAAATGGAATTATAAAACATTGAAATGATTATATAACCAAGATAAACTAGAATTAAATTCAAACCAGAATTTGAATTTAAATCCCGGGTGTTTAGAAAATATTTTCTCGAATATTATGAATATAACATTGTTTTGAAGGAATTTTTGAATAAGGATGATTTTGAATGGATTTTGAAAGTGATTGAGCACTGAAATCACTTCAGGGAGACGAGAAAATAATTCTGATAATGGGTCGTGACATTATTGGTATTCATTTTCAAGTTTCCGGGTGGTGGATTGCTTCCATGAAAATTAATTGATGGGAAATTGGTTTGAAAGGAGCAAGTTATTTCTATAAAATCCAAGTGATTTGAATTTGCAAAAAGATTTTAAATATATGTGTATAGTTATATGATTTCAAACTAATTTGAAGTAAACCTTGGGAATTCAAATCCTGAATTTAATATAAGTTAAATAGATTAAAAAGGTGGAAGTAAAATCGAATGGATAAAATTTAACTAAAGTTTAGTTAAATGGAGAGGGACGACCCTAAAGAAAACAAATTTGTTCGAAATCCATTGAAATGGAATCTGTTTGAAATTAGATGGAAAACTTGGCCCGATAAATGGTTTATAAGAAAATGATATGAACTGGTTATCATTGGACATATATTGAAGCATACAAAATTGTGTGAACCCTTGAAAATAAATAAATTAGTTTAAACCCAATGTGCAAGTAATTTGGGATTGAATACAAAATTTTATTGGATTGGAATTTAATCTAAGTTAGATGGAAATTTGATTGGATAGAGATAATTCCGAATGAAATTAAATGAGAAGAAATGTGAGATTCGAATTATGAATATAAATTCGACCTAGGTATTAACAAGTTGAATATATAATTTGGTTGTGGTAAATCGGAATCAAGTTGTGATAAATTTGAACCCAAGTGGGATAAGTAGAGTGGTTTTGAAATAGAAATCAAGTTTGAGCTATATAATGAAAGTGAACTAGTCTGGAGATTGATTAATGAACTGGAAACTGAAAGTTGAATTGATTTGGAATCGATTGAAGTGGATGTTGAGTCGGCATTGAATGGAAGCAAATACAAGAGACAAAATTATGCCCGACAAAAAGGTACGCGTTTACAATATTACTTGGGTTTGATGATTTTATGAGCCTATGGGGCAAGCCACTTGGCTTTTTGATTTTCTTTTGGATTGGAGAAGGCCTAGAAAGGCGAGTTGTGGTTGTACCGATTGAGCCGTGCAGAGGAGATGCTGCCGAAATTTTTCAGAATTTAAATTATTAGAAAATTTTCAGAATTTTTGAAAATTTTTGTTAGTAAGAATAAATTAATTGAAATAAATTGGTCCAGTTAAACAGAAGTTAAAAAGTGAAGAAAACAAATAGAATTTTTGAACCTAGTTATAGGTTATGTAGCATCTTTTCCTACCTTAGCAATTTCGAGGACGAAATTATTTTAAGGGTGAAGGAATGTAACGACCCGGATTTTCAGCCGTTGAATTCTGAATATTTAAATTTGTTATTTGGATTATATATAGGAATTTATTTAATAAAACGATATTTAAACATATAATTTATAATTATATTTAAATCGAGCTCGTAAAGGCGCGGTAGTTCGTAATTTGGCGATTCGAACTTTAAATGAATATACAGAATTCGTTATAAGTCGGATTTCTGTGAAACAAGAAACATTGGAACCGTATTGATGATAATTTTCATATGAAAGAGAAAAGTTCAGATTTCGTGTTATAATTTGTTAGTTATGGCCAAATCAAATTTTGAAATAATCGCTGTGGAAATCGTTATTAAAATATACGCGTTAAAATAGCCGTTTTGCAAACGGACTCAGATTTCGACGAAATCAGTTTCATTGGGACCGTAGCGTTAAATCATTGTACGGTGTTGAATTGCGTGGCAAACCGTTGTCGTATGTGACCACGGTAGCCGTAAACGCCCGTTCATTTTCTATAATGCGTAATTAATTTAATAAAGGGTTATTTGAGTATAACTTGAATAGACGATCGAATTAGGCCACGAAAGCAGTCCCGTTGAGTTCGTATCGTCGATTAGAGTCAGGATAGGTATATAGTTTGTTATTTTTAGAGACCGACAAATTTGGTGTTCAAAATGGCATCGCGGTGCGCGTAAAAATAGCCTACCGGGGAAACAGTCTCAGAATGCGACGAAACCGGTGCCGTTGGGTTCGTATCGATTAATTATTGCTAGATTTCAAAGTTTCAAGTTGTTTCGATTTATCTGGTGATCGTGAAAAATTTAAACGCGTGTTTATTTTTGGTTTTATAAAGGAAATTTTTTCAAATGACCTCGGATTTCGACGAAACTTGTCCCATTGGGTCCAGAATACCTTTTTACACCAAGATTAGCTTTTTTATTAGTAAACCTAAGTCGACTGTGATTAGTTTTAACTGATACTTCACCGTGAAGTTCTGTTATAATATAAAATAATGATAATAAACTCAGTGCTTCATTTTTCTTCTTTTATGTCTGAACCCGTATCTTAATCTTCTTCCATTCAAAACAGTAGCTCATCACTGATCTCTACATATATCAGATCGAATATCCTGTAAGCCTTGTCTACACTCAGTATATCCATTCTTTTCAAATCCAATGCAAGATCTGGCTCAAAGATTTTCGACTGATCACCTTGTGGCTTTGTTCTGTCATCAGCAAGTATAATATGAAAACCAATCTATTTCGATCCGTATCAAATCTAAAAAAATCCCAAGCAAACCATATTTAATTTCTGCCAAAATCTTAGATAAGATTATATTGTATTTTCGGCTAACACATCAATCTCTTTCGGAACCAGCTGTACAAAATAAAGTCTTCTATTCCTTTCTTTACACTGCAAGCTTTTACTAACTATATACATATAAATAAACATGTCTGTCCCCAAACACTGGCTGATACCATCACATTCTTTTCCATTTTCAAGTGTCCCCGTACTTCTTTCTGATGTAATATCTGCATGTATTTAATGAGGCACATGTTTAGTTTAATCAAACAGAAACCTACGTTGAAATTTTTTACATCTACCCTATTCTACAAACGTGGCGGCCAAGGTGTTAAATTCTATATAAAGCCGCTTGTTCATTCTTGGACCAGCAGAACAAACCCAATACTCATATTATTTGTTTCGTTCTAAACTAACAGTGAGAGGAAGAGAAAACAGGGGGAAACAACAATTCGTATACATCCTACAAACCACTAAAACTCAAATATATAGACTTCCCGTGTACTGTTTCTCCTTCGCATACAGGTTCTCATACACTCGAAGTACACTGGTTCGCTGTCTCATACACAGCGCCGAACTAAGGAGGTGTTGCAAGTGGATCAAGTGTTGTTGGTTTACGAATCAGTGGAGTCTCGGGTCAGTACGAAGTGGGGAAAATGGGTGACTTGGTCATTGTAAATACGGTGGTGCATAGTGAAGGGGAAGGGGTCGCCGAGAGGAATACAATGAAGGGACTGGTGCGTTTCCAGTTGAGATGGAGGGGATAGGGTTTGAGGATGTACGGCTGAATGGGATTGTGAGCGTGGGTACTAACACCAGGAGGAAGAAGTATTACATGCAGCTAATACGTGATTAACATGGCAAAAACTGGATTATTGGTTGGATGCTGAGAAGATACTGAGGAACAAATTGTGGTAATAATTAAATAAGTTTTACATAAATTAATATTTCCAGCGTACTTAAATATATATATAAAGGATTTTTATCACAAACTAACAATGGAATTTCATGTTGTACTAATTCATCAACATGTTGTACTGATTTATCAACCAACCTGTATATAGCTTTAATTAATGAAGTAGGAAAACCCATGCTACTAGCTTAATTCATCTTTGACAACCATAGTAATAATGGTTAAAACACGATTAGAGTTATTAATTAATTTAAAGATTTACCGCTAATAATGTTTACTTAAGTCAAGTCTTATAATGTCAATATATCGTTCATTCGCAAACAGAATTGAAAGCGACGAGACCTATGTTGTGGAGCTGACAAGGCCGATAATAGAGCTACTAGAATTTCGTAGAAAAGTTTAAATGCCTGTTTCATTTTAAATGAAACAAAAGCAGCACCGTCAACGGTAGAACAAGGTGAGTAAACTCACTAACTCTGTCTTGTTATATTTTTAATATAAACGAGTTTTAAATTTTACACAGTGTGATGGTTGCTTGGTTGAATAATTGATAAAGTTGGTTGATAGGATTACATCATGGATCAATTATTAGTTCTGCTATTTCATATTGATGTGAAATAATATTATTGAAGTTACTAACATATGTGGATGCTGGGAAACATGTTGGAGGGATCCAACTGGATTCTTCAACAGTTATATTATTGTTTGTTATTTACTATGATATATACTGTGATTGATATGTCGTGTTTGATTTACCCTGGCCCTAGAAACTTGGTATTTTAGATACCGTAAAATATTTTCGAATATGGTAAAGAAATTCGGGATTTTAAAAAGGAGATCCATTTCGAAAAAATAGGAATTTAACTTCAAATGGTCTTGAAAGATAAGAAACTTGTTTTAAATGAATAAAACAAGAAGTGCTTATAACGGCGTCTATAAATCAAGTAAATTATTTATCTTGGGATAAATTGAAATATAAAGTCAAGTTTGAATATATATATATATAGGAGGTGGAAATGGGTTTAAAACTGATATTTGTAAATTGTTTAACACTTAGCGATTTTAAATGAAATTCTAAACGAGATTTTAAATGGGTAAAACAAAAAAAAATTGTGAATGATTAGCAGTTAATAAAGGAGAAATTTGATTCAAAGGAATGAATCAAATGGACTTGATTATATAAAAGGGAATATTATTCACAACTAAAGTGAATAACGTTTTAAAGTGAAATTATTCATAAAAGGGATTTGAATTTGGAAATATAAATTCAAATGGAAATTTGAATGAAAGGTAAAGAGGAAGTTCATTTTCAAAGAGATTTGAAAGGAAATCCAAACAAAGTTTGGAAGGTATTTTAAACCAAGGTGATGGTTCTAAAACAATTACTTAAGAATTGAATGAAACATTAAAGTAAGGTCTTTAATGGAAAAGAGATAAGGGTTAATTTTGATTGAAAAATATGTTTATATAAGGATATAAGCTTATAGTTATGTTTTATAAATTTAAACAGCGATTTTAACGCTGTCGTTATAATAGGTATTTTGTAAATTCTAAAGCAGCGATTTTTAACGCTGCCATTATAATGCGATCTTAACGCTATGGTTATAATAAATGTTCTAAAATTCTAGACAGCGATTGTAACGCTATTGTTAAAAGCAATGTTTAGAAATCAAATATTTGGAAACAGCGATTATAACGCTACCGTTATAATCAATATTTTTCTGTAAAAGAAGTGTATTCTTAGATCGGATACGAGAGTCGTGTAAGGGACGTTTTATTAAAGTTGTGAGCTTTGACTATTTCAAAGTTGAGAATGTTGTTCAATTAAGGTCCGAGAGGTAATTATACCCCAAGTTGATTGACCTCATGATTGATGGAGGAATGGTTAAGGTTCGATGGTGGAATTTGGTTAAGCAATATGGTCAGCTAATAAATGATTAGTGGGTTGAGTTATAATAACGATGTTTTATAACATCGCGTTAATTTGAAATGTTTTCCCAAATAAAAGGAGAGATATTTTCTATACATAGAAAATGAAATGAAATGAATTGTTAATGAGGAATTCAGAAAAGGGAATTGGAAATAATAATTAAATAAGAAAAAAAGGGCCCAGTGTTGTTTGATGCTTGATCGGTAGAATTTCCAATTGGAATTATGATCGTTGATTGTATGGGTGTTTCTTTGATAGTTAAATCACCGATTATCAAAATTTTATTTTATTTTATACCTCCGTTATCAATATGGAGAGACCGGGATCAGATTGAATATCTGAAAACCACTCTGTATTGGTATAAGCGTTATAAGGCAACTTATGTTGAAGATAAATTGAAGATGGAGTAAAGTGCAAGGGTTGTTCTGTTAATCCTAGGTATAAATTGCCCAAGATGGATTTATAGAACAGTGCCTTCGGTTTGTCCAGACCCAGGACAACTTGTATGGACGAGTGTCTGGCAGAGTATTTACAAAGGATTACGTACGTTGATTCCTTCAAACGTACGAAGTTGGTGGCATAGAAGGGAAACTTCTTTAGCCTAACAATCTGAGTATTTTTGTGGGAATCAATTAGTGATTTCCGATGGATCTGACAATGTGGCATTCAAAGTGAATGATGGCCAGATGTTCTAGAAGATAATTCAAACCTCAAGCCTCACAAACGGGAATTGACAAAAATCGGACAGGCAGCATGGCTATGTGTGTCGCACCCATTAGGATGTATAATCACCTATCTAGAGAAATTCCATTTGTTCTTGGATCTATCGATGTTGTCCCTTTCAGGAAACGGTTGCTGATCCGAACCGTTGGTGATATACATTCGATACACTCAAGCGAAATGAGTGGTCGGTCATGTGAGGGCCGGGTTGCAAGATGTTCTTGTTGAACCCAGTGTATACATCTCTAGAGATACACTATCGGAAGGTGGTCCCATACCTTGTCATGTTGGAAATCCAATCTCCAATAAGCGCCCTGCGGTTTTCGATTTTATATTATGTATGGAGCGTGAGATGCAAGCGTTCCGCTAGATTCTATTTATTTAATGTAGACATTATGATAATATCACCAGATTTTGATATCAAAATATTTTGGTTATCGTAATGTAAAAACCATCCGTGTTTATGTGTGGATCGGTCTTACGATTATCATTTTATTTCGAAAGAAATTTGAAAGTTAAATAAATGGTTGGAGTTTACTCACACCAGTCCCATGACTGACCCAGAGTTTATTTTGTGTGTTTTCCCTAAACTCTTGGGTGCCCAAATTTGTACGGGCAGTCAAGTAGTTAGGATTTTTCAAATTCACTTGGAGGAGCTCGAAGCAGGAGGCTTCACCATCTAGCTATAGCTATCATATTTTCCGCTGTGTATTTTGTTGTATCTGGAAATAAGTGTTTTATAGTTGTTCCAGAGATAATTGTTGTGCTCTGATGATGGTATGTATATATATACAGTTACTGATTTGTATTTCAAAAATTATGTCATATAATATATTTTATTCATTCCGTTGTGAGTTGTGATCTTCATTTTCTTCTATTCTAATATTTCTTTCTTTCTATTTCTCATCCTCTAACTTCTTTCTAATAATGATTTGTATTTCTGTGTCATTTGGGTTGGACGTGTGTTGTATTTAGTCGACTCAAATGTTACGGATTTGCGGGTCGTTTCACTAATGCGTGGGAATTAAAACAGGGAAACAAAAATAACGTTAGCAAACTATGTTCAAACAATTAGTTATGCACAAAGAAAAAGGAATCATGTTATCTGATGATGTTTCTTTTTTTAGGGTATGCGTTGTTTCAAAACGGGCTCGGATTTTCTTTGACGGTGAGATTTATTTTAATTTAAGTCGGATGGACATAGTTAACTTGGACATCTATAATCGAACTTACAGGGCTAACCGTCAAACTCATATTTTTCTGAGAGGACACGGAAGACTCGTCATGCCCTCTTCCCTCCAATTCTTCGATAATACAAAATATTAGATTTAGGATTATATGGTTTAAGATTTGGAGGCAGATGTTGTAAATTTAAGGTTTAAACGCCCAAATTCTATGGTCACACGAGGTAAGTTCTTGGGATCTGAATTTAAATAGTTTCTTTAATCTTTCTTGAATTCAGATATGTAAATCCATGAAAAATATAGTTTGTAGATTCAAATAGGGAAAACAATGGATAATAAATCTGAATTCAAATCAGATCCAAAACTTGGAGCGCAAATTCCAAATGAGTGGATTTAAATTATCCTTTTTAGTAGCGGTATATATCATCATTTAATTCCTGATAAATTATTAAGATATTCTCACCGTCCTCTTTTCTCATTTCTACGTCGGAATTTACAGTTTTATATTAAATTTTGATTATGCGCAAAATATGTATAAATCTACGATATTGCAAAATGTATACAACTGAATTGTGCACGTAAACTTATGCGACTGATTGTAATCCTACTTTTTTTCACGTGTTGGAAAAATATAATTAATTTGAAATGATGAATAAAAAATGGATTTGATAATTTGGGTCTAAATGAACATGTGATCCAAAACTGTAATAAAAAGGGAATTTGGGCTGAAAATAAGAAAACTTGATAAGACTTGACACACAACTGTGACACAGGCTGACGTGATATAATTAATATTACATATGGTAAATTTGTAGTTGAATGGTAAATTTGAGAATGCTCATATTTATTAGTTAAAATTACTTTTCAAATTTAAATATGAAATGAATATAGAAATTGTTGGGATTAAAAGAAAATGGGGTATAAGTCAAATTGTGCCCAAATTTACTACAGTTATATCATGTTGGTAAAATAATTTAAGAATATGAATTAATGTATATCGATTAAAATAGGAAATTAGAATAACCTAGATTGATTTTTAGGAAAAGGAAATATACTTTGATATATTGGTTTGTAATAATATGGAAAAAAAATAACTGCAAGTATAAAAAGAAATAAAGGCTAGTGCGAAATAGGGATTTAGGGTATTGTGCACTTTCCAATAGCCTAAAAGTGAGAAAAAAGAATATCTTGCAATTATAGGTTTCTATTGCTGTAATTAACTTAAACCATGAGAATAGATTATTGTGCAATTTCAATAACCAATCAAATATGAACATGCCTAACTTTCTAAAAAATAATTTACAAAGATGGAAAGATAAAAGGTATCATAATTAAAATATGTTATGAAAAGAAAGGAAATGAGAAATCAAGTTAAATACTTCATAAGTAGAAAGGAATGTAACATATTATGATAATTGTATGGAACGTAAATAAATCATGATAAGACAAGTTGAATATGTTGGCAAGAATATTATGATGTGTAGATATAAGAATGAATCATAACAGACGGTTTTGAAATATGTGTATGCAAGATTACAATATGAAGATTAAAAGTGAAATGAAGGCTTATTATGAATAAACTTAAAAGTGTAAATTAAGTTTAATAAGCATAATTCTATAGCTATAGTTCTATAGTGAAAGTAAAACAATAACCTGGAAATTGTAATTAAAACTGATTTGAAATAAGAAAGGCTTTTTATGAATAAACTTAAAAGTGTGAATTAAGTTTAATAAGAATTTTTTTATGGTGGCCCTGTGATTAGGCAATTCTATGGTTCTATATGGCCTTATGATTAGGCAATTATATGGTTAATTGATTGTTCTATAGTTAGTAATAAAATTGGTAAATAAATAATGGATTGAACAATAATGATAATTAGCAAAAAGTAAAATGAGGTATACACATAATGAAACACTAGACATAGGGTCTAATAAAAAATTGAGATGCATTTGGACTATTCTGAAGGTCTGAAGGAACTCTGAATGAATAGCCCAACGAGCAGATCATAGTAGGTGTTAGGAGACACGGTGGAAGCACATCCAACTTAATATTCGATAGGACTAGAGAAAGACCTCTGGGTGAAGCCCGTGGCCAGCAGAACCCCAACGACAGGGAGTTTGAGACTTCCACGAGACGTGCAGATACTCTGAGATGGCTCACTGAGGGAATGCTCGTGGTCAACTATCTTAGAGGAAAGCCTGTATGATTCTATCCATAGAGTATGCATTGACAGCATTACGTTGAGGGAAGCAAGATGACTAATGGGGTGATTTTTAGGATTCAGCGGCTGCCTTGACTCTGATAGCAGGCTTCGTGGTTAGGATCCAATAAGGATAGTATGTCGTCAGATACCTATCATTGTCAGTTAAAGCGAGTGCGGGAAAGACTGGAGCTAAACCAACAGGACAACGGTCTCTCACTATCGAGACATTGGATGAGGGTCAACGCCAATTGGATATTTAGATTAATTCTTAGGGGCACGACCACTTAGCTCTTGAGATAATCTATCATTAATTGGGGGCGAGTGGGGCCATAGCCATTGAGAAAAGAGACAGACCAAATCTATGGATATATGTATTGTAGGTCTAATGAAGCTGTCCTTTAAAGATGTAGAAATCCCCTAGTGTGTTCTATTGCGTAACTCAGATAGCAGATAGTATGCTTTCGTAGCATGGCGACGGAGGCTTAGTACGCTATTGTAAAGCGACCTAGTATGCTTTTATGGCACGGTGATGGGGACTTAATCACGTTCTTAGAGTGGTCTAGTATGTATTTGTAGCATGATGATAATGATTTAGTACACTTTTTTGACGTGACGATGGAGACCTTTCGAGGAGGGTACTATCTAGGTATGTTAGACATATAGCTACATACAATGGATTGTATGATTTGTCTATTCACCAGAACTTTTGTTCTGACCCTCTCCTCATAACAAACCTGCGTGTTAAATAGGTGACAGGGATTTTACAGCTTAGAGACACTTTCCAGACAATGTCATTATTATGGTAAGTATTTACATACTATTATATTTCATTCATTCCACTGTGAGATATTTTATTGTGAGCTCTGATATATTTATATTTATCTATCTGCTGGATACCAGACAAAACAACTCATGTTTTAGTAGATTTAGATTTTAGCATTTTGCAAAAAATTCGAGTCTGCTGAGATTTGGGTTATTACAATATTCATATCTGCAAATTAACCATGTTTGTTTATTGTGATTCTTTGTGCTTGTACAATCTGTCATATCTATGCAAATATGTCACAGCCCATTTTTCTATCATAACCCGTGTCATAGTCCATTTGCAAATCTTATCAAGTGCCCATTTTTAGTTCGAATTCCTATATTGTTACACTTTAACATTATATATCAAATTAGCCCCAAATTAGCCAATCCACTATCTTTTATAATTCCAATTTAATTAAATTTCCTAATGCGCGCAAAGTAAAGGATTATAATCAGTCACATAAAATTAGGTATATAAATCTATGCCTAAATCAGTCGTGTACAACACGCGCAAATTAAAAGATTAATGATCATATACATATACCCATATTGCTAATTTATTTATATTATGGGTGTAACTGCATTGAACTGTAAAATCAGATGTAGGAAAGGGAAAAAAGACTAAAAAGATATCTTACAGTATTTTAATTATTAATTAACTATAAATTGTAAGAAAGAAAGACAAAAGACTATAAAATAACTCATAGGAAAAAGAAAAATAACTATAAGAACTGTAAATAAAACTATAAATTAACAGCTACAACTATTTTAATGTCTATTTACTTCAAAATAACCAAAAATCTAATAATTATAAACTCACCAGAAAAGCTTCACTCATGGCCTCAGTAGAACCCATCTCCAGAATATGTATGTATGTATGAAAAATATTTTTATTTATACTCTCAATTACCCTAATATTTAAAATTAAGGCGACATGTCTCCAAAAGGAAGACTAGCCTAAGTGGAGAAGAGATGTGTTGTGAAGAACAAGGAGCCGGAGGTTTATTTATAGGTGGGGTAAATCGTTAGATTCAGGGTTTAAATCAGAACCAACAATGTCCTAGGACCAATCAGGGTTGCCACGTCAGCTAAAATTCAAAATAGGCCAACCATGATCTAACATGTTAGATGAAAATGGTGGAAAAATTTTGTTCGCTCAATTTGTTTTCGTGTCAGGCACATAAACGTGCCTAACATGGCATGTGTCGACCCACTTGCTATCTGGGTTGACCCCTGGGTTGACGTAGGGCGTGTCCAGTCGTCCCATGTAATATAATTTTGTAATTAAGGTTTAAACTTAGAATTGCCATAACTCCTTCATTTTACATCTATTTCTCGCAAACCATATACGTATCTGAACTAGAAAATCGTAACAGACTCAATGGTGCAATTTTCGTTGTCAAATTCTGACAATTTTAAAATTTATTATTTAATTTATTTATTTATTAATTAATTTTTATGTGTTAAAATTTGGGTTTTTACATTCTCCCCTCCTTAAAGGATTTCATCCCCGAAATCTCCAAGAATATAAGAACGAAATATGCATTATAATCCAAATATATACATCCATCTACTCAAACACCATCTATTAGCATTCATTATCCTTAAGTTATCTAATGTGATTTATGTAATTATGCAATAGTGTAGTGTATATGTCCCAAACTAATGCAAAAGAGGAGGTTTACTGATTCAGCTGATCTTCTGTTTATGTAATCATGCCTAGTGCCATGTATCTAAATCTGTGCAAAAAGCCCTAATGATAATAGATAGCTCCACGTGTGTGCTTCAGTAATTATTCATATGCGACAACCATATGATAATATTCATTTACATCATCCATAAAATTAATATAAAATGAACATATATCTGTAGGCATATGTAAGTGCTCTATTAGTCGATCCCCTATAGTGCTTAGTGTGTGTATATTCCACTCGCAAACACTTGCTGCCACTTGCATACATCATACATAACATGTTTTAATAACATGTTTACAACCAATCCTACCACCTATAGTCTTAATCCTAAGTTCTACCATTCCCAAGGATATTTAAAATAAAGATCCTAATCAAAGGAAAAAGCTAATGTTAGGATATCAAAATGGAAACACTTATCAAAAGATCATGGGTAAGAAACTTGAATTCCTTGAATACACCCAAGTCGTCATAACTAGAAGTTCTTCCTATGAGATAAAAGATTCCATTACTGAATTAATCAATGCCTCATCACACGATAACTCACTACTAACTCATATTTTTTCATCAAACTTCCAAACTGAATGGTTTCTCTTATAACTACCAAGTTATTCTAACCACATTAAGTAGAGATCTTTCCTATCTTGACCATCTTAAACCTTTTAGGAAGAAATATTCCAAGCTTTCTGTTTTCTTCCTTTTCAAACTAGTTTAACATAGCAAATCGTTTGATTTTAAAATCCTAGAGCCTACCCAACCTTACAAAAATAGTAACTTTTATCATATCCACAATTTGATTTCTTATCTTTACCTTTACTGTCTTGTGTTCCCCTATTAGTTCCACTTGTCCAACCCCACAGGGACTAATATCCTTTTCAACTTCCTTTTTTTTCAGAATCATATTACTATGTTTTTTAACATCATTTAGAAACTCTTAGTGAGATAACTTGTTATTCATAAGGTTCACAAAAATTTCTTTCTGATATATATATATATATATATATATAATTACCTTTATAGATTCCCAAAAGTACGAATTTCACACCAAAACATATGCCCTTTAAATTTTCAATTTCGCAAATCACATATATGTGGTTTATAATCAAAGTGGTTCTACAAATATTCTTTTTTCCCCAAAGACACCTTTTCTTTAAATTCTTTCCTTGGAACACAAATATTTACCATGACATTTACCCATTTGAAATTTTTACATCCTTTTAACCATCTATCCACTAGTCAAACTTTTAACTTACTTCAATTTGGTTGTTCATATAAAGATTTATTTTACCAATATGATCCTTATAATTAGGTTTTAACTTGTTACTATAAATCATTTTTTTATTCAAACGGAATTTATAGGATCCTCATCTCATGTCCAAATGGCAAACCTTGATGAAAACCAAACTCTAAACATAGAATATAACTAAAGGTAAATCCTATCAAAAACTTTCAGATATACTTTCGGGTTAAATCCATTAAGGTTCTTACCATATTACAATGTATTTCCGTAGAAGCTACATGAATTCTTATATCCAAAAGCCAAAAACTTAAATGTTACCAGCATTCTTACTTTTACAAAGAGACCCCAAAAAATCATCGGACATTCGAATTCAGTTAATCTTCCTTGTCTTAAGTTCTAATTCCTTATAGGGAACAACAAATTAACAATCCATGGTCTTTGAAATTTCAATCTTCCCCTACAATGGGTAATGGTCCCCACAACCTCGACAATTGAAAAACTAATAGTAGTTAATCCAAGGTAACTACTCGTATCGGTCCTTTTACTAATGGTACCACCAGAACTAATACTAAAATATTAACCTGAAATATTTCAAAGTTTCTTATTTTTTTTCCACAAAGGCTAAACTCCTCTAGGTGAGGTAGGTCGGAAAAATCTATATCATGGAAATACTTGTAATAAGTCTCTATAATAACCCGTTAATCCGAGAAAAAATCTTACCTTCTAAAAGCGATACTTAGATAAGTTGGTCTTGGGTATATGTGCTTATAAGGTAATAAATACCAAATTTACACCTTGTCATTCTTTGTTTAGACTAACATGTCATCAATAAAGACCCATACCTAATTACTACAGAACCACACCAACCATTCTTCCACACATGTTAATAACTAAGCTTAGACACAAGCTAACCCAAAAGGTATGGTAATTGTTCTTTAAATCCCTCAGATGTTCTATGAACAACTTCATCTCTATTTTTCGGACTACTCAAAAATAAACGGAAATCACTAGCAAAAAAAATCTAGTTGTGGGAGGAATCTGACTCCCAAATTTTTTATCAAAAAGACCATCTACATGAGTCTAATAGAAATGTTTCCTCCAAAATAATTCACTTATGATTACCACAGAGCCAAAGGAACTATCTGTCTCTGTAGCAAAGACCAGTGATGTCTCTAACCCAAAAATGTTTACTCTTACCAATACTTTTTCAAAAGTTCTTCATTTATTTTCTCAAAATCTACTCGCAACGGCTGAAGTCCAATGACTTCTTCAAAACGCATGCGTACCACACTCAGTCTACCAAAAGATAGGTCTAGAAAGTAAAACAATTTGTTTCAAACAATTCTTCATAAGTTAACACTAGGGTGCGTCTACTATGTGTACCCCCAAGGAACTACCCCTCTCTTGACATCTAAGATGACTCATTATATAGATAGCCTATTTAAACTAAAAACCAAATTACACAAGGTAATGCTACAAGCATAACTTCATATCTAGAAAGGTTCTAACCGTAAAATCAATTCTCTCTTATTCACATAAAACAATGTGCTCTACTGACAATGCTACAGGTTTTAGCGTTTTCATCCAAAAAACAATATTTCTCCTAGGAGGTAACCATTTAACCGCTTCTAATACAAGGAAAATATAGCACAATGAGAACTGAATCTATATCGCCTAGAGATGCACTAAGGAAAAATATAGGAAAATCAACATGATTGATCCCTTGGGTCGCAAGAAATCTCAAGAGTTAGTCTACTTCATATCCTAGCCTAACAGTTATCTTCTTATAGTCAAAAGTAAACCATACTTGGCAAACTTATCCATCCTCTAAATTGTTGTGACAACAAGGAATTTCGCTCGATCCGAATCAGTCGCTAAACCGATCTAGACCGTTCGAAACGCCTGATTGTTTCGAGAACACGACAAAATAAAACGCGGACAGAAGAACATTTCATTGTATATTACAACAATTCCATCAGAATACAAGAATATACAGAGTATAAACAAATATTATACAACAGAAAATATCAGAGATTACAATACATTACATAGTAGCGGAAAATAATACAATACACAAACTGAAGGAGATATACGGATACAAAGCTTTCCGGATATCATTCCAGCTGTAAACCAGGATCCTGTGAATATAAATCTGCAAAACCAAAACTACTAGCTACCCGTGATAAAATAGGGGCACCCAGAGTTTAGGTTAAAACAATGAACTCCTGGTCAGTCATGGGACTGGTGTGAGAACTAAAACAGTTATTAATCTTTATTTTAAAGTTAGGTAAATCAAGGGACCACGCCGCTAATGCGGAACGGGTTTCCTCCCAAGAATACCACTGCATAAAACAAACAGTGCAATGCTAAATAAAGAAAAATGAAGCTATTATAAGACCCAGATCCTATCACACAATGCAACGCAAGCCGGGGGATAGGGTTTTCCCTTATAATAGCCAAACATGCTTAGTACGTTTAAAACAAATCATTTGATACTACTATAAGTGCATAGTGTATAAAACAACTTCAAATCATAAGTATCAATCATAGACGACATGGGTACCATATATCATGTCGCCATACTAGTTCTATAATTAAAACCGCAAATGTCACGTATTTGGAAATTGGATTTCCATCTATGAACCGAGGCAAAAGATAGTCCTCTACCGATTCGAGACAATCTAGCCTACCATGTCTCAGGATCAGAACGCATCGACCCTTGGAGCGATAGGGTCGGTCCACCGATGTGGATTAGACGAAATCCTGAACACTACGTCCCCCCGCCCTATGGGGCTTAAATGAGCCAAGGAATGACTCCATCGGCTTCACATAGTCACTGATATATCCGAGGCGCCTCGCAACAGCAACAACCACATAAGTCAAACTCGTCAAGGCGTGTAAAATGTAACAACCCGTAAAATCTGGGCCAGTTTAAAATTTTTATTTTGGCAATTTTATCGAATTTTAATTATTTAAAATGAATTATTTTAAATAATATCGTCGAGAAATTTATTTTGAATAGAATTCAACGTATATATTATATATGTCGTCGTTAGAATATAAACATTTATATATAATTATAAATAGAATTGAAAATGGCGCGGTAGTTCGATAATTCGATTTCAAACTTCAATTGAATGTACCGGGTGCAAAACAATCCGGATTTTAGTGAAACCAAAAACATTAGGATCTAATTGTGAATATCTTTGTAACGAAGTTAACAAACTGAGATTTCGTTTTAGAAATGATAAGATATGTCCAGTTGAAAATTCTGAATAGTCGCTATGGAATTCAGGCCCTTAAAAATAGCCATTTTGCAAATGACCTCGGATTTCGACGAAACCAGTTTTGTTGGGTCCGTGATGTCAAGTTATTGCTTGGTTTCAGATTTCATAATTTTTCGAATCAATATGTGAGCGTGGCAAAGGAAAACGCGTTTGACCAGTTTCAGTTGAATTTAATCGACTGGAAAATGGCCATTTTTCAAAAGGCCTCAGAATTCGACGAAATTAGTTTTGTTAGGACCGTATCGTCAATACGAAACTGGAAAATATTTTTCTCCAATTTATAGAGTTCGTATGTGACCCGGGTAATTTGAAATGTACGTTTAAAATTCAATATAGTGATTTAAATGTAAATTTAACCGAAACTGATTCAAACGATCAAATCAGCTTGCGATACATATCCCATTGTGTTCGGAATGGGGGTAAAACGCTATGAACGACAGGCGGTGGGCCTCGTTTCGAGGTCGTATGTGAAAGTCAACTTTTTGGCCAAATTAAATAATTAAATAAAAAAAAAACCCCTTCTCCCTTAACCAGGCCCCCCCCCCCCCCCCGATTTCATCTTTCAGATAATCGAAAAAAAAAAGAAAAAAGAAAAAAAAAACACTTCATCCAGTTGCGCAACCGGATCCAGGCGCCGCCGCCTTAGCCTCCTCCCCCCCGTCGCCCTCCACCTCGACGAAAACCCCTCCCTCCGGTCGCGTCGCAACTCCCTTCCCCCTCCTCGTCAGATCGACAACCCCTTCCCCCCGATGAGTCGCCTACCCCTCCGCCTCCCCCTCCTCCCTCACGAACCCGCGACCGATGAGAAACCCCCGCCCCCTTCTGAATTTGAAAAGGTGAGTTTTTTTTTTCTTCTATGATTTTGTTTTTTTTTTTAAAAGAAAGAAACTGTATTTTGTTATAAAAAAAAAAGAAGAAACTGAATTTTATATATATATATATATGCTTTGAAAAGAAACTGAATTTTATATATATATATATATATATATATATGCTTTGAAAAGAAACTGAATTTTTTTATATATATATATATGCTTTGAAAAGAAACTGAATTTTTTTTATATACATGCTTTGAAAAGAAACTGAATTTTTTTATATATATATATATGCTTTGAAAAGAAAACTGAATTTTTATATAGGTAGTACAATAAAAATGTGATTTTTATATATTGAACTTCGAAGTGAAAATTCGATTTTTATATATTGAACTTCGAACTAAAAATTCGATTTTTATATATTGAATAGCGAACTAAAAATTCGATTTTTATATATTGAATAGCGAACTAAAAATTCGATTTTTATATATTGAACTTCGAACTAAAAATTCGATTTTTATATATTGAATAGCGAACTAAAAAATCGATTTTTATATATTGAATAGCGAACTAAAAATTCGATTTTTATATATTGAATAGCGAACTAAAAATTCGATTTTTATATATTGAATAGCGAACTAAAAATTCAATTTTTATATATTGAATAGTGAACTAAAAATTCGATTTTTATATATTGAACTTCGATAGAAAAATAGGATTTTTATATATTGAACTTCGATAGAAAAATAGAATTTTTATATATTGAACTTCGATAGAAAAATAGAATTTTTATATATTGAACATCGAAGTAAAAATATGATTTTTATATATTGAACATCGAAATAAAAATATGATTTTTATATATGTAGTGAATACGGGCAACGAAAGCAACAAAAGGCGATAACGACGAAGACTTCTGCAAAAGGAGAGTCAAGATGATTGGATAGCTTTCGGTGAGAACTTCTCACTCAAATTCTATTTTTCTAGTTATATATATACTAGGATGCAGACGGTGCTTATTAGAAGCACCCGACACCCGTCCACATACCATGGACTTGTTTGTTTGGTTGTGTAGTTGTTTAGATTATTTGATTTGGATTTGATTGATTGGTTGAATTGGAAATTGATTAAAATTGATATGTGAATGGCGTGGGCCTTCACTAGACCGGGGATAAGGCTAGGCCTTGTCCCGTTTCTAGTATCGTGCCGTTATGCCGCCGAAATTTTCTAAAATATGTTAGAAAATAAAAATATCATTTTATTGTGTAAATGAATAATAGAAATTCATATGTTGGAATAAAATGTTTTATCGTTAAAAATATAATTTTTAACGTGAGAATGAATATAGTGAAAGTGAATAAAATAAAATATTCATTTACAAACCAGATGGTTTGTTTATGTACACCTATTTGAAGGACATTGATTGGGTCGATAAATTTTACACATCGCCCAACGGCACAAATAAAATATGTGTTTGATTGTTTGAAACCCCACACGGGTGTTGGGATGAAATTTGAAGTTCACTCATCCCGATTGATTGAATATGTCGATCGGTTGATTGACAGGCTGTTTTAAGCGTTGGATATCTATATTTGATGCTTATACAGTGTAGTGCAATTTGGTTGATGGTTGATTATTTTTCCATGCTATTATATACATGTGTTGTATGAAAATCCATATAATTAACTTTATATGGTAATGGATTGGGCCTCATTCCAGTTTTAAAATAGAATATTTGAAATAAAAATATTTGAAATAGAATATTTGAAATAGAAATTATGAAGCCGTGTTGATTAGATTGACGCCATTTTGACGTAAACGATATTTATATCGATTTTATTCATTTCGAAATGAATTGAATTGAAAACGATTTCGAAATGAATTGAATTGAAAACGAATTCAAAGTGAATTGAATTGAAAGTGATTTCGAAATGAATTGAATTGAAAACGAATTCAAAATGAATTGAATTGAAAACGAATTCAAAATGAATTGAATTGAAAACGAATTCAAAATGAATTGAATTGAAACGATTTCGAAATGAATTGAATTGAAAACGAATTCAAAGTGAATTGAATTGAAAGTGATTTCGAAATGAATTGAATTGAAAGTGATTTCGAAATGAATTGAATTGAAAACGATTTCGGAATGAATTGAATTGAAAACGAATTCAAAATGAATTGAAAGCAAATTGAAATGAATTCAAATTGAATTGAAATTTGAATTGAATAGAAATGAATTTTAAAACGAATTTATAGAGAAGAATTCAATTTTGCTTTGAATTGAGATGGAAGTTGAAATAGATTTTGAAACGAATTTTAAAACTATTTATATAATTCGTTTTAAATAGAAATCGACGAAGTATATATTATATATATTATATATATAATATAATGGCCTGAATAGAACGCGCCGCGCCGCGGCAGTTCGCGAATTTCGACCATTTATTTCAAACGGACATTACGGGAGATCCGACCGTCGGATTCTCCTAAAACCGGAACCGTTGGGTTCGTATCGAAAAGAGCTTTCTAACGAATATTAGAAATTTGAGATCTAACGGTTGGATTTGGAATTATGTCCAAATCAAATTCGAAAAAGGTCGCTGTAAGTGCAGTTCGATGGCCGTTGATGGAAATCGACTGTACGGGCCTTGATAAAATTATTAAAAATAGTAATAATTTGTGTAAAATCATGAGAAATGATTTAGAAAGAATTGGGATGAAAAACTCCCTATTTGAAAAGATAAAAATGGATTTTTATCGAAATGAACTAGTTTTGAACTAGAAATATAATTCTATTTATTTTTAAATAAATGAATTGAATTTAAAAAGGGTTTTAAAAATAACCAAAATTTCCAATGATTGCATTGGAGTGGATTTGAATCGAAATTGTCTTCGGAATATTTCGATGTTGGAATTCGTGATTATACAGGTGTTGTTATGGAAATTTGAAAGATATATATATTTATATCGTTATTTCCAATACGACGTTTGTTAGTCGTAGAATTTGATATTGAATATAAGCCGATATATTTTCTATTCAGAGCCTTGTATTGAATATCGAATGTGATTTGGGTTTGTCGTGAATGGTGTCTTTACTAACACTGTTCTTGAACCCAGTTGAGAAAAGATTAAATCTTTTTATTTAGATTTAATGGAGTGTACCAATTAAATAATATTTAATTGGAATTGAATTGATATTGATTTTTGGGTTTATCGTGAACAGTGTTTTAAATAACAATTGTTCTTTAACCCGATAATTAATGAATGTGATTTGGGTTTGTCGTCAATGGTGTCTTCACTAACACTGTTCTTGAACCCAGTTGAGAAAAGATTAAATCTTTTGATTTAGATTTAATGAAGTGTACCAATTAAATAATATTTAATTGGAATTGAATGGATATTGATTTTTGGGTTTATCGTGAACAGTGTTTTAAATAACACTTGTTCTTTAACCCGATAATTAATGGGATGTGACTTTGGGTTTATCGTGAACCGTGTTTTAAATGACATTGATTCTTTAACCCAGTCACAGATTAAAACTAAGTGGAGTTTTAATGAATCTTTAATTAGATTGAAAAGATCGAGAATGGAGTATCACCAGTTTTGCTCCAGGCGATAGTTAAATCTTTAATTAGATTTGAACGTGAAATTTAGAAACTAACTGTCGGTTAGCTAAGTAGAATGGTTTTCTGGATATTGATCTGATGTTGGTTTCGGCCTTCGGGGTTAATATTTGGGGAATTATTCTCTTGATTAATTTACGGTTAATGACTAATGAGTTGGAATGAGGCGTATGTTGTGTTTTTGTAACACTTTTATAATATATACGCGAGTTATTCGGAAAGACCGGGTTTATCCCATTCTGAATAACTGATACGACGATAAGTCGAAGATGAAGACGATGGTCGAAGACCGGAGGTCTTCACGTCGTTTGGGTGATAACTGATGATCTTGATTGGGCTGTACACCCAAGAAGATGGAAACAGTTAGTGATCGTCCAGACGTGCTTGGAGATCGATGGGTATGCGGGGTACTAGGTGCCTCCAGTTTCGTTCAGACCCAGAACGGACTTGTAAATGGACTGTGTGTCTGACATCGGATTTCATTCTGTGTGACTGATATCGGTTGCATAGGATGGCTTGCCTGTGTGGCATGCTAAGATGCAAATGATCAAGGCTTCTGTTGAAAAGCAAAGTCTTGTGGTTGATGATCAAAGCACGGCCTTTGTGGCGTAGCTTTGTGTAACGTTTACCTCGCGTGTTTCACACCCGGTATGAACCAAAAACGGGAGACGGACCTCAGGGAGGACTTGCGTTTCTTTCTAGCTAGAAGTGGCGTCAGTGGTTTTACACGCCCTGACGAGTTTGACTTATGTGGTTGTTGCTGTTGCGAGGCGCCTCGGTTATATCGGTTTCAGCCGAATGCATTCTGGTCGGCTGACGGACCAGACTTACACCCCATAGGGTGGGGAGACGTAGTGTTCAGGCATAATAATCCACATCGGTGGACCGGCCCTGAGGATCCAAGGCTTGCCTGCGCGCTTGCCTGAGGGGCGGGGTAGAGCGTCTCGAATCGGTTGAGGACTATCTTTTGCCTCGGTTCATAGACGGAAATCCAATTTCCAAATACGTGACATTTGCGGTTTTATTTGTAAACCTATATATGGCGACATGATATATGGTACCCATGCCGCCTATGATTGATACTTATGATTTGAAGTTGTTTTATACACTATGCACTTATATAGTATCAAATGATTTGTTTTAAACGTATCAAGCATTCTTTGGCTGTTATAAGGGAAAACCCTATCCTCGACTGCGTTGCATTGTGTGATGGGACCTGGGTCTTATAACTGCTTCATTTCTCTTTATTTAGCATTGCGCTGTTTGTTTTATGCACAGGTATTCTTGGGAGGAAACCCGTTCCGTGTTATACGGCGTGGTCCCTTGATTTACCTAATGATTTAAAATAAAGATTAATAACTGTTTTAGTTCTCACACCAGTCACATGACTGACCTGGAGTTTATTATTTTAACCTAAACTCCGGGTGCCCTTATTTTGACACGGGCAGCTAGTAGTTTTGGTCTTGCAGATTTATATTCACAGGATCCTGGTTTACAGCTGGAACGATATCCGGAAAGCTTTGTATCCGTATATCTACTTCTAGTTGTCTATTGTATTATTTTCCGCTGCTACGTATTTAAATGTAATTTAAATCTCTGATATTTCTGTGTAATATTCATTTATACTCTGTATATTCTTGTAATCTGATGCATTGTTGTAATATACAATGAAACGTTCTTTTATATGCGTTCTGTTGTGGTTTGTTCTCGAACTATCCGACGCTTTCCTTTACGGGGAAGTTATGGGTCTTTACAGTTGGTATCAGAGCTTTGGTTTACAAAGCTCAGAGAACAAGACACATTAGAACCATACGAAAGAATTCATCAGATATTGGATTAGTAATATCCAATTAGGATGACTCGTTAGAGATGGGATCAGTAGTATCCTAGAACGAGCATGAAGAGTATATATATATATATAACTAGAAAACAAAAAAAAGTGAAAAATGAATTGAATTGAAAATGAATTCACAATGAATTGAATTGAAAACGAATTCGAAATGAATTGAATTGAAAACGAATTCGAAATGAATTGAATTGAAAACGAATTCAAAGTGAATTGAATTGAAAGTGATTTCGAAATGAATTGAATTGAAAGTGATTTCGAAATGAATTGAATTGAAAACGATTTCGGAATGAATTGAATTGAAAACGAATTCAAAATGAATTGAAAGCAAATTGAAATGAATTCAAATTGAATTGAAATTTGAATTGAATAGAAATGAATTTTAAAATGAATTTATAGAGAAGAATTCAATTTTGCTTTGAATTGAGATGGAAGTTGAAATAGATTTTGAAACGAATTTTAAAACTATTTATATAATTTGTTTTAAATAGAAATCGATGAAGTATATATTATATATATTATATATATAATATAATGGCCTGAATAGAACGCGCCGCGCCGCGGCAGTTCGCGAATTTCGACCATTTATTTCAAACGGACATTACGGGAGATCCGACCGTCGGATTCTCCTAAAACCGGAACCGTTGGGTTCGTATCGAAAAGAGCTTTCTAACGAATATTAGAAATTTGAGATCTAACGGTTGGATTTGGAATTATGTCCAAATCAAATTCGAAAAAGGTCGCTGTAAGTGCAGTTCGATGGCCGTTGATGGAAATCGACTGTACGGGCCTTGATAAAATTATTAAAAATAGTAATAATTTGTGTAAAATCATAAGAAATGATTTAGAAAGAATTGGGATGAAAAACTCCCTATTTGAAAAGATAAAAATGGATTTTTATCGAAATGAACTAGTTTTGAACTAGAAATATAATTCTATTTATTTTTAAATAAATGAATTGAATTTAAAAAGGGTTTTAAAAATAACCAAAATTTCCAATGATTGCATTGGAGTGGATTTGAATCGAAATTGTCTTCGGAATATTTCGATGTTGGAATTCGTGATTATACAGGTGTTGTTATGGAAATTTGAAAGATATATATATTTATATCGTTATTTCCAATACGACGTTTGTTAGTCGTAGAATTTGATATTGAATATAAGCCGATATATTTTCTATTCAGAGCCTTGTATTGAATATCGAATGTGATTTGGGTTTGTCGTGAATGGTGTCTTTACTAACACTGTTCTTGAACCCAGTTGAGAAAAGATTAAATCTTTTTATTTAGATTTAATGGAGTGTACCAATTAAATAATATTTAATTGGAATTGAATTGATATTGATTTTTGGGTTTATCGTGAACAGTGTTTTAAATAACACTTGTTCTTTAACCCGATAATTAATGAATGTGATTTGGGTTTGTCGTGAATGGTGTCTTCACTAACACTGTTCTTGAACCCAGTTGAGAAAAGATTAAATCTTTTGATTTAGATTTAATGAAGTGTACCAATTAAATAATATTTAATTGGAATTGAATGGATATTGATTTTTGGGTTTATCGTGAACAGTGTTTTAAATAACACTTGTTCTTTAACCCGATAATTAATGGGATGTGACTTTGGGTTTATCGTGAACCGTGTTTTAAATGACACTGATTCTTTAACCCAGTCACAGATTAAAACTAAGTGGAGTTTTAATGAATCTTTAATTAGATTGAAAAGATCGAGAATGGAGTATCACCAGTTTTGCTCCAGGCGATAGTTAAATCTTTAATTAGATTTGAACGTGAAATTTAGAAACTAACTGTCGGTTAGCTAAGTAGAATGGTTTTCTGGATATTGATCTGATGTTGGTTTCGGCCTTCGGGGTTAATATTTGGGGAATTATTCTCTTGATTAATTTACGGTTAATGACTAATGAGTTGGAATGAGGCGTATGTTGTGTTTGTGTAACACTTTTATAATATATACGCGAGTTATTCGGAAAGACCGGGTTTATCCCATTCTGAATAACTGATACGACGATAAGTCGAAGATGAAGACGATGGTCGAAGACCGGAGGTCTTCACGTCGTTTGGGTGATAACTGATGATCTTGATTGGGCTGTACACCCAAGAAGATGGAAACAGTTAGTGATCGTCCAGACGTGCTTGGAGATCGATGGGTATGCGGGGTACTAGGTGCCTCCAGTTTCGTTCAGACCCAGAACGGACTTGTAAATGGACTGTGTGTCTGACATCGGATTTCATTCTGTGTGACTGATATCGGTTGCATAGGATGGCTTGCCTGTGTGGCATGCTAAGATGCAAATGATCAAGGCTTCTGTTGAAAAGCAAAGTCTTGTGGTTGATGATCAAAGCACGGCCTTTGTGGCGTAGCTTTGTGTAACGTTTACCTCGCGTGTTTCACACCCGGTATGAACCAAAAACGGGAGACGGACCTCAGGGAGGACTTGCGTTTCTTTCTAGCTAGAAGTGGCGTCAGTGGTTTTACACGCCCTGACGAGTTTGACTTATGTGGTTGTTGCTGTTGCGAGGCGCCTCGGTTATATCGGTTTCGGCCGAATGCATTCTGGTCGGCTGACGGACCAGAGTTACACCCCATAGGGTGGGGAGACGTAGTGTTCAGGCATAATAATCCACATCGGTGGACCGGCCCTGAGGATCCAAGGCTTGCCTGCGCGCTTGCCTGAGGGGCGGGCTAGAGCGTCTCGAATCGGTTGAGGACTATCTTTTGCCTCGGTTCATAGACGGAAATCCAATTTCCAAATACGTGACATTTGCGGTTTTATTTGTAAACCTATATATGGCGACATGATATATGGTACCCATGCCGCCTATGATTGATACTTATGATTTGAAGTTGTTTTATACACTATGCACTTATATAGTATCAAATGATTTGTTTTAAACGTATCAAGCATTCTTTGGCTGTTATAAGGGAAAACCCTATCCTCGACTGCGTTGCATTGTGTGATGGGACCTGGGTCTTATAACAGCTTCATTTCTCTTTATTTAGCATTGCGCTGTTTGTTTTATGCACAGGTATTCTTGGGAGGAAACCCGTTCCGTGTTATACGGCGTGGTCCCTTGATTTACCTAATGATTTAAAATAAAGATTAATAACTGTTTTAGTTCTCACACCAGTCACATGACTGACCTGGAGTTTATTGTTTTAACCTAAACTCTGGGTGCCCTTATTTTGACACGGGCAGCTAGTAGTTTTGGTCTTGCAGATTTATATTCACAGGATCCTGGTTTACAGCTGGAACGATATCCGGAAAGCTTTGTATCCTTATATCTACTTCTAGTTGTCTATTGTATTATTTTCCGCTGCTACGTATTTAAATGTAATTTAAATCTCTGATATTTCTGTGTAATATTCATTTATACTCTGTATATTCTTGTAATCTGATGCATTGTTGTAATATACAATGAAACGTTCTTTTATATGCGTTCTGTTGTGGTTTGTTCTCGAACTATCCGACGCTTTCCTTTACGGGGAAGTTACGGGTCTTTACATAAAACCACTGACGCCACTTTTAGCTAGAAAGAAACGCATGTCCTCCCTGCAGTCCGTCTCCCGTTTTTGGTTCATACCAGGTGTGAAACTCGCGAAGTAAACGCTACTCAAAGCTACGCCACAAAGGCCATGCTTTGATCATCAACCACAAGACTCTGCTTTTCAACAGAAGCCTTGATCATTTGCATCTTAGCATGCCACATAGGCAAACCACTCTAGGCAACCGGTATCAGTCACACAGAATGAAATCCGATGTCAGACACACAGTCCATTTACAAGTCCGTTCTGGTTCTGAACGAAACCGGAGGCACCTAGTACCCCGCATATCCACCGATCTCCAAGTACGTCTGGACGATCACCAACTGTTTCCATCTTCTTGGGTGTACATCCCAATCAAGATCATCAGTAATCACCCAAACGACGTGAAGACCTCCGGTCCTTGACCACCGTGTTCATCTTCGACTTATCGTCGTATCAGTTATTCAGAATGGGATAAACCCGGTCTTTCCGAATAACTCGCGTATATTATAAACAAGTGTTACACAAACAAAACATACGCGTCATTTCAATTCATCAGTCACTAACCATAAATTAACAAGGGAATAAATCCCCAAATATTAACCCCGAAGGCCGAAACCAACATCAGATCAATATCCAGAAAACCATTCTGCTTAGCTAACCAACAGTTAGTTTCTAAATTTCACATTCATAGGGAAAGGTTCCCATAAATTTTATCAAAGATAAATTCCTTGAATTTATTCTTTAATCTTCTTTTGAATATCGATTCAACTAGTCGGGATTAACGAACCTTACCGAAGTAATCATTTGTTTTAATTTCCCAATCCCAACCTATTCATCCCATGAAGTAAAACTGGTTATACTTCATATCTAACACCACGGTGTTATCGGTAAATTCAATTACCATTTCACGTTTAAATCTAATTAAAGATTTAACTATCGCCTGGAGCAAAACTAGTGATACTCCATTCTCAATCTTTTCAATCTAATTAAAGATTCATTAAAATTCCACTTAGTTTTAATCTGTGACTGGGTTAAAGAATCAGTGTCATTTAAAACACGGTTCACGATAAACCCAAAATCACATCACATTTCAATCAGTCCCTAATCGTAAATTAGCAAGTGAGCAGTTCCCTAAGTATTAACCCCGAAGGCCGAAACCAACATCAGATCAATACCCCAGAAACCATTCAATTTAACTAACCTCCAGTTAGTTTCTGATTTCCTTAACTTCTTTGGGTCTAAGAACAGTATTATTGAAGATACCGTTCACGACAACCCAAAATCACATTTCATTAATTATCGGGTTAAAGAACAAGTGTTATTTAAAACACTGTTCATGATAAACCCAAAAATCAATATCAATTCAATTCCAATTAAATATTATTTAATTGGTACACTTCATTAAATTTAAATAAAAAGATTTAATCTTTTTCTCAACTGGGCTTAAGAAAGGTGTTAATGAAGACACCATTCACGACAAACCCAAATCACATTTGATATTAAATATAAGGCTCTGAATAGAAATTATATCGGCTTATATTCAATATCAAACTCTACGACTAACAAATATCGTATTGGAAATAACGATATAAATATATCTTTCAAATTCCCATAACAATATCTGTATCATCACGAAATCCAACATCGAAATATTCCGAAGATAATTTCGATTCAAATCTATTCCAATTCAATTATTGGAAATTCTGGTTATTTTCAAAACCATTTTCAAATCCAATTTATTTATTTAAAAATAAATAGAATTTTAATCCTAGTTCAAAACTAGTTCATTTTGATAAAAATCTATTTTTATCTTTTCAAATATGGAGTTTTTCATCCCGATTCTTCCCAAATCATTTCTTATGATTTTACACAAATTATTATTATTATTAATAATTTTATCAAGGCCCGTACAGTCGATTTCCATCAATGGCCATCGAACTGCACTTACAGCGACCTTTTCCAAATTTGATTTGGACATAATTCCAAATTCAACCGTTAGATTTCAAATCTCTAATATTCATTAGAAAGCTCTTTTCGATACGAACCCAACGATTCCAGTTTTAGGAGAATCCGACGGTCGGATCTCCCGTAATGTCCGTTCGAAGTCAGTGGTTGAAATTCGCGAACTGCCGCAGCGTGGCGCGTTCTATTCAGGCCACTATATTATATATATAATATATATTTCGTCGATTTCTATTTAAAACGAATTTTATAAATCGTTTTAAATTCGTTTCCAAAATAATTTCAACTTCCATTTCAATTTCAAATCCAAATTGAATTTTTCCTTATAAATTCGTTTTAAATTCATTTCAATTCAAATTCATTTCAATTCGAATTCATTTTCTATTCAATTCAATTCGAATTCATTTTCTATTCATTTCAATTCGAATTCATTTTCTATTCAGTTCAATTCGAGTTCATTTTCTATTCAATTCATTTCGAATTCATTTTCTATTCAGTTCAATTCGAATTCATTTTCTATCCAGTTCAATTCGAATTCATTTTCTATTTAATTCAATTCGAATTCATTTTCTATTCAGTTCAATTCGAATTCATTTTCTATTCAGTTCAATTCGAATTCATTTTCTATTTAATTCAATTCGAATTCATTTTCTATTCAGTTCAATTTGAATTCATTTTTTATTCAGTTCAATTCGAATTCATTTTCTACTTATTTCAATTCGAATTCGTTTTCTATTCAGTTTAATTCGAATTCATTTTCTATTTAATTCAATTCGAATTCATTTTCTATTCAGTTCAATTCGAATTCACTTTCTATTTAATTCAATTCTAATTCGTTTTCTATTCAGTTCAATTTGAATTCATTTTCTATTTGTTTCAATTCGAATTCGTTTTCTGTTCAAATTCAATTCTATTCAATTTCAAATTCGAATTCTGATTCTTTTCAATTCGGTTCGAATTTCAATTTAAAATATTCGATTTTGAAATCACTTTTCAATATTCTTTATAAAACGAATACAATCGATATAAATATCGTTTACGTCAAAATGGCATCAATCTAATCAATACGGCTTCATATATTTCTATATTCAAATTGTAACACCCCATGATTCTGTAACGCTAAGATTCACGAATCAAGGCAGAATTAAAAGTTAAATTCAAAATCAAGGAAAACGGGCTGTGCCATTGCGTTCGTCTCGGAATTCTGCATGAAAACGAGTCCGAGTTTGCATAAATCGGAGTCCGTATGAGGAAGATATGGCCTCCGGAAGATTCAGTGAAGTTCAAATTTCAAAAACAGGTCAGGTTCAAATCGGACCCAGAATGGGCTGGGCGGGAATTTTCCCGCCCAAGGCACCCAGGTCGACTGGGTAGTCGACCTGGCGGTCGACCCCCCCCCCCCCCCGTTTTTCCATCTTTCTGCACCTGGTTCGTTCTGATGTATTTAGTCACGTTTTCTGCCTAGGTTAGTCTGCCTAACACTATATAAACAGCCCTGGTCTTCTTCTCTATTCACAGTTCTTCTCTACCCTTATGTTGCAAAGATTCTTAGTGAACATGGCTTCTTCTCCTCCTCTTAATTAAATAATAAATAGAATAATATATATAAAATAAATCAAGACGAGGAGATGCTGCTCAAAGACTTTCAAGAAGAAGAGATTCAGGCTAGAATTCAAGTGAAGATTCAAACGACTGCAACAGCTATTTTTCTACGAATCTAATCTAATCTCTGTAAGTCAGTTATTTCTAGATTTGAACGTTTTTCTCTGTTCGTGACATGAAATTAAAGGAATAAAAGAATATGCCAATTCTCTTTCTCTCTCTATTCGAGTCAGTGCCTATACTCTTGAACCTAATTAAGAACTGTTATGATTCGAGGACAAATAAGACCGTGACTATGAAACTATGGACCTTAACACCATATGCCTATGACTATGAACATTTGCCTATGACTATGAACATTGCCTATGACTATGGATATTGCCTATGACTATGAACATTGCCTATGACTGTGACTGTGACTATGAGGATTATTTCCTTGACTAAGCCTATGCCTTTGATTAGGAAATATAAACTATTGCCTATGACATAACAAGGACAACTGTGATTAAACACCTATGATTCATGACTAGGAAAGTGTTGCTTAAGTTCTGTGATTATGAGATTAAACCCGATTATTTATTCTGCCTATCCTTGGTTTTCTTTGGTTTTAGACCATGGGAATTTACCTATTAAGTTAGGTCTACCTATGTTCTTGAACCTGCGTCTCTATTCTGTCTATCCTTGGTTTTAGACCTTGGGAATTTACCTATTAAGTTAGGTCTACCCATTTTCTTGAACCTACGTCGTTATTCAAACCTTTTATGCCAGTTATTATGTCCATCCTTTTTCATAGCATCTTTGGTTCATTCCCTATTTTCTACGAATCTAGATTTATCTATAATCTAGATTAAATCGCGATTATACGAACGGTGGGAATACGATTTGGGCATAATGTGAAATGTACTAAAAACATAGTTATAAACTTGGAATTTGGCATAAATTGGGAACATGAATTATGGCATGTTCATAGAAATACAAATTGGATAAATTTAACATGAATTATAGGATGTGTAATTTGAATCTAGTATTGACTTGTAAATCTAGCATTTACATGATTTATGAACTAGAATAATAAGTCTAGTTTGACGTGAACTTTAATTAGAATGTTAAATCAGGATTGGATTAGCTAATTTGGTGTAATAAGTATATTGGTATAAATTTGAGATTGGCCATAATTGGGAATAACCGTCAGGTTTAGCAAAATCATGGTTAGTGACACTTAATTGGTATAGTTTACATACCAAAAGGCATAAATATGATAAAGAGGGGAAAATGGGCCATAAGAATAAACGTTGACAGTTTACATTAAAAGGGTAATTAGGAAATAAGTAAATTAGGAATAATTTACTTATAGAATTTGGCCTAAATGAGGAAATGTAAATTCAGACAAATTAAAGGTTTATTAACGACATCTCTTTTAATGGTACACCAGAATGTTCTAGGGTGACAGAGAGGATTGTGTCTAGGCTTGGGTTTGGAAAATACAAGTTTCCTGCTCTCCCTAACTGATCCGATGGACGGGATGGTTACTTTCAAAACCTGATTTGAAAATTAACCAAAACCCTTTTGAACTTAGAAAACACGAATACGCCTAACCCGAGGTTAGACTGAGTTGTGATGTAAACCTGCCCGGAACCAACCGGCACATCCATTATTCGCAACAATATTTGTCTAATGTGAGTGGTCGCGGCTTTAATTTATTTAGCTAAAGCTAGAACAAGAATGGTAGGGTTAAGTTAACTAAGACACTTAACCAATTCAACAAGATAACTAAACTGATGGGTGGGGTTAGGTTCAGACTGACACTTAACACAGTTAAGCTAGAATGGGAGGGTTAAGTCCATAGGAACACTTAACCAACTTAACATAGTTAAGCTAGAATGGGAGGGCTAAGTCCATAGAGACACTTAACCAAACTCAAGGTAGCAAAACGAGACTAGTAGGGGTTAAGTAACTGAGAAATACTTATCCAAATTAACATGTGAACTAGACTAGAAGGTGGGGTTAAGTAAAGTTAATACACTTAGCCAAATTAACATGTTAACTAGACCAGAGGCTGGGGTTAAGTAAAATCTAATACACTTAGCCAATTTGATATGTTAGCTGGGCTAGACTGTAGGGTTAAGTAAACTTGAACACTTAACCATCAGGTTGTGATAAAGGAATGGGGTTAAGTCTAAAACATGAAGGGATAATACTTAACCATTAATAATAACATGTTAGTTAAAAACAGACGGGCAAGGTTAAGTTAAAAAGGAACACTTAACCAACACAGGGTGAATGGGTAGGGTTAAGTAATAAATACTTAACCAATATAACTTGGTTTGTGGTAGGGTTAAGTCAACATGAGTTACTGATAACACTTAACCAGTTTAACAGGGTAAATGTGGAGGGTTAAGTTAGCTTGAATTGACTATGACACTTAACCAATCCAAATTGACGGGAAAGAGAACTAAGTAAACCTTATTTAAGAAAACAACGATTCTGGAAACTAAGTGGTAAATCTTAGTTAGTAAACTAAGTAATAATTCTTAGTATAACACGGGAAGGAGCGAATGTCCGTCTAAGTAAAAAGGAAGCTCCAACGAATTGGGTTACGAAGCCCGAGGCTTCGAGGGGACGTGAGGGTACTCTTGGTATCCCTCTGTGAGGCTGCAGATGATCCGCCTGGGCCCACAGAGGTTAAGGTCTGCGTAGAAGAACCATGGGTATGCCTTGGTTGCAATACATGGCAACCTAAAGACTAGGATGGACCGGCGTGATTCGGCGAGCAAACGGTAGCCCTGTGATAACGACTCGTCGTCTACCATCCATCTTCAGTCAATCGAGATACGTGAAGCGGAAAGGCGGAGAACTCCAAAAGACCATATACTTGCTATCTAGTTATGGGTGAGTATGGCCATAGGTTAGTGGGGCATAGGGGGCCTGCGTACAGTTCTCATTTTTCAAGGTGTGCCTTTCATTAGTTGAGGGAGGGGTCAAGTGGGACCACAACCACTGGAATAAAAACAGACCTTAGCATCTACATCGGCAGACATCTGAAAGCTCCCAACCGAGTTCTGTATTCCTTGACTTGCCCTGGCACAGGACTCGGACCGCACATTACAGGACATGTGCATCTAGACAAGCGATAACGGTTCGCGATACATGCGTGGGGAAGTATAGGAACATATACCACTCTAGGTAGTGTGTCCTAGACTTGGGGGCATCGATTGGACTAGGGGGCATAAACCCTGAATCCGAGAA
Source organism: Allium sativum (assembly GCA_030737875.1). Lineage (NCBI taxonomy): Eukaryota > Viridiplantae > Streptophyta > Magnoliopsida > Asparagales > Amaryllidaceae > Allium > Allium sativum. The sequence goes on from CM060924.1 coordinate 420,541,831, forward strand.
GCGTTCAGCAGATAGCGTAAACTCTAGGTTAATCTAGAAAGCACTTGGTAGAAAACTCTAGATTTAAATCTAGGTAACAAATAATAAATGTATGCCTGAAGGCAATGGAAACTACAGGGATTGGGATCACGTTATCGTTACTAGTTGGGACACTAGTTAGGCGGTGCAGAGATATAGAAACCAGTATAATAAGGAAATAGCGAAGCGGCGAATGTATTAAAGCATATCCAGTATATCTTAGCTTAGCATATCTTGTGTTAATCTTGTCAAATCTTGCCAACCCTATCATCATGGTGTTATCTTGTATTCAGTTAATTCATGTCGTTCTGTTTTCCATGTTCACATGCTAGAAATTACGGAACTTACTCAGGCTTTATGTCTGACTCTGTTTTCCTTTCGTCTTCTTTTCTTCCGTTCCCCCCTCCCCCCCCAGGTAGTAAAGGAGGGAATAGTATAGCTCAGGCTAGGTTGGACCGTCACTCTTTCCCAGCTTGAAGATTTTTCGAAGTTTTGCTTGGATTCTCTTTCCAGATGCTATGGCTAACTCTTGCTACATTGGGGAATATAAATGTATTTTTTGTGCTTCTTTATTTTGTAAGACAGATGATACTCTGATATTGTAAAGAAACCATTGTACAAACTATTTTATCAATAAAGCAAAGTTTTATTTTCCGCTGTTTAAATTCTGTCTGTCTTGTAATTTATCTGCATCTTTTACCCTAAATGCTCCACAGAACTTAGTGCATTCCCTTTGTGAGTGACACTAACGGACGTGGGGTGTTACACAAATATTCTATTTCAAATATTTCTATTCAAATATTTCTATTCAAATATTTCTTTTCAAATATTTATTTTCAAATATTTCTATTCAAATATTTCTATTCAAAATCTGGAATGAGGCCCAATCAATTACCATATAATGTTAACTATATGGATTTTCTACAACACATGTATACAATAACAACGATGAATAATCAACCATCATCCAAAGTGCATTCTACACTGTATAAGCATCAAATATAAATATTCAACGCTATAACAGCCTGTCAATCTATCGATCGACATACAACTAAACAATCGGGATTAGTGTACGTCAAATATCATCCCAATACCCATGTGGGGTTTCAAACAATCAAACACAAATTTTATTTGTGCAGTTGGGCGATGTGTAAAATTTATCGTCCCAATCAATATCAGTCAAATGTGCGTATATAAACAAATAGTCCGATCTGTTTATATTTATTTCATTTTAAGTACATGTTAAAAATTCTATTTTTAACATAAAATATTTTTAACTATATAAATATTTTATTTCATTTCACATCACACAATCAACTACACATCAAAATCAAACAACCAAGCATACAAGTCGTCCATGGTCTGTGGACGACGGGTGTCGGGTGCTACTAAACACCGTCTGCATCCTAGTATATATTATTAACTAGAAAACAAAATTAAAGGTGAGAAGTTCTCACAGAGGGTTCCACTCTGCCGTGCTTTGCTTTTCAACAGCTGAACCGTCTGGATCTATTTTGAAATTCCAATGCAGTTCTTTTCACGTTGTTCACAATAAAAATTATATTTTTATCACTTCATTTCAAAAAATAAAAATCATATTTTTATTTCATCTATTTTTACAATGCTTCATTCTATATAAAAATTATATTTATATTTCTACTTCTAATATAAAAATCGAATTTTTATTTCATCGCTATAAAAAACACATTTTTATTTCAATATATATATAAGAAAAATCAGATTTTTATTTCGCTATTTAATATATAAAAATCGAATTTTTACTTTGCTATTCAATATATAAAAATCGAATTTTTACTTCGCTATTCAATATATAAAAATCGAATTTTACTTCGCTATTCAATATATAAAAATCGAATTTTTATATTGTTGTCATGTGTATAAAAATCACATTTTTATACTACTACTATATAGATAAAAATTCTATTTTTACACCGCTAAAAATCGTATCTTTTCTATTTTAAAAATCTAATCTTTTCTATTTTAAAAATCTAATATTTTCTATTTTAAAAATCTAATCTTTTCTATCTTAAAAATCTAATCTTTTCTATTTTAAAAATCTAATCTTTAGTAAATAAAAATATAATCTTTCTTGTTAATACAAATCAAATCTTTGTACAACTAAAAATCTAAACTTTTAAAATCAAAAAAATCAGTTTTTATTATTAACAGAAATCAGTTTTTAAAGCTAAGAAAATAAATAAAACTCGAATTTAGAAACTTACATTGGCCTTGAAGGAGAGGGGAATGGGTTTCGCTGTTGGTGGCCCGGCAAGGGGTGTAGGCGTCGGAGCTGCGGTCTGGGGTGAGCGGCTCAGGCGGGCGGTGGGCCAAGGAATAGGCTGGCGGCGCGATTTGGGGCTTGGGGGAGGGCTTTAACGCGTGGAGAGGGAGGAGGGGTAAGGGGATGAACGGAGGAGGGGGGAGCGTTGCGGCGGCGCTGGTAGGGCGCGGTGGCGGGGCGGCTGTCGGAGGGCGACAGGGTTCGGCGGTTAGAGCGGTCAACGGTTTTGTTTTTTTTTTTGTTTTTTTTTTCTGAAATCGATTTGGGTTTGTAGAAGGGGGGGCAAGAGAGAGAGAGAGAGAGAGTATATATATTATATAATAATATTATTTTTACTTCCCTAAAGTGGACTTTTCATACGGCCTCGAAATCAAACATGCCGACTATCGTCCCTAGCGTTTTACCCACATTCCGAACATAATGGGATATGTATCGTAGGCCAATTCGAACGTTACGGTCTGTTTCCGTCAAAATCAAAATATAAATCTATATATTGAATTTGAACGCACATTTCAATTTACTGGGGCCACATACTAACTCGAAAAATTCCAGAAAAATATTTTCTAGCTTCGTACTGACGATACGGTCCTAACAAACTAGTTCGTCGAATTCTATGACCATTTTCCAGTCGATTAAAATAAACTGAAACTGGTCAAACACATTTTCCTTTGCCACGCTCACATATTGATTCGAAAAATTATGAAATTTGGAATCTAACAATAATTTTACATCACGGATCCAACAAAAGTGGTTTCATCGAAATCCGAGGTCATTTGCAAAATTTCCATTTTAAGGGCCTGAATTCCATAGCGACTATTCAGAATTTTCAATTGGACATATCTTTTGATTCCAGCTATGAAATTTCAATTTTTCGGGTTCGTTGGAAAGATATTATCAATTAGATTCTATTATTTTTGGTTTCGCTAAATTCCGGTTTATTTTGAATCCTGTACATTCATTTGAATTTTGAAATCGAATTATCGAACTACCTCGCCATTTTCAATTCCTTTTATAATTATAAATAAATATTTATATTCCAACGTCGAGATATATAAATATATACGTTCGAATTCTATTCAAAATAAATTTTTCGTTGATATTATTTAAAATATTCATTTTAAATAATCAAAATTCGCTAAAATTGCCAAAACAAAAATTTTAAATTGGCCCAGATTTTCGGGTTGTTACAATCTCCTCCACTTAAAACTTTTCGTCCCCGAAAAGGAACGAAGCCGAAAGTTGTTTTAAATACCAACTCAACTTTCAGTATTTTCACTATGGCTTAAGTTCTTCAACTTTTCAGTTTCTAAGAACTTTTCAAATTTTTCAAAAATTTGGCTAACACCCTAAATTTTCGAAAAATTTCGCCATAACCTCCCCTGCACCGGGAGCACCGGGAAAATCCCGAAATTGCCATACAGGCCCTCTGATCTCAAAAAGAAAAAGAAAAAGCCAAGCGGCTCATAAAATCATCATCACAAAAAAAAACAGTAAATTATGATAAACATGAACCTATTTGTCGGGCAAACAAATTTTATTCTCTGCTCTAGCCTCCTTGCTATGACCTGTTCAATGTAAGTACATGTATATGCAAGCAAATGCGACAAATTTCAATACAATTTACTATTTGATACAATTTGGCTAAACGTTCAACATTTAATTTAATCAAACAATAATCAAACAACACAACCAGCAATCCATTAGTTGATTAGCTTGTCAAATTCATAACTTTGATATGCAGTCAAAAAATCAGATTTTTGATGCCAAATCACAATAATAAGCCCTATCTAGTTTCGGTTCTCACACCAGTCAATTGGAAATATATAGAAATCTCACTTACGAAACTCGAAAATAAATACTGGCGATGGTGCCCCGCCACCAGAATTATCCCCGGGCCCTATAGTGCGATTCTATAACTATCCAATATATTAAAACTTCGAATACACGTTTGCAAGACATATATGCAAAATCTCTATATATTGGATTGTCCAGATTCAATACAAAATAAATATTCAACTACGTTGAATAAAGTTTAGGATGCGTTTGGTTTTCGTTTTGAGTTTTCAATTTTGAGTTTTCATGGTTGTTTTCAGTTTTTCATTTTGAATATTTTTACTATTTCTCAATATGCGTTTGGTTATCCTATTTTCAAAAACAAGTTTTCAAAACTGAAAATTGAAAAATGCGTTTGGTTTGAAATATAGTTTTCAAATTTAGAAAATTTGATCTTTCATTTTGATAATTCAAACAAATTTTACGTTTATACATACATACATACATACATACATATACATATATATATATATATATATTTATATATAATTGGTGATACAACAAACATCCATCATTAAATCTCTCTATAAATTCCACTCTTTTATATAAAGACAAAAATATTCAACGAACTAGATCACTTTTGTTACTAATTTATCTAATTTTATGTTCAAATAACTGTCCTCATATAATATATATTTTTCAATTTCCATATTTGCATGAACATACTACATGTTGTAAATCAAACAAAAAACAAAACCAAAACTTCAAATATAAAGAAGTTGAATAAAAACATCTGTGCATGTATCAAGCTGCTAATTAGGAATTGATAATAAATAAAAGATAATAAGCTAAATTCTAAACATAATGACTAAACACTAAAGAGAACACAATATTTTAAATTACATGAGGCCGAATTGTATAGGAATAAAATTACAACAAAAGAGTTCATAACATAATTTCAAATATGTAATATAAGCGATAAGCTAGACAAAGAGAAAGTTGAAAGTGAACAACGCAAGCATCTTTCATAACAATATGATATTTATATCAGCCACAAAGTTTGCAAGCAACGCCCTTCTGATGTCTTCCAAGTCACATCTGCAAACGATAAAAAAGATAAAAAGTTTCACCAATAAAAGCAGTCAACGTACTCATGATGGCTAAGTGATGCAAGATAAAGGGGAAGATGAAGTTGAAGATAACAATAAAACAGATAATAAGAACTAAAGAAGATGTTGAGGGACTGCAATAGAAAAAGATGATAGTAATGAGCTATTCATGTTAACGTTTGAATGCATAAACAAACATGTACTGACTTGAATCGCTAAATGCAAATGAATATAAACAAAAATAAGTTCCATAACTGCATCGGCACTCAGCAAACAAACAACCAAACAATTTTTTTCATTATGAGTCATTATCCTATCTACCGATAAAGGAAAAGAAATCTTAGCTGGATGTATAACCGATCATATATGAGGTGGTTTTAGTTGAATTCAGTGTGACAGTTTGCAATATACCTTTGAAATAAAGGTTACACCAAAACTGGGTATGAATATGAATTTACAAGTAAATGTAATGGAGAAAACAAATTGGATCACTGCTAATTGAGTAAATTATACGTGTGTTGGCAGAAATATGAAATATAGCGGATGTTGTAAAATTTTAGCTGTATCTAGCTCAAAAGAATTTGAGCTAAGGACAAGAAAACACACTTCATAAGGTAGATGAACCATGGAAAATGTAGTAACTACCAATCAGTAAATCAAAAAAAAATTATTGGTGACCGGTAAGCGTCTCACATTTGTATGCCATTTTAAAAAAACTTCTGAACATAACTAATTTTTCTTCCTCTATTCATTAACTACTACATGGAAAAAGGTAATTAACCCAGAACATAACTAATTTTTCTTCTAATTTTCCTTGTACGCTTTCAGTGTATGTCATTTGTATATCAGTAATAGCAACATAGTGTCAGTGTAGAAGACAGTTCTCATGTTACCATCTAAAATTAACTCAATTCACAGCAAGATTTTCTAATAGTTTAATCAACAAAAATTTACATGGAGCAATCTTTGTGCCATGAAATGGTAAATATGTTGCCATAATATATTTTATGTATAAGACATTTTGGCAGGCTAAACGAGCCCCTACACTTAAGGAAAAATGCATGGGTAGACTTGATATTATGAAGAAGAAGATGATAATACTAATAATAAGAGGAAGTTTTATAATACCTGCAACTGCACTTAAGGAAAAGTGCATGCTTTTTTGTCAACAGAACTTGGAATTTACGTAATTAGAATTAAGTTGGCATGCATTTTTCCTTAAGAAGGCATGCATTTTTCCTTAAGAATGCATGCATTTTCCTTAATGTGTTATAATATCAATTTAGATGATATTATAATACCTGGAGCTTAAATGGGTTCTAATTATGGAAAAAAACCAGTGCATAAAGATTGATATTTTCCTTAAGTGCACTTCCTAAATTCAGATTCATGTTAACAGAACTAAGTTGGCTAGGTTGGCTCAACTATAATCAAACTAAGCTATATTTTCATTATGCCCTTAATTAATAATAGTTTCCTTACTCACTGTACCAAATTGAAAAATTGGGATATTTTTAGTTTGAAACAGATCGGTAGCGTTTTTAGGTTTGTAATAGTTTTGCAAGGTTCCTAAATCTCAATTTTGTTAAAAGAACTAAGTTGATAAAACGCATGCATAATGCCATCTTCAAAACATGGCATAATCAATTATATAAACATGACCCACATGCTAATCAAAGAATGTTCCAATATTTTTTGAGCATCTTAACATGAAGCAGAGTATAAAAAGTCATGATTCTAACGAAATAAATTACAAACTTCAGTAGTAAATTACATGCATATCCGGTTTACAAAAAAAAAGTAAATAATAAAACTGGTCCTCTGCAACATTCAGAATAAATGTTTTACTTTTCTTAATCAGAACAGTAACAAATTATATGATCAAATTTTGTGATAGTGGCAACTGTTACTACCAAATGAATCCTATTTAGAAGAAAACTGAAGTTCAGTTCTAATAACGAAGAAAATATCAAGTTGATCCCTTGAGATCAATGACTAATTTGCCACATTACTAACTTAGTTCTAATTTACGTGATTATTATACCTGGAACGTAAAACTTTGTTCTGTTAACAAAAATCTGAACCCTTAAGAATGCTTTCATTTTTCCTGAAGTGCATAAGGATAGACAATAAAAAGGAAAATTGCATTTTTCGTTAACAATGATTAGCCTTACAGAAATAAGTTCTATTAATTCAGCGTCCAAGCTAATACATCGCTATCACTGGAAAACCCCCAATTCAGAACGCATCAAACCCATTCGTAATCGAATATATTTATTCTAAATGAGAACGCAACCACCTTTTTTTAATTGTGAATTCAATACACAACAAGTTGAGTTCTGACTGAGATTACGATCATATAAATCGAGTTTTAATTTGAGAAACACTGCACAAATTTATGCAAACCTTAACCCGTACTAAAAGGAAGGAAACACTGTACCAAATAGCAAAAATCTTGATGATCTAGTGAAATTGAATCAAACAAAGTATAATCGAAATAAGAAATCACAAATTTACCTGTATTGTTGACGATCGGCGATTTTGGGGAGAAACGGATTTCTGAGGCCAGAGAATGAACCCACGGTTATGAACTTGTTTGGTTTGTTTTGGTTTTGGGTATTGGATTTTTAAGTGGGCCTCAAAATGGTGAAAACAAAATAATGCTGTTTTGAGTTTTCTTTATTAGGTCCATTTTCAAAAATAATTATTTTTTAAAATGAGTTTTTCAAAATGGTAAAAGGAACGAATTTTCGTTGTTTTTCAAAACTAAAAACTGAAAATAGTACGAAAATGGGAAACCAAACGCAGCCTTAAATTTTCAAAACAAAAATTGGTTTTCACTTCATATTTCAAAAATATACTCTTCACACTCGTTCTAGGATACTACTGATCCCATCTCTAACGAGTCATTCCCAGTGGATATTACTAATCCAATCATCTGATGAATTCTTTCATATGGTTCTAATATGCCTTGTTCTCTGAGCTTTGTAAACCAAAGCTCTGATACCAACTGTGACAACAAGGAATTTCGCTCGATCCGAATCAGTCGCTAAACCGATCTAGACCGTTCGAAACGCCTGATTGTTTCGAGAACACGACAAAATAGAACGCGGACGGAAGAACATTTCATTGTATATTACAACAATTCCATCAGAATACAAGAATATACAGAGTATAAACAAATATTATACAACAGAAAATATCAGAGATTACAATACATTACATAGCAGCGGAAAATAATACAATACACAAACTGAAGGAGATATACGGATACAAAGCTTTCCGGATATCATTCCAGCTGTAAACCAGGATCCTTTGAATATAAATCTGCAAAACCAAAACTACTAGCTGCCCGTGTCAAAATAGGGGCACCCAGAGTTTAGGTTAAAACAATGAACTCCAGGTCAGTCATGGGACTGGTATGAGAACTAAAACAGTTATTAATCTTTATTTTAAAGTTAGGTAAATCAAGGGACCACGCCACTAATGCGGAACGGGTTTCCTCCCAAGAGTACCAGTGCATAAAACAAATAGTGCAATGCTAAATAAAGAAAAATGAAGCTAATATAAGACCCAGGTCCTATCACACAATGCAACGCAAGCCGGGGGATAGGGTTTTCCCTTATAATAGCCAAACATGCTTAGTACGTTTAAAACAAATCATTTGATACTACTATAAGTACATAGTGTATAAAACAACTTCAAAGCATAAGTATCAATCATAGACGGCATGGGTACCATATATCATGTCGCCATACTAGTTATACAATTAAAACTGCAAATGTCACGTATTTGGAAATTGGATTTCCATCTATGAACCGAGGCAAAAGATAGTCCTCTACCGATTCGAGACAATCTAGCCTACCATGTCTCAGGATCAGAACGCATCGACCCTTGGAGCGACAGGGCTGGTCCACCGATGTGGATTAGACGAAATCCTGAACACTACGTCTCCCCGCCTTATGGGGTGCAAATGAGCCAACGAATGACTCACTCGGCTTCACATAGTCACCGATATATCCGAGGCGCCTCGCAACAGCAACAACCACATAAGTCAAACTCGTCAGGGCGTGTAAAACCACTGACGCCACTTTTAGCTAGAAAGAAACGCATGTCCTCCCTGAGGTCCGTCTCCCGTTTATGGTTCATACCGGGTGTGAAACTCGCGAAGTAAACGCTACACAAAGCTACGCCACAAAGGCCGTGCTTTGATCATCAACCACAAGACTCTACTTTTCAACAGAAGCCTAGATCATTTTCATCTTAGCATGCCACACAGGCAAACCACTCTATGCAACCGGTATCAGTCACACAGAATGAAATCCGATGTCAGACACACAGTCCATTTACAAGTCCGTTCTGGGTCTGAACAAAACCGGAGGCACCTAGTACCCCGCATATCCATCGATCTCCAAGTACGTCTGGACGATGACCAACTGTTTCCATCTTCTTGGGTGTACATCCCAATCAAGATCATCAGTAATCACCCAAATGACGTGAAGACCTCCAGCCTTTGACCACCGTCTTCATCTTCGACTTATCGTCGTATCAGTTATTCAGAATGGGATAAACCCGGTCTTTCCGAATAACTCGCGTATATTATAAACAAGTGTTACACAAACAAAACATACGCCTCATTTCAATTCATCAGTCACTAACGTAAATTAACAAGGGAATAATTCCCCGAATATTAACCCCGAAGGCCGAAACCAACATCAGATCAATATCCAGAAAACCATTCTGCTTAGCTAACCGACAGTTAGTTTCTAAATTTCACATTCATAGGGAAAGGTTCCCATAAATTTTATCAAAGATAAATTCCTTGAATTTATTCTTTAATCTTCTTTTGAATATCGATTCAACTAGTCGGGATTAACGAACCTTACCGAAGTAATCATTTGTTTTAATTTCCCAATCCCAACCTATTCATCCCATGAAGTAAAACTGGTTATACTTCATATCTAACACCACGATGTTATCGGTAAATTCAATTACCATTTCACGTTTAAATCTAATTAAAGATTTAACTATCGCCTGGAGCAAAACTGGTGATACTCCATTCTCGATCTTTTTAATCTAATTAAAGATTCATTAAAACTCCACTTAGTTTTAATCTGTGACTGGGTTAAAGAATCAGTGTCATTTAAAACACGGTTCACGATAAACCCAAAATCACATCACATTTCAATCAGTCCCTAATCGTAAATTAGCAAGTGAGCAGTTCCCTAAGTATTAACCCCGAAGGCCGAAACCAACATCAGATCAATACCCCAGAAACCATTCAACTTAACTAACCTCCAGTTAGTTTCTGATTTCCTTAACTTCTTTGGGTCTAAGAACAGTATTATTGAAGATACCGTTCACGACAACCCAAAATCACATTTCATTAATTATCGGGTTAAAGAACAAGTGTTATTTAAAACACTGTTCACGATAAACCCAAAAATCAATACCAATTCAATTCCAATTAAATATTATTTAATTGGTACACTTCATTAAATCTAAATAAAAAGATTTAATCTTTTTCTCAACTGGGCTTAAGAAAAGTGTTAATGAAGACACCATTCACGAAAAACCCAAATCACATTTGATATTAAATATAAGGCTCTGAATAGAAATTATATCGGCTTATATTCAATATCAAACTCTACGACTAACAAATATCGTATTGGAAATAACGATATAAATATATCTTTCAAATTCCCATAACAATATCTGTATCATCACGAAATCCAACATCGAAATATTCTGAAGACAATTTCGATTCAAATCTATTCCAATTCAATTATTGGAAATTCTGGTTATTTTCAAACCATTTTCAAATCCAATTTATTTATTTAAAAATAAATAGAATTTTAATCCTAGTTCAAAACTAGTTCATTTTGATAAAAATCTATTTTTATCTTTTCAAATATGGAGTTTTTCATCCCGATTCTTCCCAAATCATTTCTTATGATTTTACACAAATTATTATTATTTTTAATAATTTTATCAAGGCCCGTACAGTCGATTTCCATCAATGGCCATCAAACTGCACTTACAGCGACCTTTTCCAAATTTGATTTGGATATAATTCCAAATTCAACCGTTAGATTTCAAATCACTAATATTCATTAGAAATCTCTTTTCGATACGAACCCAATGGTTCCAGTTTTAGGAGAATCCGACGGTCGGATCTCCCATAATGTCCGTTCGAAGTCAATGGTCGAAATTCGCGAACTGCTGCAGCGCAGCGCGTTCTATTCAGGCCATTATATTATATATATAATATATATAATATATATTTCGTCGATTTCTATTTAAAATGAATTTTATAAATCGTTTTAAATTCGTTTCCAAAACAATTTCAACTTCCATTTCAAATTCAAATCCAAATTGAATTTTTCCTTATAAATTCGTTTTGAATTCATTTCAATTCAATTCAAATTTCAAATTCATTTCAATTCGAATTCATTTTCTATTCAGTTCAATTCGAATTCATTTTCTATTAAGTTCAATTCGAATTCATTTTCTATTCAGTTCAATTCGAGTTCATTTTCTATTTAATTCAATTCGAATTCATTTTCTATTCAGTTCAATTCGAATTCATTTTCTATTCAGTTCAATTCGAATTCATTTTCTATTTAATTCAGTTCGAATTCATTTTCTATTCAGTTCAATTCGAATTCATTTTCTATTCAGTTCAATTCGAATTCATTTTCTATTTAATTCAATTCGAATTCATTTTCTATTCAGTTCAATTCGAATTCGTTTTCTATTCAGTTCAATTCGAATTTATTTTCTATTTATTTCAGTTCGAGTTCGTTTTCTATTCAGTTTAATTCGAATTCATTTTCTATTTAATTCAATTCGAATTCTATTTCTATTCAGTTCAATTCGAATTCATTTTCTATTTAATTCAATTCGAATTCGTTTTCTATTCAGTTCAATTCGAATTCATTTTCTATTTATTTCAATTCGAATTCGTTTTCTATTCAAATTCAATTCTATTCAATTTCAAATTCGAATTCTAATTCGTTTCAATTCGGTTCGAATTTCAATTTAAAATATTCGATTTTGAAATCACTTTTCAATATTCCTTATAAAACGAATACAATCGATATAAATATCGTTTACGTCAAAATGGCGTCAATCTAATCAATACGGCTTCATATATTTCTATATTCAAATATTCTATTTCAAATATTTCTGTTCAAATATTTCTATTCAAATATTTCTTTTCAAATATTTCTTTTCAAATATTTCTATTTAAATATTTCTATTCAAAATCTGGAATGAGGCCCAATCAATTACCATATAATGTTAACTATATAGATTTTCTACAATACATGTATACAACAACAACGATGAATATTCAACCATCATCCAAAGTGCATTCGACACTGTATAAGCATCAAATATAAATATTCAACGCTATAACAGCCTGTCAATCTATCGATCGACATACAACTAAACAATCGGGATTAGTGTACGTCAAATATCATCCCAATACCCGTGTGGGGTTTCAAACAATTAACACAGATTTTATTTGTGCAGTTGGGCGATGTGTAAAATTTATCGTCCCAATCAATATCAGTCAAATGTGTGTATATAAACAAATCGTCCGATCTATTTATATTTATTTCATTTTAAATACACGTTAAAAATTCTATTTTTAACTATAAAATATTTTTAACTGTATAAATAATTTATTTCATTTCACATCACACAATCAACTACACATCAAAATCAAACAATCAAGCATACAAGCCGTCCATGGTCTGTAGACGACGGGTGTCGGGTGCTACTAAACACCGTCTGCATCCTAGTATATATTATTAACTAGAAAACAAAATTAAAGGTGAGAAGTTCTCACAGTGGGTTCCACTCTACCGTGCTTTGCTTTTCAACAGCTAAACCGTCTGGACCTCAAATTCCAATGCAGTTCTTTTCACGCTGTTCACAATAAAAATTATATTTTTATCACTTCATTTCAATAAATAAAAATCATATTTTTATTTCATCTATTTTTACAACGCTTCATTCTATATAAAAATTATATTTATATTTCTACTTCTAATATAAAGATCAAATTTTTATTTCATCGCTATAAAAATCACATTTTTATTTCAATATATATATAAGAAAAATCAGAATTTTATTTCGCTATTCAATATATAAAAATCGAATTTTTACTAATATATAAAAATCGAATTTTTACTTCGCTATTTAATATATAAAAATCGAATTTTTATATTGTTGTCATGTGTATAAAAATCACATTTTTATACTACTACTATATAGATAAAAATTCTATTTTTACACCTCTAAAAATCGTATCTTTTCTATTTTAAAAATCTAATCTTTTATATTTTAAAAACCTAATCTTTTCTATTTTAAAAATCTAATCTTTTCTATTTTAAAAATCTAATCTTTAGTAAATAAAAATATAATCTTTCTTGTTAATACAAATCAAATCTTTGTACAACTAAAAATCTAAACTTTTAAAATCAAAAAAATCAGTTTTTATTATTAACAGAAATCAGTTTTTAAAGCTAAGAAAATAAATAAAATTCGAATTTAGAAACTTACATTGGCCTTGAAGGAGAGGGGAATGGGTTTCGCTGTTGGTGGCGCGGCAGTGGGTGTAGGCATCGGAGCTGCAGTCTGGGGTGAGCGGCTCAGGCGGGCGGTGGGCCAGGGGATGGGCTGGCGGCGCGATTTGGGGCTTGGGGGAGGGCTTTAACGCGAGGAGAGGGAGGAGGGGTAAGGGGATGATCGGAGGAGGGGGGAGCGTTGCGGCGGCGCTGGTAGGGCGCGGTGGCGGCTGTCGGAGGGCGACGGGGTTCGGGGGTTAGATCGGTCAACGGTTTAGTTTTTTTTCTGAAATCGATTTGGTTTATAGAAGGGGGGCAAGAGAGAGAGTATATATATTATATAATAATATTATTTTTATGTCCCTAAAGTGGACTTTTCATACGGCCTCGAAATCAAACATGCCGACTATCATCCCTAGCGTTTTACCCCCATTCCGAACACAATGGGATATGTATCGTAGGCCAATTCGAATGTTACGATCTGTTTCCATCAAAATCAAAATATAAATCTATATATTGAATTTGAACGCACATTTCAATTTACTAGGGCCACATACTAACTCGAAAAATTCCAAAAAAATATTTTCTAGCTTCGTACTGACGATACGGTCCTAACAAAACTAGTTTCATTGAATTCTGAGACCGTTTGAAAAATGGCCATTTTCCAGTTGATTAAAATCAACTGAAACTGGTCAAACACGTTTTCCTTTGCCATGCTCACATATTAATTCGAAAAATTATGAAATTTGGAATCTAGCAATAATTTGACATCACGGATCCAACAAAAGTGGTTTCGTCGAAATCCGAGGTCGTTTGCAAAATTTCCATTTTTAAGGGCCTGAATTCCATAGCAACTATTCAGAATTTTCAACTGGACATATCTTTTGATTCCAGCTATGAAATTTCAATTTTTCGGGTTCGTTAGAAAGATATTATCAATTAGATTCTATTATTTTTGGTTTCGCTAAATTCCGGTTTATTTTGAATCCTGTACATTCATTTGAATTTTGAAATCGAATTATCGAACTACCGCGCCATTTTCAATTCCTTTTATAATTATAAATAAATATTTATATTCCAACGTTGAGCTATATAAATATATACGTTCGAATTCTATTCAAAATAAATTTTTCGTTGATATTATTTAAAATATTCATTTTAAATAATCAAAATTCGCTAAAATTGCCAAAACAAAAATTTTAAACTGGCCCAGATTTTCGGGTTGTTACAATTGTTCTATCTCAAAAGCCTTATAATATAAGATTTTCGATCAAGCTCTACTATCAGTGTCCAAAATCCGAGATAACCAACTATATGGCTAAATTATCTAGACCCAAAGGCAACCCATACTCGGAAATGCCCCAAACTTCTCCTAAATCAAGATTTCTGGTTTCAAACCCCGACTCACCATGAATAACAATGTCGATCTCGCTATGAGGTTAAGGAACTACTATCGGGCCTAGAAAAGTGCAAATAATCAACTAGTGCAACAACTGCACACACGAGGATTTACTATATCTGTGAAGGAAAGCTCCATTAGGTCTGCCATACAGATGCCTTACATATCATGTCTAATATCAACGTGGCTATTACCCCCACGCAGCCACCCCCAACTAGAGAATCAAAGGTAAAGGAACGGAATACTCTTAAATAGGATAGGATAGTAGAACTAGAAAGAACTAGAGATATATAACACCTCTTTTACCAACCATTACCCATTTCCATTTCTCGACCCTTTTTAACCCACATCTTCCTTATAAACCTCTTAATCTAGCATCACATCAACAATTTCCTTGTTAAGGCTAATGATATCTTCCCGAATCTTTATAGCAATACTTCTTAGATTACCTTGTTATCCTTGTCCTCTAAGGTTGTCTTATCCATGCTTTGTAATAGCCCCCATTTTACATATTGGCGGATCGTAAAATATTTTTATTTGATTCCCTGAGGGTTGGATCATTCTCATATTTTGATATGTTGATTATGGGGATGTGAGACATATCCATAATTTTCACCAATTTTATTTATAACCATTTTGCCTTTATCGGTCTTGTACAAGGGATAACTTTTGACTAGGATCGAATCAGTTGCTGAGGTCCAATCTTGTTAGAAAGGAAATGTGTTGCCAATTCCGTAGAGTGGTCACACTAAAGATTTGGTTCAATGGTTCGGGAGGAATCACTGTTTTTGTGTTTCACAATTTTTGTTTAGGTTTTTAGAGCCATTGATGGGCTGATTTGAGGAGGTCAATTAGTGGGCTGGTGGAAGGTTATGAATAAGGGGTTAGAGGCATGGAGAGAAGGTTACTTTTCTTTATTCTCTCATTTGGTTGAGCTCGTGATCCTCCTTGCTCAATAAAATACACCTTTCCACCATTAAAATTTTAGATCTACATAAGAGAATTGAAGATCTACATCGTTTGAAGCTAGAACTACGTCAAGTGAAGAGATATCACATCAAATCAAGAGGTTAGAAGCATATTCTTTGCTGTCCGGATCAAGGATTTAGCGATTTCGAGTTAATTCGAAGACTTGGTGAGTGATAAACATCTCTCACGCGGATTCAATCAAGAATATGGATTATATGATCATCATTTCTAGTTGTTTTCAAATAGATCTAATCAATGTAAGTATGATTTTAATTCAAATAACCCTAGGATCTAATCTAGCAACTTATAAATGGTAAACTGATATTTTAATTCTATGTTTAGATCCATTTAATGATTTGATTAATTGTTAAATCATTGTTTTAATGACGATTGTGTGATTTGTTGTTGTTATATTGATTAAATCATGGTTTTAATGTTCGTTGATGATTGCATGATTTGTTGTAGTTATATTGATTAAATCTTTGTTGAAAAAAATAGAATTTGATAGTTTTTGAGTATGAAATCGAGTTGTGTGCAAGTGTGAAGATTAGTTGAAGTTTGGCAATTTCAGCGTATGGATCGGGCGTGATCAATAGACCGAGCAAAATTAAGTTGAAGAATCGCCAAAAATCAATTTCTGGCTATCACAACGTTTAAAAACGCTAACAGGTATGGATCGGGAAAAACTGCTGCATATGGATCGGGCAGTACGGGGGAGGGGGGTATGGGGTGCATACGTGAAAAAGTTGGATCTGCCTGAGTGCGCTTTGGGGATCTGTGCATTTGGCATGGATCGGGCAAAAGAAACATTTCATAGTGTTTCTGAATGCTATAGTATGGATCAGGCCAAAGTACCAGAGTACCAGTACCACAATGGCCTGCGCATGGTGAAATACGTGATCTAGCACAGTGCGTGCTGGGGAAATCATGGATCGAGCAGTACCAGGGGGATGGATCAGGCTAAATACATTAGCATGGATTGGGCTGAATGTTATGGTATGGATCGGGATAAATGCCAAAGTACCAAGTGCCAGAGTACCAAGTGCCAAAGTACCAGATGTGCTGCACATGGTAAAATTAGTGATTTTCCAAGGTGCGCGCTGGGGATTTACACAGTTTTCATAGTACCAAGTACCAGAGTACTAGATGCCAATGCCAAGTGCCAAGGAATACCAAAATTGAACCAGTCCGTATAATAGAATTCCAGAAACGCTACAGAAGGTTGTTTTGGCATTACGGCCAATTTTTCGTAGCGAAAAAGCTGGAAATGCTATGAAATGCAGTATCGACAAACGAAGCTTGTTTTTGAGTTGACGATGATTCTAACTTTGACGCGAATTCAAGGGGGAATGTTCGAAATGTTGTGAATTGTTCATTGATCGTTGTAATGCAATGAACGTGAAGATGACTCAAGGTGGTGAGTTCGTGGATAATGGTTGCTCGAGAAGGTTGCTTGAGCTACAAATAGTCGTCAGGTTGGATGACCATAGGTACTAAAGGCTGAGAGATTATCGTTGTCGTAGGTTCTAGCGGGCTCAAAGCCAGGGTATAATAGGGGCACTTAAAGACTAAAGGGTTGTTGGTCGAGTACCCTGGGTATCGTTGAAAGGCCTGGGTATGTATCATTGAAAGGCGTATGGAATTTTTTTTGCTAGAACTGTGGTTACCGTTAGCCCTTGACATATGGTAGGGTTAGCCGTCGTACGATTAACGATGGTTTCAAAGCAGGATAGACGGTGATAACCGGAGTCATGAATGTTGGATGTTTTTCTTGTACTGTCTCATGTAGATTGTCTAACATCGAAGGAGATGTTTCTTGGGTGCTTGTTTGATGTTGGTTTAGGCCTTCGGGACTTGTGCTTGAGGAATGTTGATCTCGATTAGGATGGTTTATGTGAGATATAACTAGTTGCTATGATTGCTATCGTCTAGTTACTTCTGATTGCCATAAATGAATAGTTGTCTGATTTCCATGGATGTATAGTCGCTTCAAATGCTGGTTTGTAAAGGTTATCACTGTCGGATGTGGGGAAGACGAGGTTGGGTTCTTCTCTGGTATTTTGGTAGATTGGTTGGTTAATCTGTGTATTCTCATATACTTTATTGATGATGTTAGTTAATTGTTTTATCACTCTCTAAGACTGTTGTCTGACTCAAGGTTTTATGTTTCCCTCCAATTACCTTGTGATGTTCATCCGGTTTTGGATGGGCAGACTGAGTAACAGGTCGCAGGTAGCATAGCTTAGTGAGGTGAGGATGCTGTGTAGAGGCGAGTAGGAGGCTAGCGTATTAATGTTTGCTATATAGTATATATTGTTTTCCGTTATGTGATGATTGACTCTAAGTGTTGTAGTAAGGCGAACTTGTACAGACACTTATGTTGTAATCCAAAGATGTATGGATATTCTTTCTAGTTGTTTGAAAGTTCAAGTTTCTTCTCAAATATGCTTCACTATTATTTCCTGTTGTATATGTTCCATTATATTTTATCCTTGCGCTGTGAATTATACGATAGGTTCCGCATGTGTTATCTTATCTTGATGATCGTCTATAGCTGTCTGACGCGTCTTTCAGTGCATTATTTCCCTTGTTAAGTGTGGAAGTTTTAGGCGGTCGTCACATTTGGTATCAGAGCTCTGGTTTTCGATTTTAGCCAAAGTTCAAAGGCATAATTATGTATTAGAGACATATGTGTAGATTTCTGCTGGATATATACTATATATTAGTGTATAGTATAATAGCATTTGAACTCCATTGCAGTTTTTCTCGGAAGTGGACTAATCATTCTATTTTTCAGATTTAGAATGAGTCGTCGATCGTAGAGACACACTGCTGGGGAGGAGAATGTTCCTGGAGGGGGTGATGGCGGTATACCAGATTACCCAACTATGTTCGAGGCTATGATGGCAACGAACATGAGGAGGGTACCCACTCCAGAAGCAGCCGCGGTAGATGTTGGTGTTCATGCGTAGATACCAAGGGTGGTTGACTTTGCAAAGCTATGCAGGGACTTCACTGCCCTTGGTGAGAAAGTCGTTTAAGGGAACAAAGCCGACTAAAGAGGCTCAAAGGTGGTTAGATGCTTGTGTAAGGATTTTTGGAGACTTAGGTATAGATGATGCAATGAAAAAGAAGCTTGCATCGAGAAAATTGCAGGGAAGAGCCATGGATTGGTGGGATTCTATCACTTTGGAAACTTCAGAAGAACATATAACATGGGAACAATTCCAAGTTAAGTTCAAGACAAAGTTTATCTCTACCGCTCATAAGTCTTTTCTGTTCAAAGAGTTTGTGGAGTTGAAACAGAATGGTCGACCAGTGTTCGATTATATTTCTGATTTTGAAGCTTTGTCCAAGTATGCTTGTCCGTATATTGAGACTCCTTACCAGAAGAATGAGAAGTTCTTCATGAGCTTGTGTGCCGTTTGGGTTTGGAACCCGAGATTTATGATAAACCATTTATTATGCCTAATCTAGTCGGTGGTTCATCCAGTTTGTATATGATTTGTCGTGATCTAGTGTTGGCGAGTCATGGTTGCTCCTTTGATGTGATTATTTTGTTTTGAACTTCGATGAGTTTAGGATTATTTTGGGTATGGACTGGCTCAAGGGGTATGCAACAAAAATGAACTGCGAGAAGCTTGAGGTGAGAGTCGGGGATGTCGAAGGGCGAAAGGTTTTGATTCGATGTAAGGCCAAAGATGGTGTTTTCGTGAGCTTTTTATATTCGCTTGTGATTCCACAGAAAGACTTGTCATATGTGTTTATCGCTAATGAGTTTGAGGATGTCTTTTAAGAAGTCAATGGCTTGTCGCCGCATCATGAGATTGAGTTCAGATACGATTTGGTCAATGGTGCTAGACCTATCGTTATGCCTCTTAGGCGGATGGTGCCTAAGGAACAACGAGAGTTATAGGTGAAAGTTCGTGATGTTTTAGGAAAAGGATTCGTTCGGAGGAGTGTATCCAAATGGGGTGCACCAGTTGTGTTCGCAACCAAGGCTGACGGATCCTTGAGATTGTGTGTGGACTACCACAAGTTGAACAAGGTAACCAGAAAGAACAAGTATCCATTGCCGAGGATCGATGACTTGTTTGATTAGCTTCACGAAGCCATAGTATTTTCCCATATGGATTTGGCAATGGGATCCCACCAGTTGAGGGTGGCAAAGGATGGATTGTCAAAGAATGCTTTTAGGATACCATCTGGTTTCTTCGAATGGTCGGTGATGCCATTTGGGTTGACTAACACGCTAGTGTACTTTGTGGATCTTATGAATAGGGTTTTAAGAGACAGTTGAACAAGTTTGTGCATGTGTTTGTGGGTGATATTCTGGTTTACTCTCGGAAAGAGGAAGAGCATAAGATGCACTTGAGAGTTGTTTTGGAAATCTTGCAAAAGTATCATCTGAAGGCTAAGTTTTCGAAGTATCACTTCTGGAAGAGCGAAGTGAGGTTCTTACGCCATGTAGTTTCTGGAAATGGAATAGCCGTTGACCCCTCTAAGGTGGCAACTATCCAGGACTGGGATAGACCTAGAATGTAACGGACGTGAGAAGTTTCCTTGGATTGGCAGGTTATTACCGACAGTTTATCAAGGATTTCTCCAAGATTGTTGCACCATTAATAGGATTGACAAAGAAGAATCAGGTGTTCACATGGGATGCAAAGTGTGAGCAAGCTTTCGGAATCCTGAAAGAGAGACTAACGGGTGCTCATGTTTTGATGATTCCAAGTGGGAATGAAGAAATGGTGGTATACACCGATGCATGCAGTACTAGACTTGGAGCAGTGCTGATGCAGAAGGATAGGTTTGTGAAAGTCGACAGCTGAAGCTGCACATAAGGAATTACCCAACTCATGATTTAGAGTTGGCAACGATCGTGTTTGCTCTGAAGATGTGGAGACATTACCTAATGGGGGTTGATTCGACTTGTTTACAGATCACAAGTCGTTAAATATCTTTTCTTCCAAAAGGATTTGAATCTTCGACAGCAAAGGTGGTTAATGTTTCTAGCATCGTATGAGTTTAGTATAGCCTACACTTTCGGTAAAGGTAACGCAGTTGTAGATGCATTGAATCGAAGACATGCATGATTAGGAGCGATGTTTTCGGAATGGAAAAGCCTCGAGTACTTTGCAGGATTTGATTTCAAGTGTGATTTGGAAACCGAAATGTTGGCTTTCTTATCAATAAGACCTACTCTCATCGAAAGGATTGGCGAGAGCCAAAAGCGGGGTGCAAAGATTGTCGAGTTTATCCAGAGGTCAGAACCAAAGGATAAAGATTTCAAGGTCGATCAAGAAGGTTGGCTTCGAAAGCAAGGACGACTAGTTGTGATGTCGACGAATTGAGAGATATAGTTCTAAGGGAAAGTCATCACTCGAAGTTGACGATTCATCCTGGGGGTAATAAGATGTATCAAGACATGAAGCGAACTTACTACTAGGAAGGGATGAAAAGAGATATTGGAAATTTCCAAGTGCATGAATTTTCAGTTGGTGAGAGCTGAAAAGAAGAAGCCAAGTGGATTGCTTTAGCGATTGGAAGTTCCTACGTGAAATTGGGAGCAGATATCGATGGATTTTATCGATGGACTACCCAGAACCAGAGCAGGACACAAAGTAATTTGGGTCATCGTGGATCACTTTACCAAAAATGCAAGATTTATTCATGTCAAATCAACTAGGACAGCATCGAAGTTGGCTACGCTTTATATAAAATAGATAGTTCAATTCCATGGTATCCGAAGAGCAAAGCGAGTAATCGAGATCCATTGTTCATGAGCGAATTTTGGAAGAGTTTGCAAGTGACTTTGGGAATCGAGTTATGTTTAAGTACAACTTATCATCCCCAAACTGATGGTCAAACCAAGAGGGTCAACCGAGTATTGGAAGATCTCCTAAGAGCTTGTGTATTAGACTTCAGAGGATCATGGGAGGACCATCTACATCTAGTTTAGTTCGCATATAACAATAGCTACCAATCGAGCATTGGGATGACACCATACGAGGTGTTGTATGGTAGACAGTGTAATTCTCGGACATGTTGGTTAGAATCTGGAGATAAGTTGATACTAGGGCCTGAGATGATAAGAGAAACCTCGGATTGTATCGAGATCGTTCGGCAACGAATGAAGGCAACCCAAGATCGTCAGAAGAGTTATGCTGATAAGCATCGTAAGGATTTGGAATTTGACGTTGGCAATATGGTTATCTTTAAGATTTCGTCGTTGAAGCATGTTGTTCAGTTCGAAAGCAAAGGAAAATTATCTTCTAGGTTTGTTGGACCATTTCCAATAGCCGAGCGGATAGGAAAGCTCACGTATAGATCGGAATTACCCAAGAAGATTTCGAGTGTGCATAATGTTTTCCATGTGTCGTTCCTATAGAAATATGTGCACGATTTGAATATGGTGGTATCTCCGGAGTAGTACGAAGACCTAGAAGTCGAGATTGTAGCTGTCAGACCTCGTAAGCCGCTTCATGTTATGGGGAATGACAGGAAACAACTTACAAGAAAGACGGTTTAGCTAGTCAAGGTACAATGGAGCAAGGATCATGACGATTGTACATGGAATACGGAAGAGATTATGAAGACGACCCATCAAGAACTCTTCGTCGGTATGACTCATAAAATCATGTCATCATTACATCATTGTAACTTGTACTATTGTGATTGCTAATAGAGTTCTGCATGCTAGGATAAGACTGTGAATGTATGGTTTGATGGCTGCTAGTTTGAGTGATAGAATTGGCTCCTCATGGATGATAGACATGCAATTGTTTTGGTTGCTTGCATTGTTGGGATATCGGGGAGAAATTCCTAAACGGGGGAGAATGTAAGAGCCTGCATTTTACATATGGGAGGATCGTAAAATATTTTTATTTAATTCCTTGAGGGTTGGATCATTCTTATATTTTGATATGTTGGTTATGGGGATGTGAGACATATCCATAATTTTTACCAATTTTGTTAGTGACCATTTTTCCCTTGTCAGTCTTGTACAGGGAAAAACTTTTGACAGGGATCGAATCAGGTGCTGAGGTAGGTGTCATTGAAAAGGAAATGGTGTTTCCATAGTGATTACATTAAAAAGTTGGTTTAGCTGGTTAGGAGGAATCTATTTTTTTGTGTTTCACAATTTCTATTCAGGTTTAAGAGCCATTGATGGACTGATTTGAGGAGGCCCATTAGTGGGCTAGTGGAAGGTTATAAATAGGGGGTTAGAGGCATGGACAGAGGGTTACTTTTCTTTATTCTCTCTTTGGTTGAGTTCATGATCCTCCTTGCTCAATCAAATACACCTTTCCACCACTAAAATTATAGATCTACATCATTTGAAGCTAGATCTACGTCAAGTGAAGAGAGATTACATCAAATCAAGAGGTTTGAAGCATATTCTTTGCTGTCTGAATTGAGAATTTAGCGATTTCGAGTTAATTCGAAGAATTGGTGAGTGATAAGCATCTCTCACGTGGATTCAATCAAGTATATGGGTTGTATGATCATATGTTCATCATTCAAGTTGTTTTCAAATAGATCTAATCGATGCAAGTATGATTTTAATTCAAATCACCATAGAATCTAATCTAGCAACTTATAAACGGTAAAATCATATGTTAATTCTATGTTTACATCCATTTAATGATTTGATTAATTGTTAAATCATTGTTTTAATGATGATTGTGTGATTTGTTGTTGTTATATTGATTAAATTGTGGTTTTAATGTTTGTTGATGATTGCGTGATTTGTTGTAGCTATATTGATTAAATCATTGTTGAAAAAGTTGGAGTTTGATCAGTTTTTTAGTATGAAATCGAGTTGTGCGCAAGTGTGAAGATTAGTCAAAGTTTGGCAATTTCTTCGTATGGACCGGGCTAAATAGAAAAGTGGTCAATGGATTGTGTAAAACTAAGTTGAAGAATTGGCCAAAAATCAATTTCTGGCTTTTATAGCGTTTAAAAATGCTATAATAGGTATGGATCGGGCGAAACTTCTACTTATTGATCGGGAAGTACCGGGGGCATGCACACGTGAAAAAGTTGGATCTGGCTGAGTGCGCACTGGGTATATGCGCATTTGACATGGATCAGGCAAAGGAAACATTTCATAACGTTTCTGAATGTTATGGTATGGATCGGGCCAAAGTACCGGTACCACATTGGCCTAGGCATGGTGAAATACGTGATCTAGCAGTGTGCGCGCTGGGGAAATCATGGATCGAGCAGTACCGGGGGATGGATCGGGCTAAATACAGTAGCATGGATCGGGCTAAATGCTATGGTATGGATCAGGTTAAATGTCAAAATATCAAGTGCCAAAGTACCAAGTGCTAGAGTACCAAGTACCATACATGCTGCACATGGTAAAATTAGTGATTTTCCAAGATGCGCACTGGATTTACGTTGTTTTCATAGTACCAAGTGCCAGAGTACCAGATGAAAGTGTCAAGTGCCAGGGAGTGCCAGAATTGAACCAGGACATATAAAGCATTCCAGAAACGCTGCAAAAGGCAGTTTTGACATTATAGCCAGTTTTTCATAGCGAAACGCTATGAAATGCAGAATCGACCCAACGAAGCTTGTTTTTGAGTCGACGATGATTCTAACTTCGACGTGAATTCAAGGATGAATGTTCAAAGTGTTGTGAAGTGTTCGTTGATTGTCGTAATGCAACGAATGTGAAGACGACTAAAGGTGGTGAGTTCGTGGATAATGGTTGCTCGAGAAGGTTGCTTGAGCTACAAATAGTCGTCAGGTTGGATGACTAGAGATACTAAAGGCTGAGATATTATCATTTTCGTAGGTTCTAGCGGGCTCAATGCAGGGGTATAATAGGGGAACCTAAAAGACCAGAGGTTTGCTGGTCGAGTACCCTGGATATCGGTGAAAGGCCTAGGTATGTATCATTGAAAGGCATATGGAGTTTTTATTGCTAGAACCAGGGTTACCATTAGCCCTTGACATACGGCAGGGTTGGCCGTCATACGATTAATGATGGTTTCAAATCAGGATAGGAAGTGATAGCCATAGTCATGAATGTTGGATGTTTTACTTGTACCGTCTCATGTATATTGTCTGATGTCGATGGAGACGTTTCTTGGGTGCTTGTCTGATGTTGGTTTAGGCCTTCGGGGCTTGTTCTTGAGGAATGTTGATCTCAATTAGGATGGTTTATGTGAGATATAACTAGTTGCTATGATTGCTATTGTCTTGTTACTTCTGATTGCCATGAATGAATAGTTGTCTGATTTCCCTGAATGTATAGTTGTTTCAAATGCTGGTTTGTAAAGGCTATCACTGTCGGATGTGGGGAAGTCGAGGTTGGGTTCTTCTTTAATTTGGTTAGTTAATCTACCTATTCTCATATACTTTATTGATGATGTTAGATAGATGTTTTATCGCTCACTAAGACTGTTGTTTGACTTAAGGTTTTATGTTTCCCTCTTATTACCTTGGGTTGTTCATCCAGTTTTGGATGGGCAGACTAAGTAACAAGTTATAGGTAGCATAACTTAGTGATGCGAGGATGCTGTGCGGAGGCGAGCAGGAGGCTGGCGTATAACTTTTTACTATATAGTATCTGTTGTTTTCGTTGTGTGATGATTGACTTTGAGTGTTGTAGTGAGGCGAATTTGTATAGACACTTATGTTGTAATCCAAATATGTATGGATATTCTTTTTAGTCGTTATAAAAGTTCAAGTTTCTGCTCCAATATGCTTCACTATTATTGCCTGGTGTATATGTTCTATTATATTTTATCCTTGCGCTTTGAGTTATATGACACGTTACGCATGTGTTATCTTACCTTGATGATCGTCTATAGCTGCCTGACATGTCTTTCAGCACATTATTTCCCTTTTTAAGTGCAGAAGTTATGGGCAGTTGTCACATGCTTTTCACTACTTTCCATGTTTCATGTAGCAGGTTTCTCTCTAACTTCGGTTTTCCTCAAATATTGAGCTAAACGAGCTTATTCGTAAATCAAAACGTCAACCTGTAAAAATTCAAAGTTATATACACATAGGAAGGCCTAGATAGGTCGCTCTATAAATAACTTAACGAAGAAAGGAGAACTAGGACAAGGAAAGAAGATGGACTTGAGGGAATCCTTATAAAAAATTTGTTGCCAAAAATACCTTTTTGTTTTAAAAATCCATTTTTATTTAGAAAAATACTTTATCTTGAAACAACTTTTTGGGAATCCTGTAACCTTTCGCCCTAATACCAAATTATGATCATAATAAGAAATGTAGAGCATTGTAGATATAAAGAAACAAATCACAGTGGCTAAGATTCACAAGATATATAACAAAAGCATCGGAACCATTTATTTACAACGAGATGTCATTACAAAACAATGCTTTGCATAAATAAGTTGTATTACAAAACATATATCTTTCATAATCTCAGCTTAAATCAGAGAATACAAATAAAATTCCCTCTTAAGTACAAAATCAGGTCAAGAACAAATAGGCTATCATTAACTGGAAGAATGGAGGATTTTTGACTTAGATCTTCCGAAGCTACTAGCATCTATCAATCACTTCCCTATAAGTCTATTAGGGGAAAGAAAAAGGAGGGAAAAGGAGTAAGTCTTACATAAAGTTTGATGAGCTGTATAATTACTAACAAGATTGACAAATAAAGGCAGTAGGCAGAATAATAGTTCTAGTGTCATGTGGGGAAGTGTACATGCACAACTATCGGGTAAACATGTAGGAATGATATACAAAGGCCAAAGGTTTGGTCGATTCCTATCTCATTTGATTGCCATATCATTTGATTGCTTATTTTACTGCACTAGCTAGTTGATTGTTTGCACTTCACGAGTACAAAACATGATATAATTAGAATGATTTTTTGAATACTACCCATTGATCGGCTACTAAACCATAGAGTGATAATCTATGCCTACTATTGACCTTGGGTTTATCGGGCCTGATTCATTAGTAAAGACATAACATTAACGTAGGCGTCACAGTGTTTTATTTCCCCTAATCGGTTCAATGCATGCACATTGACCCACCGAAACGCACTTGTACCTATATTTGAACCATCTAACTACCTAGCTCGACATGGTGCGTGTTCTTGCCTCCTAATGAGAGACCGTACATGGTAAATTGGTATGTTGACTGGTATGGATCCCCAACCCAAATCCCCCTTGATTAGAGCCTCCATAGATTTACCATAGAAACCATAGCCATAGAATAAATACAAAATTAGGCTTACAACTTAACATTAGTTCAATTATTATATTAAGCCTACTTGTTTGTTTATTTACTATTGAACGCCTAATCACAAGGCCGCATAGAACAATAAACACCTAATCACAAGGCTACCATAGAATAATCAATGCCTAAACACAAGGCCCTATAGAATAATCAATGCTTAATCACAAAGCTATCATAGAGTAATCAAGGCCTAATCATAAGACCCCGAAGAATAGTGAATAACCATACATTTAGACTTATAAACTTAACATCATTTTAAGTTTAATTTCGTTAAACCTATACAATTTCATATCATATTCATTTCTACAAACAAACCACGTTTGTTTATTATGGTGCTTTGTGTTTGTGCAACCTATCATATTTATGAAAATATGTTACAACCCAACTTTTCTGTCAAAACTTGTGATGTAGTCAATTTGCAAATCTTATCATGTTTGGCCATTTTTAGTCCAAATCCCATTTCGTTACAGTTAAACATTTTATGTCAAATTAGCCCTAAATTATCCAATCTCCACTCTTTCATATTTCCAATTAAATTAAAATTTTCAACGTGCAAAAAGTAATGGATTATAATCAATCGCATAAATTTAGGCATATGAATCTTGCCTAAATAAGTCGTGTACAACATGCGCAAATTAAAGGACTAATTAGCCATATACATATGCCAATGTTGCAAATTTAGGCATATTTTGGACGTAACCACATTAAACTGTAAAATCAGACGTCGAAAGGAGAAAAGAAGGCTGAAAAGATATCTTATAGTATTTTAATTATTATTTAACTAAAACATAAAAGAAAGAAAGACAGAAAAACTATAAAATAACTCACAGAAAAGAATATTTACAGAAAAAGCATAACTTATAGAAAAATGAATAATAACTGTAAGAATGTAAATAAAATTGTAAACTAACAACTACAATTATTTTAATTCATATTTACTTCAAATGCCAAAAATCAAATAATTAAGAACTCACCAGAAAAGTTCCTATGTAGCCCTAGTAGAACCCACCTCCAGAATATGTGTGTGCTTGTATTAAAAAATATTTTTATTTACAATCTAAAATCCCATAAAATTTAAAGTTAAGGTAGCATGTCTCCAAAAATAAGACTATCCAAGGCAAGAAAGAGATGTGTTGTGAAGAATGAGGGAGTAGTTGGAGGTTATTTATAAGTGGGCTAAAAGATCCTATACCGTTAGATTTAGGGTTTAAATCTGAATCTACTATGTCTTAGGACCAATCAAGGCTTGCCACATTAGCATAAAATTTAAAACTGGCCAATAAGGATTTAACACGTCAGCTGAAAATGGTGGAAAAAATATTATCCTCTCAATTTGGTTTCATCTCAGGCATGTAAACGTGCCAAGCACGGCATGGGCCGACCCAACTATCCACTGGTTCACACATGGGTTGACCCACTTGCTACTTGGGTCGACCCATGAGTCGACTTGAGGAGTGTTGGGTCATCCCATGCAATTTTTTAAATCTAAAATTCAAACTTTGAATTGCCATAACTTCATTTTAGCTTCGTTTCTTGCAAATCATATATGTATTTGAACCAAAAAATCATAACGGACTCAGTGGTGCAATTCCTGTTATCAAATTCTGACAATTTTACAACTTATTATTTAATTAATCAATTTATTAGTTAATTTTCATGCGTTAAAATTTGGGTTGTTATAGAAATAGTATATGTTATGACCCACTATTTCAAACTATTCAAATCGATAATAAATCACACATGTTAAATTTGAATTGTTCAAAATGATAGATTTTGAATTAAATTTGGGGTAAACACAAATCATATGATAAAATCACATACATAGAATAGCAGAATAACTTGTAGCATAAGAAAATAAAACCACAGTAGCACATCAAGAAGTTACTTTCAAATACATAGTCCCACTTAAGTACATAATACAAAAGTCATAAGAAAATACAACATAGATCCCTGATACATAGATTGTGTTATATTATATACACAACTGATATAAATAGAAATAACGGAAATAACTAAAGCATCGAATAGATAGATAAATATCTTAACAAAACTCCAAGCTCTGAAAGATGTGTCATAAAAGCTGAAATACTCGGGCTAACCCGAACATAAATCTAAAACAAAAAACACGAGTCAGGACTAAGATTCTTATGTAATATATTAACTCAAGTGAAATGTTCATAGAAATGCATACGTAACTTAAAGGATGTTTGAGATTCCATCCTTTAAGGATTAGTTAAATCATATACATATTATATAATACGTTATTATAATAATGTCGATGATAAATATATTAAATAGTGTAAGCGGGATTACATTTTTACCCTTAAATCGTTTATAATACCATAGTCTATGCAGCTACCATAAATTCCACTGCAAACTAGTGGTTATCGTAGGGCACTCTGTATGTGAGATACAAATCAAAATCGTAAGGCTCTATCTAGAAAAATACGATAAGACAATGAGGCTATACCAACAACAAGATTCTACCGGATTGCGGACCCGAGCTGGTGGTAACACATTGCAGTTATATCGCCAATGTCAAACAACACTCCCATATTCAAAAATTCCCCAATCAATCACAAAGTAAGAGATATGGTATCGAAGAAGCATGTCCGATCGGAGGAGTGACAACACATGGCTTGTGTATGGCTTTTGTTTTTGTCATTTTAATTATGACTCACATCATCGTTCTTTTATTTCATTCCGGCGGTGTTTGTTAAATCCATCCTACTTCGTTATGCATTTTCTAACACGTACACGGTTATTAAAGTAGCATTGGTAAATAACTTGGTTCCCAGAAGATGATGACTACAAAACTTCAGAGTGAACATAATAGCAAGCAATTCCAAATTGTGAGCCGCATAATTAGCTTCGTAAGTCTTAAGCTCAAGGTCGGCATAAGCGATCACTTCCCCATTCTACATCAAAATGGCTCTCAAACCCTCTTTATAAGCATCAATGTATACCGTGAATCCTTCATTCCCATTCAAGTAGGTAAGCATAGGAGTTGAAGTTAGCTTTTACTTCAACTCGTCAAATAGATCCTCATACTTTTTGTTTCAAACAAACTTGGTGTTCTTCGAGTCATAACAGTCAAAGACACAACAGTTAAAGAAAAATTCTCTATAAATCTCTGATAGTAACCCGCAAGGCCTAAGAAGCTATGAATATCAGTTGGATTCTTAGGTTTTTCACAATAGGGAATTTAAATTCAATGAAGGATAAATGATTCATATACAACAGAAAGAAATCATCTTACACTGATTGCAGCGATCTTAGCTAGATTAATCGAAACTCCATTTTCAGAAACAATATGGCCAAAAAATCAAACTTCCTCCTCCTAAAAATGACATTTAGAAAATTTGGCATCCAATTGATGATAAATTAAGGTTCTTGGGACATAACACAAGTGATGAGTGTGCTTCTTTTTTGATTTCTATAAGACGAGAATATCATCGAGAAAGACCAAGACAAATTTTTTGAGAACATCAAGGAAGACACAATTTTTAAGATTGATAAAGAAAGATGGAGTGGAATTAAGCTAAAAGACATAACTAACCACTCGGAGAAATTGTTCCCTATTCAGAAAGAAGCTTTGGGAATGCTTTCCTCGGCCACTCTAAGCTGATGAAACCCGGTAGGAAGATCAAGTTTGGAGAATACTTTGGCTTCGTGGAGCTAATTAAACATATCATTAATTCGAGGCATCACATATCAATTGTTCAAGATGACCTTATTCAGCTCTCTATAATCTACACATATCCTCAAAGAACCATCAGACTTAGTCACGAATACCATTGTAGCTCCCCATTCCAAATAACTCTGTCTAATAAATCCCTTCGAGAATAGGTCTTCAATTTGCGTCTTCATTACAGCTTTCTCCTTGGGTGCCATCCTTCATGGAGGAAGGACTACTGGTTGCTTTCCAGAAATAAAGTCAATGTAGAATTCAATTTCTTGCTTAGGAAGGAGAGAAGTAACTATGGCAAACACATCCGAAAAATTCTAGATAGATGGAGTTAAACTAGGATCACTGGGATGGGAACGAGAAAGAAGATAAAGCAGTCGGCATACTCCATATGCATATGACATTTGGTTACCAAATGATTTCTTTCATCGTCAATTAAAGAAATGGTTCTGCCTTTGTAAGAAATAACCGCATTATACTTCTTCAACTAATCACCTCTAAGTAGAATATAGAAAGCGTCGAGTCCAAGAACATAAAAGTTATTAATAAAGCTATACCTTTTGTAAAGTAGTCTTACCCTTTATATATCATACTATGATTGATTGGTCCGCTAATCAGATTAGGCACACACAAGGATTCAGATGCACGCACAAGGTTTAAAGTGTATTCAGACTTATTGCGAAGATCGGTAGAAATAAAAATATGAGATGCACCGATGTCAAACAAAAGGGGGAAAGGACGAGAATGTAAAGTAAATGTACTTTGAAGCATACCCTGAGTGTCGTCACTGATAGGAGAAGTAGAAGAGGTCGTAGCAAAAACTCTGGATATCTTGCCCTTCTGTTGGGTGGGGCAATCCTTCTTGTAATGGCCAGGCTGAAGACAAATATGAAAGAGGTTTTTCCAAGTTATCTGGGCAAGCGGGGAAGAAGCTTAGAACATTTGTTGGCGTAATGGCCCCTCTTGTTGCACTTGAAGCAAGTAACAGAGAATAGATTTATACGGTGCTTCTGAGATGAATAACCAATGCCTTAGGAGTTCCGCCAGCTCTTTTTTTGCTAAAGGAAATTGGAATTTCACTTCTTCAGATTGCTGGAGGATCCATAAGACTGCTATGTTTGGACAACCTGCTTCCCTTTCACATGAAGTGAGTTCTCAAATCAGATGGCCATACTCATAGGTGTTGGGAAGGGCTTGTCAATATGGTTGACAGGGCTGTCATAAAACTCTAAAAGTACTCCTAGTATGAATTCCTCATTTTTCTTAGGAGGTGTATCAATCAAACTTGGTCCGAAATTAGACAGCTCATTAAATTTTCTTTCATACTCTGCGAAGGTCAGGCCACC
The DNA here is from genome assembly GCA_030737875.1 of Allium sativum. Taxonomy (NCBI): domain Eukaryota; kingdom Viridiplantae; phylum Streptophyta; class Magnoliopsida; order Asparagales; family Amaryllidaceae; genus Allium; species Allium sativum. The sequence continues at coordinate 420,574,249 of CM060924.1, forward strand.
GTACTAAAGATCCCTATAACTTCTATATATAACAAAGACTTGCCTTCTTCCGGCATTCACTTTGCCGTAAAAGCATCCCTAAATTTGGATTTCAAGATTGTAATAGGTTCAAAGTAAAGATACTTAACGAAGTATGATTTACTAAGGAGTTATACCAAAGTTGTTGCCATATAATATTGGCCTCGATCGAGTGAGCAGTAACGGACTCCTACAAATCCTATGCCGCATCTTATAACTGCCGGGAGCCAACTGGCTCTTTTGAGCATTTGCAATCTTAAGACTGGTAAATATCCTCTCTAGACCCTCTAGCCACTACTGGGTTTCAATAATAGTCTCATAACCGGCGCATTTAGTACCCCTGAGTTGGGTGTACTCCTTACAAAGCAGGGTGAATTTGATAGGTTGAGCTGGAACAACAATGGAACATGATCAGCTGGGGTACTTCTACAACTCTTAGCTCTATCTCTAACTGTAACAACCCGAATTTTAATAACATAATATAATCATAAATCAAGGCAGAAATGAATTTTAAATCTGAATCAGGGGAAACGGGCTGTGCCATTGCGTTCGTCTCGGAAAAATACGCAAAATAGGGTCCGAAATTTTGTAAATCGGAGTCCGTATGACCCAATTATGGCCCGATGAAGTTTCAGAAAATTCAAATTTCGAAAACAGATTTGAAGTTCAACCCAATCAGAGTAGGCGGGAAAAGTTCCCGCCCAACCCACCAGGTCGACCTGGGAGTCGACCTAGGGGTAGACCTGCCCCAGGCCAGGTCGACTCTAGAGTCGACCTGGGGGTCGACCTCCCCGGTCGGGCCATTTTGGCCTGGTGCACCTGCTTGTGTTTTCTGACCCTGTTTGTTGGTTTCTGATGTGATTTGATGGCTCAGATTTGATTTAGGGTTAATCCTATGGCTAAAACTAATCCTAAACTCTATAAAAAGACCCCTAAGCCTACCCTAAACTCACACAAACTAATCCTACAACTAAGTGCTGCCAAAATGCTCTCTAATCATGGCCTCCACCTTCTTCATGAGAGCATGAGTGTTCCAAATCAAATCTAAGTCCAAGAAGCTATCTTTCTTAGTCCAAAGAGCCATCTTTCTTCGTCATAGAAGCTATTTTACTTATTTCTCAAGGCTTAGAGTGGAGCATATTATTTTCTTTGCGGATTTGCTAGTGGCTTCGTCTCAATCTTATTATATATTATTCTAAATCACTTAGCCACGAATTGTAAGCCCTATTCTACTCTTAGATTTAAACTATGAAGTTAAATATGACATGTTGCAAGTTTGAGTTTGGGCCTAAGTATGATTGTGCTTTGAATCTATCATGTTATGCATACATTTGTTCTATGTATGTTTGTAAAGTTATCACCTTGACTTTGTGGATTGAAAGCAATGAGCTTTGTTTGGAAATGTTGCATGATGCAACATAGAAACTCTCATAACCTTTATGTTAACTTGCATATGATGTTATATGCGAATCACTAGTTATCATCCTATACCATCTATGACCATGTATCACCTATTTGCTAAGTTTGATATCATGCATGTTTTGAGGTTCATAATGTAATATGCAAGTTTAATGAACACATTTTGCCTCATGTGCCACCATGTTTAACTTGTGGCCAAATCCTATCATCTTATGCCCACCTTGTCATATTCTTATGTTCCCCCTTTTTGATCTATTTGTGTTGATGCGTACTTACGTGCGATGGGGTTACGTTATGGGTGAACTTTAATGACATAAAAACATGGTTTTGAAATATGACATGTGATTATGCTTGAAAAACATAAACATGGACATGACATGTAGAAAACATGAAAGTGGCCAACTCGAGGTTGGGTTGAGTTTGTAGCATAAATCTACCCGGAACCGACCGGCTTAACTAGTGGCTACAAACAATAGGACCCAATGTGAGTAGTTGGTCACATCGCACTTGAAACCCGAGGTTAGACTAGGTTGTGGTGTAAAGCTACCCGGACCCGCCCGGCTTAACTAGTAACCACAACAAAGTCTAATGTGAGAGGTTGGGGTGCATTAAGTTAATTAATGCCACATGGTAGGGTTAAGTCATGGACCACTTGAATACTTAACCAATTAAACACGATGGGTTTGTAGGGTTAAGTCATGGACTACTTGAATACTTAACCAATTAACACGATGTATTGATAGGGTTAAGTCATGAACTGCTTGGATACACTTGACCAACTCAATACATGGTTAGGATAGGGTTAACCACACTTAACCCGCTTGAAATCCTAGTTACGTGGTCCTTTTCAGCAGTAACCCGCTTGGGAGTATCTGGATACCCTGGACTAGGCCAGGGTGGGGCACGATTACTGGACTGATTGTAAGAGACCAAAAGAGACGGCTGAATAGTGCACCGGTTGTTCAGGCGGACCATGGTCGTGCACATTAAGTCCGGAGTTGAACATGGGCACCGGTAGGTTTAGACTGTGCGTGCTTGAATTGTGTCTGTGGTTTACACCTTAGGGCTGGATACACCCTAGGGTGGACCTTGCACAGTTAACTACATTCCATGATTAGGTCGTATGACACCGATACACGACGAGTTAGGCTTATAGGGAGCCGATCGACTAGACCGAGTAGTTGGACCTTGATTTAGGTCATCTCATGATGTTGGGCCAACTTTGGGCCAAGGGATCATTTCTTGTTTATACTTGACATGGATTAGAATACTAGTACACTTGGTGCAAAACTTAACCTTGTATATGCGATGCCACACTTGATCTATCTTGTTAACTTTTCACCATGCCAGTTATCATCCTATGTTTCATCTCTGTTTTACATGTCCAGTTAACTTTATTAGTTTTTATACTAATAGTAGGTAGGACTTACCAGTCTTTTTGACTGACCCGTTTTCTTTCGCCTCTTTTCTTCCGTTTCCCCTCCAGGTTCTCAGGGTGGGAATACTAGCTCCTAGCTTGGATCTTTAGCTTGCTTACTGGATAGCTCATGTACGATTTGGACTTGAGTTTTGCTATGGCGACACTACTGTTATCTTTGGGGAATACTTTACTTATGTTATTTTTCAGTTTATGTTTTTCTAGACTTTGTTTTGTTGGGAAAATGATGACTAAGTACTTTGATTTAACTTGACTATGGTTTTGAAATAGTAATTTTATCCGCTTCTTTATTTACTCTGTTTTACTCATATGTTCTGTCTTGTGATATCTTCATGCATGTTTACCTTGACCAACACCCCTCCAAAGCCAGTGTACTTGCTTAGAGTGACCCTGGCGGAGGTGGGGTGTTACATTTGGTATCAGAGCATCAGGTTTACGAGATTGAACAAAAGGTTTTTAAAACTTACCTTTTGAAAAACTAATTTCAAAACCAATTAAGTATTTTCCAAGAAAAGTCTAGTTTATTTTAAAAGGCTATTCCCCAAAAGCCATTAGCGCTATCCTTTGGTTCCTCGTTCTAAATCTATCTTTTCCTTTTTCAGTATGGCCGATAATTTTGCCATTCTGGAGGGCGTACCAGTACCTATTTGGTTTAGAAGGTACATGGAGGCAACGGCGAATAAAGCCGGCCCCGCGAACATTCCTCCTCCTTCCCCCGTGGCTAACATTCCTCCTCCTCCCGTAGCTGAGGTTCCTCCTCCTCCTCAGCATCCACAAACGGATTTCGCGAAGATTTGCAAGGACTTTAAGGCGATGGGTGGCAAGAATTTTATTGGGACGGAGACTTTTGTTGAGGCAAGAAACTGCTTAAAGGAAACTGAAGACCTCTTTGCTATCTTTGATATAGAAGACCGTAGGAAAGTCCTGTGAGCGGTATGGCTGTTGAAAGGGGAAGCTGCATATTGGTGGGTAGTCACCACCACTACTAGGCCAATCCAGATTTGGGATGACTTTAGGAGAAGGTTTGGACTGAGGTTTCTATCATCGACAGAAGAGAACCTTCAGATGGAGAGGTTCCTATCACTAAAGCAAGGGGACATGACCGTTAGGGAATACGTGGATAAGTTTAATCAGCTTGCTCAGTTCGGTTTAGACTTGGTTAACACAGCTCAGAAGAAGGCCCTACACTTTGCTCTAGGATTGAACGAGCCATTGCACGGTTTGGCCATGTCTCACATACCCATGGGGGCGACCTTCGAGAGTTTGGTGAATATGGCCCTGCTTCAAGAGGAAGATAAGAGTGGCAAGAAGGAGGTCAAGGCAAATGAGTCTCAAGGCAAGAAGGAAGATTCCGAGAAAGGAGACAAGAACAACAAGAAGGGAAACAAGGCCAACAACAACAAGGCAAAGGGCACAAGAAAGTGCAACTTCTGTAGGATCACTGGGCACATAGTCAAAGACTGTAGGAAGAAGAAGAGGAAGTTGGACAAATGCTTTCATTGTGGAGAGTCTGGACACTATAGCAAGGATTGCCCGAAAAAGCGGGAACAAGGGAAAAGGCAAACTCAGCAAGCAGGACCTTCTGGAGGGCAAGTGCATACTCTCAACATCGCTCCAGTTCTTGATCGAGGTAGTATTTCTGTAGAAAACCTTGTTTATATTTCTGATTATCCTGTTCGCACCTTATTTGATTCTGGCGCATCGTATAGTTTTATTTCTTCTGATCTTGTTGAAAGTTTGCACCTAAGTACTAGCCTAGTTGAGGATCCCGTTAGTGTTTCAAATCCAATTGGGGGTTCTGCCCATCTATCTATGGTTTGTATGGATTTCTATCTTGACCGTAGAATTCACATGTAATGCTTATGTTCTCGGGTTCACGGGATACGGGTCAATTTTGGGCATGGATTGGTTGTCCAGTTATGGAGCCATTCTTGATTGTGAGCATAAGGTAGTGAGGCTTATGACTCGCCTTGGCAATACCCTAGAGATTTCTTGTAACCCTCTGGATCCTGTCATGTTATGTTATCTTGAATCCCTCGACTCGTCTATTGACAATCTTCAATCTGTGAGGGTGGTCCGAGAATATCCTGATGTTTTTGATGAGGTTAAGGGGTTACCCCCTAAGTGAGAGATAGATTTCCGCATTTATCTTGTTGATAATGCCAGGCCAGTTTCATTGCCCGTTAGGCACATGGCCCCGCGAGAAAGAAGAGAGCTTAGCAAGCAAATCAATGAGTTGCTTGAGAAAAATTTCATTAGGCGAAGCATTTCAGAATGAGGTGCTCCGGTGGTATTCGCTACTAAGGCGGATAGTCCATTTCGCTTAAGCATGGGTTATAGAAATCACCCTAGTAAGTACATTTGGCAACGTGGATTGGCATTTCTTTCCAAGAGCTAGTTCTTCTGCGTGGAATACCGTATAGTATGTAAATGAGATCCAGGATTCACTAACGAATTTTGTAAAGCTTGCATGAAACCATGAGCACGCAGTTATGTGGAAGCCAAGTATTTTAGGAAAAGAATAAGTGGAAGTGGAACGAGAGGCAACAGTGAAATGAGTTCTAACTCATATTTTGGAAATAAGAATTAAGAGCTACGAAATTGTGAAGTTAAAAGACGGTCAAGACACGATAGGATTAAGCTCAAGAAAATGCGGCTTAGAAGATTGAAGACTAGATACGCGCATTATATCTCTTTCTAAGAGTATATCCTTGATCCCTATTATTCTATAGAGCTTACTCGCATGTTATCTTTTAAGTATATCCTCTCGGTCCTATTCTCAATCTTAGTTCTGTCGCAAACCCCATAAGGAGTATGACTCGCCTGTTTGTGATATATAGTTGGGGTAAAGATGTCCGTCAAGTTGACCAAACTATTGGGCTTTATGGGATATGGGTCATAGTTGATAGACTCACGAAGAGCACCCATTTCATTCCAGTAAAGAGCAAGAGGACCGCATCATGGCTAGCATCTGTTCATCTTCGAGAGATAGTGCGATTGCATGGAGTTCCTTCTAAAATAGTTAGCGATCGTGACCCAATCTTCACTAGCAAATTTTGGAGTAGTTTGCAAGAAGTGATGGGTACGCGATTGAATCTAAGTACAGCCTATCACCCATAGACGGATGGCCAGACCGAAAGGGTGAATAGGGTACTAGAAGATCTGTTGAGGCTATGCATTCTTGACTTTGTTGGCACTTGGGAAGACCACCTTCCTCTTGTAGAGTTTGCTTATAATAACAGCTACCAAGCAAGCATAGGGATGGCACCATTCGAAGCTTTGTATGGGAGGCCGTGCAGGTCACCAACATGTTGGTGGGAGACGACGGATAAGCTTATACTTGGGCCCGACATGATAAGGGACACATCCGAGAAGGTTGAGTTGATTCGAAGGCGGATGAAAGCGGCACAAGACAGACAGAAATCATATGCAGACAAGCGAAGGACAGACTTAGAGTTTGAAGCTGGAGATATGGTCTTTGTGAAGGTTTCTCCTTTGCGAAATGTGGTTCGTTTTGGAGCAGTTGGGAAGCTGGCACCAAGGTTCGTAGGACCCTTCCCTATCATAGAGAGGATTGGGAAGATGGCTTATCAGGTGGAATTTCCCGAGAAGCTGGCTGGAGTGCATAATGTTTTTCATGTCTCGCATCTCCGAAAATGCCTACATGAGTCAGCCGAAGTAGTTGAGCCTAGCATTCTTGAAGACGTGGAGGTAGAGAAAGAGACAACCTTGAGGCGATCTCCGATTCGTATCTTGGGAACGGAGATCAAGAAACTGAGGAATCGAGAAGTCAAGTTAGTAAAGGTTCAGTGGAGTGAAGCCGATGAAGATGCAACTTGGGAAACCGAGGAGAAGATGCGTGGGCTTTATCCATTCCTTTTTGAGGGTACATTCTCAATCTCATTTCCTAGTTAGCATATCTTTATTTTGCTATCCATGTTTATCTTGTTATCTCGTTAACCTTGTCATGAGAACCTTAGGTAGAAACCCTTTGGATGAAACATGTATTTGAAACATGTTATGCTTGAAGTTTGCCAGTGGTTGCAAGTGGATACTCGTGGATGCATGATACACGTTAGGCACTAAGATCGGCTCACACACTTTCATACCGCATATGCATGAGTGTTTATGCTTATTCATGGATGAAACTTGTATGCTATCACATGGATGTTGCAACTAGATGGATGTTATGTGCACTCATGTAGGGATTATAAGTTATGTTAGGAATTTGCATACATATGGACGCATTTCACAAACACATTTTGCATCAAGGAGGTTTACTGAATCAGTAACCGCCTGATCTTCGCATTAGATAGGTGCATATACACACACTTTTGCATATGTTCATACAAAATTAGAAATCTTTTAAGGACAATGATTACTTGTGGATGATGTTTTGAGTAGATGGATGATGGATGGTAGGATACGTTCTTCCTAACTTGGAGATTTCGGGGACGAAATCCTTTAAGGTGGGGAGAATGTAACAACCCGAATTTTAATAACATGATATAATCATAAATCAAGGCAGAAATGAATTTTAAAATCTGAATCAGGGGAAACGGGCTGTGCCATTGCGTTCGTCTCGGAAAAATACGCGAAATAGAGTCCGAAATTTTGTAAATCGGAGTCCGTATGACCCAATTATGGCCCGATGAAGTTTCAGAAAATTCAAATTTCGCAAACAGATTTGAAGTTCAGCCCAATCAGAGTAGGCGGGAAAAGTTCCCGCCCAACCCACCAGGTCGACCTGGGAGTCGACCTGGGGGTCGACCTGCCCCAAGCCAGGTCGACTCTAGAGTCGACCTGGGGGTCGACCTCCCCGGTCGGGCCATTTTGGCCTGGTGCACCTGCTTGTGTTTTCTGGCCCTGTTTGTTGGTTTCTGACGTGATTTGATGGCTCAGATTTGATTTAGGGTTAATCCTATGGCTAAAACTAATCCTAAACTCTATAAAAAGACCCCTAAGCCTACCCTAAACTCACACAAGCTAATCCTACAACTAAGTGCTGCCAAAATGCTCTCTAATCATGGCCTCCACCTTCTTCATGAGAGCATGAGTGTTCCAAATCAAATCTAAGTCCAAGAAGCTATCTTTCTTAGTCCAAAGAGCCATCTTTCTTCGTTATAGAAGCTATTTTACTTATTTCTCAAGGCTTAGAGTGGAGCATATTATTTTCTTTGCGGATTTGCTAGTGGCTTCGTCTCAATCTTATTATATATTATTCTAAATCACTTAGCCACGAATTGTAAGCCCTATTCTACTCTTAGATTTAAACTATGAAGTTAAATATGACATGTTGCAAGTTTGAGTTTGGGCCTAAGTATGATTGTGGTTTGAATCTATCATGTTATGCATAGATTTGTTCTATGTATGTTTGTAAAGCTATCACCTTGACTTTGTGGATTGAAAGCAATGAGCTTTGTTTGGAAATGTTGCATGATGCAACATAGAAACTCTCATAACCTTTATGTTAACTTACATATGATGTTATATGTGAATCACTAGTTATCATCCAATGCCATCTATGACCATGTATCACCTATTTGCTAAGTTTGATATCATGCATGTTTTGAGGTTTATAATGTAATATGCAAGTTTAATGAACACATTTTGCCTCATGTGCCACCATGTTTAACTTGTGGCCAAATCCTATCATCTTATGCCCACCATGTCATATTCTTATGTTCCCCCTTTTTGATCTACTTGTGTTGATGCGAACTTACGTGCGATGGGGTTACGTTATGGGTGAACTTTAATGACATAAAAACATGGTTTTGAAATATGACATGTGATTATGCTTGAAAAACATGAACATGGACATGACATGTAGAAAACATGAAAGTGGCCAACTTGAGGTGAGTTTGTAGCATAAATCTACCCGGAACCGACCGGCTTAACTAGTGGCTACAAACAATAGGACCCAATGTGAGTAGTTGGTCACATTGCACTTGAAACCCGAGGTAAGACTAGGTTGTGGTGTAAAGCTACCCGGACCCGCCCGGCTTAACTAGTAACCACAACAAAGTCTAATGTGAGAGGTTGGGGTGCATTAAGTTAATTAATGCCACATGGTAGGGTTAAGTCATGGACCACTTGAATACTTAACCAGTTAAACACGATGGGTTGGTAGGGTTAAGTCATGGACTACTTGAATACTTAACCAATTAACACGATGTATTGATAGGGTTAAGTCATGAACTGCTTGGATACACTTGACCAACTCAATACATGGTTAGGATAGGGTTAACCACACTTAACCCGCTTGAAATCCTAGTTACGTGGTCCTTTTCAGCAGTAACCCGCTTGGGAGTATCTGGATACCCTGGACTAGGCCAGGGTGGGGCACGATTACTGGACTGATTGTAAGAGACCAAAAGAGACGGCTGAATAGTGCACCGGTTGTTCAGGCGGACCATGGTCGTGCACATTAAGTCCGGAGTTGAACATGGGCACCGGTAGGTTTAGACTGTGCGTGCTTGAATTGTGTCTGTGGTTTACACCTTAGGGCTGGATACACCCTAGGGTGGACCTTGCACAGTTAACTACATTCCATGATTAGGCCGTATGACACCGATACACGACGAGTTAGGCTTATAGGGAGCCGATCGACTAGACCGAGTAGTTGGACCTTGATTTAGGTCATCTCATGATGTTGGGCCAACTTTGGGTCAAGGGATCATTTCTTGTTTATACTTGACATGGATTAGAATACTAGTACACTTGGTGTAAAACTTAACCTTGTATATGCGATGCCACACTTGATCTATCTTGTTAACTTTTCACCATGTCAGTTATCATCCTATGTTTCATCTCTGTTTTACATGTCCAGTTAACTTTATTAGTTTTTATACTAATAGTAGGTAGGGCTTACCAGTCTTTTTGACTGACCCGTTTTCTTTCGCCTCTTTTCTTCTGTCCCCCCCCCCAGGTTCTTAGGGTGGGAAAACTAGCACCTAGCTTGGATCTTTAGCTTGCTTACTGGATAGCTCATGTACGGTTTGGACTTGAGCTTTGCTATGGCGACACTACTGTTATCTTTGGGGAATACTTTACTTATGTTATTTTTCAGTTTATGTTTTTCTAGACTTTGTTTTGTTGGGAAAATGATGACTAAGTACTTTGATGTAACTTGACTATGGTTTTGAAATAGTAATTTTATCCGCTGCTTTATTTACTCTGTTTTACTCATATGTTCTGTCTTGTGATATCTTCATGCATGTTTACCTTGACCAACACCCCTCCAAAGCCAGTGTACTTGCTTAGAGTGACCCTGGCGGAGGTGGGGTGTTACACTAACGGCATTCCTTCTAGTAGTCATCTGGAAGATTCAAGGATGGATTTTTGAAAAAAGACAAGAATCAATTAAGACTTAAAGAAAAAAAATCCTAGTTAAGGGATTCTAACTAAGAAAATGGATTGAATTTTAACCTACAAGATAGATTCCAAAAGAGGGGAGCTTTTATAAAAGGATTTAGTCTGTAAGGCCAATTTTTATATCATAACCATTTAAATCCATTTTAGGAATTATCGAAAATCATTCGTACCTTTTTAAATACGCTCTCCCAAGAATTGATTCTACAACTGATTCTACTCATCTTAAGGTATCGCTATCCTATCTCTAATGAGTTATTGCCCTAGAGGTTAAGGTTTTCCTAAAACCAAAGCTTTGATACGAACTCAAATACATGCTAATACACATATAAGTAAAATATGGATGAAATACGTATCGAGATACACAAAACCTATTTGATTGACGCGTGTTTGCAATATAAAATGTGAATTCCAGATAAATGAAACCGAATTTTGATGAAACGAAAAATGTTTAACCACATAGAATTTAATGTAGAATCATAAAAAAGTCAAAATTAAAACTTTTAAATTTTTAATTCAAATTCAAATTTTGACTAAGTTTGACTAAAATTAACGTTTCCAAAAAAAATGTATTTCAATAGCTTGAACAGATTCCAATGCTCAGTAGTTCCAATTTTTATTTAAATACTAGCTTCAAACTTCAATTTAAATTTAAACTTAAAATCATTTGAATTTCTGAGTTGTTATAGTATACTCTTTGACTTGTACAATTCGGTGGAAGGATAACGACCATTTGCGAAGAGAGCACAAGTCCATTCCAAACAGCTAGGACTTGTTCTAATTCAAAGCACATCATGTTCACACAAGACGCAATTTCGGGGGTAAGTATTACCCGCCCTTTGTGCTCGGCCATTTACAGCTATTTGGACTGACATGACTCAACAATTGTTATAGCTAACGATCCAGAATGATCGTCCGAAGGCTCATATAATATAATGAGACAACGGTCGAATGAACCTAGTAAAGAAGCGGCCCCATAGCTCACCATGCGAGGAACCGTCCTAGCTCAAAGCAATGGATCAGTACCAATTAGAGGTGAACCAGCAAAATGGTTCAACTTCAATCGAAAGCATACCATATCTCCATAACCACAGATCAAAACGAGATAAAACTTCAAGGATGGTCAAAGACACCGTGGGGGTCCATAGGAGGGATCACACCATGTTATTCCTCATTATGAGGGATCGATATGGATTCCCATCAAAGGGATCACCCTCCACACCCCTAAAATGTCTCTCTGACTTTGCGGGATATTTTTAACTAACTACATTTATAAATACCAGCTGCATATGAGAAAATTAGATCTTCTTGGTCATTTATTTACTTTATTTTATACGTCTCGGATCCATACCAATCTGATTACTTACAACTCCCAAAACAACAATAAAATGATCACAACTTCCAAGTGGATGCATGCACAACAACGCCAAACCACTGTAAACTCTTATTTTCTTACTTGTCGTATTTTCTCTTGCTTTAATCCTCAATTTCCAATTATTTTATTAATTTAGTTAATCACTTAGATGTTGTGCCACCTTTTAATGCTAACGGAATTGTAATATTAATCAAGTTAGAAACTACTAATTGTTAATGTTATCGTTCGTCATATAAAACCATTATTCCTTAAAATATTAGTTTTCCTCCTTACATGCCTCATAGTTGAGAAAAATCATTAAAAAAAGTTCATCCATAGTGTTCAAGTAAATGCCAATCAAAAGAATTGGAATCCAATATGCAATTTCAACTTCATATAACTTAGCATTCTAATAAATACACTATCTAGTCTATACCCTAAAACTCATGCGCGCAGCATGGATTAGCATTTGTATATGTATAATACTACTTGTAAATCCTTAAATAACCAATCATGTTATTTTGTCTAGTGAACCATTAATAACTAAATGGAAATGTTCAAAATTATTAGACTATTTTCTTAAACTTTAGTTTCATCAAAAAGCCCTTCTAAAGTTTTGGAATTATATTTTATATTTATTTCTTCTAGAATTTTAATCTATGTTATTTCGCTTGAACTTAAATCTGTCATATTTTGCTATTATTTCAAAGTATTTTTTTTGTTGAAAATGCACAGTTTTTACGCATTTTTACTTTAAACTGCAGATACTTAATAAATAAATAATTTTGGACTTGCTCACATCCATATAAAAATAATTAAACTGAAATTTGATTAAAAAAAAAATACATTTTAAAAAGATACCCACGGTGCTTTTAAAACTTAGGGATAGATTATCCCAATAGCTAAAGCGTTTACGAACACATAATAAATCCTAATTACTTTTGCAAACATAAAGATCAAAACGACTTATTGACTTGGCTTATTTGACATTAAGTCCCTCAACAGATACTTTTAGATATAAATTATGTCATATCTATATCCGTGACCGTATATAATATTATTTTCACATCCATGAATACAGATTATTATAGAATAGATATCATATCCACTAACTGTCGATAGGTCAAAAAACAATAACATAATCCTTCTTCCACTCTCGCTTATTATCAAAACATTAAAAATAAAGGATGATGATAAGCAATTTTAAGTTGTTACTATGCATTTAGTGCGTATGAACTGCTAACCTAATAAATAATAAATACTTTCATCAAACTAAAATTCACATAATTCAAATAATAAACTTGAAAAAACGGATTGACATTTTCTAAAGCTAGATGTCTTCGTCTCCGTTTTTCAACGTTTTTCAATTATCAGATATTCATCCGCTTTTCGGATGTAACAACGTTTACATGGTATTATCAAGTAATTAATTAGTTCAGCTAAAGTACCATTGATTAATAACAAGTTGCTACGTAACAATGTAAAGTGTGCTTTTCCAATAAATGTACATTAATTATACTGTAGATTTATATGTTCCACTGTTTTTTATGTGTCAACAATAACAATTACATCTCCTGTACCATTCAAATATCAATGGATCTGAATAGACATATGTACCATCTGGGAAATGATGATGGTATAATTTCTAGCTCCTCTTTCAGGACTGAAGGCAATACACTGGATGTAGAGCAATGGCCAACGCAGCTGATATCCCATACAATCAGAGGATTTTCAGTTTGAGGCGACGATACCCAGCTCTGGCTTTGTATTTCTCAAATAGATCTTCTAATGCCGAAACAAACTGAGCATGCACTTCATTTATCTGTCATATATATATATATATATATATATATATATATATATATATATATATATATATATATATATATATATATATTCACGAGTTCAGTTTTTATTAGATGTTATCTTGAAGCCTGTAGTAGCAAAACAAGACTGTATTAACAATATAAAATGCTAATATGTCAACCTTTTAGCAATATATACGTGCTTATATGTCAAATATCAACGTCCCGAACTGTGCACATGAGAATATTTAACACAATCATGCTTCATCATTTCTTTTGTACACAGTCACTAAGTATTTTAATGGTCAACATGAAACGGTCAAGGTGAACTGAAAATGGAAGAACACTAAGATACAAACATGCATACGCCAGTCTTTTGCTGCACCCCTATGGTTTTTAGTCCATAATATTACTGAGTAAACGGAACTTAGGCATGTTCAGTATACACTATAAACATCATGCGCACAGAAAATGAGATTACTCCGTGCTGTCTAATGAATGAGCGTTTGGCTGATTTGGTCGGTCCAATAATTGCAAATCAAGTAATATATATATATATATATATATATATATATATATATATATATTAGGATGAAATTTATTTAGCTAAGATTGATATTTGGTTGGTTCAGCCATTTCTAAGATTTAATCAAACAGAAAGATATTTCATGGTTTATATCTGATGTTCAATTTACGTCAAAATAGAAGATAATTTTTAATTATGGTTAGCGTTTTTATGCACCATTAATATGTTTTTATAAAGTAATATTTGCATGTTCATGATATATATTGTTCAATTTACTTCAAAATAAAAGATAAATTTTGTAATTAGTCTTTTGATGCAGCATTCATATGTTTTTATAAGTAATGTTTACATGCTCATGATATATATACTTAGAAACCATTTAGCTTTACGGAACTAATCTCAAAATTTACTAAGGGTGCGTTTGATTTTGAAAAAAAAAAAAAAAAATGTATATGGAAGGGGTACCCGGAAGGGGTTGGGGAAGGGCGAATTCGATGAAAGGGGAATGAATATTTATTTTATCCAGAAGGGGCACACGAAAAGGAGATCAAATCCTCTGTCCTTAAAATTCCCTATTCCCTTATATCCAACCAATCAAAACCCCTAATTTCCATCTTTTTGCAATTAAGTCAGAATAGAAAGAGGGCTTAATTGCAAAAGATGGAAATCAGGGGGTCCTGATTGGTTGGGTATAAGGGGACGGGGGCTTTCGGGATAGGGGATTTGATTTGCACGAAAGAGGCATAAGGGTGCAAAAAGGGTATAAAGATGAACGAGACACACGAAAGCTACAATTCGAGATGTTCATTTGAAAGAGGTAAATTGGCGTAATTGGCGGGCCCCGCATCAGACGCTTTCGACGCGAACGCCAACTTAAATGTGTTCCTTCCTAAAAACAAACGGTACCTAAAACATTACTTAATTGGACAAATATGGGCATGATATATATATATATATAAACAAACTATATTATAATTACTGGGTTTATAATGGAGCTCTTATAGCCTCCCAAAATTTACGTCTTTAAGTAAAACTCAGCCGTCTCTCCTTAATTAAAAGAATTTTTTTTGATTTGACCACGTTTAGAAAACTAATCATTAAATTAATCTAGTTTTAAATTTTGTTACGGTCATAACCTGGTTTTGGCCTCGATGTCAAAAATAGTTATTTTTACTTGCTCCATTTGAGATGGTGCACACAATAAAAAATTTGTGCGTTATTTGAGATAATGCAGCCGAGCGTTGTTTCAAATAAGGCAAAATTGTATTGTGCCATCTGGAATGACGGTAGTAAAAAATAACTGTTTTTGCCTTTAAGGCAAAATTCAGGCTATGACCGTAATAAATTTTAAAAGCAGGCTAATTCGATTAGTTTTTAGATGTGGCATAATGAAAAAAAATCCTAACTAAAATTGAGCCGCCTCTTCCTTCTTTTCGTTATTCTTCTCGGGGTCTGGCTATTGGCACCCCATTATTTGCTCTTCACCCCCTGAATAAAATTTTAAAATTTCATTTTCAAATTTGCCCTTTAACAGCCGATTAGATAGATTGTTTAATGTTGCAAAATGATTAAAAATCCAACTATATATATGAGTGTTCAATGCTAAATTGCAGACTATAATTAAATTTAAAATCAGCATTGTACATGATCTTTATAAAAAAAAGATTGAAATCACAAATATTGATTAAAAAAATTAAAACAATTATTAAAAATTTAAAACATGTACTATCAACGATGTGTATCGTCTGTTTAGGCTTTTGTTCCCCCCCTTTCACCACAAATCGCCAAACTCTAACCCTATAAAATTCATAGCTTCCGCTGGTCTTTCTCCATGGTCAGCTGGGCATCACATCGTTATAAGGTATAATCCTATTACCGTTTGTGCATTCATTCGCATTTCGTATTGTGTATAAAACCCCGCTTTTCTTCAACCAGCGACACGATTCATTCACTGCCCTAGAACATTCATCGGGTTCTTCTTCATTGCAGATTATATGTGTTGCTTGCACCTAGCTGGATTAAAGGTTCTCTTAGATTTTCGGCTGCTAATAGTTTCTTCTGATTGGAAAGATCTAATCTGTTCAGTTTGTAGGTTCGTTTTGTAAAGCATATTAGATTATCTTTCTTTTTTCTACTCCTTTTGTCTAATAATAGATTGTAGATTTTTTAAGAAAAGCAGCCATATGACTCCAATTCAAATCAAACAAGTTTCATGCTGTCTAAATAGCATATAAATCTGCTTAGCACTGTTTATTCCCAAACTTTGTATAATTGATGCAGAGCTTATCTGTCATGTTCCACCATTTATGCTAAGCTACCAGAGGTTACCAGGTTATCATCGTTCATGAGTGCTAGAAGCCATAATAATAGCGTCGAAGAAGATGGAAGGTTTTGGTCATTGGAGCTTTATATGAACTTTATTGTTGTGCTTCAATAATTTGGTAATTACTTTTGTTTTTACTGAAGGAAAGCTGTATACAGAGTTTATTAAGTAAGGAAAAATATGTTCATGCCATTTTGAATGCCGCTGTTATAAGTGATTTTCTATTTAGAGGAAATATTTGTCGTGCTCATTTGGATGTTGCAACACGCCAAAAATAAAGTAACACATGCAGCATATGTTTTGATCATCTCTTGCTTATATTAAACTTTATGCAAGGATTACACTTAATGATCATAAAATTATTAACTGAATCATAAATACATCTTAAAAGTATTGTGCATGTCGATATAGTTTGCAGACTTTATATTTGATACTATTCTTATTTTAGAGCTGATTGTTAAGTCTTTTTGTAATTAGTGGTATCAAATTGTTGTTTATTCCTTTACAAATAAAATTAAATCTGTTGCTAGTGGAAGCCAACTTATGCTTTCTAATAGAAAGGGGAAGTGACCCTGCACTTTTGGGAAAAAATTCATAAATATGTTGAAATTTGGTCATGCTAAAAGTAATGGTTATTTGATAAAAACATCTAATAGAAAGGGGATAAAAACATCTAATAGAAAGGGGAAGTGAACCTGCATTTTTGGGAAAAAAATTCATAAATATATTGAAATTTGGTCATGCTAAACGTAGTGGTTGTTAATCCCTAAAAAATCCACGCGCACATTGAACGAGGAATATGTTGCTAACATCATCAGGGTCGTTCATACACTAAGGCACTCGAAGTATTAGTAACAGAAAAGAACGGTCACAAGAGCAAGTGCTGAATGTCAAGCCCTGAACAAATCAGGTCGACCAGGTATAACCGGACGACACGATGCAGTGTGCGATCCTAAAACTTGGGTCCAAACCAAGATTCAGGCGCCGAGACTAAGACCGGTCGCTCATACGGAAATGAGGCTATACCAAGCATCATCGTGAAGCAAGTCGCTCATCCAACATGAGCTAGAACGATCACATCCTACAGAAGCAATAAGAAAGCGAGCACCCCTAAAACTAAAGCAATCGGTCGCACAGGGAACAATGAAGAGCCAATCCCAGACTTGCGTCCCGTTCCTACAAGACCTCCTAAAAACGGTCGCCCACACAGAAGCGCCCACTCTCACGAACCCGCTCAAACTACATAAGGCGTCTGACCCAAAAAGCTATCTATGCATGACAGCCTAAGACAACTAATGACAGCTGGCGACAACTGGCCAATGGCCCGATTGTAATTAGTAGAATTAGAGATTTACAAGGCGGGAAAGGGATTTCAAACCGATGACTCACCTATAAATATACCATAGCCACCACTGAAAAAGGGGAGGGAAAAAGGAGGAGATCAGAAGAACCACGAGGTGCTGCCAAACTCTGCCACAAACCACGGATCCGGCCATGGCGTCAAGCTCAATTTCATGATTCAGAGAGAATAAAGACATCATCAATCTCAATCATCCTTTTACTCCTCAAATTCAACCATCTTCTTATATAGTTTCCTAGATTAAAGTATATAAACAAGGTTGTATTAGGCGAAAATGGAAGTGTACGATACAGAGAGAATTGATGTACTTTGTAATTCACATCATGAGATTAGAAATCACCTTCACAGTGGACGTAGGCCTCATTAACGGTCGAACCACTCTAAACGTCGTCTCTATTTTTACCTTTTTCGCATTTTCTACTTTGAATTACTGATTGGATACGATTCCACTTTATTCCCTACCAAATTGGTGAAGTACAGCTTTGTACCTGAGGTGTTTGGACTATTTTTTGTGTAAACATTTTTGGCTCCCACCGTGGGGCCGTGTCATAATTTCCTTTGGTAAAACTACCCCGGAATCACTTTCTCTTTCAAGCCATGGTTGGATCAGAGAAAAGTAACAAATCTGTCAAAGTTATTACGATCAATTTATTACGATCAATAAGGATGATAATGCTGACAAAGCTTCATCTCATATCTTGAGTCAAGGGGCAAATGAAACCCCCAGGCCATCTATAACGCAAGATGAACTAAATGTGGTTGTAGTTGATCTAAACGAAAAAATGGATAATACAACCAGGATGATAATGGAAAGGCTCAACACCCTTGTTCGAACCAACCTGCCACCGCAAAACACCAACACCATGGACGATATTGGCGAAGAAGAGGACTCGTCAACCTCGGACCCTGGGCGACTTCGCGGTATAGTAAGAGACAGGGGAGAGGTCGGCGTTAAGGATTCTAAAGCCAGATCTCCACGATACAAAGAGGTACGACCAACTCAAGCAGTCGCAGGCCCCACCGACTCCCTTCTCCTCAGAAGAGACACGAGGCGCCGAAGCTCAAACTACGGTAGCACTGGAGAAAACATCAGTACCGGTCCCAACGGTTCAGCAGATGATGAAAGGCGCATCACGGATTTGGTTCAACAAATAATGGAGGAGAAGGCGGTCCAAGAAGATGAGGCCAAAGAAGGTAGGAGATCTGACGACAGCATCGATCTCGTTACACCATCAACCAGCAATCCCAAGGCAGAAGAGATCTCGGAAAACCAAGGAGCTATAACTTGGAAGGAGCTGGAGGAAGTGGTGATAGGATTGACAAGTCAAATAGCTATTGCAAATAATGCAATGATGAAGAAGCTCGAGTCAATGCAGGTCATTCAAGCCGCCACAGAAAAGGCTACTTTACGAGCCACTCGTCCCTCGCTAACCAGAACAAATTGTGCGCCAGAAGTAGAATCCATCACTCCAAGCCCAAGACGGCAAGATATCATTCGAAGGGTCGCACATCGTGCTGGGATGAATCATGGAAGAAGCAACATACCTAGGCACCGACATCTCGACGGTGCAGTTGCAAAACAGTTGGAAAACCTTACCGACGTGGGGATATCCTTTCCGAAGGAATATACAGACTCAACTCCAGATCGCCGGGGCGTATCAGGATCAAAGCTCGATGACGAAGAAGGCAATCAGTTCGCAGATCCAGGCAAAAAACAGGAATATATCTTGGGAATGGCACAAACAATTGTGAGAGAAAGCCTGAAGGGGCAGGACGATCGAAGTGGATGGGAGTCTTCCCCGACTAGAACCCTATTGACCGACAGGATTAAGAGAACCGTATACCAACGCAGATTCTATCCCCCGTCGTTGCAGTCCTATGACGGAACAGGCAACCCCGACATGTTCTTGTGTAAATATGACCAATATATGAGTGGGGCACGTGCCACAGATGAAATAAAATGCTTGTATTTCCCGAATTATTTGGAAGGAGTGGCTTATCTGTGGTTCACAAAGCTACCGCCTCGGTCCGTGGACGATTTCACGACCTTGGCTAAACTATTTAGTAAGCAATCTGAACCCCAGGCGTTCAGGGCCCGAGACGTAACAAGGCTAGATGAAATACGACAGAGACCAGAGGAGTCCATCAAAGATTTTCTCACCCGCTTTCATATGGCAGTGGCTGAAGTTGAGGATCCTGAGCCCAACCAGATCTTAATAGCCCTTGAGAGAGGTGTATCTGAGGAAACCAAGTTGGGGCAGTGGATCAAAAGGAAAGGACCGAGCACACTTGAACGATTACTCAGCAAATCCGAAAGATACGCGAATATTGAAGGGAAAAGGCCACAGATAGAGGAGGATGGAGGCGCTCGAAGCAGCCTTAATGATCAAAAGAGGAGCAGCAAGGAAAAGGACGAACGTACACCAAAGAGGCCGCGGTTCTATAAGAAATCCGAGTTCACACCCCTCAACGATACCGTGGGAAATATCTTCATGGCAACTAAGGACACAGAGAGGTATCCAACTCTGAAGCAAAGACATGCTGAAACTGTTACTGAAACATCAGGAAGATTCTGTCAGTTTCACAAACAGCCAGGACATGGTACCGATAACTGTAGGCACCTGAAGTCGGTCATCGAGGGGTTGATTAGGAAAAACCACTTGCAACAATATGTAAAAAAACTGCGCAGGCCATCCTAATTCCTTGCAAACCGGGGGCAATACACCCTGAAAAGAAGGTAGAAGACTTAAACCAATCCGAAGAGAACGTTCGTCAAAAAGACTAGCCACTTATATCTCAACAGTGAAGCATCAAACCAGAGCTCTCACTACTTTATTCTACTTTCCTGGGTTTCATCTTATCATTAAAGTTGTTTTACCTAACTTCATTATTTACTATGATCGTGTCAAGTAACAATTTACATTGCTAAACTCTATGCATTAAGGTCGAGTATCTGTCTGCTTGAATAACATACTTATTACTCCATGCATCAGGGTCAAATATATGTCTGCTCGAATAATACACTTATTGCCTTGTACTAAAAGAACCCCCTTTAAGGAAGCCCACTACACACAGTGGGACTGTGACGAAGCACAAGGGCACTCATCAAACAAAGCGACTTGAGGATCACGAAACTCGAAACGACAGACAAACGGAGAAATAGGTGCACTACCTCAAAAAAAAACAGCAAACTAGTCCGGGGTAGACAACAAGATGAACAGCAGGTGAAAGGCTACGCACATCACCATGGGAAATGCTAAATGCCTGGCAAACACCCACTCAAAGGATCATCGTTAAACCATGTTGCAAACCCAGGGCTATTGCAAAATCTGTCCCCAACATCGAAATTGCCAACTCTGAGAAGACACCCTCTCGGATGCAGGACATGAATTCCTCAAAATCAAAGCCAAGATCAACAACAAGGAGTAACGCTTATCTCTCAGGAATCAATACTGAAGCAAAAGCAACTCAAAACAAAAAGGCCCCTCGGATAAAAATTTGCTGAGTCCATCAAAGGAACACCTTCATATTAGGTGCAGGTACGAGGATTCCCCGCCTTGAGAAAATTTCATAAATTTTTCATTGAAGAGGGCCAGTATCTATTTCACTAGGCAAAATGCAAAGTCGGCAAAAATCGAAAAAAATGTGAAGTCGGCAAAAACCGACATGGTTCGTGAAAAGCCTTACCGAAAGGAGGTGTCTGATCTTGCTCTTTGTTGTTAACCAAGTCAACAAAGCCAAGATTGAATTACAGCAGAAATCCCAACCGAAAGGGGGTAAAGCAGAAATCCTAGCCGTTGGGGGTATCCATTCTAGAAACCCTTTTTGAATAACTAAAACAATCAAGCAGGGTCTGGAATGGGTCAAAAACCTTTAATCCAAGTCCTCCCATGGGGGCATAATACTAAGTAAAAGATACTCAACGCGTGTTAAAAAATATATATAAATGCGTGGTAATCCCCGACAAGCGACAAACTCCCAAAAGAAAATTAAATCATAACAATAATGATAACAGTAGAAAATTGGGTGCAAGCGTACGATTAATAAAGCGCCCGCACGAATGAGCAAATCTAAAACAAAGGTGCACGAACGACGCACCCGCGCAAGAACGAACAGTTTTTTTTTAAAAAAAAAAACTGCTAACGTCTTGAACCAACCAGACACAAGCAAAAGTATACAATATTAAGCGAGGCCGGCACTCGCATATACAAACCAGACTAACAGTACCATTTTTTGTCAAAAAACCAAAATAACAGACAGGGAAATTGCAGGTGGGGCATTGGCGAGCCACAATTTTCAGATCAGGTGGGAAATGATCCTATCATTAGACTCCAAGGCTTCAATAAGCTCGAGCCTGTTCGATTCCAGAGCATGGATTTGTTCAACTTTCTCCTTGTGTGACCGCTGAAGATCTTCAACAAAGGAAAGCCAGTCGTCCATCTGCTCCACAATGAAATCTTTGACATGTGTGACGAGACCTTCGACCAGATGAGGGCGTGCTTCCAGCTGTTTGAACTCAGCTAGTATGCAGTCCTTCATGACGTCCATTTCACCAGCAATGATCCATTTATCGAACGGATCTGTGTGCACCCTGGGGTACGAGCCAGCTGGACACTGAGCTACGAAATCTTCGACAGATTGAGAATGACAGTAGTTAGGGATAAGTATAGGCTTCGGAATTGCTATGGGGTCCAAGATAAAGGACGAGGAAACCAGAAGACTGTGGGCAGCCTGGAACTCTGAGTCAGGAAGTCTGTCCAGCAAACTACGGCTTGAAGTGTCAGCTATACTCAAGACCTCCTTGTCTCGAGGCACCTGTTTGACATCAACCTTCCTCGTTGGCTTCTTCTTGAATTTCTTAGACATGAGAAATTCCATCTTTGGGCGACCTATTTCAGGAAAAGTTTGAAATAAACTCAAAACAACAACCATGGAAAGAGATACATCCTAGCTAAATTCGGGTGTAAACAAAGACATCTCTTAAAAACATTTCGCCAAGCAGGTTACATACAAACACCAAGCTTTGGTATACTAAAGAAAAACGCTGGAGGGTCCGCGTCTATCAGGATGATCACAAAAGAGTAAAGTAAGACAACACACAGAAAAAGAAGCCTACCCAAAAAAATCATCGTACCCCGGGCTCAAGAGAAAGTCTGCCGAGACAGATAAATACTGCTGCAAATATCAAATCAGAGCGATGGATTTTAAAAAAAAAAAAAAACAAAGCCCTCCATGGAAAATTAAAGCAAGAATTTCAAATGGGGTTTACCTGATGAAACCCTCGAAGGAGCTCAACTATAACTCAATTACCCTTTGGAAAAATGAGAGTGACGGGAAATGGGCTTTAAATAAATAAGGAAGAGCAAAAGGCAAACATCCAAAGGATCCTCGCCACGTCAGCCTAAAACTCAGATACTGGCGTAAACATCCCATCGGAAGCCAGCTGGCACCAGTTCAAAATAATGATAGGGTAGTTCAAACGCTTTTCGCTCAGGAAAGAGATAACACCATTGGAGCAACTATAATCCTTAAGCGAACGACCCACCAACAAACCTATACAACAATGTGCGATCAGATGTGTCAAAGCCAGTAATTCCTCATTGAAAGGAATCACAAGCTACGAGGGGCAAGTGTTAATCCCTAAAAAATTCACGCGCACATTGAACGAGGAATATGTTGCTAACATCATCAGGGTCGTTCACACACTAAGGCACTCGAAGTATTAGTAACAGAAAAGAACGATCACAAGAGCAAGTGCTGAATGTCAAGCCCAGAACGAATCAGGTCGACCAGGTATAACCGGACGACACGATGCAGTGTGCGATCCTAAAACTTGGGTCCAAACCAAGATTCAGGCGCGGAGACTAAGACCGGTCGCTCATACGGAAATAAGGCTATACCAAGCATCATCGTGAAGCAAGTCGCTCATCCGACATGAGTCAGAACGATCACATCCTGCAGAAGCAATAAGAAAGCGAGCACCCCTAAAACTAAAGCAATCAGTCGCGCAAGAAACAATGAAGAGCCAATCTCAGACTTGCGTCACGTTCCTACAAGGCCTCCTAAAAACGGTCGCCCACACAGAAGCGCCCACTCTCACGAACTCGCTCGAACTACATAAGGCGTCCGACCCAAAAAGCTATCTACGCATGACAGCCTAAGACAGCTAATGACAGCTGGCGACAACTGGCCAATGGTCCGATTGTAATTAGCAGAATTAGAGATTTACAAGGCGGGAAAGGGATTTCAAACAATATACCATAGCCACCACTGAAAAAGGGAAGGGAAAAAGGAGATCAAAAGAACCACGAGGTGCTGCCAAACTCTGCCACAAACCACGGATCCGGCCATGGCGTCAAGCTCAATTTCATGATTCAGAGAGAATAAAGACATCATCAATCTCAATCATCCATTCATCCTTTTTCTCCTCAAATTCAACCATCTTCTTATATAGTTTCCTAGATTAAAGTATATAAACAAGGTTGTATTAGGCGAAAATGAAAGTGTACGATACAGAGAGAATTTATGTACTTTGTAATTCACATCATGAGATTAGAAATCACCTTCATAGTGGACGTAGGCCTCATTAACGGCCGAACCACTCTAAACCTCATCTCTATTTTTACCTTTTTTCCGCATTTTCCGCATTTTCTACTTTGAATTACTGATTGAATACGGCTCCACTTTATTCCCTACCAAATTGGTGAAATACAGCTTTATACCTGAGGTGTTTGGACCATTTTTGGTGTAAACAGTGGTTATTTGATAAAAACATATTTTTATACCAATTATACATTCTATAAATAACAAAGATTATTTTCCTGTCATTTTGTTCTGATCTTTATTCATGTAAGGGGAATATATATGTGTGAATGTTAGCTTATTTTTTAATTAAGAAACGATCTTTACATATGCACAAATGATCTTTTTTATAGTTAATATGGTTGATCGTGCCAAATAATAGTCAATATGTATGAATTTAATATAATTACATTCTTTATTTTGAAACTAGCTATTATTTCTGTGAAACATGCATAAAAAGTCAATCCCTTGTGCACAATGCAGAAGCCAAAATAGTTTGATTTGCCAAAATAAATTAGCAGTGTCATAATTGAATATTTCATGGTAATCAACTTTTCGATTAATATATTATATCTAACTGGGTACCTAAATAAGAAAAAACAAACTTGAAAAGGTATATGGTCTATATATACACCTTATCATAGAATTTAATGAATTTTTTAGAATATTGCATCTGCAGTTGGACTCTTTAATGCACCTTGCCTCCAGAGAATCTCGAACAATAACAAAACCAAAGCTATAAAGTATAGTTTCTAAAGAGCCATAAGAAAAAGAAAAAAAAAAAGTTTGCAGTACAAGATAAAGACAAAAGCAATATCTGTGATTTTTGAACTAAATTTAACAAAGAAAGATTTTATCTTATTATAATCAATATACTTATAAACATTTGCATTATAGATTTGTTTCCCAGAAGATGTATTGACAAGCTCTATCCAATGGTATTTTCAAAGAATATGAATTCTTCAAATGGTAAACAGTGGAGGAAGTGGTATTTTTTTGGAGTAATTTTCAAATAGTTTATCACACCTCTTTATGTGCATGTATATCAAAACCATATTATTTTAGCATATACTAAAATTTATTTGGTATCTTTGAATGTGGTATTAATATAGGACATAACTGATATGGTCCGTACCGTTATTAACTAATTTTATGAATGATAAAATGTTTTAGGCATATCCAGATATGGTATTAACATTGACATAACATACATTGTACCAACCATATATAATCAATTTATTTATATTCAGTTAGATTTTATTTATATGGCATATCTTTGAATGTGGCATATTCAGTTAGATTTATATTCATTTATATAGCATATCTAACTGTGCTTTATAGTCAGTTAGATTTTATTTTGTTTATATGGATGTCTCGACCGCTGCTTTCATTTATATATATATATATATATATATATATATATATATATATATATATATACATATATATATATATACATATATACATATATATACACATATATATATATATATGTGTATATATATGTATATATATATTTCACTTGGTTATTCGCGTGATTCACAAGAGGCACTCCTTGCTCTTTGTTTACTCCCTCATGCCATGCTGCTGGGATGGAGACCTCTCACCAGGTGCCAGGGCAAGGCTAAACCCAAGTCACAATCGAAAGCTCAGGAATCAGATGAGACCTAGCTTCTTCTGATTCTCGGGATGACGAAGTAAAGCATCACGTGGTGTGAACAGTTAAGAAGATATATATACACACACACCCCCCCCCCCCCCCCCTCTCTCTTCATGATTGTTTATGATTGGGATCACCAAATGATTCATTTGCAAATTAAAAATACATTAAGTTGATAAGCCTTTATTAAGTGCTATATTAATAAAATTATGTATGACACTGTTTGATCACAAATCTGAGTTTTATTTATTTATTTATTATTTAGGCTATGCCTTTCTTTTAACTTCCTCCGTTTCTATGAAAAGGGCAACAAAAAAGGAAATCCTAAAGGAATTATCTATTGTAGGCTACGTATTCTTATGTAGCAAAACTATTGTTGTGATTTAGTGAAGTGTTTTTAATATGTTATAAAAAGAATGTGTGTCAGGATAAGTACACTGGAAGTTACTTTTGTTTTTACTGAAGGAGAATTTATTTCAAAATTTATTAAGTGGAAAATTATGTTCATGCCATTTAGGTTGTCACTATTTTCAACGATTTTCTGTTTAAAGGAAATACTTTTCTTGCTCATTTGGATACCACAATATACCAAAAATAAAGGAATGCATGCAGCATATATTTTGATTATCCCATGCTTCTATTAAACTTTATGCACGGATTTCACTTGATGATCATAAAATTATGAATTGAATCATAAATACATCTGAAAAGAATTGAACATGTCGATATAGTTTTCAGATTTCATATTTGATGCTATTCTTATTTCAGAGATGATTGTAAAGTCTCTTTGTAATTAGTGCTATCGAACTACACTTTATTTCTTTGCAAATAAAACTAAATCTATTGTGAGTGGAAGCCAACTTACCCTTTCTAATAGAAAGGGAAAGTGAACCTGCATTTTGGGGGAAAAAAAATCAGAAATGTGTTGAAATTTGGTGATGCTAAAAGATGTAGTTATTTGATAAAACATACTTTTATACCAACCATACCTATCTACAAATAGCAAAAATTAAGCAACTTATTATGCTGATAGATTTTAAGTGCAAGTTAGCTTATGATCGATGTCAACAAGCATAAGTTTTCTTTATGATTTGAAAAAGGAGGAAATTATTATTTGCATATTCATTAGAACACTTAGTTTTCTTCTAATTATATCAGAATTAGAAATTCAACAATGCTTGAATAATAAATGAATAAAACCCACATCAATGTGATGGTCATTAGAGTTGGAACAATACCTTATAGAGAATTATAAGTGTTCACCAATGTTACACCCATGGAGGTATACTCGGGCTGAGACTATAAATAATATGCATTTCAAGTGGGTTGGAAACTGGAATAATCTTTAATATGCATATTCTTTGATATAATTTTTATAATAACCATATGCTTTTCTCACCATGGACTTGCAGAAATATCTAAATGCTCAAATGTCCCATTTGCTGCAATTTCAAGCTCAGCTCGACGCTTCCATTCACGATTTGTTTTGTTTGGACAGGCAATCTAGAAGCTGGAGAAGACAATTGCTGATCATTGTATGGCTGGAGCTATAAATAGAGGTAATAGTAGTAGTATTACGAATGGGTAAGTTGAAGAGTATGTGGGGAGAGGAAAGATGAGAAAGTTGACATTTTGAAGAGAGAGGTGGGTGACTTTAAGAAGGTGATCGAAGGAAAAGAGTTTTTTCTGCAAGGTTATAAGGTACAAAAGGTGGAATGTAGTGACGGTTATAATGATCCAGTTTTGATAGCAAATATTCATTCACATGCATATTATGAATTATTATCATAGTATACACTATATGTCATTTATTTTATGTTCTAAAGCATGCATAATCTCGACTATTTTTCTAATAGCAACCAAATGGATAATTTTCAAATGCAGAAACTATCATAACCATACTTTTTTTTTTAATTTCAAATATATTTCCAACTAGTGAAAATAGATGCAGAAGAATTTCTAATTTTCTAGGTATTCAGTGATAGCTCTTAGAGCATGATGCTCTTGGTACATGTGCATACCGTGGTTCAAAATTTTAAGTGTCTTAAATCGTTTCCTTCATCTTTAAGTTATATATTTTTTTCTATCATTATCTCCTCCTTTTTCTCTATGATCAATTAATGGACGTGTCATGGTTCAAAATATTGACAGCTGGTGGGTGAACATGAAAATTAAGTCATGGTAAGTGCATCTATTCTCTATATTGTCAGGTTTGATCATGTTTCTTTATACTGACACGAAAATATTATGTCTTGATTTATGAAATGATCCAACAAAACGTTCTGGAACATTTCAAGTGCAGATAGTTTGCAATGTGTTCGGTTTTCACTTATGCATCAAGATACATAAACTTTTGATGAACATAGTTCATTCATTTATGCAATGACGGCATCAGAATATGGTAGCGCAATAAATAATTAATAGTTTTTGAACTTGAACCAAGCTAATCTATTAACATAACAGTAGGAAGATTATCCAACTGACGTGGCTTTGCCATTAATATCTTATTTCGAAATGATGGCACCTCAATCCTCTCCGCATAATTTCCTTTCCCACTTCTGAACACGTAATCTGCAAAAACAACCGTCCCTAACCCATTGCCATCGGTTACTTTTTTCCATAACTCCCTAATCGACTTCCCTAATTCAACACACGCACATAATTTCCTCTTATCCATTTTTGGAGTGTCAATAACAATACTCTTTAGTGACACTGCTCACTTTTTTTTTCGAACACTTTGCGGGATGCTTATTTATCTGTAACGTTGTTTAAATCTTTGATTAGACAAAAACTGTTCATACAATTTTAATTCTACCATCTAAAATAAGCCTCTTCTAGGTAGGTTTGGTAGCTCTGGGAATTTATTAATATTTTTTATTCATGCAGTTGTTCACATCTGCATCTTATTTTTGTTAGTTTGACGAGCATTGAGGATTTACTCAAATAGAAAATATAGTATGATTCTGTTTCTTTTTCTGTTTCCTGATTGCCAATTTTGTATTTCTGCTAACAAGTTTGTGATTTTTAATTTCATTTTTTTTTTTTTTTTTTTTTTTGAGTGCACTAATTTTGTAATAAGTTGACAATGTAATTTCATATATCAACAGATTTATTACTATAAAATTAAATTGTAAGTATCTCTGTCTTTTGTTTTGTGTGTGCAAGCCTAAATGGTTGCAGAATTTTAGTCCCATTTTTTGTTTTCTATGTGCTTGTTTTGTATGTGCGCAAGCCTAAATAGTTGCTGAAGTGTAAATAGTGATGCTCCATTGTAAAACCTTTGCATCTTATTACTCTCACACTCATAACCAACATCAAGATAGTTAAGACCACTCATTAATGCCCATTTTTGAAACTTCAAACTAAATATTAGTTCATATGCTTTGTACTTTATATTCTTTTCTTTATTCGGATTACTTAATCATATCTTCAGCTTGGTCCAACTAACTCTGTGTTTTTTCAGATCAATACTATCAAACTGTTAGCTGCTTTTGCTTATTATGCTGATGACATTGCGGAAAAGGATATAGATATGTAAGTGTTTATGTGCCTTTATTCCGTCCTACATTTTGTTGTTGACCCATGTATGCAGTTCGTAACGTGTATCCTATAATCCCTAAGTTTGTACTATTTTGGAATTTAGCTTCGAGCATATTCTTTTGTAATCGGCTTTCAGGAAAGAAAATATAATAAACACATTAATTTTTTTTTTTTTTGTTGCATTGTTAGATTGGGGTTTTGTTCTATTTGCATAGGATTATGCAAAATATTTCTATTGTATATAATGAGAATGCGTGTCCCCTTCTTTATGATGTTAATGTATACAAATTTGAATTTATGATAAATCCTTCTCAGGTTGCAATTGGGCTACTGGAATATTTGCATGAACAACTAAAAGTCCCTCAACCAATGCAAATTTTCACTATATTTGAATGACAAGTTGTTATGTATTGTTGAGGACAAAAAAGCAACATCTTTATGGGAAGGAACAAATAAAAGTCTGAATTTGATTGTTTTGCTGAAATTGTAAAGGGGTTGTAACTTGTCAATATTTAATGGCGTTGAAATCAAGTTAACCAATTAATCATCTACGGATTTGCACGTACTAGGTACAGAAGATTACCTATTTCATTCCGACTGAACCAAAAACATCTTATAAAGGCGAATAAAAACAAAACGAATAAGGAACGAATAAGGAGTACAAATATTTCATTTGTTTCAATCTTGGTCCATTGAGAGACTGTGATACGAAATACCATATGTGAGAGAAAGTAAGTTATTTGGAAAGGGCATTGTTATTGACACTCCAAATATTGTTAGGGGGAAGCCAATTTTTTATTTTTCAAAAAATTATTAAGGGGAGTACCTAGGAGGAAAGTAGCCCCTTAACAAATAAATGTACTTTTACATTATTATCCATTTAGGCTTAATTTGGGTTTTTGTGATTTAGGAGACTTATGATTTTACGATTGGCTAATTCTATTTATACACCAAAAATTGCTAAACATATACCAAAAATTATAATAAACTAATATACACCATATATTACTTTACATACACCGTTTCTTTTACTAAAATATCCATGTTCTCATCTTCTTTTTCTTTCCTTTTTCAAACTTAAAACACAATTACCAAAAATTAGAAACTCTTTGCATCAAATTGAGTAAAATTTTACAAAATGAAATATAGTTCTTGTACTAATATTGCAACTTTTATTAACCTTATGAAAAAAATTCAATTTCAACAAAATTACTGTAATTTTAAAAAATAAATCAACACTTCTAAATTAGACCATTATTTATGAATGTTTTCTTAATTGAAATTTTAGATTTCATGATTAAATAATTTATTAACATATCTAGTTTGTATCAAATTTCAATACATTTAAGAATAATTTGGCTTTTTATATGCAGAAGTATTAAAAAAGCAACTATGAGAAAAGGGTAATTTAGTAATAAAATTTTATAGAAAAAATAATGGTGTATGTTAAGGAATTTTCGGTGTATAAATAGAATTTGCCTTTATGGTGAGTAATTTTTAGAAGTAAGGGTAAAAACGTAAAAAGTAAAAAAAAATATTCATCTACATTGATCCCTCCCTTAACAATTTAAAAAAAGTGGAGTATCCTTAAAATTTGGCCTCCCCTTAACAAAAAATGGAGTGTCAATAACAATGCCCTTTGAAAAAAAAAAAAAAGATGGCTTGGTGTAACTTGATTCGAACATAGATTTTAGACAAATAATGATGTACCACTATTCTTCAATTCAAGTTTTGCATCAAACTGATATTAGCAGTATGTATATGTTGAGTGTTGTCCTATAATTTATGGTTGTAGCCTCTGCCTTGCACATGCGTTAACTTTACAAAATGAATCGTTTTATAATAAAGAAACTTATTAATCAGAATATATTGTCATTAAAACTTACCGTCCTGGACTGGGAAGCCTGCAAGCAAGAATCTCCAAATACAAAATAATTAATAACAATTGTCTTCTTTCAAACTCAATAAACACATGTTTTATTGAACACATTCATATAATTATATTTAGGTGATAATTTTGCTAATTATCTTAGATGATTCCAATGGTATAAGCGAAGTCTTACTAGAATGCAAATTCAAATGCCATCTTTTTTCGCTATACTACTTGGTTTAATGAGTGATTGGAATACATGTGCATATTAGTAGATATGAGTTCAACAACGACATACATAAATTTAAATTATGTAATTTAAACCACAAAATTGCTTCCAATAGTTGATTACACGGGCTAGTCACAGAAGTATAGATTAAGAGATTTATCTGTACCCATTTTCATCAGTACCCAACATTCATGTTATGTGGCAAGTTGGCCCCAGGGAAATGGGAGATCACGTGAGAGTAATAATTATGTATTTACTGGTTTGGGTTCCTCCCCTGCATTTCCATCTCCAATAACCTTTCTAAAGCTTCTGGGTTCAAGCCCAGGCATTCACTGTATGAACAAATTAGCTTGTGAATAAGACTGAATTCACCATATGAAGGAGAGTATCTGTGTTAGCCCGTAAAAGTGCTATAGACATGCATTCACGAATGCTGATCCACCGAGTAAGATCACTTCATTCTCAAAGCTGTTATAATCATTATATCTTCGTATCACTATGGGAAGTTATATGTGCATAAATATAAAATGAATGTGAGGATGTTAGTACGTAATTGTCTGAAGCAGTGCTTAAACAAAAATAAAGCGTTGTGCAAGTTCTGTTAGATTGTAAAAGTTTCAGTTTGACGTATTCATTGACGACTGTATGAAAGGTTCTTTGTTTATAACATCTTTACTTATGCTGTAGCAATTGGCCTGCATGACTAATTTAGTATTGAATTTGCTCAGTGTATTATTTTATATTGTTATTTGTTTTTTATACTGTTTTGAATTCATCAACACCTTTATACTATTAAACGGAACAGATAAATGATTAATAAGTTTGAATAGAACTTGAATGCAAATTTTTGTAAACCTATACCTAATATACAAGTTTCTAATTACGATGATGTTGCTAGTGTACGGATATTTGTTTAAGTAGCATAATCCATCTGAGTATAACATCATAGTGACTTATATAATTTTAGACCACTATGTACAAACATGAAACCATCAACAAGATAGCTTAGGATGTTGGTTCTGCAACCTACAGACATGACCATATGGATCAACGTATGTCTCTGCTTTGGCTAAAAAATCTAGATACTCAAATTAAAGCTTTGATTATACTGGAGATTTTATCCAAAAAAATTATTTTGATACTTCTGATCCTCTATATTCATTAACTATTACTATGATGTCAGGTTGCTATATGTCTCCATTTGATTTGCTATTCTTACAACGCTAATGCTTGAACGACCGGGAATCGGTAGGTGAAAAAGTGCGGAAGTGAAATCAGGCGTTGGATGAAGTAACCGTCCTGAATTTCGCTCAAGTCCACCCGTGCATTACGTGATTCGGTGAAATTCACCGCAATAAAAGCGGTCGATCTAGCACGGTTCTTCCTAGAAAGCATGTAGACATTACAGTAAACTTATACATTTTCGCTATGACATTAATACTAGTATATTAAGACACAATCATAGGCAATAACAACATAATTAAAATTCGTTGTACTAATTTCCATATAAGTATCAATATAGGTCTTATACATTTGTATTGCTCTACGATTATTCATACAAACATTGCCCATGCGCGAAGGCCACTCCCTAGAACATAAAAACAAGAACATGACGACGCTGATCTGGCACTGCTACTGCTCTACTAATTAAAAATAGGATAATTCACTATATTAGGCTTGTTTTGTAGGATTATTACATGATTAGTCATGTTTCAGAAATAATTAAAAATATAGATCTGCTTGCAGTTAACGAAGGCGAATTTTCAAAACTCGCACAAATGCGCTTTTCCAAAACTCGCCCATATAATTTATTTATTTTTAAATTCCATAGCGACTTTCTTGAAATTTGATTTGGGCATAACTCAATATCTATAATATGAAATTCCAATTTTTCTGTTTTATTACTAGAATATAGGTTTATAGATTCGAACGTTTTTTGTTTCAATGAAATCCGATGTATAACGATTCTTATATATTCGAATGAAGTAAACGTTAAACTGTGAACTACCATGACAATTAAATAGTATATATAGCGTAACCTAACAACATAAAACAAATACCGAATTCTAATATTCAAATACAAGAGAGATACATAGTCCGGTTAAGGACAGATAAGTTCGAAACATAACAAATACAGATACACGAAATATCACACACACTGACATCGCATCAACAGACATACGTCTCCATTTTAGGTTACTGAAGTGCACCGCTTTCGGTTATGTCCTTGTGATCCACATTTGTTGCACCTGTTTGTTTTGGGTGTTTGATGCTCGTCCATAACATTATTAAATCTCGTTGATTTGGGTTGTCCGGCTAGTCTTCTGACAGGCGGAGCCAATATTCGTGGACCGTTGTACAGGTCCCAGTATTTCTTATCGCGTATAGGATTATACTCTGGGTCGTATGTAGCTCTATAACTTTGGACGGAGTACCATTCAGAAGAAAAATAGTGATGTGATATATTACTACCAAAATCCTGTGCTGAACAAGCCGCCATCACATGAGCACAAGGTATCTTCTGCAGAAGTGGGATTCTGCATGTACATGTGACATCAGAACCGTCCATCACAACATCGTATTCATCGCCGTAACTGTTAATCACTTACCATTTATATCGGCCAAATCGAACAAGCCTACAACGTCGTGCGTCAATAGCCCGAGCTTCAATTTTAGCTTCCCATTTTGGAGTAAGTTTCGAATTCAGACCCTCTCCTTTTTCTTGTCTCTTATAGAAATACTCAATGTTGAAAGAACGTTCTTGCAACCAACGCCCTTATAGGCAAGGATATGGCGCCTTTTAGTACACCATTAAAACTTTCAGATGCGTTGGTCGTCATAATATAGAAGCGGTCACCACCATTTTTGCAAAGAGCCCAGTTTTCTTCGCAATTCCCTAGGCTTCGTTCAATCCAAGTATGCGCCTTCGGCTTAATTGCCTTGATTTCTTCTCTAAGTTTAGTGTATTCAACCACTTCTGAAGCACATGCAGCAGCGTAAAACAAGCCTACAAGTTGCTTGTCTCGATCAGCTTGAAAATTTGCTTTTAGAGGCCTTGCACAAAACCTGTGTTTGTGCGGTTCTCGCCATCTATCCTGCAAAGCGCTTGGAATCCCTTTCATTCTATCAGATATGAATGTAATGTGTCTATTTCGTACGCTATAAATGAACTCACGCATGCATGAAAAGAACCAGACCCAACTATCATACGATTCGAATTCAACCACCGCATAAGCTAATGGGAAAAGGCAGTCGTCCGCATCTACAGCGGTAGCAACTAGCAATGTTCCTTTGTACTTACCGTACAAATGTGTCCCGTCAATAGAGAGCACTGAACGACAGTGCACAAAACCTGCAATGGAAGGACCAAATGCCCAAAAAGCACAGTCAAATACCCCATACTCATCGTGTACTATATGTTCTACTGAACCTGGATTGCGTCTTTTTATTTCCGCAAAATACCGAGGCAAATGCGAATACGATTCGGCCCAGCCACTGTATATTTTTTTCAAAGCTTTATTCAACGTTCGCCAAGCTTTCATGTAACTAATTTTGATGGAGAGTTGATCATCGACAAACACTTGCACCGTCCCAGCTAAGATATCCAAATTGGTCTTCACAAAAGCCATGATTTTGGATACAAGAAACGAAGAAGTGGCTTGCTTGTGGTTTGAATTAATCGTCGGATTGACACAGTTATGTTCGTGAGGCAACATTCTGATTTCCCACCATCCAGTTTGTGATCTCTTCGACATAATAGCATGTATCCGCCATGGACAAGTAGCATCAACATTACATACAACGGTGTATATTGTTTTATTCGACTTGATTGGCCTGTATGAAACACCGTGCAAAATAGACCATTCCGTAAGTTGGTGGAGAAATTGTTCCTTGCTTTGGAATACCATCCCAACAGCAAAATCATTTTGTACGCAGGCAACCGAGAATTTTTCTCCAGAAAACTGGAGATTAGCCATTACAGATCTGGCCATCATTTGCGCCGTGCAGAGATCATCGTCCATAGGTACTTCCATTTGAACTTCTTCACCATCTTCTTTGGGATCTACTATGTTTGGAAAGTCATAGTCCAGCGATTCGTTGTTTACTTCGGTCCAGCATGTATCATCAACAGTTGTCGTGGCAACCGCCATGTTATCATGCCCAAATACAGGAAATTATTCGTTTGCATATTCGCTGAATAAATCTGATTCTAGAATTCTATCAGTATTATCTTTGCGTACTGCAAATAATGTCGCAATCGAATTTTAGTTCTTGTTTTTTTTTTTGAATCTTAAACCAGTACAATAAACGTTGAAACATATTAACCGATCTTGAATCTTACACCAAACTTTCATTTTTTAAACATACTAACATAGTTGCAGATAAGTAGTCAAAATCATTTTCAATGTAACTTACCATTTTTATTGAACTTACCATTTTTATTGAAAAATTAATCTACTAACATACTACTAAATTAATCCACTAACATACTACTCCTTCCCTCCATAGCTCCTCTCCCGCAGATAGCATGTACTTGCATCAACTGTTTAATAACCAGATCATCAAATGAATTAAATATCACTGGTACTTTCTGCATTTGAACTACACTATATTAGGAGTACCTTTAGTAAGTCTAAAACATCATTTTACTTATTCCAACAAAGCATTGTTGTGATGTTTATACATATAACTTTGAAATATCAATTAACTAAGCAGTATGGTTCATTGGCATATCAATGATCAATTAACTAAACTATATGAATCCAACAATCGCTTGTGTGCGAAGCACGAGTCTCATCCTAGTATATTTAGATATTTCACATTAGTATGTCAGCTAAAGAGTTTCTTATCAACTAGGAGAGTTTAGCATGCATGGAGGTCAATCATCTAACATTCAGATATTTGAACATATTGTTTTTTAAACCCCTAATATCGTATGGTGAACTGCATTAAGAAAAGAAATTGGTAGTGAAATTTATATCATAACCTACTCTACAAAATTATTTGTGATAAAAATAATGAATCCCTGTCTATATACATATGGATTGAACATCTACAAATTCTTGTTGGATAGATGATAATATACATGTGTATTGAACATCTATAAATTCTTGTTGGATTTGGATTACCATAGCTTACAAACTGAAAGGGGTGCTGCAAACAGGGCCCCCCCCGAGCGCTCTCTCTCTCTCTCTCTCACACACACACACACACACACACACACACACATATATATATATATATATATATATATATATATAGGCAACCCTGTTTTGCAGCATCCCTTTAGCATCCATACCCTATTGTGAGCTACAATAATCCAAATTCAACAAGATTTTGTAGATGTTCAATCCACATATATATTATCATCTATCCAAATTTTGAGCTAATTCCAACATTCGTAGAATAATATATTTGATGTTTAAATTTAATGGTTCTAATAAATGTCTGAACGGTGAATAATTAAGCTAAGATTTTGATAATGTTACGAATGTCGGAACGAGCTCAAATTTTGGATAAATGATAATATACATGTGGATTTATCATCAAAAAAATCTTGTTGGATTTAGATTAGTATAGCTCACAATAGGATAGAGGTGCTAAAATGGTGCTGCAAAACAAGAGGTGTCCCGAAACACTCCTCATATATATATATATATATATATATATATATATATATATATATAGGAGGATTATGTGACATCCCTTTTGCATCCGAATGGTAGCCAAATATTTATAATCAAATAAGTTAGCGAAGGAAGAGAGAATTAGTAGGAGGAGAGAGAAACCGGAATGTGTAGTGGAAATCAGGAGGCTACAGGGATGTTGCGCGCTCTCCCCCCCCCCCCCCCCTCTCCCCCTCTCTGTGAGAACCATACATATTTATATAGAAACTACTTAGCTTTCTGAACTAATCTGAAAAGTTACCAAAGCACTACTTAATTTGATAAATATCGATAAAACCCATACTCAAATAAATTTTTTTTGGATGAATTATAAACCGGTTTAATTTTAAATTGAATCAAATCACAAAAGAATGGTGTATTTACCTTTTCATCGGAGTCTGATCACCCCTACCTTCAGAAACCAAATTACTTTTAAACAGAACCAAACTAACTAAAATGATCCGGTTTTACTGGTTAATTTTTTTTCATCAAAGATTGGTCACCCTTCTTACATGTTAAAAATTATTAAGTCCATATAAAACACAACTGTTTTAGCCATTGATTAAAGTATCACTTTTGAACATGTGAAAATTATTTTAAACAAAATTTTACAGAGAAGATAGACAATATTACAGCCATTGGGATAAAATAGATTTTCCATGTTTTCATAAGCGCAGAAACACATACACTCATATGTGTGTTGTGTACATTTATGAGTGTGTGTAGAATTCTAGATCCTTCGTCAAAATTTTGAGCAAACTAGAAAGTTTAAAATAAGCAAAAATTTGAGATTTAATCATAATCTTTTTTATTCCCCAAAAAAGAACTCCTTTTTTCCATGTAAAATGTCCAAAATGAAACAAATTTGTATATATGATCTTATTATTAGCAAGCTCGCCTTTAAATTGTTTTATATTTTTCCTTAAACATCTAACATATTCAAAACCATGTTTCAAATCAATAGTTAAAATAAATTATTTCAATGACTCAATTCAAAATAGGTCAAAAGTTTCAAACTTCCAAATTTACATACATGATCTTGATAATAATAAGATTAAACTACCATAGTTTGGGCCCATTTAAAAAAGGCAAATTGACACCATTAATTTGAAGTTTCACGTGTCTTCCCATAGTAATATAAAGTTTGGGTTATTTTTAATTAATCATAAGTATTGGAGGTCTCTTCCCATATTGATCTCATTTATCTATTAACATGTTCAACCGGTAAATGAGATCAATATGGGAAAACAAGTGAAATTTCGGATTAATGGTATCAATTTGTCCTTAAAAAGCAAAAACTTACCTTATTTAAGTCTTTTTGTGACTGTCAAAATCGCGCATTGGTTCGTTCCGTGAAAAAACTTTCTTTCCCGCGTTGAGCATGGATGTCATCATCATTTTGTTTTGATCCAACACGTTCAGCTTTCCGCTTTTCCAATCCCTAACCAGCGAAAATCAAAATAACATTTCTACTAATAGCATCTCCATGATTTATGGTTTTTTGCTAACTCTCGTTATGATTTATGGTCTTTTTCTTATGTTTTTCGTAGATATCAGGTATATTTCATGACATACAGAAGAGCTGCTATTAATGATTTGACAAGAACCAGTGAAGATAACTTGGTTGGACGAATTATTATTTGGGAAAGTGATTCATCAACTATCAATGGTATGATATTTAGTTTCTTTTTTTTTTCCAAAATTATACGTATATACCCAGATAACGTTAGATGAATTTGTTACGTAGAATTAAGAATATGACAAATTGACACCATTAATCCGAAGTTT
The DNA here is from genome assembly GCA_030737875.1 of Allium sativum. Lineage (NCBI taxonomy): Eukaryota > Viridiplantae > Streptophyta > Magnoliopsida > Asparagales > Amaryllidaceae > Allium > Allium sativum. The sequence goes on from CM060924.1 coordinate 420,613,198, forward strand.
CACGTGTCTTTCCATATTAATCTCATTTACCGGCTAAACAGGTTAATAAGTAAATGATATGAAGGAACCTCCAATAATTGAGATTAACTAAAAATAATCCAAACTCTGAATTAATATGGGAAGACACGTTAAACTTCGAATCAATGGTGTCAATGTCCTTAAAAAAATATCAATGCGTTAAAAGCAAGGTTTAAGGTATCGTCTAGTACTCTTTAATTTTGGGTGTACTGTACCGCTATTGGTTGACAAGGAGCCGAAATTATGGTTTAATTTCGGTCTCGGATTTCATGAAAAAAGAAAATGCAATTATTAAAAAAAGCAACAATAAAAATAAACCTAAATTAAAGCAGCAAAGTCAAGAAATCTGAAAAGAAAAGGGGAAGCCAATTCAAATATAAGTTCAATTAGACAACATAATCGAACTTGATTACACAGTCGAAATACTCGATTTTTCCCGCTATGGATTAAATTGAAGCTGATCGAAGAAATCACAAAAAAATTACAGCGGCTTGTTCGACAAGAGTACCTTGTCTGACATCATCGATCGAGTAGAAGCAGTGTGAAGGAGAATTGTGTGACGACGAAGGCGAGCTTTCATGGAACTTAACAGTGAAATTCTTTATTTTCTTCTGGATTCCGGGCGAGATTCTTTTGGTTTTTCTTCTCCTTCTTTTGAATGGCTCAGGTGTGTGTGTAAACTACTAGCTAATCAGCATAGATGGGATACTTTATTTGGGCAGCTTCATTTGGAATATGAGTCTATTGTCTAACTTAATGTAACGCTAGACTTGACAGTGAAATCGGTTCACATGTATTTCTCTTATAATAATTTAATGTAACATCATTGATTTAATTTGACAGATGCAGGTTTGATAAGTTGTAGTTTTCATAAAGCAAAGAAGGTACTATGTTTTCGTATGTTGGATTCAATTACTTTATAGACCGTGTTTTATATACTGCTTATTGTTATTACAAATTTATTAACAAACTACTGAAAATCGAAGTCTGGGCCGAAATCGAAATGAAACCAAAACTTCCGAAATTATCCGAAACTAACCAAATTTCAAATGACCAAAACTGAGACTAAAACCGAGTTCCCGAACCTTGGTTAAAAGATTGACTCTAGTAAGCTACATATATCACAAATTACACACATACATGATCAAATACTCTACATATATCACAAATTTCAAGCTTCTAACAATATGAATTGTTAATATATCCCAACATGGCTTTTTGGAAGGAGAAATAATATTGTTATAAGGCAAATCTTGATTCAAATTCACTCAATGAGGACCCTAGCTAGCATGTTTGATCATTCACATTGATTGGAAGATCTCTCAAGGCAAATGAATTTCCCAATATAACCTAAAAGCTAATATGAACCTAGATAAGTCTAACAAAGTGATGCAATGTTATACAAGTGAACTTAGATTGGAATAGAAAGAAGATGATCACAACCCAAGTCGACAGATAATTCCAACGAAGTAATGATGCTTACAAGCCATAGGTTTTGTTTTAGTTTAACCATCAAATTTAAAATACAGTTTTATGATGATTATTATTATTATTTTGAAATGTTCCGATCTTTTGTGAAGATAATCTAATCGAAAAAGTGATTCTATTTACAAAATTTTACTTTATTTAAAAGATTTTGAACATAGAGGCAAGGGGGTGATATGAAAGGGTAAACAAGAATAGTCAATCCTTCACCAAAGTTATATATGTAGACGCATATGTATATGAACATGTATGTATGTACATACATATATATAGAGGTAGGAACTAAGATCAAGAGCACCTCAAATAGTGCAACATCCTTATAGCTTCCTGATTTCTACCACATATTCCTGATTCTCTCTCTTCCCTCTAACTCTCTCTCTTCCCACTAACCTATTTTAATATGAATGAGTGGCTAAAAAAGGGGTGCATTTAGGGTGTTACCAAATAGGGGGTGTCATGGAGTGTTCCACACACAACCACACACACACACATATCTCTGTGTGTGTGGATATATATATGTATGTTCATGTATATGTGTATATGTGTGTATCTATGTATATTTTTAAGGGTTATACATAATTTAAGAGAGTGTTCAGTTTTGCGTCTCGAGATCGAACTTAATACCTTATAGAGCTACATATTAGAGATCTTGCCACTTGAATTAGTAGTCGTTGACATGAGCATCCATGCATATTAGTACACAATCAACTTTTGTAGGATGCAAGTTGTTTTTGCCTAAATCAATCAACACTCAACAAAATCATGCAATAATCCAAAATCAACCGCATGATGCAAGTTGATTATGAATAATGAAAGCTTTCATAAACAACAAATTTTACAATCAACGGTATGAAGCAAGTTGAGTTTTAATAAAATTAATCAACTTTTAACATATCTTTACAATGGTAGATCAATGTATCAAAACTATAGATCAACATAAACCACACATGAAAATTTATCTACAATCGCCAATGAAGGAAACTCAACCCAACATAATAAAAAAATGTTATTTTAAGCAAGATTATTACGGTGGCAAGTCGAGTTGGGTCGATAGAGGTCCAACCAGTCGACTAGTCGATAAATAAATAAATATGTACGTATATATTAATACATAATAATCGTAGCTCGTATTTTACTTCGGGTTACTTCTTCTCCAGGTCGTATTCCACATCGTGATTTGTGGTTGATTTCAGGTTAATTAAGATGAGATCCTAAATACAAATAAATTGACTTCGGGTTAATTCTTCTCCAGTTCGTATTCGACTTCATAATTTCAGGTGAATTCTTCTCGATTTCGACTTCGACTTCACGATATGGGTCGACTTCGACATTGACTTCGTGATTTAGGGTTCAAGTTTGTATTAAGTTTCGACTTCGTGATTTAGGGTTCCCGTTCGAGTTCGACTTCGTGATTTAGGGTTCCAGCTCAAATTCAGCTTCGTGATTTATGGTTCGAGCTCAACTAATGGCAAGTCGACTCTTCCAGTCGATGCTACGATGTCGACTAATCGATTAGTCGTGACTAGTCGAGCGCCGTAATAACACTGATCTTAAGTTCAAAGAGAAAAAGTACTTCATATGTTTACGGTTGGAAGCACTATAATATTTAGTCTGAAAAACTAGGTATTATCATACATTCCAAGGAGAAGTGTTTGGTACTTACAGTGACAAAGAGATGATGTTCTGCTTATAACTTAATAGGTTTATAACATATACACTGTTGAGGTGTGTGTTATAAGACACTTCTGATAAACCTACTTATGAATGCCACGAAGGTGGTGCCGCCTTCTATGAGATTTTGGCTTGATCTCTAAGGGCATTTCATGAAAGAAGATACTGACCTAAGGCCAATCCACGGGTCGAGCATACACGTACTATCTGGATAAAATGAAAATGAGTGTGTGATAATCACATCCGGTAAATCATATAAGATCAATGGTTTAATGCTTAGTCAACTACTCCATCCTCATATACTTTGATGGACTTTCACTACGTATAGATTTAAGTCTGCAAGACATCTATACTTATATACAAATTTTCCTGCATATAAATGACAAGAAGAATTTATTTAAAATTTGGTGAAGGATTGTTGGAGAAAATTTGAAATAAATAATAGAAGGGAAGAAGGAAAGAACAAAAAGGGATTTGTCCCACATCATGAAATATAACAAGATATGTCACTATATATGTAAAAAGCATGATGTATTATATCAAAAGAAAGAGGAAGGGAGAGATAAGGCAAGAGCATGACATTGACATGGATATTAATATTTAAAGGTCAAAAGATGAGCCTTGAGGCTCTTGGGGTCTCGTGGTCAATTGGCCCTCAGAATACCGATGGGCTAGCACAGATCCGTCATATTTTTTACGTGCGCAGAATTCGAATTTGTAACGCTTCAGAGCCGTTGCAAATGAATAGACACGTCTGTTCATTTTAATTTGCAACGCTTTCGAACTGTTGCAAAGGAAAATGTGTAATTGTTGCAAACGAAAAGGTTTTACTGTTTGAATTCAAACATTCATAACTGTTGGAAAACGATTGCGTCTCTTCCTTGCTTTATAAAGGCTGCCCGAATTCATTTTTTAACATCTCGAATTCTACCTTCTCCTTCCATTTATTCTTTTCTGCCATTAGATTGCTCTTGAATTTCTACCAAAATTTAAGTAGATTACACGGGTTATAATTCTGCAGGCTATTACTCCTTTGTCTTGTCACTGCCGATCAAATCCAAGATAGTGAATCGTCGTGTCTGTGCAAACACGCCGATTAAAGATATTCGATATCTGCTCCGTTGTACCTTCGAACAGATTTGACATTACTTGTGCACAAAAATAAGAGGGCAATACTGTTTTTTGATAGCGATCACCACGCCGTGCCTCGAAGATTTGTGTTTTCAAAGATAAGAAGATCCAACGACGAAGTCGACAACCAACATTATACTCCAACATAGATTGACACTAGGTTAACGATAAAAAGAATTAAAGACCTTCACAAACTTAATTACTTTAGTAGGTCCAACAAATATATAGTGAAATCCCTTTCAGCCAATACAAGGTAATATCCCTGTTTGTGTTTACTCAGCCAAAGGAACTATGAGCCTCTGATACCAACTAACCACACTGTTGTAATGAGCTAACTTCGTCTCATATATACAATACCATAATTAAGTCAAACACGGTTTACAAGTGCCTGTTTCCATTGGCCTTTTGATTTATATAACTACCGTATGTAGGAATGTATTTTGCATGATTAGATAAATAAATAAGAACAAACCTGTTCCACTGTGGGTTGAGGATTTCCCTTGGGCTCGATGGGTTTTCCAACTACAACATACATGGGTTGCCTAAACGGTATGGGTGACCTAAATGGATGCAGATAAAAGTCGCAATCAACTTTAGATAACATAATAATTGGTATTATTAGGTGAGAACTCGTTAAGCTTAAAATATGTTTTCACATTATACCCAAATCGTCCCCAGAAGACAATAGGAGGGAACTTTATTGCTCTTGCAATCTGAACAAAAAGTTCTCCACTAGGCTTCCACCATTTGTAAACATAACTCTGAAATAATTGAAAGCACCAGCGGTTAAGAACAACATATATGCCAGTGTTTGTATAATTTCTAGTGAATGACACAGAGCATGCGTTTGTGGGTTACCTGGCCAAAACTAAAGACAGGAACAAGAGGCACGCCCTTTTCTATGGCTATTCGCACAAAACCTTTTCTTGACTTAAGAAAGGCAACCTGGAAGCAAACAAGTTTTGATTTTTCTTTTCACAATGCTAATGCAGAAATGGGCAAAGCCTTATAGCATGTAATACAAAATTGAGAGTTAAATCTGAAGAAAAAGAGGACTATATGTGATAGCAGATGAGTATTGAATAACCAATGATAATAAAATGCATGAAAGATACCAATTAAAAGTTATGGCTGCTGTATCATTCTAAGATATAATTAATAGCGATAATTGATAGTGATGGCTGGTATATCATATAGACTATGTGCATACATGTTAAATGGCATATAATAAAATACAAGAAAGAGAGCATATACACCTTATAAGGACAAGCTCATATTCACGCCAACCCTGCGAGGGCTGGCTTATAGTAGGTTACTATAACCCTTTCTACATGTACAAAAATGTTCAAAATTAACATATAACACTTGTCTATTTCAGCGCCACATTTGTATTAGAGTGAAGGTGAATCCTAGTTTTGTAGATTCCATAAAGCTAACATCCCTGTAGTGACTTTAAAAATGCACATAAAGAGCAGTTATTATTTACCCTCCTGTTCAACTCATTTGCATCGTAATCAAGGTGAAAACCTTTTTTAAAGATCTCCAGGGTAGCCTAAATATTAGGTAAGGAGAAAGAAAGAATGGACAGGCACCCACTTTCAAATAATCAAGAAATTAAAGAGCATATCTCATTAAACTAATCAACCAGACTATGCCATGAACACTAAACTATCCAACCACATAACATCACTCAAAATCTTCCTCCTCTTTTTAACTACTGATTTGCAACATAGTGAAGATGACCTGATTTTACTTATACCAATAAAGTTGGTACAGGTTATAGGTTAGAATAAAAGGCAAATAATTGAAAAATGGATAGTATTAAAGGTTACAATTAATGTGGCGAATGGCCGTAGTTCTTGCACGTCAAAAGGAAAAATGGTTACACATTTCCTTAAAAAAAAAAAAAAAAAAAAAAAAAGATCTGGATATTCATAATCGATGAGATTTTGTTATCGACTAGCGTTTATAACTACATGGGCAGACTGTATAAGGTGCAAAAACAAGATAACAACATTTGAATCTCATTGACATATTTGTTTGAGAGTAGTGATCACCACAAAGATAACTGTTTTACTTGTAGGGTGCTACTTGCAATTCAAAAAAAAAAAAAAAAAAAAAAAAAAAAAAAAAAAAAAAAAAAAAGATTATATCGGTGGTATGGTTTTGATAATAAAAACTATGATGAGTTCGTTTCTACGGGTCAGATCAGCAATATAGTTGTGTTAAATTAACCATCAAACATCCAAAAGCTGAGAACAAACCTCAAAATCAGGATCCATGTGCAGAATTTCCCGAAGTCCACCAGGCACAATTATACAGCTGCATCCGTTTTCCAAATAAGAGTAGAAATTCTCCCTTGATGCCGGAGCCAAGCCACACCATGTCCAAATTTGCCTCAAGAATGGCGTGTAGAAGATCTATAGCCACCACAAGCGAGAAAACAGAGAGTGCATTGTCAATAATGATTTCAGCATAAACATAACTGATAAAAATAATGATTGAAAAGCTTACAGCACTGCTTGCTAGAACTTTGATCTTTGGCAGAGGCATGAATCCAGTGAGGTCAGCAAGAGCGCACACAGCAACCGGTAGCACTGAATGTGGCTCATAGCCAAACACTACAATAAAAAAGGGGGGGGGGGTGGGGGGGGGGGGTGGGGGGTAAAATTGGAACGATACAGAGAAAATTAGCATAACCCCTGCGCAAGGATGACACACACAAATCGAGAAGTTTGCTGTTGGAGAAATTCTCCTCAAACATGATCAGTATCAAGATATAAGCTGAGCTATTCAAAAATATAGATGAGGCCAGCTCAACTTCTAAATCATACTTAATGTCCAGATAATCTGTCATCAAAATACTTTGAATAGGTAGAAAGATCAAAACTTCTCCTACCATAAGCTTTGTTTGGATCAAATGCCTTTATGTCTTCAACGTGTAAAGTGATTGGAAAATATCCAACCGCATATTTACAAGTAAACCTGTACATCACTTCACAGTAAACATAGAACAAAATCGCATAAATTTGAAAATAACCGTGGGATTTTTCTGCAAAAACCAAACCTTGCCAACTTTCTTCCCAATTTACTCTTATCGTTCAGAGGGATAACCGTAAAGAGCAGTAGCACGCCAAACGCCCTGCAGAACAGAAATGCCACAGAGCGTAAATAGCTAGTAAAAAGAAGAGTAGCATGAAAATTTGAGCTACGCACGTGATGGCGAAGGGAGTGGGAAGGAAGAGAAGCGCCGTCAGGACAAGAACCACGACGAAATGGATGGCACCAGGCCAGAGGAAGAGAGCGACGGTCGTGCGAACGAAGGAATATTCAGTTCCAGTGAATACGGTCGGTGAACAAACGACGGTGGGTCGATGATCGTCGTTTGGTGGGGCCAGGCTCATTTTGGACTTGGGGAATGTCCTAGAAAATAATGAATTACGTGGAGCAATGAAGAGCATGTGTTGGTTTTTATATGAATGTTTTTTTTACTTGTGGTTAGCATGATGCACGCGACGCATCTCACACATGGAACCGCCCATATAAAGCTAGTGTCTGCGGCAGATGCGTCTAGAGTGAGGTTCATACTTTTGCCACTTGATATTAAAACGATGGATAGTAGCCGTTTGCGTCTGACGCGTTAGAACACCAAATGGCTATTCCTTAACGTTCGTTTCCCTTCCAAATTCTACATATACCTTATCATGTATCACTATTTCTTCACCAAACCAACCCCATTTCAAGATTTCTTCAAATTTTTTCGCAATTCTATATCAACATTTTCAGGTAAACATTGTTATTTTCGTATTTTTCATCTTAATATTTATCACATATGTTGTTATTCTACGTCACAAATTCCTAAATCTCCTCCCTTCTTGACACCTCATCATCTCTTACTTACACTCTTTCATGATGACATAACTATGTAATGATGATGATGTGTTAGTGCGGCACAAAATATTAGACAAGCATTTTTCACTTAGAACCTTTAATGGAAAATTTACCAAAAGCCCTTTACTTAGCCTCATTAATATGTTTGCTCGCGTTAAATGTCGTCTATCGGGACTCTAACTAAACTAAGTCAGCCCAACAGAAAGGGATTAGATTTCTAATAAAAATGGAAGTGATTTCTATGCCTTGCCTTGATACCTCACCACGATATTTTTCACTTAGAACCCTACCATTTGTGTATAAATAGAGGTTACTTCCATTAGTTTTTTCATTCCTTTCTTTTCTTCTTTCTCTCTCCTCTTTTTCTCTCTTTCTCCCTTTTCTCTCACCTCTCCGATTCACTGTCTGGGCCCCACCGCCACGCCAGCCACCTTTCGCCCTCCCCCCGTCTGCCACATCATGCGCAGTCTCCCCTTGTTGTGGGCCCCTCTCCACAAAACCCCTCCACACCCCTTAAAAACCACCTCCTCTACATTTTTCACCTCAAACTTCACACCACCACCACCACTTCCACCTCCAAAACCCAACCCCACCAGCACCTCCTCCCCCCTCCCTCGACGTCACCCGCATCCCACATGGAACCCACTTCATTGGCCGAGCTCCCCTTTGCCAAAAATCCCACATTTATCCTCTTAAACACTTAAAGCTTCCACCTTTCCATTTCTAAATACAAACGTGTGTGTGTGTGTGTGTGTGTGTGTGTGTGTGTGTGTGTGTATATATATATATATATATCTTGAGTTAGTATCAATGTGGAGTTAAAATAGTGGTTGGTTTGCTTGCTAAGTGAAATTCGAGGTAGTAATTGTAACAACCCCACTATTTTGTACTATCCAGTATGAAACAATGTTCTCTGTATGTCACGCATGTGCGTTTAAAAAAAAGGTATGCTTTAGTTCTAGAAGATGGGTACTGCAACTAAACGTTTACCTTAGTTTGTCAAAATGGAAAAAGAGGGAACCGTGCTCTAAACCATGATGATTAACGTTATTTGTTTTAAATGTTTTAAAAAAAACTTTAACTTTTATTTTATTATTTTATTTTATTTGTTTTATTTTTGGAATCAAACTTTGTTGAATTTGTACGTGTCTTGACTGTAATTTGTTTGTCCAGTTCGGTGAAGTTTCAGTGTCGTTCTTTTCAGCGTCTATTGGTTGTTGTCTCTATTTCTGCGCCACTGAAGGTGAGTTCAACTCACACCTGACTAATATTTTTATTAGAAGTGAAATAACTGCATTTGAAATATTATTGAAATGATAGATACCCGAATCACTGTATAGATTTAGGGACAAAACTGAATCGATTTGGGATGTGGGTTGAAATGATATACACTCGGGATTTGAAACTTGACGGATTGAAACGATATACATCCGTACTACTTGACCTAGGTTAGAAAATTATTTTATGGACACCGTTGGTCTATTTTTGAAATTTTTCTAAAAATTATAAAATATTTTAACTTATAAATTATTTTGGATTTAAGATTTCATTATGCTTTGGGTTAATAAAAGTTAAAAATATGTATATGTATTTTAGAAGTTATCAAACCAATTTTATTCAAGTCTAGAGTTTTCTCTTAAAGTAATTTATTTTCAAGGTACTTTTAATAAAATAAAGTAATAAGATTTAGGTAATTTAACAAATATTTTATTTTAACTTAGTATACATATGTTTCTAAAATTATTTTAAATCTAAGATATCCTATAAACGATTTTATAAAGTGATTTATAAATAATGACCATGGTGTGAAAAATGTAAACGATTAGTTATTAAAGAGACTAGGATCGGCTATTGTCATACTCTCTGCCAATACCGAAAACCACTTTAACAACTGTGTACGCGGTGGAGTTCCAGAATGAAGTAGAATGATTTGGAGGCGATTACTGGATTGAAGAAAGAGAACGGTAATGGATTTCCTTGACCTTTGGGTCATAATTAAAATGACTAAAACGGGTGCTATACCGTGATTAATTGAGGTCGCACCTCCTATCGGACACATTTCTTCGAACCCATATCTATTACTTTGCGATTTGATTGGTGTGCACCTTTGATTTTGGAGTGTGCTCCGAGGTGGGCGGTAGTCGCGGCTGTGCGTTACCACCAGTTCGGGCGTGCATCGGTAGAATCCTACCGTGGGTATTCCTCATGTGCCTTGTTATATTATCCTGATCGAGTCCCTACGATTTTGATTTAACGTTGTCGTATAGCGGCGCATCCCTATCCGCCGACCGGTGTTTAATTTGCAATGTTTACGACAATGTTTATAAACTATGTGAGGGTAAAATTGTAGTCCCGTTTATGCTATTTTCAATAGTATATTTACCATAGACACTATTATAATAACATATTGTATTATATGATATCTACTTTAACGAATCCTTAGAGAATGAATCCCAAACATTCTTTGAGTTACTTGTGCATTTCTATGAAATTTCACTTGAGTTAATTTACTTACATGAGAATATTAGTCCTGATCCGAGTGGTTTTGTTTTGCATGATGCTCGGGTTAGTTTGAGTACCACAGCCTTTGGAGATTTATCTTGGAGCTAGAGATCAATTGGAGCTTTAGCCATCTATCTATTTGTTTTCAGTTCTATCTATGTTAGTTAGTTGTTGTTGTTTCTGTTATCTTTAGTAGACATTTTATGTATTTGAGATTTCCGTTGTACTTGTCCTAGTGGCTTAACACGATTTATTTTATTTTGGAGACTATGTGGTTGTAGTAGCTTCATGAACTACTATGTTTTGTTTTATTTCCGCTGCGAGTTATTCTGCTTTTCTGTGTCTGTGATTCTGTGATATGATTTGTATTTACTCTAAATTTAATAATTATCTATTGTTTTGAACCATGGATTATTGTCAACTTGAATAGTACAAAATAGTGGGTTGTTACAGTAATGAAGCAGAGGAGTCCTACGTTTAAAGTCACAAAAGAATAAATCCCTCAGTGAGAAATCTAAACTTTTAAATATAGTAGTGAGAAACTATGCATTTAAATGGTTAAGTAGTTAATGGTTATTAATGTTAAATCGCTTTAAGATTTAATGATGATTAGTGAAGTAATGATATGATTTAATATGAAAATTGTATGGATATTTAAGTAAAATATACCCTGTGATGATAATGTGATTGGTTGTGGATATGAACCTCATTGGATTGATATGAATACTATATTAAATAGCAATGGGTTATTGGATGTTACCTTGTAAGTTAATGACACCTTATTTGTTTGTTGTTGGATGTTATAATGGTTGTGTATGATGTGGTAATGGCTACCATGATTACTTATGCCCGAAAAGTTGGATTATTGGTATTGAATAAGTTTGGATAATTTAAATGAATATTTTATTCATTTAAATAATAAGTGAAAAATAAAAGTTCGATTTTTAATTTAAAAATGATTTGGGAATGAAGTTAAAGTTAATATGATTTTTTTTTAAAAGAATAGATAATTATTTGAAATTTATTTCAAGTATAAATAACATGTTCAAATTTGAATTTTAAAATGAATAGTAACTTTAAAAAGTGAAGTTCGCTTTGAGTATATAGAAAGTGTTTTAATTCAAATTTATTAGTCAAAATATCTTATTTATTTTTTATGGGCTTCAGGAAAGTTTGGGCTCAAATGAATAAGTTTTGAAAAATAATATTATTTTAATAATATTATAATATCCATTAAATTGGAATATTGAATTTTAAAGGTAAAATTTGAAATATTAATTTCAAGTAAGTATATATGTGTTTTAAAATGATTTATAAACTATTTCTTTGTGAACCCGATTTATTTTAATATAAAATAATAATATAGTCTGAATAGGATTAATCGCGTTGCGGTAGTTTGTGAATTTCGACTATAAACTTTAAACGCTCATAATTGAAGCAAACATAATCGGATTTCTTCGAAAGGAAAAGGGTTTGCTTTTAATGGTAAATGTTTTTAAATGAAAGACGAATTTTCAAAACATAATATATAAATTTCAAGTTATGGGTAAAACAATTTTTGAAAAGTTCATGATAAGTGTAGTTTAGTGGGCGAATTTAGATATTAATAAAAATAGCTTTTTAAAAATTATTAAAAATAAGGGAAATTTTTTATAAATCATAATAAATAGTTTCAAAGTGATTTAATAGTTTCAAAGTGATTTGGATCAAAATTTTGAAGATTTAAAGTTGATTTAATGAAATTTGCAAAATTGGCTACTTTGAGTAACCTTTGGTAACGCTCCAAACGCTATTACCCAAAAAGGAATTTAAACTTCATATTTATATTCCCAAACTTTGAGAAATAATTTAAGATGAACATTTAAATGAAGTTTGAGTTGAGATTTAAATAAGGACATTCCATAAGTTTTAAAATCATGATTCTTATTTGGAAAGACTGCGATCGGACTTAGATCCGAAGACCATTCCAGATAAGAATGATACGTGATTAAAAGTATTTAAAGATGGTGTTGAAGGCCGAAATCTTCATATCGAAAGGATTGGCCAGCTGATTTTCTCTTCATTGGGTTGCTCCAGTATTGAGATGTTATTGTGGCGGCACGTCAAAACGTATTTCGGTAATTTCTGGATTGCAAGGACCTCTCTCTTTTATTAGACGAGGAATAAGGTGTCATTGGTTTCGTTCAGTCCTTGAACAAACTTGTATGGATGTGTGTCTGACATTGTATTTTATAACGTATTGATTAGTTTTTATTTAAACATATTTCAGTTGGTGGTTGAGAGGTTATCTCAACTTAACACCCTCTTTGACACATACGAGCTCAAAGGTTATATGGTTAGTGATTATCAATTATATATTATGAAATGACATTATGGCATGCTAAGTGATATGCTATTGATGATCAAAGCATGGCTTAGAAAGCATAACTGTAACGAGACTTCGACAAGCCTCACACCTCGGCAAATGACAAAAACATGAAAGGTGCAGCGAGGTTATAGGTGTGTCATCTCCTATCTAGATAAAAAGTGTACCATGGTATGGAGCTCAGGTATCACTTATGTGGTGACTTCTACTATTTGTGGTTGTCGATGTTGCGGGGCTCAGTTTATAGGTTGGTAATGAGCAGGAGATGGGATACTTAGGAGTACTCGAATTCATCTAGGAAAAGATGGACCGGCCTTGTGTTGCAGAGAACAATGTGATTCTCGGTGCATTCCTCTAGAGGTGTACCCATCGGTAAGGAATTTTGTTAGCCTGATCAATTGATGAAAATCCATTCTCCACTACGAGTTTCTATGGTTTTAGTTGTAAACCTATATGGCGACGTAATATATGGTACTTATATCGTCTAGGGTTGATACATTTATTTGCAAAAGAGTTTTCCACACTATGCACCAATAATAATAAATGAGAACTTTTTGTATCAAACATGCTTGGCCATCATAAGGAGAAACCTTTCGCATGTCTACGATTGCATTATATGTGTGCCGAGAGACCTTATGGTAGCCTCATTTTTCAAAAAGCATCGCGAGTTTTATGAAGGGTATTCGTAAGGGGAAACTTGATCTATGTTATACGACGTGGTCTTATGATTTACCTAAACTTTAAAATAAATGTGAGTAACTATTTTTGTTTCTCATACCTGTCCCTTGACTGACATGAAGTTTATCATTTTTTCCTTAAACTCTGGATGCTCATATTTTTGCACGGGCAACCCGAGAGTTAGGTCATAGCAGTATTTTGGAGCACTATCTTTTGTGGAGCACTTAGTTTTATGGAATATCTTTTGGATCTTAGATGTGAAGATGGAGCATGTTTTGAATTCACTCATTTTTTTATTTCCGCTGTTACTTTTATCTAGTAGTTCATGTAATTAGGTATGTACATTACTCTGATATAATTGATGATGTAACTCAGATGTATCTCATATTATGTTAATGGGATGTTGTTTTATATCGTTGTGATTATTTTTAAAGTGTTATAACCCCAGACAACCAGGGATTAGGCATTTGATGCTTGAGTTGTATTAGATGTCGACTTCCAAAGTTCGAAATCCAAGGTCGTTATAGTTGGTACCAGAGCTTTGGTTTATACAAAGCTTTGGGGTATAACTCGTTAGAAAGCTCATTAGGAGAGAATTAATAATACCCTAAGATGAGTAAATTCCAATGAAATATAAATACTCTCAACGGTTCCATAATCCCAAAGATAATTCGTTTGTATATCTTGACAAACATTTTTCTAACTATTCATGGATAGTGGAAAATGAGTGGTAACAGAAGACGTAGGGGAGGAGGTAGTAGCACCAACAATGGTCACATTACAACAGTTGAAGAGGATGCAATTCCAGCTCAAACCCAATTCGTTCTTCCTATTCTCAATAAGTATTTTTTGAATTTGGGTGGAAAGCCATTTAATGATGCAAATGATATCATAGCGGCTAAAGCTTGGATAACTTTATGCGAGAAGATTGTCAAAGGTTTGAACTTGGAGGATGATAAGAAAAGGATATTGGCAAGTTGGCAATTTCAGGATGGAGCTACAGTATGGTGGGAAATGATCATTCAGGGAAGGATAGAAAACAACATTTCATAGGAAAATTTAAAGAAATCTTTAAGGAATGGTATATACCTTCGTCAGGAATCTCCAGAATGTATGGAGAATTCTTGGACCTCAAGCTAGAAAACATGTCTTTCGAAGAGTAATAACTGGGCAAATCTAATGATCTATGTTGTTCCAGATCAGAACTTATAAATACCCCGCTTGAGAAGAATGAGAGGTTTATCAAAGGAATGCAGCAGAAGTACCAAGAGAGGATGACAACACATGTGAAGCAGTCATTTATGGGTGTTGTAAATATGAGCTATAGATTTGCTATAATTGATAAAGAATCTGAAGGAAAAGGAGGCAATAACAACAACAATTGGAAGAAAAGGAAATTCAATGGGAAAAAGCAAGGACAGATCAAATAGAAGAAAGGAACCAATGAAGATTCTCTCCAAGTTATTACCTATTACAACTGCCGGGAGAAGGACATTACTCAAGCAATTGTAGGAAACCAAAGAAAGGAAAGGAGACTAGATAATGCTATAACTGCCACAAATCCGAACATCCGGCCAAGAACTGTCCCACAATGAAAAAAGCAGAAGTAGCAAAGGTTTATGCTGTCAAGGACGATCCCTCAATCTCGAGTGATAAAAAAATGAAAGGGGTATTGGAAGGTAACATTTTTGTTTGCGATAAATTAGTTCGAGTTTTGTTTGATACCGGCGCTACATATAGCTTTATTTCTAACCATACGGTGGGAAAATTAAACCTTTAATCAAAATTTGTTAAGGACCCCCTTTGTGTGTAAAATTCAGTAGGAGGCTCTACTACTCTACGTTTATATTGTAAATAAATCCTTATCTCTTATTTACACCATCAATTTCCTCTCAATCTGCTTGTCCTTGACTTTGATGAATTTGAAATCATACTTGGACATATAATATCTGAAGAAGGAATCTCAGTGATCCAGGAAAGATGTCTGCTATTATGGACTGGAAGCAACCTTCAATTCCAAGAGACATCCAAAGTTTCTTAGGACCTGCCGGCTACTATAGGAAGTTTGTTCGGGATTTTTCTAAGATAGCCTCACCTTTGATGAAGCTGACAATGAAGAAGGCAAAGTTTGTTTGGCCTCCCAAGTGCAAAGACGTTATTGCAAAATTAAAGAAAAAGTTGACTACTACTACTACAAATCATATTTGTTGTTTCGCCTCATTTGCACTGGTTGTGTCAACAACCAAAGCGTATACTGTTTTTTGCGCTGGTTCTAGGATAACAATTGGGGAAATTGGTACAGAAAAATAATAGAACAAAGGGAAAAAACAAGTTGCTTTGGTTTTAATTGAAAACAGTAGCAAATAAGGAGAAGCAAGTATCTTGATTTGCACCGGTTGTATGTTCAACAGGTGTAATATTATGTTTGCATCAGTTTTGCACTCACTTTACACCAACCGATGTAATATAACCCTAAAATATCCGACAATTCACGGTTTACTTTCTTCCAACCTTCAATAATTTCTAGCGTTTAAAATTAAATGATAAGAATGGACAAAGATCTTATCGATGTTTACAGAAATTGTCCACTATTTGAATATCAAATAGAATGGCCAATGATCTTAAACGATTAGATTCCATGGCCTTCCCTTAACCGCAATATTCATTTTTCTCCATGAATCAAATTCCCAAATGAAAATTTAGGGTTTCCTATGATGGACCCAAACTCCTTGAAAAAAAGGCAAAACAGAGGAAAATGGCGCAAGCAATAATGCAATCACCCATGTATCATTTGTTTCAATTAAGTACCTCTGAATATACTTCTGAAATCATATATTTTTTCAGCGTTCAGAAGATGGGAACATGTTTGTATCTCTAATTAATTCAGTGATATGAGGTCAATTAAGTGATACTTTATTTAGCACAAAAATATTGCTTATTTCATGCTCTAGATTTGAATGCAATTGCCAATAATACCCTCTTTAATATCTATATAGAAATTAAAGCAGTGTACCAGTCATCCTCTAGTTGAGAAATAAGCAGAGGAACAGGGGAAAAATCTGTCAACTGTAAAAAGCAAGTGGGGGTAACATTTTTTCCAATGAATTGTATTACTTTTTACTTTAAATTATGGGTAATTTGTTGAGGTGGAGATACAATTGTTGTATGCTTGCTGCTCAAACAATTATTATTTTATCATTTTTTAGGATCTTTATATTTTGTGTGATCTACATGTCATATGTTTTCTTAAATCACTTGTTTTGTGTTGTAAAGTTGCGTGTTGTTCGGGGTTGATTAAAACAAGCAAATTTGCACACCATACTTATTGACAGGAAATCTTGAGTGTAAAATATAAGTATAATCCACTTCAAATTTTCATATGGTTACAACAGTCACATTTGTGCATGTATAGAAATGATGTACACTTTGATGAATAAGACATTTATACATGTGGAAAATTTACACATTTATACATGTAGAAAATTTGTGCAATAAGTGAGTCATCAACACTTAGAAAGAGAGCTGATATTTATTTTTTGGCAAGGCAAAGACAGCTGATATTTATATTTTGAATTTTGCTGCTTTTTCAAATCTAATGGTTTGCAACCTGCAATGCAGTTCCTAGTATTTATAGCATTAATGGGATTTGTCCTTTTTTCTTATGAACAAACTGGAAAGTTTAAAGGTTATGCAATGTTTGTTTATAAAACATTTTTGAACAAAGCAAAGGCATCGATTGGAAATGAGGAATGTGGATGGTCGTTAGCTAATTTGTATGCTTGCTATTGATGGGAAGAAGAAGCCAGTTGCGGGTAGTATGAGTGATAATAAGGGTGCAGATGGCGGTGTTAGGTTTGGGTTTGGATCAAAAGGTTCAGTGCCTGGAAACTAGTATGGAGGTCCTCCGAATTCTTATGGGTATGATGGAGCTGGGGATGGTGACGGGATGCAAGGGCCACTACCTCATCCCATCAACTCATATGTTCATACATCCATGGTTGTTGGGAAGCCTTCACCTGGTTCCATGCCAATCATTGGTGAAGGTGGTTAAGGAAGTAGAAGAGGTGGTGGCTTAGGCACCGGTGACCTATATGGGTCTTCTTCACAATTTCCAGTCCAGAAATTGGAGGCCTCGGTGGATATGGGACGAATGCAGGCTCGTCTTTGTATAATAGTGGACCAAGTGCAATGGGTTCTACGGGATCCAAAGATTATTTAGAGGGTGGTCCTAGACCTTATTCCGCGGGCTCAATAGGTCATTCAGGCCAGCATATGGATTCTCTACCAAGACATAGAATACCACTTGATAATGGGATGTATCAAGCCACGCCACCTTACTAATGAGGTAATTTCTTGTTTTGAGATTATCGCTGCCCTATTTTGGATACTTTGGTATGTTCTTAAGTAATTCATCATTAGTGACCGCTCTGAATTTTTTTGTTTAGCCAGGGATGTAGGCTAGGTTTTACATAGTAAATGGCGTATGATTTCTCTGAACTTGTTTTATGTGTTGTACAACTTAGTTGTTAATTTCTAGGTACAATAGGTAGGTATAATTCAAATTTGATTGTTGCATTCATATGCGATTCTGTTCAAATTGATTGCTCACGTTAGCAGGATTTGTAAGATACAAAAGAAGATTCGATGAATTTCTAATAAATAATCTGAAAATATCATGAATCTGAAATATTCGGATTGCCAACTGTCATTTTTAACCAGAAATTATGAATGAAAGATTCTGTATTCCTTCTCTTTTTATTTCTATAGTTCGCATATCAAATCATGGTACGGATTTTGTTCATTTGAAAAATGCTCTTTTTTTAGAGGAACAATTCTAACTTATTTGAAGCGTCGGAAAAGGAAAATTAAAGCTCCAAATCTTAGGATAAGAAAAAAAATCATAAGTAAAATATCAATATCATGATTTGGTAATTGTACTAATTGCTTTGTTATAGAACTAACCTTGATTACTATACAAATTTTTTTTGACCTTTGCAATATAGAGACCACTAGTCTGGGATGTTTTAGGATCAAATTGCAATGTTTGAATATTTCCCACCCATGCAAGGTCACTTACTAGCATCATCTACAACTTCAAGAACTACAACAGAAGTTTGAGCGAGGAAATGTTCAACCACATCCTCATTTTGTGAAATTGTTAGGCTACAAGTACTGTAAACAAGTGATCCACAAACTTTTAGCAACCTGAAACCATTGCTTAAAAGCTCTAGTTGAAGCTGCATCAGGCCATCAGATCTTTTTGCATCAAGTACCCGACATTGAAGAGTTTCCCAACCCCATTGTTCAAACTTTTGAATGTGTTTAAATGATCCATCATGAGTACTCTTTGCCTCTACAAGAACTTTATCATAGTCGGAAACTGAATGCTCCATTTCATCTACTGTACGAAATAGCTCCTTTCAATGAAAGTTAACCACACCGGACTCTTTTCCATAATAAATTAATTTCAGCTCAACCTTTTCAATGACTGACCGAGGTCCAATAGCATTCTTCACTTTCCTAGCTTCTTTTTGATCTCTCCACAACTTTTTTGAACTCCACTCCTTGTACATATTATTTTTGTCCTCCCTATAGTTTGTGTCTGCAACATTATTTGGAAAATGCTCTTTGGTAAATTGACCATGTAAATTTTAGGATAGATATATGGAATTCATATGTGATGTAGAAACCACGTGTATACATACATACATACATACGTACATACATATATATATTATACGTTAACCTTATCAGCAAATATTACTAATTTTGTTATAATGATAACTTGCATTCAAATAGCTGGCCATTATGCTTGTCACATTATATTTTCCTAATTTTATTATCTAATGCAGTCAATTTGGTCGAAAGGAAGAAGGAGCACTATACTTGCTTTCATATCCTGAACCTGCTTTCATGAATGGCCTTACAACACCAAATTAATAGTTGCTTTCATACTCGGAGAGGAGAATCAAAACAACTCAAGTTACAATTAATTTTGTAGGTTCGGGATTTTGTTCGACTTATGACATGTATTCCTAGGTTTTCCTTTTAAATAGTTCTTTGGTATATAAATTTTTTGATGATGTAGGCAAGGTTATGCATATTGGTTTGGTCTTTTTGTAACTAAATTGATAGTTTTCATGCTTGTTAGCCAAATGATGCAATACATTGTATTACAAACTTAGGGATTATGATTCGAAAATTTACAGGGGAAAAAGATAGCTTATTCACAATATTGATAAAATCCTTATAGTTTTTTGTGGAACTCCTCTTTAAAGTATGTTTGTTTTATGTCAGATTTTAGTAACAGGAAAATATTTAGAAGGACAAAAGTGAAGGCCTTTTTATCCATAAGGATAGCCCACTAAAATTTTACTCAGAAGGACAATACACTGAAAATTAATTTCGGCTGCTGCTTTCTTCTTCTCCCTCTCTCACGTCTTTGTCGATTTCATCGTTTATCACGAAATCACCAAAATCACGAAATCATAAATCGCTTAAATCACAAATATGATAATACATTAGAATCGGCTGTCTCAATCGAAGACAAAAATCATGTAATCAAAATCACGACCATAAATCAGCCGAAACAAAAACCCTAGAAAAAAAAAAGTCGAACAACAAAAATCCATTCGAAATCACAATTGAATGGAATAAAAATATTTTTCAAACGATGGAAAGCGTATATGAAGAACCCGAAATGGTTGAAACAATTGTTTAGGTTGGAACTGTTTTTTTTTTTCATTTTACCACTACTACAGTTCGTAGGTATCATTTTTCTATTTTTTAGTTATCATTTTTCCTATTTTAACTTTAAAGCATAGCAGCAGTTTTTAGGTATCATTTTGCAATTTTTGTAGGTATCATTTTTCTTGTTTTTAACTTTAAAACGTAGCAGCAGGTTTTAGGTATCAGTTTGCTATTTTTTTAGTTATCATTTTTACCGTTTTAACTGTGTTATATGTTTTTTTTCATGAGATTTTGTTGCTGTGTTAATTTTGAAGTTATATTGTTGTATCAGCTTTGAAACTAAGTCTAACTTTTTTCATTTTAATCAATAAATCTGTGATATAAATATTTTTCCCATTATTTTATCTTTAAAACATTGCATCAGTATTTAGGTATCATTTTTCTAATTTTTTAGGTATCATTTTTTCTGTTTTAACAGTGTTATGTGTTGTTTTGTTGTGATTTTATTGCTGTGTTAATTTTGAAACTATATTTTTGCATCAACTTTGTCACTCAGTCCAACTTATTTCATTTTATGTTTCATTTCTATATTTTTTTAGTTATCATTTTATGTTTTAGTGATATAATTTTTTTTCCATTAGTTTTTCTTCAAAACATTGCTGCAGTTTATAGGTATCATTTTGTAATTTTTTAGATATCAGTTTTACATTATTAATTGTGTTATGCTTTTTTTCCATGCAATTTTATTGCTGTGTTAATTTTGAAGTTATATTGTTGCATCAACTTTTTAACTCAGTCGAATTTATTTCATTATATTCAATCAAACAGTGATGTAAACATTTTTTGCATTGGTTTTTGTTTAAAACATTGATAGAGTTTGTAAGTTTCAGTTTTCTATTTTTTCAATTATCAGTTTTCATGTTTTAACTGTGTTATGTGTTTTTTCCATGTGATTTTGTTCTTGTGTTAATTTTGCAATAGTACACCGTCACAAAAATTATCACATAAAAAAATGACGTATATGAACATAACATATAAATTACAGTAAAAATGATAACTTAAAAAATATAAAAATGATACATTCAAACTGTTATGATGTTTAACATAACACATAAACTGTAGTAAAAATGATACCATAAAAATATAAAAATGATACGTTAAAACTGCTGTGATGTTTAACATAACACATAAATTACAGTAAAAATGATAACTTAAAAAATATAAAAATGATACCTTCAAACTGCAGTAATGTGTAACATAACAAAGAAATTACATTAAAAATGATACCTTAAAAAATATAAAAATGATACCTTAAAACTGCTGTGATGTTTAACACAACACATAAACTGCAGTAAAAATGATACCTAGAAAAATGATAACTAAAAACTGCTGTTATGTTTTAAAGTTAAAATAGGAAAAATGATACCTAAAAAAATAGAAAAATGATACCTACGAACTGCTATACTAGTAACGGAAAAAAAAAACATTTCCAATCACGAAAAAAATATTTCAACAATTTCGACTTCTTCAACTGCATTTTCCATCGTTAGAAAAATATTACTATTCAATTCAATTGTGATTTCCAATGGATTTATGTTGTTCGACAAATTTTTTCTAGGGTTTCTGTTTCTCGCGATTTTTGTTTCTAATGCTCTCCTTATCGATTTTGATTTCGTGATGTTTGAATTCGATTTCGAATTTCAATTCTTTTATATTCTGAAATTCGTGATTTCGCAATTTATGATTTCATTATTTTTTTATTTTGTGATTATTGATGAATTCGACTTACGCGCGAGAGGAGAGAAGAAGAAAGCAGCGGCCGATTTTTATTTTTAGTGTATTGTCCTTTAGGATAAAATATTAGGCGGCAGTCCTTATGAATAAATTTTAGTGGGCTTTTGTCCTTGTCGTTAAATTTCCCAAAATAAAATATATAAATACCACACCAAAGTTGACTATTTGGTTAGACATATTTATATAAGCCATTCTCGACTACTTCAGCAATCATAGATTCATCATCTTAGTCTATATCATTCACCTATTCATGTTCAAAAATTCCTCATTTCCCTGGATCTTACTACAAAAAGTGTTCTTTTATTGTTTTTTTATATGAGAAAATACCATTTCAAGAGTAATTAAATTTCAAAGTTCAGCATCCTAGCTCATGCCCTAAAATACACTAACATGCTTCCTCTTATCTAAGGATAAATAACAAACGACAATCATCTACAATTTCTAGCTTCTGGTGACAATGATGAACATCAGGATTTAGAGGTGGCCTTTCAAATTTCTTATATTTTGAGTTCATCATGCCATCTTTCCATTTTGGTAAGCTTTTCTAGTAGTTCTGGCTTCAAATTTGCTGGGCCTGCATTTAGCTGAACTTCTGCTATCTGTATCTTCTTTTTAAATGCACGGATCCTTTTGTCGATATCTTGACCATTAAACTCACATTTAGATGCATCGGTTTGATCGGAAGAAAGATTGCAAACATTGGAATTTGATGAAATGGATAAATTACTAATTTTATTAGCTATTGTCTCCACAATCCCAGATATGTGCTATGATTTAGCAACAGCGTTCTCATCGGGTTTTTGTTCAGGAGTTTGGTCAGAATATGCATCTTTTCTACTTCGATCGGATGAAGAAACAAGTGCACCCTGTTGTTTCTTATCCTTTCTCTTCTCATTTACTTTGGCCGCCTTTGTCTTTGGTTTATTAACTAGGGCAGACTCTGCATCAAAGCCTAGAGGCACGCTTGGCTTTGCTTTTCTCAGGAGGGCGCGATTGGGCTGGTAGATGGCGACTTAATCCTGGCGCGTGTATCCAATACGAATTTTGATGGGCTTCCGGAGAGTGTCGTCTGGACGTCGAGTGGGCCCCAGTATCCTCTCTCCTTTCTCTTCCTTTTTAGTCTTAGCTAGTAGGCAATTGGTTACTACAGACTGCTGCTTTTCGCCTATTTCAATATTGAATTTTTGTTATGAATGTGTTCCTTTATTGTTTGATGGTAATAAAATGCTAGTTTTTAAGGATAGATTTGATTTTATTTCATAGATTTTATGTTTTATAGAAGTTATTTTTTGATTAATTATCCATCTTTGAATACTATATACATTTTCGAACAGTGTTGATGATATTTTTTTTCTACTTAGACAGAGTGGTCTAAATTTAACAATGTTGTGACTTATCTACATTATTATACAAATCTGGAAAAAAAATCATATTAGTGGATTCATTGTAACAAACTATATTGATCGAAAAAGCTTGAATAATGAATCCAATAGGCATTTACTAAGTTTTAAATTAGGAAAGGAATATTGCTATAGCTAAATTTCATTTTTCCATTAAAGACGATCAAACAAATATGTGTAATTATGTGTAGTTCCTGAAAATTACGAATTGGATCGAAATCACTAAAATTGTGAAAGTTCGAAATGGACTAAGAAATCGAGATGTCGAACCTTGATTTGCACTACCTTGCCTCTTTACATATGTATTTGTTTGTTTTGTATTAGAGTTTATCTTTGTAAACTCCAGTTTCCTCAGATACTGCAAAATAGATATCACTTGGTAAATTAAGCATTTTTTCTTTCTGTTTTACTTATGCTCAAAGGTTATGCAAGCGAAGACAATGTTATTACAATCCTACAACTTGCTGCACATTAAAATTGAGTCCATCCTCTCACATCTTTTTCTCGGTAGGATTTGAAATTTCAGAAAATCCCTTGATTTTACTATGGATATTTGGGAAATTGATGGACTAAGAAAGGGTAAATTTGAGGAGGCGTGAAAATGTTGCTCAGTTACGGAAGTGATTTCCTGATAATGGAGAATGCATCTTTGATATATAATTAATGATTTGATGTTGTTTATTATACCTGCTTAAACAACTATTGATTTTCTTGACGGGCTTCAGAGCATGAAGGAGTAACATCATTTTGGTTTTATCAAATTTGATAATGGATTAGCATTTATGATTAATTACATCTATTAAATTTTATCCAAGTATATTTTTTTTAGGTATCATCAACGTGGAAGGTAGGAAGCTAAAACAGGATGATCTCTACCTTGTGAACCTTCATGAATCTTCAGGGTAAAACTTCTGTTTCGATTGTAACATGTTTATATTATTTAATTATTCACTCTTGGACATTAGTGTTCTAGCTTATAAATAATCGGTCGTAAATATATTTTCTTTCCCATATTTATCTCCTTGGTTAACTGCCTTGCGAGCTCTGAAGTGGTTTAATTTCTTTGGTTTCCGTTGTTGTATCTTTTAAGAAAGGGTAGTCCGATTCATAACCAATTTAATGCGATTTCTTTTTTCTTTAGAAACATTGAACAATCACCTAAACCCAGGTGATTCCCACCCAGATGAGTAGAACTTCAAATCAGAAGTACTTGCCAAAGAAAGCGAATGTTGTGATGGGCAATTCAAAACTATACATGGTTATCCAATATATTTGCCCATAATCATGCAAATAAATCATAATTCAAATGTTCGAGTTAGAAGCTTTAACCAGTTTTTATTTTGTTTACATTTTTGACTCTTTATTTGTAAGCTAGAACAGGAGACGGTAATAATAAATAAATTAAAAGAGGGAATATAAAGATGTTAAATAAGGCGTTGGTGAGTACAGAATTAAAATGTGTGTACTCAATAACAAATATTTTCATTTCATTACTTAATGTTATAACATAATAATGCATTTTAAAAATGACTTAAAACCAAATTCACATGAAACAGTTTGGGTACAGATATGAAAACTATCCTTCAAATATCTAAAGCTTAACATGGTGCCTTTATCTTTGTTCTTAACAGTTGGTGAGTATACATTACTAACAATAATATACAATTTCATACACACAATGTCCTATATAAAACTAAATAGACAGTTGACCAACAGTTTTATTTTAATGTGGGAAAAAGAACCTAACAACAATGTTTTTAAGTCTACCTGCTTAGAAATGATACTCCCACTTTGATCAACAAGTTGTTTGATATGTATGGCCTATTTGCATAATAAGTTCTAATTTTTGACATATTTGCAGTATTTGCTAGCATAAATTGATTACTAGTTTTATTAGGTTTGCAATAGCGACCAAAACAGTGGCATGTATGACATATTTGTGCATGTATAATTTGCGTAATACATTCTAATTTTGTTGTTTTTATGCTTTCTTTATTTGCATGCAGGAATTTGGAAGACTAAAGTATATTCTCTTAAATACTAGGTGTTGTCGAGTGGGCAACTCCAGGTTCCATATATATTTTTTAGAGGGAAATATTTATTAGTGTTGTTGAAAACGTAGACTATATTACTTCTTAATGATTATTGCATTGAAAATGTAAATTATAGTACTAAAATGAATACATGAATCACTATTTTATATGGATGAACACTGTAATTGAATTATATATATAGTTTAATATTATGATCAATTTGTTTGTCATTCAAAATTATTTTAAATGATCACAAAAATATGTTTTTGTATGATTGTATTAATAGTGTATTTTAGAATTTCGACAATTAACGTGGGGTTATTTTGCAAAAGATCAACATTTTGCACCAGTTATTAGGAACAAATATGCAATAAAAAAGAAAATTTAGGCCAAATGTTTTTTATGCATTAATTGTTTTAATAACTAGCAACTAGTGCAAAAAATAAGCTTTTTTTAAGCATAGGGCATTTTTCGCACCGGTTTTTGGTAAAAACCGGTGCAAAAAAATCATCTTTTGCACTAGTTATTACTGACAACCGGTGTAAAAAGCTCGTCACGTGCACTGGTTGTTACTGACAGCCGGTGTGAAAAACTCATCTTCTGCACCAGTCGTTACAGACAGCTGGTGCAAAAAACCCTTTTTGCATCGATTCTAAAACTTGTGCAAAAGAAAAAAACTTTTTGCATCGTCTGCATTTGCACCGATTATGGAACTAAAGCAATAGGAGGTAAACAATCAGTGCAAGTGACCTGTTTTGTAGTAGTGTACTGCACTGGTCTTAGCCATTATTGATGGGTACCAAGGATTATATGTTTATATAGATGCTTGTAAAGAAGGAGTTGGTGCTGTATTAATGCAAAAAGACAAAGTTATTGCTTATGCAAGTAAACAGCTGAAGCGGCACGAAAAGAATTATTTGACTCATGACTTGGAGCTATTAGTAGTGATATTTGCTTTGAAGATAGGGAGATACTATCTGTTAGGAGAGAAGTTTGAATTATTCACGGATTACAAGTCCCTGAAGTATCTATTTACTCAAAAGAATTTGAGTTTAAGACAACAAAAAGTTGGTTTGAATTTCTAGCTTCTTATGATCTGGATATTCAATATACTCCCGGAAAAGCTAACGTAGTCGCCGATGCATTAAGTCAAAAGCACGCTGTCATTGTTTACCTAATCGTCATTCCAACTCTTATAGACAAGTTCTAATAAGCAAAGTGAAGATGAATTTATACAAAGGATTGCTAAAAATATTCGACAAGGAGAAAGTTCGAGTTACAAAGTCGATAATAAAGGCATTCTAAGATTGAAAGGGAAAATTTGTGTGACGACCCAACTTCCAATCACCTAGAGTCGATGTTTAAACCAACTCCAGATGTTTGAAAATCGGATTCGCCGGGGTAGACACATTAGAACAGAATAAAATAAACTTTTATTACTCAACATTGATTACAACAGAGTTTACATTATCAAAGTAAAATGAAATACACAACGGAAAAAATGACTACAGCGGAAGAACTCTAACTCTAACTCGAAGCTCAAACCCAAAAGTGCTCCGAATCTTGCTCCAAAGATCTATAACTGTAAAAACTAAACACTAGCTGCCTGTGTGGAAAATTATGGGCACCAAAAGTTTAGGGAGGAACAATAAACTCCAGGTCAGTCATGGGACTGGTGTGAGAACATAAAACATTTTACATTATATTAAAGTAAATCATAGGACCACGCCATATAATACGGAACGGGTTTACTCCTATGATTACGAGTGCATAAGTCGTACATGAGTTTTGAAAAAATGAGACTATTATAAGGCTCACCCCAAATACACCAAACAAAATGCAAATGCAAGCACACACATGGGCGAGTTTTATCCTTATAATGGCAAATCCATGATAACTATATATCGACGGTGAATAACACTTTAAAACATTTTGTAAATAAATTTACAAATCTAGCAAGCATAGTGACTATGCCCACATACATAGTTTACAAACAAAGAGAATGGCTCATAATTGGTTATTGGATTTCAAACAATATGCTTCCTGGCACGAAAGATCAATCGAGGACACGAAGCTAAGTATCTCCTGGATAACATCCAGACAACGGACTCCGAATACTAGCGCGAAAGTATATATCCTGAATAACATCCAGACATCGGACACCGTATATACTTTATTCCCTCAGGTTTCGAGGTAGATCTACCGCCGCAGCTTTCAATTTTCACTATAGATTATGTATACAACCTATCCGCCAGTTTACCATCAATCTGGGTTGTGAGGTTCGCGATGTTTCATACCACAAAGCTACGCTCTTACACTAAGCCGTGCTTTGATCATTCCTTCAACTGCAGCACTTCGCATGCCACACTGTCATTTCATAATCTACAACTGACAATCACCGACCAAATAAATTTTGGTCAAAGGAATAAATTCCCATCACCAATAGAACATGTTCAGTAATAGTCAGTTATACACCATAAGATACAGTGTCAAACACACAACCATACAAGTTCGTTCTGGGTTCGAACGAAGCCGAAGGCACCTTATTTCAAGACTCAAGTTTGAGTGCGAAGGCCCTTGAAATCCGAAAATTCTCCAAATGCGATCGTTCTTCCTACCACTCCGGTAATAAGGTCATCTCTCTACTATAGCTATTCAGTAAAGAAACCAATCAGCAAACAGATCGTTCGATGTGAAGAACCACGGTCTTCAATCGCCGTTTATATATCTTCATATATTTCGTCTTACGGTTATTTGGAATGGTTTCCGGAAAGTATATTCTGATCCCGGTCTTCCTAACTAACCAGCGCTTCATATGTAATCCATATTTCAAATTAAGTTTTTCCATCATACATATACATAACTTAGTTCTTCCTAAATTTCAAAATGATCATTTATATAAATTCATATAGTCTCTCTCTTAACTCTTAACTTTTGAACCGTCACCTTTAAACCAAGAATCACGATTAACAATATTTCTTCAATTCAAACTCATTGTATTCATTCAACACGGATTCATTATACTCGAATCAAAGGTTTCTGAATTGAAAAAATTCCTAATTTAAATTAAAGAAAATATTTGAAAATAATAAATTTGTTATAACTAATTATATATATAAATATAGACAAAAATAGAAATGGTTAAAATAATTACTTAACATATATTAAACGTTGAAGAAGTATACAAATAGAGTATTTTTTAAACATATACATATCTTTAAATCAAATAAATTTTATTTAAATATTTTTGAAATTGGCATACCATGTTTTTAAATTGTTGAAATCTATATAAAAATACAAAATACTTTACTGGAATTGTTTCCTTCCCTTACCGACGACTCGAATTTATATTCATATTCGAAAGATATAACTGGTTTCGATATGTAACAACCCGAAAATCTGGGCCAGTTTAAAATTTTTATTTCGGCAATTTTAGCGAATTTTGATTATTTAAAATGAATTATCTTAAATAATATCAACAAAAAATTATTTTCAATATAGACTTCGAACGTATATATTTATACGCGTCGTCGTTAGAATGTAAATATTTAAATATAATTATAAATAGAATATAAAATGGCGCGGTAGTTCGATAATTCGATTTCAAACTTCAATTGAATGTACCGGGTGCAAAACAATCCGGATTTCATCGAAACCAAAAACATTAGGATCTAATTGATGATATCTTTCCAACGAATCCGAAAAATCGAAGTTTCATAGCGGGAATCAAAAGATATGTCCAGTTGAAAATTCTGAATAGTCGCTATGGAATTCAGGCCCTTAAAAATGGAAATTTTGCAAACGACCTCGGATTTCGACGAAACCACTTTTGTTGGATCCGCGATGTCAAGTTATTGCTAGATTCCAAATTTCATAATTTTTCGAATCAATATGTGAGCATGGCAAAGGAAAACGCATTTGACCAGTTTCAGTTGATTTTAATCGACTGGAAAATGGCCATTTTTCCAACGGTCTCAGAATTCGACGAAACTAGTTTTGTTAGGACCGCATCGTCAATACGAAGCTAGAAAATATTTTCCTGGAATTTTTCTAGTTAGTATGTGACCCCGGTAAATTGAAATGCGCGTTCAAATTCAATATATAGAGTTATATGTGGATTTCAACGGAAACTGATTCAAACGATCATATCAGCTTGCGATACATATCCCATTATGTTCGGAATGGGGGTAAAACGCTAGGGACGACAGGCTGTGGGCCTCGTTTTGAGGTCGAAAATAAAAGTTGCTTTTTGTGGAAAATAAAATATTAAAAAAATAAAATAAACCCTTTCTCTCCCCTCTATAACTCATCTGCCCCCCCCCCCCGTTCGATTCATTTCAAAACAGAAAGAATAAAAAAAAACCAATCGCCTTTTCACCCAGACCTCGACGCCCACGCTACCGCCGCCGCCTTCGCCCCACGCCGCTTGCCACCGTCGATTGACTGGCGCTTCCCCTCCATTCTCCCTCTTTCCAATCGTTGCCGCCGTTCTCTTTTCCCCCTAAGACCCATCAAAGCCCTAGCCAACCGGACCGCCGCCACTCCCTGACCGCGACCACCACCCCATTTCGCCGCCTCCAGCTCTCCAAAGCCCCCCCGTAAGTTCACTGATTTTTTTTATTTACTTTAAAACTGATTTTTTATTTACTTTAAAACTGTAAAGATATTATTTTTTAAAAACTGTAAAGCTTGATAAAAATATAACCTTTAATATATATATATAGCTTAATAAAATTATTTTTGAAAAGGCGACATCTATAAGTTTAAAAAGGCGAGATCTTTATATGTAAAAAGGCAAAAGACGTGATTTTTTTAAATATAAAAGAAGTGATTTATTTTTTACTATAAAAGATTATATTTTTAGAAATGAAAAGACAATATTTTTAGATATGAAAAGACGATATTTTGAGATGAGTAGTGAAGTAAAAATATGATTTTTACTTCGAGGGAAATATAATTTTTATATTATAGAAAGGCGAAATCTTTTTATAGAGCAGGATAGTAAAAATATGATTTTTATATATTGAACATCGAAGTAAAAATATGATTTTTATATATTGATCATCGAAGTAAAAATATGATTTTTATATATTGAACATCGAAGTAAAAATTTGATTTTTATATATTGAGTAGCATAATAAAAATTCGATTTTTATATATTGAATAACGTAGTGAAAATTCAATTTTTACATATGTAGTGAAAGCGGACAACGAAAGCGACAAAATGTGAGAATGGCGAAGATTTCTATCAAAGAAGAGTCAAGATGATTGGATAGCTATTTGTGAGAATTTCTCACCTTTCACTTTCTTTTCTCTAGTTATATATATATACTAGGATGCAGACGGTGCTTAGTAGCACCCGACACAATCGTCCACAGACCATGGACTTGTTTGTTTGGTTGCATAGATTAGTTAGATGATTTGATTTGAAATTGAATTGTTTGGTGAAATGAATGGATTTGATTGATGTGTGAATGGCGTGGGCCTTCACTAGACCGGGGATAAGGCTAGGCCTCGTCCCGTTTCTAGTATCGTGCCGTTATGCCGCCGAAATTTTCTAAAATATGTTAGAAAAATAAAAATATCATTTTATTGAATAAATGAACTGAATAGAAATTCATATGTTGAAATAAAAATGTTTTTATCGTTAAAAATAAAATTTTTAACGTGAAGTGAATAAAATAAAATATTCATTTACAAACCAGATGGTTTGTTTATGTACACCTATTTGAAGGACATTGATTGGGTCGATAAATTTTACACATCGCCCAACTGCACAAATAAAATCTGTGTTTGATGGTTTGAAACCCCACACGGGTGTTGGGATGAAATTTGAAGTTCACTCATCCTGACTGATTAAATATGTCGATCGATTGATTGACAGGCTGTTATAAGCGTTAGATATCTATATTTGATGCTTATACAGTGTAGTGCACTTTGGTTGATGGTTGATTATTTTGCAATGCTATTATATGTGTGTAATGTATGAAAATCCATATAATTAACATTATATGGTGATTGATTGGGCCTCATTCCAATTTAGAAAATAAAGAATAATATAAAATAAAGGTTCATGTGTTGACAGTACTCATCCCTTGAGATTGGTCATGTGTTGAACGAAATATTTTAGTAATAAAATTTACATCTTTATTAATATAAAATAAAGGTTCATGTGTTGACAGTACTCATCCCTTGAGATTGGTCATGTGTTGAACGAAATATTTTAGTAATAAAATTTACATCTTTATCAATATAAAATAAAGGTTCATGTGTTGACAGTACTCATCCCTTGAGATTGGTCATGTGTTGAACGAAATATTTTAGTAATAAAATTTACATCTTTATCAATATAAAATAAAGGTTCATGTGTTGACAGTACTCATCCCTTGAGATTGGTCATGTGTTAAACGAAATATTTTAGTAATAAAATTTACATCTTTATCAATATAAAATAAAGGTTCATGTGTTGACAGTACTCATCCCTTGAGATTGGTCATGTGTTGAACGAAATATTTTAGTAATAAAATTTACATCTTTATCAATATTAAATAAAGGTTCATGTGTTGACAGTACTCATCCCTTGAGATTGGTCATGTGTTGAACGAAATATTTTAGTAATAAAATTTACATCTTTATCAATATAAAATAAAGGTTCATGTGTTGACAATACTCATCCCTTGAGATTGGTCATGTGTTGAACGAAATATTTTAGTAATAAAATTTACATCTTTATCAATATAAAATAAAGGTTCATGTGTTGACAGTACTCATCCCTTGAGATTGGTCATGTGTTGAACGAAATATTTCAGTAATAAAATTTACATCTTTATCAATATAAAATAAAGGTTCGTGTGTTGACAGTACTCATCCCTTGAGATTGGTCATGTGTTGAACGAAATATTTTAGTAATAAAATTTACATCTTTATCAATATAAAATAAAGGTTCATGTGTTGACAGTACTCATCCCTTGAGATTGGTCATGTGTTGAACGAAATATTTTGATAATAACAACTATTTTGAAAAAGAAATATTTGAAAATAGAAATTTATGAAGCCGTGTTGATTAGATTGACGCCATTTTGACGTAAACGATATTTATATCGATTTTATTCATTTTGAAATGAATTGAATTGAAATCAATTTCGAAATGAATTGAATTGAAAACGATTTCGAAATGAATTGAATTGAAAACGATTTCGAAATGAATTGAATTGAAAACGATTTCGAAACGAATTGAATTGAAAACGATTTCGAAACGAATTGAATTGAAAACGATTTCGAAACGAATTGAATTGAAAACGATTTCGAAACGAATTGAATTGAAAACGATTTCGAAATGAATTGAATTGAAAACGATTTCGAAACGAATTGAATTGAAAACGATTTCGAAACGAATTGAATTGAAAACGATTTCGAAACGAATTGAATTGAAAACGATTTCGAAACGAATTGAATTGAGAACGATTTCGAAATGAATTGAATTGAAAACGATTTCGAAATGAATTGAATTGAAAACGAATTCGAAATGAATTGAATTGAAAACGAATTCAAATTGAATTGAAATTTGAATTGAATAGAAACGAATTTATAAAGAAGAATTCAATTTTGATTTGAATTAAAAAGGAAGTTGAAATTGCTTTTGAAACGAATTTAAAACTATTCATATAATTCGTTTTAAATAGAAATTGACGAAATATATATTATATATATTATATATATAATATAATGGCCTGAATAGAACGCGCCGCGCCGCGGCAGTTCGTGAATTTCGACCATTTATTCCAAACGGACATTACGGGAGATCCGACCGTCGGATTCTCCTAAAACCGGAACCGTTGGGTTCGTATCGAAAAGAGATTTCTAACGAATATTGGAAATTTGAAATATAACGGTTGGATTTGGAATTATGTCCAAATCAAATTTGAAAAAGGTCGCTGTAAGTGCAGTTCGATGGCCGTTGATGGAAATCGACTGTACGGACCTTGATAAAATTATTAAAAATATTAATAATTTGTGTAAAATCATAAGAAATGATTTGTGAAGAATTGGGATGAAAAACTCCATATTTGAAAAGATAAAAATAGATTTTTATCGAAATGAACTAGTTTTGAACTGGAATTATAATTCTATTTATTTTTAAATAAATAAATTGAATTTGAAAAGGGTTTTAAAAATAACCATAATTTCCAATGATTGCATTGGAGTGGATTTGAATCGAAATTGTCTTCGGAATATTTCGATGTTGGAATTCGTGATAATGCAGATGTGGTTATGGAAATTTGAAAGATATATATCCATATCGTTATTTCCAGCACGACATTTGTTAATCATAGAATTTGATATTGAATATAAGCCGATATATTTTCTATTCAGAGACTTGTATTGAATATCAAATGTGATTTGGGTTTGTCGTGAATGGTGTCTTCATTAACACTGTTCTTGAGCCCAGTTGAGAAAGGATTAAATCTTTTTATTTAGATTTAATGAAGTGTACCAATTAAATAATATTTAATTGGAATTGAATTGATATTGATTTTTGGGTTTATCGTGAACAGTGTTTTAAATAACACTCATTCTTTAACCCGATAATTAATGGAATGTGACTTTGGGTTTATCGTGAACCGTGTTTTAAATGACACAGATTCTTTAACCCAGTTAACGATTAAAACTAAGTTGAGTTTTAATGAATCTTTAATTAGATTGAAAAGATCGAGAATGGAGTATCACCAGTTTTACTCCAGGCGATAGTTAAATCTTTAATTAGTTTTGAACGTGAAATGGTAATTGAATTTACCGATAACACCGTGGTGTTAGATATGAAGTACTAACCAGTTTTACTTCATGGGATGAATAGGTTGGGATTGGGAAATTAAAACAAATGATTACTTCGGTAAGGTTCGCTAATCCCGACTAGTTTTGAATTGATATTCAAAAATAGATTAAAGAATAAATTCAAGAAATTTATCTTGGATAAAATTAATGGGAACCCTTACCTATGAATGTGAAATTTAGAAACTAACTGTCGGTTAACCAAGTAGAATGGTTTTCTGAATATTGGTCTGATGTTGGTTTCGGCCTTCGGGGTTAATATTTGAGGAATTATTCTCTTGATTAATTTACGGTTAGTGACTGATGAATTGGAATGAGGCGTATGTTGTGTTTGTGTAACACTTATTTAAAATATACGCGAGTTATTCGGAAAGACCGGGTTTATCCCATTCTGAATAACTGATACGACGATAAGTCAAAGATGAAGACGATGGTCGAAGACCGGAGGTCTTCACGTCGTTTGGGTGATTACTGATGATCTTGATTGGGCTGTACAACCAAGAAGATGGAAACAGTTGGTGATCGTCCAGACGTACTTGGAGATCGATGGATATGCGGGGTACTAGGTGCCTCCGGTTTCGTTCAGCCCCAGAACGGACTTGTAAATGGACTGTGTGTCTGACATTGGATTTTAGTCCGTGTGATTGATCTCTATTAAATATATATCTGCTTGGCGGCGGAGAATTTATTCTCTTGCTTAACGCCCTTCTCTGAGACGTACGAGCTCAGGGGTTATATATTGATGGATATCAATCGCATGGAGTGAATTGCCTGTGTGATATGCCTAAGTGGCAAATGATCAAGGCTTCTGTTGAAAAGCAAAGTCTTGTGGTTGATGATCAAAGCACGGCCTTTGTGGCATAGCTTTGTGTAACGTTGATTCGCGAGTATCACACCCGGTATGAACCAAAAACGGGAGACGGACATCAGGGAGGATATGCGTTTCTTTCTAGTTAGGAGTGGCGTCAGTGCTTGAATTGGCTGACGAGTTTGACTCATGTGGATGTTGCTTATTATTACTTGCTGAAAAGCGAGGCGCCTCGTGATATCGGTTTCGGCCGATGCTTCTGGTCGGCTGACGGGCCAGGCTTACGCCCCAAAGGGC
This sequence comes from Allium sativum, assembly GCA_030737875.1. Taxonomy (NCBI): domain Eukaryota; kingdom Viridiplantae; phylum Streptophyta; class Magnoliopsida; order Asparagales; family Amaryllidaceae; genus Allium; species Allium sativum. Next base: position 420,648,790 of record CM060924.1, read on the forward strand.
GGGGAAACGTATGTTCAGGCATTTTAATCCACATCGGTGGACCGGCCCTGACGATCCAAGGGCCCACCTGAGTCTGGGTCCTGAGGCTCGGACTAGACAGTCTCGAATCGGTGAGGATCTTGCCCCTAGCCTCGGTTCATACCATAAATGATAACCCAACTTCCAATACGACATTTGCGGTTTTAATTGTAGAACTAGTATGGCGACATGATATATGGTACCCATGCCGCCTATGATTGATACTTATGATTTGAAGTTGTTTTACACACTATGAACTTATAATAGTATCAAATGATTTGTTTTAAAACGTATCAAGCATTCTTTGGCTGTTATAAGGGAAAACCCTATCCCCCGGCTTGCGTTGCATTGTGTGATAGGACCTGGGTCTTATAACAGCTTCATTTTTCTTTATTTAGCATTGCGCTGTTGTTTTATGCATTGGTATTCTTGGGAGGAAACCCGTTCCGTGTTATACGGCGTGGTCCCTTGATTTGCCTAACTTTAAAAATAAAGATTAATAACTGTTTTAGTTCTCACACCAGTCACATGACTGACCTGGAGTTTATTGTTTTAACCTAAACTCTGGGTGCCCTCATTTTGACACGGGCAGCTAGTAGTTTTGGTTTTGCAGATTTATATCCACAGGATCCTGGTTTACAGCTGGAACGATATCCGGAAAGCTTTGTATCCGTATATCTCTTCTAGTTGTGTATTGTATTATTTTCCGCTGCTATGTAATTTATTGTAATCTCTGATATTTCTGTGTAATATTTATTTGTTTATACTCTGTATATTCTTGTATTCTGATGCATTGTTGTAATATACAATGAAATGTTCTTTTGTCTGCGTTCTATTTTGTCTTGTTCTCAAAACAATCAGGCGTTTCGAACGGTCTAGATCGGTTTAGCGACTGATTCGGACCGAGCGAGATTCCTGAACGTCACACGTGGTATCAGAGCTTTGGTTTACAAAGCTAGAGAACAAGGCACATTAGAACCATACGAAAGAATTCATCAGATATTGGATTAGTAATATCCAATGAGTGTGACTCGTTAGAGATAGGATCAGTAGTATCCTAGAACGAGTGTGAAGGGTGTATCTTAAAAAAAAATTGAAATGAAAACAAATTTTGTTTTGAAAATTTAAATCAATTATTCGTATTTGGTTATTTATTTGTATTGATTAGGACAGTCCAGTATATAGAGATTTCGCATATACGTCTTGCAAACGTGTGTTCGAAATTTTAATATATTGGATAGATATAGAATCACACTCTAGTCGCCCGGAGATAATTCTGATGATGAGGCCTCATCATCAGTGTTTATATTCGAGTGACGAAAGTGAGATTTCTATATATTTCCTATTGACTGGTGTGAGAACCAAAAATTAGGTAGGGCCTATTGTTGTGATTTGGTATCAGAAACATGATTTTTGTCTATGTATCAAAATTATGAATTTGAAACTCTAATTCACTAATTGATTGATATTTGTGTTGTTTGTTTATTTGGTTGATTAATTAAGGTGTTGGACCTTTAGCCTAATTGAATCACATATCGAACTGTATTGAAAATTGGTCGCAATTGCTTGCATATACATACTTTTATTGAACAGGTCATAGCAAGGAGGCTAGAGCCAGAGAATAAAATTTGTTTGCCCGACAAATAGGTACATGTTTACTACATAATTTACTGTTTCGTTTGGGTGATGATGAATTAATGAGCCTATTGGCTAGCCGCTTGGCTTTTTCTTTTTCTTTTTGAGATTAGAAGGACCGGGGAAGCTATTTGAAATTCCCCGATGCTCTCGGTGCAGGGGAGGTTATGGAGAAATTTTTCGAAAATTTAGGGTGTTAGCCAAATTTTTGAAAATTTGAAAATTCTCAGAAACTGAAAAGTTGGAGAATGGAAGTCGGATCGAGCGTAGAGCTGATTAATCAAACCACTTTCGACTTTGTTCCTTTTCAGGGACGAAAAGTTTTAAGTGGGGGAGATTGTAACAACCCGAAAATCTGGGCCAGTTTAAATTTTTTATTTCGGCAATTTTAGCGAATTTTGATTATTTAAAATGAATTATCTTAAATAATATCAACGAAAATTTATTTTGAATATAGACTTTGATTGTATATATTTATACGCGTCGTCGTTAGAATATAAATATTTATATATAATTATAAATAGAATATAAAATGGCGTGGTAGTTCGATAATTCGATTTCAAACTTCAATTGAATGTACCGGGTGCAAAACAATCCGGATTTCAACGAAACCAAAAACATTAGGATCTAATTGATGATATCTTTCCAACGAATCCGAAAAATCGAAGTTTCATAGCGGGAATCAAAAGATATGTCCAGTTGAAAATTCTGAATAGTCGCTATGAAATTCAGGCCCTTAAAAATGGAAATTTTGCAAACGACCTCGGATTTCGACGAAACCACTTTTGTTGGATCCGCGATGTCAAGTTATTGCTAGATTCCAAATTTCATAATTTTTCGAATCAATATGTGAGCATGGCAAAGGAAAACGCATTTGACCAGTTTCAGTTGATTTTAATCGACTGGAAAATGGACATTTTTCCAACGGTCTCAAAATTCGACGAAACTAGTTTTGTTAGGACCGTATCGTCAATACGAAGCTAGAAAATATTTTTCTGGAATTTTTCTAGTTAGTATGTGACCCCGGTAAATTGAAATGCGCGTTCAAATTCAATATATAGAGTTATATGTGGATTTCAACGGAAACTGATTCAAACGATCATATCAGCTTGCGATACATATCCCATTGTGTTCGGAATGGGGGTAAAACACTAGGGACGACAGGCTGTGGGACTCGTTTTGAGGTCGAAAATAAAAGTTGCTTTTTGTGGAAAATTAAATATTAAAAAAATAAAATAAACCCTTTCTCTCCCCTCTATAACTCATCTGCCCCCCCCCCCCCCCCCGTTCGATTCATTTCAAAACAGAAAGAATAAAAAAAAACCAATCGCCTTTTCACCCAGACCTCGACGCCCACGCTACCGCCGCCGCCTTCGCCCCACGCCGCTTGCCACCGTCGATTGACTGGCGCTTCCCCTCCATTCTCCCTCTTCCCAATCGATGCCGCCGTTCTCTTTTCCCCCTAAGACCCATCGAAGCCCTAGCCAACCGGACCGCCGCCACTACCTGACCGCGACCACCACCCCATTTCGCCGCCTCCAGCTCTCCAAAGCCCCCCCTATAAGTTCACTGATTTTTTTTTTATTTACTTTAAAACTGATTTTTTATTTACTTTAAAACTGTAAAGATATTATTTTTTAAAAACTGTAAAGCTTGATAAAAATATAACCTTTAATATAAATATAGCTTAATAAAATTATTTTTGAAAAGGCGACATCTATAAGTTTAAAAAGGCGAGATCTTTATATGTAAAAAGGCAAAAGACGTGATTTTTTTAAATATAAAAGAAGTGATTTTTTTTTACTATAAAAGATTATATTTTTAGAAATGAAAAGACAATATTTTTAGAAATGAAAAGACAATATTTTTAGATATGAAAAGACGATATTTTGAGATGAGTAGTGAAGTAAAAATATGATTTTTACTTCGTGGGAAATATGATTTTTATATTATAGAAAGGCGAAATCTTTTTATAGAGCAGGATAGTAAAAATATGATTTTTATATATTGAACATCGAAGTAAAAATATGATTTTTATATATTGATCATCGAAGTAAAAATATGATTTTTATATATTGAACATTGAAGTAAAAATTTGATTTTTATATATTGAGTAGCATAATAAAAATTCGATTTTTATATATTGAATAACAAAGTGAAAATTCAATTTTTACATATGTAGTGAAAGCGGACAACGAAAGCGACAAAATGCGAGAATGGCGAAGATTTCTATCAAAGAAGAGTCAAGATGGTTGGATAGATATCTATGAGAATTTCTCACCTTTCACTTTCTTTTCTCTAGTTATATATATATACTAGGATGCAGACGGTGCTTAGTAGCACCCGACACAATCGTCCACAGACCATGGACTTGTTTGTTTGGTTGCATAGATTAGTTAGATGATTTGATTTGAAATTGAATTGTTTGGTGAAATGAATGGATTTGATTGATGTGTGAATGGCGTGGGCCTTCACTAGACCGGGGATAAGGCTAGGCCTCGTCCCGTTTCTAGTATCGTGCCGTTATGCCGCCGAAATTTTCTAAAATATGTTAGAAAAATAAAAATATCATTTTATTGAATAAATGAACTGAATAGAAATTCATATGTTGAAATAAAAATGTTTTTATCGTTAAAAATAAAATTTTTAACGTGAAGTGAATAAAATAAAATATTCATTTACAAACCAGACGGTTTGTTTATGTACACCTATTTGAAGGACATTGATTGGGTTGATAAATTTTACACATCGCCCAACTGCACAAATAAAATCTGTGTTTGATGGTTTGAAACCCCACACGGGTGTTGGGATGAAATTTGAAGTTCACTCATCCTGACTGATTAAATATGTCGATCGATTGATTGACAGGCTGTTATAAGCGTTAGATATCTATATTTGATGCTTATACAGTGTAGTGCACTTTGGTTGATGGTTGATTATTTTGCAATGCTATTATATGTGTGTAATGTATGAAAATCCATATAATTTACATTATATGGTGATTGATTGGGCCTCATTCCAATTTAGAAAATAAAGAATAATATAGAATAAAGGTTCATGTGTTGACAGTACTCATCCCTTGAGATTGGTCATGTGTTGAACGAAATATTTTAGTAATAAAATTTACATCTTTATCAATATAAAATAAAGGTTCATGTGTTGACAGTACTCATCCCTTGAGATTGGTCATGTGTTGAACGAAATATTTTAGTAATAAAATTTACATCTTTATCAATATAAAATAAAGGTTCATGTGTTGACAGTACTCATCCCTTGAGATTGGTCATGTGTTGAACGAAATATTTTAGTAATAAAATTTACATCTTTATCAATATAAAATAAAGGTTCATGTGTTGACAGTACTCATCCCTTGAGATTGGTCATGTGTTGAACGAAATATTTTAGTAATAAAATTTACATCTTTATCAATATAAAATAAAGGTTCATGTGTTGACAGTACTCATCCCTTGAGATTGGTCATGTGTTGAACGAAATATTTTAGTAATAAAATTTACATCTTTATCAATATAAAATAAAGGTTCATGTGTTGACAGTACTCATCCCTTGAGATTGGTCATGTGTTGAACGAAATATTTTGATAATAACAACTATTTTGAAAAAGAAATATTTGAAATAGAATATTTGAAAATAGACATTTATGAAGCCGTGTTGATTAGATTGACGCCATTTTGACGTAAACGATATTTATATCGATTTTATTCATTTTGAAATGAATTGAATTGAAAACGATTTTGAAATGAATTGAATTGAAAACGATTTCGAAATGAATTGAATTGAAAACGATTTCGAAATGAATTGAATTGAAAACGATTTCGAAACGAATTGAATTGAAAACGATTTCGAAACGAATTGAATTGAAAACGATTTCGAAATGAATTGAAAACGATTTCGAAATGAATTGAATTGAAAACGATTTCGAAATGAATTGAATTGAAAACGATTTCGAAATGAATTGAATTTAAAACGATTTCGAAATGAATTGAATTGAAAACGATTTCGAAATGAATTGAATTGAAAACGATTTCGAAAGGAATTGAATTGAAAACGATTTCGAAAGGAATTGAATTGAAAACGATTTCGAAACGAATTGAATTGAAAACGATTTCGAAATGAATTGAATTGAAAACGATTTCGAAATGAATTGAATTGAAAACGAATTCAAATTGAATTGAAATTTGAATTGAATAGAAACGAATTTAGAAAGAAGAATTCAATTTTGATTTGAATTGAAAAGGAAGTTGAAATTGCTTTTGAAACGAATTTAAAACTATTCATATAATTCGTTTTAAATAGAAATCGACGAAATATATATTATATATATATAATATAATGGCCTGAATAGAACGCGCCGCGCCGCGACAGTTCGTGAATTTCGACCATTTATTTCAAACGGACATTACGGGAGATCCGACCGTCGGATTCTCCTAAAACCGGAACCGTTGGGTTCGTATCGAAAAGAGCTTTCTAACGAATATTGGAAATTTGAAATCTAACGGTTGGATTTGGAATTATGTCCAAATCAAATTTGAAAAAGGTCGCTGTAAGTGCAGTTCGATGGCCGTTGATGGAAATCGACTGTACGGACCTTGATAAAATTATTAAAAATATTAATAATTTGTGTAAAATCATAAGAAATGATTTGTGAAGAATTGGGATGAAAAACTCCATATTTGAAAAGATAAAAATAGATTTTTATCGAAATGAACTAGTTTTGAACTGGAATTATAATTCTATTTATTTTTAAATAAATAAATTGAATTTGAAAAGGGTTTTAAAAATAACCATAATTTCCAATGATTGCATTGGAGTGGATTTGAATCGAAATTGTCTTCGGAATATTTCGATGTTGGAATTCGTGATTATGCAGATGTGGTTATGGAAATTTGAAAGATATATATCCATATTGTTATTTCCAGCACGACATTTGTTAATCATAGAATTTGATATTGAATATAAGCCGATATATTTTCTATTCAGAGACTTGTATTGAATATCAAATGGGATTTGGGTTTGTCGTGAATGGTGTCTTCATTAACACTGTTCTTGAGCCCAGTTGAGAAAGGATTAAATCTTTTTATTTAGATTAAATGAAGTGTACCAATTAAATAATATTTAATTGGAATTGAATTGATATTGATTTTTGGGTTTATCGTGAACAGTGTTTTAAATAACACTCGTTCTTTAACCCGATAATTAATGGAATGTGACTTTGGGTTTATCGTGAACCGTGTTTTAAATGACACAGATTCTTTAACCCAGTTAACGATTAAAACTAAGTGGAGTTTTAATGAATCTTTAATTAGATTGAAAAGATCGAGAATGGAGTATCACCAGTTTTACTCCAGGCGATAGTTAAATCTTTAATTAGATTTGAACGTGAAATGGTAATTGAATTTACCGATAACACCGTGGTGTTAGATATGAAGTACTAACCAGTTTTACTTCATGGGATGAATAGGTTGGGATTGGGAAATTAAAACAAATGATTACTTCGGTATGGTTCGCTAATCCCGACTAGTTTTGAATTGATATTCAAAAATAGATTAAAGAATAAATTCAAGAAATTTATCTTGGATAAAATTAATGGGAACCCTTACCTATGAATGTGAAATTTAGAAACTAACTGTCGGTTAACCAAGTAGAATGGTTTTCTGAATATTGGTCTGATGTTGGTTTCGGCCTTCGGGGTTAATATTTGGGGAATTATTCTCTTGATTAATTTACGGTTAGTGACTGATGAATTGGAATGAGGCGTATGTTGTGTTTGCGTAACACTTATTTAAAATATACGCGAGTTATTCGGAAAGACCGGGTTTATCCCATTCTGAATAACTGATACGACGATAAGTCGAAGATGAAGACGATGGTCGAAGACCGGAGGTCTTCACGTCGTTTGGGTGATTACTGATGATCTTGATTGGGCTGTACACCCAAGAAGATGGAAACAGTTGGTGATCGTCCAGACGTACTTGGAGATCGATGGATATGCGGGGTACTAGGTGCCTCCGGTTTCGTTCAGCCCCAGAACGGACTTGTAAATGGACTGTGTGTCTGACATTGGATTTTAGTCCGTGTGATTGATCTCTATTAAATATATATCTGCTTGGCGGCGGAGAATTTATTCTCTTGCTTAACGCCCTTCTCTGAGACGTACGAGCTCAGGGGTTATATATTGATGGATATCAATCGCATGGAGTGAATTGCCTGTGTGACGTGCCTAAGTGGCAAATGATCAAGGTTTCTGTTGAAAAGCAAAGTCTTGTGGTTGATGATCGAAGCACGGCCTTTGTGGCGTAGCTTTGTGTAACGTTGATTCGCGAGTATCACACCCGGTATGAACCAAAAACGGGAGACGGACATCAGGGAGGATATGCGTTTCTTTCTAGTTAGGAGTGGCGTCAGTGCTTGAACTGGCTGACGAGTTTGACTCATGTGGATGTTGCTTATTATTACTTGCTGAAAAGCGAGGCGCCTCGTGATATCGGTTTCGGCCGATGCTTCTGGTCGGCTGACGGGCCAGGCTTACGCCCCAAAGGGCAGGGAAACGCATGTTCAGGCATTTTAATCCACATCGGTGGACCGGCCCTGACGATCCAAGGGCCCACCTGAGTCTGGGTCCTGAGGCTCGGACTAGACAGTCTCGAATCGGTGAGGATCTTGCCCCTAGCCTCGGTTCATACCATAAATGATAACCCAACTTCCAATATGACATTTGCGGTTTTAATTGTAGAACTAGTATGGCGACATGATATATGGTACCCATGCCGCCTATGATTGATACTTATGATTTGAAGTTGTTTTACACACTATGCACTTATAATAGTATCAAATGATTTGTTTTAAAACGTATCAAGCATTCTTTGGCTGTTATAAGGGAAAACCCTATCCCCCGGCTTGCGTTGCATTGTGTGATAGGACCTGGGTCTTATAACAGCTTCATTTTTCTTTATTTAGCATTGCGCTGTTGTTTTATGCACTGGTATTCTTAGGAGGAAACCCGTTCCGTGTTATACGGCGTGGTCCCTTGATTTGCCTAACTTTAAAAATAAAGATTAATAACTGTTTTAGTTCTCACACCAGTCACATGACTGACATGGAGTTTATTGTTTTAACCTAAACTCTGGGTGCCCTCATTTTGACACGGGCAGCTAGTAGTTTTGGTTTTGCAGATTTATATCCACAGGATCCTGGTTTACAGCTGGAACGATATCCGGAAAGCTTTGTATCCGTATATCTCTTCTAGTTGTGTATTGTATTATTTTCCGCTGCTATGTAATTTATTGTAATCTCTGATATTTCTGTGTAATATTTATTTGTTTATACTCTGTATATTCTTGTATTCTGATGCATTGTTGTAATATACAATGAAATGTTCTTTTGTCTGCGTTCTATTTTGTCTTGTTCTCAAAACAATCAGGCGTTTCGAACGGTCTAGATCGGTTTAGCGACTGATTCGGACCGAGCGAGATTCCTGAACGTCACACGATAATCTTGAGATAATCCGATCAATCTCAAAGACATACACCTTGTTTTCTTTAGTTCACTTAGTTCTGCATTAGCTTCCATAATTAAACTAGGCCTTACTCGGGCAATAATGTTAATATCATGTCATTCAAGTTTATCCAAATGATTTGTATTAGATATACAATTTGTTAAAGATCGAAACTTCTTATATCCAATATATATCTGTATTAAACTGATACTATAAGTGGAATTATGATATTTCTATTGCTTGATTCCTCAGATAATATTAGTCATCATTTACAGAACTTATATTAAATATCCGAAGGTCATTTTAATCGAATCTAATTTTTAAACAAATTTAAATTGGGAAACTATTTATTATATTTACTGCTTCACATTACTCGAGATTCACTTTCAATTTGCTCTTTTACTGGCCTGGACAAGTAAATGTTGGCCAGGTAAGTTCAGCGCACTGGTTGTTGCATCCCTTGCCTTAGTTATACACCCCGTTTACTGTTCCAGAACTGACAACAGAACAAACTTACTTGTTAACCCGAAACTCATGTTTCATTTCTTACTTAAGCTTTCAGTTTCAAATTATTATTCAATGCAATTCATAATATACCATTATAAATATTTATCTAAGCTTAGATCAAATTTCATAACCAAATAATTCAAATTCAAATGTCTTCTTCAAATAATTTTATCATACTTTTCCAAATTATTATCTAAAATTATATTAGATTTCAAAAATATCATAGTTCGAGTTTGCCTACTTTTTCAATAATTCATTAGTTTAAGCGATAATTAAGTTCAACTCAACAATTTTTTTTCAAGCTACTTCAAAATAAATTATAATATCAATTATATTGGTAATAACATGTTAATTAGTCTTCCAAGATCGAATTATTTATACCATTAAATCAAATTAACAAATTTACCTAAGTACCCAAACCATTATTTAATTTATACAATTATGTTTAACATATTCTTAACGCACTTTGTAAATAATCTGTCTTAAATGACAACATATAGTTAAGCCAATGTTATTCGATTGATTCAATATCATTTACTAAAATGTTAATTAGCAAATAAATCAAATATCACTTAGTAAAAAAATATCATTGAATCAAAGGATATTATTAATATTGTTAGATCAATAAACATTATTAAATCAATAGTATTAAGTTAAATAAAACACTACATAGTCGAAATTTAGTACATATTCGAATTCGCACATTCAACAACTGTTTAATGCATCCATTCCTTATGTGCACACAACAAAATATTTACGAACACGCGTTATACCACTAATGCATCGCGACATACATTTATTGGCAACCAAATACATCACAAACCATATCCGAATGTGAAATGTTGTCCACTAATATTGTTCTATAACCAGTAATTAACCATCATGTAGCCAATTACCATTCATTACCGCATCCATAGATTACGAATATATAAATTCAGCTCATATTAAATAAAAATTTAGATGCGAGTGTTCTCACCAAGAGTTGCTTTTCAAAAGGGCTCTGCTACAGTCTCTGCGTCTTTACTTCTTCTTGCGCCTGCACCATAGCATGACATCCCCTTCTTTTTGTGTGCTTGCATTGAATATGTCTTGAACGTGCCTTGTTTCCAAAGAGCAAAAGTGGAAAGACACTTTGCTCGATGCGTTTTGTACTTTACAGTAGAAAGGGAAAGAAACTCCTTTTTCTGGTTTCAATGACTTTGTTTTTTTTTTAAATTTGGCAAAGGCAGAAACTAGCAATGGGAGAAGAAAAGTGGAAGACTTGCGGAAGCCTTTTTGGTGAGGAGGAGATTAACAATGGGAATGAGGTGGTTTGCAAGTATTTTCACGTTTTGCAAATCCTTATTTTTTTCATCTTTAGAGTTGTAGAAGGGAACAAAGAAATTCAAAATGAGGTCTAGCTTCTCTGTTGCATGTAGAAGAATATGTGGCTCTTCCCTCTGTTCATGCGTCTCCTTCCCTCTTGCGTTTTTTTCTTTTTCTTTTCTTTTTGAAAGCAAAACTGACAGATGGATCCCAAGCAAATGAATGAAAAAATGAGGAAGGGAGTTTTGTTGTTGATATGGGCTGAGCTGTTATAGTGAAGAGGAGCAAGGAGTTTGAGAGGACTGGCGGATAAATTCAGTAGTGGTGGAAGGGTTTGTTTGTGAAAAAGGGGAGGGGTACTTAGCGGTGAGGGCTTGCGCATGCACATCGGTTTGGTGTATGGAGACTAGAAGAAAGGGGAGTGTGAGAGAAAGGCAAAGGGTGGAAGCAGTATGAAGTTTTGGGATCAAAATGGTGATGAGTAGGGATGTCACGACGAAATGGTGATAATGGGAGAGTACACAACAAGTGGTAGAAGATTTACAGTGGGTAGAATGAGTTGCGATTAAACAAAGAAAAAAATGGGGAAGCTTACAGTGGAAGGCGGTACTGAGAACAATGACAAGTGGGAAAATTTTGTTTACAAGTGTAGAAGACTCAATATACCCATTTACAAGTGTCCCAATTCCTAACTACACGTACAAGTTTTTGTTAAACTTTTAAATATTTTATATTGCTGCATGCGTAAGTTTGGAGATGGGATTACGTTCTATTATGCTAACATTATACATTGTCTTGTACCTGCGTTTTCTTGTTGTGTTGTTCGACACGCATGTATATGTATATCTTAATTTACTTTTCCCTTTAATTTGGATTTCTAACACCAAAATTTTCCGGTTTCTTTTATTCTTAATTATCAGTAACCAATAACAGCAAACTAACATTATAATCGTACACATTAATGTGTCACGATCTCAAAACAAAAATAAAACAGACCGGTTGATTTGTTCTGGATAGTGTCGGAAGGGACCACAGTTACCCGAAAATACGTTAGAAAAATAAAGTCTTATTTTCCAAATTAAAAATTACAGTAAAATTCTATAAAATATTTTAAGACTATGCGAACCAAAACTAAACAAAAATTTGAAATAAATATTAATTTATGATTTAATTTCAAATTCTAATCGATTTTATCAACTGAATTGCAATTCGTTTTGATTGTTCGACTAAAGACGAACTATATTTCCCTACGAACATCGTTTTTTTATTAAATTTCACAATAACCAACACGACCCAAACTCACCCTTACGGGAGAGCCTAGATTGAGTTGAGAACATGACAACTTAGAACACAAACAGAAGAACATTTCATTGCTTATTACAACGATTACATCAGAGTACAAGAATACAATAGAGTATGAATAGATATTATACATTCGATAACATCAGAGATTTACAAATTACAATGCAGCGGAAAATAATACAAGACACAACTGAAAGAAATACGCGGATACAGAGCGTTTCGAATATAGCTCCAGCTGTAAACCAGGATCATGTGAATATAATATCTACAAAACCAAAACTACTAGCTGCCCGTGCGGAAAATAGGGGCACCCAGAGTTTAGGTTAAAACAATAAACTCCAGGTCAGTCATGCGACTGGTGTGAGAACTAAAAAAGTTATTAAATCTTTACTTTAAAATAAAGTAAATCAAGGGACCACGCCGTATAACACAAAACGGGTTTCCTCCCAAGAATACTAGTGTATATAACAAACAACGCAATGCTTTTTGGAGAAATGAAGCTATTATAAGACTCAGGTCCCATCACACAATGCAACGCAAGCCGGAGGATAGAGTTTTCCCTTATAATAGCCAAACATGCTTGGTAGTTTAAAACTAATCATTTTGATACTATTATAAGTGTAAAGTGTATAAAGCAACTTCAAATATAAATGTAGCAATCATAGACGACATAGTATCCCATACTACTATGTCGCCATATAGGTTTACAATTAAAATCGCACAATGTCGTATTGGAAGTTGGATTTCAATCTATAAACCAAGGCAAGGGATCGTCCTTACCGCTTCGAGACTGTCTAGCCCGAGCCTCAGGGTCAGAACGCATCGACCCTTGGATTGCCAGGGTTGGTCCACACATAGTGGATTAAAATGCCTGAACATTACGTTTCCCCGCCCTATGGGGGCGTATTGCTGGTTAGTATATCGACCAAACCATCCATCGGCCCCGTAATGACCGATATAACCGAGGCGCCTCGCTTTCCATCATCCATATAAGTAAAATGTCTGGGCTCCATACCATGACACCACTCCTAGCTCGAAAGAAACGCATGTCCTCCCTGAAGTTCTGTCCTATTTCTGGTTCACACCAGGGTGTGAGGCTCGCGAATTAACGCTATACATAAAGCTATGCTATATTAAAGTCGTGCTTTGATCATCAACCACATGACTTTGCTTTTCAACAGAAGCCTTAATCATTTGCATCTCAGCATGCCACACAGGCAATTCACGCCATGCAATTGATGTCTATCAATCACACAGAATGAAATCCAATGTCAGACACACATCCACTTACAAGTCCGTTCCGGGTCTGAACGAAACCGGAGGCACCTTATTCCTCGTCCCATATGTCCAATATAGGAGAGAGGTCCTCGCATATCCGATCGATCTCCAAGTACGTCAAGACGATCACCACTTATTACCTTGTCTTAGGTGTACAACCCAATCAAGACATCAGTAATCATCCAAACGATGTGAAGACCTCCGGTCTTCAACCACCATCTTCATCGTCGACTTATCATCGAATCAGTTATCCAGAATGGGTATAAACCTGACCTTTCCGAATAACTCGCGTATATAATAAACAAGTGCTATAAAAACACTACGCCTCATTCCAATTCTGAATATTCTTTTATTTAAATATCCATATCCTTTGGGAAAGGTTCCCATTAATTTTATCAAAGATAAATTCTTTAAATTTATTCTTTAATCTTCCATTGGATATCAATTCAAACAAAGTTAAGATTTATCCAAACCAGTCAGGATTAGCGAACCTTACCGAAGTAATCATTTATTATATTTCCCAATCCCAACATATTCATCCCATGGAGAAAAACTGGTAATACTCCATGTCTAACACCACGGTGTTATCGGTAAAATTATTTACCATTTCACGTTCAAATCTTATTAAAGATTTAACTATCGCTTGGAGTAAAACTGGTGATACTCCATTCTCGATCATTTCATGAATTCGATAAATTTAATTATCCCATTCACATTCCAATCTAATTAAAGATTCATTAAAACTCTAATTCAGATTTAATCTCAAAAATCATTACTTAATTATTATTCAAAGTTAAGAAATTAATCTTAACTTTAACTTGGTTAAAGAACTAATGTCATTTAAAACACAGTTCACGGTAAACCCGAAATCCCATTCCGTTAATTATGGAATCTTCACGGAAAATAGATCAATATATACAATCGATATAAACTTCCGTATCCAACCAATAATATAAATGGAATAACAGCAAAGCCTTTTAAATTCCATATATATTAACATTCTTCCTCCACAGAAGCTCACTTCGATTATTACAAAATCGAATTCCATTCCATTCCAATTTATTGTATTAAATTGGAAAACTTTACTTTGGAAATGTTCCTTTAAATCTTAATAAAAGATTTATAAATTCCAAATCACATTTCACTACAAATCGGGTTAAAGAACAAATGTGATTAAAAACATAGTTCACGATAAACCCGATTCACATTCCATTTTATTCCAGTGACCAAATGTAATTGGAAACTCTAATAATCTTAATTAAAAGATTTATTCCTTTCAAACGGGGTTTAAGAACAGTGTTACTGAAGACACCATTCACGACAAACCCAAAATACCATTTAATATAGAATACAAGGCTTTGAATAGAAATTATATCGGCTTATATTCAATATCAAATTCTAAAACCAACAAATATCGTATTGGGAATAACGATATATATCTTCCAAATTCCTCCGCAATATTTGTATAATCACGAAATCCAATATCGAAATATTTCGAAGATTATTTCCATTCAAATCCACTCTAATTCATATATTGGAAATTCTGGTTATTTTTAAAACCATTTCAAATCCAATTTATTTACTTAAGACTATTGGATTATAATTCTAGTTCATAACTAGTTCATTTTGATAAAAATATATTTTTATCTTTACAAACGTGGAATTTTTCATCCAAATTCTTTTCAAATCATTTATTATGATTTTACACAAATTATTAATATTTTTAATAATTTTATCAAGGCCTGTACAGTCGATTTCCATAAACGGTCATCGAATTGCACTTACAACGTCCTTTTCCAAATTTGATTTGGACATAATTCCAAATCCAACTGTTATATTTCAAATCTCTCATATTCGTTGGAAAGCTCTTTTCGATACGAACCCAACGGTTCCGTTTTTAAGAGAATCCGACGGTCATATCTCCCGTAATATCAATTCGAAGTCAATGGTCGAAATACGCGAACAGCCGCGGCGCGTTCTATTCAGACCATTATATTATATATATATAATATGTATTTCGTCGATTTCCATTCAAAACGTATTTTATAAATCGTTTTAAATTCGTTTTAAAAACGATTCTAACTTCATTTTCAATTTTGAATCAAAATTGATTATTCCATATCATTATAGTATATAAATGATAATATTTTCAAAATATCAGATTTTGAAATCATTTTCTTTTCAATATTTATTATAAAAATGAATAAAAGCGATATAAATATCGTTCGCGTCAAAATGGCGCATATCTAATCAACATGGCTTCATATATTTCAATATTTTCGCGTCCATCCAAAATCGGACATCAAAATCATATTTTGATCCATTGCTGAATATTATTTTAAAATATTAGTTATTTTAAAATATTCATTATTCGTCATTTTAAAATATTTGTTCTTTCCGAACTGGAATCAGACCCAGTCAATTACCATATAATTTTATTTACATGGATTTCATACACACGTGTACACAATAATAATCAAACACAATCAACCATCATCCAGAGTGCATTACACAACTGCGTAAGCATTAAATATAAATAATTAACGCTTACAACAGTATGTCAACCAAATGATTGACATACAACTAAACAATTGGGATTAGTGTATGTCAAATATCATCCCAATACCCGTGTGGGGTTTTCAAACAACAAACACTAATTATTATTTGTGCAGTTGGGCGATGTGTAAAATATAACGTCCCAATCAATATCAGTCAAATGTGTGTACATAAACAAATCGTACAATTTGTAAATGACTATTTATTTTCATTCATATACCCGTTAAAATATATTTTTAACGATAAAATATTTATTTCAGCATATGAATATTTTATACAGTTCATTTATACAATAAAAATAATATTTTTATTGCTCTAACATTTTTAGAAAATTTCGGCAGCATAACGGCGCGATACTAGAACCAGAATAAGGTCTAGCCTTATCCCTTGCCTAATACTTGCTCGCGCCATACACATACCAATTCTAATCAATTCAATTTACATCCCAAACCAAATCCAAACAAATAAACCCATCAAAACAAACAACCAAACATCCACGGTTTCAAATAAAGGTGTCGGGTGCTTCTAAGCACCATCTGCATCCTAGTATATATATTTAACTAGAAAATAAAATTAGAGTGAGAAGTTCTCACCTTTGGGATCCACTCCTCCATTCTTTATTTCTGAACGGTTTGGATTTGCATTCGTTTCCAGTTGGTTCCATCACAATCAGTTTCATGTTGTTCATAGTAAAAATCACATTTTTAATGTGATGTTTATATATTTAAAAATCACATTTTAAAGCCTTTCTATATATATTAAAAATCTAATCTTTTCCAATTAAAAATCTAATCTTTTCTAATTAAAAATCTAATCTTTTCTAATTAAAAAATCTAATCTTTTCTAATTAAAAATCTAATCTTTTCTTATTAAAAATCTAATCTTTTCTAATTAAAAAATCTAATATTTTCTAATTAAAAATCTTATCTTTTCTAATTAAAAATCTAATATTTTCTAATTAAAAAATCTAATCTTTTCTAATTAAAAATCTAATTTTTCTAATTAAAAATCTAATCTTTTCTAATTAAAAAAAAATCTAACCTTTTCTAATTAAAAAATCTAATCTTTTCTAATAAAAAATCTAATCTTTTCTAATTAAAAATCTAATCTTTTCTAATTAAAAAAATCTAATCTTTTCTAATTAAAAAAATAAAAATCATATTTTTTTATTTCTTTTCATGAAGAAAACGAATAAAATAAAATAAAAACTAAAAAAGAAAACTTACAATTCGAATTTGGGATAGGAGGCTGTCAGGTGGTGGTAGAGGGTTGTGGAGGCGGCGGAATGGTGGTGCCGACGGAGCAGTGGTGGAGCCAGGCGTGTGGGGCCCACATTTGCTACAGCGGCTAGGTTATGGGGTTTTTGGGCTTAAGGTTTTGATAGGGGAAAGGGTAGAGGAGGATGCGGCGGTTTAGGGGCGGAGGCGGACTAGAGGGGCGACGACAGCGGGGGCACGGCAGCGGCGATCCGGCAGAGGGGAGGGCGACGGGCTGTGTGATTTTTATTTTCCTTTGATCTGAATGGTGAGAGAGTATGGGAAAGAGGGTTGACTTAGTTATAAATATATATATTTAATTATATTTAATTCCAAAAGGTAACTTTTTAATTCGAACTCCAAACGAGACCCAACGACGACGTCCCAAACTAATTACCCCCATTCCGAACACAATGGGATATGTACCACAAGCCAATAGAAACGTTTCGGTCAGTTTTCATCAAAATTGAAATATAAATTAATATAACATTCAAATTTGATTTTAACGCACAATTTAATTCACCGGGGCCACATACGGACTCCAAAAATTCTAGAAAAATAAATCTAACTATGTTTTGACGATACAGTCCTAACAAAATTAATTTCGTCAAATTTGGAGACCGTTTGAAAAATGGTCATTTTCCAGTCGATTAAATTCAAACTGAAATTACCAAACACGTTTAAATCCGCCACGCGCACGTATTAATTCCATAAATTATGAAAATTGGAATCTAGGAATAATTTGACATTCCAGATCCAACAAAAGTGGTTTCATCGAAAACGGAGGTCGTTTGTAAAATCGCTATTTTTAAGGGCTATATATTGTATAAAATTCCATTGCGACTATTCTGAATTTTCAACTAGACATAACTTTTTATTCCCGTTATGAAATCTGGATTTTTCACATTCTTTGGAATGATATTTCAAACAGATTCAAATATTTCTGGTTTTACTAAAATCCGGGTTTTTTTAATTCTGTACATTCATTTGAAGTTTGAAATCGAAATTTCAAACTACCGCGCCATTTCTGGCTCGTTATATAATTAAAATAAATATTTATATTCTAACTTAGATTTAAATAAATTTATACATTATAATTCTATTAAAAATAAATTCCTAGTCATTATTATTTAAAATAAATCATTTTAAATATTCAAAATTCATTAAAATAGCCAAAATAAAAATTTTAAATTGGTATCGATTTTCCGGGTTGTTACAATAACTTTAATTTCAATCATTTCAAAATAATAATATATCCCTAAAACTTTATTCAAAAATCACTTAAATCCTTCAAAACTTCATTTAAAATAATATTAAATTCAAAGTTAATTGCAAAAATCTTGGATCGTTACATTCTCCCCCTTAAGGCAATTTCGTCCTCGAAATTGGAACGAATCTTAAAGAATAATATAAGTTACCATAATTAATATTATTGCTTCTTAAATTTTCCCTGAAAATCCTTTTCATATTTGAATTTGGGTCTAAATTCTAAATTCTCATTTAACAATTTAAATATAGAAAAAAGATAAACCTACACAATATTATACCAAAATTTCGATTAACATAAAGATCCACACATTCCTTCTTGACATATATACACTAGTTCTTCATCCTATATACATTCACAAAATTCATCTAACTAGACTATTCATATTTAAACAATTGAATTTCAAATATAACCTAAATATTTTATACTCAAATTGCACCACTTATTTACTAGCTATTCAAGTCTTTATTATTTACCTAACCATATTCAGGGTTTATGAATTTAAGGTCGTTCAAATTCTAAAATATTTCAAGTTGTTTTAATTTCACCCTTTTTCATTTCGAATATTCGACAGTTTTGTTCTATTTCCAAATTTCAAACTTGTACCCTCTTTCTCAAATTACCATATTTCATAATATCAAAATTGGTTCATTTTGTTTTCAAACTCATCCTCACACATTCCACTTTCTTAACTCATCTTTAGTGATTACTAACCCTATCATTTTCAAATTGTTTCTACTCAATTTATTTATCAAAAACTATCGACTATCCAAAATTGTCGATAAAAACTAACCCAATTCTCTCTATATTAAATCCTTCTTAATTTAAGTATATTAAATTTTCTAGATTCGTAACTATTCCCAACTCATCTTAATTCATTTGCGAATTTCGTTTATATTTTATAAGTATAACTTATTTAAATTTTGCTTATTTATTCTAATTCATATCAAAACATTTTATCTGAATAAATTATAACAATTTCAATTACTTATGTAAATGGTTTTAAGTATTTTTCAACATTTCGATTAGAATCATATAGTCATCCCATTTTTGAAACTCGAAAATGATCACTAATGATGCCCAGATCATCAATAGGATTATCTTCCAGTGTCTAGTATGTGATTCTATATCTATCTAGTACATACTGGATTTCGTATACGTTAGCTAGGCGTATATTCAAAATTCGTACATACTCGATAGTCCAATCTCGATGTCCAATAATACACTCAAAACTCATATTATATTTCAAAATAGTTACACTTTTAAAAAATGGTTTATTAAATTACAAAATAACTTATATTTCCAAAATAGGCCCGACTAGTTTCAAATTCATCCTTAACATCATTATATATATCTCTCACTAAATTTTTCAAGATCTAGTTTAATCCTTTCTACCATATTTTTCAATCTTCACCTATTCTTTTTGGGACTATTCGAATTATTCATTGAATGATTTATCTTTTTCTTACCATCCATTATCAAGTTATCAAATTTTTAACCATTTCCAATGTATTTTTTTCTATCTAAAAGTAAAGCCCTTTTCAATTTAATTTAAATTTTAAAAATTGTTCGCACATATGAAACAATCGTAAACTCATTCTAGGGTATTAGTTACCCTATCTCTAATGAGTTTCTTACTCCGTTATTATGATACTAATGAATATACCCGTTGAGCTAAGTTTAACCACAGCTCTGGTACCACGTGTGACGACCCAACTTCCAATCACCTAGAGTCGATGTTTAAAGCAACTCCAAATGTTTGAAAATCAGATTCGCCGGGGTAGTACACATTAGAAAAAATAAAATAAACTTTTATTACTCAACATTGATTAAACAGATTTTACATTATCAAAGTAAAATGAAATACACAGTGGAAAGAATGACTACAACGGAAGAACTCTAACTCTAGCTCGAAGCTCCAACCCAAAAGCGCTCTTAATCTTGCTCCAAGGATCTATAACTGTAAAAACTAAACACTAGCTACTCGTGTGGAAAATTATGGGCACCCATAGTTTAGGGAGGAACAATAAACTCCAGGTCAGTCATGGGACTGGTGTGAGAACATTTTACTTTATATTAAGGTAAATCATAGGACTATGCCGTATAATACGGAACAGAATTACTCCTACGATTACGAGTGCATAAGTCGTACATGAGTTTTGAAAAAATGAGACTATTATAAGGCTCGCCCCGAACACACCAAACAAAACGCAAATGCAAGCGCACACATGGGCGAGTTTTATCCTTATAATGCCAAATCCACGATAACTATATATCGAAGGTGTGTATTATCACTATGAATAACACTTTAAAACATTTTGCAAATAAATTTACAAATCTAACAAGCATAGTGACTATGCCCACATACATAGTTTACAAACAAAGAGAATTGCTCGTAATATGTTATTGGATTTCAAACAAGATGGTTCCTGGCACGAAAGATCAATCGAGGACACGAAACTAAGTATCTCCCGGATAACATCCAGACAACGGACTCCGAATACATAGCGTGGAAGTATATATCCCGGATAACATCTAGACATCGGACACTGTATATACTTTGTTCCCTCAGGTTTCGAGGTAGATCTACCGCCGCCGCTTTCAATTTTTCACTATAGATTATGTATAAAACCTAACCGCCAGTTTACCATCAATCTGGGTTGTGAGGTTTGCGAGGTTTTGTACCACAAAGCTACGCTCTTACACTAAGCCGTGCTTTGATCATTCCTTCAACTGCAGCACTTCGCATGCCACACTGTCATTTCATAATCTACAATTGACAATCACAGACCAAATAAATTTTGGTCAAAGGAATAAATTCCCATCACCAACAGAACATGTTCAATAATAGTAAGTTATACACTATAAGATACATTGTCAAACACACATCCATACAAGTTCATTCTGCGTTTGAACGAAGCCGAAGGCACCTTATTTCAGGACTCAAGTTTGAGTGCGAAGGCCCTTGCAATCCAAAAATTCTCCAACTGCGATCGTTCTTCCTACCACTCCAGTAATAGGGTCATCTCTCTACTGTAGCTATTCAGTAAAGAAACCAATCAGCAGACAACCCGTTCGATGTGAAGAACCACGGTCTTCAATCGCCGTTTATATATCTTCATATATTTCGTCTTACGGTTATTTGGAATGCTTTTCGGAAAGTATATTCCGATCCCGGTCTTCCCAAATAACCAGTGCTTCATATGTAATCCATATTTCAAATTAAGTTTTTCCATTAAACATATACATAACTTAATTCTTCCTAAATTTCAAAATGATCATTTATAAATAAATATAGTCTCTCTCTTAACTTTTTACTTTTGAACCATCACCTTTAAACCAAGAATCACGATTAACAATATTTCTTCAATTCAACCTCGTTGTATTCATTAGACATGGGTTCATTATACTCGAATCAAAGGTTCCAGAACTGAAACAATTCTTAATTTAAATTATAGAAAATATTTGAAAATAATAAATTTGTTATAACTAATTTTATATATAAATATAGATAAATTTTAAAAATAGAAATGGTTAAAATAATTACTTAACATATATTAAACTTTGAAGAAGTATACAAATAGAATATTTTTAAACATATACATATCTTTAAATCAAATAAATTTTATTTAAATATTTTTGAAATTGACATACCATGTTATTAAATTGTTGAAACCCATATAAATATACAAAATACTTTACTGGAATTGTTTGCTTCCCTTGACGACAACTCGAATTTATATTCATATTCGAAAGATATAACTGGTTTCGATAATCTTGAGATAATCCGATCAATTTCAAAGACATACACCTTGTTTTCTTTCATTCACTTAGTTCCGCATTAACTTCCATAATTAAACTAGGCCTTACTCTGGCAATAATGTTAATATCATGTCATTCAAGTTAATCCAAATGATTTATATTAGATATACAATTTGTTAAAGATCGAAACTTCTTATATCCAACATATATCCGTATTAAACTGATACTATAAGTGGAATTATGGTATTTCTACCACTTGATTCCTCAAATAGTATTAGTCATCATTTACAGAACTTATATTAAATATCTGAAGGTCGTTTTCATCCAATCTAATTTTTAAACAAATTTAAATTGGAAAACTATTTACTATAGTTACTGCTTCACATTACTCGAGATTCACGTTCAATTTGCTCTTTTACCAGCCTGGACAAGTAAACGTTGGCCAGGTAAGTTCAGCGCACTAGTTGCTGCATCCTTGCCTTAGTTACACACCCCATTTACCATTCCAGAACTGATAATGGAACAAACTTACTTGTTAACCCGAAATTTAAGTTTTTAAGCTTTCAATTTCAAATTATTATTCGATGCAATTTATAATATACCATTATAAATATTTATCTAAACTTAGATCAAATTTCATAACCAAATAATTTAAATTAAAATGTCTTCTTCAAATAATTTTATCATACTTTTCCAAATTATTATCTAAAATTATATTAGATTTCAAAAATCACATAGTTTGAGTTTGCTAATTCTTCAACAATTCATTAGTTTAAGCGATAATTAAGTTCAACTCAACAATTTTCGTTCAAGCTACTTCAAAATAAATTATAATATCAATTATTTTGGTAATAACATGTTAATTAGTCTTCCAAAATCGAATTATTTATACCATTAAATCAAATTAACAAATTTCCCTAAGTACCCAAACCATTATTTAATTTATACAATTATGTTTAACATATTCTTAATGCACTTTGTAAATGATCTGTCTTAAATGACAACATATAGTTAAGCCAACGTTATCCGATTAATTCAATATCATTTACGAAAATGTTAATTAGCAAATAAATCAAATATCACTTAGTAACAAAATATCATTGAATCAAAGGATATTAATAATATTGTTAGATCAATAAACATTATTAAATCAGTATTATTAAGTTAAATAAAACGCTACATAGTCGAAATTTAGTGATATTCGAATTCACACATTCAACAACTGTTTAATGCATCCATTCCATACACGCGCACAACATAACCTTTACGAACATGCATTATACCACTAACGCGCCCCGACATACATTTATTGGCAACCAAACACATCACAAACCATATCCGAATGTGAAATGTTGTCAATTAATATTATTCTATAACCAGTGATTAACCATCATGCAGCCAACTACCACTCATTACCGCATCTATAGATTACGAATATATAAATTTAGCTCATATTAAGTAAAAATTTAAATGCGAGTGTTTTCACCAAGAGTTGCTTTTCAAAAAGACTCTGCTACAGTCTTCGCGTCTTTACTTCTTCTTGCGCCTGCACCATAGCATGACGCCCCCTTCTTTTTGTGTCCTTGCATTGAATATTTCTTGAACGTGCCTTGTTTCCAAAGAGCAAAAGTGGAAAGACACTTTGCTCGATGCGGTTTGTACTTTACAGTAGAAAGGGAAAGAAGCTCCTTTTCCTGGTTTCACTGGCTTCGTTTTTTTAATTTTGCAGAGGCAGAAACTAGCAATGGGAGAAGCAAAGTGGAAGACTGGCGGAAGCCTTTTTGGTGAGGAGGAGATTAGCAATGGGAATGAGGTGGTTTGCACAGTATTTTCACATTTTGCAAATCCTTCTTTTTTTCATCTTTGGAGTTGCGTGAGTAACATCCTTTGCAGGAGGGAACAAAGAAATTCAAAATGAGGTCTTGTTTCTCTCTTGCTTGTAGAAGAATATGTGGCTCTTCCCTCTATTCATGCGTGTCCTTCCCTCTTGCCTTTTTTTTCTTTTTGAAATCAAAACTGACAGATGGAGCCCAAGCAAATGAATGAAAAAATGAGGAAGGGAGTTTTGTTGTTGATATGGGCTGAGCTGTTATAGAGAAGAGGAGCAAGGAGTTTGAGAGGACTGACGGATGAATGTAGTAGCGGTGGAAGGGTTTGCCTGTGAAAAAGGGGAGGGGTACTTAGGGTGAGGGCTTGCACATGCACAACGGTTTGGAGTATGGAGACTAGAAGCAAGGTGAGCATGAGAGAAAGGCAAAGGGTGGAAGCAGTATGAAGTTTTGGGATCAAAATTGTGATGAGGAGGGATGTCACGATGGAATGGTGATAATGGGAGAGTACACAACAAGTGGTAGAAGATTTATAGTGGGTAGAATGAGTTGTGAGTAAACGAAGAAAAAAAAATGGGGAAGCTTATGATGGAAGGCGGTACTGAGAACAATGACAAGTGGGGAATTTTTTTTTACATGTGTAGAAGACTCAGTATACCCATTTACAAGTGTCCCAATTCCTAACTACACGTACAAGTTTTTGATTAAACTTTTAAATATTTTCTATTACTGCAAGCGTAAGTTTGGAGATGGGATTATGTTATATTATGCTAATTATATACATTGTCTTGTACCTATGTTTTCTTGTTGTGTTGTTCGACACGCATGTACGTGTGTATCTTAATTTACTTTTCCCTTTAATTTGGATTTCTAACACCAAAATTTTCCGATTTCTTTTATTCTTAATTATCAGTAACCAATAACAGCAAACTAACATTATAATTGTACCCACTAATGTGTCACGATCCCAAAACAAAATTAAAACAGACCGGTTGATTTGTTCTGTAAAGTGTTAGAAGGGACCACAGTTACCCTAAAATACGTTAGAAAAATATAAGTTTATTTCCCAAATTAAAAATTATAGTAAAATTCTATAAAATATTTTAAGACTACGCGAACTGAAACTGAACAAAAATTTGAAATAAATATTTAATTATAATTTAATTTCAAATTCTAATCGATTTTGTCAACTGAATTACAATTCATTATGATTGTTCGACTAATGACGAACTATATTTCCCTACGAACATCATTTTTTTATTAAATTTCACAATAACTTTAATTTCAATCGTTTCAAAGTAATAATATAGCTCTAAAACTTTATTCAAAAATCACTTAAATCCTTCAAAACTTCATTTAAAATAATATTAAATTCAAATTTAATTGCAAAAATCTTGGATCGTTACATTCTCCCCCCTTAAGGAAATTTCGTCCTCGAAATTGGAACGAATCTTAAAGAATAGGGATATATGTATATATGTTGGCCGGTGTGTTACTTGCTAACAAATTAAAAGTGATCAGTAGATTGGATACTTCAGCCCTTAAGAGATACCAATGTGGAAGTGGGACCAAGTTCGATAGATTTCTTTGATGGATTCCCCCTGTACTCATGGACGAAATGAAGATATATGGGTTATTTTGGATCATCTAACCAAGATCGCCCATTGCATCCCTGTAAAATCGTCTCAAACAATTGCAAGTTTAGCAGGTATAGGTATATAAGAGATTATAAGATTGCACGGAGTACCGAGCATCATAGTGAGTGATCGAGATCCGATCTTCACTAGTCATTTTGGTAAGCTTTCCAAACAGCCTTCAGAACTAAACTAAACCTCAACATCGCATATCATCCGCCGTCAGATGGGCAAACAAAAAGAGTCAACCGTATATTGGAAGATCTTTTACAGGCTTGCATTCTCGACTATGAAGGATCATGAGAAAGTCATCTTCCTTTGATTGGGTTTTCTTATAACAACAGCTATCAAGATAGTATTAAAATAGCACCTTTTGAGGCATCGTATGGTCGTCCCTGCTAATCGTCCGCTTGTTGGGTAGAATCGGGAGATAGACTTGTTCTTGGACCAAATACAATCAGAGAGGCAACAAATAAAGTGGGCTTGATTAGGAAGAAGTTAAAAATGGTACAAGATCATTAGAAGAATTATGTCAATCGAAGAAGAAGAGCCTTGAACTTCAAAATCAGAGATTCAGTATTCTTGAAAGTTTCTCCATTATGTGGAGTTATTAGGTTTGGAAAGACGGAGAAGCTAGCACCATGATTTATTGGACCTTTCCTATTATGGAAAGGATTTGACCTCTGGCTTATAGAGTTCAGCTACCCGAGTAGTTGTCTGGAATGTTTGATGTTTTTCACGTATCTAGTTAACGAAATTATGTGCACAATCCTAATTAAATTATTGAAGAGACTGCTCAATAAGACTTTAAGATTTTAACCAACTTAACAATCAAAAGAGAGCCCCTTAAAATTATTGATCGTGATGAAAAGAGACCGAGGAACAAGATAGTAAAGTTTGTCAAGGTGCAGTGGAGTGGTGACCCAAAGGATTGTACTTGGAAAATTTAGGAGCATATATAGATATTTTATCCCAAATGTCATGTGGATATCAAAATCCTTGATAAATTTATTTCCTCTATCTATTTACTTTTTGCTATTCTCTTCCTCTTCAATTTCGAGAACGAATTTTTTTTAAGTAGGGGAGATTGTAATGACCTGAAATTTTAGTGAATTCAGAATTCGGTAATTTAATATTATTTTAATAGGATAAAATTTTTTTTGCAAACGATCTCGGATTTTGACGAAATCAACTTCATTGAATCCGGAACATTAAACTAGTGTAAGCATTCAAATTTCGTATCAATTGGAGTTAGTATGTGAGCATGCGCAATATAAATGTGTGTCGAAAAATCAATTGAAATTTAATAATAGCACAAAAATAGGCTATTTTCAAATGTTATTAGAATTCAACTATTTTCAAATGTTATTAGAATTCAACTAGACCAGTTTCATTGGATCTATATCAATGTAATTGGATTTCAAATTTCGTATCGATCGGGCTAACGGTTTGATCGTACGAGTTGAAAATGCATAATGGTCGTTTAATTAAATCGAAACTTATATTAGATTAAATAACCAATTCCTAAATCTCCTTCCTCCTTGACACCTCACCATATCTTACTTACACTCTTTCATGATGACATAGCTATGTAATGATGATGATGTTTTAGTGTGGCATAAAAGATAAGGAAGTTGCACAAAGATTAAGCAAGCATTTTTCACTTAGAACCCTTAATTGAAAATTTACCAAAAGCCCTTTATTTAGAAACCAAACTATCTCCCCTTGTATTGACACCTCATTATGACATTTGCACTTATAACCTTACCATTTGAATATAAATAGAGGCCACTTTCATTTGTTTTCTCCTTCCTTTCTTTTCTTATTCCTCTCTCCTCTTTTTCTGTTTTCTCCCCCTTCTCTCACATCCCTTCTCACGACTTGGGCCCAACCCGCCACGCCAGCCACTGTCTCCCTCCCCCTGTATGTCATGTCAGGTGCAATCTCCCTTTCCCTTGCCGTGGGCCCCTCTCTCCAAAACTCCTCCACACCCTTTAAAACAACTAAAAGCAACCCCTTTACCCTTTTCACCTCAAACTCCACCACCACCTCCCTTCCACCACCAAAACCCGACCCCACCAGCACCCCTTTGAGGTCACCAGCACCTTACGTGGACCACACTCCGTTGGTCGAGAACCCCTTGGCAAAAATCCCACCTTTATCCCCTTAAGCACTTAAAGCTACCACCTTTTCACTTCATATACAAACGAACATATATATATATATATATATATATATATATATATGTGTGTGTGTGTGTGTGTGTGTGTATGTGTGTGTGTGTATGTATGTATATCTTGAGTTAGTAGCGATGTTGAGTTAAAAGATTGGTTGGTTCTCTTTCTAAGTGAAATTTGAGGTAGTAGTGAACCAGAGGAGTCCTACGTTTAAAGTTACAAAGGAATGGATCCCTGGGTGAGAAATCTAAACTTTTAAATATAGTAGTGAGAAACTGTGCACTTAAATGGTTAAGTAGTTAATGATTATTTATATTAATCATTTTAAGATTTAATGATCATTAGTGAAGTAAAGATATGATTTTTAAATGACAACTATATGGATACTTAAGTAAATGATACCCTGTGATGATCGTGTGAATGATTGGCTGTGGATATGAACCTTATTGGGCTGACGAATACTATATAAAGTAGTAATGTATTATTGGATATTACCTTGTTAAGTTAATGAAGTTGTTGGATGTTATAATGGTTGGGTATGATGTTGTATAGGTTACCATGATTAATTATACACAAAAAGTTGGACTGTTGGGTATTGAATAAGTTCAGATAATTTAAATGAATATTTTATTCATAAATAATAAGTGAAAAATAAAAGCTGGAGTTTTAATTTAAAAATTGATTCGGGAATTAAGTTAAAGTTAGTACTAAAAACTTTTAAAAGAATGGAAAATTATTTGAAATTTATTTCAAGTATAAATAGCATGTTCAAATTTCATTTTAAAATGAATAGTAACTTTAAAAAGTGAAGTTCGGTTTTAGTATATAAAAAGTGTTTTAAGTCAATTTTATTATTCAAACTATCTTATTTTTTTTATGGGCTTCAGGAAAGTTTAGGCTCAAGTGAATAAGTTTTGAAAAATAATATTATTTTGATAATAAAATAATATTATAATATCCATTAAATAGGAATATTGAATTTTAAAGGTAAAATTTAAAATATTGCTTTCAAGTAAGTATATATGTGTTTTAAAATGATTTATAAACTATTTCAAAGTGAATCGGATATATTTTAATATAAAATTATAACATAGTCTGAACAGGATTAGTCGCGCTGCGGTAGTTCGCGAATTTCAACTATAAACTTTTAATGTTCGTAACTAGAGCAAACTTAATCGAATTTCTTCGATATGAAAAACTTATGCTTTCTAATGATAAAAAATTTCAAATGAAAGAGGAATTTTCAGAACATAATATATAGACTTCAAGTTAGGGGTAAATCAGTTTTTGAAAAGATCGCTATAAGTGAAGTTTATTGGCCAATTTAGAAATCAACAAAAATAGCTTTTTAAAAATTATTAAAAAAGGGAAAATTCTTATAAATCGTAATAAATAGGATCAAGGTGATTTGGATTAATTTTATGAAGATTTAAAGTTGATTTAATGAAATTTACAAAATTGATTATTTTTAGTAACATTTGGTAATGTTTTAAACGCTATTACCCAAAAAGGAATTAAACTTCATAATTATATTTCCAAACTTTGAGAAATAATTTAAGATGAATATTTGAATGAAGTTTGAGTTGAGATTTAAATAAAGACTTATACATCCATAAGTTTTAAAAGAGAGATTCTTATTTGGAAAGATCGAGATGGGACTTAGGTCTAAAGATGTAACAATCCGCACCTCCGTTCACGCAAGATATTGTCTCCAACTTAGCCACCGTATAGGTGTGGGGTTTTGTTTCTCAAAAGGCCTCGGCGTTAGTAAGAGATGGACTCTACTATATAAGTAGCCACTTCACACAGGCTTCCACGATGTGGGACTTAGGGGTGTTACATTCTCCCCTTCTACAGAGCCCAACGTCCCCGTTGGCTCACAAACACCTCACCCAGGCGCTGTGGTTCACACAGGATGAAAAGTATTTAAAGATGGTATTGAAGACCAGAATTCTTCACATTGAAAGGATTGGCCAGCTGATTTTCTATTCATTGGGTTGCTCCAGTATTGAGATGTTATAGTGGTGGCACGTCCGAACGTATTTGAGGAATTTTCGAATTGCAAGGACCACTCTCCATCATTGGATGAGAAACAAGGTGCCTTCGGTTTCGTTCAATCCCAGAACGAACTTGTATGGATGTGTGCCTGACATTGTATTTTATAACGTATTGATTGGTTTCTTATTCAAACATATTTCATTTTGTGGTTGAGAGGTTATCTCTACTTAACACCCTCTTTGAGATGTACGAGTTCAAAGGTTATATGGTTAGTGATTATCAATTATATACTATGAAATGATAGTGTGACATGCTAAGTGTATGCTATCGATGATCAAAGCATAGCTCAGAAAGCGTAGCTTTGTGTAACGAGACTCTGACAAGCCTCATACCCAGTTAAATGACCAAAACAGGAAAGATGCAACAAGGTTATGGGTATGTCATCCTATCTAGATAAAAAGAGTACCATGGTATGGAGGCCACATATTACTTACGTGGTGACTTCTACTTTTCATGGTTGTTGAAGTTGTGGGCCGCATCTTATAGGTTGGTAATGACCGAGAGATTAATACCTAGGAGTACTCGAATTCATCTAGGACATGATGGACCATCCTTGTGTTAGCTGAGAATAATGTGATTTTCGGGGCATTCCTCTATATATGTACCCATCGGTAAGGAAGTTCCTTAGGCTAGTCATTTGATGGAAACCCATTCTATACTACAAGTTTGTATGGTTTTAGTTTAAACCTATATCGATATAATATATGGTACCTATGCCATCTAGGATTTATACATTTATTTGTGAAAGTGTTTTTCACACTATGCACTAATAATAATAAAAGAGAACCTTTAATATCACGCATGTTTGGCTATCATAAGGAGAAACCTTTCCCATGTTTGTGATTGCATTGTGTGTGTATGCCAAGAGACCTTATGGTAACCTCACTTGTCAAAAAATATTGTGAGTTTTATGACTAGTATTCAAAAGGGGAATTCCCATTCCGTGTTATACGACGCGGTCTTATGATTTACCCGTACTTTAAAATAAATGTGAATAACTATTTTTTTGTTTCTCATACCAGTCCCGTGACTGACCTAAAGTTTATCATTTTTCACTTAAGCTCTAGGTGCCATATTTTTGTATGGGCAACCTAAGGGTTCGGTCATAGCAGCATTTTGGAGCACTATCTTTTGTGGAGCACTTAGTTTTGTGGACTATCTTTTGGATCTTAGAGGTAAAGATAACGCTTGTTTTGGATTCACTTTCTTTTTGTTTATTTCCACTATTACTTTTATCTTATAGTTCATGTAACTAGATATGTACATTACTCTGATGTAATTGATGATGTATCTCTGATGTATCTCATATTATGTTATGAGATGTTGTTTTATTTCATTGTGGTTATTTCTAAAGTGTTATAACCTCAGACAACCAGGGATTATGAATTTGGGTCTCCGACATTTGATGCTTGAGTTGTGTCAGATGTCGACTCCCATAGTTTGAAACCTAGGGTCGTTATATCATTAATCTGCATTAGTCGAATTGTGAGTTATCTATGGAATGTTACCTGATTTGGAAAATCTAGTGAAAGAATGCAAAGGTTTGAGTTTGTAATAGTTTTGATCTAGATAAAGCCAATAAAATAATTGTGTAGTCGAATCCCGATGCAGTTAGAAGAGGGAGAAATGTATATATTAGAGTGGAAAGCATGTGGAAACATGTTATTTGTCACCACTGTGAAAAGATGATCACACTTCGAAAAGCTATAATATGCATTCCCCTACAAAAAATAGAATTTAACACAATTTACCTAACCTATCTCCAAAACTCTTGTATTAAAATTTAAAATACACAGCACTACAAATTTGTGGACATATCCATTCAAGGAGAAAGAGACATTTATTTGGAAAAACCAAGCTACACCATTCCGCCAACCAAATTTAAGCATGAAGAGTTATGAGAAAAACAAATGTCTCTAATAATGTTAATTGCATGAACGAAAAGTCACTTTTTTGTATGACAAATTACAACTCTACAAACGAAAATCCAGCTAATAAGGTTAAGCCATGGAGTGATTTTGAGTCGATAAACAGAACAAATGATATTTCCTTGGTCAAGTCCATATATAGGTCCAAAATTATTTTTCACGGTTCCCTAACATAACTTTTACTATGTATTATTAAAGCGGTTAACAATTATATAACTGTTGAGGTGCAAAAATTAATAGCAGGGACATATGGAAAATAATGAGATGAAAAAGCATCATAAAATATGAAAATTTTCTATTTAATGTTGATATATTCCCGTTCTTGTTTAAAAAATATTGTTTGACCTTACATAGAGAAGCCAAAGAATATCATGATTCATGTAGTTAATATCTAGTGACTACCATAAGTTTCTAAGTTCTATCGATTGCTTATGATTTAAATTTGGTTTTTTCTCTCACTTTATTGATTTATTTTAAGAAAGAACACGTCCAATCATTCTTTTTCTCCTAATTTTCCTAATACAGATTCTAAAAGTCTTAATTCAGCGGGTATAGTAGAAACAATGGGGGTATAAAACAAATTTACTACTCATGAAGGTTAAATTCAAAAAGTGTAATAGTCCAAAAATGTTGTGCGCTATAGTGGGGAATCTGATTGGTTAGCGACACTTTAACTGGATGATACATACCTTAGATCGAGAGAAGCTAAAATGATTCCATATGTTGCAATTACATGATGATACCGTGTAATATAAACCATATTTTGTGGAATATTCTTGGTGTATAAGTCCCTAATTTCCATTTACTTTTCTTTTGTTAGTTATTAATCCTTGTCCCTCCAGCTAAGCCTCTGCAACACCATGTCCTTTCTCTCAGCCTTTCGGATCACTCCCCACTTTTGTTATCCTTTACATCTTGCACTAAGCCTCCCTCTTTTTTCAAATTCTTCGATATTTAGGTTGGGCATCCAGATTTTTTCAATATTATAACTGTAGCCTCGTTCGTGCATACTCATGGTAATCCTATATACATCCTGCAAGCAAAACTCAAACACATAGGCTTGTCTCGTATCTTGGAGTAGGGAGGTATATGGCGAAGGGGACAAACTATCTACTCAATCAAAATCTCTTTTAGACCAGGTACAACTTAACCTGCTTAATGATCCATTATCTCCTAACCTCTTTATACAAGAACACAATTCATAAATAAAAATTGATAGATCTTTGCATGAAGAAGCTACATGGAAAGACAAAATTGTATAGATAAGCGTTTATTGCTAGGAGGCAAAACAATGATTTTTATCACAACATCTTGAAGACAAGAAATGCAAGCAATAGGATTTACTCTATCAAATATGGAGACGATATCTCTCACAATGGGCATTACGTGTTGCTTTTGTCCATCACTTCATAGCTATACTGGGAAGCCAAGAGAGCTAGTCTATTGGTTCGAACCATTAACCTTCTATATGTCTTCCTAAGATTTTTTTATAGCGCAAGCCAATCTCCTTTAATAAGATATTAAGGATGTAGGGATTGTATAAGCCTTGTTGTCCATCCTGAAGGAAAGCTCGGGGGATCCTGATGAGTTTATTTCTTGCTTTTCCATATCCTATTGGCATGTAGTCGAAAAAGATTTCCTCAGAACTGTACACGACTTCGTTAGAAAAAATATAGTGCTACCCAACATGAATTTAACCACCAGATGCCCGTCTCTAATATTAAAAGCCTTTCCGATGTTGGCAATTTTTGGCTAATTAGTTGTAGCAACACTAACGTTCATTTTCAACAAGAGCATAGTGGCCATATTACAAAAAAATATAGTAGAAATGTAAAAGAGGAAACAATTTGTTGATAAAATTGATAATTCTGTACAAGTGACTCCGGAATAAATGTACAAGTATTTAACCGAATAATGTAAAATTACATTGTTGCCCTTGTAGTGTTAATATAAAATATTGTGAGCTGCTAGTTTCCTTCATTATTTCCCCAAACAATATATGCTAAGGTTTCTTCTCCTCTTTCATGTCTTATCTGATATCTTTTTCTCTTTTCTGTCTTCTCCAATGCCAACAATCATCATTTCTGTTTTAAATCGCTTAACATTCTTCCTCAAAAAAGCTTTAGTCAAAATATTTGCCTTTTGAAATGTTGCCGACAGATGATTCACCTCTACTTTTCCATTGATTTCTTTCTCTCTCTCGCACGAAGTACAAATTGATCTCTATGTGCGAGTGAAGTACAATATTGGCTAATAATGGAACGATGCTGAGACTGTCATACCAGATTATATGTTTGCTAACTTAGGAGATTCTGATCTCTTTGAGCCATGACTCACTAGCAGTCGAACACGAGATACTTTAGTATTCTACTTCAGTTCTTGAGCGAGAGGTAGTTGGCTACTTTTTGGAGCACCAAGAGATTGGATTTCCAGCAAGATAAATGATGTAGTCAGTGGTTGATCTTTGATCATTCGGATTGGAGGCCAACTAGCATCAAAGAAACCATTAATTTCAATATTTTTGCTTCCTTTTTAATGTATTCCTTGATTTAATGTTCCATTTAGATATCTTAGGATACATTTAGTTTATTTCCATTGTTCTTCATTTGTATTATGCATGAATTAGGACATCTTATTTACACTAAATTATATGTATGGTCTTGTGATAGTAGCATATTGCAGGGCACCCACTGCACTTCTGTATATTTTAGGATCTAAAGATCTTTCCCCTTTGTGCTTAGAAATATGTAGATTGCTCACCATTGACATCGGTAGTGGTTTAGCTTGACCATTTTTTCCTTGTTCAGAATTTTTGAAATATACGTTCTTTGGCATAAAATTATTTCAAAATTTTGATTTTCTATTTACTTTGATGCCAAGAAAGTAATTTAAATATTCCAGTTCTTTAACTAAAAATGATTTATCCAAAAGTCGATTTACTCTGCTGATTTCTTGTTGTTCCCCGTGAGCATGAGGTTATCCACATAAACTAGAATGTATACAGTATGCATATCTTTAATTTTCGTATAGAGCTATGCAGTTAAATCCCCCCTAAATCTCCGTTATAGCCCGTAGCACTCTCTGGCCGCTAGGTTATTTTGATTTAGCGCTGATAAATAGTCGTTCCACTTGATGCCCCGCTATTTTCCGTTGCACCCACAAAATCGACATTATTTAGCACCCGCTTTAGCAATATTAATATACAAATGTTGGTTTGACTAGTTTTCTTTTAAAATAAATCAAAAAAGTTAATGGAAAAGCTAATTTTAAGTCATAAGTGCAAAGAGTTATATAATACTAATTAATATTCGCTTATTCTACACAAACGATGTGAGAATGATAATAATTTAATTTTAATTATATAGTTTTGCATCTAATTAACATTTTTGCACCTCCACTATATCCCCACTATTTCCCCGCTTTATCTCCACTGTAACTTTTTACATCTCTACCGCTATACAACCGCTAAGCGCTTTAACTGCACATGTATACAGTGAGTTATCTGACCTTGCTGAGTGATATCAAGGACTGTTTAATGTTGCTTTTAATTTCTCACTGTAGCGGAAACAAATAAACTAACACGACGGAGACTACCAATCTCTAGACACAACTTTAAGCTTCGATCCAGAATCCTGCTAAATGAAATAATCTGCAAAACCAAAACTACTAGCTCCCCGTGTGGAAAATATGGGAACCCAGAGTTTAGGTGAAAACAATATACTCCGAGTCAGTCATGGGACTGGTGTGAGAACTCGAAACAGTAATTAAACTTTATTTGAAATGTGAAGCATATCATGTGACCACGCCGTATGTCACGGAACGGGTTTGCCCCCATGAATACTAGTGCCTAAACAATAACCATAATAGAGATATGGATCTACAATGCATCAATCAACATGCAATTTTCCAATCCACACATTTAGGCTTAACCCCAAATTTAGATTTTCCAAATCCAATTCACTTTACAGAAATTATTTCTTTGGAATTTATTTCCCGATTTCTTATTTCAAATCATTTTGAAATACATATCTAACTTTTATATCAAAGTAGATTTCACTTCGGGATCTCAAACCAAAATCTTTGGAAATATGAATTCCAAAACATAATAATGCATGCAAACAAGTTTGCAACCAAATATCGCTCTCCCTGTCGACAAGGAAAAGGGTACACACCTTACTAACTAACTAACTATATATATATATATATATATATGCACCTCCCACGATGGAGCAGGCTACACTGACGATTCTCCATTCCACACTCTGGGGAACTACACCACCATCCCACCCATACTTTTAGTCCTTGGGTTACCCGAATCTTTAGCCAGATACTAAATCATTTCATATCCCGAAGTAGGGAAAATCATTTCACAACATAATAATCACAAGTACTTTCCAAAATATAGTACTTTACATTAGCAATTCCCACATATGATCAGTCGCTATTAATCACATAACTTTTGAGCTCGTACGTCTCAAAGAAGGGTGTTAAGCAAGAGAATAAATTCTCCGTCACCAAACAGATACATCATCAATAGCAACTAATCGGTTATGCGGTGCACTACAATGTCAAACACATAATACAATTCCGAAATCATTTCGACAACATCGGGTTTACGCCTCGAAATCCTTTCTGTTTAATAAAACATTTTTATAAAACATTCCCTATCCAAAATCGGAAAATATCTCTTTTCAATTAAGAAAATATCATTTCAAAATCATTCATTAAATTTGAAATGAACTCAATAACTTCGCTAAACAACACATAGTCAAATCGTGAAGTGGTTCACAAGATGTTAGCATACAAATATTTCTACCCAACTCAATGCTAAATATAAAAGCATATTTTGCTTATAAACTGGTCGAGCAAAATCCGAACAACCAATCAATCACAATCAATATCAGAAACCAAGTGTATTTGGTTTATACCAAATTTCATGTTTTGGTAAATTTAATCACCATTTATTCATTCAAATCTAATTAAATATTTATTAAAACTCTTCTTAGTTTTAATCTTCAAAAATCATTACTTAATGATTGTTCAACTTTCTGGAAATTAATCCTGCTTTTACTCAAGTTAAAGAATCAATGTTCTTTAAAAACAAAGTTCACGATAAACCCAAAATCATCTTCCGCCAAAATGGAATCTTCACAGAATTCATAACAGTATATAATCGATATAAATTTCCGTATCAAACTAATACTATATGTGTAATAATGGAAAAGCCTTTTAAATTCCATATAGAGTAACGGTCTTCCTTTACAGAAGCTCATCTCAACTATCACTAAATCGAATCCTATTCAATTCCAATTTAATATACTAAATTAAAAAACTTTTTTTTTTTTGAAAATTCCATTAATCTTATTTAAACGATTATAATTTCCAAATCATATCTTCACTGTTAATTGGGTTAAAGAACGACTATTATTTAAAACATTGTTCACTATAACCCCCAAAAACCAATTTGATATTAAATATAAGGCTCTGAATAGAAATAATATCGACTTATATTCAACACCAAATTCTGAAACCAACACATATCGTATGGGGAATAATAATATATATCTATCTTCCAAACTCCTCCACAATATGCGTATAGTCACAGAATCCAATATTGAAATATCCCGAAGATGATTTCTATTCAAATCCATTCCAATTCATACATAGGAAAATTCTGGTTAGATTAAAACCATTTACAAATCCAATTTATTCATTTAAAAACGTTGGATTATCTTACTAGTTAATAACTAGTTCATTTCGATAAAAATATATTTTTATCTTTCCAAATGTGGAATTTTTCATCCAAATCATTTATTATGATTTTACACAATTTTTCCATATTTTTAATAATTTTATTAAGGCCCTTACAGTTGGTTTTCCAATAACGACCACCGAACTGCATGCATAGCGATCTTTTCTGAAATTGATTTAGACATAATTTAAAATCCAACCGTTAAAATTTAAATCTCTTATATTCATTGGAAAGTTCTTTTCGATACGAACCCTACGGTTCCAGCTTTAGGAGAATCTGACGGTTGGATCTCCCGTTACATCCATTTGAAGTTAATGGTTGAAATTCGCGAACGGTCGCTGTGCGGCTCGTTCTATTCAGGCCATTATAATATATATATAATATATTTCGTCGATTTCCATTTGAAATGTATTTCATAAATTGTTTATAAATTCAATTTAAAATGATTTCAACTTCCATTTCAACTTTAAATCAAAACTGAATATTTCACTACATGACCATTTTATCCATTTCACATATGTGTTAAAAATTATATTTTTAACGAACACATATTTATTCCATTTCATGACCATTTTATATATTGCATATATATGTTAAAACTAATATTTTTAGCGAACAAATATTTATTCCATTTCATGACCATTTCATATATCTTATATATATGATAAAAATTATATTTTTAATGAACAAATATTTATTCCATTTCATGACCATTTTATATATCGCATATATATGATTCATACAATGCCTATATATTTTTCATAACACATATATATTTTTCACAATGCATATATATTTTTCATAACGCATATATATATATATATTATTCACATCGCATATATATATTTTATTCACATCGCACATATATATATTATTCACATCGCATATATATTTTATGCACATCTCATATATATATATATATATATTTTATTCAATTCACATATATATATATATATTTTATTCACATCGCATATATATATATTTTATTCACATCACATACATATATATATTTAATTCACATCTCATATATATATATATATATTTTATTCACTTCGCATATATATATATATTTTATTCACATTGCATATATATATATATTATTCACATCGCATATATATATATATTTCTCATTGCATATATTTATTTTATTCACTCCATTTCACATCACAACATAATACAGTCAATTAAATCGTCCATGGTCTGTGGACGAGGGAGGTGAGCTAACAGGCACCATATACAATTTTTGACAATTAATAGATAAAAATTAATATTAGCAGTTCATATTCGTTGTTATAAAATAAATAATTGTACAAGAATTTTAGTGAGAAGTTCTCACATTGCGTTCCACTCTTCATTCTTTAAATGAAGATTTTAGTACAATTCGGGTTTGAATTTGCCTCATATTCTAATTTGCTCCGTTTCTGCTAGTCAGTCCCATGTTGTAGCGCTCGATTTTACGGTTCCAAGCACTTCGTTTTGTCTGATTCCCTGTCTATTTGCAAAAGTTATGTACATTTAAACCTTAATCACAATAATTACTTGTTAAACAATAATTAATTTAATTACTTAACCCTTCTTCTACCTTCTGAACATCATTCCAAATAAAAACTGAACCCCGTTGCCTTCAACTTCCACCTGCGCCGCCCCAATCCGGTAATCGGACCTCGATCCGACACTTCCACGATCTCCAGCTTCACATCGCCTACCTCCCCCGACTTTCCTGGCCAACTCGACGGCCCAGTCATCCCTGAAATCCGTCGCGAAGCGGTGGCTTTTGAGCCTCGAAATCGAACCCTCCATGCCATGAAAATCAATCATAGCCGCATCATCTTATAGAGCTTGAAACGATCTTTGAATTTTGTTTTGAAGTTGTATCAAATTTCAAAAAGAATTGAAAGTTTTCAAGGGATGAATTCCGGAAAAAATCGCCTCTTAAATTGTTTGTGGCGGCAGATTCTCTGATTAGGGCTAGGATTTTTGAGATAAGGGGTGTATATATGTTTATAATATTTTATTTAATTCGAAAATAACCCGTTCAATCTCCGAACTCCTAATCAAACCCCAATGACTGTCGCCCGTAACCAAATACCCCCATTTCGAACACAATGGGATATGTTTCATAAGCCAATTCGACTATTCGATTAGTTTTTATCAAAATTACAATATAAATTAATGTATATTGAATTTGAACGCACATTTTAATTTACCGGGGCCACATACTGACTCCAAAAACTATAGAAAAATAAATCTAACTATGTTTTGACGATACGGTCCTAACGAAACTAATTTCGTCGAATTTGGAGACCGTTTGAAAAATGGTCATTTTCCAATCAATTAAATTCAAACTGAAAGTACCAAACGCGTTAAATTTACTTCGCTCACATATTAATTCCAAAAATTATGAAAATTGGAATATAGCAATAATTTAACATTCCGGATCCAAAAAAAGTGGTTTAGTCGAAAACGGAGGGCGTTTGCAAAATGGCTATTTTTAAGGGCTTTGTATTATATACAAATATATATAAATTCCATAGTGATTATTTTAAATTTTAAACTGGACATAACTTTCGATTTATATTATGAAATCTGGATTTTTCACATTCGTTAGAAAGATATAATTAAACAGATTCAAATATGTCTGGTTTTACTGAAATTCGATTTATTTTGAATTCTGTACATTCATTTGAAATTTAAAATCGAATTTTCAAACTACCGCGCCATTTCAATCTCTATTTATAATTAAAATAAATTTATACGTTCTAACTTCGATTAAAATAAATTTTTAGTTGTTATTATTTAAAATAAAACATTTTAAATATTCAAAATCCGTTAAAATAGCTAAATAAAATTTTTAAATTGGTCCAGAATTTCCGGGTTGTTACAATCTCCCCCACTTAAAATCTTTTCGTCCTCGAAAAGGAACGGAGCTGAAAGTCGTTTAACTAACCAACTCAACTTTCATTCTTCAACTTTTCAGTTTCTAAGAATTTCTATTTTCTCAAAATTTTGGCTAACATCCTAAACTTTCGAAAAATTTCGCCATAACCTCCTTTGTACGGGGAGACCTTTAAAACCGCAACTTGCCTCATAGGGACCTCATCAATCCAAAAGAAAAAGAAAAAGCCAAGCGGCTTGCCAATCAGCTCATAAAATCATCAAAACCCAACAAATACAGTAAATATGTACCTATTTGTCGGGCATACAATTTTATTCCTCTTCTTAGCTTCCATGCTATGACCTGTTCAATATATACATGTATATGTATGCAATTCCAATCAATTTCCAGTTCAATTCAATATTTGATTCGATTTGGGTTAATTAACTTTCATTCTCTTATTGGTTTTCTTAATCCAATATTTTAATTAGTTAAACTAATAATCAAACAACACAACCAACAATCAATTAGTTGAATAAAATTTTCAAACATATAAATTTTATATACTCAAAAATCATATTTTCTAAGATCGGGTTATATATATATAATCACAAGTACGTTAATTATAAACTTGTCACTCTCAACTCATTCTAGGGCATTTCTAACCCCATCTCTAACGAGTTTCTCATTCTAGGATACTAGTGATCCTATCTCTAATGAGTTTTCTTTCATAGGATACAACTAATCCAATCTATGATGAGTCTTTTATTCTGTTCTAACGAGTTGCACCCCAAAGATTTGAGTTAACCAAAGCTTTGATACCATATGTAGTGGAAACAAATAAACTAACATAACGGAAGACTATCAATGCTCTGGACACAACTTTAAGCTTCGATCCAGAATCCTGCTAAATGAAATAATCTGCAAAACCAAAACTACTATCTGCCCGTGTGGATAATATGGGCACTCAGAGTTTAGGTGAAAGCAATAAACTCCGAGCCGGACAGGGGACTGGTGTGAGAACTCGAAACAGTAATTAAACTTTATTTGAAATGTGAAGCATATCACAGGACCATGCTGTATGTCATGGAACGGGTTTACCCCCATGAATACCAGTGTCTAAACAATAACCAATAATAGAGATATGGATCTACAATGCATCAATCAACATGCAATTTTCCAATCTACCCATTTAGGCCTAACCCCAAATTTAGATTTTCCAAATCCAATTCACTTTACAGAAATTATTCCTTTGGACTTTATTTCCCGATCTCTTATTTCAAATCATTTTGAAATACATATCTAGCTTTTATATTAAAGTAGATTTCACTTCGGGATCTCAAACCAAAATCTTTGGAAATATGAATTCCAAAACATAACAATGCATACAAACAAGTATGGAACCAAATACCGCACTCCCTGTCGACAAGGCAAAGGGTACACACCTTACCAACTCAATATATATATATATATATATATATATATATATATGCACCTCCCACGATGGAGCAGGCTACACCAACGATGCTCTACTCCACACTCTGGGGAACTATATCGCCATCTCACCCATACTTTTAGTCCCTGGGTTACCTAAATCTTTGGCCACATACTAAATCATTTCGTGTCCCGAAGTAGGGAAAATCATTTCACAACATAATAATCACAAGTACTTTCCAAAATATAGTACTTTACATTAGCAATTCCCACATATGATCAGTCACTATTAATCACATAACCTTTGAGCTCGTACATCTCAAAGAAGGGTGTTAAGCAAGAGAATAAATTCTCCGCCATCAAACAGATATATCATCAATAGCAACTAATCGGTTATGCGGTGAACTACAATGTAAAACACATAATAGAATTTCAAAATCATTTCGACAACATCGGGTTTAGGCCTCGAAATCCTCTTTGTTTAATAAAACATTTTTACAAAACATTCCCTGTCTAAAATGGGGAAAAAATTCTTTTCAATTAAGAAAATATCATTTCAAAATCATTCATCAAATTTGAAATGAACTCAACAACATCGCTAAACATCTCATAGTCAAATCATGAAGTGTTTCACAAGATGTTTGCATACAAATATTTCTACCTAACCCAATGCTAAATATAAAAGCATATTTTGCTCATAAACTGGTCGAGCACCATCCAAAAAACCAATCAATCACAATCAATATCAGAAACCAAGTGTATTTGGTTTATACCACATATCATGTTTTGGTAAATTTTGTAATGACCCGGTAGGGATTTGACACCCAAATTCCGTCATTAATACATAACCGTGTATTACCTGCCAAAACTCAAGTATCAAAACCACCAGATAGTTATTAGAAAAAATTTAAAGGGTGAGATAAAAAAAGAAATATTAGAATAGAAGAAGAAGAAGATCCAACACGACACAGAGTCTCACATCACAGTGGAACAAAATATAACATAGAAATAAATCTTTATTGAGAGTTTGAAATTATACTTACAATCATCAAAGTACATCACACATCTGGACAGTTATAACAACTTGTCCTCATATACAACACACAGCAGAATATACTAGATAAGATCATACGTCTGAACTCCTCCAGCCCGTCTTCTGACCCTCGTATTATCGAATAACCTGAACCTGTACAACCCGGTCTAACCCGAGCATTCAAATATCGGGTCAGTCTGGTGGACCAGAGTGAGAAAATCTCGCAAAGTTTATATAACAGCCATCTTGATTTTAAAGTTCAAAAATCCTTTTGAAAGAAAAAGATAATAGTAAGACCAAACCACACATAAACATGGACGGTTTCTACCTTACTATAACCCAAAACGGTTTGAAATCATATCTTTTCTGATATCATAATAGTGTCTAAATACAAATAAATAGAATCTAGCAGAACGCTTGCATCTCACGCTCCACATATATAGTATACAAATAAAACACCGGACGCTTATTGGAGATTGGATTCCGACTCTGACAAGGTATGGAACCACGTGCCGATAGTGTATCTCTAGAGGCGAATACACTTGGTTCAACAAGAATGTCTTGCAACCCGGCCACACATGACCGACCACTCATTTCACTTGAGTGTATTGAATGTATATCACCAACGGTTGGGAGCTACCCACCGTTCCTCGAAAAGGGACAGCATCGATAGATTAAAGAAGAAAAAGGAATTTCTCTACATAGGTGATTATACACCCTAATGGGTGCGACCCACATAGCGATGCTGCCTGCCCGATTTTTGTCATTTCCCGGTTGTGTGGCTTGAGGTTATAATCGACTTTTGGAACATCTGACCACTGTTCACCTCGTCCGTACAAGTCATCCAGGAATAGGATGAACCGAAGGCACCCTCCCACTGCATCCCAAGGATTAGTAGCGAGTAGTCCTTGCAAACCCGTAAAATCCCACTCACGACCGAATCATGTCAGAATACCTCTGGTTGCAACATCAGAGAATATTTGACAAGTAATCCTTCCGCTTATGAAGATCCCCGGTCTTCAATAGCTCCATCTCGATCAGCTTTTGAACATCTTCAACGTTTACGTATTTGCTAGTCTTAATGGTTTTCGAATATAATTCCGATCTCGGTCTTTCCGTACCAACAACGCATTGGCCATGATTTTGATAGTTGGTTACTTAACTATCAAAATAAACAATCATAAAAATAAAATAAATCCATTGGTTTATTACACAGCATCACTTGGCCACTAAAATAATATATCAGTTATAATACCAAAGATAATATATTAGTTTATATATATTCCCAAATCATTTATTTTAAATACTTACAAATATATTAGAATTATATTCAATTTCCAGTTAACTATCGTTTCAAAATATTTTCTATAACATTTCATATTTTCCATAATTGGGAAATCGATTCAACTTATCACTCGTAAAACAATCGTTGCGAAATCCCTCTTTTG
Source organism: Allium sativum (assembly GCA_030737875.1). Taxonomy (NCBI): domain Eukaryota; kingdom Viridiplantae; phylum Streptophyta; class Magnoliopsida; order Asparagales; family Amaryllidaceae; genus Allium; species Allium sativum. The sequence goes on from CM060924.1 coordinate 420,693,357, forward strand.
TTTTGTTATATAAAACAAATTAATCATCACTTACCTTTTTGAATAAACCCATTCTATATTTCATCTCATTACTTTTGAAAATCGTTATATATTAACAAAATTCCTTTTAATTCCTTCTTTACTATGGAACTATCATTTCATATTCTCAAGCCATTCTTATTCCCTTTTATTTAGGAATCCCATAATATATATTTCAAATTATTCAAATTATTATTCCTCAATATTAATCACTTCAAACATCTCCAATCTTACAACTCATATCATCCTCTGGTAATCTTGAAGTTGTTCAAGTTGGGGTATTTTAATTACCTCTCAGACCTTGATCTACCACATTCTTATCATAAGATAAAAATGACTTGTAAAACCCATATTCATTTTTACCTCTTCGCTATTTTATTAAAATCTGGTTTTATAATATCTTGCTTTTGAAATTCCCTTTCTATATATATGGTTATTACTACATTCATTGGTTTAGTAAATGATTAATACACATTAACTTTTTAACTTTAACTCCTTTAAAACTCTTTGTTCCAATACCTAGATTTCTATTTCAAATCATATTACCAAATTCAATTATAGAAATCCCTTTTTCTAATTCTTTAAATCATTTCCTTTGGAGGAAAACGTACTTCAATCTCATCCATTACACCTAATGCCACTATTAAGTAATGTTACTTTACAATTTAATGCTTTAACTCCCCATTTCCTAATTCATTACCCGTTTACACATCTCTGGCTTAATATAAAGCCTTTTCCCATTTCTATTCCCTTTACTTAATCCAACATTTATTTAAGCTTACAATATTCGCTTAAAATCACTTTATAACTTCATTTACCAAATTCTGTTTACATGTAAACCCGTTCATAAACTTCCTTTGATATTTAATTATGTTTTATTTCTGACTTCAGTTTCTTACTTAAATGAACTTCAAATAATTCCTTAAATTAAATAAAGATTATAATTTACTTTATCATTAACTGGAATTAAATTTCCTTTTTAAAATCTCATTAGGTTAAATAATTATTCGCTAAATCATTTCATTATATTAATCGACCCAATCTAATTTAATTAAATAATTAATTACTGATCAAAACAGTTGGCTTGGTAAATCTTAAAACATGATAAACCCATTAATCAAATCTAATAAATCTTTTCATTTTGAGTTAATAAATAACATTTATTAATCCATAAATCTCATTTACATCGATTATTATTAAACAATAATCTATTTCCAAATAATCTCATTAGATTATTTCTTAAGATGATAAATCCTGGTTATTAATCATCAAGTTAATTCCAGCCTACCTGCCCATCAATCTTATTAATATAAGAATCCCCTTTATAAAATTATTCTGTAATAACGGTGAAGCATGTGCTTCGCACATGGTGGAATTTGGTACAACAATAGCGGTTAAAACAAATGATATATATAGTGTTGATTTATTTCCTTTTTATAAACTTCATTTAAAATAATATATTTAAAAATATATATCCAATTATAAAATAAATCTCATCATTCCATTGCTAACGGTAAATCAAAACAGTTTGTGTTTTGGCCATCTGCTATAAATTTCTCAATCAATATCACCACTGGTTAATTAACCAAACAAATGATGAATTCAGATTTAATAATCAGTAACCAATCCAATCATATGTGTTTAACAGTTCCATAAATGATCATATGAAAATAACAATAAATTTGAGGAATCCGGTTGGATTCCTCTAACCTGTCCTTCCCTGCATCTAATGGGTTATCTCAAATACAACAGATCATGATGGATTAATTTAACTAATCACGATCAACCAATAACGACCATTCAATCATCATTTTAAATTCAATTTGTTTATTTTATTATAAACATAATCAACAGAGCAAATTATCAGTTTGGAAATCATCGTTAGAAATAACGATGTTATTCCATTTAAATTAAACAACCGTTTAATTTAAATAAACGATATATAAATATTTAATATGCATCCAGTTAATCAACCAATAATTAGTAGTCATAGCAAACATCTAATAAACCCGACTTATAATCAATATAAGTGGGAAACTAAGTGAGATTAACTCACCTGGATCTGCGTTCTGTAAACAACTCGTTCCAGATAAATTCCAACTCGTTCGATTCAACTCCGCTCCGTACCGTCCTGCTCATGAATACGGTTCCAGACTATTTTGAATTGTCCTATTCTGATAGAATATAAATACGTTGTTAACATATAAATTTTTATTCTATTTTAATAATTAATTAATTTAAATTAATGAAGTAATTACTTGGTTTTAAAATATTGCAGCTCGACTTCTTTATTCACCACTTCGTCCGTATCTTCTCTGTTCCAAATCACGACTGCAAATTCCTGAACACTGGCCAATCGTTTAAACCCTGTCATAGTTTAAATTATTACATGATTATTTATAATTTAATATATAGTATAATTAACTTTTAATTTAAAATAATTTGCACTAATTATAAGTTAGTAAGCCTTACCAGTCCATTGCGTGCGTTACTAGATTGGCTTCCACGTCTTGGTATTCTACGACCTTGTAGACCCACGCTACTCCAATTCGAAACAACTACCATTAATAATTTTTTTCTAGCCCAATCAAATCCTTCTGTGTTAAATTCAAACCCAGCCCACATGTTTAAACCCTTACCCAAATAAAACTGAGCTGTCTTCGTTCATTACCACTGTAATGTCCTGTATTTTTACGGTATTATAATTAATTTGTTTAATTTTTAAATAGTGATTAAGAGAATTAAATGGTCGTTGAATTAAACAATAGTGAATATTTAATTAATATAATAATTAAATAATATATTTAATTCTGAAATAATCAGAATTAGTGAATTGACAATATAATGTGAACTGGACAATTTAAAATATATAATTCAATTTAGAATTTGATTTATATTAACGAAGTTATTTAAATAACGTCAGATGAACGTATAATTATATTATAATTAAAATCGAGCTCGAAATGACGCTGTAGTTCGTAATTTGGTGATTCGAACTTTAAACGAATATACAGTGTCCGTTTAAAGTCGGATTTCTATGAAACAAGAAACATTTAAAGCTGGTGAAGTATATTTTTCTAGTGGAAGAGAAAAATCGGGATTTCGTCGTGTAGATTTTGATTTATGTCCAAATCAAATTTTCGAAAAGTCGTTATGGAATTCCTTTATAATTTATAATGATTTATTTTTATTATAAAAGGATTTTCAATATAAATTGAATACTGATTTAATCTGGATTTGAATATCGAGTTATAAATCCAATTGGAGCTGTATGATATTCTATTGTGAATACATATACGATAATATATATTTATTTATATTAAATTTAATTATTTTTAAATATATTAATATTTAAAAGGGTTTATTTAGAGCTTTAAAAATAGCCAGCTTTGCAAATGACCTCCGTTATTGATGAAACTAATTTTGTTGGATCCGCAATATTAAATTATTGCTAGATTTCAATTTTCGTGATTTTTAGAGTTAGTTTGTGGCCGTACGGATTTTTAATGTGAAAAACAGTCGATATTCTGATGGTTAAAAATATGCTGTGTGAGCAATGGAGTCGGAATTCATCGAAACCAGTTTCGTTGGGTCCGTAATGTTGAACTGTAGCTGCATGCTCATTTTCGTGATTTTTGGGTATTGTATGTGATCACGGGAATTTTTAGAAGGAAAATAATGGTAACGGTACAATATAAATAAATTTAAAAATACATGAAGCTTACACAACAAGCCAGAACTTATCCAATATAACACCCTTACCAACCTAAACCTAATTCCTAATTCCACAGTCAACATAAATTTTCGCCGTCGCTGTTTTCTTCGGGAAAATCATTTCATAAGGGTTTCAAAAATCAACAACAAATAAGATAAATTCCTATAAAAGCTGAGATAAATGTTTTAGGACTCGTGAAGTGATGCTTTTCACTGTAGTATGGTTTTCATTGTGTTCGAGCACAATTTTTGATGCTAGACTTGTTCAACGTTGATCTAGGGTTCGATTTGTAGGAGGATTGAGGAGGCGATGTGTTAATCGAGTGATGGATCCGAGTTTGTGATGTTGAATGGTGTCTTTCGTGAAATTGTTGGAGGTTATCATGGAAAAAAATGTCAATGGATTCACTGTATAATCGCGTGGAAAGGCAGAAGGATGCATTTACTCCTGGTGTTCGAGTTCGATGAAAATGGTATAGAGGAGTAGAGAGTTCAATAAGACAACCGATGGTGATTTTTGGTGATTAAATCGTGAAGAGTAAATGAAGTGATGGAAGGGCGAAAGGCCGGTAATGGCATGGTTCAAAACATGAGGTAGTCGCGGTTTTTCCATTTGGAGGAAGAAGTGGTGGTGCAGATCCATGTAGTCTTGGGCCAAGTGAGAGGATTAAGGCCCAATTATGAAAAGAATTAGTTTTATTTTTTTAATTTATATAATGTGTAAAACAATAATGCTTATAACTTACTCGTGCGTAATCAGAATTTAGCGAAACAAGATCCGTTGGGATCTTATGGACGGTGGCTCCACAATGGAACTGAATGGGAGCGAATCAGAGCTCGTTACAATTTATAGAAAAATAAATTGTCGGTCTGAATCAAGCGATGGTTATCGTTATTAACGATGATCGTCCAATGTGAGTAAATCTCACTAACTCTACACAGTTATATTTTTATAATGTATTTTTTGGAACTAATAAATATTGGTTGATTGCTGTGTGTTACCTGTTTGGTTGAACTGCTAATTGATTGGTTGAAATTACAGATAACGATATATATATATATATATATCATTAATCAAATATCGACTCTGCTTATCAGAATATTTCAAATTGAAACGAAATTGATGTTGATGATATTGTTTAACATCTGTGATGCAGGGAAACAGGTTGGAGGGATCCAACTAGATTCCTCAATATTTATAATACTGTTCTTTTCATATATTGTAACATATGATGTGATATATAAACTATTGTTGATTATGTGTGTTTGAATGATATCGATCATTGTATTTGGTATTTTAAATACCATAAGAAATACTGGGATGTAGAAAAGGGGATTTTCAAAGTGTATTTTGAAAATAAATTATTTATATAAAATCATTGGATTTTATATATAAAAGGAAAAGGATTTGTTTAAAAGAAAATAATTATAAAATCAAAGGAGTTATAAAAGAAATATTTATTTGTTAAATAAATAGAACTGAAAAGGAATATTTATTTGTCAAATAAATAGAATTGAAAAGGGAAATATTTGTAAAACAAATAGAAAAAGGAAATATTTGTAAAAAAGAATAGAAAGGGAAATATTTGTAAATCAAATAGAAAAGGAAATAGTTGGAAAATAAAAGGAATTACTTATAAAATCAATGGATTTTATATAAAAAGGAAATATTTATTTGTTAAGCAAATAGAATTATCAAAAGGGATTTATTTGGTAGATAAATAGATTATAAAAGGAAATACTTGAAAAATGAATAGAATAGTATAAAAAGGGAATTTTATATTTGAAAGGTTTAGACTCGTGCTTCACACACGGGTATAGGATGATATGGATTTAAAGCAAAGATTTTAAATAGAATCTGTTCTAACTGATAGATTGAGAAGATTAATTTATAAATAATATTTTATAAATTAAATAAAATGTTTATCATTGGATAAATAGAATATATAAGTCAGGACTTATATAGAGAAGTAAGAATCGATTTCAACATCGATATTTGAAACTAAATATGGACATAGAGTTAATCAAAGGAGTTAATCAAAATGTGTTAATCAAATTGAGTAAGAGGAGTTAATCGGTTAGAGTTAGAGTTAATCGATTAGAGTTAATCGAAGTAGAGCTATCGAATATAGTTAATCGAAGAAAGGAGTTATCGATTATAGTTTATTCGAAAGGGGTTATCGAATATCGCTTATTTGAAGTAGAGTTATCGAATAGAGTTAATTGAAGAAAGGAGTTATCGAATATAGTTAATCGAAGAAAGGAGTTATCGGTTATAGTTTATTCGAAAGGAGTTATCGAATATCGCTTATTCGAAGTTGAGTTATCGAATAGAGTTAATCGAAGAAAGGAGTTATCGAATATAGTTAATCAAAAAAAGGAGTTATCGATTATAGTTTATTCGAAAGGAGTTATCGAATATCGCTTGTTCGAAGTAGAGTTGTCAAATAGAGTTAATCGAAGAAAGGAGTTATTGAGTATAGTTGTTTCGAAAGGAGTTAATCGAATATAGTTTATTCGAAAGGAATTATCGAATATCGCTTATTCGAAGTAGAATTATCAAATAAAGTTATTCGAAGTAGAGTTATCGAATATAGTTTATTCGAAAGGAGTTAATTGAATATAGTTTATTCGAAAGGAATTATCAAATAGAGATTATTCGAAAGAGAGTTATACGTTGAAATTTGATTATATCGATTTCGGGAAAGTAATATTAACTTTCCGTTTTTAATCAAGATTTTTTTATTTATAAGTTGTCTATTTAATTATTTAGTTAAATTAAGGAATAAAACTTATATTCTGAAGTTAGATATTTCAGAAGTAGGGATTATAACGCTATAGTTATAATCAGTGTTTCAATAAAGAAGTGAATTCGTAAATAGAATCTGAGAGTTACGTAAGGAGGTTGTTGAAGATCAGAAGTTGGACTTTGTCTATTTCGAAGTTAGAAATGTTTTTCAGTTAAGGTCTGAGAGGTAGTTATACCCCAACTTGATTGGCTTCGTTTTTAACTAAGGAATGATTAAGGTTCGTTACTAAAGGTTGGTTAAGTGAACTTAGTTAATCTGTGTAATGTTTTGAGTTGGCATAGCGATGTTTTATTTAAACATCTGTTTAAATCCAATGGAAGAGTTTTGGAAATATTTTCCAAATAAGAATCAGAAATGTTTTGTAATATAGAAAATAAGAAAGGGAAGTAAACATGGAAATGTTCTCCAATGATTAATATCGTATATTTTCTAAATTTAGAAAAAATAAAATTTATATATATAAATATATATGGAAACAGGAAATAGAGAATGAATAAGTTAATGATAAATTAATTTAAGAGATAAATGTTCAATGATGATTGATCGATATAATTTCCATCTGGAAATAATATCATTGGTTGCACACGTGTTTTTCTTTGATAGTTAACTCACCGACTATCGAAGTTTTTGACCATTTTTCCGTGTTAATATGGAGAGATCGGGATCAGATTCATGACCTGAAAACCACTCTGTATGGACGTTAGTGTTGAAAATAAAATATGATGAAGAAAATTGAAACAAAGTTATGTAAGGGCTGTTCTGACGATCCTAGATAGCAATTGCCTAAGATGGATTTACAGAACAGTGCCTTCGATTCGTCCAGTCCCAGGACGACCTGTATGGAAGAATGTCTGACAGAGTATATTTAATAGATCGCGTAAGTTGATCTCTTCAAACGTATGTACGTTTGGTGGAGGAGGAATTCATTTTTCTTAGCTGTATACCCATGGTATTTTTGGGGAAATCAATTTGTGATTTGGCGGGTATGACGATGTGACATTCAAAGTGAATAATTGTGTGATCTGTCAGAGATAAGCGTGGCCTCTAGCATCACAACCGGGAAATGACAAAAATCGGGCAGGCAGCATTGCTAAGTGGTTGGCTGCCAATTAGGGTGTACTATCACCTATCTAGAGTTATTCATTTCATTCTTTAATCTATTCGGTGCTATCCCATTCGGGAAACGGTTGCTGATCCCAACCGTTGGTGATATACATTCGATACACTCAAGCAAAATGAGTGGTCGGTCATGTGTGGCCGGGTTGCAAGATGTTCTTGTTGAACCCAGTGAATTCCTCTCTAGAGGTACATTATCAGAAGGTGGTTCCATACCTTGTGATAGTTGGAAATCCGTTACCCAATAAGTGCTCGCAGTTTTGATTGTATACTATATATGTGGAATGTGAGATGAAAGCATTCTGCAAAATGATTATTATATTGTGGTTGATAGACACTATTATAATATCAATGAGTTTTTGATATAAAGATTATCATTTCTTTAAAAATGATTTGAAAGTTAAATCAAATTGATTTGGATTCTCATAAGGGAAAAACTCTTTCCGTTATACGGCGTGGACTGATGAGATATCGTTTAATTGCTCAAACAGTTTTAAATTTTTTTACTCACACCAGTCCCATGACTGACCCAGAGTTTGTTTTGTTTTGTTTTCCCTAAACTCTTGGGTGCCCCACTTTGTAACACCCTACGTCCATTAATGTCACTCTCAAAGGGAATGCATTAACTTTCATGGATTATTATTGGTGTATAGAATGGAATATAACAAGACAGATACATACATTGGTACTTGAAAATTTTAAAACAACTTTTATTGTAGCGGAGAAATAGTTTGGTTACAACAACATCAAAAACCAACAATAAAACCAAGTACACTTAATATCCATCTTGACAAATTGTTTTATGAGTAGATAAACTAAAAAGCATAACCCCAACATAAGTAGCGATAAAAGAGATAAGCTGAACTTTACTTTCAACAATCCAAGCACTTCCAAAAGAGAGAGAAAGAGATCCAAATCAAGCTCCACTAGCACTGGTCCCACCCTGAGAACCTTGGGGGGGGGGGGGGAAGGAAGAAAAGAGGCGAAAACAAAGGGGGTCAGACATAAAGTCTGGCGAGTCCAATAACTTTAACAATATAACTATAAAAGTAATTAGGATAATACATAAACTGGTAAAACAAGGAATGACTGTGAAACAAATGGGCATGACAAAACCAACAAGAGGAATAAGATAACGTTAATTGCGTTCCTAATCACTATAGGATAATTACTATACTGCACCAATACTAGTCACCCTAAAAGTTGATCCCGCCTACTTAACATAATAATCATAATAGTAGTTTTGTGTACCCCTAGCTGTCTTCATAGGTGCCGCTTGCCCCTATCTCCACTAGTTGTACCCACTATCCCCATGCGATCGGCTCCCTAACTCATAGACACCCGTGCTGGTCCCACATTGGGGTGCATCACTCCCCAAAGTGGCAACTCGATATCACTAAAGATGCACGGCTTATATCTACACGATGCAACAACGTCTTATCTACCAGCCCGGGCCCACGCATGCACATGACCCCGTTGGACTTGCGTTGCCACTGTTAACCCGTTTTGGTCTCTTACAATCAAAACTAGTAAGTGTGTCCCGTCCTCGACCTAGTTCGAGCTCACAAAGGTACTTAATGGGTTACTGGTTTGAAAAGGGTCCCCATACTTGACACAAGCTTTCCACCCATGCTTGGTCCCCACTAGGATTTCCCACTTAACCCCTTCTTATTCATGTCTTCTTACATGTTTCAACTTGGTTAAGTGTTTCTAATCGTATTTCACATGTCACCCATGTCACCCACTTAACTCCATATCCCACTACATGTTTATCTTGGTTAAGTGTTACTTAATTTATTATAACTGTAACCTTGTAAGACCTCCCACATTAGACTACCGTTTGCAGTTGCTGGATTTGTCGGGCGGGTCCGGGCAGTCTTATACCGCAAACGAGCCTAACCTCGTGTCTTTACAATTGTTACGCATTTAATTTATGCCTTTGAGCCCTCACATTAGACTACCGTTTGTAGTTGCTGGATTTGCTGGGCGGGTCCGGGCAGACTTATACCACCAACGAGCCTAACCTCGTATCTAGGCGTTTACTATTACACATAATTATTTCACCCCAATATGAATTAATTATCCCTATTCAAATTGTCAATAATTTCCAAATTAATCTATGTCCATAATTGTCACCTAAATTATGTCCATAGTTTTCAGGTATATAAATTATACTAATTAGTGTCTCAACTAATTATATGACTTTAAAGCCATTTTATGCCAATTCTCAATATGTATACTTAATATTTTCCCAATGTCCCCACGCCGTTCGTACGTTTAATATGAAATATGTTAGACTCGCAAATAGTCTAACTCATAAAATGAAAAGAAACATCACAACTTGCATAACACATAAAATAGATCTAACTTGTAAATAAGAATTATAACATAAATTTGCATAGCCAATAACTTGCATAAGCAATGGACATATAGAACAAAATTTGCATGACCTATGTACTGCCATGGATCTAAATATAGATCTAAACATGAAATTGTGAACTTGCATATATGAATATGGTTTTCACCTAAACTTGCATATGGATTCCATACAAACTTGCATATGAATTTAAACATGTAAACTAATATCACATGTTTTACATATAAACTCGCGTATATATACACACACACACACATTTGATTCACACATAAACTTGGTATAATTAGCATACAGACTTGCATATGATTCACATATAAACTAGCATATGATTTACATCCAAACTTGCATATAAACTGATGTCATAAAATGAATCAAGTTAAGCATATGTGATTGGACATATGAAATAGATCCACTAACATAAGTTAACAAAACTGTCATATGTTCACAAAAAGACGATAACAAAATTAAGTAACGTCACATGATTCAACAGGCATGTTCTCATAATCCAAATTATAACTCATCATAATTAGTTTGTTAATTATTTTGTGAAAGAAATTGTACTCACAAAGACGGATTATAGAAGAGAATAATTCGTTTGTCGTTTGTATTAGAATCCTGACTTGCAATTCCTAAGCTTTAAGAAGAAGATGAACTATTCCAGTAGCATAAGGACGTCTTTAACTTATTTTAATTAGGATTGAGGCAGCATAGCGTTACAATGGTGTGGAGAGAAAGTGAGGTTTGGGGGTGTTTAAATAGGTTAGGAGCCAAAGAATCTGTCCAGAAAACAAGTCCAGGTGCAAAATCTCGAATCTGCCTCGGATCTGACCAAATCAAGGGAGGTCGACCCCTAGGTCGACCTGTATAGGGGAGGTCGACCCCCTGGTCGACCTGGCCTGGAGCGGGAAAAATCCCGCCCAGCCCGCTTCTGTGTTTTCATTTGAATTTTGAATTTGAATTCGAGCTGCTTTAATTTATTTAAATCCCTGAAACTTCTGAAGGCATAACTTCCTCATACGAAATCTGTTTTACGAATACTTGGACTCTATTTCAAGCAGAATTCTAAGACGAACGCAATAGCGTAACGCATTTTCCTTAATTCTTCTCCTATAAATTAAATGTTCTCAAATTTGTTAATTTTAATATTTAAAATTACGGGGTGTTAAATTCTCCCCTCCTTAAAGGATTTCGCCCCCAAAATCTCCAAGTTAAGGAGAATGTATATCCTACCATCCAATCATACATCTACTCAATCATCAAACACAGGCATCCATTGTCCTTAAAAGATTTCTAATGCCGTATGAACATATGCAAAAAGTGTGTGTATATGTTCCTTATCTAATGAAAAATCAGGCGGTCTACTGATTCAGTTGACCTCCTTAACGCGAACCATGATAGTGCCATGCATCCATTATGTATGCAAAAGAATCCTAATGATACGTATTATTTCTACATGCGTGCACAACCATTCATCTAAATGCAACATCCATATGATAACACAACAATTATACATCCATTAATTTAAATATGCACACATATTTATATGCAATATGAAAGTGATTGAGCCGATCTAATGCCTAATGTGCGTGTACATGCATACACGAGCAACCGCTAGCAACCACTTGCATCCATTTGCATCCACCAAACATAACATGTCTCAAACACATGTTTATAACCATAGGGTTTTTACTAACTAAAGATCGAAGATATCATCGCAAAGACATATTAAACGATAGGAAAAGTATCAACAAAGTAGTAGAAAAAGGAGAAGTTAAAAACATACCCTTAAAAAGGAAAGGGTACAGCGTACGCATCTTGTTTTCCGTCTCCCAAGTCGCGTCTCCTTGATCATCTCCCCATTGCACTTTGACCAACTTGACCTCTTTGTTGCATAGCTTTTTGACCTCCAATCGGAGAATGCATGTAGGAGCTCGTCTAACCGTGACATTTCTCTCTACTTCCACTTCTTTGAGCGTGCTTGGCTCCACCACTTCCGCCGTATCATGTAAACACTTACATAAATGCGAAACATGAAACACGTCATGAACACCACTGAGCTTCTCTGGCAACTTTACTCTATACGCCATCTGCCCAATCCTCTCTGTAATGGGAAAGGGTCCTACGAACCTCGGTGCCAACTTCCCTACTGATCCAAAACGGACTACGTTTCTCAGTGGTGACACCTTAATAAAAGCCATGTCCCCAACATCGAACTTAAGATCGGTTCGTCTCTTATCAGCATATGAGTTCTATCGGTCCTGCGCCGTCTTCATTCGCCGTCGAATCAATTCTATCTTCTCCAAAGTCTCCCTAATCATGTCAGGTCCAAGCAAAACCTTATCCGTAGATTCCCACAAACAAGTAGGTGATCGGCATGGTCATCCATAAAGAGCCTCAAAAGGTGCCATGCCAATGCTAGCCTGAAAGATGTTATTATAGGCGAACTCCACTAATGGAAGATGTTCTTCCCATGTTCCTCCAAAGTCTTAAGATGCATAGCCTCAAAAGATCTTCTAGAATCCAATTTACTCTCTCGGTCTGGCCGTCCGTCTGAGGGTGATAAGCGGTACTTAAGCACAATTATGTTCCGACTGCCTCTTGTAAGCTCTTCCAAAACTCGCTAGTGAAAATGAGATCTCTATCGCTCACAATGCTAGAGGGTATGCCGTGCAGACGAACTATCTCTCAAAAGTAAACAGATGCTAACCAAGCAGCGGTCCTCCTACTTTTAACAGGAATAAAATGGGCACTTTTGGTAAGTCTGTCTACAACTACCCAAATCCTCGTATTACCCTTCCTTGATTTTGGAAACCCGTCTACAAAATCCATGGAAACACTTTCCCATTTCCACAGCGGAGTCTCTAAAGGATGGAGCAAACCACCGGGCTTCTTCTGCTCCGCCTTGACATGCTGGCACACCAAGCATCTAGAAACGAACTCAGCCACGTCCTTCTTCATTCCGACCCAAAAGAAAACTCGCTTCATATCCCTATACATCTTATCACCACCGGGATATATGGTCATCTTAGAGCGATGTAAGCCTTCAAGAATTGTCTTCCTCAAGCTCTCGTTTTGTGGCACGCAAAGTCTCCCATCTCTATGCAACCAGCCTCTCTCATCTATAGCATAACTATTAAGATGACTCGAAGACTCCCCTCGTACAAGCTTGCCTACTATCTCAACCAACTGTGGGTCATCTCGCTGTGCCTCTCCAACCCGACCAAAAAGTGTAGGTTGTACCTCTAGCGATGCCAACAATCCGGGTACATAATCGACAGAGGGTCTGAAGTCAAAGGTAGATGTATACTCCAAACTTTTCCGTTCTACGAACAAAGGACTCAAAGTCAACTTCTTTCTACTTAAGGCGTCAGCTACAACGTTACCCTTGCCAGGGGTATATGTGATCTCAAAATCGTAGGATGTAAAAAACTCCATCCACCTCTGTTGCCTCAAGTTTAGATCTTTCTGAGAGAACATGTACTTTAGCGACTTATGGTCTATATACAACTCAAACTTCTCGCCAAGCAAATAATGACGCCATGACTTAAGCGCAAAAACTATGGCAGCCAACTCTAAGTCGTGGGTAGGGTAATTCTTCTCGTGGACTTTCAACTGCCTTCCACCATAGCATATCACCCTTCCCTCTTGCATTAAAACTGCGTCAAGCCCTGTCCCGCAAGCATCGGTATATACTGTGAATGGCTTACTCTCATCTGGAAAAACTAAAACTGGAGTTGTCATCAAAGCCCTCTTCAATCGTTGGAAAGCATCGTCACAGTCAACATTCCATGGAAAAGTCAAATTCTTCTTCGTCAACCAAGTAAATAGGGCTGATATCTTCGCGAAGTCCTTAATGAACTTCCTATAATAACCAGCCAGCCCTAAAAAGCTTCTTGCTTCTATTGCATTCTTAGGAATCTTCCAATCTTGGATTGCCACCACATTTGCGGGATCCACAGCTATCCCTTCCTCAGAGACCACATGTCAAAAGAACCTCACTTCTTTTCTCCCAAAATGGCATTTGGAGAACTTAGCTTTGAGTTGATGCGCTCGTAGGGTCTCTTAGACTTCCCTAAGATGTAGGGCATGCTCTTCCTCGCTTCTAGAGAAAATCAAGATATCACCCACAAAGACTACCACAAACTTGTTTAGAAACTCCCTAAACACCGTACTCATTAAGTAAATGAATATGCGGGTGCATTCGTCAAACCAAAAGGCATGATGAGCTACTCGAAGAAACTGTCAGGAGTTCTAAATGCAGTCTTATCTATGTTGTCTTCAACCACCCTTAGCTGATGAAATCCTGTAGCCAAATACAGCTATGAGAAAACCGAAGCACCAACCAACTGATCGAATAAATCATCTATCCTCGGCAATGGGTGTCTGTTCTTCTTTGTGAGCTTATTCAGCTCTCTATAGTCCACGCACAATCTAAGTGAACCATCATCCTTCATCGCAAAAACAACTGGAGCACCCCATTCCGAAATACTTCTTCTTATGAACCCATTCTCAAGCAACTCTTTCACTTGCTTACTGAGTTCTCTTCTCTCCCTCGGAGCCATGTGGCGCACTGGTAATGCAACTGGCTTTGCATTATCTACTAGGTATATACGAAAGTCTATCTCGTGCCTCGGGGGTAAACCCCAAACCTCATCGAAGACGTCACCATATTCACGGACCACACGAACAGATTCCAAGTCATCATTGGACGCATCCAGAGATTCTAGGTAGTTAAGCATCACCGGACCTCTAGGGTCAAAAGAAATATCAAGGGTCTTGCCACAACGAGTCAACAATCTAACTATCCTTCTTTCACAGTCTAGGATGGCACTGTATCTGGGTAGCCAATCCATGCCTAGAATCAAGCCGTAGCCTATGAAGCCAAGAACGAAGGCATTGCATTCAAACCCAACACCCAAGATAGACACTCTCAAATCCCGACAAATCATTGAAAGATGAGCCGAACCACCAATAGGATTTGAGACTACTACGGGATCCGTAACTAAACTAGTATTTAGGTGCAGTGTTTCAACTAACGAAGCAGATACAAACGAGTGTGAAGTGCCATAATCAAACAAAGTATGAACAGGATGATCAAATAGAAAAACCAAACTTTCAACAGAAATGTTTCTACCTCTCTCCTGTCCTGGTCCCATGAGAGCATGAACATGCCTTCCAGAAGTAGACCCTGCCCTCTGCCCTTGCCCTTGTCTTCTCGGGCAGTCTTTAATCAGATGTCCTGCCTCACCACAGTTGAAACGACCAGTCTTCTTCTTCTTCCTACAGTCCTTGCTCAGATGTCCTGGTGTTCCACAATTAAAGCACCTTTTCTTTTCTTTGCTATTTTTATCCTTACTACCTTTCTTGGGTTGCTGCTGTGATTTCTTTGGATCCCCATTCTTCTTCAGTGCCTTATTAGCATTATCACCTTTCTCCTCTTCATGCATAAGCGCCATGTCAACTAGTTACTCAAAGGTAGCCCCCATAGGAATGTGGGTCATAGCCAACCCGTGTAGTGGCTCATTCAAACCTTTAACGAATCTCAGGGCCTTCTTATCAGGTGTGTTCACCATGTCTAAGCCAAATCTCGCCAACTGATTGAACTTGTTGACGTACTCCTTTACTGATAAATTCCCCTGCTTCAATGCCAAGAACCTCTCTATGTATAAATTCTCTTCTACTCGTGAGAGAAATTTCATCTCAAACTTATGCCTGAAATCCATCCATGTCTCCACTGGACACTCTCCATTCGTGACCACCCACCAAAACGAGGCTTCGTCCTTTATTAACCAAGCAGCTAATTGGACCTTCCTTCCATCTTCTATCTCAAAGATACCAAACAAATATTCCAGCTCCTTAAGCCAATTTCGAGCTTCAACAAATGTCTCTGACCCTTGAAAAGGTTTCCTGCCAATTGCCAGAAAGTCCTTGCATATCTTCGAAAAAGTATCAACGCGGGGAGGGGGAGGAGCGGCTGCAGCTAGGGGAGGAAGAACGTTTGTTGGGCCTACGGCGGTGGCCCCAGCCTCTAGATATCTTCTGAACTAGGCTGGTATCGGTATGCCCTCGGGTATCTTGGGTTCCCCAGACATGCTGAAAAAGAAAAAAGAAGAGATTCAAATCGGAGAATCGAAGGAAAGAAATATGGCTCTTGGGGGTTATGTTTTTTTTAAAAAAAACTTTACTGTGATGAACCCAAACTTCCATAGAATGAAAGTAAGGAATGATCATTTGGAATACAACATAAATACAATAATACATATCACAGATACAACATAGCATAGGAAATTCATTGAGTAACAACATCATAACAGCGGAAATATAATGTCATTAACCACAGAAAGTCCACAGTCATAGAATTCTAAATTATTACATCAAGTTTGCAGAAAGAGAAATAAGTTCCAACTCCAACTTAAACAACGTGAAATGAATAAAATGTCTGAAATTAAAAAGAGAAAAATGCAATAGCAGCAAATGATAGATGTCTTCAAGCTCCAAGTCATCACCTCTTCACAAAAGCAAATCCAAGAAAGATAATAAGCAGCTCCAAAGAAAAGACTCCAAGCGAAGAATAAACCTATTTACTTGGCTGCCCATGTAGAAAGGAGGGCACCCGAGTTTGCAAAAAGGTGGAAACAAACAACGGGTCAGTCCTGGAACTGGTGTGAGAATTCTTAACTAATTAATCACTATTAATAGGACAAATTCAAAGACCTCGCCGCTAATGCGGAACGGGTTTATTCCAATGGATTGCCATGCATAAAAGTGTCAGAACAAATGATAAGTAAATCGTACAACAACGTTATGCTTTTGAGAAAATTGGAATCACCATAAGACCCAGGTCCCATCACACAATGCAACACAAACCAGAGGATAGGGTTTTATTTTATAGTGATTAAACATGCTAAATACGACAAATACGAGTTTAATATTATTATTAGTATATATCAAAACATTTCAAAGTAAATGTATAAGTCCTAGGAAGAATAGTATCCCATACTACTATGCCTCCATACTAGTAATAAAATCAAATTCGTAGGGTCTATTTGGATTTTGGTTTCCATCATGAGTCAAGGCTAGGGAGGAGCTCCTACCGATACGAGACACTCTAGCTAATGTCTCAGGATCCCCCGCAGTGAACCCTTGGATAGCTGCAGGGCCGGTCCACCATACGAGTTGCGGATTAGTTATTCCTGAACACACGTTTCCCAGTCCTATAGGACCTATCATCCGAGGCGCCTCATTCCATCATCCACATAAGTAAAATGTTGGGCCGTGTTAAAGCCCAATCACCACTTCTAGCTAGAAAGAAACGTGCTGCTCTCCCTGCGTTCCCTTCTCTCGTTTTAGACTCCGTTAGTGTGTGAGGCTCGCGAAGTCACGCTGTACAGAAAGCTATGCCTAAACAGGCTATGCTTTAATCATCCGACAAGGCCTGCTCTTCAACAAAACCTTGATCCTATGCATCATAGCATGCCACATCATCACTCCATATCGCACTACCAATCCTTTGAAGAAATATATGAACGAGTGTTAAGCAAGAGAATAAATTCCCCGCCACCAAACATCCATACATTCGACAAAAGATCAATAACATGATATTTGATAGAGTATGATGTCAGACACACAATCCATTTATTATCTTATGCTGGTCTGAGCGAAAGCCAAACCCGTGAAATCAACACGTACGTTTGGGCAATGACCATGACCCTTGAAATGGGAGCAAGTTAAATCAGGGCCTCAATCGTTGTCCATTCGAGGGAATATTTACGGTCTTCATACGCCATCTTTAAACTTCCATTAACGTCGTTTGATTATTTAGAATGAGAAAACTCGGACTTCCCAAATAATCCTCGTACATATATATATATATATATTTAAAATCCTTCTTATTCGTTAATAATGTTTTTCTTAACGATTCATTCCTATTTTAATTATTTAAAATAATTAAATTTTAATTAACGACGTTTCAGGTCAATGGACGACCCTGGCTCTGCTTTCTACAAATTTTGATTTTCACATTCCTCAAAATCTAACCGTTGGATCATAACGTATCTCATATCATTGGAAAGAATTTTCCGAGACGGTCCTAATGCTTTCAGTTCTGGGAAAATCCGATGGTCGGATCTTCCGGTATAATCGTTTAAAGATACGATTTCAAAATGTGAACTACCACGCTCGATTCAATAAATTTTAATTATATTTATATAAAAATATATAAATATAATTCTCCTAACCCTTTTATTTACATAAAAAGGTAAATTCCATTTTTACGTGGAATTCATTATTTTAATTACTCTGTAAATTTTCAATGAACATACCTAACTTTTACCTACGTATGAAAATGTAAATTTTATTCCACAATGTAAAAGTTCATTCTTTTATTGTATATAAAAATGCAATTTTATTTGCGATGCCAATTCTCATTTTTATAGAAATGTAAATTGTCTATACAATGCAAAATCTACTTTTCATTTACATCCTAAAAATATAACTTTAATTTCATGTCACATTCCTACACCTTATTTACATATAAAATGTAAATTTAATTTACATGTCAAATTCTTATATCTTATATCATATATAAAATAAATAAATTTTATTTTTAATGTTCATTCTCATCCTATGTTACACATATAAAAAAATGTGAATTCTATCATACGATGTAAATGCATCTTTTAATTACATAGGAAAATGTAATTTTTATCCTACGGTGTAATTTCCTACATTCATTACATATAAAAATGTAATATTTAACATACAATGTAAATTCATGTCTTAATTACAAAGAAAAATGTAATTTTTAACATACGGCATAATTCCCTATATAATTTACATATAAAAATGTAAATTTTAACATACGATGAAATTAACATGTTAATTACAAAGAAAAATGTAATTTATAACATACGGCATAATTTCCTATATAATTTACATATAAAAATGTAAATTTTAACATACGATGAAATTCACATGTTAATTACAAAGAAAAATGTAATTTTAACATACGGCATAATTTCCTATATAATTTACATATAAAAAATGTAAATTTTAACATACGATGAAATTCACATGTTAATTACAAAGAAAAATGTATTTTTTAACATACGGCATAATTTCCTATATAATTTACATATAAAAATGTAAATTTTAACATACGATGAAATTCACATGTTAATTACAAAGAAAAATGTAAATTTTAACAGAAGGCATAATTTCCTATATAATTTACATATAAAAATGTAAATTTCAACATACGATGAAATTCACATGTTAATTACAAAGAAAAATGTAATTTTTAACATACGGCATAATTTCCTATATAATTTACATATAAAAATGTAAAATTTAACATACGATGAAATTCACATGTTAATTACAAAGAAAAATGTAATTTTTAACATACGACATAATTTCCTACATAATTTACATATAAAAATGTAAATTTTAACATACGATGAAATTCACATGTTAATTACAAAGAAAAATATATTTTTTAACATACGGCATAATTTCCTATATAATTTACATATAAAAATGTAAATTTTAACATACGATGAAATTCACATGTTAATTACAAAGAATTTTTTTAACATACGGCATAATTTCCTATATAATTTACATATAAAAATGTAAACTTTAACATACGGCATAATTTCCTATATAATTTACATATAAAAATGTAAATTTTAACATACGATGAAATTCACATGTTAATTACAAAGAAAAATGTAATTTTTAACATACGGTTCTAATTTACATTTTAATTACATAGAAAAATGTAATTTTTAACATACGGTTCTAATTTACATCTAAACTACATATAAAAATGTAATGTTTATTTCAATGCAAATTCATGTCTAAATTTACATTATAAAAATGTAAATTTTATTTTACTACAAATTCCTAATTTTATTTACATTAAAAAAATGTAAATTTATATACACACAACATTCCTACCTTTTTATATCATAAAAAAAAATGATGTAAACTTTATTTACTATGTTGAATTGATAATCTAGATCAATTCAAATAAAAAGACGAATCTTTATTTTCCATGTTGAATTGATAATCTAGATCAATTCAAATAAAACCAAAGCACTAACATAACGATGGCAAACCATGTCTCTTTTATTATGAATCGATAAGTTTGATTAATTCAAATCATACAGAAGCGATAACATAAGAATGTCACAATCATATTTCTGTTATTTTGAATTGATAAATTAGATCAATCCAAATCAACACAAGTGATTACATTAGAAGTGATAATCATACGAATCTAAACTATCCATCATAAACACATACCAACCATCATCAAATATGACAAAACAAAATATATCTGTATCGTAAGCATGATATTATTACATCGCAAACAAAATAATTTAATTAATTAATAACTTTAAACAAAGAAATCTCACATTCGTTCGCGATTTAGTCCAAAATTCCAATAGTCCAGAATTGTCTCGTCTCAGTCAAGGAACGTAGATCTTCTCAATATGATCCCAATGTTTCTGAAATATTTAAATTTCGAGTTCGAACGAATGAGTTATGGATTAAACAAGGTTAATAATCAATTTAGAAATTTAATTAGTAAAAGTGATTAAGGTTTTAAACCTTCTTCCTTCTCAGAAAACAAGGTCGTGAGTTTTCAGAAAGCTTCAATTCTTTGAATCCAAGTTTCAGGAGATTGGGTGCACGGATTGAGGTGCCGCTGGTTGGAGGTGGTCGGCCTTGGAGGGGGGCACGTGCGCCTGGCGTCGTGGGGGGTGCGGCTGCACATGGTGGGGCCGGCGGCGGCTTGAATGGTCGGGCTTTGGAGGCGCGGTTCTTGGAAACCGGGGCACGAGAGAGGTTGATTCGGGTATGAGAATGGAGAGGAGGAAGAACTCTTCAGAAAACTCCAAAGGAGTATGGCTTAGTTTGGTGTGTGGAGAGAGAATTTCGTGGAGGAAGAAATGAAAGGGGTGGCGGCTTCAGCTGAATGGGAATGATGGAGGAACAGTCACCGTATTTTATAATTAGGGTATTAGGGTTATTTAATTATTAAATTTTTAATTAGCCCAAATTAAGCCCGTTTAGCAAACTCCTTCTTTTTCAGCCCAACGACTGTTTATCCTTCCTATTTACCCCTATTCCGGACTCATCTGAATATGTCCCGCAGGCCCAAATGGTCGTCTTGGCCCCCGTTCCTCAATTTTAAATATAATTCATTTATTTAAAAATTCAAACGTACACCGAAATTCACCGGGGCCACATATGAACTCAGAAATTTCCAGAAAAATTATTTTTGACTTTGTGATGATGATATGGTCCTAACAAAATTTATTTCGTTGAATTCCGAGACTGTTTGAAAAATGGCTATTTTCTGGTCGTTCCAATTTAACTGAAATTGACCAAAACACATTTTCCTTTGCCACGCTCACATATTAACTTCAAAAATCATGAAATTTGAAACCTAGCAATAATTTTACATCCCGGATCCAACAAAAGTGGTTTCGTCGAATTCCGATGTCGTATGCAAAATGTCTATTTTCAAGGGCGATATATTCTCTATAGCGACCTTTCTGAAAATTCATTTGGCCATAACTTTTGATTTCCGCTATGAAACTTCGATTTTTAAGATTCGTTAGAAAGATATTCATTAACAAATTTAAATATTTTTTGTTTCATCAAAATCCGGTTTATTCTGCATCCTGTGGTAGTCAAAGTTCAAGTTTGACTTTTCAAACTACCGTCCTATTTCTAATTCTTTATGTAATTTAATTGAATATATTTGTATTAACTTTGCTCAAAATAAATTTCCATTCATTTTTATTTGAAATAATTTATTTTAAATATTTAAACACCCCTAAAATCTCTAAAATGAAAATTTTAAATTGACCCCAAATTCTGGGTTGTTACAATCTCCCCTGCTTAAGAACTTTTCGTCCTCGAAAAGAAAAAGGGAAGAATAGAAGGGTAGGAACCAACATAAAGAATAGAAAATATTTTAAGCGTACTTCAAAATAAAACCAATCGGGGATATCCACTCTGCATTTGGGATAGGCTTGTTTGATACCCTCCTCGGTTCCCCAAGTGCAGTCTCTAGGATCACCGCTCCATTGCACCTTGACTAGGTTAATACTTTTATTTCTTAGCTTCCTAGTCTCCTTGCCAATGATTTTCAGTGGTTCTCTTCTCACTGCAAGGCTTGGGGTAATCTCCTAATCTTGCTGTGTTGCTTCTTCCACAATTAGATCTGGATCATGAACATGCCTTCGAAGTTGAGATACATGGAATACATCGTGCACTCCAGGCAACCAGTCGGGCATATGAATTCTATAAGCTAGGGTGCCAATCTTTTCAAGAATAGGGAAGGGGCCGATGAATCTAGGTGCTAATTTTCCTGTCTTTCCAAAATGGATAACACCTCGCATTGGAGCGACTTTCAGATAGACATAGTCACCCACTTCAAAAGCTAGCTCTCGCCTTCTTACGTCTGCATAGCTTTTCTGTCTACTTTGGGCAGCCAATAATCGCTTCTTAATAAAGTCAACTTTGTCCGAAGATTCCCGGATCATGTCTGGACCCAACACAAGCCGATTTCCTTTTTCAACCCAACATGCTGGCGATCTACACGGCCTACCATATAAGGCTTCAAATGGAGACATTTTCAAACTTGCTTGATAGCTATTATTATACGAGAATTTAACTAAATGCAAGTGATCCTCCCAAGAACCTCCAAAATCGAGTATGCAAGCTCGCAATAGATCTTCAAGAATGCGATTCACTCGCTCAGTCTGGCCGTCAGTCTGTGGGTGATAGGCGGTACTGAGATCTAACTTCGTTCCCAACTCATTTTGGAGTGCTTCCCAAAATTTGCTTGCAAAGATAGGATCACGGTCGCTAACGATGCTACTAGGAACTCTGTGTAAAAGATAAGATTATTATTTAATTTGAAAAAGAAAATTTTCATTCAGATTATGATGAAAAGGAAAGATTTAGTTTTTTTACCCATGTAGCCTGATGATTTCTTTGAAATAGATTTGCGCCAGACTTTGAGCAGTTCTAGTGGATTTGACTGGTATGAAATGAGCGTATTTTGTGAAGTGATCCACGATCACCCATATGATGTCATTTCCTTTCCTAGTACGAGGCAGACCATCTATAAAATCCATGGAGATTTGGTCCCACTTCCAATTTGGTACTTCTAATGGCTGCAACAACCCTGCCAGCTTTTGTTGATCACTTTTTACTTATTGGCATGTGGGGCATCTACTCACATAAATGGATATATCCCTCTTCATAGATCTCCACCAAAATGTGCGCTTTAAGTCTTGATACATTTTGCTCACACCGGGGTGGATGCAAAGCTTTGATTTGTGACCCTCATCTAAAACTTCTCTTATGAGCTTGGGGATACTTGGAACACAAATCCGCCCGTGCAATCTAAGAATTCCCTTGCCATCTATTTGGAAGTTCGTGTTTTCACCTGCTTCAATTCTCTTGATCATTCTCTGAATGAATTCATCATCCTTTTGAAGAGCAGAAATTTTATCAATCAAGGAAGGGGTAACGATGAGGTTTGCGACAATGACGTCCTTTCTACAAAGCGCGTCTGCCACAACATTGGATTTCCCCGGCGTATATAAGATGTCAAGATCGTATGCCGCCAGAAATTCTAGCCATCGTTGTTGCCTTAAATTCAGATCCTTTTGATCGAAGAGATATTTCAAAGATTGATGGTCTGTGAATAATTCAAATTTTTCGCCCAAAAGATAATGTCTCCAAATTTTTAAAGCAAAGACTACGGCCAACAACTCTAAGTCATGGACACGATAATTTTTCTCATGCGGCTTTAATTGATGACTTGCATATGCAACAACTTTGCCCCTTTGCATTAGTACCGCACCAAGACCACCAATTTGAGAAGCATCGGTGTAGACCTTTAAATCTTGGTTGCCATCGATGATGGTAAGTACGGGAGCAGTAGTCAAACTCACCTTTAGCTTTTGGAATGCCTCCTCATAATCTGATGTCCAATTGAACTTGGCATGCTTCTTGGTAAGCTTTGTTAATGGGCTAGACAGCTTGGCAAAATCTTTGACAAATTTCCTGTAATATCCGGCCAATCCTAGGAAGCTTCTTACTTCAGTGGGTGTAATGGGCTGCTTCCAATCTCGAATGGCGGCAATTTTACTTGGATCAACTGCGATTCCTTCTTTTGACACAACATGGCCCAAGAATTTTACTTCTTCTTGCCAAAATGTGCATTTGGAAAACTTTGCTTAAAACATTTCGTCGCAGAATTTCCAACACTTCCCTTAAATGCCCTTCATGCTCCTCCTTAGTTTTAGAATAGATTAGAATATCATCAATGAAGACTAGGACGAATTTATTTAGGACCTCTCTGAAGATCCTATTCATCATGTCAACAAAGTAGGCTGGAGCATTGCATAAACCGAATGGCATCACTAACCATTCGTAGAATATATCGGGACCCCTGAAGGCGGTCAAAGGTATGCATTCTTCAGCTATGCGGAGTTGGTGGAAACCTGTGGCTAGGTCCATCTTCGAAAAAACCTTGGCTCCATTCAATTGGTCCATCAAATCATCTATGCGGGGCAAGGGGTATTTGTTCTTCAATGTTTGTTTGTTAAGATCGCGGTAATCGACACAAAGTCTTAGAGTACCGTCCGATTTGGGGGCAAACACCACAGCTGCACCCCAATTAGAAAAGCTTGGTCGGATGAGTCCCTTCCACAGGAGCTGCTTAGTTTGGGTTTGCAATTCTTCCTTTTCTTTAGGAGTCATCCTTCTGATAGCATGAACTACAGGTCTTGCATTTGGAACGGGATCAATCCTGAAATCGATTTCCCTTCGCGGGGGTAGGCTGTCCACTTCTTCAAATATATCCGCATAATCTTTGACCACGGGAATATTTTCTAAGGAAATAGGAGTGATCTCCAGGGAAGACCAAAATGCCTTTCTATCAGATTTTGGCCCATGGCAAGGTATAGTAACAGTGTTTCCGAAACCTGTTTTCACCTTAACCACTCTTTCTGAACATAACACTTCAGCATCATATTTGGTTAGCCAATCAAGACTGAGGATGATATCAAACTCGGAAAAATTCATAATGATCAAGTTAAGTGGAAATTTGAAATAGGAGTAAGATACAGGAACTTTACAAAATAAATCTAGAGTGGTAGAACCTCCTATAGGGTTGTGAACATTTAGTGGTTCTTTATGACTTCTTTGCTTCAGTTTCAATTTCTGGACCGTATTGCTAGAAATAAAGCTTCTTGATGCACCTGTATCAAACAAGGCAGTAACAGGGATATTTTTAACAGAAATGGTACCATCTAAAACATCAGGCTAACCTGCTCCATCGGAAGAAGTAGGAGCGGAAGAAGATGGTGCACTTGCCCCTTCATACACATATGCAACCTGCACTCCTTTCAACAATGGACAGTTTGGCTTGATATGACCCTTCATGTGGCAATTATAACATTCCTCGGTGTCGTCGCTTCGGGCCTTCTTTGGATTTCTGCAGTCCTTGCTGTAGTGCCCAAACTTTTGGCAGTTGTAGCATTGCACCTTTGACTTATCGTGCGCCTTAGCAGCTCCAGAATAGCTTCCTTCAGTCTTCTTCTCTGTTTGCTTCCTCTTATTGTTGGCCAAGCTCCTTTCCCTGTCTTGTTGGGAATTCTTCCTATCATTTTCCTCATATCGACAAGCAAACTCCACAAGCCTATTGAAGGAAAGGTCGATGTGGGCAGTGGCTCTATCAATATACTTCCTCGCAAGCCCATTTATGAACCTCTTGTTCTTTTGAAAGTCATCCTGAATCAATTCAGGGGCATAGCGGGAGAGGTCTTCAAATCTTCGTATATATTCTGAAATGGTCCTGTCGCCTTGCTTCAGATTGGCGAACTCGTCATGTAGTCTTTCTACCTCCAGCCTTGGAATGTATTTGTCATTGAAAAGCTCCTTAAACCTTGTCCAAGTCATATTGTCTGCAATCCCTCCAACCGTGACTGTGTCCCACCAGTTTTGAGCTTCCTCTTGTAGCAGCCATGAAGCCACTAATCTTTTCCTATGATCCTCCAGCTCTAATCCTCCAAAAATCTTTTCACAGTTCCTCAGCCAATCTTGAGCTTGTGTCACAGTCTCAGTACCCTTGAATGGCACACCTCCCAGGTTTTTGTACTTCTTTGCCATATTATCCAAATCAAAGGGCTACGGTGGTGGTGGTTGTTGAACAGTATCCTCCTCAGTTCCAGCAGCATTTTGCCTCCTTGCTCTAGCTCTAGCGGCAGCGGTACTCATTTCTAGTTAGTTCTGTACGATCAAGGAAAGAGTCAGAACAACTATAATGGTGATTTGAGGAGTTGATCAAGATAAAAGGACGGATAAAAGATAATGATAGAATGACTGACTATTATGTATTCACATGAAATGTTCGCCATAGAATATTGTGATTCTATGTAAACGAATTATCATAAATATGTTATATCCCAAAGCTAAGTTTAACCAAAGCTCTGATACCAACTGTGATGACCCCAAACTTCCACAGAATGAAAGTAAGGAATGATCATTTGGAATACAACATAAATACAATAATACATATCACAGATACAACATAGCATAGGAAATTCATAGAGTAACAACATCATAGCAGCGGAAATATAATGTCATTAACCATAGAAAGTCCACTGTCACAGAATTCTAAATTATTACATCAAGTTTGCAGAAAGAGAAATAAGTTCCAACTCTAACTTAAACAACGTGAAATGAAAAAAAATGTCTGAAATTAAAAAGAGAAAAATGCAATAGCAGCAAATGATAGATGTCTTCAAGCTCCAAGTCATCACCTCTTCACAAAAGCAAATCCAAGAAAGATAATAAGCAGCTTCAAAGAAAGGACTCCAAGAGAAGAATAAACCTGTTTACTTAGCTGCCCGTATAAAAAGGAGGGCACCCGAGTTTGCAAAAAGGTGGAAACAAACAACGGGTCAGTCGTGGGACCGGTGTGAGAATTCTTAACTAATTAATCACTATTAATAGGACAAATCCAAAGACCTCGCTGCTAACGCGGAACGGGTTTATTCCAATGGATTGCCGTGCATAAAATTGTCAGAACAAATGATGAGTAAATCGTACAATAACGTTATGCTTTTGAGAAAAATGGAATCACCATAAGACCCAGGTACCATCACACAATGCAACACAAACCAGAGGATAGGGTTTTACCTTATAGTGATTAAACATGCTAAATACGGCAAATACGAGTTTAATATTATTATTAGTATATATCAAAACATTTCGAAGTAAATGTATAAATCCTAGGAAGAATAGTATCCCATACTACTATGCCTCCATACTAGTAATACAATCAAATTCGTAGGGTCGTATTTGGATTTTGGTTTCCATCATGAGTCAAGGCTAGGGAGGAGCTCCTACCGATACGAGACACTCTAGCTAATGTCTCAGGATCCCCCGCAGTGAACCCTTGGATAGCTGCTGGGCCGGTCCACTATACGAGTTACGGATTAGTTATTCCTGAACACACGTTTCCCAGTCCTATAGGACATATCATCCGAGGCGCCTTATTCCATCATCAATATAAGTAAAATGTTGGGCCGTGTTAAAGCCCAATCACCACTTCTAGCTAGAAAGAAACGTGATGCTCTCCCTGCGTTCCCTTCTCCCGTTTTAGACTCCGCCGGTGTGTGAGGCTCGCGAAGTCACGTTGTACACAAAGCTATGCCTAAACAGGCTATGCTTTGATCGTCCCACAAGGCCTGCTTTTCAACAAAACCTTGATCCTATGCATCTTAGCATGCCACATCATCACTCCATATCGCACTACCAATCCTTTGAAGAAATATATGAACGGGTGTTAAGCAAGAGAATAAATTCACCGCCACCAAAAATCCATACATTCGACAAAAGATCAATAACATGATATTTGATAGAGTATGATGTCAGACACACAATCCATTTACTAGCATATGCTCTGGGCCTGAGCGAAAGCCAAACCCGTGAAATCAACACGTACATTTGGGCAATGACCATGACCCTTGAATTGGGAGCAAGTCAAATCAGGGCCTCGATCGTTGTCCATTCGAGGGAAGATTTACGGTCTTTATACGCCATCTTTAAACTTCCATTAACGTCGTTTGATTATTTGGAATGAGAAAACTCGGACTTCCCAAATAATCCTTGTATATATATATTTAAAATCCGTCTTATTCGTTAATAAAGTTTTTCTTAACGATTCATTACTATTTTAATTATTTAAAATAATTAAATTTTAATTAACGACGCTACAGGTCAATGGACGACCCTGGCGCTGCTTTCTACAAATTTTGATTTTCACATTCCTCAAAATCTAACCGTTGGATCATAACGTATCTCATATCGTTGGAAAGAATTTTCCAAGACGGTCCTAATGCTTTCAGTTCTGGGAAAATCCGACGGTCGGATCTTCCGGTATAATCGTTTAAAGATACGATTTCAAAATGTGAACTGCCGCGCTTGATTCTATAAATTTTAATTATATTTACATAAAAATATAATTCTCCTAACCCTTTTATTTACATAAAAAGGTAAATTCCATTTTTACGTTGAATTCATTATTTTGATTACTCTGTAATTTTCAATGAACATACCTAACTTTTACCTACGTATGAAAATGTAAATTTTATTCCACAATGTAAAAGTTCATTCTTTTATTTTATATAAAAATGCAATTTAATTTGCGATGCCAATTCTGATTTTTATAAAAATGTAAATTGTCTATACAATGCAAAATCTACTTTTCATTTACATCCTAAAAATATAACTTTATTTGCATGTCACATTCCTACACCTTATTTACATATAAAATGTAAATTTAATTTACATGTCAAATTCCTACATCTTGTATCATATATAAAATAAATAAATTTTATTTCTAATGTTCATTCTCATCCTATGTTACATATATAAAAAAATGTGAATTCTATCATACGGTGTAAATGCATCTTTTAATTACATAGGAAAATGTAATTTTTATCCTACGGTGTAATTTCCTACATACACTACATATAAAAAATGTAATATTTAACATACAATGTAAATTCATGTCTTAATTACAAAGAAAAATGTAATTTTTAACATATGGCATAATTCCCTATATAATTTACATATAAAAAGGTAAATTTTAACATACGATGAAATTCACATGTTAATTACAAAGAAAAATGTAATTTTTAACATACGGCATAATTACCTATATAATTTACATATAAAAATGTAAATTTTAACATACGATGAAATTCACATGTTAATTACAAAGAAAAATGTAATTTTTAACATACGGCATAATTACCTATATAATTTACATATAAAAATGTAAATTTTAACATACGATGAAATTCACATGTTAATTACAAAGAAAAATGTAATTTTTAACATACGGCATAATTTCCTATATTATTTACATATAAAAATGTAAATTTTAACATACGATGAAATTCACATGTTAATTACAAAGAAAAATGTAATTTTTAACATACGGCATAATTTCCTATATAATTTACATATAAAAAATGTAAATTTTAACATACGATGAAATTCACATGTTAATTACAAAGAAAAATGTAATTTTTAACATACGGCATAATTTCCTATATAATTTACATATAAAAATGTAATTTTTAACATACGATGAAATTCACATGTTAATTACAAAGAAAAATGTAATTTTTAACATACGGCATAATTTCCTATATAATTTACATATAAAAATGTAAATTTTAACATATGATGAAATTCACATGTTAATTACAAAGAAAAATGTAATTTTTAACATACGGCATAATTTCCTATATAATTTACATATAAAAATGTAAATTTTAACATACGATGAAATTCACATGTTAATTACAAAGAAAAATGTAATTTTTAACATACAACATAATTTCCTATATAATTTACATATAAAAATGTAAATTTTAACATACGGCATAATTTCCTATATAATTTACATATAGAAATGTAAATTTTAACATACGATGAAATTCACATGTTAATTACAAAGAAAAATGTAATTTTTAACATACGGTTCTAATTTACATTTTAATTACGTAGAAAAATGTAATTTTTAACATATGGTTCTAATTTACATCTAAACTACATATAAAAATGTAATGTTTATTTCAATGCAAATTCATGTCTAACTTTACATTATAAAAATGTAAATTTTATTTTACTACAAATTCCTAACTTCTATTTACATTAAAAAAATGTAAATTTATATACACACAACATTCCTACCTTTTTATATCATAAAAAAAGGATGTAAACTTTATTTACTATGTTGAATTGATAATCAAGATCAATTCAAATAATAAGACGAATCTTTATTTTCCATGTTGAATTGATAATCTAGATCAATTCAAATAAAACCAAAGCACTAACATAACGATGGCAAACCATGTCTCTTTTATTATGAATCGATAAGTTTGATTAATTCAAATCATACAAAAGCGATAACATAAGAATGTGACAATCATTTCTATTATTTTGAATTAATAAATTAGATCAATCCAAATCAACACAAGTGATTACATTAGAAGTAATAATCATACGGATCTAAACTATCCATCACAAACACATACCAACCATCATCAAATATGACAAAACAAAATAGATCCGTATCGTAAGCATGATATTATTACATCGCAAACAAAATAATTTAATTAATTAATGACTTTAAACAAATAAATCTCACATTCGTTCGCGATTTAGTCCAAAATTCCAACAGTCCAGAATTGTCTCGTCTCAGTCTAGGAACGTAGATCTTGTCAATATGATCACAATGTTTCTGAATTATTTAAATTTCGAGTTCGAACGAATGAGTTATGGATTAAACAAGGTTAATAATCAATTTAGAAATTTAATTAGTAAAAGTGATTAAGGTTTTAAACCTTCTTCCTTCTCAGAAAACAAGGCCGTGAGTTTTCAGAAAGCTTCAATTCCTTGAATCCAAGTTTCAGGAGATTGGGTGCACGAATTGAGGTGCCGTCGGTTGGAGGTGGTCGGCCTTGGAGGGGGGTACGTGCTCCTAGCGTCGTGGGGGGTGCGGCTGCACCTGGTGGGACCAGCGGCGACTTGAATGGCCGGGCTTTGGAGGCGCGGTTCTCGGAAACCGGGGCACGAGGGAGGTTGGTTCGGGTATGAGAATGGAGAGGAGGAAGAACTCTTCAGAAAACTCCAAAGGAGTATGGCTTAGTTTGGTGTGTGGAGAGAGAATTTCGTGGAGGAAGAAATGAAAAGGGTGGCGGCTTCAGCTGAATGGGAACGATGGAGGAACAGTGACCGTATTTTATAATTAGGGTATTAGGGTTATTTAATTATTAAATTTTTAATTAGCCCTAATTAAGCCCGTTTAGCAAACTCCTTCTTTTTCAGCCCAACGACTGTCTATCCTACCTATTTACCCCTATTCCGGACTCATCTGAATATGTCCCACAGGCCTAAATGGTCGTCTTGGCCCCCGTTCCTCAATTTTAAATATAATTCATTTATTTAAAAATTCAAACGTACACTGAAATTCACCGGGACCACATATGAACTCAGAAAACTCGAGAAAAATTATTTTTGACTTCGTGATGATGATACGGTCCTAAGAAAATTTGTTTCGTCGAATTCTGAGACTGTTTGAAAATGGCAATTTTCTGGTCGTTCCAATTTAACTGAAATTGACCAAAACACATTTTCCTTTTCCACGCTCACATATTAACTTCAAAAATCATGAAATTTGAAAGCCAGCAATAATTTTACATCCCAGATCCAAAAAAAGTGGTTTCGTCGAATTCTGAGGTCGTATGCAAAATGTCTATTTTCAAGGGCGATATATTCTCTATAGCGACCTTTCTGAAAATTCATTTGGCCATAACTTTTGATTTCCGCTATGAAATTTCGATTTTTCAGATTCGTTAGAAAGATATTCATTAACAGATTTAAATATTTTTCATTTCATCAAAATCCGGTTTATTCTGCATCCTGTGTAGTTAGTCAAAGTTCAAGTTTGACTTTTCAAACTACCGTCCTATTTCTAATTCTTTATGTAATTTAATTGAATATATTTGTATTAACTTTGCTCAAAATAAATTTCCATTCATTTTTATTTGAAATAATTTATTTTAAATATTTAAACACCCCTAAAATCTCTAAAATGAAAATTTTAAATTGACCCCAAATTCTAGGTTGTTACATTTTCTCTTGAAAATACTCTCCTTAAAACATATTTTTTTTGAAAGTATTTCTTTATAAAATGCTTTTGAAAAAAAAAATAGTTTTTCAAAATCTCGTATCTGTTCTGGTAACCTTCATCTCTGATACCACGTGTAACACTCCACGTCCATTAATGTCACCCTCAAAGGGAATGCATTAACTTTCATGGAGTATTACTGGTGTATAGAATGGAATATAACAAGACAGATACATACATTGGTACTTGAAAATTTTAAAACAACTTTTGTTGCAGCGGAGAAATAGTTTGGTTACAACAACATCAAAAACCAACAATAAAACCAAGTACACTTAATATCCATCTTGACAAATTGTTTTCTGAGTACATAAAGTAAAAAAGCATAACCCCAACATAAGTAGCCATAAAAAAGATAAGCTGAACTTTACTTTCAGCAATCCAAGCATTTCCAAAAGAGAGAGAAAGAGATCCAAATCAAGCTCCCCTAGCACTAGTCCCACCCTGAGAACCGGGGGAGGGGGGAAAGGAAGAAAAGAGGCAAAAAACAAAGGGGATCAGACATAAAGTCTGGCGAGTCCAATAACTTTAACAATATAATTATTAAAGTAATTAGGATAAGGCATAAACTGGTAAAACAAGGAATGACCGTGAAACAAATGGGCATGACAAAACCAACAACAGGAATAAGATAACGTTAATTAAGTTCCTAATCACTATAGGATAATTACTATACTTCACCAATACTAGTCACCCAAAAAGTTGATCCCGCCTACTGAACATAATAATCATTTTAGCAGTTTCGTGTACCCCTAGCTGTCTTCATAGGTTTCGCCTGCCCCCAATCTCCACTAGTTGTACCCACTATCCCCATGCGATCGGCTCTCTAACTCGTAGATACCCGTGCTGGTCCCACAGTGGTGTGTATCACTCCCCAAAGTGGCAACCCGATACCACTAAAGATGCATGGCTTATATCTACACGATGCAACAACGTCTTATCTACCAGCCCGGGCCCACGCACGCACATGACCCCGTTGGACTTGCGTTGCCACCGCTAACCCGTTTTGGCCTCTTACAATCAAAACTAGTAAGCGTGTCCCGTCCTCGACCTAGCTCGAGCACACAAAGATACTTAATGGGTTACTTGTTTGAAAAGGGTCCCCATACTTGACACAAGCTTTCCACCTATGCTTGGTCCCGACTAGGATTTCCCACTTGACCCCTTCTTATTCATGTCTTCTTACATGTTTCAACTTGGTTAAGTGTTTCTAATCATATTTCACATGCCACCCAAGTCACCCACTTAACCCCATGTCCCACTACATGTTTATCTTGGTTAAGTGTTACTTAATTTATTATAACCGTAACCTTGTAAGATCTCCCACATTAGACTACCGTTTGCGGTTGCTGGATTTGCCGGGTGGGTTCGGTAGTCTTATACTGCAAACAAGCCTAACCTCGTGTCTTTACAATTGTTATGCATTTAATTTATGACTTTGACCCCTCACATTATACTACCGTTTGTGGTTGCTGGATTTGTCGGGCGGGTCCGGGCAGTCTTATACCACAAATGAGCCTAACCTCATGTCTTAGGAGTTTATCATTACACATAATTATTTCACCCCAATATGAATTAATTATCCCTATTCAAATTGTCAATAATTTCCAAATTAATCTATGTCCATAAATGTCACCTAAATTATGTCCATAGTTTTCAGGTATATAAATTATACCAATTAGTGTCTCAAATAATTATATGCCTTTAAAGCCATTTTATGCCAATTCTCATTATGTATATTTAATATTTTCCCAATGTCCCCACGCCGTTCGTACGTTCAATATGAAATATGTTAGACTCGCAAATAGTCTAACTCATAAAAAGAAATAAACATCACAACTTGCATAACACATAAAATAGATCTAACTTGCAAATAAGAATTATAACATAAATTTGCATATCTAATAACTTGCATAGGCAATGGGCATATAGAAGATAAATTTTCATAAACTATGTACTGCCATAGATCTAAATATAGATCTAAACATGAAATTGTGAACTTGCATATATGAATATGGTTTTCACCTAAACTTGCAAAAGGATTCCATACAAACTTGCATATGAATTTAAAAATGTAAACTAATATCACATGTTTTACATATAAACTCGCATATATATATATATATATATATATATATATATATATTTATATATATATATATACTTGATTCACATATAAACTTGTGTATAATTCGCATACAGACTTGCATATGATTCACATACAAAATAGCATATGATTTACATCCAAACTTGCATATAAACTGATGTCATAAAATGAATCAAGTTAAGCATATGTGATTGGACATATGAAATAGATCCACTAACATAAGTTAACAAAACTATCATATGTTCACAAATAGACGATAACAAAATTAAGTAACGTCACATGATTCAACAGGCAAGTTCTCATAATCCAAATTATAACTCATCATAATTAGTTTATTAATTATTTTGTGAAAGAAATTGTACTCAAAAATACGGATTAAAGAAGAGAATAATTCGTTCGTCTTTTGTATTAGAATCCTGACCTGCAATTCCTAAGCTTTAAGAAGAAGATGAACTATTCCAGTAGCATAAGGACGTATTTAACTTATTTTAATTAGGATTGAGGCAGCATAGCATTACAATGGTTTGGTGTGGAGAGAAAATGAGGTTTGGGGGTGTTTAAATAGGTTAGGAGCCAAATAATCTGTCCAGAAAACAAGTCCAGGTGCAAAATCCCGAATCTGCCTCGTATCTGACCAAATCAGGGGAGGTCGACCCCCAGGTCGACCTATATAGGGGAGGTCGACCTGTCCTGGAGCGGGAAAAATCCCGCCCAGCCCGCTTCTGTGTTTTCATTTGAATTTGAATTCGAGCTGTTTTAATTTATTTAAATCCCTAAAACTTCTAAAGGCCATAACTTCCTCGTACGAAGTCCATTTTACGAAAACTTGGACTCTATTCCAAACAGAATTCCGAGACGAACGCAATGGCATAACACATTTCCCTTAATTCTTCTCCTAAAAATTAAGTGTTCTTAAATTTGTTAATTTAATATTTAAAATGACGGGGTGTTATAGGCAGTCAAGTAGTCAGGATTTTACAGATATACCTGGAGAGCTTAGAGCAGGAGGCTTAAGGATTATATAGCTATTGTTTATTCCGCTGTGTTGTAAGTGTTGTACTCTGATAATGTTACTGTATACATATACTGATTTTATTTCAAAGGTATGTTATCTATTATATGTTGTTCATTCCGCTATGAGATTCGTGTTACTATGATGTTGTATGTTCTTGTTCTTCTTCTTCTATTCTAAGTTTCTATCTTATCTACCCTCACCCTCTAATTTCTTTCACGGACTATCCGGTGTTTCCGATGCTTGAATACTCGAATAATGTTGTATGCCGATATCCAGGATCGCGAAAACCCGGGTCGTTACAACCACTCCCCTTTATTTTTCATCTCGTCCAGATTTATTTCCCGCCGCCAAAAGAAAAATCCTGCGCCACCACTACTCCGTTATTCGGAGTTCCCTCCATCGCTTCCAAATTCAGCTCACCAGTCCGCCCCTCCTTCATCTTGAATCTCCTCACTCCTAGCCCCTCTATTAACCTGCCGTTCGTCCACCAAGTCTATGGCTTTCAGGCGAGATCTGTCAGCAACTTCACTTCTAATTCAATTAGTACAGGTCAGCGTTAAAATCTCACTACCTTTTTTATATTTTAGTTGTCAATTAATTTGTGAATCATTATATAAATTTGGACTTTCATAGGGGAAATGTTTTGAATGGTTCACTGCCATTTGTAGTTAATTTTTGTGACTAAATTTTGGGTGTTTTGGTCACGAGTTTAATCATTTGCGAAGTAGAAAATGTAGAAGGAAGTGAAGCTGTTTTGGCAATTGAAAGTATCACAGTGTATATATAGGCGAACGAGATTGCTAGGATGAGAACGATGTCTGTTCGATAGACTTAGGCAGCTATGCGTCCTCTCTTCATGCAGCTGTTTCATTTGTATGCTGATGTGAGAAGATTTGAGGGCAAGTCGATGTACAGGTTGATGGTTTTAGAGTCTCAGGCATGTATTGTCTTCTCAATTAGGTCTGCGGCTGCCAGTAGGAGTAGATTAGGCATGCTGTCCTTCTACACATGCTGTCATGTTCTACAGTAAGGTATGTGTGCCATTACTACTTAGACGGATAGGCTAGGCACACTGTTTTGTATGAGTTTCCCATTTTGCAGAGTGTTGCCTCTCAAACAGCTTGTACTCTACTAGAGAAAAATGGTCTGGGCCTGCTGCTTGTACCATAAACCATTGTTGCGAAGATTGTTGTCACACATCAACATTAGTGATGGTGAAAACCTGCCGAACTAACATGTGGTATGGGTGAGTTCACATCAGTATTAAAGACTGTAGGATCCGGCAAGGCCAAAAGATTTGGCATAGGAGTACATGGACGTGAAGAGGTTATACCTATCCTATTTTATATCTTGTTGGATTATCCTTATTCTTCTTTATTTATTTACTATGGTACTTTGCTTTGTCATTGAATAGATTTGGTTGGATTATTTTTCTGTATCATAGCTGTGGGCCTACCTGTGAGCTATTGGATTGTAATATCCGATGTGTAGATTTTATTTTCATATTGGCAGACAATAGTTGTAAATTTGTACAACAAAATTTGAAATAAAATTTGTCTGTTATTTCACTGAGTGGTTTGTACAAATTGGCCCTTATTGCCAAGTGTTGTCATTCAGTATTGATGTAAGATTTGTATATATTTAATTCATGTTTAGAAAAGTTTTCCCGTTGGAAATGAACTCTGCTAGATTTCAGCTCGGCAAAGGATTTTGTAGTCTCTTCCTTGTTGTAATTTTTTCTCCTTTTTCTACTGTATTTGATGTGATACTTTGCTTTGGTCTTGAATGAGTTTTGGTTTGGAATTTCTATTTGCTGTTGAAAATATATACTGTTTAGCTTAGTTATTGATTTAATTCGATGATTTTTCTTTATGTTCATGTTCGTTCAGACAACATGTATGCATACGTTACTTACAAGCTCTAAATTGGATTATTATTTTTAAAACTCATATAATCTCAACAAACTATAAATTAAATTCAAAATTAAATAAATTATTTTCGACAATTATGCATGTATGGAATATCACTTCAGATTTAGCCAATATCAAATTATAATTTCACATCAAAAGGTTAGAATAAATCGATATCGAAAATTTATATAGAAAACATTATTAAATTATTTAATAAACATTATCATAAATTAACGATTTCCATAGCGACTATTTTAAAAATTGAATTGGACATAACTAACAATCTATACACTGAAATTCCGATTTTTCTTTTTCATTAGAAATTATAGTCAAACGGATTCAAACGTTTCTCGTTTCACAGAAATCCGACTTATATCGGATCTAGTATACTCAATCAAAGTTCAAAACTGAATATTACGAACTGCAGCGCCATTATGAGCTCGTTTAAAATTATATATAAATTATAACGTTTGAAATTCACATTTAAATATTAAAAATCCATAAATGTTCCAATTAAAATATTTAAAACAAAATTTTAATATTCAAATTACAATGGCCGAAAAACTGGGTCGTTACATTCTTCCCCCTTAAAAAAAATTTCATCCCCGAAATTGCTAAGGTAAAAAAACGTCATAGTCCATTATATTTTTTAAATTCAATTTATTGTTTTAAATCAAAAACCTATTCGATATCGAAAATAAAAAAATTCGATAATTTTCTAACACTTTAAATTTCCGGAAAAATTCGGCAGAGTCTCCCCTGTACGGAGTAACATCTGTGATATCGCAGGAACAAATAATATATGTCCATTGACTCACATGGTCGGAAAAAAAATTCAAAACCTAAAAATTCAATTTTCACGTAGGCGTACCTTATGCGAACACTATCGAGTATGTTTGCTCAACTTATTGCAATCTAATATCAATCCTCACTGCTCCTGACACCTACACTCAACTCACTTCAACACGTAAGTGCTCATTATATGAAATTTATAAATAATACTTCGTTAGTCAATTAGTATAATTCCACCAAATCCTAAGGTATCGTTCAGTAATGTATTTGCAAATCAGGTTCAAGTCACCCAGTTTTATTTCATAAGCAGTTCAATTCAAATTCTATTATACTGGAACTTAATTTCCAATCTATTCAACTTTTTCCATTAAGTTATTAATGAATTAGTGCCAATCAATCTTATATCCAAATAACAGCCAATACACAATCAATTCAACCAATTTTTCAATTTATATTAAATTGAACTAATATCCAACATTAATATTTAATTCACCAATTAAAGTCTTATTTCATATCTAATTACTTAATTGATTTTCAAACATTTCTTTTTTATAATTACAATCCTGATTTGAAATTCAAACACCATTATTCTAATTTATTCCATTTTAACTTATCTTAAATTCTGATTTTCAATTTCATACTAAAATTCTCATTCACAATTATGTACGTGAAATTTTGGTTATATTAACCATGCAAATTCAAATTTCCATTTGAATTCAATCAAACCACAATATCTCAATAATTTTATAAAAAATTTAATTTGGTTAAAATTATTTCATTTACCTTATTTATAAAACAATATTGCATACATTCCTAGTCCAATGCTTCTCAACACTTGAACCGATCAACAACACAATACCAAACATTTTTATATAAAATCTACAAATACGCTCTCATATATAAACACAAAACTCGATCTAGGGTATTAGTAACCCCATCTCTACTGAGTCACGCCACATAGCCAAGGTTATTACCAAACCAATAGCTCTGACACCACTGTAACGACCCGGTAGGGATTCGACGCCCGAATTCTGACATTAAAACATAACCATGTATTACCTGCCAAAACTCAAGTATCGAAACCACCAGATAGTTATTAGAAAGAATTTAGAGGGTGAGATAAAACAAAGAAAGAAATATTAGAATAGAAGAAGAAGATCCAACACGACACAGAGTCTCACATCGCAGCGGAACAAAATATAACATAGAAATAAATCTTTATTGAGAGCTTGAAATTATACTTACAATCATTAGAGTACATCACACATCTGGACAGTTATAATAGCCAGTCCTCATACATAGCACACAGTGGAATATACTAGATAAGATCATACGTCTGAACTCCTCCAGCCCGTCTTCTAAACCTCGTATTATCCAATAACCAGAACCTGTATAGCCCGGTCTAACCCGAGCATTCAAATACCAGGTCATTCTGGTGGACCAGAGTGAGAAAATCTCGCAAAGTTTATGTAACAACCATCTTGATTTTAAAGTTCCAAAATCCTTTTGAAAGAAAAAGATAATAGTAAGACCAACCCACACATAAACATGGACGGTTTTTACCTTACTATAACCTAAAACAGTTTGAAATCATATCTTGTCTGATATCATAATTGTGTCTAAATACAAATAAATAGAATCTAGCAGAACGCTTGCATCTCACGCTCCACATATATAGTATACAAAAAAACCCTGGATGCTTATTGGAGATTGGATTCCGACTCTGACAAGGTATGGAACCACCTGCCGATAGTGTATCTCTAGAGGCGAATACACTGGTTCAACAAGAACGTCTTGCAACTCGGCCACACATGACCGACCACTCATTTTGCTTGAGTGTATCGATTGTATATCACCAACGGTTGGGAGCTACCCACTGTTTCCCGAAAAGGGACAGCATCGATAGATTAAAGAAGCAAAAGGAATTTCTTTAGATAGGTGATTATACACCCTAATGGTGTAACAACCCGAAAATCTGGGCCAGTTTAAAAAATTTTATTTTGGCAATTTTAGCGAATTTTGATTATTTTAAATGAATTATTTTAAATAATAACGACGAGAAATTTATTTTGAATAGAATTCGAACGCATATATTTATATAGCTCGACGTTGGAATATAAATATTTATTTTAATTTATAAAAGGAATTGAAAATGCCGCAGTAGTTCGATAATTCGATTTCAAAATTCAAATGAATGTACCGGGTGCAAAATAAACCGGATTTTAGTGAAACCAAAAATATTTGAATCTAATTGAGAATATCTTTCCAACGAAATCGAAAAATCGGAATTTCATAGCGGGAATCAAAAGTTATGCCCGGTTGAAAATTCTGAATAGTCGCTATGGAATTCAGGCCCTTAAAAATGGGAATTTTGCAAACGACCTCGGATTTCGACGAAACCACTTTTGTTGGATCCGTGATGTCAAGTTATTGCTAGATTCCAATTTTCGTAATATTTGAAATCAATATGTGAGCTTGGAAAAGGAAAACGCATTTGACCAGTTTTAGTTGATTTTAATCGATTGGAAAATGGCCATTTTTCAAACGGTCTCAGAATTCGATAAAATTAGTTTTGTTAGGACCGTATCGTCAATACGAAGCTAGAAAATATTTTTTTGGAATTTTTCGAGTGAGTATGTGGCCCCCGTAAACTGAAATTTGCGTTCAAATTCAATATATAGAGTTATATGTTGATTTTGACGAAAACTGATCGAAACGATCAAATCAGCTTGTGATATATATCCCATTATGTTCAGAATGGGGGTAAAACGCTAAGGACGACAGGCGGTGGGTTCGATTTCGAGTTCGAAAATAAAAGTTGCTTTTTGAGGTTAAACTAAATATTAAAATATATATATTATATAATCTCTTGGCCCCTCCCTCTCTCTTTCACTTTTCAGTTCAGAAGAAAATAAATAAATAAATAAAAATCCGCTCTGCCTCGAATCGAACCCCCCCGCGCCATTCCTCCATCGCCACGCCCTCCGACCGCGGGCCCCCATCGACGTCGGGCCCCCCTCTACCTCCTCCCTCGATCCACGCTATCCCCCTCCAGCTCGAAGCCACCCACGCCCAAACCGACGCCCCGAGCATCCAACCGCCCGCCGCCGACCAGAGGAGCAACCCCGCCCCTCACCGACCCCCTCTGACCATCGACGACCCCTCCTTCATCTCCTCCTCCCTCAGCTTCTACCTCCATCACCTGGACTATGCACCTCCATCGAAAACCTAGCCCGCCGCCACCCCGCAGGAGCTCGCCGCATGCGCCTCCTCCACTGTCCAGCGACGATATGGAACCCCCCTTCAACGGTATATGTAAGTTTTATTTTCGTAATTTCATTTATTTTCTTTTCATGATTTCGTTTATTTTCTTCGATGAAAGAAAATATGATTTTCTTTAATAGACAAGGAATGATTTTTCATAGGGAAAAAATTGGTTTTTAACATTAAAAGATTTGATTTTTATATGTTGAATAGCGAAGTAAAAATTCGATTTTTATATGTTGAATAGCAAAGTAAAAATTCGATTTTTATATGTTGAATGGCGAAGTAAAAATTCGATTTTTATATGTTGAATAGCAAAGTAAAAATTCGATTTTTATATATTGAATAGAGAAGTAAAAATTCGATTTTTATACATGTAGTGAGTACGGGCAACGAAAGTGACAAAAGGCGAGCACAGCGAGATTTTCCTACATATGAAGAGTCGTGGCGTTTGGATTAGCTAGTCAGTGAGAACTTCTCACTTTTAATTTAATTTTTCTAGTTAAAATATATACTAGGATGCAGACGGTATTTAGTAGCACCTGACACCCGTCGTCCACAGATCATGGGCGGCTTGTATGCTTGTTTGATTTTGCTGTGTAGTTAATTGTGTGATGTGATGTGAAATGAAAATAAAATATTTATATAGTTGAAAATATTTTATAGTAAAGAATAGAATTTTTAACGTGTATGTAAAATGAAATAAAAATAAACAGATCAAACGATTTGTTTATATACACACATTTGACTGATATTGATTGGGACGATAAATTTTACACATCGCCCAACTGCACAAATAAAATTTGTGTTTGATTGTTTGAAAACCCCACACGGGTATTGGGGTGATATATGACATACACTAATCCCAATAGTTAGTTGTATGTCGATCGATTGATTGACAGACTGTTATAAGTGTTAAATATTTATATTCGATGCTTATACAGTGTAGAATGCACTTTGGATGATGGTTGATTATTCATCGTTGTTATTGCATACATGTGTTGTAGAAAATCCATATAATTAACATTATATGGTAATTGATTGGGCCTCATTCCAGTTTTGAAAAAGAAAGTTTTGAAATAGAAACATTTGAAAAAGAAATATTTGAAATAGAAATATTTGAAATAGAATATTTGAAAATAGAAATATATGAAGCCGTGTTGATTTGATTGACGCCATTTTGACGTGAACGATATTTATATCGATTTTATTCATTTTATAATGAATATCGAAAATGATTTCAAAATATGATATTTTGAAAAGAATTGAAATTCGAATTAAATTGAATAGAAATGAATTCGAATTGAAATTGAATAGAAATTAATTCGAATTGAAATTGAATATAAATGAATTCGAATTGAAATTGAATTGAAAACGAACTGAAAT
The DNA here is from genome assembly GCA_030737875.1 of Allium sativum. Classification (NCBI taxonomy): domain Eukaryota; kingdom Viridiplantae; phylum Streptophyta; class Magnoliopsida; order Asparagales; family Amaryllidaceae; genus Allium; species Allium sativum. Next base: position 420,736,169 of record CM060924.1, read on the forward strand.
TGAATTCAAAATCGATTTGAATTGAAATGAATTTGAAATGAATTTGAAACGAATTTGTAAGGGAAAATTCAATTTTGATTTGAATTTGAAAAAGAAGTTGACTTCAACAAAACCGGAACCGTTGGGTTGAAAAAGAAATTGAATATAATATAATGGCCTGAATAGAACGCGCCGCGCTGCGGCAGTTCGCGAATTTCGACCATTGACTTCGAACGGATATTACAGGAGATCCGACCGTCGGATTCTCCTGAAACCGGAACCGTTGGGTTCGTATCGAAAAGAGCTTTCTAACGAATATTAGAAATTTGAAATCAAACGGTTGGATTTGGAATTATGTCCAAATCAAATTTGGAAAAGGCCGCTGTAAGTGCAGTTCGATGGCCGTTGGTGGAAGTCGACTGTTCGGGCCTTGATAAAATTATTAAAAATAGTAATAATTTGTGTAAAATCATAAGAAATGATTTGTGAAGATTTGGGATGAAAAAGTCCATATTTGAAAAGATAAAAATAAATTTTTATTGAAATGAACTAGTTTTAAACTAGAATTATAATTCTATTTATTTTTAAATAAATAAATGGGATTTGAAAAGGGTTTTAAAAGTAACCAGAATTTCCAATAATTGAATTGGAATGGATTTGAATCGAAATTGTCTTCAGATTATTTCGATGTTGGATTTCATGATTATACAGATATTGTTATGGAAATTTGAAAGATATTTATATCGTTATTTCCAATACGATATTTGTTAGTCGTATAGTTTGATATTGAATATGAGCCGATATAATTTCTATTCAGAGCCTTGTATTTAATATCAAATGGGATTTGGGTTTGTCGTGAATGGTGTCTTCATTAACATTGTTCTTAAGCCCAGTTGAGAAAAAGATTAAATCTTTTTATTTAGATTTAATGAAGTGTACCAATTAAATAATATGTAGTTGGAATTGAATTCAAATTGATTCTTGGGTTTATCGTGAACGGTGTTTTAAATAACACTCGTTCTTTAACCCGATAATTAATAGAATGTGATTTTGGGTCGTCGTGAACGGTATCTTCAATAATACTGTTCTTAGACCCAACAAAGTTAAGAAAATCATAAACTAACTGGAGATTAGTTAAGTTGAACGGTTTCTTGGGTATTGATCTGATGTTGGTTTCGGCCTTTGGGGTTAATATTTAGGGAGTTGCTCACTTGCTAATTTACGGTTAGGGACTGATTGAATTGTGATGTGATTTTGGGGTTTATTGTGAACCGTGTTTTAAATGACACTGATTCTTTAACCCAGTTAAAGATTAAAACTAAGTGGAGTTTTAATGAATCTTTAATTAGATTGAAAAGATCGAGAATGGAGTATCACCAGTTTTGCTCCAGGCGATAGTTAAATCTTTAATTAGATTTGAACGTGAAATGGTAATTGAATTTACCGATAACACCGTGGTGTTAGATATGAAGTATTACCAGTTTTACTTCATGGGATGAATATGTTGGGATTGGAAAATTAAAACAAATGATTACTTCGGTAAGGTTCGTTAATCCTGACTAGTTTGGATAAACCAAAATTTTGTTCGAATTGATTTTCAAAGGATGATTAAAGAATAAATTTAAAGAAAATTATCTTTGATAAAATTAATGGGAATCTTTCCCTAAGAATGTGAAATTTAGAAACTAACTGAAGGTTGGCTAAGTCGAATGGTTTCCTGGGTTTAGATCTGATGTTGGTTTCGGCCTTCGGGGTTAATATTTGGGAAATAGTTCTCTTACTGATTTACGGTTAGTGACTAATGAACTGGAATATGGCATATGTTGTGTTTGTGTAACACTTGTTAATTATATACGCGAGTTGCTCAGAAAGACCGGGTTTATCCATTCTGAATAACTGAATTGATGATAAGAAATCGAAGATGAAGACGGTGGTTGAAGACCGGAGATCTTCACCTCGTTTGGATGGTAACCGAGGTCCTGATTGGGAGGCATCCCGAAATATGGATAATGAGTGGTGATCGTCCAGACGTACGTGGTGATCGATGGGTTTGCGAGGTATATAGTGCCTCCGGTTTCGTTCAGACCCAGAACGGACTTGCAAATGGACAGTGTGTCTGACATTGGAATTTATTCTGTGTGATTGATAGCTATCAGTTGCACGGTGTGAATTGCCTGTGTGGCATGCTAAGATGCAGTGATCAGGGCTTCTGTTGAAAAGCAAAGTCTTGTGGTGATGATCAAAGCACCGCCGGTGGGGCGCAGCTTTGTGTATAACGTGAAATCGCGAGCCTCACACCACCCCGGTAAGAACCAGAAATGGGAGAGGACCTCAGTGCGGACATGCGTTTCTTCCTAGCTAGAAGTGGCGTTAGTGGTTTTACACGCCCTGACGAGTTTGACTTATGTGGTTGTTACAGTTGCGAGGCGCCTCGGTTAGATCGGACGACCCGGGTCCAATGGAGTCATTCGTTGGCTCATTTACGCCCCATAGGGCGGAGAAACGCATTGTTCAGGCATTTTAATCCACATCGGTGGAGCGGCCCTGACGATCCAAGGGTCACTCGAGCTCTGATCCTGAGACTCGGGCTAGGCAGTCTCGAAGTCGGTAAGGACTATCTTTTGCCTTGGTTCATGACGGAAATCCAACTTCCAATACGTGACGTTTTGATTTTAGTTATAATCCTATATATGGCGACATAGTGGGATGGGGCGCTTATGCCGTTTATGATTGATACTTATGATTTGAAGTTGTTTTATACACTTATAATAATATCAAATGATTTGTTTTAAATGTATCAAGCATTCTTGGCTATTATAAGGTAAAAACCCTATCCTCCGGCTTGCGTTGCATTGTGTGATGGGAACTGGGTCTTATAATAGCTTCATTTTTCTTTATTTAGCACTGCGCTGTTGTTATATGCACTGGTGTTCTTGGGAGGAAACCCGTTCCGCGTTAGCGGCGTGGTCCCTTGATTTACCTAACTTTAAAATAAAGATTAATAACTGTTTTAGTTCTCACACCAGTCTCATGACTGACCTGGAGTTTATTGTTTAAACCTAAACTCCGGGTGCCCTTATTTTAACACGGGCAGCTAGTAGTTTTGGTTTTGCAGATTTATATTCACAGGATCCTGGTTTATAGCTGGAAGGATATCAGGAAAGCTTTGTATCCATATATCTCCTTCAGTTGTGTATTGTATTATTTTCCGCTGCTAAGTAATGTATTGTAATCTCTGATATTTATCGAATGTATATTATTTGTTTTTTCTCTGTATATTCTTGTATTTTGATGAATTGTTGTAATATACAATGAAATTTTCTTCCGTCTGCGTTCTTCTGTGGCTTGTTCTCGACTCAATCCGGGCTTTCCTCACCGGGGAAGTCCGGGTCGTTTCAGCGTGGTATCAGAGTTTTGGTTTACAGAGCTCTAGAGAACAAGACACATTAGAACCATACGAAAAAATTCATTAGATATTGGATTAGTAATATCCAATTAGAATGACTCATTATAGATGGGATTAGTAGTATTCCAGAACGAGTGTGAAGAGTATATTTTTAAAATGAAAACAATTTTTGTTTTGAAAATTTTAATCAATTATTCGTATTTGATTATTTATTTTATATTGTATTTGGACAATCCAATATATAAAGATTTTGCATATATGTCTTGCAAACGTGTATTCGAAGTTTTACTGTATTGGATAGTTATAGAATCACACTCTAGTGCCCGGGGATAATTCTGGTGACGGGGCACCATCGCCAGTATTTAATTTCGAGTTTCGAAAGTGAGATTTCTATATATTTCCAATTGACTGGTGTGAGAACCGAAACTAGATATAGCTTATTGTTGTGATTTGGCATCAAAAATGTGATTTTTGACTATATATCAAGGTTATGAATTTGAAAAGCTAATCAACTAATTGATTGATGGTTGTGTTGTTTGATTATGGCTTGATTAATTAAAATTTTAACCATTTAGCCAAATTGACCAAAAAGTGAATTATATTGAAATTTGGTCGCATTTGCTTGCATATACATGTACTTACGTGGAACAGGTCATAGCAAGGAGGCTAGAGCAGAAGAATAAAATTGTTTGCCCGACAAATAGGTACATGTTTATCATAATTTACTATTTTGTTTGGGTGATGATGATTTTATGAGCCGATTGGCTAGCCGCTTGGCTTTTTCTTTTTCTTTTTCTTTTTGAGATCAGAAGGCCTGTATGGCAATTTCGGGAATTTCCCGGTGCTCTCGGTGCAGGGGAGGTTATGGAGAAATTTTTCGGAAATTTAGGGTGTTAGCCAAATTTTTGAAAAATTTGAAAAGTTCTTAGAAACTGAAAAGTTGAAGAACTTAAGCCGTAATGAAAATATTGAAAGTTGAGTTGATTTGTTAAAACAACTTTCGGCTTCGTTCCTTTTCGGGGACGAAAAGTTTTAAGTGGGGGAGTTTGTAACAAGCCGAAAATCTGGGCCAGTTTAAAATTTTTTATTTTGGCAATTTTAGCGAATTTTGATTATTTAAAATGAATTATTTTAAATAATAATGACGAGAAATTTATTTTGAATAGAATTCGAACGCATATATTTATATAGCTCGACGTTGGAATATAAATATTTATTTTAATTTATAAAAGGAATTGAAAATGGCGCGGTAGTTTGATAATTCAATATCAAAATTCAATTGAATGTACCGGGTGCAAAATAAATCGGATTTTAGTGAAACCAAAAATATTTGAATCTAATTGAGAATATCTTTCCAACGAATTCGAAAAATCATAATTTCATAGCGGGAATCAAAAGTTATGCCCAGTTGAAAAATCTGAATCATCGCTATGGAATTCAGGCCCTTAAAATGGGAATTTTGCAAACGACCTCGGATTTCGATGAAACCACTTTTGTTGGATCCGTGATGTCAAGTTATTGCAAGATTCCAATTTTCGTAATTTTTGAAATCAATATGTGAGCGTGGCAAAGGAAAACGCGTTTGACCAGTTTCAGTTGATTTTAATCGACTGGAATATGGCCATTTTTCAAAAGGTCTCCGAATTCGATGAAATTAGTTTTGTTAGGACCGTATCGTCAATACGCAGCTAGAAAATATTTTTCTGGAATTTCTCGAGTGAGTATGTGGCCCCAGTAAACTGAAATGTGCGTTCAAATTTAATATATAGAGTTATATGTTGATTTTGACGAAAACTGATTGAAACGATCAAATCAGCTTGTGATATATATCCCATTATGTTCAAAATGGGGGTAAAACGCTAAAGACGACAGGCGGTGGGTTCGATTTCGATTTCAAAAATAAAAGTTGCTTTTTGAGGTTAAATTAAATATTAATATATATATATATTATATAATCTCTTGGCCCCTCCCTCTCTCTTTCACTTTTCAGTTCAGAAGAAAATAAATAAATAAAAAAATTCCGCTCTGCCTCGAATCGAAACCCACCCCCACCCCCCACCCCCCCACCCCCGCGCCGTTCCTCCACCGCCACGCCCTCCGACCGCGGGCCCCCATCGACGTCGGGCCCCCCTCTACCTCCTCCCTCGATCCACGCTATCCCCCTACAGCTCGAAGCCACCCACGCCCAAACCGACGCCCCGAGCATCCAACCGCCCGCCGCCGACCAGAGGAGCAACCCCGCCCCTCGCCGACCCCCTCTGACCATCGACGACCCCTCCTTCATCTCCTCCTCCCTCAGCTTCTACCTTCATCGCCTGGACTATGCACCTCCGTCGAAAACCTAGCCCGCCGCCACCCAGCAGGAGCCCGTCGCTTGCGCCTCCTCCACAGTCCAGCGACGACATGGAACCCCCCTTCAACGGTATATGTAAGTTTTATTTTCGTAATTTCATTTATTTTCTTTTCATGATTTCATTTATTTTCTTCGATGAAAGAAAATATGATTTTCTTTAATAGACAAGACATGATTTTTCATAGGGAAAAAAATTGGTTTTTAACATTAAAAGATTTGATTTTTATATGTTGAATAGCGAAGTAAAAATTCGACTATTATATGTTGAATAGCAAAGTAAAAATTCGATTTTTATATGTTGAATAGCAAAGTAAAAGTTCGATTTTTATATATTGAATAGCAAAGTAAAAATTCGATTTTTATACATGTTGTGAGTACGGGCAACGTAAGTGATAAATGGCGAGCATGGCGAGATTTTCCTACATATGAAGAGTCGTGGCGTTTGGATTAGCTAGTCTGTGAGAACTTCTCACTTTTAATTTAATTTTTCTAGTTAAAATATATACTAGGATGCAGACGGTGTTTAGTAGCACCCGACACCCGTCGTCCACAGACCATGGACGGCTTGTATGCTTGTTTGTTTGATTTTGCTGTGTAGTTGATTGTGTGATGTGATGTGAAATGAAAATAAAATATTTATATAGTTGAAAATATTTTATAGTGAAGAATAGAATTTTTAACGTGTATGTAAAATGAAATAAAAATAAACAGATCGGACGATTTGTTTATATACACACATTTGCCTGATATTGATTGGGACGATAAATTTTACACATCGCCCAACTGCACAAATAAAATATGTGTTTGATTGTTTGAAAACCCCACACGGGTATTGGGGTGATATATGACATACACTAATCCCAATAGTTAGTTGTATGGCGATCGATTGATTGACAGACTGTTATAAGCGTTAAATATTTATATTCGATGCTTATACAGTGTAGAATGCACTTTGGATGATGGTTGATTATTCATCGTTATTATTGTATACATGTGTTGTAGAAAATCCATATAATTAACATTATATGGTAATTGATTGGGCCTCATTCCTGTTTTGAAAAAGAAAGTTTTGAAATAGAAATATTTGAAAAAGAAATATTTGAAATAGAAATATTTGAAATAGAATATTTGAAAATAGAAATATATGAAGCCGTGTTGATTAGATTGATGCCATTTTGACGTGAACGATATTTATATCGATTTTATTCATTTTATAATGAATATCGAAATTGATTTCAAAATCTGATATTTTGAAAAGAATTGAAATTTGAATTAAATTGAATAGAAATGAATTCGAATTGAAATTGAATAGAAATGAATTCGAATTGAAATTGAATATAAATGAATTAGAATTGAAATTGAATTGGATTGAAAACGAACTGAAATTGAATTCAAAATCGATTTGAATTGAAATCAATTTGAAATGAATTTAAAACGAATTTGTAAGGGAAAATTCAATTTTGATTTGAATTTGAAAAAGAAGTTGAAATCGTTTTGAAACGAATTTAAAACGATTTATTAAATACGTTTTAAAAAAGGGAATCGACGAAGTATATATTATATATATAATATAATGGCCTGAATAGAACGCGCCGCGCCGCGGCAGTTCCCGAATTTCGACCATTGACTTCGAACGGATATTACGGGAGATCCGACCGTCGGATTCTCCTGAAACCAGAACCGTTGGGTTCGTATCGAAAAGAGCTTTCTAACGAATATTAGAAATTTGAAATCTAACGGTTGGATTTGGAATTATGTCCAAATCAAATTTGGAAAAGGTCGTTGTAAGTGCAGTTCGATGGCCGTTGGTGGAAGTCGACTGTACGGGCCTTGATAAAATTATTAAAAAAAGTAATAATTTGTGTAAAATCATAAGAAATGATTTGTGAAGATTTGGGATGAAAAACTCCATATTTGAAAAGATAAAAATAGTTTTTATTGAAATGAACTAGTTTTGAACTAGAATTATAATTCTATTTATTTTTAAATAAATAAATGGGATTTGAAAAGGCTTTTAAAAGTAACCAGAATTTCCAATAATTGAATTGGAATGGATTTGAATCGAAATTGTCTTCGGATTATTTCGATGTTGGATTTCGTGATTATACAGATATTGTTATGGAAATTTGAAAGATATTTATATCATTATTTCCAATACGATATTTGTTAGTCGTAGAGTTTGATATGGAATATGAGCCGATATAATTTCTATTAAGAGCCTTGTATTTAATATCAAATGGGATTTGGGTTTGTCGTGAATGGTGTCTTCATTAACACTGTTCTTAAGCCCAGTTGAGAAAAAGATTAAATCTTTTTATTTAGATTTAATGAAGTGTACCAATTAAATAATATTTAATTGGAATTGAATTCGAATTGATTCTTGGGTTTATCGTGAACGGTGTTTTAAATAACACTCGTTCTTTAACCCGATAATTAATAGAATGTGATTTTGGGTCGTCGTGAACGGTATCTTCAATAATACTGTTCTTAGACCCAACGAAGTTAAGAAAATCAGAAACTAACTGGAGATTAGTTAAGTTGAACGGTTTCTTGGGTATTGATCTGATGTTGGTTTCAGCCTTCGGGGTTAATATTTAGGGAGTTGCTCACTTGCTAATTTACGGTTAGGGACTGATTGAATTGTGATGTGATTTTGGGGTTTATCGTGAATCGTGTTTTAAATGACACTGATTCTTTAGCCCAGTTAAACATTAAAACTAAGTGGAGTTTTAATGAATCTTTAATTAGATTGAAAAGATCGAGAATGGAGTATCACCAGTTTTGCTCCAGGCGATAGTTAAATCTTTAATAAGTTTGAACGTGAAATGGTAATTGAATTTACCGATAACACCGTGGTGTTAGATATGAAGTATTACCAGTTTTACTTCATGGGATGAATATGTTGGGATTGGGAAATTAAAACAAATGATTACTTCGGTAAGGTTCGTTAATCCCGACTAGTTTGGATAAACCAAAATTTGGTTTGAATTGATTTTCAAAGGATGATTAAAGAATAAATTTAAAGGAAATTATCTTTGATAAAATTAATGGGAATCTTTCCCTAAGAATGTGAAATTTAGAAACTAACTGAAGGTTGGCTAAGTCGAATGGTTTCCTGGGTTTTGATCTGATGTTGGTTTCGGCCTTCGGGGTTAATATTTGGGAAATCGTTCTCTTACTGATTTACGGTTAGTGACTAATGAACTGGAATATGGCATATGTTGTGTTTGTGTAACACTCGTTAATTATATACGCGAGTTGCTCAGAAAGACCGGGTTTATCCCATTCTGAATAACTGAATCGACGATAAGAAATCGAAGATGAAGACGGTGGTCGAAGACCAGAGATCTTCACCTCGTTTAGATGGTAACCGAGGTCCTGATTGGGAGGCATCCCGAAATATGGATAATGAGTGGTGATCGTCCAGACGTACGTGGTGATCGATGGGTTTGCGAGGTATATAGTGCCTCCGGTTTCGTTCAGACCCAGAACGGACTTGCAAATGGACAGTGTGTCTGACATTGGAATTTATTCTATGTGATTGACAGCTATCAGTTGCACGGTGTGAATTGCCTGTGTGGCATGCTAAGATGCAGTGATCAGGGCTTCTGTTGAAAAGCAAAGTCTTGTGGTGATGATCAAAGCACCGCCGGTGGGGCGTAGCTTTGTGAATAACGTGAAATCGCGAGCCTCACACCCCGGTATGAACCAGAAACGGGAGAGGACCTCGGGGGGGACATGCGTTTCTTCCTAGCTAGAAGTGGCGTCAGTTGTTTTACATGCCCTGACGAGTTTGACTTATGTGGTTGTTACAGTTGCGAGGCGCCTCGGTTAGATCGGACGATTCGGGTCCGATGGAGTCATTCGTTGGCTCATTTACGCCCCATAGGGCGGAGAAACGCATTGTTCAGGCATTTTAATCCACATCGGTGGACCGGCCCTGACGTTCCAAGGGTCACTCGAGCTATGATCCTGAGACTCGGGCTAGGCAGTCTCGAAGTAAGTAAGGACTATCTTTTGCCTTGGTTCATGACGGAAATCCAACTTCCAATACGTGACGTTTCGATTTTAGTTGTAATCCTATATAGGGCGACATAGTGGGATGGGGCACTTATGCCGTCTATGATTGATACTTATGATTTGAAGTTGTTTTATACACTATACACTTATAATAATATCAAATGATTTGTTTTAAACGTATCAAGCATTCTTGGCTATTATAAGGTAAAAACCCTATCCTCCGGCTTGCGTTGCATTGTGTGATGGGAACTGGGTCTTATAATAGCTTCATTTTTTTTATTTAGCACTGCGCTGTTGTTATATGCACTGGTGTCCTTGGGAGGAAACCCGTTCTGTGTTAGCGGCGTGGTCCCTTGATTTACCTAACTTTAAAATAAAGATTAATAACTGTTTTAGTTCTCACACCAGTCTCATGACTGACTTGGAGTTTATTGTTTTAACCTAAACTCCGGGTGCCCTTATTTTGACACGGGCAGCTAGTAGTTTTGGTTTTGTAGATTTATATTCACAGGATCCTGGTTTACAGCTGGAAGGATATCCGGAAAGCTTTGTATCCGTATATCTCCTTCAGTTGTGTATTGTATTATTTTCCGCTGCTAAGTAATGTATTGTAATCTCTGATATTTATCGAATGTATATTATTTGTTTATGCTCTGTATATTCTTGTATTCTGATGAATTGTTGTAATATACAATGAAATGTTCTTCTGTCTGCGTGATATCCGGAAAGCTTTGTATCCGTATATCTCCTTCAGTTGTGTATTGTATTATTTTCCGCTGCTAAGTAATGTATTGTAATCTCTGATATTTATCGAATGTATATTATTTGTTTATGCTCTGTATATTCTTGTATTCTGATGAATTGTTGTAATATACAATGAAATGTTCTTCCGTCTGCGTTCTTCTGTGGCTTGTTCTCGACTCAATCCGGGCTTTCCTCACTGGGGAAGTTCGGGTCGTTTCAAATGGGTGCGACCCACGTAGCCATGTTGCCTGCCCGATTTTTGTCATTTCCCGGTTGTGAGGCTTGAGATTATAATCGACTTTTGGAACATCTGGCCACTGTTCACGTCGTCCGTACAAGTCATCCAGGAACAGGATGAACCGAAGGCACCCTCCCACTGCATCCCAAGGATCAGTAGCAAGCAGTCCTTGCAAACCCGTAAAATCCCACTTACGACTGAATCACGTCAGAATACCTCTGGTTGCAACGTTAGACAATATTCGACAAGTAATCCTTCTGCTTATGAAGATCCCCGGTCTTCAATTGCTCCATCTCGAACAGCTTTTGAACATCTTCAATGTTTAGTATTTGCTGGTCGGAATGGTTTCGAATATAAATTCGATCCCGGTCTTTCCATACCAACAACGCATTGGCCATGATTTTGATAGTCGGTTATTTAATTATCAAAATAAACAATCATAAAAGTAAAATAAATCCATTGGTTTATTACACAGCATCACTTGGCCACTAAAATAATATATCAGTTATAATAGCAAAGATAATATATTAGTTTATATATATTCTCAAATCATTTAATTTAAATACTTACAAATATATTAGAATCGTATTCAATTTCCAGTTAACTGTCGTTTCAAAATATTTGCTATAACATTTCGTATTTTCCATAATTGGGAAATCAATTCAACTTATCACTCGTAAAACAATCGTTACGAAATCCCCCTTTTGTTTTGTTATATAAAACAAATTAATCATCACTTACCTTTTTGAATAAACCCATTCTATATTTCATCTCATCACTTTTGAAAATCGTTATATATTAACAAATTTCCTTTTAATTCTTTCTTTACTATGGAATTATCATTTCATATTCTAAAGCCATTCTTATTCCTTTTTATTTAGGAATCCCATAATGTATATTTCAAATTCTTCAAATTATTATTCCTCAATATAAATCACTTCTAACATCTCCACTCTTACAACTCATATTATCCTCTGGTAATCCTGAAGTTGTTTAAGTTGGGGTATTTTAATTGCCTCTCAGACCTTGATCAACCACATTCTTATCATAATATAAAAATGACTTGTAAAACCCATATTCATTTTTACCACTTCACTATTTTATTAAAATCTGATTTTGTAAAATCTTCCTTTTGAAATTCCCTTTCTATATATATGTTTATTACTACATTCATTAGTATGATTAATACACATTAACTTTTTAACTTTAACTCCTTTAAAACTCTTTGTTCCAATACCTTGATTTCTATTTCAAATCATATTACCAAATTCAATTATAGAAATCCCTTTTCCTAATTCTTTAAATCATTTCCTTTGGAGGAAAACGTACTTTAACCTCATCCATTACACCTATTGCCTTTATTAAGTAATGTTACTTTACAATTTAATGCTTTAACTCCCCATTTCCTTATTCATCACCCGTTTACACATCTCTGGCTTAATATAAAGCCTTTTCCCATTTCGATTCCCTTTACTTAATCCAACATTTATTTAAGCTTACAGTATTCGCTTAAAATCACTTTATAACTTCATTTACCAAATTCGGTTTACATGTAAACCCGTTCATAAACTTCCTTTGATATTTAATTATGTTTTATTTCTGACTTCAGTTTCTTACTTAAATGAACTTCAAATAATTCCATAAATTAAATAAAGATTATAATTTACTTTATCGTTAACTGGAATTAAATTTCCTTTTTAAAATCTCATTAGATTAAATAATTATTCGCTAAATCATTTCATTAGATTAATCGGCCCAATCTTATTTAATTAAATAATTAATTACTGATCAAAATAGTTGGCTTGGTAAATCTTAAAACATGATTAACCCATTAATCAACACTAACAAATCTTTTCATTTTGAATTAATAAATAACATGTATTATGTAACGACCCGCATTCTACGTATCATAGGACCGTAGAATATTTATTTCTTTCACATACGAAGTCGTATGGTCATGTAACTTTGGGAGACGACTATTGGGGTCATTTCCCATGTTCGTGATTTTTCCCGATTTTTAAATGACCATTTTACCCCTAGTTGGTACTGTTTTGGCCATAACTTTTGACTGGAAAGGAATTTTGACCTGAAACCAACTTCCATTGGCTCCGGATGATGGTTTACAATTCCATATGGTAAACGGACTCACCATTTGGGAGATATGGCTGAAACAAGTTTCAGATGGTGAAAAACAGCTTAATTGGGTTTAACCGGGTGATTAGCAGCTAGGCCTAGAGGGGAATTTCGGGTTTAGAGGCATAGGAGGGCTGATTAGGGTTAGGAAATCACTTTCATTCCAGTTTTGAGCCGCCACAAACCTTCTTGAGACCCTAATAATGGCTTCCATCCTCTAAAACCACTCCAAAACACATTTTTAGTGAAGATTAATCCTAAACTGCATCAAATCACGACCAAATAGCAACAGAGCAAGGTTGGAGCTGCTGCTATACATAGGAATTCGACCCAAACAGAGAGTATTTCAGATTTGGTGTTTTATTTTGTGGCCAAGGTGAGTGATTTGCATAGTTTTTCCACTAATTACGGTTAATTAAGGGTAATTAGTGAAGATTAGCGAATTTATACACTAATAAATTCTGGAAAAATGTTTAGGAATTCTTAAATAATATTTTATGCCTCTGTTAGAAATTTGGTTCGATTTGATTAAGTTTCGTTAACCCTATGATTAGTTTCATTTAATCACGCTTAAGGGAAAAATGGGATTTTGGGTATATTTGATCCATTTTGACATGTAAATTCATTGTTTTGGTGTTTGTGGTAAGTTCGCTATATTGCTATGACTGTTTGGGATGATTTGTGATTGATTAGTATAGTTAGATTTGTTGAAAACGTCGTCGAATGGCGTAAACAAGTTGCTGGAAAAAGTTGCAGAAAGTTGTGCAGGGTTTCAGATCGGATCGGATATGGGCTCGGATCGGATTAGAGACTTAGGCAAGGAACCCGACCCGAACCAGAAACTGGCACATAAGAAGCTTGGCAAAAAGGAAGGCCATGCTGGTTAAGCTGGGGATCGGACTGACTTAAAGACGAAGAGCTCGGATCGGATCGACGTAAGGATGAAAGGCTAGGACTGAAGTAAGGCGGAGGGATCAGATCGGCTAAAGGAGTAGGATCGGATCAGCTAAAGGAGGAGGATCGGATCGGAGTGAATGGAGAACGAGGGAGCTGATCGAAGAAGGAGCACGAACTGGAGGAAAGATAGCAACCCGACCCGGAGGAGGACACCCGAGTCGACCCGAAGTGGGACGCCCGACCCGAACCGATGCGATGATGTGGACCCGACCCGAACCGATGGCTAGAAGGAGAACCCAACCCGACCCAGTATTGACCAATAACCCGAGATGCAAAGGTAGTCCAATGTGGGAAGTTAGAGCTCAGGATCCAGTTGGGAACCGATGAGTTCACTTCATGATTGGGCTATGCTACGGGACGTGTACCAAGGGGCAGTCGATGTCTATGACTTCGGATCACTATGTATAGGAGGTACGTGAATGGATTCAGGGCCACAGTGGCCTAGGTACGACTAGAGGGCTATAAACCAATGAAGTGGGGTCATTTGTAAAGATTTTGTCATGACTCCATGTGGTAAGCTTGGTGGTAGTAGTAGTTGTACAAGTCGAACTCCGTCACTACTTCGATGGGTCTAGTGATTGACAGTGATGGACATCGTATGCTTTACGCACTGAGTGAGGGATGTGCGGATGGTTGCTATGGTTGATTTGTTTGCTATCATCATGACATGTATACCCCACCCCCGTATCCATTACAATATTTATTATGGCACCTTAGAGTACTGTACGGTATGTGGTACTAACTCTTTGGTTGCAGGTCCAGGTTCAGGTATGGTTTAGTATACCTGTTATTGTTCTGCTTAGATGCTTATCGCTCATACCAGGCTTTATGTCTGACCCAGAGTTTTATGTCTCCTCTTATTACTCTGGGTGCTCACACGAGCAGACTAGAGACAGGTTAGCTGGTGATGCACGGGTAGATGATCCGGAGACGAGCAGGAGGCTTCCACGTAATATATATAGTATTCTCCCTGTGTTGTTGAAGATCACTGCTTGGGCATTGGTGGTGCATCTTCTACTTTAGCTTTCTTTTGTTTAGAGACAGTAAATTTGAAAAGTTGTAATAAGCTGTATTTGGATTTCCGCTGCTCTGATGTTGATGTTGATTTTAGTTACCAGCTTATACACTGTCTCACCTCTTTTATGTCAAGTATGTTATTATTATTATATTTTACTCCATGCGCCGTGAGACATTCTACAGGCTCTTGATTAGTTTGTTCCCTTCTTTCCTTTCTTCTGACGACCATCCCGTGCTAGTCGGGCATGTGTACAGCGCACTTTCGGAGGAAATGCAGGCTGGTGCAGGGCGGGCCGTCACACTTGGTATCAGAGCTCTAGGTTGCGTAGTTAACCTAGGGAAGTTATCAGGGAGAGATAGTATACGTATACGAGAGAGCGTATTTGTGATTACTTTGGTTTTCAAAAGCTATATATATATATATTATTACTAGTATAAGTATGAAGTCGTACTGCACTAGCACTACTATGGAGTCGTTAATCGTTTCCCTTTTACAGATTGACGATGAGCCGATATGTTAGAGGTACCGGTAGAGGGGCCAATAATGGGAATGCTGCTGACATGAGGACGATGTTTACTGACCTCATGAGGGAGATGCTTAGGGATGTACAGAGGGCAGCTCCCAATGGTGGAAATGGTGGTGGTCCAATAGTGCAGGCGCCGAGAGTCGACTTCACCAAGCTAAATAAGGATTATACTAGTCTTGGTGGGAAGCCGTTCCACGGAACGGAGTCGGCCACGGATGTTCAGGATTGGTTGGATAGTTGTGAACGTATCTTCGAGGATTTGGGTATCGAGGATGCGATGAAGAGAAAGCTTGCGTCCCATCAGCTGCAAGGGCGGGCGATGAATTGGTGGAATGCTATAAAGGCAGCTACTCCCGAAGATCAGATTACTTGGGAGCAGTTTAAGGTTCGCTTTAGCGAGAAGTTCATTCCAGCTGCTCAGAAGTCAGTGCTGTTTAAGAAATTCTTTGAGCTCAAGCAGAATGGCAGAGCTGTCTCGGAGTATATTGCTGAATTCGACACTTTGTCGAAATATGGGTTATCTCTTATTAATACTGCCGAGAAGAAAACTGAGAAATTCATAACTGGTTTGGATCAGTACTTAGGGGAAAGGCTTATTAACCACATCGATGAGACGTTTGAGTCGATTGTGGGAAAAGCATTGAGGTCAGAAAGTCTCTACCCTAAGCCGAAGACTGAGGTTGCATCTGCAGAAGAGCCAAAACCACAAGCAAGTGGTGGAGGCAAGGGTGGTTCCCAGAATAAGAGAAAGCAGAATCAGACTAAGGATGGCCAGAAGAAAAAGAATAAGCAAGATGTTGAGTGCTTCCGCTGTGGTAAGAAGGGCCATTATGCTAGTAATTGTCGGGCAAGCCAGCGGATAGGAAGTGCTTCAACTATGGCCAAATGGGACATCACAAGGACAAGTGTCCACAACCCCTAAAGAAAAGCAAATGGTGAAAGCATATGCTCTTAATGCTATTCCTTCTTCGTCGAATGCCCCAACTGCGGCAGAGAAGGGAAAGAATGTCGTCATTCAAGGTATGCTTTCTGTTTATGATGTTCCTGTTAGAGTTTTGTTTGATACTGGAGCTTCCAGTTCTTTCATATCTAGTGACCTGGTAGATAGGTTAGGATTGGAGCCCGAGATTGTCGATAGACCTTTAGTAGTGACGAACCCGATTGATGGTTCGACTAGCCTTAGCATGATTTGTCATAATGTGGTCTTATCGAGTCATGGATGCATGTTTGTTTGTGATTGCTTTGTTTTGGGCTTTACTGGGTTTGGCATTATTTTGGGGGTAGATTGGCTCCGAAGATACGGGGTGGTGGTAGACTGTGAGGGCTTTTTGGTGACAGCTAGAGCGGATGATGGGCGGAGGATAGTGTTTGGTGGTCTACCCAGTGAGGGGGTATTGGCTAGTTTTCTAAACTCCCTTGACATTCCGCATAGTGAGTTGCCAGGTTTGCCCGTGGTTGGCTAGTATCCGAATGTTTTCGAAGAAGTGACCGGGCTTCCACCACACCGAGAGATTGAGTTCCGTATTGATTTGGTAAAAGATGTCAGGCCTATAGTGATGCCACTTCATCGTATGGCACCAAGGGAGCAGCGAGAGCTCGAGGTGCAAGTCAGCGATCTTTTGAAGAAGGGATTTATCAGAAGGAGTGTTTCTAAATGGGGAGCACCAGTTGTGTTTGCTACCAAGGCGGATGGTTCCCTTCGTTTGTGTGTAGACTACCGCGAGTTGAATAAAGTGACGAGGAAGAACAAGTATCCTCTACCGCGGATAGATGATTTGTTCGATCAGTTGAGTGGAGCGAGAGTATTTTCTCAGTTGGATCTCGCGATAGGTTTTCATCAGCTTAGAGTGGAAGATGAGAGTATAGCCAAAACGGCATTTCGGACGCCGTCTGGATTTTATGAGTGGTTGGTCATGCCATTCGGGCTGACCAATGCCCCAGCGTATTTTGTGGATCTTATGAATAGGGTATTCAGAGATCAGTTGAATAAGTTTGTCCTTGTGTTCGTTGATGATATTTTGGTCTATTCGAAGACAGAGGAAGAACACAAGGGACATTTAAGAATAGTGATGGAGGTGTTGAGAAAACACCAATTGAAAGCAAAGTTTTCTAAGTGTCACTTCTGGAAGAGGGAAGTGAGGTTCTTGGGCCATGTTGTTTCAGAGAATGGTATTGCCGTGGACCCGGCAAAGGTGGCTACGGTACAGGATTGGCCTACGCCCAAGAATGCAACGGATGTAAGAAGTTTCTTGGGGTTAGCTGGATATTATCGTAAGTTTATCCAAGGTTTCTCCAAGATAGCAGCACCATTGACCCAGTTGACTAAGAAGAATCAAGCTTTTGTCTGGGGTGAAAGGTGCGAGAATGCATTCAAGAGTCTAAAGGACAAGTTGACATGCGCACCAGTGTTAGTCATTCCTAAGGGGAATGAAGAGATGACGGTATACACGGATGCCTGTGGTACCGGACTGGGTGCTGTATTGATGCAAGGCGGTAGGGTTGTAGCCTATGCAAGTCGGCAATTGAAACCGCACGAGAAAAGATACCCTACCCATGATTTGGAATTGGCAGCGATTGTGTTCGCGTTAAAGATGTGGAGACACTATCTCTTGGGAGAAATATTTGAGATGTTTACAGATCATAAGTCGTTGAAGTATCTCTTCTCTCAGAAAGACCTGAATCTCCGTCAGCAGAGATGGTTAGAGTTCTTAGCTTCCTATGATTTCGACATCGCATATACACCGGGAAAGGGCAATGCGGTGGCTGATGCATTGAGTAGGAGACATGCCAGCTTAGGGGCTATGTTTCTAGAATGGAAGCAACTGGAATACATCGCTGGGTTTGATTTCAGACCAAAGTGCGAATTGAATCCAGAAATGTTAGCAAGCTTGACGATCAGACCCACTTTGATTGAGCGGATCGGCTCTTGTCAGAGGGACGATCCTAACCTATTGGAAATCATCTCCAAGTTAGAGATGGGTATCGATGAGGAGATGAACAAGTATGGGCTAGATCGAGAAGGATGGCTTAGAAAGAATGGAAAGCTTGTTGTACCCAATGTCAATGGATTGAGGGATGAAGTGCTTAGAGAGTGTCATCACTCAAAACTGACTATACACCCCGGTGGTAATAAGATGTATCGAGATATGAAGCAGACCTACTACTGGGAAGGAATGAAAAGAGACATTGGGAAGTTTATATCCAAGTGCATGAATTGCCAGCTAGTTAAAGCCGAGCAAAAGAAGCCTAGTGGGTTATAGCAACCATTAGAAATTCCCGAATGGAAATGGGAGCAAGTCTCGATGGATTTCATTGATGGTTTACCAAGGACTAGGTCGGGATATGACAGGATTTGGGTAATTGTGGATCGATTGACTAAAAGTGTAAGATTCATACCAGTCAAATCGACCAGAACGGTAGCCAAGTTGGCAGAATTGTATATGAAGTGGGCAGTGAGATTTCATGGAGTACCTAAAAGCATTGTGAGTGACCGAGACCCGTTGTTCACTAGTGGGTTTTGGAAGAGCTTACAAGAGGCTCTAGGGTCAGGGTTACATCTCAGTACCGCATATCATCCTCAGACCGACGGTCAGACGGAGAGGGTGAATCGTATTTTGGAAGATCTCTTGAGAGCATGTATATTGGATTTTGGTGGATCATGGGATGACCATTTGCATCTAGTAGAGTTTGCATATAATAATAGCTACCAATCCAGTATCTGTACGACTCCATATGAAGCTTTGTACGGAAGACCGTGCAACTCACCATCATGTTTGATAGAGACTAGCGAGAAGTTTATGCTTGGACTAAATGTGGTGAGGGAAACTTTAGATAAAATCAAGACCATTCAACAACGAATGAAGGCTGCCCAAGATAGGCAGAAGAGTTATGCTGATAAGAGGAGAAGAGACTTAAAATTTTCCGTTGGCGACTTGGTGTTTGCCAAGATTTCTCCGTTGAAGAGCGTAATACGATTTGGCAGGAGAGGCAAGTTGGCACCAAGATTTGTTTGCCCATTCCCTGTTCTTGAACTAGTCGGGAATTTGGCATATAGAGTTGGCTTACCAGAGAAGATGGCGGGAGTTCACAACGTATTTCATGTTTCCCAACTAAGGAAGTTCGTTCACGACCCAGATATAACTATTTCACCTGATCAGTTAGAGGACTTCGAAGTAGAACCCGAGGCGGTTGGGAACCGCAAGATGGCCCGTATTGTCGAGCACGACATGAAGAAACTTCGAAGGAAGGAGGTGATGCTAGTCAAGGTTCAGTGGGGCGAGGACGAGAATGATTGCACTTGGGAGACAGAGGAGGACATTAGGAAGACATACCCAGAACTCTTTGCCTAGTAAGATTTTGACTTCGATTTAGTTTTCCGCATGCTAGGATAGGTCTGTTTGCTTGTTTTGCATGTTTGATTGTTGTGTGTGGATGTTAGGCATGCGGGATCTTTTGTATGTTTTGGGTTAAGGAATTTCGGGGACGAAATTTCTTAAGGGGGGGGGGGGGGGAGTGTAACGACCCGCATTCTATGTATCATAGGACCGTAGAATATTTGTTTCTTTCACATACGAAGTCGTATGGTCATGTAACTTTGGGAGCCGACTATTGGGGTCATTTCCCATGTTCATGATTTTTCCCGATTTTTAAATGACCATTTTACCCCTAATTGGTATGTTTTGGCCATAACTTTTGACTGGAAATGAATTTTGACCTGAAACCACTTACATTGGCTCCGGATGATGGATTACAATTCCGTAGAGTGGTCACATTAGCCAAACGGACTCACCATTTGGGAGATATGGCTGAAACAAGTTTCAGATGGTGAAAAACAGCTTAATTGGGCTTAACCGGGTGATTAGCAGCTAGGCCCAGAGGGGAATTTCGGGTTTAGAGGCATAGGAGGGCTGATTAGGGTAAGGAAATCACTTTCATTTCAGTTTTGAGCTGCCCCAAACCTTCTTGAGACCCTAGTAATGGCTTCCATCCTCTAAAACCACTCCAAAACACATTTTTAGTGAAGATTAATCCTAAACTTCATCAAATCAGGACCAAATAGCAACAGAGCAAGGTTGGAGCTGCTGCTATACATAGGAATTCGACCCAAACAGAGAGTATTTCAGATTTGGTGTTTTATTTTGTGGCCAAGGTGAGTGATTTGCATAGTTTTTTCACTAATTACGGTTAATTAAGGGTAATTAGTGAAGATTAGCGAATTTATACACTAATAAATTTTGGAAAAATGTTTAGAAATTCTTAAATAATATTTTATGCCTCTGTTAGAAATTTGGTTCGATTTGATTAAGTTTCGTTAACCCTATGATTAGTTTCATTTAATCACGCTTAAGGGAAAAATGGGATTTTGGGTATATTTGATCCATTTTGACATGTAAATTCATTGTGTTGGTGTTTGTGGTAAGTTCGCTATATTGCTATGACTGTTTGGGATGATTTGTGATTGATTAGTATAGTTAGATTTGTCGAAAACGTCGTCGAATGGCGTAAACAAGTTGCTGGAAAAAGTTGCAGAAAGTTGTGCCGGGTTTCGGATCGGATCGGATATGGGCTCGGATCGGATTAGAGACCCGGGCAAGGAACCCGACCCGAACCAGAAATCTGGCACATAAGAAGCTTTGCAAAAAGGAAGGCCATGCTGGTTAAGCTGGGGATCAGACTGACTTAAAGACGAAGGGCTCGGATCGGATCGATGTAAGGATGAAAGGCTAGGACTGAAGTAAGGCGGAGGGATCGGATCGGCTACAGGAGTAGGATCGGATCAGCTAAAGGAGGAGGATCGGATCAGAGTGAATGGAGAACGAGGGAGCTGATCGGAGAAGGAGCACGAACTGGAGGAAAGATAGCAACCCGACCCGACCCGGAGGAGGACACCCGACCCGGAGGAGGACACCCGACCCGACCCAAAGTGGGACGCCCGACCCGAACCGATGCGATGCTGTGGACCCGACCCGAACCGATGGCTAGAAGGAGAACCCGACCCGACCCAGTATTGACCAATAACCCGAGATGCAAAGGTAGTCCAATGTGGGAAGTTAGAGCTCAGGATCCAGTTGGGAACAATGAGTTCACTTCATGATTGGGCTTTGCTGCGGGACATGTGCCAAGGGGCAGTCGATGTCTATGACTTTGGATCACTATGTATGGGAGGTACGTGAACGGATTCAGGGCCACAGTGGCCTAGGTATGACTAGAGGGCTATAAACCAATGAAGTGGGGTCATTTGTAAAGATTTTGTCATGACTCCATGTGGTAAGCTTGGTAGTAGCAGTAGTTGTACAAGTCGAACTCCGTCACTACTTCGATGGGTCTAGTGATTGACAGTGGTGGACATCGTATGCTTTACGCACTGAGAGAGGGATGTGAGGATGGTTGCTATGGTTGATTTGTTTGCTATCATCATGACATGTATACCCCACCCCCGTATCCATTACACTATTTATTATGGCACCTTAGAGTACTGTACGGTATGTGGTACTAACTCTTTGGTTGCAGGTCCAGGTTCAGGTATGGTTTAGTGTACCTGTTATTGTTCTGCTTAGATGCTTATCGCTCATACCAGGCTTTATGTCTGACCCAGAGTTTTATGTCTCCTCTTATTACTCTGGGTGCTCACACGAGCAGACTAGAGATAGGTTAGCTGGTGATGCACGGGTAGATGATCCGGAGACGAGCAGGAGGCTTCCACGTAATATATATAGTATTCTCCCTGTGTTGTTGAAGATCACTGCTTGGGCATTGGTGGTGCATCTTCTACTTTAGCTTTCTTTTGTTTAGAGACAGTAAATTTGAAAAGTTGTAATAAGCTGTATTTGGATTTCCGCTGCTTTGATGTTGATGTTGATTTTAGTTACCAGCTTATACACTGTCTCACCTGTTTTATGTCAAGTATGTTATTATTATTATATTTTACTCCATGCGCTGTGAGACATTCTACAGGCTCTTGATTAGTTCGTTCCCTTCTTTCCTTTCTTCTGACGACCGTCCCGTGCTAGTCGGGCATGTGTACAGCGCACTTTCGGAGGAAATGCAGGCTGGTGCAGGGCGGGCCGTCACATATTAATCCATAAATCTCATTTACATCGATTATTATTAAACAATAATCTATTTCCAAATGATCTCATTAGATTATTTCTTAAAGCGATAAATTCTGGTTATTAATCATCAAGTTAATTCCCTCCTACCTGACCATCATTCTTATTAATATAAGAATCCCCTTTATAAAATTATTTTGTAATTACGATGAAGCACGTGTTTCGCACACGGTGGAATTTGGTACAACAATAGTGATTAAAACAAACGATATATATAGGGTTGATTTATTTCCTTTTTATAAACTTCATTTAAAATAATATATTTAAAAATCTATATCCAGTTATAAAATAAATCTCATCATTCCATTGCTAACGGTAAATCAGAACAGTTTGTATTTTGGCCATCTGCTATAAATTTCTCAATCAATATCACCATTGGTTAATTAAGCAAACAAATGATGAATTCAGGTTTAATAATCAATAACCAATCCAATCATTTGTGTTTAACAGTTTCATAAATGATCATATGAAAATAACAATAAATTTGAGGAATCCGGTTGGATTCCTCTAACCTGTCCTTCCCTGCATCTAATGGGTTATCTCAAATACAACAGATCATGATGGATTAATTTAACTAATCACGATCAACAAATAACGACCATTCAATCATCATTTTAAATTCAATTTGTTTATTTTATTATAAACGTAATCAACAGAGTAAATTATCAGTTTGGAAATCATCGTTAGAAATAACGATGTTATTCCATTTAAATTAAACAACCGTTTAATTTAAATAAACGATATAGAAATATTTAACACGCATCCAGTTAATCAACCAATAATTATCAGTCATAGCAAACATCTAATAAACCCGACTTATAATCAATATAAGTGGGAAACTAAGTGCGATTAACTCACCTAGATCTGCGTTCTGTAAACAGCTCGTTCCAGATAAATTCCAACTCGTTCGATTCAACTCCGTTCCGTACCGTACCGCTCATGAATACGGTTCCAGACTATTTTGAATCGGCCTATTCTGATAGAATATAAATACATCGTTAATTTTTTTATTTTAATAATTAATTAATTTAAATTAACGAAGTAATTACTTGGTTTTAAAAGATTGCAGCTCGACTTATTTATTTACCACTTCGTCTGTATCTGCTCTATTCCAAATCACGACTGCAAATTCCTGAACGCTGGCCAATCGTTTAAACCCTGTCATAGTTTAAATTATTACATGATTATTTATAATTGTATATATAGTTTAATTAACTTTTAATTTTAAATAATTTGCACTAATTATAAGTTAGTAAGCCTTACCAGTCCATTACGTGCGTTACTAAATTGGCTTCCACGTCTTGGTATTCCACGACCATGTAGACCCATGCTACTCCAATTCAAAACAACTACCGTTAATAGTTTTTTTTGGCCCAACCAAATCCTTCTGTGTTAAATTCAAACCCGACCCACATTTTTAAACCCTTACCCAAATAAAACTGAGCTATCTTCGTTCATTACCACTCCCCTTCATTTTTCATTTCGTCCAGATTTATTACCCGCCGCCAAAAGAAAAATCCTGCGCCACCACTACTCCGTTGATCGGAGTTCCCTCTGTCGCTTCAAAATTCAGCGCACCAGTCCGCCCCTCCTTCAGCTTGAATCTCCTCACTCCTAGCCCCTCTATTAACCCACCGTTCATCCACCAAGTCTATGGCTTTCAGGCTAGATCTGTTAGCAAATTCACTTCTAATTCAATCAGTACACGTTAAAATCTCACTACCTTTTTATATTTTTGCTATCAATTAATTTGTGAATCATTGTATAAATTTGGACTTTCATAGGGGAAAGGGTTTGAATGGTTCACTGCCATGTGTAGTTAATTTGTGTGACTAAATTTTGGGTGTTTTGGTCACGAATTTAATCATTTGCAAAGTGGAAAACGTAGAAGGAAGTGAAGCTGTTTTGGCTATTGAAAGTATCAGTGTATATATAGGCAAACGAGATTGCTAGGATGAGAACGATGTCCGTTCGATAGGCTTAGACAACATGCGTCCTATCTTCATGCAGCTATTGCATTTGTCTGTTGATGTGAGAAGATTTGAGGGCAAGTCGATGTACAGGTTGATGCTTTTAGAGTCTCAGGCATGTATGGTCTTCTCAATAAGGTCTGTGATTGCTAGTAGGAGTTGATTAGGCGTGCTGTCCTACTACACATGCTGTCATGTTCTACAGTAAGGTATGTGTGCCATTACTACTTAGAGGGATAGGCTAGGCACACTGTTTTGTATGAGTTGCCCATTTTCCAAAGTGTTGTCTCTCAAACAGCTTGTACTCTACTAGAGAAAAATGGTCTGGACCTGCTGCTTGTACCATATACCATTGTTGCGAAGAGTGTTGTCACACATCAACATTAGTGATGGTGAAAACTTGCCGAACTAACATGTGGTATGGGTGAGTTCACATTAGTATTAAAGACTGTAGGATCTAGTAAGGCCAAAAGATTTGGCAGAGGAGTACATGGACATAAAGAGGCTATACCTATCTTATTTTATATTTTGCTGCATTGTCCTTATTCTTCTTTATTTATTTGCTATGGTAATTTGCTTTGTCAATGAATAGATTTGGTTGGATTCTTTTTCTGTATCATAGCAGTGAGCCTACCTGTGAGCTATTGGATTGTTTTATCCAATGTGTAGATTTTATTTTCATATTGGCAGACAATAGTTGTAAATTTGTACAGCAAAATTTGAAATAAAATTTGTTTGCTATTTCACTGAGTGGTTTGTACAAATTGGCCCTTACTGCCAAGTGTTGTCATTCAGTATTGATGTAGGATTTGTATATATTTAATTCATGTTTAGAAAAGTGTTCCCGTTGGAAATGAACTCTGCTAGTGAATTCTGCTAGATTTCAGCTCGGCAAAGGATTTTGTAGTCTCTTCCTTGTTGTATTTTTTCCTCCTTTTTCTATTGTATTGATGTGATACTTGGATTTGGTCTTGAATGAGTTTTGGTTTGGAATTTCTATTTGCTGTCGAAAATAAATACTGTTTAGCTTAGTTATTGATTTAATTCGATGATTTTTCTTTGTGTTCATGTTCGTTCAGACAACATGTATGTATATTTTGCTTACAACCTCTAAATTGGATTATTATTTTTAAAACTCATATAATCTCAACATATTATAAATTATTTTCGACAATTCTGCATGTATGGAATATCACTTCAGATTTATCCAATATCAAATTATAATTTCGCATCAAATGGTTTGAATCAATCGATATCGAATATTTATATAGAAAACGTTATTAAATTATTAAATAAACATTATCGTAAATTAACGATTTCCATAGCGACTATTTTAAAAATTGAATTAAACATAACTAACAATCTATACAATGAAATTCCGATTTTTCTTTTTCATTAGAAAATTATAGTCAAACGGATTCAAACGTTTCTCGTTTCACAGAAATCCGACTTATATCGGATCCAGTATACTTAATCAAAGTTCAAAACTGAATATTACGAACTGCAGCGCCATTACGAGCTCGTTTATAATTATATATAAATTATAACGTTTGAACTTCGAATTTAAATATTAAAATCCATAAATATTCCAATTAATATATTTAAAACAAAATTTAAATACTCAAATTACAATGGCCGAAAAATTGGGTCGTTACAAATTTAATCACCATCCATTCATTCAAATCTAATTAAAGATTTATTAAAACTCTTCTTAGTTTTAATCTTCAAAAATCATTACTTAATGATTGTTCAACTTTCTGGAAATTAATCCTGCTTTTACTCGGGTTAAAGAATCAATTTCCATAAACCCAAAATCATCTTCCATCAAAATGGAATCTTCACGGAAATCATAACAGTATATAATCGATATAAATTTCCGTATCAAACTAATACAATAAGTGGAATAACGGCAAAGACTTTTAAATTCCATATATACTAACGGTCCCTTTACATACGCTTATCTCAATTATCACTAAATCGAACCCCATTCAATTCCAATTTAATATATTAAATTGGAAAACTTTTCTTTGGAAAATTCCATTAATCTTATTTAAACGATTATAATTTCCAAATCATATCTTCATTGTTAATTGGGTTAAAGAACGACTGTTATTTAAAACACTGTTCACTATAAAACCCAAAACCCAACTTGACATTAAATATAAGGCTTTGAATAGAAATAATATCGACCTATATTCAACACAAAATTCTAAAATCAACACATATCGTATGGGGAATAACGATATATATCTATCTTTCAAATTCCTCCACAATATCCATGTCACGGAATCCAATATCGAAATATCCCGAAGATGATTTCTATTCAAATCCATTCCAATTCAAACATTGGAAAATTCTAGTTAGATTAAAACCATTCACAAATCCAATTTATTTATTTAAAAACGTTGGATTATCTTACTAGTTAATAACTAGTTTATTTTGATAAAAATATATTTTTATCTTTCCAAACGTGGAATATTTCATCCAAATCATTTATTATGATTTTACAAAATCTTTCCATATTTTTAACAAATTTATTAAGGCCCTTATAATCGGTTTTCCAGTAACGGCCACCGAACTGTTTCCACAGTGACCTTTTCTGAAATTGATTTGGACATAATTTAAAATCCAATCATTCAAATTTAAATCTCATATATTCATTGGAAAGTTCTTGTTGATATGAACCCAAGGGTTTCGGTTTTAGGAGAATCCGACGGTCGGATCTCCTGTTATATCCATTTGAAGTTAATGGTTGAAATTAGCGAACGGTCTCTGGGCGGCGCGTTTTATTCAGGCCATTATAATATATAAAAAATATATTTCATCGGTTTCCAATTAAAACGTATTTTATAAATCGTTTATAAATTCATTTTAAAACGATTTCAACTTCCATTTCAACTTTAAATCAAAATTGAATATTTCACTTCATGACCATTTTATCCATTTCACATATATGTTAAAAATTATATTTTTAATGAACAAATATTTATTCCATTTCATGACCATTTTATATATCGCATATATATGTTAAAACTAATATTTTTAGCTAACAAATATTTGTTCCATTTCATGACCATTCTATATATCTCATATATATGATAAAAAATATATTTTAATGAACAAATATTTATTCCATTCCATGACCATTTTATATATTGCGTATGTAAGATTCATACAACGCTTATATATTTTTCATAACGCATATATTTTTTTCACAATGCATATATATTTTTCATAATGCATATATATATTTTATTCACATCGCATATATATTTTAGTCACATCACATAAATATATTTTATTCACATCGCATATATATTTTAGTCACATCACATAAATATATTTTATTCACATCGCATATATATATATATATATATATATATATATATATTCACATCGCATATATATATTTTATTCACATCGCATATATATATATATATATTATTCACATCTCATGTATATACTTTTTATTCACTTTGTATATATATGTATATTTTATTCACATCACATATATATATATTTTATTCACATCGTGTATATATATATATATATTTTATTCACAACTCATATATATATTTTATTCACTTCGCATATATATATATATATATATATATATAAATATATATATTTTTTATTCACATCGCATATATATATATATATATATATTTTATTCACATCGTATATATATATATTTATTTCACATCGCATATATATATATATATATATTTTATTCACATCGTATATATATATATATATATATATTTATTTCACATCGCATATATATATTTTATTCATTCCATTTCACATCACAACACAATACAGTCAAATAAATCGTCCATTGTCTATGGACGAGGGAGGTGAGCGAACAGGCACCGCATACAATTTTTGATAATTAACAGATAAAAATCAATACTGGCAGTTCATATATGCAGTTATAAAATAAATAACTGTACAAGAATTTTAGTGAGAAGTTCTCACATTGGGTTCCACTCCATCATTCTTTAATTGAAGATTTTAGTACAGTTCACGTTTGAATTTGCCTTAAATTCTAATTTGCTCTATTTCTACTCTAGTCAGTTCCATGTTGTAGCGCTTGATTTTATGGTTCCAACGCACTTCGTTTTGTCCGATTCCGTGTAACAACCCAGAAATCCGAGCCAATTTAAAATTTTTATTTTGGCGAATTTAATGAATTTTGAATATTTAAAATGGATTATTTTAAATAATAATGACGAGAAATTTATTTTGAATAGAATTCGAACGTATATATTTATATAGATCGTCATTAGAATATAAATATTTATTTTAAATTATAAAAGGAATTGAAAATAGCGCGGTAGTTCGACAATTCGATTTCAACGTTCAAATGAATGTACAGGATTCAAAATAAACCGGATTTTGTCAAAACAAAAAATATTTGAATCTAATTGAGAATATCTTTCCAACGAATCCGGGAAATCAAAATTTCATAGCGGGAATCAAAAGTTACGTCCAGTTGAAATTTCAGAATAGTCGGTATGGAATTCTGGCCCTTAAAAATGGAAATTTTGCAAACGACCTCGGTTTTCGACGGAACCACTTTTGTTGGAACCAGGATGTCAAGTTATTGCTAGATTCCAAAATTCGTAATTTTTCGATTCAATATGTGAGCATGGCAAAGTAAAACGCGTTTGACCTCGGTATTCTAATTTTTCGTAATTTTTCAAACGGCCTCAGAATTCAATGAAATTAGTTTTGTTAGGACCGTATCGTTAATACGAAGCTAGATAAAAAATTTCGGGAATTTCTAGAGACTATGAGTGGCCCCGAAAAATTGAAATGTACGTTTAAAATAGAATAT
Organism: Allium sativum; assembly: GCA_030737875.1. NCBI lineage: Eukaryota > Viridiplantae > Streptophyta > Magnoliopsida > Asparagales > Amaryllidaceae > Allium > Allium sativum. Next base: position 420,765,462 of record CM060924.1, read on the forward strand.
ATAGATTTAAATTTTGATTTGAAAGAAAACTGATCGTAACGGCCGAATTGGCTTACAAAACATATCCCATTGTATTCAAAGTGGGGCTATTACGCTGGGGGCGACAGTCGGTGGGCTTGATTTCGAGTTCGTATTAAAAACTTACCTTTTTGTAATTAAAATAATAAAATAATTTAGTTATTTATTGTAATGACCCAAAATTCCAGTCCAATTTGAGCTGACCAAAACACAAGTCCAACCCCAAATTAAACTGAAAATCAGGAAATTAAAAGAAAGAAAACAGAGGGTGAGGATAGATAAGATAGAAAATTAGAATAGAAGAAGAAGAACACAACATCAGAGTAACACGAACCTCACAGCGGAACGAATTACATATAATATATATAACATAACTTGAAATATACATCTGTACTTGAATATACATCATTATCAAAGTACAACACTTACAACACAGCGGAAATAATATAGCTATAAAATCCTGAAGCCTCCTGCTCCAAGCTCTTCCAGTATATCTGTAAATCCTGACTACTTGACTACCCGTACAAATTTAGGCACCCAAGAGTTTAGGGAAAACAAACAAAATAAACTCCGGGTCAGTCATGGGACTGGTATGAGTAAAACAGTTTAAAACAGTTCAAGCAGGTAAATGATATCTCATAAGACCACGCCGTATAACGAAACGGGTTTTTCCCTTATGAGAATCCAAATTATCTTTATATCAAAAACCTTTTGATATTATAATAATGTCTATCAACCCCAATATAATAATCATCTAGCAGAAACACTTTCATCTCGTGTTTCTACATATATAGTATACAATCAAAACCGCAAGCACGTATTGGGTAATGGATTTCCAACTATGACAAGGTATGGAACCACCTTTCGCTAGTGTACCTCTAGAAAGGAATACACTGGGTTCAACAAGAACATCTTGCAACCCGGCCACACATGATCGACCTCTCATTTCGCTTGAGTGTATCGAATGTATATCACCAACGATTGGGATCAACAAGCGTTTCCCGAATGGGACAACATCAACAATTGATTTTTAGAAGTGAATGAAACTCTAGATCAGGTGATTATACACCCTACTTCGGTGTGACCGACTTAGCCATGCTACCTGCCCGATTTATGTGATTTACCGGATGTGAGGCTAGAAGCTACGCTTTATCATCACACCAGATTCACTTTGAATGCCACATCGTCAAATCCATCAAATCACTGATTGACGTCCTTAACCATACTTTATGTGTTAGCTAAAAGAAGTTTCCTTCTCCTCTTTCACTCTTGGTACGGTTGGAGAAATCAATATACGTGATCGTTTGGAAATACCCTGTCAGACATCCGTCCATACAAGTCATCCAGGGACATGATGAACCGAAGGCACTATTCAATACATCCATCTTAGACACTGTTATCTAAGAATTATACAATAGCCCTTGCACTTTACTTCGTCTTTAATTATCTTTGGCATATATGATTCGCAACGCTTATGCCAATACAGAGTGGTTCTTTGGATAATAATCCAACCGGTCTCTCCATATTAACAACGTTAAAATGGTCAAAACTTCGATAGTCTGTGATTTAACTATCGAAGAAAAACAGGTGTGCAAACAATGATATTATTTCCAGATGGAAATTCTATCAATCAAACATCATTCAACATTTATCTCTTTATTTCATTAATTTACTTATCTCCTGCTTCCCTATATTCAATATTTCTTATTTTCTAAATTTGAAAAATATACGTTATTGACAATGGAAAATACTTCTATTTTCTTGTTTTCTTTATTAGAAAACATTTCTGGTTTCTTATTTGGAAAACATTTCCAAAGCTTCTTCATTGGACTTAGACAGATGTTTAAACAAACCATCGCGATGCCAACTCAAACCATTTCCTATAATTACTAAATTCACTTAACCATCCTTTACTATCGAACCTTAACCATTCCTTAGTTAAAAATGAAGTCAATCAAGTTGGGGTAATACTACCTCTCAGACCTTAACTGAACAACGTTTCTAACCTTGAAATAAACAAAGTTCACCCTTCTAATTCTTTAACAAACTTCCTTACGTAACTCTCTTTCAAATCTTTTCTAGTCGATAATTCTTTCCTTAGATAAGGTATATTCGATAACCCTATTCAATTTATTCTATTCACTTAACCCTTTTGATTTAACTCTAACTCTATTCACTTAACTCCTATCGAATAAACTGTATACGATAACTCTTTGAATTCTATTTGAATAAACTATATATTCGATTAACTCCTATTGCTTTCTATTCGAATAAACTATATTCGATTAACTCCTCTTACTCTATTCGAATAAACTATATTCGATTAACTCTATTTGCTTTAACTCTAATCGATTAAACTAACATCGGTTAACTCCTTTCGATTAAACTAACATCGATTAACTCCTTTTAACTCGATTAAACTTACATCGATTAACTCCTTTTAACTCGATTAAACTATTCATTTATAAAGATTTACTTTTAGTAACGGTTCTTCACTTTACAAATGATTTCCTTCTTATAACAGTTTCCATTTTATAACGTTTATTCATTTTCTAAATATCTCATATTTATAAATATTCCAATTTATAAATATTTCTTATTTATAAATATTCCATTTATGAATATTTTATTTTCAAATATTACTTTGAAAATATTCCCTTATCAACATTTCGGTATGTTATGGTATTGAACACATCAAATCACGATGATCAGTATCGTCCAAACACAAATAATCGACAACAGATTATATATCACATCATATATCACAATATATGAAAAACAGTAAAATAAATGTTGAGGAATCCAACCTGTCTCCCTACATCCGCAGATGTTAAACAATATAGATAACATCACTTTTAATTCCATATGTTATATTCTGTTAAACAGAATAAATATAGAAATTCAACTAACTGACTAGCAGTTCAATCAAACAATCAACACACAGTCAATCAGCCAATATTTAACAGTTCTAAAAATACAACATGAAATTATCAACTGTTCAAAGTTAGTGAGATTTACTCACTTTGGCAGTTCATCGTTAAAGAACGATAAACTGTTGTTTGATTTGAATCAAACAATTTATTTCTCTATAAATTGTACCGATCTCGGATTCACTCCCAGTCGGCTCCATAGTGTAGCCATCGTCCATACAATCCCAAAGCAACTTACGGTTCGTTAATCTGATATCGTATGAGTACGATATACCATATATAAGTTAGTACGCTATTTATTTAAACTTAAACCTAACTTAAATTGGATTAAAATTAATTGGGCCTCACCTTAGCCCGTTTAAACCTCACCAACCCAAAACCGCTCCAGTTTGATTCTTCTTCCCCGAATAAAATTTCACAGCCGACGCTCCTTTCAGACATTGCCAAACTTTCAAGCACCAACCGCCCTTCCTCCCATTCATAAAAACTTAAACTGAAACCACCATAATCTTTCTCTTCTTCTCCTCTTTCTCCCTATATACAAATGATCAAACTCGCACCTCATTTGAAGAATGCGACTACCGGCTTCTCCCTCGTCTACAGAGTGCAGGTTGCGATGCTTTTTGGCTTCGAAACACCCCCAAAAATCACAGCTTCTTCGATTATCCACCCTAAACACGAATACGAACTCAGCTTCACGAATCAATGCCTGCTTCTCGCCAAAACTGGAACCCTAGCTTCCTGTTGTGGTTCCACTTCCGAAAACAATACCACCGAGTCGGTTAAAACCTATACGAGCTTGAAGCTCTCGCTCCAACGATTTCAACTAGATACCTTTCGCGATTTATAGAAATTTCTTTGAGTTTATTTTGATTTTAGAACTTTGGTTTTTATGCTGTAGGAAGAAAAAATGGGGGCGCGTTATTTCGTTGACCTTAGAATGATAAAATTAGGTTTAAGGCTGAGGTAGGCTATTTATATAATAAGTATAATAAATTTTTTTATCGATTATTATATTTGATTTTAATCAACTACTATCTGTATTTGACTTTAAAAATTCCTATGACCACATACGATACCCAAAAATAACGAAAATTGATATGTAGCTACAGTTCGACATTACGGTCCCAACGAAACTGGTTTCGTCAAATTCTGACTTCGTTTGCTCACACAGCGTATTTTTAACCATCAAAATACTAAATGTTTTTCACTCTAAAAATCCGTACGACCATATAGTGACTCTAAAAATCACGAAACTGGAAATCTAACAGCTACTTGACATTGCGGATCCAACAAAATTAGTTTCGTCGAATTTCGACTTCGTTTGCAAAAGTGGCTATTTTTAAAGCTCAGGACGACCCATTTAAATATATAAATATATTTAAATATAATTAAATTAAATACAAATAAATTTATATTATCGAATATACTCACAGTGGAATACCATACAGCTCTAGAATATTCCTATATGAATTTCTAACTCGATATTCCCTTCTGGGTCAACCCGATATTCAATTTATATTGAAATTCCTTTTTAAAATATAAATAATTCCTTTATAAATTATAAAGGAATTCCGCAGCGAATTTTCTAAAATTTGATTTGGACATATCTCAAAGTCTACACGACGAAATCTCGATTTTTCTCTTCCACTAGAAAGATATTCTCCACCAGCTCCACACGTTTCTTGTTTCACAGAAATCCGGCTTAAAACGAATCATGTACATTCAGTTGAAGTTCAAATCGCCAATTTACAAACTACAGCGCCATTTCGAGCTCGTTTATAATTATATTATAAACTATACGTTCAACTGTCGACGATTGAATATATTTATTGTTCAAATTCAATTCCAAGCTGAATTAAATATCACAGATGATCCGGTTCACACCATATCGTCATTTCGGCCAATTCTGATTATTTCAGAATTAAATATATTATTTATTTTATTATTTTAATTAAATATTCATCATTATTTAATTCCACGACTATTTAATTCACTATATCACTATTTATAATTAAATAAATTAATCATAATACCCCTGCCAATGCTGGTCATTACAACCTTCCCCACTTAAAATAATTTCGTCCTCGAAATTGCTAAAAGGTAGAGGACGACCCTATCGACTGGTTAGAACATATTTGTTCACTTCTTAACTTCAGTTTCAACTGAACCAATTTAATTTCAATTAAATTATTAATTAATTCTTATCAATGAAAATTTTCAAAAATCCTGAAAATTTTCTAACACCTTAACTCTTCGAAAAATTTCGCCAGCACCTCCTTTGTACTGGTCAATAGGTCAAACAACCACTCGCCTCTTTGGGCCATCTCCATCCCAAAAGAAAATCAAACACCAAGCGGCTTGCCAATTCGGCTCATAAATCTTATATCCAATAGAAATATAAACTTGTACCTTTTGTCGACATATCATTATATCCTTTCCACCTGTTATCAATTCAGCGGATACAAGGGTCATCCCAATCAAATTCCAATCTGCTTTTATTCACAACAAAACCATTCGCTTATATCCGAGCCAAATATCATTTCAACTCGAGTTTCTTCTCGATTCCCAACTCTTAACTTGATTATCACATTACACTTCAAATCTGAATCTCACAATCCAATTTGTCTTGATATCATTCTAATTCAATCTCTGTTACCACTTTATTGGCTTTACTTTAATTAAATTTTGCTTTCACAAATTTCTGTTAAATTTGTTTTTATTCAAACAGTCTTTCCCTGGGAGTTTTTTTTAAACAGTTTCCTCTTTTCAAAAATCAAAATTTCCTTTTGAACATGTCACTGAGCCCTTAATTAATATTCCATTAGTTAAATCACTTCTCTATTTCTTTATCAATATTTGTTAACCAAATATTTTCAATAACCATATTGGCCTTTTACGTTATTTGGAAAACATTTCCGAATATCGCCTTCCTTTATTTTCTAAACATTAGAAAATATATGCTATTTATAATTGGAAAATATTCCAATTACTTATCTCTTTTCCGATCTCGTTTATTTCTATACTTAGGAAATATTCTTTGTTATATTTCCAAGCTTTCACTTATTTGGGTTAAAACGGATGTTGTGTAAAACATCGTTACGACAACCCAAATACTATATTCAACTAACTCTTATTCAACATTGATCTTCAAGCCTGAAATCTTACTATTTATTTGTTAATAATGAAATCAATCAAGTTGGGGTATAACTATCTCTCAGACCTTGACTGAATAACATTTATAACGTCAAAACAGATATGACTACTTACTCGAATAATCAATACCATATAACTACTTATTCACCTTTAAACACATATACGCTTCCTCTTTCTATTCTTACCAGATTTTATTCTTAGTCTTCCTTTTTGATTTTACTCTTCTATTTCTAAGTTCGTTTCCTTATCGACTTCTATATATATATATATATATATATATATATATATATATATATATATATATCGATACGTCGATTTCTAACTATCAAATTATCTTAAAAATATTCTAACTCCTTAAATTCCCGGAAAAATTCGCCATAACCTTCTTTGTACTAGGAGCATCGGAATATTTCAAATAGCCTCCCATGGCCCTCACCAATCCAAAAGAAAAAGAAAAAGTCAAGTGGCTAGCTGATACGGCGCATAAAATTTCATATATGAATTAAATACATACCTTTTCGTCAAGCATTCTATTTAAATACCTTCATACCTTATCCATACCTATCTCATGTATATTTATACCTGCCCAATCTATTTTAACTATACCTGATCATTTTCACTCAATTCGTTAATTAATTTGTTAATTAACTCTTTTGTCTATTTCACTTTTATATTTGAACATGACATGTTCAAATATATTTTAACTTGCTTATTAACTAATTTGAATCCAAATTTTAAATTTAAGTCCTATATTCGATTTCTAATATCCAATTACAAATCCAATTCACCTTTCAAAGTCCAACTTCAAATTCGAAACTCGATTAACTAATTCCTCTTCGACTTAGTTAATTCTATTCAATTTCTATTCAAATTTTATATCACTTCTATTATTCAAATCTATATATCAATTTCTACTATTCAAATCTATTTATAAATCCCATTTGAATTTCTATATTCAATTTCCATATATTCAAATTCTATAGTTTAAATTCTATTTGAATTCTATATTCAAATTCCATTTGAATTTCTATATTCAAATTCCATTTCACTTTCGATATTCAAATCCTATATTTGAATTCCTTTATACTTTCTATATTCAAATTCTATATTTGAATTCCATTTGAATTTCTATATTCAAACCCCATTTGAATTCTATATTAATTCTATATCACTTCCATTGAATTTCATATATTCAAACCCCCTTTGAATTTCTATATTAAATTTCTATTTTAATTCCATTGAATTTCATATATTCAAATTCCATTTGAATATCTATATTCAAATCCCCTTTGAATTTTCTATATTTAAATCCCCTTTGAATTTTCTATATTCAAATCCCCTTTGAATTTTCTATATTCAAATCCCCTTTGAATTTTCTTATTTAAATTCTATGTTTGAACTTCCTTTATTCAAATTCCTTTTCAAACTTTCTTTATTCATTCTTTAAATAAGTCTCGATTTCGATTCCTTTTGAAATCGATATTTCTACCTTTGGAAAATAGATTTCCCTTTCAATTTCACACTTGTATTTTTATTTCTGAATTATCCAATGATAATTCTTTTCACTTCATTTATAAACTTCGTTTATAAAAGAACTATTTATAAACTTTGTTTATAAAGGAACTTCTCATTTTATTTCTTTTAAAACAAGTTAATATTTCAAATCTATTTAAAAATTCAAACTCTATATTATAAATCCCATTTTGAAATTCAACACAACTTGTCTTTCCCAAAACAAATTCAAAACAGTATTTCTGGTAGTAATTCGTCACTTACAACTCGAAAATGAATACTGATGATGTAGCTGTCATGATCAGAATCTATTTTCCAACGATTGAAGTGAGTTCAATACTATAAAACCATTTTTAAACATTTCCACATTGAAATTCATTTCAAAATATAATTCACACTGCTTGTAAAACAATTTAAAATCTCCCAGAATCATAAATTTTCCTTACTTTCAATCAAAATCCATTTACAAACACTTGTCCAAATTCCCAGAATTTTAATTCAATTTCTGGTTTAAATTCAGATTTTAATTCATCTGATTTCACGTATTTCACTTATATGAATTCTAATTGGTTATTTACATAACCATTTAATTTATAATCTTACTCGATTATAATAACAACCAATATATCCAATATATCGAAATATACATTGGGTAAAATTATTTTCATTTACCCTCTTTTCAAAACATACTGTGTCGACCCATCGTATTCAAGTGTTTAGTAACCTTTATCAATACAGTGGATCAAACTGATCGACCAGAATCCATAAACAACTCAACCAATGAATCTCCACAAGATAAAACCACTTTATATCAATAACAAATACGTTCACTCGTATATATACACTCAAACTCAATCTAGGGTATTACTAGCCCTATCTCTACCGAGTCACGCCACAAAGCCAAGGTAGTTCTTAACTTAAGCTCTGATACCAACTGTAATGACCCAAAATTCCGGTCCAATTTGAGCTGACCAAAAACACAAGTCCAACCCCAAATTAAACTGAAAATCAGGAAATTAATAGAAAGAAAACAGAGGGTGAGGATAGATAAGATAGAAAATTAGAATAGAAGAAGAAGAAGAACATAACATCAGAGTAACACGAACCTCACAGTGGAACGAATAACATATAATATATATAACATAACTTGAAATATACATATGTACTTGAATATACATCATTATCAAAGTACAACACTTACAACACAGCGGAAATAACTATAGATATAAAATCCTGAAGCCTCATGCTCCAAGCTCTTCCAGTATATCTGTAAATCCTGACTACTTGACCGCCCGTACAAATTTAGGCACCCAAGAGTTTAGGGAAAACAAACAAAATAAACTCCGGGTCAGTCATGGGACTGGTATGAGTAAAACAGTTTAAAACAGTTCAAGCAGGTAAATGATATCTCATAAGACCACGCCGTATAACGGAACGGGTTTTTCCCTTATGAGAATCCAAATTATCTTTATATCAAAAACCTTTTGATATTATAATAATGTCTATCAACCCCAATATAATAATCATCTAGCAGAAACGCTTTCATCTCGAGTTTCAACATATATAGTATACAATCAAAACCGCAAGCACGTATTGTGTAATGGATTTCCAACTATGACAAGGTATGGAACCACGTTTCGCTAGTGTACCTCTAGAAAGGAATACACTGGGTTCAACAAGAACATCTTGCAACCCGACCACACATGACCAACCACTCATTTCGCTTGAGTGTATCGAATGTATATCACCAACGGTTGGGATCAGCAAGCGTTTCCCGAATGGGACAGCATCAACAATAGATTTTTAGAAGTAAATGAAACTCTAGATCAGGTGATTATACACCCTACTTCGGTGCGACCGACTTAGCCATGTTGCCTGCCCGATTTTTGTCATTTACCGGATGTGAGGCTAGAAGCTACGCTTTATCATCACACCAGATTCACTTTGAATGCCACATCGTCAAATCCATCAAATCACCGATTGACGTCCTCAACCATACTTTATGTGTTAGCTAAAAGAAGTTTCATTCTCCGGTTTCACTCTTGGTACGGTTGGAGAATTCAATAAACGTGATCGTCTGGAAATACTCTGTCAGACATCCGTCCATACAAGTCATCCAGGGACAGGATGAACCGAAGGCACTATTCAATACATCCATCTTAGATACTGTTATCTAAGACTTATACAATAGCCCTTGCACTTTACTCCGTCTTCAATTATCTTTGGCATATATGATTCGCAATGCTTATGCCAATACAGAGTGGTTCTTTGGATAATAATCCAACTGGTCTCTCCATATTAACAACGTTAAAATGGTCAAAACTTTGATAGTCTGTGATTTAACTATCGAAGAAAAACAGTTGTGCAAACAACGATATTATTTCCAGATGGAAATTCTATCAATCAAACATCATTCAACATTTATCTCTTTATTTCATTAATTTACTTATCTCCTGTTACCCTATATTCAATATTTCTTATTTTCTAAATTTGGAAAATATACGTTATTAACAATGGAAAAAATTCCATTTTCTTGTTTTCTTTATTAGAAAACATTTCTGGTTTCTTATTTGGAAAACATTTCCAAAGCTTCTTCATTGGACTTAGACAGATGTTTAAACAAGCCATCGCGATGCCAACTCAAACCATTTCCTTTAATTACTAAATTCACTTAACCATCCTTTACTATCGAACCTTAACCATTCCTTAGTTAAAAATGAAGTCAATCATTTTGGGGTAATACTACCTCTCAGACCTTAACTGAACAACGTTTCTAACCTTGAAATAGACAAAGTTCACCCTTCTAATTCTTTAACAAACTTCCTTACGTAACTCTCTTTCTTTTCTATTCGATAATTCTTTCCTTCGATAAGGTATATTCGATAACCCTATTCAATTTATTCTATTCACTTAACTCTTTTGATTTAACTCTAACTCTATTCACTTAACTCCTATTGAATAAACTATATACGATAACTCTTTCAATTCTATTTGAATAAACTATATATTCGATTAACCCCTTTTACTTTCTATTTGAATAAACTATATTCGATTAACTCCTCTTACTCTATTCGAATAAACTATATTCGATTAACTCCTCTTACTCTATTCGAATAAACTATATTCGATTAACTCTATTTGCTTTAACTCTAATCGATACACCTAACATCGATTAACTCCTTTCGATTAAACTAACATCGATTAACTCCTTTTAACTCGATTAAACTAGCATCGATTAACTCCTTTTAACTCGATTAAACTATTCATTTATAAAGATTTACTTTTAGTAACGGTTCTTCACTTTACAAATGATTTCCTTCTTATAACAGTTTCCATTTTATAACATTTATTCATTTTATAAATATCTCCTATTTATAAATATTCCAATTTATAAATATTTCTTATTTATAAATATTCCATTTATAAATATTTTATTTTCAAATATCACTTTGAAAATATTCCCTTATCAACATTTCGGTATGTTATGGTATTTAACACATCAAATCATGATGATCAGTATCGTCCAAACACATATAATCGACAACAGATTATATATCACATCATATATCATAATATATGAAAAACAGTAAAATAAATGTTGAGGAATCCAGTTGGATTCCTCCAACCTGTCTCCCTGCATCCACATATGTTAAACAATATATATAACATCACTTTCAGTTCCATATGATATATTCTATTAAACAAAATAAATATAGAAATTCAACTAACTGACTAGCAGTTCAATCAAACAATCAACACACAGTCAATCAGCCAATATTTAACAGTTCTAAAAATACAACATGAAATTATAAACTGTTCAGAGTTAGTGAGATTTACTCACTTTGGCAGTTCATCGTTAAAGAACGATAAATTGTTGTTTGATTTGAATCAAACATTTTATTTTGCCATAAATTGTAACGATCTCGGATTCACTCCCAGTCGGCTCCATAGTGTAGCCACGGTCCATACGATCCCAACGCAACTTACGGTTCGTTAATCTGATATCGTATGAGTACGATATACCATATATAAGTTAGTACGCTCTTTATTTAAAATTAAACCTAACTTAAATTGGATTAAAATTAATTGGGCCTCACCTTAGCCCGTTTAAACCTCACCAACCCAAAACCGCTCCAGTTTGATTCTTCTTCCCCGAGTAAACATACACAGCCGACGCTCCTTTCAGACATTGCCAAACTTTCAAGCTCCAACCGCCCTTCCTCCCATTCATAAAAACTTAAATTGAAACCACCATAATCTTTCTCTTCTTCTCCTCTTTCTCCCTATATACAATGATCGAACTCGCACCTCATTTGAAGAATGCGACTACTAGCTTCTCCGTCGTCGACACAGTGCACGTTGGGATGCTTTTTGGCTTCAAAACACCCCTAAAAATCACAGCTTCTTCGATTCTCCACCCTAAACACGAATACAAACTCAGCTTCGCGAATCAATGCCTGCTTCTCGCCAAAACTAGAACCCTAGCTTCCTGTTGTGGTTCCACTTCCAAAAACAATACCACCGAGTCGGTTAAAACCTATACGAGCTTGAAGCTCTCGCTCCAACGATTTCAACTAGATACCTCTTGCGATTTATAGAAATTTCTTTGAGTTTATTTTGATTTTAGAACTTTGGTTTTTATGCTGTAGGAAGAAAAAATGGGGGCGCGTTATTTCGTTGACCTTAGAATGATAAAATTAGGTTTAAGGCTGAGGTAGGCTATTTATAGAATAAGTATAATAATTAATTTTATCGATTATTATATTTGATTTTAATCAACTACTATTTGTATTTGACTTTAAAAATTCCTATGACCACATACGATACCCAAAAATAACGAAAACTGATATGTAGCTACAGTTCGACATTATGGTCCCAACGAAACTGGTTTCGTCAAATTCTGACTTCGTTTACTCACACAGCGTATTTTTAACCATCAAAATACTGAATGTTTTTCACTCTAAAAATCCGTACGACCATATAGTGACTCTAAAAATCACGAAACTGGAAATCTAACAACTATTTGACATTGCGGATCTAACAAAATTAGTTTCGTCGAATTCCAACTTCATTTGCAAAAGTGGCTATTTTTAAAGCTCTAGACGACCCATTTAAATATATAAATAAATTTAAATATAATTAAATTAAATACAAATAAATTTATATTATCGTATATACTCACAGTGGAATACCATACAACTCTAGAATATTCCTATACGAATTTCTAACTCGATATTCCCTTCTGGGTCAACCCGATATTCGATTTATATTGAAATTCCTTTTTAAAATATAAATAATTCCTTTATAAATTATAAAGGAATTCCACAACGACTTTTCTAAAATTTGATTTGGACATATCTCAAAATCTACATGACGAAATCCCGATTTTTCTCTTCCACTAGAAAGATATTCTCCACCAGCTCCACACGTTTCTTGTTTCACAGAAATCTGGCTTAAAACGAATCCTGTACATTCAATTGAAGTTCGAATCGCCAATTTACGAAATGCAACTCCATTTATAGCTCGTTTATAATTATATTATAAACTATACATTCAACTGTTGACGATTGAATATATTCGTTATTCAAATTCAATTCCAAGCTGAATTAAATATCACAGATGATCCGGTTCACACCATATCGTCATTTCGGCCAATTCTGATTATTTGAGAATTAAATATATTATTTATTTTATTATTTTAATTAAATATTCATCATTATTTAATTCCATGACCATTTAATTCACTATATCACTATTTATAATTAAATAAATTAATCATAATACCCCTGCCAATGCGGGTCATTACATTTATATAAGCCCCTATCCCTTTCCCATTCTCAGTTAAACCCCCCCATTCTAAATCGAGAAACTCGATTCCCCTTTTTACCGTCGCCCTGATTCAGGAGGCCGCCGCCCCTCTGGCCGCTATCACCCCACTCCGGCGCGCCCTCCCCTCTTCTCTCTCCTCCTCCTTCTCGATGCACGCGGCCACTCAAACCCATTAAGCCCCAAAACCCGTTCCAGCGTGCCCTAGCCCCTCAAACCAACCTCCAGCGAACTCATCTCCATCTCGCACCGGACCCCCACCTCGTGGTGCACCCCTCTGTCCAAAACCCCCTCCCTCCGATTAACCGCCAACCGTGCCCCCTTGAAAACCCAGACCACGCCCTAGCCTCTCGAAGCACCCTCCGCCGTCCGATCTACGCAGCGCCCTCCTTTAAAGAAAAAACCCCCAATCGATGTAAGTTTTCTCTGCGACTTTCCATCATATATAAATATGATTTTCAATCGTATGAAAAACTTTGATTTTTAATCTGAAAAGGAGGGGTTTATAATATGAGAAAGGTTAGATTTTTATTTAGAAGAAAGGCTAGATTTTTATATGTCAAAGAAGTGATTTTTTTTTACATATACTAGAATTTTAAAAATACGATTTTTATAGCTTTAGTATAATAAAAATATGATTTTTAGTATAAAAATATGATCTTTATAATATTAACACAAGGTTAAAAATATAATTTTTATATCATAGGAAGAATAAAAATATTATTTTTATTTATGTAGAGAAATAAAAATAGAATTTTTATCCATATAGAGTGATTATAAAAATGTAATTTTTATATTCATAGCAACAATATAAAAATGTGATTTTTATATATGTAGTGGCTACGGGCAACGAAAGTGACAAAAGGCGAGAATGGCGAAGACTTCTACATAAGAAGAGTCGTGGCGTTTGGATTAGCTAGTTGGTGAGAACTCGTCACTTTTATTTTAAATTTCTAGTTAATATATATACCAGGATGCAGACGGTGCTTAGTAGCACCCGACACCCATCGTCCACAGACCATGGATGACTTGTTTGTTTGATTGTGTGTTATTGTGAAAATTGGTTGTGTTGTGGAATGAAACAATATATATATATATATATATATATATATATATAGTTAAAAATATTTTATAGTTGAAAATAGAATTTTTAACGTGTATTTAAAATGAAATAAATATAAACAAATCGGATGATTTGTTTATATACACACATTTGACTGATATTGATTGGCACGATAAATTTTACACATCACCTAACTGCACAAATAAAATCTGTGTTTGATTGTTTGAAACCCCACACGGGTATTGGGATGATATATGACATACACTAATCCCAAAAATTAGTTGTATGTCGATCGATTGATTAACAGCCTGTTATAAGCGTTGAACGTTTATATTTGATGCTTATACAGTGTAGAATACACTTTGGATGATGGTTGATTATTTGTCATTGTTGATATATACATGCGTTGTATGGAAATCCATAAAAATAAAATATATGGTAATTGATTGGGCCTCATTCCAGTTTTGAAATAGAATATTTGAAGAGAAATATTTGAATAAAATATTTGAGAAGAAATATTTAAAACGAAATATTTGAATAGAATATTTGAAATAGAAATATATAAAGTCGTGTTGATTAGATATGCGCTATTTTGACGTGAACGATATTTATATCTATTATATTTGTTTTTATAATGAATATTGAAAAGTGATTTCAAAATCGAATGTTTTGAAATGAAATTCGAATTAAGTTGAATTGAAACGAATTCGAATTCGAATTAAATTGAAACGGATTAGAATTCGAATTGAATTGAAACGAATTAGAATTCGAATTGAATTGAAAATAAAATGAATTCGAATTGAACTGAAATTGAATAGAAATCGATTTGAAATAAATGCAAAATCGAATGGAAATTGAACTGAAATTGAAAACAAACTAGAATTGAATTGAAATCGATTTGAATTGAATTAAATTGAAATGAACTTAAAACGAATTTATAAGGAAAAAATTAATTTTGATTAGAAATTGAATGTGAAGTTGAAATCGTTTTGAAAACAAATTTAAAACGATTTATAAAATACGTTTTGAAAGGAAATCGACGAAATATAATATATATATATATATATATATATATATCATATATATATCTATATAATGGCCTGAATAGAACGCGCCGCCCCGCGGCAATTCGCGAATTTCGACCATTGACTTCGAATGGATATTACGGGAGGTCCGACCGTCGGACTCTCCTAAAATTGGAACCGTTGGGTTCGTATTGAAAAGAGCTTTCTAATGAATATTAGAGATTTGAAATCTAACAGTTGAATTTGGAATTATGTCCAAATTAGATTTGGAAAAGGTCGCTGTAAATGCAGTTCGATGGCTGTTGATGGAAATTGACTGTACGGGCCTTGATAAAATTATTAAAAATAGTAATAATTTGTGTAAAATCATAAGAAATGATTTGTGAAGAATTGAGATGAAAAACTCCATATTTGAAAAGATAAAAACAGATTTTTATCGAAATGAACTAGTTTTGAACTAGAATTAAAATCAATTTATTTTTGAAATAAATAAATAGGATTTGAAATGGTTTTAAAGTAACCAGGATTTCCAATAATAGAATTGGAATGGATTTGAATTGAAATCATCTTCGGAATAGTTCGATGTTGGATTTCGTGATTATACAGATATTGTTATGGAAATTTGAAAGATATATCTATATCGTTATTTCCAATACGATATTTGTTGGTCGTAGAATTTGATATTGAATATAAGCCGATATATTTTCTATTCAGAGCCTTGTATTTAATATCAAATGTTATTTGGGTTTGTCGTGAATGGTGTCTTCATTAACACTGTTCTTAAGCCCAGTTGAGAAAAAGATTAAATCTTTTTATTTAGATTTAATGAATTGTACCAATTAAATAATATTTAATTGGAATTGAATTGGTATTGATTTTTGGGTTTATCGTGAATAGTGTTTTAAATAACACTTGTTCTTTAACCCGATAATTAATGGAATGTGATTTTGGGTTGTCGTGAACGGTATCTTCAATAATACTGTTCTTAGACCCAAAGGAGTTAAGAAAATCAGAAACTAACTGGAGATTAGTTAAGTTGAATGGTTTCTGGGGTATTGATCTGATGTTGTTTTCGGCCTTCGGGGTTAATACTTAGGGAATTGCTCACTTGCTAATTTACGGTTAGGGACTGATTGAAATATGATGTGATTTTGGGGTTTATCGTGAACCGTGTTTTGAATGACACTAATTCTTTAACCCAGTTAAAGATTAAAACTAAGTGGAGTTTTAATGAATCTTTAATTAAATTGAAAAGATAGAGAATGGAGTACCACCAGTTTTACTCCAAACGATAGTTAAATCTTTAATTAGATTTGAACGTGAAATGGTAATTGAATTTACTGATAACACCGTGGTGTTAGATATGAAGTATTACCAGTTTTACTTCATGGGATGAATAGGTTGGGGTTGGGAAATTTAACAATTGATTACTTCGGTAAGGTTCGTTAATCCCGGCTAGTTTGGATAAACCATAATTTGGTTTGAATTGATATTCTAAAGAAGATTAAAGAATAAATTTAAATAATTAATCTTTGATAAAATTAATGGGAACCTTTCCCTAAGAATGTGAAATTTAGCAACTAACTGAAGATTAGTTAAGAAGAATGGTTTCCTGGGTATTGATCTAATGTTGGTTTCGACCTTCGGGGTTAATATTTGGGGAATTGTTCTCTTACTAATTTACGGTTAGTGACTGATGAATTGGAATGAGGCGTATGTTGTGTTTGTGTAACACTTGTTTATTATATACGCGAGTTATTCAGAAAGACCGGGTTTATCCCATTCTAAATAACTGATTCGACGATGAGTCGAAGATGAAGACGGTGGTTGAAGACCGGAGGTCTTCACGTCGTTTGGGTGATTACTAATGATTTTGATAGGGATGTACACCAAAGAGGAGGGAATCAGTTGGTGATCGTCCAGACGTACTTGGAGATCGATGGATATGCGAGGAATAAGGTTCCTCCGGTTTCGTCCAGACCCAGAAGGGACATGTAAATGGATGTGTGTCTGGCATCGGATTTCATTCTGTGTGATAGATATCGGTTGCATAGCATGAATAGCCTGTGTGGCATGCTAAGATGCAAATGATCAAGGCTTCTGTTGAAAAGCAGAGTCTTGTGGTTGATGATCAAAGCACAGCCTGAGTGGTATAGCTTTGTGCAGCATTAATTCGCGAGCCTCACACCCCGGTAGTGGACCAGAAACGGGAGAGGACTTCAGGGAGGGCATGCGGTTCCTTCTAGCTAGAAGTAGCGTCAGTGGTTTAACACGCCCTGACGAGTTTGACTTATGTGGTTGTTGCTGTTGCGAGGCTCCTCGGATATATCGGTGACTATGTGGAGCCGATGGAGTCATTTGTTGGCTCATTGACACCCCATAGGGTGGGGAAACGCAGTGTTCAGGCATTTTAATCCACATCGGTGGGCCGACCCTGACGATCCAAGGCTTGCCTGCGCGCTTGCCTGAGACACGGGCTAGAGCGTCTCGAATTCGGTAGAGGACGATCCCTTGCCTCGGTTCACAGATGGATATCCAGTTTCCAAATACGTAATTTTGCGGTTTTAATTGTAGAACTAGTATGGCGACATGATATATGGTACCCATGCCGTCTATGATTGATACTTATGATTTGAAGTTGTTTTATACACTATGCACTTATAATAGTATCAAATAATGTTGTTTTAAACGTATCATGCATGCTTTGGATATTATAAGGGAAAACCCTGTCCTCCGGCTTGCATTGCATTGTGTGATGGGACCTGGGTCATATAATAGCTTCATTGTTCTTTATTTAGCATTGCGCTGTTGTTTTATGCACTGGTGTTCTTGGGAGGAAACCCGTTCCATGTTATACGGCGTGGTCCCTTGATTTACCTAACTTTAAAATAAAGATTAATAACTGTTTTAGTTCTCACACCAGTCACATGACTAACCTGGAGTTTATTGTTTTAACCTAAACTCTGGGTGCCCCTATTTTCGACACGGGCAACGAGTAGTTTTGTTTTTGCAGAATTATATTCACAGGATCCTAATTTACAGCTGTAATGATACCCGGAAAGCTTTGTATCCGTGTATTACTCCTAGTTATGTATTGTATTATTTTCCGCTGCTATGTAATGTATTGTAATCTCTAATAATTTTCTGATGTATATTATTTGTTTGTACTCTGTATATTCTTGTATTCTGATGGAATTATTGTAATATACAATGAAATGTTCTTCCGTCTGCGTTCTAATTTGTCGTGTTCTCAAAACAATCAGGCATTTCGAACGGTCTGGGTCGGTTTAGCGGCTGATTCGGATCGAGCGAAATTCCCGATCGTTACATTCTGCGTCTATTTGCAAAAGTTATGTACGTTTAAACCTTAATCACAATAATTACTAGTTAAACAAATAATTAATTTAATTAATTTTCTTTTTTTACTTAACCCATCTTCTACCTTATGTACATCGTTCCAGATAAAACTAAACCCCGTCGCCTTTAACTTCCACCTGCGCCGCCCCAATCCGGTGATCGGACCTCGATCCGACACTTCCATGACCTCCAGCTTCACATTGCCTACCTCCCCCGACTTTCCTGGCCAACTCGATGGCCCAGTCATCCCTGAAATCCTCTGCAAAGCGGTGGCTTTTGAGCCTCAAAATCGAATCCCCATGCCATGAAAATCAATCATAGCCGCATCATCTTATAGAGCTTGAAACAATCTTTGATATTTGTTTTGAAGTTGTATCAAAATTCGAAAAGAATTGTAAGTTTTTAAGGGATGAAATCCATAAAAAATCACCCCTTAAATTTTTTGTGGCGGCGGATCCTCTGAATGGGGCTAGGGTTTTCGAGATAAGGGATATATATATTTATATAATATTTTATTTAATTTGAAAATAATCCGTTTAATCTCTGAACTCTTAATCATACCCAACGACTATCGCTCGTAACCAAATATCCGTATTCCGAACGCAATGAGATATGTTTCGTAAGCCAATTCGACTGTTTCGATTAGTTTTTATCAAAATTACAATATAAATTAATATATATTGAATTTGAACGCACATTTTAATTTATCAGGGTCGCATATTGACTCCAAAAATTACAGAAAAATAAATCTAACTTTGTTTTGACGATACTGTACTAACAAAACTAATTTCGTCGAATTTGGAGACCATTGGAAAAATATTCATTTTCCAGTCGATTAAATTCAAACTGAAAATACCAAACGCGTTTAAATTTACTAGGCTCACATATTAATTCCAAAAATTATAAAAATTGGAATATAGCAATAATTTGACATTCCGGATCCAACAAAAGTAGTTTCGTCAAAAACGGAGGTCGTTTGCAAAATGGCTATTTTTAAGGGCTATATATTATATAAAAATATATATAAATTCCATAACGACTATTTTAAATTTTAAACTGGACATAACTTTCGATTTATTATATGGAATCTGATTTTTTCACATTCGTTAGAAAGATATAATTAAACAGATTCAAATATTTCTGGTTTTACTGAAATATGATTTATTTTGAATTCTGTACATTCATTTGAAATTTAAAATCGAATTTTCAAACTACCGCGCCATTTCAAACTCTGTTTATAATTAAAATAAATTTGTACATTCTAACTTCGACTAAAATAAAATTTTAGTCGTTGTTATGTAAAATAAATTATTTTAAATATTCAAAATCCATTAAAATAGCTAAAATAAAAAATTTAAATTGGTCCGGAATTTCCGTCTTGTTACACATACCAAACTCCTTGTGTCTTCTTTAATCCATGGACAACTTTGTGTAGTTTGCATACTATTTCTGTTGGATCAAGTTAAGCCCATATTTGAAGAAATAGATGAATTTTAAAAATAAATTCATTTTTGATCTTTATTGGGCCTATGAAGTATAAATTCATTTAAAAAAATTTCTAAACTTTTTTTAAACAAAATCATTATTTTATTTTATTTCATGAATAATTTTTTCATAATTTAATGTGTATGTAAATTAGACTATATCAAATATACTCTTGTATGCATATTTATATATGCAGTAACTATTGAATTTATTTAGAGATGAAACTTTTCATTTTCTTTCTTTTAACATAATCAATTAATGAGGGGATAGGGAAACTTTTCATTTCCTTTCTTTAACTTATTTAATTAATAAGGGAGGTCAGTGAAGGAAACTTTTCATTTCTTTCCCTTAACATATTCAGTTAACAAGGGAAGTTAGTGAAGGAAACTTTTCATTTCCCTCCCTTAACATATTCAATTAACAAGGGAGATTAGATAAGGAGACTTTTCATTTCCATCCATCAACTTATTCAATCAGTAGGGAGAATATTATTTACATAGAGATAGAAATAAATCATTTCTCTCTCCTTAACCAAATTATTGTTTTATTTTCAATTTGATTTAACGAATATGCAACATGGATGCAAATAGTATAATATAATGTAAATTTTGGAAGTGCAACATATGGTATGTGCTATGGAGTCATAGAGGAAAATATCATTTTAAAAATTGGATAAATAAAGTAGTTACTATAGCTGAAATATCCAATTAAAGAGTTTGTGTCCAACAAGACATACAACTTCCAATTTTTGAATTTTTAATCATATTACATATAATATATTCCTATTGTGTTCATATAGATTTTTGGAATATTATATAATTTCCTTTCATGATATATAATTGCAAAATCAATATCATGATAAAATATATTAGTTAGTTCACAACCAAATTAGTACAAATCTGTACATCAACCAATTTGTCTAAAAATATACCATATAATTCATAGACTACTAACTATATAGTAAATTCAATAAAGGGAAAGCAGTGAAAAAAATACATTCATATCAATGGTATAATACCAAATAAATGCAAATGCAATTAGTAAAAATAGCATCAGTGTGCTTATATACTTTTGTATGTTGTATAATCTGCTTTCTTGCCATATAATTGCAAATCAAATATTTTCATTGAATATGCCATATAATTCACAAATTGTTGCACCAAACTTTCCATTTATTTTTACTTAAAATTTCAAATGGCAAAAAAATTAGTTAAACAAACCTGGGTATACATAGTAACAAAAGTTTTCCAATGGTTGTGGACATTATCATTATGATGTATGTATGATGTATTTTCTGCTAGCTTTCTTTATAGGGTTTCCTTAGTTATGCCATTTATTTTCATAATCTATATAATAATTCACAAATTGCCCAAATTTACTTTAAAAAGAAAATCTTTACTACTTTATCCTAAAAGGGTATTGCCCTTATTTACTACTGTATCCTAAAATATACCACCTACATAGTACTCCTAATTATTTGAAGTTGGTGGAATGCAGTATAAATGATCTGTAGTTATTCTTTTCTAATTGTTATCTGACATTTGTTGCTTCAAATTTGTATTCGGACTATTCGTATTTGGTATAATATCTTATTAGTAGTGCGTGCTTATATAGAAATTGGGAGAATCAATTGTATTTTATTAAATAATTTATTTAATTTCCCAAAATTCATTTTGATTGGTAATCTATACTGCTAATTATTGTTTGACGTTTGCTGCTTCAAAATTTTACTCGGACTATTCATATTTGGTATAATATCTTCTTAATAGTACATGTTTATACAGAAATTGGTAGAATCAATTGTATTGTCTTAAATTATTTATTTAATTTCCCAAAATTCATTTTGATTATTAATCTATACTGTACCATATTATTAATATTATATACATATTTATATGGATCATTAATTGATACAGTCAATTGTATTGCCTTAAAGTATTTAGTTGATTTCCCAAAATTCATTTACTTTACTTATCTATATTGCACTACATTATTAATACCGTACCAGGTACACCAAATTCTCAATGAAACTTAATTTTGTGGGTATGCATATATTTCTAAGTTGAAAGTTCCTCTGCTCCCCTTGAAATAATACTTCATTTCATTCATGCTCCCGGCTCTTCTTTTTCTTGCCTTTTGCAACTTCATAAATTTATGTAGTGCTAATGAAATGTCTTTATTCTCGATCGAAATCAAATCAGGAATTCTTTTCACCATGTATAAATTCACTCACTGAAAAACAGTTGATGCATCTGACGATTTTCTTCCTAATATCATTATTGTGCCTGCACAACCTTAGCAAAGGCGTCAACTTTTCCATCCATAATTGCTTTGATGCATTGATCAAATGAGTGCATTGAAAACGAAGAAATCAAACAAGTAAGACCTTTGCGAGATCTGGTATGTTCCACAGTGGGACTATTAATTAATGAAATTATAGTAATAAATCCACACAATACTGTATGCAAACCTTGCACCATCCTAAAATCAACTTTCCCATGAGAATGTTGCCTTATACATGAATTTTATGGTGTTGGTGACCCAATTACCACATAAGCATGTTAATATTAACATTTCTCAATTGGGCGTCAGAACCTTACATTATACATTGTAACCGATATACTATTGACATAATTTATTTTTCTTTTTTTCTTAGAAAAATGATATAGTGTCAAGTTTAACTTAGCTCAATTGTTGCATGATAGTTAGCACTTGGTATCACTGATAATATATCATTATTACATAAGTATGGAGATAAAAGATGTTTGTGATCTGTTTAATGACAAATTGCCGAGTCTGTTCCAGAATGCAACAACAATTTCTTTTTTAATATGTCAAATCTAACTATATGAATCTTTAGCACAACATAGTGACATTTAAAATTTGATTTTACATTCTCTCTTTTTATCTTTGACTTTTTAATTTCATTTTTAGGCTAAATCCATGGAGAAATTTGATGTTATCTAGCATAATAATTCTCAGTGATTCATGAAGATTTTGTTCCAATTTTTTATAGCATAGTTTTCTTATTCAATTTTAATTTTTATGTATTTACCCATGTAATAAAATATACGTTTCACGGATAAAAAACTGCAATGTATTTATCCATGCAATCCACGGAGCTCATTTGTGTTATTTGTGCAATATCTATATGTCCAGATCAATGTCATGAGCATGGCAGATGGAGACATACATTTTTTAAATGGCCTACAACGTGAGTGTAAATTTGAAACACATATGATACAATCATAGAGAAGTATTAATTAGAACTCAAAAACATGCTGAAAAATTAATTTAACAAAAAGCTACTACTACATCTTGATGTTATTCATCAAATAGAACAAATAAAAATTAATAATAATTGAAAATTTGTGGTTTTCCATTTTTTTTAAAATGCTACAACACCCTGAAACCCAAATATTTCCATACAATCTTTATACTTTAAGTTAATTGTCATTAATGTTGCACTACCCGTTAATTGAAAATGTAAATGTCAATTAAATTGCATTATTTTTTCCACGTTTGTATGCAAAATGTTACCTGATTAAGAATAGTTTATATTCGAACTGAATAAAAATGCTTTTATATTTTTGAAGAGTTTTCATTATTTATTAATAATAGTATAATTATAATGTTTTATGCGATAGTTTAGTATAATTCAAGAGAATCGCCCTTACTTCAAAATCCATTCAAAATAAATTTAAATATAAATCCCGAGTTTTCTTATTCCTAAGAAATCAATTATCAACAAAATGTAAGCTATTCTCTTATCTACAATATAGTTTTTTTGCTAAAAGAAAGAGAGAAAAATCCGAACATTTGGGTTCATGAAAAGAATGAGTATTTATTTTCATGAGAAGAACAAAAATTGGCAGTATACTTGAGACGACCCGAACTTCCCCGTGAAGGAAAGCACGGATAGAATTGAGGACAAGACAAAATAGAATGCAGACGGAAGAACATTTCATTGTTATTACAACAATTCCATCAGATACAAGAATATACAGAGTATAAATGAATAAATTACATTCGATAAATATCAGAGATTACAATAAATTACATAGCAGCGGAAAATAGTACAAAGCACAACTGAAGGTGATATACGGATACAGAGCTTTCCGGACATCATTCCAGCTGTAAATCAGGACCTTGTGAATATAAATCTGCAAAACCAAAACTACTAGCTGCCCGTGCGGAAAATAGGGGCACCCAGAGTTTAGGTTAAAACAATAAACTCCAGGTCAGTCATGGGACTGGTGTGAGAACTAAAACAGTTATTAATCTTTATTTTTAAAGTTAGGTAAATCAAGGGACCACGCCGTATAACACGGAACGGGTTTCCTCCCAAGAATACCAGTGCATAAAACAAACAACGCAATGCTAAATAAAGAAAAATGAAGCTGTTATAAGACCCAGGTCCCATCACACAATGCAACGCAAGCCGGAGGATAGGGTTTTTACCTTATAACAGCCAAAGCATGTTTGATACGTTTAAAACACATTATTTGATACTATTATAGGTGTATAGTGTCAAAACAATTTCAATCATAAATATCAATCATAGACGGCATGGGTACCATATATCATGTCGCCATGCTAGTTCTACAATTAAAACCGCAATATCACGTATTGGAAATTGGATTTCCGTCATGAGCTGAGGCAAGGGGCAAGCTCCTCTCCGCGTTCGAGACACTCTAGCAATGCCTCAGGACCGCACACAGCAATCCTTGGATCCTCCAAGGCCGGTCCTCTCTTACTTTTGAGGATTGGCAATTCCTGAACACACGTTTCCCGGTCCTTACAGACCTATATCCGAGGCGCCTCGTATCCAACAACCACACAGGTGAAAAGTATATAAATGTCAGGGCTGGTAGGTCACTGACACCACCCTAGCTAGAAAGAAACGCCGTGCACTCCTTGGGTCCGTATCCCGTTTTTGACTCATACCGAGGTGTGAGGCTCGCGAATTCACGTTATACACAAAGCTACGCGACACAGGCCGTGCTTTGATCATCAACCACAAGACTTTGCTTTTCAACAGAAGCCTTGATCAATTGCCACTTACGCAAGCCACATTGGCAATTCACTCCATGCGACTGATGTCTATCAATATACAACCTCTGAGCTCGTACGTCTCAGAGAAGGGCGTTAAGCAAGAGAATAAATTCTCCACCGCCAAACAGATGTATATTTACTAGAGATCAATCAACACAGAATAAAATCTAATGTCAGACACACAATCCATTTACAAGTTCATTCTGGGTCTGAACGAAACCGGAGGCACTTTCCTCGCATATCCATCGATCTCCAAGTACGTCTGGACGATCACCAACTGTTTCCCACATCTTGGGTGTACAGCCCAATCAAGATCATCAGTAATCACCCAAACGATGTGAAGACTTCCGGTCTTCAACCACCGTCTTCATCTTCGACATCTCGTCGAATCGATTATTCAGAATGGGTATAAACCCGGCCTTTCTGAATAACCCACGTATATAATAAACGAATGTTACACAAACACAACAAACGCCTCATTCCAATTCAGAATATTCTTTTATTCACAAAAACACATTCTTAGGGAAATGTTCCCATTAATTTTATCCAAGATAAATTCTTCTAAATTTATTCTATAATCTTCCTTTGGATATCATTTCAAACTAGTCGGGATTAGCGAACCACACCGAAGTAATTATTTATTTTATTTCCCAATCCCAACCTATATATCCCATGGAGAAAACTGGCAACACTCCACATCTAACACCACGGTGTTATCGGTAAAATTAATTACCATTTCACGTTCAAATCTAATTAAAGATTTAACTATCGCTTTGGAGCAAAACTGGTGGTACTCCATTCTCGATCACCTTTCAGATTTGATAATTTAAATTATCAATTCACATTTTTAATCTAATTAAAGATTCATTAAAACTCCACTTAGTTTTAATCTTTTCAAAAATCAACATCTTGCCTTTAACTAGGTTAAAGAACCAATGTCATCTAAAACACGATTCACGATAAACCCAAATCACATTCTATTGTTAATTGGGTTAAAGAACAGGTGTTGTTCAAAACACCGCTCACGATAAACCTAAAAACCAATTCAAATTCAATTTCAATTAAATATTATTTAATTGATACACTTCATTAAATCTAAATAGAAAGATTTAATCTTTTTCCCTATTGGGCTTAAGAACAGTGTTAATGAAGACACCATTCACGACAAACCCAAATCACATTTGATATTAAATACAAGGCTCTGAATAGAAAATATACCGGCTAATATTCAATATCAAATTCTGAAACCAACAAATATTGTATTGGAAATAACGATATAAAATATATCTTTCAAATTCCCATAACAATATCTGTACAGTCACGAAATCCAACATCGAAATATTCCGAAGATAATTTCGATTCAACTCCAGTCCAATTCACATATTGGGAATATTGATTATTTTTAATAATTTTATCTAGGCCCGTACAGTCGATTTCCATCAACGGCCATCGGACTACACTTACAGCGACCTTTTCCAAATTTGATTTGGACATAATTCCAAATCCAACCGTTAGATTTCAAATTTCTAATATTCATTGGAAAGCTCTTTTCGATACGAACCCAACGGTTCCGGTTTTAGGAGAATTCGACGGTCGGATCTCCCGCAACATCAATTCGAAGTCAATGGTCGAAATTCACGAACTGCCGCGGCGCGGCGCGTTCTATTCGGGCCATTATATATATATATAATATATATTTCGTCGATTTCCCTTTAAAACACATTTTATAAATCGTTTTAAATTCGTTTTCAAAACCATTTCAACACTATATTCAATTTCTAATCAAAATTGAATATTTCATATCATTACTATATAAATGATAATATTTTCAAATCGTTATATTTTGAAATCACTTCTTTTCTATATTCATTATAAAAACGAATAAAATCGATATAAATATCGTGCACGTCAAAATAGCGCAACTCTAATCAACACGGCTTTATATATTTCAATAAATTTGCTATCCTATTCAACAAATGAATATTTATTCTATTCAACACATGAATCTATATTTCTTCCAACACCTGACTAATCTCAACACATGAGTACTGTCAACACATCACTATTTTTGTTATGTAAAATATTTTATAAAACTATGGTATCTATCGTTTGATTTTTAATTAGACTTCTACTGGGAAGTAGTTCTAAAGTTAAATATGATAAAGATGTAATTTTTATTATTTAAAATATTTTACTCAACACACGAATATTTTCAACACATGAACATCGTCAACACATGACTATTTTTATATGCAACACATGAATTTTCTTTTATAATATTCATTGTTGTCCCGATTGGAATGAGGCCCAATCAATCACCATATAACGTTAATTATATGGATTCCATACAATACATGTATATAATAGCATTGATAAACAATCAACCATCAACCAAAGTGCACTACACTGTATAAGCATCAAATATAAATATCTAACGCTTATAACAGCCTGTCAATCAATCGAGCAACATATTTAATCAATCAGGATGAGTGAACTTCAAATTTCATCCCAACACCCGTGTGGGGTTTCTAACAATCAAACACAGATTTTATTTGTGCAGTTGGGCGATGTGTAAAATTTATCGACCCAATCAATGTCAGTCAAATCAGTGTACATAAACAAACCGTCCGGTTTGTAAATGAATATGTTATTTATTCACTTTCACGTTAAAAATTATATTTTTAACGATAATATATTCTATTTTAACACATGAATTTCTATTCATGTCATTTACACAATAAAAATGATATTTTTATTTTTCTAACATATTTTAGAAAATTTCGGCGACATAACGGCACGATACTAGAAACGGGACAAGGCCTAGCCTTATCCGCGGTCTAGTGAAGGCCCACGCCATTCACACATCAATCAAATCCATTCATCTCACCAAACAATTCAATTCAAACCAAATAAACTAACCAACTACTCAACCAAACAATTTAACAAACAAGCCATCCATGGTCTGTGGATGACGGGTGTCGGGTGCTACTAAGCACCGTCTACATCCTAGTATATATATATAACTAGAAAAAGAGAATTTAGAGTGAGAAGTTCTCACCGACTAGCTAAACCAAACGCCACGACTCTTCTTATATAGAAATCTTCGTCGTTCTCGCCTTTTGTCACTTTCACCGCCCGTAGTCACTACATATATAAAAATCACATTTTTATATTGTTGTCATGTATATAAAAATCACATTTTTATATTGTTGCTATGTATATAAAAATCACGTTTTTATATTGTTGCTATGTATATAAAAATCACATTTTTATACTACTACTATATAGATAAAAATTCTATTTTTACAACGGTGTTCATATAATAAAGATTATATTTTTATATCGCCACTTATATAAAAATCACATCTTTGCTCCTTTTACATAATAAAGATCAAATCTTTAATACTTCTATAATGTAAAAATCATATTTTTATCATCTCTATAACATAAAAATCATATTTTTATTAACTTCATATGTCAAAAATCATAGAAGCTTTAAAGCGGAGAAAACTCACTTTTTTCTAACGCCTTTTCTGAACTGCTGAATTGTTGTTCGAGCTCCACACTTCGCATACAAACTCAAATCTTCAATCCATCTTTTTTACTAGCACAAGCACGGCATTCTGAACAACTTTTGCCTAGTGGTCTTCTTGCCGAAAATGTGTCATTTCGCCGGAAATCGCGAAAAGACAACATTTTGACAGTGTTTGAACAGCAGACTTCGGACGCGTTTTCCCGATAACTCCGCAATGCAAAATAGGACTTATCATATACCAAATCGAAGAGAAAATCGTGCTCTTCGACTTTGGTCTGGAACTTTGGCTAGAAACGCACGGTTTGGGAGTTATTCGCGAAATGGTGACAGGGTGTTATTTGCAAAACGGGATTTTTGGTGAAAATGAATTTTTGGGTGTAGCGGGGCCCACGGCCGGAGTTGGGTGGCCAGCGGGCGGTTGCGGGCCTGATGGACGTGGGGGAGGGTGCTGGTGGGTGGTGGCGGTGGTGGAGGGGCCCACGGTGGTGGTGGTTGGTGGTTGGGGCCTAGGGTTGCAAATTAGAAGAGGGAAAGAGGAGGAGAGAGAGAGGAGGAGGAAGAGGAGGAGGAGGAGGAGGTGGCGCCCAGAGGTGGTGGTGGCTGTGGAGGAGGGGCGGCAGCCCTCTTGGAGGAGGAGGCCATTTTTTTCTTTTTTGAAGAGGAAGAGAGAAGTGAAATTATGAAGAGAGAAATGGAGTAAAAGTGATTATATGCTAGTTTCTCACGTATCGCCCGAACGCTAACGAACTCCAATCGCCGCGGATTTCGGACACGAGATAGTAGACGTGAAGACGAGTCCAACGAAACAAGTTTCGTCGAATTCCGAGTTCGTTTGACCGTCCGTTAAAAATCACAAAAATGCTCAGATAAGCTCTAAAAATGCGATTTTGGCGCATCTTTTCTTCTCGCACGCTCACATGCTAACTTCAAAAATCATGCCCTTTTGGATTTAACCATTATTAGATGATACGAATCTATAAAAAAAACGAAATCGAATTCTGAGGTCGTATCAATAATGTTCCTTTGTAAAATGACTACCCGCTTTACCCTGAACTGTTTCAGCTCGCACGGCCACATACTAACTCCGTTCGACGCGCCATTTGGAACTCAACAATGATTTGTCATTATGAATCCATAAAAATTTATCACGTCGAATTCTGAGCTCGTATGCAAAATTTCACTTTTTAAGGGCTATGTATTGTTAACCGAACAACTCCAGCCCATAGCCACTATTCCGGATATCGGAATATATTGAAGCTTATACTTTTCGGAGTTCTAAACGGCATTTTGAACTCAATGGAAGTGGTTTCGAGTCCAAATTCATCCGTATGCAAAATATGACTTTTTGGCGCCGCATATAATTTACATAGCGACTATTCTGAATTTTCAACTGGGCATAACTTTTGATTCCCGCTATGAAATTTC